>OZ012739.1:26793487-28153487 GCA_963859935.3 Lathyrus sativus
AGCATTTGCATATAGAGTCATGTACATAGCCTAACCATCTGCATAGCATAAGCATAGCAAGTCATTCAACAAGGGATCAAGCATTATTCTCATCTCTAGAGGCCTATCCAGAGGTTATTATCCTAATTCAATCTCATTCAAGTCATCAAGAAAGAATTTGAAAGCAGGGAGTTCAGTGGATCAAGCACTGAGTATATTTCCTAACTGAGGGTGTCTGAGGATCAACAAGGGAATTATGAGTTGTGAATTGAGAGCATGGGGAGTATCTAGACATCTTGGAGGACTTAGAAAGTCATTTGGAGAAGAAGACAAGTTGTTGATGTGATCACAAGAATTGCAGTTGAAGACAGTTAACTAGGGTTTCATCTGGGTCAACCCTAGGTCAACCCTAGGTCAATTGATCGATTTAAGGGCATTCAGGTCTATTGAAGGGATGTGGGGTTCACCATTTGACATGGAGAACAAGGATATGTTGTTATGCTAAGAATAATTCAAGAGAAATCAAGGAGAAGAGGAGTCTCTAAATTAGGGTTTCTGTGTAAAATCCCCTAGTTTAGGTCAAATTTCCAAGCAAGATAAGTCAAAATGCAAGCTTCAAATGGATCCTTGGCCAACATGAAACTTGTAGAGGATCTCAAGACCTTTAATTTGAGTGGTGGAAGACATTAAGGGGATTTATATAACTCAAGTTATGGTCCTTGCAAGTTACAGGTCATCTGGGGTGTCTGAAATTTTGTCTGCAAAAGTGACTTGACTTCCAAGCTAGTTTTACCCCTCAAGGAGATTTCAAATGAATTTCTGGTCAACATAAGAATTGTTCCTTATTGTCTTAGCTTTCTATAATGGTATGGTATGCCTTCATATTATGTGTGGAACTCAACTTATGGTCTTGGCAAGCAAAGGGTATTTTGGTCATTTGTCAGTTATAGGTCATTTTTAAGTAAAGGCCATATCTCCTATTTCCAAGCCTCAAATGGAAAAACTCAAAACATGAAAGTTGTTCAAAATGTGATTTTAAGTCAAGAAAGAAGGTCATGAATGGTTGTAAAAGCTCATAAGCATGGATTTGCATGATTGGTCAAAAATGAACTAAAAATGGCTTATAAGTTGAAAAAGTTGAATTTGGAAATTGGTTTGGAGGATCTAGAAATCCCAAATAGGTCATACAATATATCATTTTGATTGGAAACATCATTTTGAGAACATTGGTTCAGATAGAATTTTGATTTGAGGCTTTAAAATGGGTGATGCTTTGTTAATTTGAAACTTGCATTATAAGTCATCTTTGGAAATTTCAACACAAGGCAAGGAAAAGCATTGTATTTGCTTATATCTCTCCAATATCTCCTATGATGACATTTTAAGGCCATTTTGCAAGACTTAATGCATGGTGCATGAGATATTCAAGTTCCCATCACATGAGATTTTCAATACTTTCTAGATCTTTCTAGATGAATCTAGGAGTTTCCATTGATCATTATAAAAAGAGTGGATCAGGGAGGGTAAAGGGTTGGTGATCATTGTTGATGAGAGGTAAGATTAGAGTGTGAAAAGCAAGATTCTTCCATTGGCAACTTGATCTCAAACTTCCATTCTCTCCAATCTCCATTCATTTCTCCACCACAAACCTTTCCTTCTGATCATTGGGATTGGATACATGCTGAGGTAGAAGAAGATCCATGGCAGCTTGAAGCTATTTTGAAGAAATTGCAAGAATTGCATATTGTTGTCCAACTCGAGTTTCAAGCATTGTTCAGTGTTCTTGTTGCATACAGAATTCATCCCTCAAGTTACTGAGCAAATTTCAATCACTGCAAGCATCTGATCTCAGGAGTTACACACCTGTTTTCACCAATTGCACCAGGTTTGTCTTCTGTTCGATTTGCTCAATTTAGATAGAATATTAGGGTTTTGGAAGTGTAGAATGGTTAAGCATAAGTAGATGATTGATTTTGGCAAGTTTGGTTGAGTTTCATGGAGGTTGAGCATGAGGTACCAAATCTGGTAGGGTTTGTAATTGCTAGGATAAGGCACGATAAGGTTATTGGATTAGCATGCTATGATTAGGATGAGTTGTAGATTAGTTTAGGATGAATTTTGTGGAGAATTGAGGTAGTTGATCACAGGTGACAATGGCGAATCAGAACTGTGATGTTTATCGAATTTGGAAATCTAGGCTGTTATGTTGAAAACTATGGATACAGTGATGTTCTACGTGAGAAGGAGATCAACTTTGGTGTTCATATCTTGGCGTTTCATGGAGAGGTTAGGGAGAAAGAAGGATTAGAAGTTCTGTGCATGGAGGAAGAATTTGCAGAAACCCTAGGGCTCGTTGGGGACGATGACCCTCAGCCCTCAGATCCTTCCCATGTGTTGACTTAATCCCCTCATCGCACGGCCACGATTGAATGTTGAAAGCGGAGGGAAATTTCAAAAGAATTGAAATGCTGCGTTTCATTAATTGGGGGGTAGGGCTCAGAGCGCTATCCACACCCCCCATTTTAATAAGCCCAATGCTTTGAACGTGATTTCCCTGCTATTCAAACCCCCTCCATTTTATTTCATTTTATTTTCTTTTATTTTCTTTAATTTTTTATGCATCTTCTAAAATTCATAATAAATAGCAAAATGATCATTTTTAATTCATTCTTTTTGCATTATTTTCTTTGGGATGTCTAGAAAATTATAAAAAATAAAAATTGCATTTTATTTTTTATTTGATATTTTTCCCATATTTTTCAAATAAAGAGCATTTTAAATAGTTTCATTTCATGCATGATTTTGTTATTTTTTGTTCTATTAAATGCTTCAATATTTTTTGTCCATTCTTTTTAGGTTGTTTAGTTTAGACTTTAAACTTGTAGATTCATTTTAGTTCCCATTTTTAGAAATTAACTTTAGGTGATTAGTGTAAGTATGAATAACATGGATAAAATTAGGGTTTTTAGGTGATGACTTAGGAAGTTTGATTCTTCCCCTTAGGACTTAGGGTTTAACTAGATTAGTTATGGGACTATAGGGGCTATGGGTAGTTATTAGATCCTTTAGAGAAAAAAGCCAGGACTCCCCTACTGCTATATATACTCTACTGTATATCTGATTGACTGGTGTGGTGTGCCCTCTGGGGATTATTGCTTGTCTGTGTGGGTATTGGGATTGTCTGGGGATTTGGGAGAGCTGAAGACTTGAGGAGATGAAGGCCATTGGAGATCCAGATGTTGAAGATCAACTCCCAGAGTTGAAGAGAAGATTCTTGCTAGCAGATGCTGAGGAACTAGGGTTTAGGAGCTAGGCAGAGCTCTAGGTTAGAAAGTTTGTTTCTCAAACATGGATTGCCTTGTCTGCATCCATTCTTCTCTGTGATTCAGAGTCTCTCTAAGACACTCACCCCCTTCCATTGGAAGGCTTGGTGATAGTGTCTAAGAGATAGAACTCTTGAGAGAAAATGTCTTTTGTGTTAGAAGCAGTCTGTTCACCACCCTTGGTAGTCAACTGATTGCTTAACACCCAATTCACTCTTGTGACTAATCCCTCATCCTGGAGGTTTGAGCTTGAAGAAAAGCCATTGCAGATAGAAGACTGAGGACCAAAGCCCTTATCTGAAGGCCATGAAGATGGAGATTGATGCTTGTTGAAGCCTGTAACTGATTGGAGATTACTTGGAGCCAGATGTTGATTCAGAATTGCTGAAGCTGTTTATCTTTTGCTGTATTTCATTTCTTGATGTATTGACTGGGTTTCCTGACTGTATTGTTTGCTGTTTACCCTGTTGGGTTGAAAGTGAAGTCTGTTCACTTTTGCCTATTGTTTTCTAGGTTCGAGGTTGAGTGGGACTCCCTTGCCTCGCTTGTACTGTTGCATCCATGCATTTTACTGTTTTACTGTATATATCTGATATTGTTTCTGTTTCTGCCTACCCCTTAGGATCTCTGTTTCTCTCTGTGCAAGAGAGGAGCATGATAGACACTAGGTCTTAAACCATGCATGATAACATTAGGATAGTTTGATTCCCTTCGCAACCGTAGGTTAGAGTTCTGTCTCTTTCTTTCTCAAAACAAACAGAAAAACACAATAAAGATTTCAAACACAATAAAAGACACTTCTTTCGTAAAAGATGGTGAACTCATCAAAGCGTCATTTTTGTCCGCCGGGACTGTTAATCAAGAAAACCTTTTCAGAAGGAATAAAATCAACCAAGACAAGCTTGTGTCGTACGTAGCCCGAACTACGTTTGCTCTGATCTTTCATGCCGTGTGAAAGTACGTAGGCATAGGATGCGATATCCTAGCGAGCAACCTTCCCCTCCTTTCCCGTAGGTAGGCGAACTACGTTGATTCTGATTTCTCGTTCCAGGCGAGAATACGTAGGCATAAAGTGCGATACTTTGCCGAGTCATTTTTATTTTCATTTTATTTTCTTTTTAACCCTTGACCCATAGTTCAGATAGAATAACAATCCATACCCGAAAACAAGCGTGGATCCCGTCGAGTACGACGGACGTGAGGGGTGCTAATACCTTCCCCTTGCGTAACCGACTCCCGAATCCAGGTTTTGGTTGCGATGACCATACCTTTCCTGTGTTGTGCGAGGTTTACTCTGAGCGTTTCCTTTCCCTCCCGTGGGATAAATAACGCACGGTGGCGACTCTTCTGTTCAGCCGGCGCCGATTTTCGCAGTAGCGACAGCTGGCGACTCTGCTGGGGATCCAACGTCCCCTGGCTGCTAAGGACTGCGATAGTTCTTATGCATTTGGGATCCAACGTCCCTTAAGAGAGTCAATCCTAACGCTTGTTTTCCCGTCGAGGATTTTGTATGGAGTTATTTTATATTTCTAACCTTGTATTTTCAGCTTTATATATTGATTATTGTTGCTGTATCTGGGGTGTGACGGGTGTTCTGATATTGAGAGATAAGCCGGACCTGGGCTTGAGTGCACCTAGAATTAGAGTAGAAATTAGTGGGTGCCCGCTTGCTTTGCTTGCTTTGGTGTCCCATGAAATCTACACTCAGACGAGGTTCCTCTGGTTGGCCTCCTGCCCCTTCCTTTGGTTGGCGTGGGTTGCTGGTTAGTTGGATTGTCGACTCTGGGGACCGATCATTTGGAAGTTGGCTAAGTGAGGCCTCTTCAGGAATGGATGATGCCACTCCTTCTGGGAATCGTATCATCAACCCTGAAAGTCTGTGACACCGACGACCGCATAGGATGCCGTACCTTGTGCCAGTTATAGGGCCACCCACCTGTGAGGGGATTCAGGGTTATGCAGGTAACTAGACCTTCAGACCACCGGTTTGTTGATCAGGATCTTGGATATTTATGGAGGGTTCTAAGGTCTGTCAGAGACCAGTTGGTGTGTTCCGAGGTCTGTCAGAGACTATTTGGAGATGTGTTCTGAGGTTTGTCAGAGATCAGTGGGGGATATGATCTGAGGTCTGCCAGAGAACATTCAGGTTATGATTATGGGGTCTATCAGAGACCAATATTGGAGCTTTGTTTGAGGTATATCTGAGACCAGGGCTTGAGGACTTCTGGATGGTCTATCTGAGACCTTTCTTGATTTGGGTTCAGGCTATTCAGCTACAGCTTTGGTCCCTGTTGCATGTTACTTGCATTGCATCACTGCATATCCATTACCATTTGCATTTCACTAACGTGTGTCTGTGCTGCAGGTGCATTTGCATTTCCCTAGTTCTAGTGCCCAGACTTCTGAGTGTTTGATCATGACTAGCTTAAGGAGAACGGTTGCTTACAAATTGCCTACGCCTGATATTGTTCCTCTACTTGGGTTGATCTCTCTTGCTGATGAGGGTGTTCGTAGGAGCTTCCGGATGAGCTATGGTAGATTATTGAGATTGGTGTGCAAACCTACAGAGGTAGAGTTAGATGGGCTGTATGCTTTGATGCAATTCTACGACCCTGCTCTGAGGTGCTTCACGTTCTCTGACTTTGTTATGGGACCAACCCTGGAGGAATACGCTGAGTATGTCGAGCTGCCCGTGCAGAACCAGGTTCCATTCATTCATTATGACGCCAAGCCCAAGCCGAAGGATTTGGCAAAAGCCTTGCATGTTGATGCTTCTGAACTTGTGACTACTGTTTCCCGTGGAGTTCCAGGCTTCTCACTTCAGTTCTTAGTTGGTAAAGCCTAGGAGTACGCTAAGAGCGGGTGCTGGGTTGCTTTCAATGCTGTGTTGGCCTTGTGCATTTATGGCATAGTCTTGTTTCCCAATATACCGGATTTTGTGGACTTCGATGCTTTCTACTTGTTTGCCGCTGGTAATCCTGTACCTACCTTACTCGGAGATTTCTATCACTCACTGCATTACAAGAATGAGAAGGGAAGTGGAAAGAATGTTCATCTTTGTGTACCCTTGTTGAGTATGTGGTTTGAGAGCCACCTTCCTAAGAGAAGATCTGCTACAGAGACTACAGTCCCAGTTGGTTGGCCGGAGCGCCTGATGAGGCTATCGTCGGAAGATATGGAGTGGTTTGATAGAGACCTGTTGGGATCCGAGCTCATCTTCAGTTGTTCTGGGTACCCTAATGTGCCGCTGATAGGAAGAAAAGGGTGTATCAATTACAACCCTTCTCTTTTCATTCGCCAGTTCGGATATGCACTGAAGAATCCACCTCAGGAGGAAGAAGTACAGGAATCTCTGTACTTCACAGGTGATTTAAAGGGAGAGTTGCTAGCTGAGTTGCTGCATGCCTGGACAAGTATTAATCGCAAAGGGAAGCCACTGTTAGGTAAGAACGATTGCCAAGCTTATGCGCCATACAGGGTTTGGATTCAGGAAAGAGCTAGTCAGTTGAGGATGCCATTTCCAGATGCACCAGTTCTTGATCCTATTCCGGTAGCGGAGCCAACTACTGTTTCTAGGGAAGTCTACGAGCAAGTTGTGAAGGAAAAGGAAGCCTTGGTGAAGATTAATGAAGGGTTAGAGCAAGAGTTAGCCCAGGTACGCAGTGAGAAAAACAAGGCCGTGTATGCTTTCCAACAACAGATCGAGCTGTTAAACAGGTTAGGGGCTGAGTTGACCGAGGAAAAGAAAAAGCGCGAACGTCTGGGGCAAGAGTTCAGAAGCTCCCATGACATGCTGGAAGCCAAAAAGAAGGCGCTCGACGCAGCACACCGAGAAATCTCCTCTTGCAATAAAACTTGGAATGCTACACTCACCAATAACAAGAAGAGGGAAGATAAGTTGAAGCAGCAAATCTCCGACCTCGAAGAGAAGTTGAAGTCTAGCATCAAGAAGTGTGAGGAAGAAGTGATGACCCGATATAGTGTCCAGCATGCACTGAACAAGGCAATCAAATCCAGAGATGAAGCGATGTCTCAAAAGCGAAAGCTAGAAGATTGCTTCGGGGAAGCAACATGGGAAGAAACTACTGAAGACGTGCGCCGTGTTCTTAAAAAGAGAAACCAACTTGTTGAAGGGCTGCTTGATCGACCAAGCCATCCGGAGACCAATAAGTTGATAGAAGAGTACCAGACTTTTGGGAGGATTTGATCATTTCATATAGTAACTTGTATGCTTTATTTGCATAGTGCTGACCTTCACCAGGATTGTTGGTTGAGGTCATGCCTTCTTATTGTACTCTCAGTGATATTGTACTCCGGGCTTATTAATTTTCCCTGCAATATATGAGGCTTTCTATGATTCAGCTCCGATATTCCTATTGTCAACACTGTCACTGCACTGGCACCTTCACACTAGAACTGGGGGAATGAATCACCCTAATGCACAGACACATTGCATTGCATTCATACGCATATTGCATTACAGGTAATTTTTGAATAAGTGTCTTATGTCCTGCTCTGTACCAGGTACTTAACAGGATTGCAGATCAACATCCGCACCGCTATTCTACCCGCACCAACTGTCGAAGGATCATGGATCAAATGCAGAACGAGATGCAAGATGTGCGCGAGAAGCTCGCTCTCTTCATGCAGACCATGGAAGCTATTGCGAAAGGGCAGGAGAATTTGCAGGCCATGGTCCAGCCTCTGTTGGCCCGAAACGCTAGTCATGGTAATGAAGATCATCAGTCTGTACGGGTCGATACTGTTCACGGAGACGGCACTCCCACGCCAGTGGCTCCGCCTGTAATCAATACACCTGCTGCTAATATCAACAACGCTACCGCTGCTGTAAATGGTAACGTCGGAGTTGGAAATGAGACTGCTGTCCATAACGTTGGGCTGGGGGATATCAATTTGGGTGACAATATGGGAGGCAACGGCTTTGTCAATGCTGGATTCGGGTTCAACGATCAGGGATTCGATAACACTGGCAAGTACGGCTTTAATGCTCAAGGCTTTGGGCAAGACGGTTATGGCGCGACCAATCAGGGTTACGGAGGCTTTGGAAACAGAAACGGTACTGGATTTATGGCTTTTGGTCCTGCTGGAGGTGTTCAAGGGTACGGCAACAGAGGCCGAGGTCCGGGAATGAATCAGATCAGAGCAGGACGTAATAATGGATATGATGGGTATGGGGCTGGAAACGGTATGTGGCAAGAAGATCAGCAGGAGGACGCTTTCTCCGGAGGAGGTTTCGAAGGGCCGATGGATGATTCCCAGAAGATCAGAATGCTGGAAGAGCATATGAGGGGAGTCCTAAACCAAAGTGCTGTGGGTTTGGACATGGCAACAATGGGCTTGGTACCTGGCTTAAGGGTGCCAATCAAATTCAAAGCTCCTGCGTTCGACAAGTATAAAGGAGACACATGTCCAAAAGTGCATGTACGAGCTTATTACAGAAAGATGTCTGCATACTCAACTGATGAAAGAATGCTAATGCATTTCTTTCAGGATAGTCTGTCGGGCCCTTCCCTAGAGTGGTACATGGGGCTGGAGCCAACTGACGTCAAGACATGGAAGCAATTAGCAGAGGCATTTGTAGCCCATTACAAGTATAACAGCGACTTGGCACCCAATCGGGTCCAGTTGGCCGGGCTGTCGCAAAAGAAGGGGGAGAGTTTTAAAGAGTACGCGCAAAGGTGGCGCGATATGGCTGCCAGGGTCCGTCCTCCGGTGGAAGATAAGGAAATGAATGACATGTTTGTCGGCACATTCACAGGTCTGTTTCATGATATGCTGTTTCATACGTCTCTGGCCAGTTTTTCAGACCTAATTCTGATGGGGGAAAAGATTGAACGTAACATTAAGCAAGGAAAGTTCCAAGCCGAGGAATCAACTGCATCTGGCAGTAATAGGAAAGCTTATGGTGGGCGCCGTCAGGGCGAGGCAAGCGCAGTATTTGGAGGCCGAGGCCGAGGCCGAGGCAGAGGACGAGGTCAATATCGTCAGCCGCAGCAGGTGGCAAGTGTTACTATTCCATATCAGCAACAACCGCTTCAGCAACAACAACCGGTTTAGCAGCAGCCAATGCAACAGCAGCAGCAGCCTCAGCAGGGGGCACAGCAGGCTCAGCGAAGATTCCAGGGTAGTAAACCGAGAAGAGTGTTTGAGAAGCCTCCCTCGACCTACGCCGATTTGTTGCAGACATTGTTGGGATTGAACTTGGTAGAGAAAAGAACTCTGGCACCAATAACGGGAGCTCCCCCGTTTGGCTACGATGCAAGCAGGCACTGTGAGTTTCATTCTGGAGCTCCGGGCCACGATATAGAAGGTTGCCATGCTTTTAAGCACGTTGTGCAGGATCTCTTGGACAATAAGACTATCAATTTCGGAACGGCAGGTCCGAATATAGTGCAGAAACCCATGCCTAATCATGGGGCCAACGCCATTCTAATGGAGGAAGGGTTGAATCTGATTATGAATGTTGAAGATTTAAAGACCCCGCTGAGCGAGATAAAGAGCCGATTGTTGCAAAGGGGTGTTTACCCGGGATGTGATGAATATTGCTTAGACTGTTGGACCCTACCTGGAGGGTGTGATGATTTGAAGAAGGGCATTCAAGCTTTAATTGATGAAGGTATATTGCAGTTTGACCAAGCAGCAACTGAAGAACCCGCAGGGGCGGTAGCAGATAATCAGAATGATGTGGCCACTGTGACAATGCCTCGGAAGACGATCACTATTGCAGCACCAGCTCAGCGCCCACCGATCACCATAACTAAAGCCGGGCCGATCCCGTACGAAAGCACGAAAGCAGTCCCATGGTCATATGGGTTGGAAGTATATTGTGACGGAATAAAAATTGATGTTAATAAACAGCCAGTCGAGACGGTGGGTAATGTTGTCGGCTCAGGAGGCATGACGAGGAGTGGTAGGATCTTTATATCTCCTGAAGTGGAGGCTGAAAGACTAGCGAAAGGAAAAGGGAAAGTGGTTGAAAATGTTCCGGTGCAGGCAAGTGACAAAGAATCGGCATCGAAAGACGTAGAAGAATTCATGCGCTTGATTCGAAAAAGTGATTATAAGATTGTGGAGCATCTACAGCAGACACCGTCCAAAATATCTATCCTGTCATTGCTGTTGTGTTCGGAAGCTCACAGAAATGCGTTGCTGAAAGTCCTGGATACTTCTTTTGTACCCCAAGACGTCTCCGTGAATCAGTTGGAAGGAGTGTTGGCACATGTGAATGCAGGCCACGGCTTGGGCTTTACCGATCTCGACTTGACTCCGAAAGGAAGAGATCATAATATGGCATTACACGTATCAGTTGAGTGTAGAGGATCAGTAATGTCGCATGTATTGGTTGACACCGGGTCATCTTTGAATGTGCTGCCCAAGAAGGCGATGATGAAGTTGGACGTTAGAGGAATCTTGTGCACACCTAGTGATTTGGTAGTCAGAGCATTTGACGGCACGCGGAGAACAGTCTTTGGATCGATTACCTTGCCTCTGCAAGTGGGGCCGGAAGTGTTTGCAACGGAGTTTTATATCATGGATATACAGCCTGCGTACAGTTGTTTGCTGGGAAGACCCTGGATTCATGGGGCGGGGGCAGTCACGTCCACCCTGCATCAGAAGTTAAAATATATGGTCGGAGACAGCGTAGTCACCGTGTGCGGAGAAGAGGACATCCTGGTCAGCCATCTATCTTCTTTTAAATATGTGGAAGTCGACGGAGAGATCCACGAAACGCCCTGCCAGGCATTCGAAGGTTTGCGCATCAAGGACAAGGGTCCCGGGCCGAGCAAAGTGCCGGAGATAGCCGTCTCGTCGTATAAAGAGGCTCAAGCTCTAGTGGAAGCAGGAGAAGCCAAGGGCTGGGGCAAAGTGCTAGACATTCCTGTGAAGATGGACCGGTTCGGGCTGGGGTACCAACCGTCGTCATCAACTCCTTCCGTGGGGGCACCCCGTTTCAGAAAGCCAATCACCATCTCTGCCAGTGGGGTGTGTCACGAAACTGTCAATGCTGCTTCGGAGTCTGATGAAGGAGACAGCGACTGTGATATGGATGCCTGGATTCAGCCAAGCACGCCAGGACAAGGACTGTGCAACTGGTCTATTCAGGAGCTTGTTCCTGTGACTTTTAAACAGTAATGCTTTGCTTTATTAATTGTTGAACAATCTGATGTCTTGCCCGGGGCATCAGGATTTGCTTAGGGCTGTGTTGTTATGAACATTGCGTGTCAATCATTAAATAAATGGCGTTGTTTCATGTGCAAATACTGTAATCCCTGTCTTTCTTGTTTTATAGTTTCCAATAAAATGGCAACGTGGTTATTCGCTTTATACGCATTTTGAAGCACTTACCCATTCCTTTTGCAGGGTAACATTTTCAGATGACATCCTTGAACCACCTATGACTCGTCCCGACTTTGAGCACCCGGTGTTTCAGGCCGAAGAAGAGGTTGTCGAAGATAGCGACGTTCCTGAAGAACTGTCCTGGTTAGTAAAGCAAGAGGAAAGAGCCATTCTGCCTCACGACGAGGTCATCGAAATTATCAATTTGGGGTCGGAAGGGGTTGAGAAAAACATTCGTATCGGAGCCGCGCTGCAGGATGATATCAAGCGGAGACTGGTTGAAATGCTCCAAGAGTATAGTGACGTATTCGCTTGGTCATATGAAGATATGCCAGGGCTCGATACAGATATGGTCGTGCATCGCCTGCCACTGAAAGAAGATTGCCCGCCGGTCAAACAAAAGCTTCGCAGAACTCGACCAGATATGGCGGTGAAGATCAAAGAGGAAGTTCAGAAACAGTGGGACGCTGGTTTCCTGGCTGTGACAAAATATCCCTCGTGGGTTGCTAACATCGTACCCGTGCCAAAGAAAGATGGCAAGGTTCGAATGTGCGTGGATTATAGTGATTTGAACAAAGCAAGCCCAAAAGACGATTTTCTGCTTCCTCATATTGACGTGCTAGTTGATAATACTGCTCAATACTCCGTGTTCTCCTTCATGGATGGCTTTTCAGGCTATAATCAGATTAAAATGGCGCCAGAGGATATGGAGAAAACCACTTTCATAACGCCTTGGGGAACATTTTGCTACAAAGTGATGCCCTTTGGCTTGAAAAATGCTGGGGCAACATATCAGCGTGCGATGACGACTCTTTTCCATGATATGATGCATAAAGAGATCGAAGTTTATGTTGACGATATGATTGCCAAATCCCAGACGGAGGAAGAGCATCTGGTGAATCTGTGGAAGCTATTTAAAAGGCTTAGGAAGTTCAGGCTAAGGCTGAACCCTAATAAATGCACCTTCGGGGTGAGATCGGGTAAACTGCTGGGGTTTATCGTAAGCGAAAGAGGAATAGAGGTCGATCCTGCTAAAATAAAAGCGATTCAAGAAATGCCGACGCCTAAAACAGAGAAAGAGGTGCGCGGGTTTTTAGGGAGGTTGAACTACATTGCCCGGTTCATATCTCACCTAACGGCCACGTGTGAACCATTATTCAAGCTGCTAAAGAAAGATCAAGCGGTAACGTGGAACGAAAATTGTCAAAAGGCGTTTGTCGCTACTGCGAAAATCGGCGCCGGCTGACAGAAGAGTCGCCACCGTGCGTTATTTATCCCTCAGAGCGGGAAAGGAAACGCTCGAAGTAAACCTCGCAAAAACGGGAAAAGGTATGGTCATCGCAACCATAGCCTGGGTTCGGGAGTCGGTTACGCAAGGGGAAGGTATTAGCACCCCTCACGTCCGTCGTACTCGACGGGATCCACGCTTGCTTGGGTTGTCTACTGGATGCAAAACAATCTTATCTACGGCTTCTAAATCTAAAGGGAAGGGAATTGACTCGATAGAGCGTCGCACTCTATGCCTACGTATTCTCAGGAGAGAAAGTCAGAGTCAACGTAGTTCGGGACTACGGGGAAAATTGGCTCGCCAAGACCTCGCGTCTTGTGCCTACGTACTTCCACTGGATGGAAGATCAGAGCCTTACGTAGTTCAGACTAACTACGGCTAAACACACGTTCTCACACGGCAGTGAGAAAAACAACTGGCTTCACAGGGTCGGGAACCTATGGTCAAAACTATGGCTGAGTCTCAAATGCACTTGGGCAAGAGAGAAAAAGGGTATCAATTAATCGTCAGCGGGAAAGTCTCGATCGCACAGCCGCGAGAGAACAAAGGTCAGTCGTTAGTGTGCTCGCTAGGATATCGCATCCTATGCCTACATATCTTCGTCTGGTACGAAGAATCAGAGCAGCTGTAGTTCAGCTACTACGGGACCACAGCTCAAATCTCGTTTTATTCATCTCTGAAAAAATGATTACAATGAGTGGAATACTGAAATAAATCTCCTAGGAACACTATCCTATTCTATCCTGAAAAGTTGAATGAAAATAGCCCCCTAACAAATGGGCCTCTAATTCTATCCTAAAAGTCGAAAAATAAAGTCTATGAAAAACCCTAAAAGAAAATGCTTTTAAAAAATATTAAACTACTTTTAATATTTTTTTCTCTTTTTCTCCTTTTCTTTTCAACATATTTTTCCTCAAAAATATTTTCTTTTATTTTTCACAATATTTTTCTCTATATTTTTCTTCAATATTTTTTCACACTATTTTTCTCAACATTTTCTTTCTCTTTATTTTTAACAATATTTCTTTTCTCACATTCTTTCATATTGTTTTTTTCTATTTTCTTTTTCAAGTATATTTCTTCTTTCTTTTTCTATTTTTTTGAATATATTTTTTTCCTCATTTTTCTTTTTCTATTCCCTCTTTTTTTATTATTATTTTTTTTATATGAAATATGTATAAAAATGTAAAAGAAAAACATAAAAGACAAAAAACATAAAAGGGGGGGGGGGGGGGGGAATACTGAATTACAAGGGATTACAAAATAAAAAAAACTGAATTTGAACTGGGCCCAGCCCAATTCCCTTCAGAAGAAAACGCTGGGGGGTGTGTTTGTGATTCTGGGGGTTGCTGGCAAAAGTTGGGGCCCAGAGCCCAGACCTGGTCCAAAAACGGAGGGGCGAGTGTGCCAAAAAACTGAACTGGGCCCTGAGCCCAATCTTCTTCCATCGTCTCTCTCCATTCTCATGTTTCAGAAAAACCTAACTCCTAACTTCAGCGCCGCCGCCACCTTCTCACCGTCCACTCTCAGCCCCTCCCTCTCACCGTCTCAGCCTCAAACTCCCTCGTCTCTCTTGTCTCTCAGCCTCAATAACCACCCTTCGTTCAATCTCTTCACGAACCTCAAAATCGTTTCCCAATCCCTTCCATCTTTCCAATTCACGAACCTCAAACTTCTGAGAATGACTCAAACAAAACTGGAGATAACGACCTCCATGACGGACGCGTTTGACGTTTCAACCTTCCTTGAACTCCTCTTTCTGAAGCTTGTTTAGAGATTGAACTTGATAGAAAATCTGGAAGAACACGAAGATGATTGAAGGAGTTCTTGCGCGCAGATCTGGAAAAGAAAGAAGAACGAGTGTTCTTCGCTGAGGAACCTTCTTCTTTGGAGATCCGTTCTGGAAAGAAGGCGATGATTGTTGACGAGATCTTGTTGAAGCTTTTCTGGAAACAAGGTCTTGGATGAAGATAATGATGATATTTATTGTTCCGGAGTTTTCTGGAGAGGTTGACGAAGGATGATGAACGTTAGGGTTCTGGGAATTTGATGATCGCCGGTGAGTTGTGGTGGCCGGAGCACATGCACGGCGGCCGGTGGGAACTCTTCTGGTGAAGCGTGTGATGGAGCCACGTGGGGCCGGTGGTGGAGGTGCGCCCTGCATGCGTGCCACGTGGTGGCAGCGTGGCTGAGAGAGAGGATGATTGGGGTACGCGTGGCGGGGTGGTGTGTGAACTCGTGGGACCCTCTCCTCTTGGACACGTGTCACTGCTAGCTTTTATAGCTTGAGACTTCGCTGGCACTTTCTGGAATCTTCCAGAGAATTCTGGCTTGTGCTGGAAAATGGTGAAGCTTGCTGAATACGCTGGATTTGATTTTGGACCTTGCTGGACTCTTTTTTTTGCTGAATCTGGACAACAAAAACAAAAATGATAACTGGGCCTACCGAAGCCCAACGAAAATGAATAGAAACCCACCAAAAAACTGAATTGAATTAATATCATTAACCCAATTAACAGCAACTAATACTCAATTAAATCTAATAAATCCAATTAACTCCTAATCTATTAATTTTCTATAATATCTATAAAAGAAAATAAAACCTATTTATTTTTAATAAGGAAAAATCTATTCATTTATTATTATTATTTCTATTTAAATTCTATTTAAAAATTATACTAATATTCTAAAAAAATCCTATATTATCTAAAAATATTAAAATCTATAAAAGATCTATTAAATCCTAAAATGAATTTAAAAACTATTTAATTCTATAAAATGCTAAAAAATTGATTTAAAAAGAATCAAAAATTCTATTAAATCCTAAAATGAATTTAAAAACTATTTAAACCCTAAAAAATCCTATAAAATCCAGAAAAATCCCGATAATTCCCAGAGGGACAAAATAAGCACCAAACGACACAAAAATAATCGGTAAAAATAAACGGGCACCGAAATATCCCAAAAATCGATTCTACTGATCAAAAACACCTGAAACACGAGACGGGAGCTGTGATCCCTGATAAAATCAATACAAATGAAAAATGCAATGTATGCAATATGCAGATGCGAATGCGGTTATGCGTCGAAACATCGAGCCAAATGCGAGACCCGGTTGGTCAAATTTTGGGGTGCAACAGCGTTCGATAAAATAAAGCAGTATTTGCAGGAGCCTCCTATTTTGATACCCCCAGTGGCAGGTAGACCCTTGATAATGTATTTGACGGTTCTTGAGGGAAGCATGGGTTGTGTTCTCGGTCAACACGACGAGACAGGGAGAAAAGAGCATGCGATATATTACCTAAGTAAGAAGTTCACCGACTGCGAATCTCGGTATTCAATGCTGGAGAAAACTTGTTGCGCGCTAGCCTGGGCCGCCAAGCGTTTGAGGCAGTATATGCTGAATCATACAACCATGCTCATCTCGAAGATGGATCCTATCAAATATGTGTTTGAAAAGCAGGCGTTGTCGGGTAGAATTGCCCGTTGGCAGATGGTCTTGACTGAATATGATATTCAATACGTCTCGCAGAAGGCTATAAAGGGGAGTGTGCTGTCTGAGTATCTGGCGGAGCAGCCTATTGAAGAGTACCAATCGATGAGATTTGATTTTCCTGACGAGGATATCATGTACTTAAAGATGAAAGATTGTGAAGAGTCGTTGCCAGACGAGGGACCGGAGTTGGGTTCCAAATGGAAGATGATATTCGACGGAGCCGTGAATGCTTACGGTAGCGGAATAGGGGCAATCATCACTACGCCACACGGGTCGCACATCCCGTTTACTGCCCGATTGACCTTTGCCGTTACCAACAATGAGGCCGAATACGAAGCTTGTATAATGGAGCTTGAAGAAGCCATCGATTTGCGAGTCAAACATTTGGACGTATACGGAGACTCAGCTCTGGTGGTGAATCAAATCAAAGGGGAATGGGAGACACGTCAGCCCAACTTGATACATTACATGAATTATGCAAGAAGATTGTTGCCTTTCTTCGACAAGGTGGAATTGCATCATGTACCGCGGGCAGAAAATCAAATGGCTGACGCTCTGGCCACTTTGTATTCCATGTACAAAGTCAACTTCTGGAATGAGGCTCCCGGAATCATTATCTCTCGGCTTGACAGACCAGCTTATGTATTTGCTATTGATGAAGCATCGGATGACAAACCATGGTATTTCGATATCCTTAATTTCCTGAAGAATGAAGAGTATCCGGCTGGGGCGTCCAGTCAAGATCAGAAGACTCTCAGGAGATTAGCGGGTAATTTCTATTTGAACCCGGATGGCATCTTATACAGAAGGAACCACGATTTGGTGCTGTTGCGTTGTGTAGACGAGAAGGAGGCAAAGCTTCTCATGGAGGAAATACACGAAGGTACCTTTGGTACGCATGCCGGCGGGCATGCTATGACGAGAAAGCTGCTGCGGGCAGGTTATTTTTGGCTGACCATGGAAACTGACTGTTTCAAGTTTGCGAGGAAGTGCCACAAGTGCCAAATCTATGCTGATAAGATCCATGTGCCTCTGAGTCCTCTAAATGTGATGTCATCACCATGGCCATTCTCGATGTGGGGAATCGATATGATTGGAAAGATCGAGCCGACGGCTTCTAATGGGCACCGGTTCATTCTGGTAGCAATCGACTATTTCACCAAGTGGGTGGAAGCGGCGTCTTACGCAAATGTAACGAAGCAAGTGGTGGCCAGATTCATCAAAAGAGATCTCATTTGCCGATATGGGATTCCCGAGCGGATAATCACGGACAACGGTTCAAACTTGAACAACAAAATGATGAAGGAGCTCTGTCAGAATTTCAAGATCGAACATCACAACTCCTCCCCTTACCGACCCAAGATGAATGGCGCTGTTGAGGCGGCCAATAAGAATATCAAGAAAATCGTTCAGAAAATGGTGGTGACCTATAAGGATTGGCATGAAATGCTACCTTTTGCTTTGCACGGTTATCGTACGACGGTACGCACATCAACCGGGGCAACCCCGTTCTCGTTGGTATACGGAATGGAAGCGGTATTACCATTGGAAGTTGAGATCCCTTCTCTGAGGGTGTTGCGAGACGTTCAGCTAGACGAGGCAGAATGGGTAAAAAACAGGTTGAATCAACTGAGTTTGATGGATGAGAAGAGGCTAGCTTCTCTAGCATACGGTCGTTTGTACCAGAGCCGAATGAAGAAAGCGTACGACAAGAAGATACATCTGCGAAGCTTTCAGACGGGCGACCTTGTGCTGAAAAGGATTCTCCCGCCGCAAGCAGATCACAGGGGCAAGTGGACCCCCAACTACGAAGGGCCATACGTTGTCAGTAAAGTCTTTTCAGGAGGAGCGTTGTTGTTGTCCACCATGGACGGAGAAGACTTCACGTCGCCTGTGAATTCGGACGCAGTTAAAAAATACTTTGCTTAAAATAGACCCGCTGGACAGAAAAAGAGAGTCCAGGCAAAAATGGGGCATCCTGGCGAACCAAAAACAGAATGAAAGGTTCGGGCAAAAGTTAGGGATAAAATTGAAAAAATGTACACTCGCGAAGTTGAAAACCTACACTGGGCGGCTTCGGCAAAAAAGGGTATCCCGGTGAACTGAAAACCCGTAAAGGGCGGTTCACGCAAAAGTTAGGGATTTGAAAAGCAAATGACTGCGGTCCGAATTTGATAATTGCAATGAACATCAATGCGGGAGAATACATTCGAGGAGTCAGTTATCCGATACAATCTCTTCAGAAGTGGGGGTACCGGGAAAGCATTAGAGTCGGGCGAGTCATGGGAGGATCAGTTCGTGGTGTTCGTCTGCATCCCGTTGCCGACATGTGTACCAATTTAAGTCGTCAATATTTATGCTTCTTGTGCATACTTGTATACTTGTATATTTGCTTTGTGTAGCTTCCTCATTTCAGGAGTTTCATCCCGTGTACAAAACTCCGCCCATTCAGGGGCCCAATCAATAAAATACGTTATTCAGTACGTGACACTGTTCTTTACTGTTTTTTGCATGATTAACGCCTAAGTTTGGTGCAACTAGCATGTGTATAACGTCACCGGCCCTTGCCAACAGTTGCTAAAGCGTTGAATTAACTGAAAATAACGTCACTAACCTGAATTGATTTGGTTGCATAGGCTTGTCGTGTCTTGCTTGTGTTGTCGCAGGTTTCGTAACCGTACGAGGAAGATGACCAAAAGATTGCAATAACGAAAGACTCAGCCTTCACGCAGGTCATGCAGGTTCTTCCTGGAGAAGGATCGAACTCTCTAGCTAGTCGTAGCTTGTGCAAAAAAAGAAAGGATCGACGATTACAAGATCATAAGGCTGTATTCAGACAGGTTCATCCTTCCCCGCAGGGTCATTCACTCTCCCCCAGCGGAGTCAGTGGATTCCCCCGAGAGAGTAGTCCCACCAGCAGGGTTCTCTCCTTGCAGCAATCGTTCTTTCCTCCCAGTGGAACCCGGAGATCAAGACTCTCCCCAGCAGAGTTGGTGGGGGGTCCTGTCATTTATTTTGTCAGGGACACCGTGTAATATCAGTTCACTCTCCAGCAGAGAAGTCCAATCATACTTGGCATACCTGCTATTCCTCAGCAAAGTCATTTTCCCCAGCAGGGGTTTACCTCAAAGGGGTATTTGGTTCAAGCTCCCAACTTCCCAGCATGGTTGACTTCACCCTTCCAGCATTTATTTTGCTGGAATAATTCTGTAGCATCTGGCTATCCCCGACGGAGTCGGCATTATCTTCAACATTTATTTTGCTGAAGCAGTTTCTGTACTCTAGCAGTTCAGGTGGAGAGAACTCTTGCTCAAATGAACTACCAAATATTCAAGATCTCGGCATGGGACATCCAATGATAATGTCAGTTTCGGCCGTATTCCCCACAGAGTTATCAGGATAAGTTTCTCTTTATTCCCAGGCAGAGTTAGTTGTCATCAGGGGTTCCATGAATCAGAATTTCAGAGGCCACCGCCGGTTATCAGAACAGGCGTCTGGTAGTTTGGTCTCTAAATATCCCCAGTAGAGTCCGCCTCAAAGTCGCTGTCACGTCGGTGCTAAGAAGTTTGTGAGTTGGGATCAATGGAGAACTGAGTCCTGACGGGGACAAGATGTATTTTCTCAGCAGAAAAGATGTAGTCCTTACGTGGACAAATCAAGACGAAACATGGGTCCTGACGTGGACGAATCTATTCCTTACGTGGAAAAAGAGGTTTCAGTTCCTTACGTGGAAGAAGAAGATAGATTCCTTACGTGGAAAATTTAGTCCTGACGTGGACGGATTCAGAAGAAGAAGTATGCCTAACGTGGAAAGAAGGTGTGTTCCTTACGTGGAAGAGAAAGAGAAACTCCAGGTCCTTACGTGGAAAGATGGGAGTCCTTACGTGGACAAACCAGAAAAATGGTTCCTTACGGGGAAAGGAGATCGTGTTCCTTACGTGGAAAAGATTGAGTCCTTACGCGGACACATAGGAGGAGGATTCCTTACGTGGAAAGAGCGAAGTCCTTACGTGGATAGATTAAGATGGCATTCCTTACGTGGAAAAATGTAGTCATGACGCGGACAAATCGGAAAGAGTTGGTTTCCTTGCGTGGAGAGATTGGGGTCCTTACGTGGACGGATTCAAGAAAAGTTGATTCCTGACGTGGAAGAAAGATGGCATTCCTTACGTGGAAAAAGGTGAGTCCTAACGTGGACAGGTTCAGAACCAAAGTTGTATTCCTTACGCGGAAAGATTGGAGTCCTGACGCAAACATATCGAGTTGTACTGGAGTCCTTACATGGACAGATTGATACGGTTCTCCTTACGTGGAAAAAGAAGATTGCATCCTGACGTGGAAAGATGGAAAGTTTAGTCCTGACGTGGACAGATGCAGAAGGGATGATTCCTTACGTGGGTGGTGTTATTCCTAACGTGGAAGAGTCTATTCCTAACGTGGACGATTTATTGGAATATCCCCCAGCGGAGTTGCCGAGATTTTTCTGGGTTAACAGCAAGTGGAGTCCTAACGTGGACAGGTTCTAGTTGAGATTTCTTCATATTGATGACAGACAGAGTCCTAATGTGGACAAGCAAGCAATCTGTTATCCCCAGCGTGGTCGTTACGAGATCAGTGAGCGGCTGCAAACAGTCAGATCCAGGCAGTGGATGTCGTTACCCAAACAGGGGTGCAGTTTATTTCTGCGGTTGGCAAAGTTCCGGGTTTCTTAGTATTCAACCGTCTCGTACCTCGAATGTTTGAAGGCCGTTCGCTCTTCACCCAATCGGGTCCAAGTCGCTTGAATAGGGGCAGCTGTTGCACCCTAAAATTTGCTCAACCTTATTTACTTGGTTTATGTTTCAATATCATTAGCATTTGCATATAGAGTCATGTACATAGCCTAACCATCTGCATAGCATAAGCATAACAAGTCATTCAACAGGGGATCAAGCATTATTCTCATCTCTAGAGGCCTATCCAGAGGTTATTATCCTAATTCAATCTCATTCAAGTCATCAAGAAAGAATTTGAAAGCAGGGAGTTCAGTGGATCAAGCACTGAGTATATTTCCTAACTGAGGGTGTCTGAGGATCAACAAGGGAATTATGAGTTGTGAATTGAGAGCATGGGGAGTATCTAGACATCTTGGAGGACTTAGAAAGTCATTTGGAGAAGAAGACAAGTTGTTGATGTGATCACAAGAATTGCAGTTGAAGACAGTTAACTAGGGTTTCATCTGGGTCAACCCTAGGTCAACCCTAGGTCAATTGATCGATTTAAGGGCATTCAGGTCTATTGAAGGGATGTGGGGTTCATCATTTGACATGGAGAACAAGGATATGTTGTTATGCTAAGAAGAATTCAAGAGAAATCAAGGAGAAGAGGAGTCACTAAATTAGGGTTTCTGTGTAAAATCCCCTAGTTTAGGTCAAATTTCCAAGCAAGATAAGTCAAAATGCAAGCTTCAAATGGATCCTTGGACAACATGAAACTTGTAGAGGATCTCAAGACCTTTAAGTTTAGTGGTGGAAGACATTAAGGGGATTTATATAACTCAAGTTATGGTCCTTGCAAGTTACAGGTCATCTGGGGTGTCTGAAATTTTGTCTGCAAAAGTGACTTGACTTCCAAGCTAGTTTTACCCCTCAAGGAGATTTCAAATGAATTTCTGGTCAACATAAGAATTATTCCTTATTGTCTTAGCTTTCTAGAATGGTATGGTATGCCTTCATATGATGTGTGGAACTCAACTTATGGTCTTGGCAAGCAAAGGGTATTTTGGTCATTTGTCAGTTATAGGTCATTTTTAAGTAAAGGCCATATCTCCTATTTCCAAGCCTCAAATGGAAAAACTCAAAACATGAAAGTTGTTCAAAATGTGATTTTAAGTCAAGAAAGAAGGTAATGAATGGTTGGAAAAGCTCATAAGCATGGATTTGCATGATTGGTCAAAAATGAACTAAAAATGGCTTATAAGTTGAAAAAGTTGAATTTGGAAATTGGTTTGGAGGATCTAGAAATCCAAAATAGGTCATCCAATATATCATTTTGATTGGAAACATCATTTTGAGAACATTGGTTCAGATAGAATTTTGATTTGAGGCTTTAAAATGGGTGATGCTTTGTTAATTTGAAACTTGCATTATAAGTCATCTTTGGAAATTTCAACACAAGGCAAGGAAAAGCATTGTATTTGCTTATATCTCTCCAATATCTCCTATGATGACATTTTAAGGCCATTTTGCAAGACTTAATGCATGGTGCATGAGATATTCAAGTTCCCATCACATGAGATTTTCAATACTTTCTAGATCTTTCTAGATGAATCTAAGAGTTTCCATTGATCATTATAAAAAGAGTGGATCAGGGAGGGTAAAGGGTTGGTGATCATTGTTGATGAGAGGTAAGATTAGAGTGTGAAAAGCAAGATTCTTCCATTGGCAACTTGATCTCAAACTTCCATTCTCTCCAATCTCCATTCATTTCTCCACCACAAACCTTTCCTTCTGATCATTGGGATTGGATACATGCTGAGGTAGAAGAAGATCCATGGCAGCTTGAAGCTATTTTGAAGAAATTGCAAGAATTGCATATTGTTGTCCAACTCGAGTTTCAAGCATTGTTCAGTGTTCTTGTTGCATACAGAATTCATCCCTCAAGTTACTGAGCAAATTTCAATCACTGCAAGCATCTGATCTCAGGAGTTACACACCTGTTTTCACCAATTGCACCAGGTTTGTCTTCTGTTCGATTTGCTCAATTTAGATAGAATATTAGGGTTTTGGAAGTGTAGAATGGTTAAGCATAAGTAGATGATTGATTTTGGCAAGTTTGGTTGAGTTTCATGGAGGTTGAGCATGAGGTACCAAATCTGGTAGGGTTTGTAATTGCTAGGATAAGGCACGATAAGGTTATTGGATTAGCATGCTATGATTAGGATGAGTTGTAGATTAGTTTAGGATGAATTTTGTGGAGAATTGAGGTAGTTGATCACAGGTGACAATGGCGAATCAGAACTGTGATGTTTATCGAATTTGGAAATCTAGGCTGTTATGTTGAAAACTATGGATACAGTGATGTTCTACGTGAGAAGGAGATCAACTTTGGTGTTCATATCTTGGCGTTTCATGGAGAGGTTAGGGAGAAAGAAGGATTAGAAGTTCTGTGCATGGAGGAAGAATTTGCAGAAACCCTAGGGCTCGTTGGGGACGATGACCCTCAGCCCTCAGATCCTTCCCATGTGTTGACTTAATCCCCTCATCGCACGGCCACGATTGAATGTTGAAAGCGGAGGGAAATTTCAAAAGAATTGAAACGCTGCGTTTCATTAATTGGGGGGTAGGGCTCAGAGCGCTATCCACACCCCCCATTTTAATAAGCCCAATGCTTTGAACGTGATTTCCCTGCTATTCAAACCCCCTCCATTTTATTTCATTTTATTTTCTTTTATTTTCTTTAATTTTTTATGCATCTTCTAAAATTCATAATAAATAGCAAAATGATCATTTTTAATTCATTCTTTTTGCATTATTTTCTTTGGGATGTCTAGAAAATTATAAAAAATAAAAATTGCATTTTATTTTTTATTTGATATTTTTCCCATATTTTTCAAATAAAGAGCATTTTAAATAGTTTCATTTCATGCATGATTTTGTTATTTTTTGTTCTATTAAATGCTTCAATATTTTTTGTCCATTCTTTTTAGGTTGTTTAGTTTAGACTTTAAACTTGTAGATTCATTTTAGTTCCCATTTTTAGAAATTAACTTTAGGTGATTAGTGTAAGTATGAATAACATGGATAAAATTAGGGTTTTTAGGTGATGACTTAGGAAGTTTGATTCTTCCCCTTAGGACTTAGGGTTTAACTAGATTAGTTATGGGACTATAGGGGCTATGGGTAGTTATTAGATCCTTTAGAGAAAAAAGCCAGGACTCCCCTACTGCTATATATACTCTACTGTATATCTGATTGACTGGTGTGGTGTGCCCTCTGGGGATTATTGCTTGTCTGTGTGGGTATTGGGATTGTCTGGGGATTTGGGAGAGCTGAAGACTTGAGGAGATGAAGGCCATTGGAGATCCAGATGTTGAAGATCAACTCCCAGAGTTGAAGAGAAGATTCTTGCTAGCAGATGCTGAGGAACTAGGGTTTAGGAGCTAGGCAGAGCTCTAGGTTAGAAAGTTTGTTTCTCAAACATGGATTGCCTTGTCTGCATCCATTCTTCTCTGTGATTCAGAGTCTCTCTAAGACACTCACCCCCTTCCTTTGGAAGGCTTGGTGATAGTGTCTAAGAGATAGAACTCTTGAGAGAAAATGTCTTTTGTGTTAGAAGCAGTCTGTTCACCACCCTTGGTAGTCAACTGATTGCTTAACACCCAATTCACTCTTGTGACTAATCCCTCATCCTGGAGGTTTGAGCTTGAAGAAAAGCCATTGCAGATAGAAGACTGAGGACCAAAGCCCTTATCTGAAGGCCATGAAGATGGAGATTGATGCTTGTTGAAGCCTGTAACTGATTGGAGATTACTTGGAGCCAGATGTTGATTCAGAATTGCTGAAGCTGTTTATCTTTTGCTGTATTTCATTTCTTGATGTATTGACTGGGTTTCCTGACTGTATTGTTTGCTGTTTACCCTGTTGGGTTGAAAGTGAAGTCTGTTCACTTTTGCCTATTGTTTTCTAGGTTCGAGGTTGAGTGGGACTCCCTTGCCTCGCTTGTACTGTTGCATCCATGCATTTTACTGTTTTACTGTATATATCTGATATTGTTTCTGTTTCTGCCTACCCCTTAGGATCTCTGTTTCTCTCTGTGCAAGAGAGGAGCATGATAGACACTAGGTCTTAAACCATGCATGATAACATTAGGATAGTTTGATTCCCTTCGCAACCGTAGGTTAGAGTTCTGTCTCTTTCTTTCTCAAAACAAACAGAAAAACACAATAAAGATTTCAAACACAATAAAAGACACTTCTTTCGTAAAAGATGGTGAACTCATCAAAGCGTCATTTTTGTCCGCCGGGACTGTTAATCAAGAAAACCTTTTCAGAAGGAATAAAATCAACCAAGACAAGCTTGTGTCGTACGTAGCCCGAACTACGTTTGCTCTGATCTTTCATGCCGTGTGAAAGTACGTAGGCATAGGATGCGATATCCTAGCGAGCAACCTTCCCCTCCTTTCCCGTAGGTAGGCGAACTACGTTGACTCTGATTTCTCGTTCCAGGCGAGAATACGTAGGCATAAAGTGCGATACTTTGCCGAGTCATTTTTATTTTCTTTTTAACCCTTGACCCATAGTTTAGATAGAATAACAATCCATACCCGAAAACAAGCGTGGATCCCGTCGAGTACGACGGACGTGAGGGGTGCTAATACCTTCCCCTTGCGTAACCGACTCCCGAATCCAGGTTTTGGTTGCGATGACCATACCTTTCCCGTGTTGTGCGAGGTTTACTCTGAGCGTTTCCTTTCCCTCCCGTGGGATAAATAACGCACGGTGGCGACTCTTCTGTTCAGCCGGCGCCGATTTTCGCAGTAGCGACAGTATGTATATATATATATATATATATATATATATATATATATATATATATATATATATATATATATATATATATATATATATATATATATATATATATATATATATATATATGTATGTATATATATATGTATGTGTATATATATATATATATATATATATATATATATATATATATATATATATATATATATATATATATATATATATATATATATATATATATATATATATATATATATATATATATATATATATATATATATATATATATATATATATATATATATATATATATATATATATATATATATATATATATATATATATATATATATATATATATATATATATATATATATATATATATATATATATATATATATATATATATATATATATATATATATATATATATATATATATATATATATATATATATATATATATATATATATATATATATATATATATATATATATATATATATATATATATATATATATATCACATGTGTATAAAAAAAATCAAATTTAATTTAAAAAACTATTTTTAAAACTAACCCAAATAATAATTAATTCTATTTATTCTAATACAATGCTAAAAAAATAAAAAAAATGTAAATAAACTCAAATAAAACTCTAAATTATTTCTAATAAAATTAAAAACAGTTAAAACTCTAAAATCAAAATCAAAATCTAAAAACTATTTAAATCCTAAAATATCTCTAACATTACTAACTTAATTCTAAAATCCTAAAATATCTCTAACATTACTAACTTAATTCTAAAATCCTAAAATATCTCAAAAATTACAAACTTAAAATTCTAAAATCCTAAAATATCTCTAAAATTAAATCAAATCTAATTAATTCTAAAATCCTAATTCTATTTTCTAGTTCTATTCTATTTGATTCCAAATAACAAAAAGGAATTAAATAATTTCTAAACAAATAAATCTATTCCTAATTCAAATTCTATTTTAATAATAAAAAAAAATACACTAAAAACTATTCTATCCATTTATTTTTAAACAATATTAAAAAGAAACCTATTTAAACTAATTCTAAACTATTTAAAAAATAAATAAATAAAAAATAAAGAAAACTAATAAATATTCTATGTTAAAACTATTAAAATAAAATCTATTCTAAAGGAAAAATAAATAACTATTCTAATTCTAAAATATAATAAAAACCTATTCAATATTTCTAAAAAAATAAATATTCTAAACTTAATTAAATAAAAAAAGTTAAAACAAAAATATGTACCAAAATAAATATTTGAAAAGAAGAATGAGAAAATACACAAAGGATTGAAATTACGAAAATACCCTTAGGCCATGTGTCACCCTCTTATTGGGCAAAAAAAGTCGAGACTTGAAAAAACGCTCAATCGGGGGCGGACACGTGTCTTAAATGACATGAAATTAAGTAAAATGCAAAAATAGAAAATAAGAAATTATCTACAAATGGGTAGGACAAATTTAGGGTATGACAATGGGAAGTGATGGTTGGGGGGCCACCTCTCAACTGTTTAGAGTGTTTAGTATACGTCCTTAGGACGATATGCGACGCATTCGATCCTGAGTTTGAGACTTCAATATAATGTACACTCCAGAACATTAATCAAAACACTTCTTTCGTAAAAGACAAAAACAAACACTCAACTTCATTTTTGTCCTCTTGGACTTTAGTCATGAAAAACCATTTTCGAATAAGAGAGTTCGTTAACTCTCGGATTAAAAACAACTTGAACCAAACTTGTGGTCTAGTTAGCCCGAACTACGTTTGCTCTGATCTTTCATGCCGTATGAAAGTACGTAGGCACGAGATGCGATATCTCGGCGAACAACCTTCCCCCCCTTTTCACCCATAGTTAGGCGAACTACGTTGACTCTGATTTCTCGTTCCAGACGGGAATACGTAGGCATAGAACTGCTGTGTTCTGCCGAGTCATTTTTCTTTTCTTTTCAAACTGACCTTTAGTTAGATAGTTAAACACACCCTTATTAGAAAACAACAAGCGTGGATCCCATCGAGTACGATGGAAGTGAGGGGTGCTAATACCTTTCCCTTGCGTAACCGACTCCCGAATCCAGGTTTTGGATGCGATGACCATTCCTTTCCCGTTTTCGCGAAGTTTTCTCTGAGCGTTTCCTTTCCCTCCTTTGGGATGAATAACACACGGTGGCGACTCTTCTGTTTTGCTGGCGCCGATTTTCGCAGTAGCTACAGGTTGGAACTGGGTCGAGCTTATTTAATAACCTGGTTTTCCGTCTAGCTTGTTTGGACTGGTTTTTTCGGTTTAGCTTGTTTGCACTTGTTCGTTTTTTCAGATGTTGGAACTGGCCCCTTTGGATTTTCGGTTTATCTGATTTCTATCCAAATTTGCAGTGGATTTGTTTCAACGGAATCTGTTGGTTATCCATGGACCTTGGTCTTGGTTTCTGGATTTTGTTTGCTAATATTGTGGATTTGGATATTTACTTGATGAAAAATACATTCGGATCCTGGATTGAAAAAGATTTTCGATTCCATAATATTTACTTGATAAGAGCATGGACTCGAATTCTAGATAATCAACTTTTTCGGCAAAAATCCTTTTTCGGCGTAAAATCAATTTCGGCATGAAAACTTCTTTTTCTCTCTTTCTCGGCTGTCCTGAAAAGAAGAGATACTACCGGTTGGTAGCCGAGGTCATGAGTTGGAAATGGGAGTTCGGTTTCGGCATTAGTCGTGCCCTCCCGATACCCGGTGATGAAATTTTTCTGAGGGTGTCAAAATAATTTCTAACTCATTTCTCTGCTGCTCTGTTGTGTCGGTTTTACAGGTATCGGAAGAACAATGGAGGCTCGAAATACTCGGAAGAACTTTAGAAATAAATAGGAAATTATGAATAAAATGTATATTTTTTAATTCTCTTTGTAAATTGTTATAAAAATTAAATATGAATAAAAATTCAATATATTTCTATCCAAATTACTTTCCAATTCCCTTTTTCCTAATTTTAACATTGTCATCTGAATCCACCACAAAGAAATATCCGAGTAAATTGAACTGACTAAGTTCCTCTGAATAAATTCCGTCAATCACAGATAAATCTTAAACCACTGGAATATCCTTCACTTAAACGAAACCGTATGAATAAATTCCAAGAAAAATCAATTGCATTAACCTTATCGTTCTAACCTGTGCTGCTCCACTTAAAACACAATATAATCTTCAATTCTCAACTCAATTTAAATTGCGTCCGATGGTAGAATCGACAATAGTCATGAACGGAGTAAAATAGAGCAGAAACAGAGAAATCCGATTAGCGGTGAAACAAAAGTATACTTCGCTTTAAAAAGAAATCCAATTAATCTCTGATGACTAAACTCAAATATCTGACCGAATGCTCGCGCTGATTTAACCGAACCAAATTAATACCTCAACATAATCAGCTCCACATGATTGAACGACAGCCCTGAACCCCGCTGACGACCCAGTCTCGGCTCCTGAACAAATTACTGTATCTTGAAAACCCCGATGCCAAAATTCACTATAAATTTCTGTTCATCCTCAAATAAAATAAGGACACTCGGAAATGGAGATCCTATTTACTCAATAAATCCCTGATGATGACTCAACTTCAAGGACTGTCACTAAACAACGTGAAAATGACCATTTTTCCCTTTAACAGCCAAAGTGTATCAGACACGATTCCTGCAAAACGAAACAAACTGCCGTAACCTGTTAATAGTTAGCTGATGCAAAAATGGGATGTCATGCTATACGAATCGACTAATCTGAGGGTAAAATTTGGGGTATTACAGTTCCCCCTATTTAAATAGCTACACCAGATGATTTGAGCGGTCGAGACTCGAGAAATCATGATGGAGGGATTTAAATATAGATAACCAAAAATTTTACCCTTATATGCGGCAATATGCAATGCCATGGACAAGACGGAAATATGATGATGTTGACAATGCCATGAATATGGTATGATGCGTATTTTGAGATGATGAATGCAATGATGCAGACGACACGACGACACATGGGACATACACTACAAGAAAACACACTGGAGGAATACGACGCGCCGGGACAACAACACGACACTGGGGAATTCTAAAGTGATAGTCAACTGGTGCGAACATGACCAATTGTCAATTTTAGAAAAGGGATGGTAAGAACGGGATCCTCAATGGAGATGGCACCGATGAGACGACCTCCACTGGGGAATATCTAAGAGTAATGGTTCAACAAGTTCAGGCATGACCTGCTGATACTCTAGGATAAAAGATAAAACTGGATATGTACGACTGTAGGACCAATTAACAGGATGCTGGAGCATTGAGCAAAGAATAACATCCGAGCTTATGTAAGTTTTCCTTCGTGATAGGATCAAACAGAATTTTCAGGAATCCGTAGAAAATATACAGGATAAGACCGGCTGTATGCCAAAATAAATGGACTTTACTGGGAAATGCCCTGATAAGCTTCTCGAGAGAGAACTGCCACTTATCGTTGGAAGGGACTTAAATGCCAAACTGGATAAAATATTGATAAACTTCTCCACGTCTCAGGTCTGTGCTCCCCGGACATGATTCGATTTCTTCTTTTGCTAAAGGATAAAATAAACTTCTTCATACTTCAAGATCTGTGCTCTCCTGAATATGATTCAGCTCCTTCTTTTACTAAAAAGGTAAACAAACTTCTTCATACTTCAAGATCAGTGCTCTTCTGAATATGATTCGGTTCAAACCTCCCCGTACTTCAAGATGACAAGGAAAATGAAAGCCCAGCTGCTCGATGGAGATGGCCATTTGCTGTAAGTCATAACAAAGATAGGATAAGCTTCTTGGGCGAGAAATGATGCTTATTTGCAAGAGTGGAAATAATAAGCTTCTCAGGTAAGAACTGCTTGTAGAGGTGGTAACAGGTAATGTATATTGTAAAGAAAGTCGCGATGACGACAAACATCTAGATCACTAAGTGATAGCAGGTAATGTAAATTGTCAAGAAGGTTGTGATGATAGAAAACATCGAGATCACTGTAATGTAAATTGTGAAGAAGGTTGTGATGATGGCAAACATCGAGATCATTGTAATTTAATAATGAGCTCCTTGTATGAGAAGATCAATTGTAGAGTGTGACGATAAATTGTAAAGTGTAATGTAGGTGATAATGATAGGCTTCTCTGGTGAGAAAATCACATATCGATTGTTGCAAAGGCTTTCCTTGAAAGATAGTGCAAAATAAATGCACATCCAGGTATGTTTGGTGACCAACGGTACCGAAGTTCGATCTAGAATTGGGCTAGAAAGAACTGTCAAACAAGACTCTATTGAGGAAATGAACTCAAATAGGGATTATCTTATCCTAGCGCGGAAAGATAACTGAAATAACCATCGTCCACGAGGGTGGAACTCTGTGGGGAAACTGAGAACAAATGAGTATTTTATGCTTAGGGCCAACGATCTACTTGGAGAGAATGAACAAACCCAGACAAGGATGACAAGGATAGCAAAACAATGCAGATGCCAATGCGTATGTCGATGTGTATGACAATGGAATGAAATGAGTATGTAATGCTCATGCTCATGCTTATGCTGACAAAACAGATGAGAGAGGAAACACGAGATGAAATAAACATCTCGACGGGAATACCCTGGCGATCTCTGCAACAATACATCTATTGAGATAGGAAGAGTTGATGGTAGAACCGAATCTGGCTCAAAGCTCCAACTTCTCTGGGGAGAAAACAAACCACTTGTGGATATAATATCACAACTTCTATATGGGGATACGATATGACCTTGTTGGAGAGTGAGATATCATGACTTCACTAGAGGGATTTCTATCATGAATCATAATCAGCCGAAGAAAATCTGAAGATCCGAGACTTCCGGGGATAAAATAAATATCCGCTGCATGGAGAAGATGTGGAGCTAGACAGCTTCATAGAGATAGGGTAGCAACTTCCTGGGAATAGTACCTTTGCTTCCTAGGGAAATGTACATCCGACTGGGGATAAAGTATCAAACTTCCATAGGGAGAGTTCACCAGACTTACTGAGGAGAATTCACCTGATATTCCTGGGAAAAATACCTTGACTTCTTGGGGAGTACATGGCAATCTCCTGGGAGTACTACATGAGGAAAGTAAGGCAATTTCACTCAGGAACAGATGATCCCACTGAGAATGGGTTTTCAAGATCTTGGATCCTTTGGAAGATACCGAGAAGATCTCTGCAGCATCGGGGATTACTGGAGATTTATCGGGCGGATCCAAAATGTTGTCAGCTTAAAGTCTCGCTAGGGACTAACACTGGGAAAATGCTGGTAATGAACAAATGTTTATGCAACAATGAGACTTACTGGGGACGAAGAGATCCTTCACAAATTTCCATAAGTCAAAGTAACTTTCATTTACAATTGTATTTTCGAGAAAATATATTTTAGTTTTGAAAAACACTTTTCATTGTTCACAAATTATTAATAACAGAAAATTGCATAACAAAAATAAAATAGAGATAATATGCCCAAAGGAGTTGAAAAGCAAAAGGTAAATTTTATTGAAGAATGGTAGCTTGCTAAAGGCATAGCTCCATGGGAAATTACAAATTTGAAATTGGCAATATGGGAAAGGTTACATTGAATCCAACGACCTACTGACCCTAAGGACTAAAACTACCCACAACCTTGCTTTTGAAGAGAGCGATTAGATTTGAAATGGATTTCTGTAAAACGTCTGCAATGCTCGGTGCCGTCTGATGCAGTAAAATTCCTTTGTCCCTAACTTTTTCCAAGACCACCCTTTCGGGTTTTCAATCCACCGGGACGCTCGTTTTTGCCTAAGTCGCCCTTTCGGGTTTTTAACATAGCGAGCTGCATTTTTTTATTTTTTTTTATTTTTAGGCATAATATTTTCGGACTGCATCGGAGTTCACCGGATGGGCGAGCTCTTCACCGTCCATTGTCGTAAGAATTAGTGAACCTCTGGAGAAGACTGTCTTAACAAAAAATGGGCCGTCATAGTTGGGCATCCATTTCCCACGCATGTCTTTGTGAACTGGCAAGATTTTCTTAAGTACGAGCTCTCCTTGACAGAACTCCCAGGGTCGAACTTCTTGTCAAAAGATCTTTTCATTCGATTCTGATATAGTTGACCGTGGCACATAGCTGTCAGGCGCTTCTCGTCGATGAGATTCAACTGGTCATATATGTCTTGAACCCAATCTGCTTCATCTAACTTGGCTTCCATCAACACCCTTAAGGAAGGTAGCTCAACCTCGATGGGGAGGACCGTATCCATTCCATATACCAATGAGAAAGGGGTTGCCCCTATTGAAGTTTGAACAGTGGTTTTGTATCCGTGTAAAGCATATGGTAACATCTCATGCCAATCCTTGTAAGTCTTAACCATCTTTTGCAGGATCTTTTTGATATTCTTGTTTGCAGCTTCGACAACTCCATTCATCTTAGGACGGTACGGAGAAGAATTATGATGTGCAATCTTGAAAGTGTCACATAATTCCTTCATATTTTTGTTATTCAAATTGGTACCATTGTCAGTAATGATCTGACTCGGAACCCCATAACGACATATAATCTCTTTCCTGATGAAACAAACAACTACTTGTTTAGTCACATTGGCATAGGAAGCAACTTCTACCCACTTGTTGAAGTAGTCAATAGCGGCAAGAATGAACCGGTGACCATTGGAAGCTTTTGGCTCAATTTCCCCAATCATCTCGATGCCCCACATAGAGAAAGGCCACGGTGAAGTCAGAACATTCAATGGTGAAGGGGGAACATGCATTTTGTCAGCGTATATTTGGCACTTGTGACACTTTCTGGCGTATTGGATGCAATCAGATTCCATTGTTAACCAGTAATATCCAGCCCTCAACATCTTTTTAGACATAGCATAACCATTAGCGTGAGTCCCAAAGGTTCCTTCATGAATCTCTTGAAGCAATATGTCAGCTTCATGCTTGTTAACACATCTGAGCAGAACCATGTCGTAATTTCTCTTGTACAAAACCCCATTGCTGATGAAGAACTTGGATGCCAGCCTTCTTAAAGTCTTCTTGTCGAGACCGGTAGCACCATCTGGATACTCCTATTTGAGCAAATAATTTTTAATGTCATGAAACCAAGGCTTTTCATCCACCTCATCCTTTTCAATCACTTGACAGTAAGAGGGCTTTGTCTTGCGTTCAATTCGAATGAGTGGTGCTTCATTAACAAATTTGACCTTCCACATGGACGCCAACATGGCCAAAGCATCGGCTACGTGATTCTCAGATCTCGGAAGATGTTCGAACTTGATCTCATCGAAGTACCTGATCAACTCGACAATGTAGTCTTTATAAGGAATTAACTTCTCATTTTTAGTTTCCCATTTGCCTTGTACCTGATAGATAACCAAAGCTGAATCTCCACTTACTTTGAGAAGTTTGATTCGAAGTTAGATAGCTGCTTCGAGGCCAAGAATGCATGCTTCATATTCTGTGACATTATGTGTACATTCAAAATCCAACCTCGCGGTAAATGGAGTAAAGCCACTTTTCAGATTCATCAAAATGGCGCCTATACCATGCCCACTGTAATTTGAAGAACCATCAAACATCATCCTCTACCAGAGACCCGGCTCGGGACCTTCGTCGGGACCTGGCTCCTCGCAATCTCTCTTTATCAATAAGATGTCTTCATCGGGAAAATCGAATTTGAGAGGTTCATAATCTTTGACTGGCTGATCTGCAAGATAGTCTGACAAGATACTTCCTTTAATAGCCTTCTGAGGTACATACTGGATGTCATATTCAGATAACAACATGTGCCAGCGAGCAAGTCTTCCAGTCTGATCCGGTTTTTCGAAAATATATTTGATTGGATCCATCTTCAAAATCAACAATGTGGTATGACAAATCATGTATTGCCTGAGACGCTTAGCAGCCCATGCCAGCGCACAAGAAGTTTTCTCCAAAAGTGAGTATCGGTTTTCACAATCGGTAAACTTCTTGCTTAAATAGTATATAGCATGTTCTTTTCTTCCAGTCTCATCGTGTTGCCCGAGTACGCAACCCATAGACTTCTCAAGAATAATAAGGTACATGAACAATGGTCTTCCATGAACAGGATGAATTAAGATAGGAGGTTCTTGTAAGTAATCCTTGATCTTTTCAAATGCCTTCTGACAATCGGGGTTCCAATCCATGGTCTGCCCCTTGCATAGTAATTTGAATATCGGTTCACAAGTGGCAGTCATTTTAGAGATGAATCTGGAAATGTAATTCAGGCATCCCAGAAAACCTCTGACTTGTGTTTCAGTCTGCGGAGCTGGCATGTCTTGGATGGCTCGGACATTATCTGGATCTACTTCAATTCCTCGCTGACTGACGATAAAGCCAAGTAGTTTACTGGATCTGACACCAAAGGTACATTTAGCAGGATTCAACTTCAACTGATACTTTCTGAGTCGTTCAAACAGTTTCACCAGGTTGGCCAGATGTTCATCTTCATCTTGAGATTTGACAATCATATCATCCACATACACTTCAATCTCCTTGTGCATCATGTCATGGAAAAGAGTTGTCATAGCTCGTTGATAGGTTGCCCCTGCGTTCTTCAAACCGAAGGGCATGACTTTGTAGCAGAAGGTTCCCTAAGGAGTAATGAAGGTAGTCTTCTCTCTGTCATCAGGATCCATCTTGATCTGATTGTAGCCGGAGAAACCATCCATAAATGAGAACATCGCAAAGCTCGCCGTATTGTCGACGAGGGTATCAATATGTGGCAGAGGAAAATCGTCCTTCGGACTTGCTTTATTCAGATCTCTGTAATCTACACACATTCTGACTTTACCGTCCTTCTTGGGTACTGGTACAATATTGGCAACCCAATCTGGATACCTTGCTACTGCAAGGAAACCGGCATCCAACTGTTTCTTCACTTCATCTCGAATCTTCAAAGACATGTCGGGTATGGTCCTTCAAAGCTTCTGCTTGATAGGCGGGCAATCAGGCTTGAGTGGCAACTTGTGAACAACAATGTCTGTGTCTGAACCAGGCATATCTTGATACGACCATGAAAACACATCAACATATTCCTTTAATAGCTTTATCAACCTCTACTTGACTTCAGCTCCAAGTATTGCACCAACCTTGACCTCTCTCTTGTCTTCATCTGTGCCAAGATTAATCAGATCTACCTGCTCTTTATGTGGTTGAAGCTCTGTGTGCTCGTACTCAACCAATTTTGTCAGTTCAGTGGGTACTTCAAAATCTCCTTCACCCTTATCTTCGGCTTGATAGATGGGTGAATCCCAGTCAGGAGAGACAATAGAGTCACCGGATTCAACAAGGGTGGTAACATCACTGCATGTTTGAAAGGCTTATTTTATTAAATGTTCGATGAAAATGAAAAAGAAAATGAAAATGTTTTTTTAGTTGATTTTTGAAAAGATTGCCAATTTCATTAAAAGGTGAAAACGAAAAATGCTAGTGAAACAAAATGGAACGGAAACAAAATGCATTTATTAATAATTGTTCGAAATGAAAAGGTGGCCCTACAAAGCGATCCAATAGCCTTGGGTAGAGCTATGGATTTGAAAACACAAATGAAAAATTAAAAATTACTGTGACAATGGAAAAATAACTGAAATCTCTATAGCCTCCCAGTTGCTCAATGCTACATTACTCCGAAACACCAAGTTGCTCAAATCTTCGTCTTTGTCGTGGTCACTGATGGCATTGACCTGATAACCTCCACTGACGAACACATCTTGGAAAACCTTCAGACGTCCTTCAACATGAGTTGTTTTATAACCCAACCTGTAGCGATTAGTCTTCGTCTTGACGTCGATTACTTCTCCCTAGCCTTCAGGAATGCCCCTGTCGATTGTTGATCTGGTACTCTTCAATGATGCAAAAGACGGACTACTCTGGACTTCCGCAGTTTCTTCGATTTCCACTAGAACAACATTGGCGATTTCAAGTGCTTGGAAAGAAGTTTCCAAAGCGTCTTCATCAGCCTCAATGTACTGGAACGATGATAAGTTGCTAACCATTAAATCCTCTTCACCATGTATAATCACCAGCTTGTCATCAACTACAAACTTCATCTTTTGGTGAAAAGTAGAAGTTACTGCCCCAGCGGCATGGATCCAAGGTCTCCCAAGTAGACAGCTGTAATTAGGATTAATATCCATGACTTGGAAAGTGATCTTGAACACATGTAGACCAATCAGAATCGGAAGTTCAACCTCTCCAACCATCGATCTTCGTGAACCGTCAAAAGCCTTAACGATTAAAAAAGTAGGCTTCATCACAATATCCTTGTAAGCCATCTTGCTGAGAACCCTCATGGGTAGAACGTTCGACGAAGAACCAGTATCCACAAGAATTCTTGCTAAATTATCTTCCTGACACTTCACTGATATATGCAAAGCACGGTTATGATTCAGACCCTCTTTCGGTAGCTCTTCATTACTGAAGCTGAGAGTATTACAGGCAGTAATATTGGCAATCACACTATTAAACTAGCCAGTAGTGATGTCTTGAGCCACATGAGCTTGAGTCAAGACCTTCTGCAAAGCAGCTCTATGCGCGGGTGAATTCAATAACAATGATAAAACAGAAATCTTTGAAGGAGTCTGGTGAAGCTGATCAATAACTTTATAATCACTCTTCTTGATTATCCTCAGGAATTCAACGTCTTCCTTGTTGGTAACAGCCCCTTTACCTTTATCTCCAGCCGACACAACAGTATTGGTAGTTGTTTCCTTAGACGAAGCCTCATCAAAACGGGGGGTGTAGACACGACCACTGCGAGTCATCCTGCTTGCCCCAGCTATGTTGGTCACATTTTCACTATCAGCTTTCACTTCTTCTCTTGGAATGACCTTATCAGATTCCTTATCAATCGCGGTTACATCATACTTCCAAGGTACAACTTTGGGATCACTGAACGGAAACGGGCTCAACTTCTGAATAATCAAAGGGTTAGGTTGGTCCACTGTTGGAGTGACAGGAGTCGGTATGCTGAACATCGGCATGACAGACTTCGGCGCTGGCAGATTAAACACTAGCATCCTGCCCCTTGGTTCGGGCAAGTTGAAAGTGGGCTCAATTGCGGAAACCTTCTTCGCCTTGTTAACTACTTGTAGGAAGCCATCATTAATCAATCTCTGAACATCCTTCTGAACCATAATGCACCCTTTATCACTTCCTTCACAACTCATACAGTCAGCATGGGAAACAGTTACCAGACCTACTCCAAACAGCCTAGAATGGAATTCCTTGAGAGGAGTCTTAATTTGGGATACATCACGAATAAAACTCTCATTGGGCGAATCATCAACAGCATTAACATTCGCATGTGTAGGCAAAGGATTTGTTTTAACATTGGGTGATGGATCATCGAACGACAAGATCTTCTTTTCCATCAGATCCCTCACAATATTCTTTAAAGCATAACAATTCTCCAAATCGTGACCTGGCGCACCCTCATGAAATAAACAATGAGCAGCGGCGTTGTAGTTGGCTGGCAAAGGATTTGGAGGTGGACCCAAAGCTTGGGTGGTGATCAAATGTCGTTGCACTAAGTAAGGGTACAACTCGGTGAACGTCATTGGAATCGGAGGACACGACTTGTATTGTCTCCTAGGAGCACTCGGGCGAGGTGCCAGATTCCTCTGTTGCTGATTAGCAGGAGCGTTGGGCGCCGGCTGGTAGTTGGCTGGAGGCTGCTGATAAGCTGGAGGCGGATAAACAAGAGCCTGCTGCATAGGCTGATAAGCAGGAGTTTGTGAAGCTTGCTGACTAAAAGACGGTGTGACAATAGCTACATATGGAGGCAGAGCATACTGACCCAGGTAACCATGAGGTTGAGCGTACGGTGGCGGATATGGATATTGGTGTTTTCCCCTTCTATCGTAGGATACATCATGAGTCTCTCCTTCCTTCTTTTTCTGAGAGTTGAAAGAGGGCTTCTTAGCGTGATTCTTCGAACTCGTACTACCAGAACCACCAGACATCTTTCCACTTTTCATAGCCATTTCAACTTTTACTCCAACAGTAACAATATCAGCAAAATTCGTGGTTACACTACCCACCATCCTCTCATAAAATTCAGGACGAACAGTGTCGACAAACCAATCAACCAACTCCTTGTCAGTCAACAGAGGTTCAACTTGAGAAGCAATTTCCCTCCACCGCTGGGCGTATTCCTTAAAGGTCTCAGAACCCTTCTGTGTCATACTTAAGAGTTGACACCTGTCAGGAGCTAGATCCATATTATACTTATAGTGCTTAATAAACGCATCAGACAAATCTTGAAAAGACTTGATACGAGACTGGTCCAAGGTCAAATACCACTTCGACGAAGCACCTTTCAGACTGTCTTGAAAACAGTGAATCATCAACTTATCATTCTCCACGTGGGTAGCCATCCTTCGGTAATACATGATCAAATGGCTTTTCGGACAAGTGGTCCCTTCATAGCAGTCAAAGTTTGGAGTTTTGAACTTTCGAGGGATAACTAGGCCGAAAACCAAACAGATGTCTCTAGCAGCAACACCAAAAATCTGATCCCCTTCCATCTTTCTTAATCTCTTATCGATAGTGACAACTTCCTCACGAAGCCTATCACGTGGCTAGTACCCTACATCATTATCGTCCAGAATCTCATAAACAGGCTCGTTAAGATAAGGTTGCACACGAGTGTGGATATTAGCTTGTGTAAAGGTAGGAACCACTTTAGGAGGCTCGGAAACCAAAGGTACAGTCTGTTGAACATTCTGTATAACGGGAACAGCTTGTTGAACGTATGTAGTTATAGAAATGGCCTGCTGAGCTGATGTAACAACAGGAGTGTCGCTACTGCGAAAATCGGCGCCGGCTGAACAGAAGAGTCGCCACCGTGCGTTATTTATCCCACGGGAGGGAAAGGAAACGCTCAGAGTAAACCTCGCACAACACGGGAAAGGTATGGTCATCGCAACCAAAACCTGGATTCGGGAGTCGGTTACGCAAGGGGAAGGTATTAGCACCCCTCACGTCCGTCGTACTCGACGGGATCCACGCTTGTTTTCGGGTATGGATTGTTATTCTATCTAAACTATAGGTCAAGGGTGAAAAAGAAAATAAAATGAAAATGAAAACGACTCGGCAAAGTATCGCACTTTATGCCTACGTATTCTCGTCCGGAACGAGAAATCAGAGTCAACGTAGTTCGCCTACCTACAGGAAAGGAGGGGAAGGTTGCTCGCTAGGATATCGCATCCTATGCCTACGTACTTTCACACAGCATGAAAGATCAGAGCAAACGTAGTTCGGGCCACGTACGACACAAGCTTGTCTTGGTTGATTTTATTCCTTCTGAAAAAGGTTTTCTTGATTAACAGTCCCAGCGGACAAAAACGACGCTTTGATGAGTTCATATTCTTTTACGGAAGAAGTGTCTTTTATTGTGTTTGAAATCTTTATGTGTTTTTCTGTTTGTTTTGAGAAAGAAAGAGACAGAACTCTAACCTACGGTTGCGAAGGGAAACAAACTAACCTAATGTGATCATGCATGGGTTAAGACCTAGTGTCTATCATGCTCCTCTCTTGCACAGAGAGAAACAGAGATCCTACGGGATAGGCAGAAACAGAAACAATACCAGATATATACAGTAAAGCAGTAAAATGCATGGATGCAACAGCACAAGCGAGGCAAGGGAGTCCCACTCAACCTCGAACCTAGAAAACAATAGGCAAAAGTGAACAGGCTTCACTTTCAACCCAGCAGGGTAAACAGCAAACAATACAGCTCAGAAAACCAATCAATACATCAGCAAATGAAATACAACAAAAATAAACAGCCTCAGCAGCTCTGGATCAACAACTGGCTCCAAGTAATCTCCAATCATTCACAAGCTTCAACAAGCATCAATCTCCATCTTCATGGCCTTCAGGCAAGGGCTTTGATCATCAGTCTTCCATCTGCAATGGCTTTTCTTCATGCTCAAACCTCCAGGATGAGGGATCAGTCACAAGAGTGAATTGGGTGTTAAGCAACCAGCTGACTACCAAAGGTGGTGAACAGACTGCTTCTAACACAAAGAGACATTCTCTCAAGAGTTCTATCTCATAGACACAATCACCAAGCCTTCCAAAGGAAGGGGGTAAGTGTCTTAGAGAGACTCTGAATCACAGAGAAGAATGGATGCAGACAAGGCAATCCATGTTTGAGAAACAAATTTTCTAATCTAGAGCTCTGCCTAGCTCCTAAACCCTAGTCTCCTCAGCAGCTGCTAGCAAGAACCTCCTCTCCAACTCTGACAGTTGATCTTCAATCTTTGAATCTCCAATGGTCTTCATCTTCACAAATCTTCAGCTTCCCCAGGGCCCCAGATAAACCCAATACCCAAACAAGCAAGCAACAATCCCCAGAGGGCACACCACACCAGACAACAGATATACAGACAGTAATAATAGCAGTAGGGGAATCCTAACTGTTTCTAAGGGATCTAATAGCTACCCATAGCCCCTATAGTCCCATAACTAATCTATTCAAACCCTAAGTCCTAAGGGAAATGAAATCAAACTTCTTAAGTTGTCACCTAAAACCCTAGTTTTGTACATGATGTTCAAGCATTTATTAATCACCTAAAATTAATCTCTAAAAATGGGAACTAAAATATTTCTATAAGTTGAATACCTCATCTAAACAATATAAAAAGAATGACTAAAAAATATTAAAGCATGTGAGAGAACAAAAATCATTAAAATGATGCATGAAATGAATCTATTTAATATGACATTTATTTAGAAAATGTGGAAAAAATATGAAATGAAACTAAAAATGAAATTTTATTTTTCTACAATATTCTAGACATTTTTAAGAAAATATGGTAAAAAGAATGGATTAAAATGCATTTTTTATGAATTAGTTATGAATTAATGAAGTTTGTAAAATATTAAAATGAATTAAGAAAATTAAAATTGAATTAAATGAGGGAAGGGTGCATTTAGAAACTCGCCCCAGTTCAAAACCCAGGATGGGCCAATCAATAGGGGTGCGCTTAGCAGTTTACCAAAGCCCAGTGTCACTCTGAATTAATGAAACAAAAAGAAAAAGCGCTGGGGGGTGAAGGAAGTAACAGAAACACGTTAAATATGGTTTTGGGCCTAACACGGGGGGTGGGATTAGCATGATTCAACTCAGGCCCGCCCGTTTCAATTAATGAAACGGCGCGTTTTGGCCAGTTTCCAATTCCCTCCAAATGATCAGATTAAACGCTGGCCATTGGATCTTACCCTAAGTCAAAAGTCCAAACCACAATGAACGGCCATGATTATTTCTTCTCCAAATGACCTGCAACTTAGGGTTTACTCCATGCGAGCTCATGCACGAGCTACTTTCCTCCTCTCTGTTCTCCATCTCCAAGCCACGAATCAACATGCCATAAACATGAAAGTTGCTCAGGATCTTCCCCTCTACAATCCTATAACACTAGCTCAGTCTGAAACTCAAAGAATCTCTCAACCCGATCGAGGTAAAAACTGGTCATCATGAATATGCACTGAGATACATCACCACAATCCTCAATCAAACTTAACATAAACTAGTCTATGCCTAATGGAGATCAACATGCGCTATCCAGCTACGATTCTAATGGCTTAACCTAAGAGATATTGATCCAAACAGTTTGTTGCACCTGTCACCAACCATCACCAATCCTTTCCAAATTCATCTAACTTAATCTCCTAACCACCTAGATCAAGTCTAAACTAATAAAATCGTGTTAAACTAACTGAATCAAGCTAATCGAATGAAAACTTACCTGATGTAAAACCTTGAGAACAGCTATGGAGATGGAAGATCTGAAGCTTCTAAGACTTGGATCTTGATCCACAACCTTAGTATTCAATTCTGTATGCAAAATTCTGGAGATTCCTTGCTTGAATTATGCCATTCACTTGAACTTGTGATTTTGATGTTGATGAAAAAAGCACTCGAAAATGGATGAGAACCACCAAAACCTTGCTTCAATTATGATCTATGATGATGATGGAGTAAAATTGAATTGATTTTGATGAATATTGATGAAGAATTTGGTGAATTGGAATGAAAACTTCAATGAAAAAGTATGAGAAATTTGTGGAATTCTTGGTGCAAAATGAAGCCAACCCTTGCCAAATTCTCTTTTCATGAATATATAGACCCCAATGGTACATTCTAGATCCATCTTGCACATTCCCTTGTTTTCCAACTTTGGCTCATTTTGATTATGTTTCTTAAAAGACAAGCAACCATGGATAACTTCATTTTTTCCTTCTAAACTCAAAAAAGTGTGTGAACCATTGTTCTTAGAATTGTTTTTCCATTCAAAATCATATATTGGAAGTCTCCATTTGGACTTGTAAATCTCCCAAACCATTTTTCAATTTGAAATTATTCACTTTATAAGCCTTTTTAGTTCATATTTTGACCAATTATGTAACATCATGCTATGAGCTTCTCCAATAACTTGTGACCTTCTTTCTAGAGTTAAAATCCCATTTGGAGCAAGTTTGATGTTGTAAGTTTTTCCATTTGAGGCCTCCTTGTATGAGTTTTGGACATAAGTTAAAATGACCTGTAATTCACAAATGCCCAAAATACCCTTTGCTTGCCAAGACCATAAGTTGAGTTCTCCACATCATATGAAGGCATACTATACCATTCTAGAAAGCTAAGACAATGAGGAACAATTCTTATTTTGACCAAGAATTCATTTGAAATCTCCTTGAGGGGCAAAACTAGCTTGGAAGTCAAGTCACTTTCACAGACAAAAATTCAGACACCCCAGATGACCTGTAACTTGCAAGGACCATAACTTGAGTTCTATAAATCTCATTGAGGTCTTCCACCACTCAAATTAAAGGTCTTGAGATCCTCTACAAGTTTCATGTTGGCCAAGAAGCCATTTGAAGCTAGCATTTTGACTTATCTTGCTTGGAAATTTGACCTAAACTAGGGGATTTTACAGAGAAACCCTAATTTAGTAACTCCTCTTCTCCTTGATTTCTCTTGAATTCTCCTTGGCATATCTCCATATCCTTCTTCATATGTTCAATGTTGATCCCCACATCTCTCCAATAGACTTGAATGCCCTCTTAAGTCAGTCAATTGACCTAGGGTTGACCTAGGGTTGACCCAGATGAAACCCTAGTTGACTGTCTTCCACTATAGCTCTTGTGCTTTCATCAATGACTTGTTTTCTTCTCCAAATGACTTTATAAGTCTCTCAAGATGTCTAGATGCTCTCCATGCTTTCACTTCACAGCTCACAACCCTCTTGTTGATCCTCAGATATCCTCAGCTAGGAGATGGACTCAAGGCTTGATCTGCTGAACTCTTTGCTTTCAAATTCTTTCCTGATGACTTGAGTAGGATGGAATTAGGATAATAACCTCTTGAGAGGCCTCTAGAGATGAGAATAATGATCTGTCCCCTGTTGAATGCCTTGCTATGCTTATGCTATGCAGATGGTTAGTCTATGTACATGACTCTATATGCAAATGCTAGTGATAATGAAACATAAATCCAAGGAGTAAGGTTGGGCAAATTTCAGGGTGCAACAAGGAGGATGCAAGAAATCTTGTGAGAGGCCATAAGGAAATGGGTTTGGCGCAGAAACAACCGAAGGATCTACAGCAGCAGTAGCGTTAATCTCAGAAACCACAGTAGGCTGAGTGTCCATCTTTGCATTCATAACATGGAGTAATTCCATGATTGTTCCCATATTCCCTCGAAGTTCTGCCAATTCGTTGTCAACACGATCAAATTCTTGGGCTTGGTCCTCCATCCTCTTTCAAGCTTGAGCTCTAGTGTTGTAGCGACTCAGGGTGACGAAACTGGAAGGCGAGAGAACCGAGTATGAGAAAACCGGGAGACTCATGAAATGCAAAATATGATGCTAAATGTGAATGAAATGATTTCATGGAATTCAAATATTTACGAATATTGCAGAATAAATTTTTTTTTTTATTAATTTGAAAATTTGGATTACAAATAAATATAAAGTCTTTAATGAAAACAACTAAATAAAAGCTAAATAATGATCCCAAAGAAGCATCATCCACAACATCGGCGAGCAGGCGGAGAATCGGAGGAAAATAAATCCCCGTAGAGTCTTCTCTTCTTGACGGAGAGTATTTCCTCATCCTTCGACTGCAGCTGCCTCTGAAGATAATCATATTCACTGACCATCACATGGTATTTTTTCTTCCATGCTTCGGTTTCGCGTTGTGATTTCTCCAAAGCAATCTTCAAAGTCTCAGCTTCGGTCATGAAATACTGAACAGGTTCTTCTCTTGGAGGTAAAGGATCTTGGCGAGGATAAGGCATCTTCAACTTGATAGCTCTTTCTCTGACCCACTGAAGGTACGGCTCCATAGAAACACAATTCGGCTTCCCCAGACTCTTTTTGCCTTTCTTGTGCAAATGACTCCAGGAAGATACAATCTGATCTTGAAGGGCTTTATCGTCTTTGAAGAAGATTTTCTCCATGTGAACACTCTTAGGTGGTTCCTTCAAGGGATATCCTAACTGTCGGCGAGCTAGAACTGGATTGTAGTTGATTCCTCCATTAAAACCAAGTAAAGGTACGTTGGCAAAGTTTCCACAACCATCAATAATTAGTATTCCATCATACACGCGGTTATACCAATCGATGTCCGAGTGCGTTAGCGCCATAACTCTTGGTGACCACAGTCCCTTGTCAAGTCTCAAAAAGGAAGTAGACTTGGGCAAGTGAGAAATAAACCACTTGTACAATAAGGGCACACAGCAGGTAATCATCCATGCTTTATGAAAGTTTCGGAGATGCACAAAATGGTAGGTATTACCTAATAAAGTTGGTACCGGATTCTTCTTCAAGAAGATTTTAATGGTGTTGAGGTCAATGAATCCTTAAAAACTCGGGAATAGTGACACTCCATAGAAAAGTAGGGCGAGGATTGCCTCAAATGTAGGCATATTCGAACGATCGGCATGGTATTGGGCTTTCTTGATCAAGAAGTCCATAGGCAAACCAAGAGTCCCTCCTTTACTAGTCATATTGCTTTTGATGTCGGATGTCTTTAGATAGAGGGCTTTAGCGATTTCTTGTTCTGTAGGGTCCTTTTCCAAGAAAGGGAAAGGTGAGTCCTCCAGAATAGGTAAACCAATTAGATAAGAGTACTCTTCTAAGGTAGGCAATAACTGATAGTCCGGAAACGTAAAGCAGTGATAATATGGATCATAGAATTGTAACAAAGTGGAAAGAAGTCCCTCCTGCACTTGGACCTTTAAAAAAGACAACAACCTTCCATACTTGTTTCTGAACTCCTCTTGATCTTTAACCAAATCTCTTAACTTCTTTAGGCCATCCAACTTAGGACTCTTAAAAGAATATTTCAAAGTTTTCTCTTATTGCAATCCATGGTATCCTACAATGTTTGTAAATAAAGTTGAATTCCATGAGACTCAATGCAATGTGATGCTTTATGAATGCAATGCATAAATATACACAAAGTCCTAGGTTAAAGGTATGTGCAAGGAGTTAGGGTCTACCCATCCCAATAAGGTATGTACTAAGGTTAGATGTACCTGCCGAACAAGGGTTCTAAATCGGTGCCCAAAGTCATCAGCCCATCTTTCAGATATTATCAATTTCCCGATTGACTCGGTGGTTAATAATATTCTCAAGAGAACCTCTTTTGAGTGTAGTATCGCGTAGCAACTATTTTGAGATTACTCCCTCATAATTCTCGCACTACGTCCTATATAAGGCCAAGGGGGTGTTAAGGTACTACAGTTCTCAGTATCACAATTCCAATCGACCATGGTAAAAGTTTTCACGATTACTCGTTCAACCGAACCATTTTCGAAAGGGTCTCAACTGAGCAGTGATTCTCGAGTCAGCTTGGTCGGGATTCAACTCCCTATAAGCCTCATCGAATATATCCCCATCCTATAATAAGGTCACTCAAGTCCGGGTGTAGGACTTATCTCACAATAAAAGGATATCCCCACAAAGCAATAATATATATACAGATAATTAATAAAAGAAAATAATCATACAATAAAACAAAAGAGGGGTAACCCTTAAAAATTAGGAAGGATCCCCAGTGAAGTCGCCATTTTCTGTTGCGGTGGAAATAGGATATCAAACTATTAATTAATTTGAATCACAATTCTTAATTTACAACCGCTCTTTGATTTATCCGAAGGAAAATGTCAAAAGAGGAAAACCTATTTTTGCATCGTAAACACAATGCGGGGAGAGACCTAGGTAAGGGGTTGGTTAAATTTAGGGAAGGTACTAGCACCCTAAACTTCTGTAGTACTCTACAGGAACCTTCTGTTTATTGTATGTTTTATTTTATTGTATTATCTGTTAGAAATATATATATACTGTGAGCTAAGGGATAAAGTGACCTAAAGAGACCGAAGGGTTAGTCCTAAGTTTACTCGGCAAGATGTTGCATCTTGTGCCTACATATCCTGACGGGAATGGAATCAGAGTAATTGTAGTTCCCCTCGAAAGGGAGGTTAGAAACATATTGATTGTGGTCAAGGTTTCAAGGGGGAATAAGCGTTTCTTAAGGACACGCTTACGTGGAGTCTTGAAACTCATATTTCTACGTTGAATTTGTTATTGAAATTAGGGTGAAATTAGAGATTCCACGGCGGGAAACCCTAAACAGAGCACGGCGGCTCTTGGACCTAAAAGCTTGGGTAAAGGGTGTTTCCTTCCACGGCGGGACACCTAGGCTAATTAGGGTTTGAAATGGTCCAAAGGGTTAAGACTATTGACTCGGTGGTCAAATGGCTAGACCTAATTCCTTCGGAGGGGAAAATAACGGTAAAACATGCAAAGTATGGCAAATTATTATACAGCAGAAATAAAGATACGGAAAAATAAATAAATCATCGCGACGATCACTCGCGTAAATTACAAGTCCCAAAAAAAGAAAGATAAAATAAACCGCGACCATGGCCTCGCGTAAATTACATCCATGGAACAAAATAAATTGACATAAATATGAATCGGAATCTATGTATAATCTGGGGAGAGAAACAGAGAACATTAGTGAAAAGTTAGACGGAAATATGGCAAATACAGTTAATATTAAAAGAAAGACGAAAATGCAATTTGGAATTTTTATTATTGTTTAGTTAATTTTTATATTTTGTTTTTATTAAAACTTTAGTCTTAGTTTTATAAGGTTTTAATTCTTAAATAAACAAAACTTTAGTTTTAAATTTTTATATTTAAAAAGTTTTAATCTTAATTTAAAAAAAAAAGTTTTAAATTTAATTTTTAACAAAAGTTTCTTTAGTTTAATATTAATTAATTAAAAAAAGTTCTTAGTTTTAATTTGAAAAATGTTTTAGCTTTAATTTTTAAAAAAAAGTTTTAATTAATTATTTTTAAAAAAAAAGGTTATAAATTTTTATATCAAAACTTTTAGTTTAAATTTTGAAAAATGTTTTTTTTTAGGTTTTGTAGTACAGAAAAGTGTTTTTTATTTATTTTGTGGTAAAAAATATTTTTTATTTTACTGTTGAGAAATGTTTGATCTTAATACTAATGAATGTTTTAAAAGGTTTTAAGTTATAAAATTGATCTTTTATTCTAAAAAAATGGTTTGAATTTGAAAATGTGTTTTGATTAAATTCTTTTGAAAAAAAAAGGGTCTCTTAATTTTAAGAGGTTAAGAAAAGGGACAAAACGTTTTCATTTTAATTATTAAACAAAGTTTAATTTTAAAATTTTAAAAAAGAAGGGTTCGTTTCCATTTTTAATTAGCTTTAATTACAGTAGTTTCTAGCTATTACCATATACGATGTATGATGTTCAGAATTCTTAATAAACCAAAATTAAACAATCAAATATAAAAAACATGATAATGAATGAATATAAAAGGGAAATGTCTGGTTTGGTTGCTCCAAGGCTAGGGTTTTCACAGAAACCCATCTTCCTCCTTCTCTCCACGCCGGCGGCGGAAGCCATGGATGCTCTTTGGAGCTTTTCTTTCTTCATCTTCTAGGCTTGCATGTCGCCTCTCCTCACCTTTCGTTCACCTGAAAACACAACGTAAAGAAAAAAACAATTGATACAATGGATCCTTACCCCTTTTTGATCACCAGAGAGCTTGGCCGGTGTTGAAGCCTCAGTGTTTTTGCCGCCGCCTCCGAGCTTGATCGACGACGAGGACGCCTCTGTTGATGTTTTCCAGCCGAGGGGTATTCTTCCGTCAACTTTGCCGGCGCATGTGCTCTTCGGCTATGTCGCTAAGGATTCCCGCTGCGGTTCACGATTGGCTTTGAAGGTGCTCGTCCTCCGGTGATGATGGATCCTGAGCCGGCGGTCGTAGGTTTTCAATAAACTTCTCCAAATCTTCTTCTTTCTTGACGTGGGGTGAGGATGAAAGATCTGATCTTTTTGAACCTCAAATGATTCGTGCTATTTTTATGTTTTGGTTAGGGTTTTTCTTTTCTGATAATCCCAAAACTTCTTATTATTTATATTATTCTGCTTATGCTTGAGTTATGGGCTGGATTCGTGAGATGGCGGTTACGAAAATGATGGCGAAAAAGGGAGAGATTTGCGTCATCATTCATGGTTTTTTTTGCTATTATTCTGCTTTCCGTTTGGAACAAGGCTTGTGGTTTTGACGGAGGAACTTACGGATCCGAATTCGATGCATTACAGCTTTTTCAAACAACTAGTTCACTGCGCTAGGTATGAGTTTGTTGTGATTTTCCGGAAATTTTGGTGACTGTACTTGGTTTGGTTGATTGGATTTCTTGAACCGGTTGGAACTGGTTTGAGCTTATTTGATAACCTGGTTTGCCGTCTAGCTTGTTTGAACTGGTTTTTTCGGTTTAGCTTGTTTGCACTTGTTGGTTTTTTCAGATGTTGGAACTGGCCCCTTTGGATTTTCGGTTTATCTGATTGTTATCCAAATTTGCAGTGGATTTGTTTCAACGGATTCTGTTGGTTATCCATGGACATTGGTCTTAGATTTTGGATTTTGTTTGCTAATATTGTGGATTTGGATATTTACTTGATGCGAAATACATTCGGATCCTAGATTGAATCAGATTTTCGATTCCATAATATTTACTTGATAAGAGCATGGACTCGGATTCTGGATAATCAACTTTTTCGGCAAAAATCCTTTTTCGGCGTAAAATCACTTTCGGCATGAAAACTTATTTTTCTCTCTTTCTCGGCTGTCCCGAAAAGAACAGATACTACCGGTTGGTAGCCGAGGTCGAGAGTTGGAAATGGGAGTTCGGTTTCGGCATTAGTCGTGCCCTCCCGACACCCGGTGATGACATTTTTCTGAGGGTGTCAAAATAATTTCTAACTCATTTCTCTGCTGCTCTGTTGTGTCGGTTTTGCAGGTATCAGAAGAACAATGGAGGCTCGGAATACTCGGAAGAACTTTAGAAAGAAATAGGAAATTATGAATAAAATGTATATTTTTTAATTCTCTTTGTAAATTGTAATAGAAATTAAATATGAATAAAAATTCAATATATTTCTATCCAAATTACTTTCCAATTCCCTTTTTCCTAATTTTAACTTTGTCATCCAAATTCACCACAAAGAAATATCCGAGTAAATTGAACTGACTAAGTTCCTCTGAATAAATTCCGTCAATCACAGATAAATCTTAAACCAGTGGAATATCCTTCACTTAAACGAAACCGTATGAATAAATTCCAAGAAAAATCAATTGCATTAACCTTATCGTTGTAACATGTGTCGCTCCACTTAAAACACGATATAATCTTTAATTCTCAACTCAATTTAAATTGCGCCCAATGGTAGAATCGACAATAGTCATGAACGGAGTAAAATAGAGCAGAAACAGAGAAATCCGATTAGCGGTGAAACAGAAGCATACTTTGCTTTAAAAAGAAATCCAATTAATCTCTGATGACTGAACTCAAATATCGAACCGAATGCTCGCGCTGATTTAACTGAACCAAATTAATACCTCAACATAATCAGCTCCACATGATTTAATGACAACCCTAAACCCCGCTGACGACCCAGTCTCGGCTCCTAAACAAATTACTGTATCTTGAAAACCCCGATGCCAAAATTCACTGTAAATTTCTGTTCATTCTCAAATAAAATAAGGACACTCGGAAATGGAGATCCTATTTACTCAATAAATCCTTGATGACGACTCAACTTCAAGGACTGTCACTAAGCAACGTGAAAATGACCATTTTTCCCTTTAACAGCCAAAGTGTATCAGACACGGTTCCTGCAAAACGAAACAAACTATCGTAACCTGTTAATAGTTAGCTGATGCAAAAATGGGATGTCATGCTATACGAATCGACTAATCTGAGGGTAAAATTTGGGGTATTACAATGCCCTTTGGCAATTTTCGTTCCAGACAAACGCTTGATCTTTCTTTAGCAGTTTGAACATTAGTTGATACGTGGCTGTGAGGTGTGATATGAACCGAGCAATGTAGTTCAATCTCCCCAAGAAACCACGAACCTCTTTTTCTGTTTTCGGCGCTGGCATATCTTGTATAGCTTTTATCTTTGCAGGATCGACCTCGATTCCTTTTTCACTGACAATGAACCCCAATAGCTTTCCAGACCGTACACCAAAAGTGCACTTATTAGGATTCAACCTTAATCTGAATTTCCTGAGCCTCTCAAACAGCTTCAACAAATTGGCCAAATGTTCTTCCTGAGTTTGTGACTTCGCGATCATGTCATCAACATAGACCTCGATCTCATGATGAATCATATCATGAAAGAGAGTCACCATAGCCCGCTGATAAGTTGCCCCTGCATTTTTTAACCCAAAAGGAATTACCTTATAGCAAAAAATTCCCCACGGCATGATAAACGTCGTTTTCTCCATATCCTCTGGTGCCATCTTGATCTGGTTGTAACCGAAAAAACCCTCCATGAAGGAAAACACGGAATATCGAGCAGTATTATCAACCAACACGTCAATGTGAGGGAGCAGGAAATCGTCTTTCGGGCTCGCCTTATTCAGATCTCTATAATCTACACACATTCGTACCTTACCGTCTTTCTTTGGCACAGGCACTATGTTAGCGACCCACGGAGGGTAATTTTTCACGGCTAAATATCATGCGTCCAACTGCTTCTGGACTTCTTCCTTGATTTTCACAGCCATATCTAGTCTTGTCCTTTTAAGCTTCTGCCTGACTGTCGGGCACTTTTCACGCAACGGCAAGCGATGAACCACGATATTAGTATCAAGCCCAGGTATGTCTTCGTATGACCAGGCAAAGATATCACTATACTCCCTGAGCATTTCAACCAATCTTTGCTTGATGTCACTTTGGAACGCAACCTCTATCCTGACATTTCTCTTGACTTCCTCAGAACCCAAGTTAATAACCTCGATGTCCTCTTGATGAGGCAGAATAACCTTTTCTTCCTGTTTTAAGAGTCTGGCTAGCTCTTTCGGTATGTCTTCATCTTCATCAATCTCGTTTTCAGCTTGAAATATCAGATGATCAAAGTCGAAGCGAGTCATAGAAGGTTCTGCTTAAAATGAAGACAAAACCACTATGGTTAAATGCTTAAAATGATATGCAACCAAGCACAAACCAGATTGCCATTTTATTGTTAAAAATAAAACAAGTATAACAAGGATCACAAAATTTGAATGTAGAAAAAACGCCCTTTGATTGATTGATAAAAATGTTCAAGCATAAACAAGTAAGGCCTTGAAGACAAAACCACTATGCTCCAGGTAGAACATAGGGCTATACAATAATCAAGAAAATAAAATATTACTCTTCACGGGTCACTTGAATGACTTCCTGGATATACTAGTTGTTAAGGTCCTGTCCTGGCATGCATGGCCGAATCCACGCATCCATGTCGCAGTCGCTATCCCCTTCTTCATCGAAAACATCGTTGATGTGCTCGAAGATAACTCCGCCCTTGGTGAACTGTATCGGCCCTTTGTAGCGCGGCGCGCTCTGAGAAGATGACGAAGAAGATGGGCGGTACCCCAAACTAAACGTATCTTGCTTGTTGGGAATGTCTAACACCTGGCCCCAACCTTGCGTTGCCCCAGCCTCCACTGCTGCTTAGGCCTCCTTGAAAGAAGACATGGCCAGTTCGGCGCTTTGCTCGTTACATGAGACTTGTCTTTAACCTAGTCTGTTTCAAAGGCTTGACACAGAGTTTCATGGATTTCTCCATCCACTTCAACATATTTAAATGAAGATAAATGAATAATCATTATATCCTCTTCTCCGCATACTGTGACAACGCTACCACCAACCATGTACTTGAGCTTCTGATGCAGCGTGGAAGTCACAGCTCCTGCTGACTGAATCCATGGACGACCTAACAAACAGCTATAGGCAGGCTGAATGTCCATAATGTAGAATATTGCATCAAATACTTCGGGTCCCACCTGAATAGGCAATGTCAGCTCCCCAAACACAGATTGTCTGGTTCCATCAAAGGCTCTCACTACAAGATCACTTGGTGTACATAAAATACCCTTAGTGTCCAGTTTCATCAATGCCTTCTTCAGTAGTACGTTTAGAGAAGATCCCGTATCAACAAGTACGTGCGACAAGACGGCTCCACGACATTCAATTGAGATGTGCAACACACTATTGTGGTTTCTACCTTTCAGCGTCAAATCCAAGTCTATAAAACAAAAGCCATTCCCTGCGTTTACGTACGCAACAACCCTTTCGAGTTGGTTAACCGATATCTCCTGTGGCACCTAAGCAGTATTCAATATCCTCAACCATGCATTCTGTTGTGCTTCTGTACATAGAAACAACGACAATATAGAAATTTTAGAAGGAGTTTGCTGTAGATGATCTACAATCTTGTAGTCATTTTTCCTTATCAGCCTCATAAACTCTTCTGCGTCTTTTAACAAAGATTCCTTCTCTCCAGCCTAAGAAGTTTCTTCCACAACAGCCTTATCCTTTCCTTTATCAGATCTTTCAGCCACCTCCTCGGGTGATGAAAAGACTCTACCGCTTCGGGTAATACCTCCGGCTCCAACAAGATTTTCCACTGACTCTACAGGCAAGCTCTTCAATTCCTTATTTTGCCCATCATAATACACCTCAGCTCCGTAATTCCACAGAATAGATTTGGTACTCTCATACGGCACAGGACCAGCTTTAGTGATGACAATTGTTGGTGGCCTAGGTGTAGAAATATTAATGGTTTTGTATGAAATTGAGATCGTTGCAACCTTATTCCTCTTCTCAGCCACTAACTCTTCAGATTTGTTCTCGGAAACTCGGTCAAATTACAATACTCATTCGTCCATCATACCCTGAATACAACTTCTCAGCTTATCACATCCCTCGGGATGGCTCAAACATTCAGCACACGGTTCATCACAACCTGGGAATACACCCCTTTCAACAACTTAGCCTTCACGAAGCTTAGCGGTGTCTTCAAATCATTGACATTGTTTACTAGATCTAAAATTTCATCTTCAATGATTGCGCTAACTCCAGCCGCCCCATGGTTGGGCATGGGGTTTTGCACGACGTTAGGAGCATCGTGAGAGAAATTTATGGTTTTATTATCCACCATGTCCTGGAATTTGTGCTTGAATTACTTGCAGTTATCGATGTTGTGACCGGGTGCCCCAGAATGGAACTCATAACATGCATTCGCATCATAACCGGGTGGAGGTGCACCGGTCAACGGAGCTAAAGTTCTCTTCTAAATAAGCTGCAATTGTAACAAAGTCTGAAGTAGTTGAGAGTAAGGCATCAGAGGCGCATCGAATTGTCTATTCACAGCCCGACCCCGATCCTGAAATCTTCTATAACCTTGTTGATTCTGTTGTTGCTGCTGTGGTTGTTGCTGTTGACGTTGTTGTTGTTAAGGAACAACAGGAATTGTTATGCTAGCAACCTGAGGATACTGCTGACGATTTTGCACTGGTCGTTGATATTTGTTCCCTCGGGAACTGGCCACTGAATTGGTCTCACCTTCACGTTTCTTATTACTGAACACCTTCTTTCCTCCTCCTCCAGCTGAGGGTACCTCTCTAGACTGAATCTTTCCCAACTTTATACCGTTTTCTACTCTCTCTCCAGTAATGACTAAATTGGAAAAACTACCAAACATGCTGCTGATAAGCTTTTCATAGTAGATACAGGCAATGTGGCTACGAACATGTCAATTAGCTTACACTCTACCATCAGAGGCTGCACCCTTGCTGCAAGTTCGCGCCACCTCTGGGCGTACTCCTTAAAACATTCACCGGTTTTCTGAGATAAGTTCTGAAGATGGACCCTGTTAGGATCAAGGTCACTGTTATACTGATAATGTTTCACGAAGGCTTCAGCTAGATCTCTCCAACTACGGACATTCATAGGTTCCAGACTCATATACCATTCCAATGAAGGACCATACAAGCTGCCCTGAAAGAAATTCATAAGGAGTTTCTCGTCATCCGAGTAGGCAGACATTTTTCTGTAGTAGGAACGCAAATGGACTCTTGGACAGGTGATACCCTTATACTTGTCAAAGTCAGGGACCTTGAACTTCAATATCACTTTCAGATCTGGGATCATTCCCAGGTTAGCCATATCCAAACCCATGGAGTTTTGGTTCTTATAACTCTTCATCTTGTCTTCTAGCATTTTGAACCTTCTATTAGCCTCATATGGCAATTCAGCTTCAATATCCCTCATTGAGAACACATCATCCTGACGATCTTCATTCCACTGTTGATTCATGTTACCATGGATAGCACAAGTAGCTTCAGGGCCATGAACATTTCTGTTACCAGCATTACCAATTTCCCCACCAACATTACCATTGGTTCCAACATTTCCAGTGCGTGTTCCAGTTACATTCCCATTACCTCTAGTGTTAGGGATAACCAAGGTAGGCATAGGATTATTAGCACTAGGTGACTCAATATGAGGAGGATTAGTGGTATTCGCGCCATGCAGAACATCGTTGTTATCAACACGTGCAATCAAGGGCTGCACCAAAGTATGCAGTTGCTCCTGACCATTAGCCACACCCTGTATCACACCCATAAATTGATTCAGCCTGTCCCGGAGCTCTTGCATTTCAGCTTGCATCTGTTTCATGACTCTGCGTTGGTTTCCCCTGGTAGCGTAGCGGTGCGTTGTCCGATTGTCTATCCTGAAACAATCTAATGAACCAAGCAGGGGTAAGAAATAAAGGTTTCGCTGCACCTGCGATGCAAAAATGTTATGCAAAATGTAGACATGTATCTATGCATTAGGGACATTTCCTCTCGATTCTAGTTCCTGCATGAACAACAAGACATAGGGAAACCAAAGCCAAGAACATAGATAAACACCTCATATATACATGAAAAGGCCACACAGGCAACATACGAGTATAACTGAGTACAAATGAATCAACAGAGTGACCTCAACCAACAAGCCTGGTGATGGTCAATACAACAACAAGCTACAAAGGAATACAAAGAAATCAAGTGCGATAACGGGCACGGAAATCCTCTAGCAACTCCTTCATCTTAGGATGATCTGGTCTGATGAGCAACCCCTAGATGATCAACTCTCTCTGTCTGATGGTATCCTGTAGACCCTCAGCAAAGTCTTCCTAGGCTCCTTCGCCAAAGACCTCCTCTAGCTTGCACCTCTTGGAATCAGCCCTCAGCTTGTAATCTGCCAAGGTTGCAATAGCTTCGTTCGTCTGTACTCACTGTCACGTCTGAGTGATGCCTCGGCTGCAATCTTCTCATCTTTAGCTCTAAGCTGATTCTTCCGTCTGGTAATCTACTGTTTCAGTCCATCTTTGCGCTCCTTGTTATTGGAAAGGGTAGCGTTCCACTGAGCGTTGAACTTGGAAATCTCCAGATAAGCTCTATCCAAGTCCTGCTTCTTAGAAGCAAACACACTGCTGACATCCTTCAAATCTAGACCCAAACATTCTCGAGCATGAGTCTGCTTGGTCAAATTTGAACCCAACCTGTTCACAAGCTCAGTTTGCTTCTTAAAAGAGTAAACAACCTCAATCTTCTCACTCCGAAGCTGAATGATTTCTTTCTTCAACTTCTCATTATCCTTCTTCAACTCTTCTTTCTCGAACCACAACTGGTTGTACTTCTGGATGTCAACAGTAGTGGGTTCCTCAATCATAAGAGGATATAAAGGCTCAATATAAGGAAAAGGCATAAGAAACTTCGCAGCTCTATCACAAATCCAAGTTAGATAAGGATCATAGGCTCTATTATTACTCTTCCCCAACAAAGCTTTCCCCTTCCTGTGGATACTTCTCCAAGCATGCTCAACCCTAGCTAAGGTGTCACATTCCAACAATCTAGTGAGATACAGAGATTCCTGTATCTCCTCTTCCTTAGGAGGACCTCTCAGCGTGTACCCAAACTGCCTAACTGCCAAGGCTGGGTTATAGTTGATGCATCATTTCCTTTCGACTAAAGAGACGTTAGGAAATCCACCGCAACTATAAACAATCTTTGTACCAAGCATGTCTCTGTCAAACTAAATGATGTTATCAGCAGAAAACCCCATCAATCTTTCAGACCATTCTGATGTACCAGCCGTAGTAACAAATGGACCGGTCTTAGGAAGATGACTAGCAAACCACCTGTACAACAAGGGAACACAACAAGATACATTCTTTCCCCTTCGGCTCTCATTCTTGTAATAAACATAATGATAGACGTCACCCAGAAGTGTAGGTACTGGATTCCCTGAAGCAAAAATGTAGAAAGCAATTGTGTCTACAAAATCTGGAAGGTTAGGAAATAACATGATATCTTATATACAAAGAGCTAAAATGGCGGTAAACACAATCCAATAACCACCTTTGGCAAACTGTTGAGCTTTATCAACCACAACGCAAGAAGAACTCCCCCTACACTAGATTAAAAACTAACAGGTCTTGTTCATTTCGTACTTATAGCAAGGTTCATCCCATCTTGTTAAGCAATAAAAACACGTGAATGGGACGTAGCATCTTTATTTACTAATTTATAAGTTTATTTATAAATAGTTTATATGAAAGTACAATTGGAGAACATGTTATTCTACCATTAAATTTATTAACACTGAGTTTTCTAATCGATGACACTCATATTCTTCTTTTAGATAATACTTATTTCTGTAACACTTTTATTAGAACAGAGATAAAAATACACAAACTTCTAAATAGGTTAATATAGAAAAAACACTAAATTAAATGTTTCATTTATTTACCGACATATAAAAGACAAAAAGACCATGATAGAGTATTCAGGTAGCTATTGATACACTCGGGTCATAAGGGTTAAGTAGATAAAATTTATTCAATATGAAATGAATGAATCCAAACTACCTATAAAAAATACCAGTTAAATTTTACACGACGAGATCCAAGTCAAATACTAACCGATTGACTTTTTAATTAAATTTACTTATTACATTGTGCCAATTTATTGAATTATAGTCAAATACAATATCTATAAGTTTTGAAGTCTTGAAAATACAATAATAGATATCTACGGGTTTTTTCCATATTGAAATGATGGTGTAAGATACATGTTATATTATTCATATACAAAATTAAAATACGATAAACAGTTTTTAAAATATATAATAAATTATTAAAATTCGTAACATAATAATAGAAATAATACCTGAAAATTCATAAATTGAAAATTCTAAAATATAAAACAGATGATAGCAATAGAAGTATCACTCAAGATAGGGAAGATAAAGTTAGCGATAATAATTATCTAGAAAATTTCAACATACATCAATTTTTATTATAAATTTTATTCTTTGATATTTTTATTCAAACGTGATGACGGCATTACAATATTCACTTGCTCATTTTGCATTTGAAGGTATTAATCCTGGAGTAAAATCATCTAAAGATTTTGCACCAATACACCAACATCGTCCGCGAATACATTGCCCTTGTTTTCCTGGACATCCAGGTTGACAATCTACATCTTCAGTACAAGATTCTATGATTTCACGCACATATCTGCATATAAAAATAATGTTTTTAAACATTATACCAAATTTTCATATAAAGATTACAACATATTGAAGTTAGGTATTTTTAAATTACTCATGGATTTTCAACCTGACGTAAAGATGCAGAAAGCGAGTAAGTATATCGTTGTGAGAGCAGAAAACTTTGTAGTGGCCATCTTGTATATTTAACATATTATGATTTACACGTGTCTATTATATATAGATGCATAAGGTGAGACTTAACCTTGATCATATTAACTATTTTAAATTAATAAAGAAAACTTAAAATGATTATTACTTTATATAGAGAAATTAACAAAATAACTTTTTCTATAAACACACTATAGTAATACATTTAGAATAATAAAAAAAAAATATTCAACAAAAAAAATTAAAAAAATACATTATCCTTTATTTAATTACTATTTAGATATAATAACACATTAAATATAATATATTTTTTATAATATAAAAAGTAGTGTTTTCCTCAATTAAAATAGTTTTAATGGTTAATATAAAGTCGTGTCCGAAGAAGTTAAACTTCGAACCTCAAGGTGACAAGAAAAAGATATTATACCTAAAATAACCTATAAAGAATGGCTTGTCCTTTATTTTAGTTATGTTTCTTATTTTAGTTATATGTTTTTTTTTTGTAAATGTTCATATATTCAAAAGAGAAGCATTACAAAAATAGTAAAGCTTAATGTCTATCGAAAAGAAGAAATTCTAAAAGAAAGCATTCCAAATATATTTAATTTAAAACCATTCCTAATTTATATATATATATATATATATATATATATATATATATATATATATATATATATATATATATATATATATATATATATATATATATATATATATATATATATATATATATATATATATATATATATATATATATATATATATATATATATATATATATATATATATATATATATATATATATATATATATATATATATATATATATATATATATATATATATATATATATATATATATATATATATATATATATATATATATATATATATATATATATATATATAATTGAGTATAGGGTAATTTCTAAACCATAATTTTGTTTTGAATAGTATTTTTTTAGTACTTGATTAAAATATTTATGTTTTAAAACTTTTTCTTTTAGTGTTTGCTATTAACAATATTTTTTCTTTAAGTTGTACGTTTTATCTATATTTACTCTTATTTTGAGTCCCTTCACTCACACCCACACGCATCAACACATGATTTCAACTAAATATTATTACTGGCAACTATGAGACAAAAAGTAACAATTATGAGTAATTTAAAATTTCTTCTAATGTATTCTTAAATATTTCAATTTTACATGTCTTAAGTTTACGGAGTTCTGCCTATGCATAAAAGTTGTGAATGTGAAATTGAATCTAATAGTGCACGAGCCTAAGCCCTAATCCTAGATTCCACACTTTTGTTTAAGAGCCCTAACTCGCTATCTTAAATAGCCTTAATATCGTAGCCATAACACAGATAACTAATTGGCTTCGACATTCAAAATTTCCCCCACTTACCAAAGGAAATGTTATGAATACTGTAATTTTTAACATGCCACATTAGATTCCCTAAGTGGCCAAGTTAGCTACCCTGTCTCTAAAATAAAAGGATCAACAATACAAACCTAATCATCATCCTAAAACACATATAATTTAGATCATAAAACACAACGCAAGAATAACTCCCCCTACACCCGATTAAAAATTAAAATGTCTTGTTAATTCCATACTTGTAGCAAGGTTCATCCCATCTTGTTAAGCAAAAAAGAACTTGTGAATGGGACGTAGCATCTTTATTTACTAATTTATAGCTTTATTTATAAATAGTTTATAAGAAAGTACAATTGGAGAACATGTTATTCTACCATTATATTTATTAACACTGAGTTTTTTAATCGATGACACTCATATTCTTCTTTTAGATAATATTTATTTCTGTAACACTTTCATTAGAACAAAGATAAAAATACACAAACTTCTAAATAGGTTAATATAGAAAGAACACTAAATTAAATGTTTCATTTATTTACTGACATATAAAAGACAAAAAGACCATGATAGAGTATTCAGGTAGCTATTGATACACTCGGGTCATAAGGGTTAAGTAGATAAAATTTATTAAATATGAAATGAATGAATCCAAACTACCTATAAAAAATACCAGTTAAATTTTACACGACGAGATCTTAAACACGTAATAATAAGATCTTACATTAGTTCGTTAAGAACATAATTGTAATAAATCGTTTCTTACAAAACTTGTGACCTTGTGTACCCTAAAAAATTATAAGCATATATTTTTAGAATTCTTATTTGTTGTTATAAGTGTTTATCATATCATAAAAAAATAATTTAAAACTTAGTTTTTTAGATCGATTGTTTCATAGTTTATGTATTGAATACTTTTCCTTATTCTTTAATCATATCAAATAGATAGTTAACGGAATATAAACGTCAATGGCGAAAATATACTAAATTTTTAGACGATCTCTTTTGTCACCTTAAACATTTAAAATAAGGAGAAGGTGTAAAATCCAAGTCAAATACTAACCGATTGAATTTTTTATTAAATGTACTTATTACATTGTGCCAATTTTTTGAATTATAGTCAAATGCAATATCTATAAGTTTTGAAGTCTTGAAAATACAATAATAGATATCTACTGGTCTTTTCCATATTGGAATGATGGTGTAAGACACATGTTTTATTATTCATATACAAAATTAAAATACGATAAACAGTTTTTATAATATATAATAAATTATTAAAATTCGTATCATAATAATAGAAATAATACCTAAAAATTCATAAATTGAAAATTCTAAAATATAAAACAGATGATAGCAATATCACTCAAGATAGGGAAGATAAAGTTAGCGATAATAATTATCTAGAAAATTTCAACATACATCAATTTTTATTATAAATTTTATTCTTTGATATTTTTATTCAAACGTGATGATGGCATTACAGTATTTACTTGCTCATTTTGCATTTGAAGGTATTAATCCTGGAGTAAAATCATCTAAAGATTTTGCACCAATACACCAACATCGTCCGCGAATACATTGCCCTTGTTTTCCTGGACATCCAGGTTGACAATCTACATCTTCAGTACAAGATTCTACTGATTTCACGCACATATCTGCATATAAAAACAATGTTTTTAAACATTATACCAAATTTTCATATAAAGATTACAACATATTGAAGTTAGGTATTTTTAAATTACTCATGGGTTTTCAACCTGACGTAAAGATGCAGAAAGCGAGTAAGTATATCATTGTGAGAGCAGAAAACTTTGTAGTGGCCATCTTTATATTTAACATATTATGATTTATACGTGTCTATTATATATAGATGCATAAGGTGACACTTAACCTTGACCATATTAACTATTTTAAATTGATAAAGAAAATTTAAAATGATTATTACTTTATATAGAGAAATTAAAAAAATACATTCTTTTTAAACACACTATAGTAATACATTTAGAATAATAAAAGAAAATATTCAACAAAAAAAATTTAAAAAATACATTATCCTTTATTTAATTACTATTTAGATATAATAACACATTAAATATAATATATTTTTTATAATATAAAAAGTAGTGTTTTCCTCAATTAAAATAGTTTTAATGGTTAATATAAAGTCGTGTCCGAAGAAGTTAAACTTCGAACCTTAAGGTGATAAGAAAAAGATATTATACCTAAAATAACCTATAAAGAATGGCTTGTCCTTTATATTACTTATGTTTCTTATTTTAGTTATATTTTTTTTTGTAAATGTTCATATATTCAAAATAGAAGCATTACAAAAATAGTAAAGCTTAACGTCTATCGAAAAGAAGAAATTCTAAAAGAAAGCATTCCGAATATATTTTATTTAAAACCATTCCTAATTTATATATATATATATATATATATATATATATATATATATATATATATATATATATATATATATATATATATATATATATATATATATATATATATATATATATATATATATATATATATATATATATATATATATATATATATATATATATATATATATATATATATATATATATATATATATATATATATATATATATATATATATATATATATATATATATATATATATATATATATATATATATATATATATAAAATTGAGTATAGGGTAATTTCTAAACCATAATTTTCTTTTAAATAGTATTTTTTTAGTACTTGATTAAAATAGTTATGTTTTAAAACTTTTTCTTTTAGTGTTTGCTATTAGCAATATTTTTTCTTTAAGTTGTACGTTTTATCTATATTTACTCTTATTTTGAGTCCCTTCACTCACACCCACACGCATCAACACATGATTTCAACTAAATATTATTACTGGCAACTATGAGACAAAAAGTAACAATTATGAGTAATTTAAAATTTCTTCTAATGTATTCTTAAATATTTCAATTTTACATGTCTTAAGTTTACGGAGTTCTGCCTATGCATAAAAGTTGTGAATGTGAAATTGAATCTAATACTGCACGAGCCTAAGCCCTAATCCTAGATTCCACACTTTTGTTTAAGAGCCCTAACTCGCTATCTTAAATAACCTTAATATCGTAGCCATAACACAAATAACTAATTGGCTTCGACATTCAAAATTTCCCCCACTTACCAAAGGAAATGTTATGAATATTGTAATTTTAACATGCCACATTAGATTCCCTAAGAGGGTCCAAGTTAGCTACCCTGTCTCTAAAATAAAAGGATCAACAATACAAACCTAATCATCATCCTAAAACACCTATAATTTAGATCATAAAACACAACGCAAGAATAACTCCCCCTACACCCGATTAAAAATTAAGATGTCTTGTTAATTCCATACTTGTAGCAAGGTTCATCCCATCTTGTTAAGCAAAAAAAAACTTGTGAATGGGACGTAGCATCTTTATTTAATAATTTATAGGTTTATTTATAAATAGTTTATAAGAAAGTACCATTGGAGAACATGTTATTCTACCATTATATTTATTAACACTGAGTTTTTTAATCGATGACACTCATATTCTTCTTTATATAATATTTATTTCTGTAACACTTTCATTAGAACAGAGATAAAAATACACAAACTTCTAAATAGGTTAATATAGAAAGAACACTAAATTAAATGTTTCATTTATTTACTGACATATAAAAGACAAAAAGACCATGATAGAGTATTCAGGTAGCTATTGATACACTCGGGTCATAAGGGTTAAGTATATAAAATTTATTCAATATGAAATGAATGAATCCAAACTACCTATAAAAAATACCAGTTAAATTTTACACGACGAGATCTTAAACACGTAATAATAAGATCTTACATTAGTTCGTTAAGAACATAATTGTAATAAATCATTTCTTACAAAACTTGTGACCTTGTGTACCGTAAAAAATTATAAGCATATATTTTTAGAATTCTTATTTGTTGTTATAAGTGTTTATCATATCATAAAAAAATAAAATAAAACTTAGTTTTTTAGATCGATTGTTTCATAGTTTATGTATTTAATATTTTTCCTTATTCTTTAATCATATCAAATAGATAGTTAACAGAATATAAACGTCAATGGCGAAAATATACTAAATTTTTAGACGATCTCTTTTGTCACCTTAAACATTTAAAATAAGGAGAAGATGTAAAATCCAAGTCAAATACTAACCGATTGAATTTTTTATTAAATGTACTTATTACATTGTGCCAATTTTTTGAATTATAGTCAAATGCAATATCTATAAGTTTTGAAGTCTTGAAAATACAATAATAGATATCTACTGGTCTTTTCCATATTGGAATGATGGTGTAAGATACATGTTATATTATTCATATACAAAATTAAAATACGATAAACAGTTTTTATAATATATAATAAATTATTAAAATTCGTATCATAATAATAGAAATAATACCTGAAAATTCATAAATTGAAAATTCTAAAATATAAAACAGATGATAGCAATAGAAGTATCACTCAAGATAGGGAAGATAAAGTTAGCGATAATAATTATCTAGAAAATTTCAACATACATCAATTTTTATTATAAATTTTATTCTTTGATATTTTTATTCAAACGTGATGATGGCATTACAGTATTTACTTGCTCATTTTGCATTTGAAGGTATTAATCCTGGAGTAAAATCATCTAAAGATTTACCACCAATACACCAACATCGTCCGCGAATACATTGCCCTTGTTTTCCTGGACATCCAGGTTGACAATCTACATCTTCAGTACAAGATTATACTGATTTCACGCACATATCTGCATATGAAAACAATGTTTTTAAACATTATACCAAATTTTCATATAAATATTACAACATATTGAAGTTAGGTATTTTTAAATTACTCATGGGTTTTCAACCTGACGTAAAGATGCAGAAAGCGAGTAAGTATATCATTGTGAGAGCAGAAAACTTTGTAGTGGCCATCTTGTATATTTAACATATTATGATTTACACGTGTCTATTATATATAGATGCATAAGGTGACACTTAACCTTTACCATATTAACTATTTTAAATTGATAAAGAAAATTTAAAATGATTATTACTTTATATAGAGAAATTAAAAAAATACATTCTTTTTAAACACACTATAGTAATACATTCAACAAAAAAAATTTAAAAAATAAATTATCCTTTATTTAATTACTATTTAGATATAATAACACATTAAATATAATATATTTTTTATAATATAAAAAGTAGTGTTTTCCTCAATTAAAATAGTTTTAATGGTAAATATAAAGTCGTGTCCGAAGAAGTTAAACTTCGAACCTCAAGGTGATAAGAAAAAGATATTATACCTAAAATAACCTATAAAGAATGGCTTGTCCTTTATATTACTTATGTTTCTTATTTTAGTTATATTTTTTTTTTTTTGTAAATGTTCATATATTCAAAATAGAAGCATTACAAAAATAGTAAAGCTTAACGTCTATCGAAAAGAAGAAATTCTAAAAGAAAGCATTCCAAATATATTTTATTTAAAACCATTCCTAATTTATATATATATATATATATATATATATATATATATATATATATATATATATATATATATATATATATATATATATATATATATATATATATATATATATATATATATATATATATATATATATATATATATATATATATATATATATATATATATATATATATATATATATATATATATATATATATATATATATATATATATATATATATATATATATATATATATATATATATATATATATATATATATATATAATTGAGTATAGGGTAATTTCTAAACCATAATTTTGTTTTAAATAGTATTTTTTTAGTACTTGATTAAAATATTTATGTTTTAAAACTTTTTCTTTTAGTGTTTTCTATTAGCAATATTTTTTCTTTAAGTTGTACGTTTTATCTATATTTACTCTTATTTTGAGTCCCTTCACTCACACCCACACGCATCAACACATGATTTCAAGTAAATATTATTACTGGCAACTATGAGACAAAAAGTAACAATTATGACTAATTTAAAATTTCTTCTAATGTATTCTTAAATATTTCAATTTTACATGTCTTAAGTTTACGGAGTTCTGCCTATGCATGAAAGTTATGAATGTGAAATTGACTCTAATAGTGCACGAGCCTAAGCCCTAATCCTAGATTCCACACTTTTGTTTAAGAGCCCTAACTCGCTATCTTAAATAGCCTTAATATCGTAGCCATAACACAGATAACTAATTGGCTTCGACATTCAAAATTTCCCCCACTTACCAAAGGAAATGTTATGAATACTGTAATTTTTAACATGCCACATTAGATTCCCTAAGCGGGTCCTTGTTAGCTACCCTGTCTCTAAAATAAAAGGATCAACAATACAAACCTAATCATCATCATAAAACACCTATAATTTAGATCATAAAACACAACGCAATAATAACTCCCCCTATACCCGATTAAAAATTAAGATGTCTTGTTAATTCCATACTTGTAGCAAGGTTCATCCCATCTTGTTAAGCAAAAAAGAGCTTGTGAATGGGACGTAGCATCTTTATTTACTAATTTATAGCTTTATTTATAAATAGTTTATAAGAAAGTACAATTGGAGAACATGTTATTCTACCATTATATTTATTAACACTGAGTTTTTTAATCGATGACACTCATATTCTTCTTTTAGATAATATTTATTTCTGTAATACTTTCATTAGAACAGAGATAAAAATACACAAACTTCTAAATAGGTTAATATAGAAAGAACACTAAATTAAATGTTTCATTTATTTACTGACATATAAAAGACAAAAAGACCATGATAGAGTATTCAGGTAGCTATTGATACACTCAGGTCATAAGGGTTAAGTAGATAAAATTTATTCAATATGAAATGAATGAATCCAAACTACCTATAAAAAATACCAGTTAAATTTTACCCGACGAGATCTTAAACACGTAATAATAAGATCTTACATTAGTTCGTTAAGAACATAATTGTAATAAATCGTTTCTTACAAAACTTGTGACCTTGTGTACCCTAAAAAATTATAAGCATATATTTTTAGAATTCTTATTTGTTGTTATAAGTGTTTATCATATCATAAAAAAATAAATTAAAAATTAGTTTTTTAGATCGATTGTTTCATAGTTTATGTATTGAATATTTTTCCTTATTCTTTAATCATATCAAATAGATAGTTAACAGAATATAAACGTCAATGGCGAAAATATACTAAATTTTTAGACGATCTCTTTTGTCACCTTAAATATTTAAAATAAGGAGAAGATGTAAAATCCAAGTCAAATACTAACCGATTGAATTTTTTATTAAATGTACTTATTACATTGTGCCAATTTTTTGAATTATAGTCAAATGCAATATCTATAAGTTTTGAAGTCTTGAAAATACAATAATAGATATCTACTGGTCTTTTCCATATTGGAATGATGGTGTAAGATACATGTTATATTATTCATATACAAAATTAAAATACGATAAACAGTTTTTATAATATATAATAAATTATTAAAATTCGTATCATAATAATAGAAATAATACCTGAAAATTCATAAATTGAAAATTCTAAAATATAAAACAGATGATAGCAATAGAAGTATCACTCAAGATAGGGAAGATAAAGTTAGCGATAATAATTATCTAGAAAATTTCAACATACATCAATTTTTATTATAAATTTTATTCTTTGATATTTTTATTCAAACGTGATGATGGCATTACAGTATTTACTTGCTCATTTTGCATTTGAAGGTATTAATCCTGGAGTAAAATCATCTAAAGATTTACCACCAATACACCAACATCGTCCGCGAATACATTGCCCTTGTTTTCCTGGACATCCAGGTTGACAATCTACATCTTCAGTACAAGATTATACTGATTTCACGCACATATCTGCATATGAAAACAATGTTTTTAAACATTATACCAAATTTTCATATAAAGATTACAACATATTGAAGTTAGGTATTTTTAAATTACTCATGGGTTTTCAACCTGACGTAAAGATGCAGAAAGCGAGTAAGTATATCATTGTGAGAGCAGAAAACTTTGTAGTAACCATCTTGTATATTTAACATATTATGATTTACACGTGTCTATTATATATAGATGCATAAGGTGACACTTAACCTTTACCATATTAACTATTTTAAATTGATAAAGAAAATTTAAAATGATTATTACTTTATATAGAGAAATTAAAAAAATACATTCTTTTTAAACACACTATAGTAATACATTCAACAAAAAAAATTTAAAAAATACATTATCCTTTATTTAATTACTATTTAGATATAATAACACATTAAATATAATATATTTTTTATAATATAAAAAGTAGTGTTTTCCTCAATTAAAATAGTTTTAATGGTAAATATAAAGTCGTGTCCGAAGAAGTTAAACTTCGAACCTCAAGGTGATAAGAAAAAGATATTATACCTAAAATAACCTATAAAGAATGGCTTGTCCTTTATATTACTTATGTTTCTTATTTTAGTTATATTTTTTTTTTGTAAATGTTCATATATTCAAAATAGAAGCATTACAAAAATAGTAAAGCTTAACGTCTATCGAAAAGAAGAAATTCTAAAAGAAAGCATTCCAAATATATTTTATTTAAAACCATTCCTAATTTATATATATATATATATATATATATATATATATATATATATATATATATATATATATATATATATATATATATATATATATATATATATATATATATATATATATATATATATATATATATATATATATATATATATATATATATATATATATATATATATATATATATATATATATATATATATATATATATATATATATATATATATATATATATATATATATATATAATTGAGTATAGGGTAATTTCTAAACCATAATTTTGTTTTAAATAGTATTTTTTTAGTACTTGATTAAAATATTTATGTTTTAAAACTTTTTCTTTTAGTGTTTTCTATTAGCAATATTTTTTCTTTAAGTTGTACGTTTTATCTATATTTACTCTTATTTTGAGTCCCTTCACTCACACCCACACGCATCAACACATGATTTCAAGTAAATATTATTACTGGCAACTATGAGACAAAAAGTAACAATTATGACTAATTTAAAATTTTTTCTAATGTATTCTTAAATATTTCAATTTTACATGTCTTAAGTTTACGGAGTTCTGCCTATGCATAAAAGTTATGAATGTGAAATTGAATCTAATAGTGCACGAGCCTAAGCCCTAATCCTAAATTCCACACTTTTGTTTAAGAGCCCTAACTCGCTATCTTAAATAGCCTTAATATCGTAGCCATAACACAGATAACTAATTGGCTTCGACATTCAAAATTTCCCCCACTTACCAAAGGAAATGTTATGAATACTGTAATTTTTAACATGCCACATTAGATTCCCTAAGCGGGTCCAAGTTAGCTACCCTGTCTCTAAAATAAAAGGATCAACAATACAAACCTAATCATCATCATAAAACACCTATAATTTAGATCATAAAACACAACGCAAGAATAACTCCCCCTACACCCGATTAAAAATTAAGATGTCTTGTTAATTCCATACTTGTAGCAAGGTTCATCCCATCTTGTTAAGCAAAAAAGAACTTGTGAATGGGACGTAGCATCTTTATTTACTAATTTATAGCTTTATTTATAAATAGTTTATAAGAAAGTACAATTGGAGAACATGTTATTCTACCATTATATTTATTAACACTGAGTTTTTTAATCGATGACACTCATATTCTTCTTTTAGATAATATTTATTTCTGTAACACTTTCATTAGAACAGAGATAAAAATACACAAACTTCTAAATAGGTTAATATAGAAAGAACACTAAATTAAATGTTTCATTTATTTACTGACATATAAAAGACAAAAAGACCATGATAGAGTATTCAAGTAGCTATTGATACACTCAGGTCATAAGGGTTAAGTAGATAAAATTTATTCAATATGAAATGAATGAATCCAAACTACCTATAAAAAATACCAGTTAAATTTTACACGACGAAATCTTAAACACGTAATAATAAGATCTTATATTAGTTCGTTAAGAACATAATTTTAATAAATCGTTTCTTACAAAACTTGTGACCTTGTGTACCCTAAAAAATTATAAGCATATATTGTTAGAATTCTTATTTGTTGTTATAAGTGTTTATCATATCATAAAAAATAAATTAAAACTTAGTTTTTTAGATCGATTGTTTCATAGTTTATGTATTGAATATTTTTCCTTATTCTTTAATCATATCAAATAGATAGTTAACAGAATATAAACGTCAATGGCGAAAACATACTAAATTTTTAGACGATCTCTTTTGTCACCTTAAACATTTAAAATAAGGAGAAGATGTAAAATCCAAGTCAAATACTAACCGATTGAATTTTTTATTAAATGTACTTATTACATTGTGCCAATTTTTTGAATTATAGTCAAATGCAATATCTATAAGTTTTGAAGTCTTGAAAATACAATAATAGATATCTACTGGTCTTTTCCATATTGGAATGATGGTGTAAGATACATGTTATATTATTCATATACAAAATTAAAATACGATAAACAGTTTTTATAATATATAATAAATTATTAAAATTCGTATCATAATAATAGAAATAATACCTGAAAATTCATAAATTGAAAATTCTAAAATATAAAACAGATGACAGCAATACAAGTATCACTCAAGATAGGGAAGATAAAGTTAGCGATAATAATTATCTAGAAAATTTCAACATACATCAATTTTTATTATAAATTTTATTCTTTGATATTTTTATTCAAACGTGATGATGGCATTACAGTATTTACTTGCTCATTTTGCATTTGAAGGTATTAATCCTGGAGTAAAATCATCTAAAGATTTTGCACCAATACACCAACATCGTCCGCGAATACATTGCCCTTGTTTTCCTGGACATCCAGGTTGACAATCTACATCTTCAGTACAAGATTCTACTGATTTCACGCACATATCTGCATATAAAAACAATGTTTTTAAACATTATACCAAATTTTCATATAAAGATTACAACATATTGAAGTTAGGTATTTTTAAATTACTCATGGGTTTTCAACCTGACGTAAAGATGCAGAAAGCGAGTAAGTATATCATTGTGAGAGCAGAAAACTTTGTAGTGGCCATCTTGTATATTTAACATATTATGATTTACACGTGTCTATTATATATAGATGCATAAGGTGACACTTAACCTTGACCATATTAACTATTTTAAATTGATAAAGAAAATTTAAAATGATTATTACTTTATATAGAGAAATTAAAAAAATACATTCTTTTTAAACACACTATAGTAATACATTTAGAATAATAAAAGAAAATATTCAACAACAAAAATTTAAACACACTATAGTAATACATTCTTTCTAAAGCTCTTTCCTAAAACCCTAATCCTATAAGCTATGAAAAAGCTAACAAAAAGAAGAGGAAAGCTCCAATCCAAGCTCCATCAACCACTCTACACAAGCTTCAACATGCCCATGACATCCTCCAAGAAGAATCAGAAGTCCATCAAGCAAGAAAAACCATCAACAAGGGCAAACAAAACAAGCACCAAAACAAGGAGCAACAAATGCACAATCAACTTCAATATTCAATCAAAAATAGTAAACTATAACCTAAAAACCTAATTATTTTTCTATGGGAACATGTATTAGTTAATAACCTATGTTCAAGATATCAGGGCCTAAATCAACTTCTAAGTCCTCTAACAAAATCCTAAGATGAAAGGTATCAAAAGAAACCATCAATGGGGAAAGGCTCTAAACCTATCTCTAAAACAGAACCTATAGTTGTCTAAAAATTGTAAGAAAAATCATATGGGAACATACATGTCTACCCTAACACATGCTAAAAGCTCAAATCAAAATTCCATACCATGTAAATCATGTCACATTCTTGATTCTCACCAAAGCCTAAACTAATGGTACAGAAATGTTCATCATGCTACACTGATTACTCTAAACCATTCCAATTGTATTAATTCCTCAAGATCAACCCTAACCGAATCCAAACAGAAATTGTGGCACTTTCTTGATCATCACCAAATGCTACCAAACCAGTCCTAAAACGTTCTACAAGTTATAGGGATCCTAACCACATGCTCATCTCTAGCTATCTCGTGCTATACTAAGAGGAAAGTTGAATTCTACCAACCTGGTTTCAAGCTTCGAATTAGAGTGTTTCTGGCTCAAACTTTGCTCCCAAACCTTCTAGAATCTTTCAATGATGATGATGGAAGCCTTTAGCACCTTCAATTTGCTCAGAAACTAGCTTGAATTCCAAAACCGATTTTGAGTTGAAGCTTCGCAATTCCAATGGCACTCTCTTTGCTCAGCATGATTCCACCACCAACCCTTGCCCAATTTCACTTCTGATCATTTATAGGACACAATGGAACCTTCTAGAGGTTCAGCCCAGGCCCAAATTGGAAGATCCAAAAATCCAAAAACCTCTCAAAAATTGAATATGGCCATGCACAAATTTGGCTTGAATTCTTGCTGTCAATGCCTTGGATAGCTTGCATATTTCATTTGGAATGGATTCAGACCCACAAGCCACTCCAAATTGCCTTGGTGAATGCTTTACCATGATGTTGCTTATATGTGAAGAAAAGTATTAAAAGCCCATGAAACATAGGTCAAAACAAAATTCTAAAAATGACAATCTTATCAAAACATCATTTCTGATTAAAATGAGCCCTTACTTGACTTATTTTGGACCTATAATCCATTATTTGAATTTCCCACCAAAAATGCATTTGAATTTCTTCCTTTTTCAAACCATTTCACACCAATCTTTGATATGAGCCAAACTAATTCATCATGAGTCCTTAGTTGACCTAAAAAACACATTTTAAGCAAGTTCCATGTTGAACAAAAATCCATTTGAGAAGTGCAAGTTAGAGATTTGGACCTATGATTGAAAATGGCATATAATCCCACTTTCCCAAAATACCCCTGGCTTGTAAAGCTTATAACTTGAGCTCCACAAATCCAAATGAGGACTTCTATAACTTTCTAGAAAGATAAGATCATGAGGAACATCTTTCATGCTTGTCAAGAAGTCAAATGAAACTTCTTTCCAGGTCAAAAATGGCTTGGAAGTCAGATGATTTTCACAAATAAACTTCAGAGGCATCTGAGGACCTGTAACTTGTCTGGCTTGTAACTTGAGTTCTATAAATCCAATGGATAACTTCTAGTACTCAAATTAAAGCTATGAACATGCTCTATAACATTCATGTGGAGGAAAAAGTCATATGAGACTTGTATATTGACTTACATGGCTTGGAAGTTTGGCACTAAACAGGGGATTTTACCCTAGGAACCCTGACTTAGTAACTCCCACCACTCTTAATTCTTCTCAACTTGATCTTGAAACAACCTCTCATATGCCTCAACATATCCTTTCATTACTTCAAGGGCCTAGAGTTAGACCTTGATCCTCTTTAATTGCTCTCCTTGACATAGGGTTAACCAGATGAAACCCTAGATGCATCCACCTTCATTGTGGCTCTTGAACTTGATACAATGACTTGATTGAGCTCTACCATGATCCTCTAGGCACTCCATGAGCTCTATCCTCATACCATACCCAATATTAAGGCTTCACAAACTTCTTATGATCTTCAATTAGCTCCCCAGTTAGGAGATGAACTTCCAACAAGCAATCAAACTTTTTAGGAACTCAACCCCTCTGCTTAATGATCTTGATGGCTTTTCAAGCTTGCATAAACCTCTAGCTAGGCTCTTTAGACATGACCACACTTGATCCCCTGCTAAATGCTAATGCAATGATATGCAAATGCTAGAATTATGCTATGCTAAGGCAATGAAACATAAGCCAAGTGTTAAAGAGGTTGGGCAAATTTTGGGGTGCAACAAAAGGCTTAAGAAAAGTCAGTACGATATATGGATGTCTGCTCCCAACGGCTCTATTGGTACAAAACCTCTTGAAGACTCAAAGGTTAAACATGTTACACACTTTATTTATAATCTGTTGTGCATCCATCTTCAACGTCTCTTGTACTATGGAGCAAAAACAAAGACACTTGATCAAGTCACCTTTTCAACGGCTAGTTTTTGGAAATGCTATATATATGGTTGAAGATCAAGCTTAAATTTTAACAAAGATTCTTCTGTTGAAGAAGTAGCAAGATCAACCAACTATCAACTATATGTAATATGCAGATTTTATGTGCTACGTTTTAATTGTAAAAGCCTTAATATTTCTTACCCCTGTATATATTTATATATCTTAAGTGCTTTAGGTCTTTGTTATAGTGATCTCTCGTACCTCTGATGCTCGCATCATGTACACCTTGTTCTCTATTCTACTGAGCCTTTAGTAGATTAGATTAAGTCTCTTGTTATGTGCTTGAGCAAAAAGTCTTGTCTCATTAGGACTCAAGAAACAAGTGTTGAGCCAAGATGTTTAAGTCACGTAAGTCTCACTGCTTAAATGCTTGAGTTGTAAAAGTCTTATTCAGCTTGTCTGATTAAGCAAGGTGAAGTCTTAGGCAGGCGGTCTAAGCAAGAGATGTCTTGGTCAGGAGCTGATTCAGGAGATAGAAGTCTTAGATATGATCTCTAAGAAAAGAAAGTCTTAGATATATGCTCTAAGCAAAGGGATTTCTCAACCAGTAGACAGATGAGCAGGCAGCTTAGTCAGATGGTGTAATCAAAAGGTAAGTCTTAGACATGTGCTCTAAACAAAGGGAAGTCCCAACCAGAAGACAGATGAGCAGACGACACAGTCGGATGGTTTGAGTAAAGGTTAAGTCTTAAACATGTGTTCTAAGTAAGGGAAGTCTTAGACAGTTGGTCTGAATTGTTGTAAAAGTCTTATGCAGAAGTATAAGCAGTTGTAATCATAAAGTTATTATAATGAAAAGCTCTTGTGAGACAATAAGACTGCATTAGTCTTAGTTAGGGGAGGAACCAGTATAAATATTTTGTGTCTTCTATTGTTTTTTATTTACTACTATTATATCCATTGCTAAAGGAATTAACTCAGAATCTAGACACTAGTTCTGATTGTGAAACTTTGATCAAAAGCTAAATAATAAAAAAAACGTGAAACATAATTCAACCTCCCATTCTTGTGTACTTTTTACACCTTTAAAAATGTGATACCTCTTTATTTAAAATTACAAAAATAAACTATTACAGCTAAAGTAGAAAATAAACATTAGATTGACCTATTTATTTCAATTATGTTTCTTTTTTTATTTTTAATATATTTATAAATAAATACAAATGCTTTCTTAAATTTTTTAAAATGATAGTATTTAAGTTTAAAATATTGATTATATTTTTAACGAATAATTGTAAACTAAATATTTTCATTTAAAATAATATTATATTGATCATAAAATATATGTTCTTGATAAACAAATTGTGAGGATTAATATTCTATGTAGAAGTAATAATTTACAATATTTAGTGATATTAATATATTTAACATATTGTAAATATAATAATTTTATTCTTACAAAATATGGTTAGTTATTTTTTTATTTCAAAAATAAAATAGATATTTATTACTATATGAATATTTTTTTTTATTCAATACTTTTTTTAGTCATGTATATTTACCTCGAGGTTCATTTTCCTCCCTTAACTTAAAAAGGTTTCTTATTGGTCCCTTAACTCTTTAAAACATATCATGTTAGTCATTTCCATGTAATTACCTATGAATTTAGCGACTTATTTTTCAGGTTATCTGTCGTTAAATAGACAAATTTATATGACACATTTTAAAAAGCTAAGAAATCAATATGAACTTTTTTTACGTTAAGGAACTAAATTGAACCTCAAGGTAAGCATAAAATACCAAAATGGATATTAAGCCTTTTTTTTAATGACGATTTTTTTTGATATATTTGAATTTTTTTAAAGCAAGTAGAGATAGTGTGATCTTCAACAACCTAACTAGATTAAGATAATAAGAAAAGTACAAAAAATTGAGAGACATAAAAATAAATTTAATGTAATAAAAAACAAGTAAAATGGGTTTTATAGAATATGTTAAAATGGTAAATTAATCACAGCTCTTAAACACAGTTATAGTTCTGAATTTGTGAGAGAGAAATGCTTTAATTTGACAACCTGTTTATTATTGTTTTTTTTGTTGTTGTGTATTTGATGGTTAAGGGTCCAAATTATTTTCAACAAAAATTGGGCAATTCCAATGTTATAGTTGAGAGAATCATTTCATTTTCTTTGTGGTGCTTGAGTTTTGGTTCTATATTAAGAATTAATTATAATTATAATAAATTGTATAAATATCCATTTAATTATTTATAGGAGAATTTGATATTTGAAAGTGGCGGTGTTGTAATTTGTTTTTTGGATTGGAGTAGTCCTAGTACTTATCATGAATGAATGTTTGCTTATAAAAAAAACAAACACAATCCATAATATTTAATTTTTATTGCAAAACTAAATTACTAAAATGTTAGGTGTATTATCTGAAGAGCACAAGACTTAGTTCTTTTAAACTTTAGAACCCGACCGTAAATACAATATAGAATCCTGATGACCATAATTAACTTGAAACGGTTTAAGCCAATTTTTCATTTGAAACTATATTAAAATAATTTAAGTTTTTTTTTACAGTTACTCATCTTGCTCAATTATTATAGTAGGTTTTTAATCTTGAAAAAGAACCAATGGTATTATCTATTTGAATTATATCATATTTTCATGTGTGATTTATATATGGACCCATCTTGATAATTATTTTAACTATTATATATTATAGAATCCAAAAAATATAAATACTTTATATAATATTATAATAATCTATTAAAATTAATATTATAATAATAACAACAACAATAATAATAATAATAATAATATCTATGTAAATGAAAATGAAAAAAATTAAATAAAGAAAATTTAATAAATAAATATCAAACTTTTATAAGATTATATTTTAAAATGGAAAAATACTATCCTTTTATTAAACAATTTTATTCTTACATATTATTTTTATTCAAACATAATAATTTCCTCACAATATTACTTTACTCGGTTTGCAATTTGAGGTATTACATTAGGAGTAATATCATCTAAAGAAGATGAATCAATACACCAACATCGGCCTCGATCACATTGCCCTTTTTTTCCAGGACATCCAGGCTGACAATCTCCATTTGATTTACATGGTCCGTCAAGTTCTCTTCCTTCTGATTTCTTGCATATATCTGCATGGAAACAATTCTTCAAAACATAAAAATAATATTGTATGTAAACAAAAAATAATTCAAATTGTAAATTTATTACAAGTTAAACATCCCTTTAGAACGCAGACAACTTATTCATTTTGTCATTAGTTTCAAACCTGATGTGAAAATGCAGAAAGCCAAGAGATATATCGTTATAAAAGTTGAAATCCTTGTAGTATCCATCTTTTTAATATATCATATTATATGATACATATATATGATATTTATATATGTATTTGTTGAGACTACATGTTGAACGTATTAATTACCACAAATTAATTTCTTAAATTCAAAAGAAACTCTAATTTTATGTAAGAGAAGAAAATATAGTTTTTTTGACCAACATAAAATAATACCTTATAAACAATTAGAATTATAATATTAAAGTTAATCAATTCAAAGATTAAACTAATAATAATTCTTTTTAATTTAAATATAAATAACAAGTTCAATGTAACTTATTTTAATTATATATCACAGTTTAAAATATTGAAAAAGGATAAAAGAAAGTTTATAAGTGGGAGGGTAACTCAACTTTGTTAGGTTAGTTGAATATAAGTTATGGAGTTTAGGGGTTAATCCTTAACTAAAGCATTTGTTATTATTTTGGAAAAAGTGTTATTAGAAACAAGATGTCAAGAATTAAAAGTATGTACTTTTTTTTAAATAATAACAATATTTATTAATTCAAAATAATGGTTTATTTGATGTGTGTTTTATTTATAAGGGTTCTTGTACAAAAATAATCAAAATCTGTTTTACTTAAGATACACTTGGAGTTGCTTCGTTGCTAGCTTCTGGTGGCAGAGTCTGAAGAACAATTGTTAGTCTGGGTTGACGAAGACTCTGAACTGATGGCCTTAACATTCAGACGAGTTCCTACACTGAGTAATTGTATATCAGCATCTGGTACCATTAAGGGTTGGTGATAAATCTGTGGACTATTTGTAATACTAAAAGCAAGTTGTATTGTCTTATCAGCCTGTCAGCTCAAGTCTATAAGATTGCAAGGCTTAAGAAAAGTCAGTACGATATATGGATGTCTGCTCCCAACGGCTCTATTGGTACAAAACCTCTTGAAGACTCAAAGATTAAACATGTTACACACTTTATTTATAATCTGTTGTGCATCCATCTTCAACGTCTCTTGTAGTATGGAGCAAAAGCAAAGACACTCGATCAAGTCACCTTTTCAACGGCAAGTTTTTGGAAATGCTATATATATGGTTGAAGATCAAGCTTAAATTTTCACAAAGATTCTTCTGTTGAAGAAGTAGCAAGATCAACCAACTATCAACTCTATGTAATATGAAGATTTTATGTGCTATGTTGTAATTGTAAAAGCCTTAAGATTTCTTACCCCTGTATATATTTATATATCTTAAGTGCTGTAGGTCTTTGTTATAGTGATCTCTCGTACCTCTGATGCTCGCATCATGTACACCTTGTTCTCTATTCTACTGAGCCTTTAGTAGATTAGATTAAGTCTCTTGTTATGTGCTTGAGCAAAAAGTCTTGTCTCATTAGGACTCAAGATACAAGTGTTGAGCCAAGATGTTTAAGTCACGTAAGTCTCATTGCTTAAATGCTTGAGTTGTAAAAGTCTTATTCAGCTTGTCTGATTAAGCAAGGTGAAGTCTTAGGCAGGCGGTCTAAGCAAGAGAAGTCTTGGTCAGGAGCTGATTCAGGAGATAGAAGTCTTAGATATGATCTCTAAGAAAAGAAAGTCTTAGATATATGCTCTAAGCAAAGGGAATTCTCAACCAGTAGACAGATGAGCAGGCAGCTTAGTCAGATGGTGTAATCAAAAGGTAAGTCTTAGACATGTGCTCTAAACAAAGGGAAGTCCCAACCAGAAGACAGATGAGCAGACGACACAGTCAGATGGTTTGAGTAACGGTTAAGTCTTAAACATGTGTTCTAAGTAAGGGAAGTCTTAGACAGTTGGTCTGAGTAGTTGTAAAAGTCTTATGCAGAAGTATAAGCAATTGTAATCATAAAGTTATTATAATGAAAAGCTCTTGTGAGACAATGGGACTGGATTACTCTTAGTTAGGGGAGGAACCAGTATAAATATTTTGTGTCTTCTATTGTTTTTTTATTTACTTCTATTATATCCATTGCTAAAGGAATTAACTCAAAATCTAAAAACTAGTTCTGATTGTGAAACTCTGATCAGAAGCTAAATAATAAAAAGAACGTGAAACATAATTCAACCTCCCATTCTTGTGTACTTTTTACACCTTTAAAAATGTGATACCTCTTTATTTAAAATTACAAAAATAAACTATTACATCTAAAGTAGAAAATAAACATTATATTGACCTATTTATTTCAATTATGTTTCTTTTTTTTATTTTTAATATATTTATAAATAAATACAAATGCTTTCTTAAATTTTTTAAAATGATAGTATTTAAGTATAAAATATTGATTATATTTTTAACGAATAATTGTAAACTAATTATTTTCATTTAAAATAATATTATATTGGTCATAAAATATATGTTCTTGACAAACAAATTGTGAGGATTAATATTCTATGTAGAAGTAATAATTTACAATATTTAGTGATATTAATATTTTTAACATATTGTAAATATAATAACTTTATTCTTACAAAATATGGTTAGTTATTTTTTTTATTTCAAAAATAAAATAGATATTTATTACTATATGAATATTTGTTTTTTTTATTCAATACTTTTTTTAGTCATGTATATTTACCTCGAGGTTAATTTTCCTCCCTTAACTTAAAAAGGTTTCTTATTGGTCCCTTAACTCTTTAAAACATATCATGTTAGTCATTTCCATGTAATTAGCTATGAATTTAGCGACTTATTTTTCAGATTATCTGTCGATAAATAGACAAATTTATATGACACATTTTAAAAAGTTAAGAGATCAATATGAACTTAATTTTTTTACGTTAAGGAACTAAATTGAACCTCAAGGTAAGCATAAATTACCAAAAAGAATATTAAGCCTTTTTTTTAATGACGATTGTTTTTGATATATTTGAATTTTTTTAAAGCAAGCGGAGATAGTGTGATCTTCAACAACCTAACTAGATTAAGATAATAAGAAAAGTACTAAAAATTGAGAGACATAAAAATAAATTTAATGTAATAAAAAAACAAGTAAAATGGATTTTATAGAATATGTTAAAATGGTAAATTAATCAAAGCTCTTAATCACATTTATAGTTCAGAATTTGTGAGAGAGATATGCTTTAATTTGACAGCCTGTTTATTATTGTTTTTTTTTGTTGTGTATTTGGTGGTTTAGGGTCCAAATTATTTTCAACAAAAATTGGGCAATTCCGATGTTATAGTTCAGAGAATCATTTCATTTTCTTTGTGGTGGTTGGCTTTTGGTTCTATATTAAGAATTAATTATAATTATAATAAATTGTATAAATATCCATTTAATTATTTGTAGAAGAATTTGATATTTGAAAGTGGCGGTGTTGTAATTTGTTTTTTGGGTTGGAGTAGCCCTAGTACTTATCATGAATGAATCTTTGCTTATAAAAAAAATAATTACAATCCATAAAATTTAATTTTTACTGCAAAACTAAATTACTAAAATGTTAGGTGTATTAGCTGAAGAGCACAAGACTTAGTTCTTTTAAACTATAGAACCCGACCGTAAATACAATATAGAATCCTGATACCCATAATTTACTTGAAACGGTTTAAACCAATTTTTCATTTGAAACTATATTAAAGTAATTTAAGTATTTTTTACACTTACTCATCTTGCTCAATTATTATAGTAGGTTTTTAATCTTGAAAAAGAACCAATGGTATTGTCTATTTGAATTATATCATATTTCCATGGGTGTTTTATATATGGACCCATATTTATAATTATTTTAACTATTATATATTATAGAATCCAAAAAATGTAAATACTTTATATAATATTATAGTAATCTATTAAAATTTTTATAATAATAATAATAATAATAATATCTATGTAAATGAAAATGGAAAAAATTAAATAAAGAAAATTTAATAAATCAATATCAAACTTTTATAAGATTATATTTTAAAATGGAAAAATACTATCCTTTTATTAAACAATTTTATTCTTACATATTATTTTTATTCAAACATAATAATTTCCTCACAATATTATTTTACTCAGTTTGCAATTTGAGGTATTACATTAGGAGTAATATCATCTAAAGAAGATGAATCAATACACCAACATCGGCCTCGATCACATAGCCCTTTTTTTCCAGGACATCCAGGTTGACAATCTCCATTTGATTTACATGGTCCGTCAAGTTCTCTTCCTTCTGATTTCTTGCATATATCTGCATGGAAACAATTCTTCAAAACATAAGAATAATATTGTATGTAAACAAAAAATAATTCAAAATGTAAATTTATTACAAGTTAAACATCCCTTTAGAAAGCAGACAATTTATTCATTTTGTCATTAGTTTCAAACCTGATGTGAAAATGCAGAAAGCCAAGAGATATATCATTATAAAAGTCGAAATCCTTGTAGTATCCATCTTTTTAATATTTCAGATTATATGATACATATATATGATATTTATATATATGTATTTTTTGAGACTACATCTTGAACGTATTAATTACCACAAATTAATTTCTTAAATTCAAAAGAAACTTTAATTTTATGTAAGAGAAGAAAATATAGTTTTTTTGACCAACATAAAATAATACCTTATAAACAATTAGAATTATAATATTATAGTTAATCAAGTCAAAGAGTAAACTAATAATAATTCTTTTTAATTTAAATATAAATAACAATTTCAATGTAACTTATTTTAATGATATATCACAGTTTAAAATATTGAAAAAGGATAAAAGAAAGTCTATAAGTGGGAGGGTAGCTCACTTTGTTAGGTTAGTTGAATATAAGTTTTGGAGTTTAGGGGTTAATCCTTAACTAAAGCATTTGTTAGTAATTTGGAAGAAGTGTTATTAGAAACAAGATGTCAACAATTAAAAGTATGTATTTTTTTTAAAAAAATAAAAAAAAATATTTATTAATTCAAAATAATAGTTTATTTGGTCTGTGTTTTATTTATATAGGTTCTTGTTCTTATACAAAAATAATCAAAATCTGTTTTACTTAAGATACACTTGGAGTTTCTTCGTTGCTAGCTTCTGGTGGCAGAGTCTAAAGAACAATTGCTAGTCTGGTTTGACGAAGACTCTGAACTGAAGGCCTTAACATTCAGACGAGTTCCTACACATAGTAATTGTATATCAATATCTGGTACCATTAAGAGTTGGTGATAAATCTGTGGACTATTCGTAATACTAAAAGCAAGTTGTACTGTCTTATCAGCCTGTCAGCACAAGTCTATAAGATTGCAAGGCTTAACAAAAGTCAGTACAATATATGGATGTCTGCTCCCAACGGCTCTATTGGTACAAAACCTCTTGAAGACTCAAAGGTTAAACATGTTACACACTTTATTTATAATCTGTTGTGCATCCATCTTCAACGTCTCTTGTACTACGGAGCAAAAGCAAACACACTTGATCAAGTCACCTTTTCAACGGCTTGTTTTTGGAAATGCTATATATATGGTTGAAAAACAAGCTTAAATTTTCACAAAGATTCTTCTGTTGAAGAAGTAGCAAGATCAACCAACTATCAACTCTATGTAATATGCAGATTTTATGTGCTACGTTTTAATTGTAAAAGCCTTAAGATTTCTTACCCCTGTATATATTTATATATCTTAAGTGCTTTAGGTCTTTGTTATAGTGATCTCCCGTACCTCTGATGCTCGCATCATGTACACCTTGTTCTCTATTCTACTAAGCCTTCAGTAGATTAGATTAAGTCTCTTGTTATGTGCTTGAGCAAAAAGTCTTGTCTCATTAGGACTCAAGAAACAAGTGTTGAGCCAAGATGTTTAAGTCACATAAGTCTCATTGCTTAAATGCTTGAGTTGTAAAAGTCTTATTCAGCTTGTCTGATTAAGCAAGGTGAAGTCTTAGGCAGGCGGTCTAAGAAAGAGAAGTCTTGGTCAGGAGCTGATTCAGGAGATAGAAGTCTTAGATATGATCTCTAAGAAAAGAAAGTCCTAGATATATGCTCTAAGCAAAGGGAATTCTCAACCAGTAAACAGAAGAGCAGGCAGCTTAGTCAGATGGTGTAATCAAAATGTAAGTCTTAGACATGTGCTCTAAACAAAGGGAAGTCCCAACCAGAAGACAGATGAGCAGACGACACAGTTTAATGGTTTGAGTAAAGGTTAAGCCTTAAACATGTGTTCTAAGTAAGGGAAGTCTTAGACAGTTGGCCTGAGTAGTTGTAAAAGTCTTATGCAGAAGTATAAGCAGTTGTAATCAGAAAGATATTATAGTGAAAAGCTCTTGTGAGACAATGGGACTGGATTACTCTTAGTTAGGGGAGGAACCAGTATAAATCTTTTGTGTCTTCTATTGTTTTTTTATTTACTTCTATTATATCCATTGCTAAAGCAATTAACTCAGAATCTAGACACTAGTTCTGATTGTGAAACTCTGATCAGAAGCTAAATAATTAAAAAAACGTGAAACATAATTCAATCTCCCATTCTTGTGTACTTTTTACACCTTTAAAAATGTGATACCTCTTTATTTAAAATATCAAAAATAAACTATTACAGCTAAAGTAGAAAATAAACATTAGATTGACCTATTTATTTCAATTATGTTTCTTTTTTTATTTTTAATATATTTATAAATAAATACAAATGCTTTCTTAAATTTTTTAAAATGATAGTATTTATGTTTAAAATATTGATATATATTTTTAACGAATAATTGTAAACTAATTATTTTCATTTAAAATAATATTTTATTGGTCATAAAATATAACTTGATAAACAAATTGTGAGGATTAATATTCTATGTAGAAGTAATAATTTACAATATTTAGTGATATTAATATTTTTAACATATTGTAAATATAATAAATTTATTCTTACAAAATATGGTTAGTTATTTTTTTTATTTCAAAAATAAAATAGATATTTATTACTATATGAATATTTGTTTTTTTTATTCAATACTTTTTTTAGTCATGTATATTTACCTCGAGGTTCATTTTCCTCCCTTAACTTAAAAAGGTTTCTTATTGGTCCCTTAACTCTTTAAAACATATCATGTTAGTCATTTCTATGTAATTAGCTATGAATTTAGCGACTTATTTTTCAGATTATCTGTCGATAAATAGACAAATTTATATGACACATTTTAAAAAGTTAAGAGATCAATATGAACTTAATTTTTTTGCGTTAAGGAACTAAATTGAACCTCAAGGTAAGCATAAAATACCAAAAAGGATATTAAGCCTTTTTTTAATGACGATTGTTTTTGATATATTTGAATTTTTTTAAAGCAAGCGGAGATAGTGTGATCTTCAACAACCTAACTAGATTAAGATAATAAGAAAAGTACAAAAAATTGAGAGACATAAAAATAAATTTAATGTAATAAAAAAACAAGTAAAATGTGTTTTATAGAATATGTTAAAATGGTAAATTAATCACAGCTCTTAATCACATTTATAGTTCAGAATTTGTGAGAGCGAAATGCTTTAATTTGACAGCCTGTTTATTATTGTTTTTTTTGTTGTTGTGTATTTGGTGGTTAGGGTCCAAATTATTTTCAACAAAAATTGGGAAATTCCGATATTATAGTTCAGAGAATCATTTCATTTTCTTTGTGGTGGTTGGCTTTTGGTTCTATATTAAGAATTAATTATAATTATAATAAATTGTATAAATATCCATTTAATTATTTGTAGAAGAATTTGATATTTGAAAGTGGCGGTGTTGTAATTTGTTTTTTGGGTTGGAGTAGCCCTAGTACTTATCATGAATGAATATTTGCTTATAAAAAAACAAACACAATCCATAAAATTTAATTTTTACTGCAAAACTAAATTACTAAAATGTTAGGTGTATTAGCTGAAGAGCACAAGACTTAGTTCTTTTAAACTATAGAACCCGACCGTAAATACAATATAGAATCCTGATTCCCATAATTTACTTAAAACGGTTTAAACCAATTTTTCATTTGAAACTATATTAAAGTAATTTAAGTATTTTTTACACTTACTCATCTTGCTCAATTATTATAGTAGGTTTTTAATCTTGAAAAAGAACCAATGGTATTGTCTATTTGAATTATATCATATTTCCATGGGTGTTTTATATATGGACCCATATTTATAATTATTTTAACTATTATATATTATAGAATCCAAAAAATGTAAATACTTTATATAATATTATAGTAATCTATTAAAATTTTTATAATAATAATAATAATAATAATAATATCTATGTAAATGAAAATGAAAAAAATTAAATAAAGAAAATTTAATAAATCAATATCAAACTTTTATAAGATTATATTTTAAAATGGAAAAATACTATCCTTTTATTAAACAATTTTATTCTTACATATTATTTTTATTCAAACATAATAATTTCCTCACAATATTATTTTATTCAGTTTGCAATTTGAGGTATTACATTAGGAGTAATATCATCTAAAGAAGATGAATCAATACACCAACATCGGCCTCGATCACATAGCCCTTTTTTTCCAGGACATCCAGGTTGACAATCTCCATTTGATTTACATGGTCCGTCAAGTTCTCTTCCTTCTGATTTCTTGCATATATCTGCATGGAAACAATTCTTCAAAACATAAGAATAATATTGTATGTAAACAAAAAATAATTCAAAATGTAAATTTATTACAAGTTAAACATCCCTTTAGAAAGCAGACACCTTATTCATTTTGTCATTAGTTTCAAACCTGATGTGAAAATGCAGAAAGCCAAGAGATATATCATTATAAAAGTCAAAATCCTTGTAGTATCCATCTTTTTAATATATCAGATTATATGATACATATATATGATATTTATATATGTATTTGTTGAGACTACATCTTGAACGTATTAATTACCACAAATTAATTTCTTAAATTCAAAAGAAACTTTAATTTTATGTAAGAGAAGAAAATATAGTTTTTTTTGACCAACATAAATTAATACCTTATAAACAATTAGAATTATAATATTATAGTTAATCAAGTCAAAGAGTAAACTAATAATAATTCTTTTTAATTTAAATATAAATTACAAGTTCAATGTAACTTATTTTAATGATATATCACAGTTTAAAATATTGAAAAAGGATAAAAGAAAGTCTATAAGTAGGAGGGTAGCTCACCTTGTTAGGTTAGTTGAATATAAGTTTTGGAGTTTAGGGGTTAATCCTTAACTAAAGCATTTGTTAGTAATTTGGAAGAAATGTTATTAGAAACAAGATGTCAACAATTAAAAGTATGTATTTTTTTTAAAAAACTAAAAAAATAATATTTATTAATTCAAAATAATGGTTTATTTGATCTGTGTTTTATTTATATAGGTTCTTGTTCATATACAAAAATAATCAAAATCTATTTTACTTAAGATACACTTGGAGTTTCTTCGTTGCTAGCTTCTGGTGGCAGAGTCTAAAGAACAATTGCTAGTCTGGTTTGACGAAGACTCTGAACTGAAGGCCATAACATTCAGATGAGTTCCTACACTTAGTAATTGTATATCAATATCTGGTACCATTAAGAGTTGGTGATAAATCTGTGAACTATTCGTAATACTAAAAGCAACTTGTACTGTCTTATCAGCATGTCAACTCAAGTCTATAAGATTGTAAGGCTTAACAAAAGTCAGTACAATATATGGATGTCTGCTCCCAACGGCTCTATTGGTACAAAACCTCTTGAAGACTCAAAGGTTAAACATGTTACACACTTTATTTATAATCTGTTGTGCATCCATCTTCAACGTCTCTTGTACTACGTTGCAAAAGCAAACACACTTGATCAAGTCACCTTTTCAACGGCTAGTTTTTGGAAATGCTATATATATGGTTGAAGATCAAGCTTAAATTTTCACAAAGATTCTTCTGTTGAAGAAGTAGCAAGATCAACCAACTATGAACTCTATGTAATATGCAGATTTTATGTGCTACGTTGTAATTGTAAAAGCCTTAAGATTTCTTACCCCTGTATATATTTATATATCTTAAGTGCTTTAGGTCTTTGTTATAGTGATCTCCCGTACCTCTGATGCTCGCATCATGTACACCTTGTTCTCTATTCTACTAAGCCTTCAGTAGATTAGATTAAGTCTCTTGTTATGTGCTTGAGCAAAAAGTCTTGTCTCATTAGGACTCAAGAAACAAGTGTTGAGCCAAGATGTTTAAGTCACGTAAGTCTTATTGCTTAAATGCTTGAGTTGTAAAAGTCTTATTCAGCTTGTCTGATTAAGCAAGGTGAAGTCTTAGGCAGGCGGTCTAAGCAAGAGAAGTCTTGGTCAGGAGCTGATTCAGGAGATAGAAGTCTTAGATATGATCTCTAAGAAAAGAAAGTCCTAGATATATGCTCTAAGCAAAGGGAATTCTCAACCAGTAAACAGAAGAGCAGGCAGCTTAGTCAGATGGTGTAATCAAAATGTAAGTCTTAGACATGTGCTCTAAACAAAGGGAAGTCCCAACCAGAAGAAGATGAGCAGACGACACAGTTATATGGTTTGAGTAAAGGTTAAGTCTTAAACATGTGTTCTATGTAAGGCAAGTCTTAGACAGTTGGCCTGAGTAGTTGTAAAAGTCTTATGCAGAAGTATAAGCAGCTGTAATCATAAAGTTATTATAATGAAAAGCTCTTGTGAGACAATGGGACTGGATTACTATTAGTTAGGGGAGGAACCAGTATAAATCTTTTGTGTCTTCTATTGTTTTTTTATTTACTTCTATTATATCCATTGCTAAAGCAATTAACTCAGAATCTTGACACTTGTCCTGATTATGAAACTCTGATCAGAAGCTAAATAATTAAAAAAACGTGAAACATAATTCAATCTCCCATTCTTGTGTACTTTTTACACCTTTAAAAATGTGATACCTCTTTATTTAAAATTACAAAAATAAACTATTACAGCTAAAGTAGAAAATAAACATTAGATTGACCTATTTATTTCAATTATGTTTCTTTTTTTATTTTTAATATATTTATAAATAAATACAAATGCTTTCTTAAATTTTTTAAAATGATAGTATTTATGTTTAAAATATTGATATATATATTTTTAACGAATAATTGTAAACTAATTATTTTCATTTAAAATAATATTATATTGGTCATAAAATATATGTTATTGATAAACAAATTGTGAGGATTAATATTCTATGTAGAAGTAATAATTTACAATATTTAGTGATATTAATATTTTTAACATATTGTAAATATAATAACTTTATTCTTACAAAATATGGTTAGTTATTTTTTTTATTTCAAAAATAAAATAGATATTTATTACTATATGAATATTTGTTTTTTTTATTCAATACTTTTTTTAGTCATTTATATTTACCTCGAGGTTCATTTTCCTCCCTTAGCTTAAAAAGATTTCTTATTGGTCCCTTAACTCTTTAAAACATATCATGTTAGTCATTTCCATGTAATTAGCTATGAATTTAGCGACTTACTTTTAAGATTATCTGTCGATAAATAGACAAATTTATATGACACATTTTAAAAAGTTAAGAGATCAATATGAACTTAATTTTTTTACGTTAAGGAACTAAATTGAACCTCAAGGTAAGCATAAAATACCAAAAAGGATATTAAGCCTTTTTTTAATGACGATTGTTTTTAATATATTTGAATTTTTTTAAAGCAAGCGGAGATAGTGTGATCTTCAACAACCTAACTAGATTAAGATAATAAGAAAAGTACAAAAATTGAGAGACATAAAAATAAATTTAATGTAATAAAAAAACAAGTAAAATGTGTTTTATAGAATATGTTAAAATGGTAAATTAATCACAGCTCTTAATCATATTTATAGTTCAGAATTTGTGAGAGAGAAATGCTTTAATTTGACAGCCTGTTTATTATTGTTTTTTTGTTGTTGTGTATTTGGTGGTTTAGGGTCCAAATTATTTTCAACAAAAATTGGGCAATTCCGATGTTATAGTTTAGAGAATCATTTCATTTTCTTTGTGGTGGTTGGCTTTTGGTTCTATATTAAGAATTAATTATAATTATAATAAATTGTATAAATATCCATTTAATTATTTGTAGAAGAATTTGATATTTGAAAGTTGCGGTGTTGTAATTTGTTTTTTGGGTTGGAGTAGCCCTAGTACTTATCATGAATGAATATTTGCTTATAAAAAAACAAACACAATCCATAAAATTTAATTTTTACTGCAAAACTAAATTACTAAAATGTTAGGTGTATTAGCTGAAGAGCACAAGACTTAGTTCTTTTAAACTATAGAACCCGACCGTAAATACAATATAGAATCCTGATACCCATAATTTACTTGAAACGGTTTAAACCAATTTTTCATTTGAAACTATATTAAAGTAATTTAAGTATTTTTTACACTTACTCATCTTGCTCAATTATTATAGTAGGTTTTTAATCTTGAAAAAGAATCAATGGTATTGTCTATTTGAATTATATCATATTTCCATGGGTGTTTTATATATGGACCCATATTTATAATTATTTTAACTATTATATATTATAGAATCCAAAAAATGTAAATACTTTATATAATATTATAGTAATCTATTAAAATTTTTATAATAATAATAATAATAATAATATCTATGTAAATGAAAATGAAAAAAATTAAATAAAGAAAATTTAATAAATCAATATCAAACTTTTATAAGATTATATTTTAAAATGGAAAAATAATATCCTTTTATTAAACAATTTTATTCTTACATATTATTTTTATTTAAACATAATAATTTCCTCACAATATCATTTTACTCAGTTTGCAATTTTAGGTATGACATTAGGAGTAATATCATCTAAAGAAGATGAATCAATACACCAACATCGGCCTCGATCACATAGCCCTTTTTTTCCAGGACATCCAGGTTGACAATCTCCATTTGATTTACATGGTCCGTCAAGTTCTCTTCCTTCTGATTTCTTGCATATATCTGCATGGAAACAATTCTTCAAAACATAAGAATAATATTGTATGTAAACAAAAAATAATTCAAAATGTAAATTTATTACAAGTTAAACATCCCTTTAGAAAGCAGACAACTTATTCATTTTGTCATTAGTTTCAAACCTGATGTGAAAATGCAGAAAGCCAAGAGATATATCATTATAAAAGTCAAAATCCTTGTAGTATCCATCTTTTTAATATATCAGATTATATGATACATATATATGATATTTATATATGTATTTGTTGAGACTACATCTTGAACGTATTAATTACCACAAATTAATTTCTTAAATTCAAAAGAAACTTTAATTTTATGTAAGAGAAGAAAATATAGTTTTTTTGACCAACATAATATAATACCTTATAAACAATTAGAATTATAATATTATAGTTAATCAAGTCAAAGAGTAAACTAATAATAATTCTTTTTAATTTAAATATAAATAACAAGTTCAATGTAACTTATTTTAATGATATATCACAGTTTAAAATATTGAAAAAGGATAAAAGAAAGTCTATAAGTGGGAGGGTAGCTCACTTTGTTAGGTTAGTTGAATATAAGTTTTGGAGTTTAGGGGTTAATCCTTAACTAAAGCATTTGTTAGTAACTTGGAAGAAGTGTTATTAGAAACAAGATGTCAACAATTAAAAGTATGTATTTTTTTTTTAAAAATAAAAAAAATATTTATTAATTCAAAATAATGGTTTATTTGATCTGTGTTTTATTTATATAGGTTCTTGTTCTTATACAAAAATAATCAAAATATGTTTTACTTAAGATACACTTGGAGTTGCTTCGTTGCTAGCTTCTGGTGGCAGAGTCTAAAGAACAATTGCTAGTCTGGTTTGACGAAGACTCTGAACTGAAGGCCTTAACATTCAGACGAGTTCCTACACTTAGTAATTGTATATCAATATCTGGTACCATTAAGAGTTGGTGATAAATATGTGGACTATTCGTAATACTAAAAGCAAGTTGTACTGTCTTATCAGCATGTCAGCTCAAGTTTATAAGATTGTAAGGCTTAACAAAAGTCAGTACAATATATGGATGTCTGCTCCCAACGGCTCTATTGGTACAAAACCTCTTGAAGACTCAAAGGTTAAACATGTTACACACTTTATTTATAATATGTTGTGCATCCATCTTCAACGTCTCTTGTACTACGGAGCAAAAGCAAACACACTTGATCAAGTCACCTTTTCAACGGCTAGTTTTTGGAAATGCTATATATATGGTTGAAGATCAAGCTTAAATTTTCACAAAGATTCTTCTGTTGAAGAAGTAGCAAGATCAACCAACTATCAACTCTATGTAATATGCAGATTTTATGTGCTACGTTGTAATTGTAAAAGCCTTAAGATTTCTTACCCCTGTATATATTTATATATCTTAAGTGCTTTAGGTCTTTGTTATAGTGATCTCCCGTACCTCTGATGCTCGCATCATGTACACCTTGTTCTTTATTCTACTAAGCCTTCAGTAGATTAGATTAAGTCTCTTGTTATGTGCTTGAGCAAAAAGTCTTGTCTCATTAGGACTCAAGAAACAAGTGTTGAGCTAAGATGTTTAAGTCATGTAAGTCTCATTGCTTAAATGCTTGAGTTGTAAAAGTCTTATTCAGCTTGTCTGATTAAGCAAAGTGAAGTCTTAGGCAGGCAGTCTAAGCAAGAGAAGTCTTGGTCAGGAGCTGATTCAGGAGATAGAAGTCTTAGATATGATCTCTAAGAAAAGAAAGTCTTAGATATATGCTCTAAGCAAAGGGAATTCTCAACCAGTAAACAGAAGAGCAGGCAGCTTAGTCAGATGGTGTAATCAAAATGTAAGTCTTAGACATGTGCTCTAAACAAAGGGAAGTCCCAACCAGAAGACAGATGAGCAGACGACACAGTTAGATGGTTTGAGTAAAGGTTAAGTCTTAAACATGTGTTCTAAGTAAGTGAAGTCTTAGACAGTTGGCCCTAAGCGGGTCCAAGTTAGCTACCCTGTCTCTAAAATAAAAGGATCAACAATACAAACCTAATCATCATCCTAAAACACCTATAATTTAGATCATAAAACACAACGCAAGAATAACTCCCCCTACACCCGATTAAAATTAAGATGTCTTGTTAATTCCATACTTGTAGCAAGGTTCATCCCATCTTGTTAAGCAAAAAAAAACTTGTGAATGGGACGTAGCATCTTTATTTACTAATTTATAGCTTTATTTATAAATAGTTTATAAGAAAGTACAATTGGAGAACATGTTATTCTACCATTATATTTATTAACACTGAGTTTTTTAATCGATGACACTCATATTCTTCTTTTAGATAATATTTATTTATGTAACACTTTCATTAGAACAGAGATAAAAATACACAAACTTCTAAATAGGTTAATATAGAAAGAACACTAAATTAAATGTTTCATTTATTTACTGACATATAAAAGACAAAAAGACCATGATAGAGTATTCAGGTAGCTATTGATACACTCGGGTCATAAGGGTTAAGTTGATAAAATTTATTCAATATGAAATGAATGAATCCAAACTACCTATAAAAAATACCAGTTAAATTTTACACGACGAGATCTTAAACACGTAATAATAAGATCTTACATTAGTTCGTTAAGAACATAATTGTAATAAATCGTTTCTTACAAAACTTGTGACCTTGTGTACCCTAAAAAGTTATAAGCATATATTTTTAGAATTCTTATTTGTTGTTATAAGTGTTTATCATATCATAAAAAAATAAATTAAAACTTAGTTTTTTAGATCGATTGTTTCATAGTTTATGTATTGAATATTTTTCCTTATTCTTTAATCATATCAAATAGATAGTTAACAGAATATAAACGTCAATGGCGAAAATATACTAAATTTTTAGACAATCTCTTTTGTCACCTTAAACATTTAAAATAAGGAGAAGATGTAAAATCCAAGTCAAATACTAACCGATTGAATTTTTTATTAAATGTACTTATTACATTGTGCCAATTTTTTGAATTATAGTCAAATGCAATATCTATAAGTTTTGAAGTCTTGAAAATACAATAATAGATATCTACTGGTCTTTTCCATATTGGAATGATGGTGTAAGATACATGTTATATTATTCATATACAAAATTAAAATACGATAAACAGTTTTTATAATATATGATAAATTATTAAAATTCGTATCATAATAATAGAAATAATACCTGAAAATTCATAAATTGAAAATTCTAAAATATAAAACAGATGATAGCAATATCACTCAAGATAGGGAAGATAAAGTTAGCGATAATAATTATCTAGAAAATTTCAACATACATCAATTTTTATTATAAATTTTATTCTTTGATATTTTTATTCAAACGTGATGATGGCATTACAGTATTTACTTGCTCATTTTGCATTTGAAGGTATTAATCCTGGAGTAAAATCATCTAAAGATTTTGCACCAATACACCAACATCGTCCGCGAATACATTGCCCTTGTTTTCCTGGACATCCAGGTTGACAATCTACATCTTCAGTACAAGATTCTACTGATTTCACGCACATATCTGCATATAAAAACAATGTTTTTAAACATTATACCAAATTTTCATATAAAGATTACAACATATTGAAGTTAGGTATTTTTAAATTACTCATGGGTTTTCAACCTGACGTAAAGATGCAGAAAGCGAGTAAGTATATCATTGTGAGAGCAGAAAACTTTGTAGTGGCCATCTTGTATATTTAACATATTATGATTTACACGTGTCTATTATATATAGATGCATAAGGTGACACTTAACCTTGACCATATTAACTATTTTAAATTGATAAAGAAAATTTAAAATGATTATTACTTTATATAGAGAAATTAAAAAAATACATTCTTTTTAAACACACTGTAGTAATACATTTAGAATAATAAAAGAAAATATTCAACAAAAAAAATTTAAAAAATACATTATCCTTTATTTAATTACTATTTAGATATAATAACACATTAAATATAATATATTTTTTATAATATAAAAAGTAGTGTTTTCCTCAATTAAAATAGTTTTAATGGTTAATATAAAGTCGTGTCCGAAAAAGTTAAACTTCGAACCTCAAGGTGATAAGAAAAAGATATTATACCTAAAATAACCTATAAAGAATGGCTTGTCCTTTATTTTAGTTATGTTTCTTATTTTAGTTATATTTTTTTTTGTAAATGTTCATATATTCAAAATAGAAGCATTACAAAAATAGTAAAGCTTAACGTCTATCGAAAAGAAGAAATTCTAAAAGAAAGCATTCCAAATATATTTTATTTAAAACCATTCCTAATTTATATATATATATATATATATATATATATATATATATATATATATATATATATATATATATATATATATATATATATATATATATATATATATATATATATATATATATATATATATATATATATATATATATAATTGAGTATAGGGTAATTTCTAAACCATAATTTTGTTTTAAATAGTATTTTTTTAGTACTTGATTAAAAATTTATGTTTTAAAACTTTTTCTTTTAGTGTTTGCTATTAGCAATATTTTGTCTTTAAGTTGTACGTTTTATCTATATTTACTCTTATTTTGAGTCCCTTCACTCACACCCACACGCATCAACACATGATTTCAACTAAATATTATTACTGGCAACTATGAGACAAAAAGTAACAATTATGAGTAATTTAAAATTTCTTCTAATGTATTCTTAAATATTTCAATTTTACATGTCTTAAGTTTACGGAGTTCTGCCTATGCATAAAAGTTGTGAATGTGAAATTGAATCTAATAGTGCACGAGCCTAAGCCCTAATCCTAGATTCCACACTTTTGTTTAAGAGCCCTAACTCGCTATCTTAAATAGCCTTAATATCGTAGCCATAACACAGATAACTAATTGGCTTCGACATTCAAAATTTCCCCCACTTACCAAAGGAAATGTTATGAATACTGTAATTTTTAACATGCCACATTAGATTCCCTAAGCGGGTCCAAGTTAGCTACCCTGTCTCTAAAATAAAAGGATCAACAATACAAACCTAATCATCATCCTAAAACACCTATAATTTAGATCATAAAACACAACGCAAGAATAACTCCCCCTACACCCGATTAAAAATTAAGATGTCTTGTTAATTCCATACTTGTAGCAAGGTTCATCCCATCTTGTTAAGCAAAAAAAAAACTTGTGAATGGGACGTAGCATCTTTATTTACTAATTTATAGCTTTATTTATAAATAGTTTATAAGAAAGTACAATTGGAGAACATGTTATTCTACCATTATATTTATTAACACTGAGTTTTTTAATCGATGACACTCATATTCTTCTTTTAGATAATATTTATTTCTGTAACACTTTCATTAGAACAGAGATAAAAATACACAAACTTCTAAATAGGTTAATATAGAAAGAACACTAAATTAAATGTTTCATTTATTTACTGACATATAAAAGACAAAAAGACCATGATAGAGTATTCATGTAGCTATTGATACACTCGGGTCATAAGGGTTAAGTTGATAAAATTTATTCAATATGAAATGAATGAATCCAAACTACCTATAAAAAATACCAGTTAAATTTTACACGACGAGATCTTAAACACGTAATAATAAGATCTTACATTAGTTCGTTAAGAACATAATTGTAATAAATCGTTTCTTACAAAACTTGTGACCTTGTGTACCCTAAAAAGTTATAAGCATATATTTTTAGAATTCTTATTTGTTGTTATAAGTGTTTATCATATCATAAAAAAATAAATTAAAACTTAGTTTTTTAGATCGATTGTTTCATAGTTTATGTATTGAATATTTTTCCTTATTCTTTAATCATATCAAATAGATAGTTAACAGAATATAAACGTCAATGGCGAAAATATACTAAATTTTTAGACAATCTCTTTTGTCACCTTAAACATTTAAAATAAGGAGAAGATGTAAAATCCAAGTCAAATACTAACCGATTGAATTTTTTATTAAATGTACTTATTACATTGTGCCAATTTTTTGAATTATAGTCAAATGCAATATCTATAAGTTTTGAAGTCTTGAAAATACAATAATAGATATCTACTGGTCTTTTCCATATTGGAATGATGGTGTAAGATACATGTTATATTATTCATATACAAAATTAAAATACGATAAACAGTTTTTATAATATATGATAAATTATTAAAATTCGTATCATAATAATAGAAATAATACCTGAAAATTCATAAATTGAAAATTCTAAAATATAAAACAGATGATAGCAATATCACTCAAGATAGGGAAGATAAAGTTAGCGATAATAATTATCTAGAAAATTTCAACATACATCAATTTTTATTATAAATTTTATTCTTTGATATTTTTATTCAAACGTGATGATGGCATTACAGTATTTACTTGCTCATTTTGCATTTGAAGGTATTAATCCTGGAGTAAAATCATCTAAAGATTTTGCACCAATACACCAACATCGTCCGCGAATACATTGCCCTTGTTTTCCTGGACATCCAGGTTGACAATCTACATCTTCAGTACAAGATTCTACTGATTTCACGCACATATCTGCATATAAAAACAATGTTTTTAAACATTATACCAAATTTTCATATAAAGATTACAACATATTGAAGTTAGGTATTTTTAAATTACTCATGGGTTTTCAACCAGACGTAAAGATGCAGAAAGCGAGTAAGTATATCATTGTGAGAGCAGAAAACTTTGTAGTGGCCATCTTGTATATTTAACATATTATGATTTACACGTGTCTATTATATATAGATGCATAAGGTGACACTTAACCTTGACCATATTAACTATTTTAAATTGATAAAGAAAATTTAAAATGATTATTACTTTATATAGAGAAATTAAAAAAATACATTCTTTTTAAACACACTATAGTAATACATTTAGAATAATAAAAGAAAATATTCAACAAAAAAAATTTAAAAAATACATTATCCTTTATTTAATTACTATTTAGATATAATAACACATTAAATATAATATATTTTTTATAATATAAAAAGTAGTGTTTTCCTCAATTAAAATAGTTTTAATGGTTAATATAAAGTCGTGTCCGAAAAAGTTAAACTTCGAACCTCAAGGTGATAAGAAAAAGATATTATACCTAAAATAACCTATAAAGAATGGCTTGTCCTTTATTTTAGTTATGTTTCTTATTTTAGTTATATATTTTTTTGTAAATGTTCATATATTCAAAATAGAAGCATTACAAAAATAGTAAAGCTTAACGTCTATCGAAAAGAAGAAATTCTAAAAGAAAGCATTCCAAATATATTTTATTTAAAACCATTCCTAATTTATATATATATATATATATATATATATATATATATATATATATATATATATATATATATATATATATATATATATATATATATATATATATATATATATATATATATATATATATATATATATATATATATATATATATATATATATATATATATATATATATATATATATATATATATATATATATAATTGAGTATAGGGTAATTTCTAAACCATAATTTTGTTTTAAATAGTATTTTTTTAGTACTTGATTAAAAATTTATGTTTTAAAACTTTTTCTTTTAGTGTTTGCTATTAGCAATATTTTGTCTTTAAGTTGTACGTTTTATCTATATTTACTCTTATTTTGAGTCCCTTCAATTACACCCACACGCATCAACACATGATTTCAACTAAATATTATTACTGGCAACTATGAGACAAAAAGTAACAATTATGAGTAATTTAAAATTTCTTCTAATGTATTCTTAAATATTTCAATTTTACATGTCTTAAGTTTACGGAGTTCTGCCTATGCATAAAAGTTGTGAATGTGAAATTGAATCTAATAGTGCACGAGCCTAAGCCCTAATCCTAGATTCCACACTTTTGTTTAAGAGCCCTAACTCGCTATCTTAAATAGCCTTAATATCGTAGCCATAACACAGATAACTAATTGGCTTCGACATTCAAAATTTCCCCCACTTACCAAAGGAAATGTTATGAATACTGTAATTTTTAACATGCCACATTAGATTCCCTAAGCGGGTCCAAGTTAGCTACCCTGTCTCTAAAATAAAAGGATCAACAATACAAACCTAATCATCATCCTAAAACACCTATAATTTAGATCATAAAACACAACGCAAGAATAACTCCCCCTACACCCGATTAAAAATTAAGATGTCTTGTTAATTCTATACTTGTAGCAAGGTTCATCCCATCTTGTTAAGCAAAAAAAAAACTTGTGAATGGGACGTAGCATCTTTATTTACTAATTTATAGCTTTATTTATAAATAGTTTATAAGAAAGTACAATTGGAGAACATGTTATTCTACCATTATATTTATTAACACTGAGTTTTTTAATCGATGACACTCATATTCTTCTTTTAGATAATATTTATTTCTGTAACACTTTCATTAGAACAGAGATAAAAATACACAAACTTCTAAATAGGTTAATATAGAAAGAACACTAAATTAAATGTTTCATTTATTTACTGACATATAAAAGACAAAAAGACCATGATAGAGTATTCATGTAGCTATTGATACACTCGGGTCATAAGGGTTAAGTTGATAAAATTTATTCAATATGAAATGAATGAATCCAAACTACCTATAAAAAATACCAGTTAAATTTTACACGACGAGATCTTAAACACGTAATAATAAGATCTTACATTAGTTCGTTAAGAACATAATTGTAATAAATCGTTTCTTACAAAACTTGTGACCTTGTGTACCCTAAAAAGTTATAAGCATATATTTTTAGAATTCTTATTTGTTGTTATAAGTGTTTATCATATCATAAAAAAATAAATTAAAACTTAGTTTTTTAGATCGATTGTTTCATAGTTTATGTATTGAATATTTTTCCTTATTCTTTAATCATATCAAATAGATAGTTAACAGAATATAAACGTCAATGGCGAAAATATACTAAATTTTTAGACAATCTCTTTTGTCACCTTAAACATTTAAAATAAGGAGAAGATGTAAAATCCAAGTCAAATACTAACCGATTGAATTTTTTATTAAATGTACTTATTACATTGTGCCAATTTTTTGAATTATAGTCAAATGCAATATCTATAAGTTTTGAAGTCTTGAAAATACAATAATAGATATCTACTGGTCTTTTCCATATTGGAATGATGGTGTAAGATACATGTTATATTATTCATATACAAAATTAAAATACGATAAACAGTTTTTATAATATATGATAAATTATTAAAATTCGTATCATAATAATAGAAATAATACCTGAAAATTCATAAATTGAAAATTCTAAAATATAAAACAGATGATAGCAATATCACTCAAGATAGGGAAGATAAAGTTAGCGATAATAATTATCTAGAAAATTTCAACATACATCAATTTTTATTATAAATTTTATTCTTTGATATTTTTATTCAAACGTGATGATGGCATTACAGTATTTACTTGCTCATTTTGCATTTGAAGGTATTAATCCTGGAGTAAAATCATCTAAAGATTTTGCACCAATACACCAACATCGTCCGCGAATACATTGCCCTTGTTTTCCTGGACATCCAGGTTGACAATCTACATCTTCAGTACAAGATTCTACTGATTTCACGCACATATCTGCATATAAAAACAATGTTTTTAAACATTATACCAAATTTTCATATAAAGATTACAACATATTGAAGTTAGGTATTTTTAAATTACTCATGGGTTTTCAACCTGACGTAAAGATGCAGAAAGCGAGTAAGTATATCATTGTGAGAGCAGAAAACTTTGTAGTGGCCATCTTGTATATTTAACATATTATGATTTACACGTGTCTATTATATATAGATGCATAAGGTGACACTTAACCTTGACCATATTAACTATTTTAAATTGATAAAGAAAATTTAAAATGATTATTACTTTATATAGAGAAATTAAAAAAATACATTCTTTTTAAACACACTGTAGTAATACATTTAGAATAATAAAAGAAAATATTCAACAAAAAAAATTTAAAAAATACATTATCCTTTATTTAATTACTATTTAGATATAATAACACATTAAATATAATATATTTTTTATAATATAAAAAGTAGTGTTTTCCTCAATTAAAATAGTTTTAATGGTTAATATAAAGTCGTGTCCGAAAAAGTTAAACTTCGAACCTCAAGGTGATAAGAAAAAGATATTATACCTAAAATAACCTATAAAGAATGGCTTGTCCTTTATTTTAGTTATGTTTCTTATTTTAGTTATATATTTTTTTGTAAATGTTCATATATTCAAAATAGAAGCATTACAAAAATAGTAAAGCTTAACGTCTATCGAAAAGAAGAAATTCTAAAAGAAAGCATTCCAAATATATTTTATTTAAAACCATTCCTAATTTATATATATATATATATATATATATATATATATATATATATATATATATATATATATATATATATATATATATATATATATATATATATATATATATATATATATATATATATATATATATATATATATATATATATATATATATATATATATATATATATATATATATATATATATATATATATATATATATATATATATATATATATATATATATATATATATATATATATAATTGAGTATAGGGTAATTTCTAAACCATAATTTTGTTTTAAATAGTATTTTTTTAGTACTTGATTAAAAATTTATGTTTTAAAACTTTTTCTTTTAGTGTTTGCTATTAGCAATATTTTGTCTTTAAGTTGTACGTTTTATCTATATTTACTCTTATTTTGAGTCCCTTCACTCACACCCACACGCATCAACACATGATTTCAACTAAATATTATTACTGGCAACTATGAGACAAAAAGTAACAATTATGAGTAATTTAAAATTTCTTCTAATGTATTCTTAAATATTTCAATTTTACATGTCTTAAGTTTACGGAGTTCTGCCTATGCATAAAAGTTGTGAATGTGAAATTGAATCTAATAGTGCACGAGCCTAAGCCCTAATCCTAGATTCCACACTTTTGTTTAAGAGCCCTAACTCGCTATCTTAAATAGCCTTAATATCGTAGCCATAACACAGATAACTAATTGGCTTCGACATTCAAAATTTCCCCCACTTACCAAAGGAAATGTTATGAATACTGTAATTTTTAACATGCCACATTAGATTCCCTAAGCGGGTCCAAGTTAGCTACCCTGTCTCTAAAATAAAAGGATCAACAATACAAACCTAATCATCATCCTAAAACACCTATAATTTAGATCATAAAACACAACGCAAGAATAACTCCCCCTACACCCGATTAAAAATTAAGATGTCTTGTTAATTCCATACTTGTAGCAAGGTTCATCCCATCTTGTTAAGCAAAAAAAAAACTTGTGAATGGGACGTAGCATCTTTATTTACTAATTTATAGCTTTATTTATAAATAGTTTATAAGAAAGTACAATTGGAGAACATGTTATTCTACCATTATATTTATTAACACTGAGTTTTTTAATCGATGACACTCATATTCTTCTTTTAGATAATATTTATTTCTGTAACACTTTCATTAGAACAGAGATAAAAATACACAAACTTCTAAATAGGTTAATATAGAAAGAACACTAAATTAAATGTTTCATTTATTTACTGACATATAAAAGACAAAAAGACCATGATAGAGTATTCAGGTAGCTATTGATACACTCGGGTCATAAGGGTTAAGTTGATAAAATTTATTCAATATGAAATGAATGAATCCAAACTACCTATAAAAAATACCAGTTAAATTTTACACGACGAGATCTTAAACACGTAATAATAAGATCTTACATTAGTTCGTTAAGAACATAATTGTAATAAATCGTTTCTTACAAAACTTGTGACCTTGTGTACCCTAAAAAGTTATAAGCATATATTTTTAGAATTCTTATTTGTTGTTATAAGTGTTTATCATATCATAAAAAAATAAATTAAAACTTAGTTTTTTAGATCGATTGTTTCATAGTTTATGTATTGAATATTTTTCCTTATTCTTTAATCATATCAAATAGATAGTTAACAGAATATAAACGTCAATGGCGAAAATATACTAAATTTTTAGACAATCTCTTTTGTCACCTTAAACATTTAAAATAAGGAGAAGATGTAAAATCCAAGTCAAATACTAACCGATTGAATTTTTTATTAAATGTACTTATTACATTGTGCCAATTTTTTGAATTATAGTCAAATGCAATATCTATAAGTTTTGAAGTCTTGAAAATACAATAATAGATATCTACTGGTCTTTTCCATATTGGAATGATGGTGTAAGATACATGTTATATTATTCATATACAAAATTAAAATACGATAAACAGTTTTTATAATATATGATAAATTATTAAAATTCGTATCATAATAATAGAAATAATACCTGAAAATTCATAAATTGAAAATTCTAAAATATAAAACAGATGATAGCAATATCACTCAAGATAGGGAAGATAAAGTTAGCGATAATAATTATCTAGAAAATTTCAACATACATCAATTTTTATTATAAATTTTATTCTTTGATATTTTTATTCAAACGTGATGATGGCATTACAGTATTTACTTGCTCATTTTGCATTTGAAGGTATTAATCCTGGAGTAAAATCATCTAAAGATTTTGCACCAATACACCAACATCGTCCGCGAATACATTGCCCTTGTTTTCCAGGACATCCAGGTTGACAATCTACATCTTCAGTACAAGATTCTACTGATTTCACGCACATATCTGCATATAAAAACAATGTTTTTAAACATTATACCAAATTTTCATATAAAGATTACAACATATTGAAGTTAGGTATTTTTAAATTACTCATGGGTTTTCAACCTGACGTAAAGATGCAGAAAGCGAGTAAGTATATCATTGTGAGAGCAGAAAACTTTGTAGTGGCCATCTTGTATATTTAACATATTATGATTTACACGTGTCTATTATATATAGATGCATAAGGTGACACTTAACCTTGACCATATTAACTATTTTAAATTGATAAAGAAAATTTAAAATGATTATTACTTTATATAGAGAAATTAAAAAAATACATTCTTTTTAAACACACTGTAGTAATACATTTAGAATAATAAAAGAAAATATTCAACAAAAAAAATTTAAAAAATACATTATCCTTTATTTAATTACTATTTAGATATAATAACACATTAAATATAATATATTTTTTATAATATAAAAAGTAGTGTTTTCCTCAATTAAAATAGTTTTAATGGTTAATATAAAGTCGTGTCCGAAAAAGTTAAACTTCGAACCTCAAGGTGATAAGAAAAAGATATTATACCTAAAATAACCTATAAAGAATGGCTTGTCCTTTATTTTAGTTATGTTTCTTATTTTAGTTATATTTTTTTTTGTAAATGTTCATATATTCAAAATAGAAGCATTACAAAAATAGTAAAGCTTAACGTCTATCGAAAAGAAGAAATTCTAAAAGAAAGCATTCCAAATATATTTTATTTAAAACCATTCCTAATTTATATATATATATATATATATATATATATATATATATATATATATATATATATATATATATATATATATATATATATATATATATATATATATAATTGAGTATAGGGTAATTTCTAAACCATAATTTTGTTTTAAATAGTATTTTTTTAGTACTTGATTAAAAATTTATGTTTTAAAACTTTTTCTTTTAGTGTTTGCTATTAGCAATATTTTTTCTTTAAGTTGTACGTTTTATCTATATTTACTCTTATTTTGAGTCCCTTCACTCACACCCACACGCATCAACACATGATTTCAACTAAATATTATTCCTGGCAACTATGAGACAAAAAGTAACAATTATGAGTAATTTAAAATTTCTTCTAATGTATTCTTAAATATTTCAATTTTACATGTCTTAAGTTTACGGAGTTCTGCCTATGCATAAAAGTTGTGAATGTGAAATTGAATCTAATAGTGCACGAGCCTAAGCCCTAATCCTAGATTCCACACTTTTGTTTAAGAGCCCTAACTCGCTATCTTAAATAGCCTTAATATCGTAGCCATAACACAGATAACTAATTGGCTTCGACATTCAAAATTTCCCTCACTTACCAAAGGAAATGTTATGAATACTGTAATTTTTAACATGCCACATTAGATTCCCTAAGCGGGTCCAAGTTAGCTACCCTGTCTCTAAAATAAAAGGATCAACAATACAAACCTAATCATCATCCTAAAACACCTATAATTTAGATCATAAAACACAACGCAAGAATTATTAGTAATAATTCATATTTTATTATATTATTTTCTTAAGCCCATAAGTTTGTTAGAGGGTATTTTAGTATTTTATCTTATTCTAGTAACCCTAGTTTTAGCTTATAAATAGGGTGACAATCATTGTAACTCTTAATACTGTTTCTTCTGCCGTCATTATCTTTAATAGAATATTTCCCTATTTTCATCATTTATTCTATCTTTGCACCAACAATTGGTATCTAGAGCTCCGGTTCAGATTCATTGGGAAACACGGGAAACACGAGTGAACGTGAGGTCTTGTGTGTTTGATTTTGATTCTTAGATTCGTGTTGAATCTTGAACAAAATCTGATCAGAATTTTATTCTGTGGGTTAGGAAACACTGTGTGAGAAAATCTGAGTGTATTGTGCAAGGTAGAAGATGAACGGAAACGGCAACATGAACACCAAACTTCCAGTATTTGATGGTAAAAACTGGAATCGTTGGATGATCCAAATGCGTGTACTATTTGGTGCTCAAGATGTTCTAGATCTTGTCACTGATGGTTATGTTCCAGTAGCAGCAGATGCAACCGATGAACAGAAAAACGCGCAGAAGGAAGTAAGGAAGAAGGATCAGAAAGCATTGTTCTTCATTCATCAATGTGTGGATGTAAACGTGTTTGAGAAGATTGCAGACTCTACAACAGCAAAGGCTGCATGGGACACTCTGGTGAGATGTTATGGTGGTGACGCATCAGTGAAGAAGGTGAAGCTTCAGTCCTTGAGAAAGCAATATGAGAATCTCAACATGAAGAATAATGAGAAAGTTTCTGAATACATCTCCAGAGTGATTCTGATCACTAATGAGATGAAGGCATGTGGAGAAACTCTTTCTGAAGAAACAATCATAGAGAAAGTGTTGAGATCCCTTACTCCTCAATTTGATTACATTGTGGTAGCAATAGAACATTCCAAAGATCTGAGCACAATGAGAATTGAAGAGCTGCAGAGCAGTTTAGAAGCGCAAGAGTTGCGTTTGACTGAGAGAACTTCTGAAAGGGAAGTAGAGCAGCAGGCTCTGAAAGCAATTTCTGATAGGAGGTATCAGAAGCAGTCAGAAGCCAAGAGAAGATCTGATGGTGGTCAGAAGTCAGAAACCTCAACCTCTGATAGACAAAAGAATGTTCAAAAGGGAAAAGAGAAGTATGACAAGAAGAAGATCCAATGTTACTGTTGTAAGAAGTTTGGTCACTTTGCTAGAGATTGTTGGTCAAACAAGGAGAAGAAATCAGAAGAAGCAAATATAGCCAGAAGTTCTGATGACGAATCTGTGTTATTGATGGCTTCTGAATCTGATGATCTGACAGACTGGTGGTATATGGACACTGGCTGTTCAAATCATCTTACTAGAAACAAGAAATGGCTGGTTGACTTTGACTCTGAAAAGAGGACAAAGATCAGATGTGCTGATGACAAATATCTTAATGCAGAAGGTATGGGAAATATCAGAGTGACTCTGAACAATGGGAAAACAGCATTGATTCAGAACGTGTGGTATGTACCTGGCATCAGAAGCAATCTGATGAGTGTGGGACAATTAATTGAGAAAGGTTTTTCAGTTACCATGAAGGACAATCTTCTGAAGCTGTATGACTGCAATCAGAAGCTGATTATGGAGTCAGAACAGGGAAGGAATAGAACATTCAAGGTGAATGTCAGAACTGCAGACTCAGAGTGTCTTAGTGCAACAAGTACTGAGAAGGAGAGTGAGCTGTGGCACAGAAGATTTGGTCATTTGAATTTCAGAATCTTACAACATCTGAATTCAAAGAAATTGGTACATGGAATTCCTGCAATTAAGAAGCCTGAAAAGTCATGCAAAGTTTGCATGGAAGGAAAACAACCAAGATTGCCATTTGCATCAGAAGTTGCTCCAAGAGCAAAACATGCCTTGGGAGTTGTACACTCTGATGTGTGTGGTCCATTTCCAGTAGCATCAATTGGAGGGAATAAATACTTTGTGTTGTTTGTTGATGAATTCACAAGAATGACATGGGTATCCCTTATTAAGTTCAAACACGAGGTGTTTGATGAATTCAAGAAGTTCAGAATGAAGGCTGAGAATCAGAGTGGTCAGAAGTTGAAGATTCTTAGAACTGATGGTGGAGGTGAGTATAATTCCAAAGAGTTCCAGAAGTTCTGTGAGGAGAATGGAATTGAGCATGAGGTTACTGCTCCTTATACCCCTCAACACAATGGTCTTGCTGAAAGAAGAAACCGTACTTTGCTTGATATGGTGAGAAGCATGCTAAAGGAGAAGAAGCTTCCTCAGAAGCTCTGGGGAGAAGCTGTTGCCACTACAACGTATGTACTCAACAGATGTCCTACGAAGAAGTTGAAGGAAATAGTTCCTATGCAGAAGTGGACTGGAGACAAGCAAAGTGTTAGTCATCTGAAGGTATTTGGTTCTGTTTGCTATAAACATGTTCCAGAAGCCAGAAGACAGAAGCTGGATGATAGAAGCAAAGTGATGATTCTGATAGGGTACCACAGTACAGGTGCATACAAGCTCTATTGTCCAGAAACCAATAAAATTGAATTCAGCAGAGATGTGATTGTGAAGGAATCAGAAGTTTGGAATTGGGATAAGTCTCAATCTGATTCTGATGTTAGAACCTCTGAAGAAAGGCCAGAGTTAAGAATTTCTGAAGTTGAAGTAAACCCTGATATTGACTCTGACTCTGATACTGATTCAAACTCTGAAGAAGACTCAGAAGATGAAGGTGACCCAGATGACCCAGACTCTGATGATTCAGACTCTGATGGCAATCCAGATCTTGGTGGCAATTCAGACTCTGGAAATATGCCAGACTCTGAAGATGGTCAAAGCTCTGGAGGTCAATCATCTGAAGCTAGAAACTCTGAAGCTCAAGACTCTGAACAAGTTCAGAGACCACAAAGAATCAGAAGCGTTCCCAGAAGATTTGCAGAATTTGACATGCTGCAAGACACTGAAGTAGACTCTGAAGGAGAAGTTATTCAGTGTGCCATGTTAGTAGACTCTGAACCTATAAGTACAGAGGAGGCTCTTAAGAAGAAGCTCTGGCTGAAGGCCATGAAAGAAGAACTTGATGCTATAGAGAGAAACAAGACTTGGAAGCTGACAGAACTTCCAAAAGACAAGAAAGCCATCAGCGTCAGATGGGTTTTCAAGCAGAAGTTAAAGCCAGATGGCTCAATTGGCAAACATAAAGCAAGGTTGGTAGTCAGAGGATTTCTACAGAAACCTGGGCTGGATTATTCTGAAGTGTTTGCACCTGTAGCAAGACATGAAACAATCAGAATGGTGATTGCAATAGCTGCTAACAGGAATTGGCCTCTGATGCATTTAGATGTAAAATCTGCATTTCTGAATGGTCCATTAGAAGAAGAAGTTTACGTGTCACAACCTCCTGGATTTGTGAAAAAGAATCAGGAAGGGATGGTGTACAGATTATACAAAGCTCTATATGGACTGAAACAAGCGCCCAGAGCTTGGAATCAGAAGATTGATTCATTTTTCAAGAAGCAAGGCTTTCAGAAATGTGAGATGGAGTACGGCGTCTATGTTCAACATACTTCTGAAGGCAATATGACTCTGGTATGTTTATATGTTGATGATATACTATTGACTGGAAGTTCTGAACAGGAGATAGCCAAGTTCAAGAAGGTTCTAATGAATGAATTTGAAATGACTGATCTAGGCAAAATGACATACTTTCTAGGGATGGAGTTCAGATATTCTGAGAAAGGTATCATTTTGCATCAGCTCAAGTATGAATTAGAACTTCTGAAGAGATTTGATCTGAAAAATTGTAAGATGGCTGTCACACCTTCTGATACAAATCAGAAACTGGATTCAGACTCTGAAGGAAAGGATGTGGATGCTACAACCTTCAAACAGTTGGTTGGTTCTCTGAGGTATTTGTGCAATACCAGACCTGATATTTGCTACTCAGTTGGGATGGTTAGTAGGTTCATGAGTAAACCTAAGTGGTCCCATTACCAAGCTGCTGTCAGGATTCTGAGGTATATCAAAGGAACTCTGAAGTATGGAGTGTTATTTCCCTCTGGAGGAAATAATGAGTCAGAACTTCTGAGTTATTCAGACTCTGATTGGTGTGGAGACAGAGTTGACAGAAGAAGTACATCTGGGTACTTGTTCAAATTTCTGGGAGGTCCCATTTCTTGGTGTTCCAAGAAGCAACCTGTTGTGGCGTTGTCAACCTGTGAAGCTGAATACATTGCAGGTGCTGTTACTGCATGCCAAGCTGTGTGGATTCTGAATCTGTTGCAGGATCTGAAGATTAAGGTAGACAAACCTCTGAAGTTGATGATTGACAACAAGTCTGCAATCAACCTTGCCAGAAACCCAGTGCTGCATGGGAGAAGCAAGCATATTGAGACCAAGTATCATTTTCTGAGACATCAAGTTCAGAGTGGAGTGTTAGAAGTTGTACACTGCAGCACTCAGAAGCAGTTGGCAGATGTTCTGACGAAAGCTATCAAGACTGATCAATTTCTCAGATTAAGGGATGGAATTGGTGTTACAAGTTTTGATAGAATATGAATTAAGGGATGGTATTAGTAATAATTCATATTTTATTATATTATTTTCTTAAGCCCATAAGTTTGTTAGAGGGTATTTTAGTATTTTATCTTATTCTAGTAACCCTAGTTTTAGCTTATAAATAGGGTGACAATCATTGTAACTCTTAATACTGCTTCTTCTGCCGTCATTCTCTTTAATAGAATATTTCCCTATTTTCATCATTTATTCTATCTTTGCACCAACAAGAATAACTCCCCCTACACCCGATTAAAAATTAAGATGTCTTGTTAATTCCATACTTGTAGCAAGGTTCATCCCATCTTGTTAAGCAAAAAAAAACTTGTGAATGGGACGTAGCATCTTTATTTACTAATTTATAGCTTTATTTATAAATAGTTTATAAGAAAGTACAATTGGAGAACATGTTATTCTACCATTATATTTATTAACACTGAGTTTTTTAATCGATGACACTCATATTCTTCTTTTAGATAATATTTATTTCTGTAACACTTTCATTAGAACAGAGATAAAAATACACAAACTTCTAAATAGGTTAATATAGAAAGAACACTAAATTAAATGTTTCATTTATTTACTGACATATAAAAGACAAAAAGACCATGATAGAGTATTCAGGTAGCTATTGATACACTCGGGTCATAAGGGTTAAGTAGATAAAATTTATTCAATATGAAATGAATGAATCCAAACTACCTATAAAAAATACCAGTTAAATTTTACACGACGAGATCTTAAACACGTAATAATAAGATCTTACATTAGTTCGTTAAGAACATAATTGTAATAAATCGTTTCTTACAAAACTTGTGACCTTGTGTACCCTAAAAAGTTATAAGCATATATTTTTAGAATTCTTATTTGTTGTTATAAGTGTTTATCATATCATAAAAAAATAAATTAAAACTTAGTTTTTTAGATCGATTGTTTCATAGTTTATGTATTGAATATTTTTCCTTATTCTTTAATCATATCAAATAGATAGTTAACAGAATATAAACGTCAATGGCGAAAATATACTAAATTTTTAGACAATCTCTTTTGTCACCTTAAACATTTAAAATAAGGAGAAGATGTAAAATCCAAGTCAAATACTAACCGATTGAATTTTTTATTAAATGTACTTATTACATTGTGCCAATTTTTTGAATTATAGTCAAATGCAATATCTATAAGTTTTGAAGTCTTGAAAATACAATAATAGATATCTACTGGTCTTTTCCATATTGGAATGATGGTGTAAGATACATGTTATATTATTCATATACAAAATTAAAATACGATAAACAGTTTTTATAATATATGATAAATTATTAAAATTCGTATCATAATAATAGAAATAATACCTGAAAATTCATAAATTGAAAATTCTAAAATATAAAACAGATGATAGCAATATCACTCAAGATAGGGAAGATAAAGTTAGCGATAATAATTATCTAGAAAATTTCAACATACATCAATTTTTAATATAAATTTTATTCTTTGATATTTTTATTCAAACGTGATGATGGCATTACAGTATTTACTTGCTCATTTTGCATTTGAAGGTATTAATCCTGGAGTAAAATCATCTAAAGATTTTGCACCAATACACCAACATCGTCCGCGAATACATTGCCCTTGTTTTCCTGGACATCCAGGTTGACAATCTACATCTTCAGTACAAGATTCTACTGATTTCACGCACATATTTGCATATAAAAACAATGTTTTTAAACATTATACCAAATTTTCATATAAAGATTACAACATATTGAAGTTAGGTATTTTTAAATTACTCATGGGTTTTCAACCAGACGTAAAGATGCAGAAAGCGAGTAAGTATATCATTGTGAGAGCAGAAAACTTTGTAGTGGCCATCTTGTATATTTAACATATTATGATTTACACGTGTCTATTATATATAGATGCATAAGGTGACACTTAACCTTGACCATATTAACTATTTTAAATTGATAAAGAAAATTTAAAATGATTATTACTTTATATAGAGAAATTAAAAAAATACATTCTTTTTAAACACACTATAGTAATACATTTAGAATAATAAAAGAAAATATTCAACAAAAAAAATTTAAAAAATACATTATCCTTTATTTAATTACTATTTAGATATAATAACACATTAAATATAATATATTTTTTATAATATAAAAAGTAGTGTTTTCCTCAATTAAAATAGTTTTAATGGTTAATATAAAGTCGTGTCCGAAAAAGTTAAACTTCGAACCTCAAGGTGATAAGAAAAAGATATTATACCTAAAATAACCTATAAAGAATGGCTTGTCCTTTATTTTAGTTATGTTTCTTATTTTAGTTATATATTTTTTTTTGTAAATGTTCATATATTCAAAATAGAAGCATTACAAAAATAGTAAAGCTTAACGTCTATCGAAAAGAAGAAATTCTAAAAGAAAGCATTCCAAATATATTTTATTTAAACCATTCCTAATTTATATATATATATATATATATATATATATATATATATATATATATATATATATATATATATATATATATATATATATATATATATATATATATATATATATATATATATATATATATATATATATATATATATATATATATATATATATATATATATATATATATATATATATATATATATATATATAATTGAGTATAGGGTAATTTCTAAACCATAATTTTGTTTTAAATAGTATTTTTTTAGTACTTGATTAAAAATTTATGTTTTAAAACTTTTTCTTTTAGTGTTTGCTATTAGCAATATTTTGTCTTTAAGTTGTACGTTTTATCTATATTTACTCTTATTTTGAGTCCCTTCACTCACACCCACACGCATCAACACATGATTTCAACTAAATATTATTACTGGCAACTATGAGACAAAAAGTAACAATTATGAGTAATTTAAAATTTCTTCTAATGTATTCTTAAATATTTCAATTTTACATGTCTTAAGTTTACGGAGTTCTGCCTATGCATAAAAGTTGTGAATGTGAAATTGAATCTAATAGTGCACGAGCCTAAGCCCTAATCCTAGATTCCACACTTTTGTTTAAGAGCCCTAACTCGCTATCTTAAATAGCCTTAATATCGTAGCCATAGCACAGATAACTAATTGGCTTCGACATTCAAAATTTCCCCCACTTACCAAAGGAAATGTTATGAATACTGTAATTTTTAACATGCCACATTAGATTCCCTAAGCGGGTCCAAGTTAGCTACCCTGTCTCTAAAATAAAAGGATCAACAATACAAACCTAATCATCATCCTAAAACACCTATAATTTAGATCATAAAACACAATGCAAGAATAACTCCCCCTACACCCGATTAAAAATTAAGATGTCTTGTTAATTCCATACTTGTAGCAAGGTTCATCCCATCTTGTTAAGCAAAAAAAAACTTGTGAATGGGACGTAGCATCTTTATTTACTAATTTATAGCTTTATTTATAAATAGTTTATAAGAAAGTACAATTGGAGAACATGTTATTCTACCATTATATTTATTAACACTGAGTTTTTTAATCGATGACACTCATATTCTTCTTTTAGATAATATTTATTTCTGTAACACTTTCATTAGAACAGAGATAAAAATACACAAACTTCTAAATAGGTTAATATAGAAAGAACACTAAATTAAATGTTTCATTTATTTACTAACATATAAAAGACAAAAAGACCATGATAGAGTATTCAGGTAGCTATTGATACACTCGGGTCATAAGGGTTAAGTTGATAAAATTTATTCAATATGAAATGAATGAATCCAAACTACCTATAAAAAATACCAGTTAAATTTTACACGACGAGATCTTAAACACGTAATAATAAGATCTTATATTAGTTCGTTAAGAACATAATTGTAATAAATCGTTTCTTACAAAACTTGTGACCTTGTGTACCCTAAAAAGTTATAAGCATATATTTTTAGAATTCTTATTTGTTGTTATAAGTGTTTATCATATCATAAAAAAATAAATTAAAACTTAGTTTTTTAGATCGATTGTTTCATAGTTTATGTATTGAATATTTTTCCTTATTCTTTAATCATATCAAATAGATAGTTAACAGAATATAAACGTCAATGGCGAAAATATACTAAATTTTTAGACAATCTCTTTTGTCACCTTAAACATTTAAAATAAGGAGAAGATGTAAAATCCAAGTCAAATACTAACCGATTGAATTTTTTATTAAATGTACTTATTACATTGTGCCAATTTTTTGAATTATAGTCAAATGCAATATCTATAAGTTTTGAAGTCTTGAAAATACAATAATAGATATCTACTGGTCTTTTCCATATTGGAATGATGGTGTAAGATACATGTTATATTATTCATATACAAAATTAAAATACGATAAACAGTTTTTATAATATATGATAAATTATTAAAATTCGTATCATAATAATAGAAATAATACCTGAAAATTCATAAATTGAAAATTCTAAAATATAAAACAGATGATAGCAATATCACTCAAGATAGGGAAGATAAAGTTAGCGATAATAATTATCTAGAAAATTTTAACATACATCAATTTTTATTATAAATTTTATTCTTTGATATTTTTATTCAAACGTGATGATGGCATTACAGTATTTACTTGCTCATTTTGCATTTGAAGGTATTAATCCTGGAGTAAAATCATCTAAAGATTTTGCACCAATACACCAACATCGTCCGCGAATACATTGCCCTTGTTTTCCTGGACATCCAGGTTGACAATCTACATCTTCAGTACAAGATTCTACTGATTTCACGCACATATCTGCATATAAAAACAATGTTTTTAAACATTATACCAAATTTTCATATAAAGATTACAACATATTGAAGTTAGGTATTTTTAAATTACTCATGGGTTTTCAACCTGACGTAAAGATGCAGAAAGCGAGTAAGTATATCATTGTGAGAGCAGAAAACTTTGTAGTGGCCATCTTGTATATTTAACATATTATGATTTACACGTGTCTATTATATATAGATGCATAAGGTGACACTTAACCTTGACCATATTAACTATTTTAAATTGATAAAGAAAATTTAAAATGATTATTACTTTATATAGAGAAATTAAAAAAATACATTCTTTTTAAACACACTGTAGTAATACATTTAGAATAATAAAAGAAAATATTCAACAAAAAAAATTTAAAAAATACATTATCCTTTATTTAATTACTATTTAGATATAATAACACATTAAATATAATATATTTTTTATAATATAAAAAGTAGTGTTTTCCTCAATTAAAATAGTTTTAATGGTTAATATAAAGTCGTGTCCGAAAAAGTTAAACTTCGAACCTCAAGGTGATAAGAAAAAGATATTATACCTAAAATAACCTATAAAGAATGGCTTGTCCTTTATTTTAGTTATGTTTCTTATTTTAGTTATATTTTTTTTTGTAAATGTTCATATATTCAAAATAGAAGCATTACAAAAATAGTAAAGCTTAACGTCTATCGAAAAGAAGAAATTCTAAAAGAAAGCATTCCAAATATATTTTATTTAAAACCATTCCTAATTTATATATATATATATATATATATATATATATATATATATATATATATATATATATATATATATATATATATATATATATATATATATATATATATATATATATATATATATATATATATATATATATATATATATATATATATATATATATATATATATATAATTGAGTATAGGGTAATTTCTAAACCATAATTTTGTTTTAAATAGTATTTTTTTAGTACTTGATTAAAAATTTATGTTTTAAAACTTTTTCTTTTAGTGTTTGCTATTAGCAATATTTTGTCTTTAAGTTGTACGTTTTATCTATATTTACTCTTATTTTGAGTCCCTTCACTCACACCCACACGCATCAACACATGATTTCAACTAAATATTATTACTGGCAACTATGAGACAAAAAGTAACAATTATGAGTAATTTAAAATTTCTTCTAATGTATTCTTAAATATTTCAATTTTACATGTCTTAAGTTTACGGAGTTCTGCCTATGCATAAAAGTTGTGAATGTGAAATTGAATCTAATAGTGCACGAGCCTAAGCCCTAATCCTAGATTCCACACTTTTGTTTAAGAGCCCTAACTCGCTATCTTAAATAGCCTTAATATCGTAGCCATAACACAGATAACTAATTGGCTTCGACATTCAAAATTTCCCCCACTTACCAAAGGAAATGTTATGAATACTGTAATTTTTAACATGCCACATTAGATTCCCTAAGCGGGTCCAAGTTAGCTACCCTGTCTCTAAAATAAAAGGATCAACAATACAAACCTAATCATCATCCTAAAACACCTATAATTTAGATCATAAAACACAACGCAAGAATAACTCCCCCTACACCCGATTAAAAATTAAGATGTCTTGTTAATTCCATACTTGTAGCAAGGTTCATCCCATCTTGTTAAGCAAAAAAAAAACTTGTGAATGGGACGTAGCATCTTTATTTACTAATTTATAGCTTTATTTATAAATAGTTTATAAGAAAGTACAATTGGAGAACATGTTATTCTACCATTATATTTATTAACACTGAGTTTTTTAATCGATGACACTCATATTCTTCTTTTAGATAATATTTATTTCTGTAACACTTTCATTAGAACAGAGATAAAAATACACAAACTTCTAAATAGGTTAATATAGAAAGAACACTAAATTAAATGTTTCATTTATTTACTGACATATAAAAGACAAAAAGACCATGATAGAGTATTCAGGTAGCTATTGATACACTCGGGTCATAAGGGTTAAGTTGATAAAATTTATTCAATATGAAATGAATGAATCCAAACTACCTATAAAAAATACCAGTTAAATTTTACACGACGAGATCTTAAACACGTAATAATAAGATCTTAAATTAGTTCGTTAAGAACATAATTGTAATAAATCGTTTCTTACAAAACTTGTGACCTTGTGTACCCTAAAAAGTTATAAGCATATATTTTTAGAATTCTTATTTGTTGTTATAAGTGTTTATCATATCATAAAAAAATAAATTAAAACTTAGTTTTTTAGATCGATTGTTTCATAGTTTATGTATTGAATATTTTTCCTTATTCTTTAATCATATCAAATAGATAGTTAACAGAATATAAACGTCAATGGCGAAAATATACTAAATTTTTAGACAATCTCTTTTGTCACCTTAAACATTTAAAATAAGGAGAAGATGTAAAATCCAAGTCAAATACTAACCGATTGAATTTTTTATAAAATGTACTTATTACATTGTGCCAATTTTTTGAATTATAGTCAAATGCAATATCTATAAGTTTTGAAGTCTTGAAAATACAATAATAGATATCTACTGGTCTTTTCCATATTGGAATGATGGTGTAAGATACATGTTATATTATTCATATACAAAATTAAAATACGATAAACAGTTTTTATAATATATGATAAATTATTAAAATTCGTATCATAATAATAGAAATAATACCTGAAAATTCATAAATTGAAAATTCTAAAATATAAAACAGATGATAGCAATATCACTCAAGATAGGGAAGATAAAGTTAGCGATAATAATTATCTAGAAAATTTCAACATACATCAATTTTTATTATAAATTTTATTCTTTGATATTTTTATTCAAACGTGATGATGGCATTACAGTATTTACTTGCTCATTTTGCATTTGAAGGTATTAATCCTGGAGTAAAATCATCTAAAGATTTTGCACCAATACACCAACATCGTCCGCGAATACATTGCCCTTGTTTTCCTGGACATCCAGGTTGACAATCTACATCTTCAGTACAAGATTCTACTGATTTCACGCACATATCTGCATATAAAAACAATGTTTTTAAACATTATACCAAATTTTCATATAAAGATTACAACATATTGAAGTTAGGTATTTTTAAATTACTCATGGGTTTTCAACCTGACGTAAAGATGCAGAAAGCGAGTAAGTATATCATTGTGAGAGCAGAAAACTTTGTAGTGGCCATCTTGTATATTTAACATATTATGATTTACACGTGTCTATTATATATAGATGCATAAGGTGACACTTAACCTTGACCATATTAACTATTTTAAATTGATAAAGAAAATTTAAAATGATTATTACTTTATATAGAGAAATTAAAAAAATACATTCTTTTTAAACACACTATAGTAATACATTTAGAATAATAAAAGAAAATATTCAACAAAAAAAATTTAAAAAATAAATTATCCTTTATTTAATTACTATTTAGATATAATAACACATTAAATATAATATATTTTTTATAATATAAAAAGTAGTGTTTTCCTCAATTAAAATAGTTTTAATGGTTAATATAAAGTCGTGTCCGAAAAAGTTAAACTTCGAACCTCAAGGTGATAAGAAAAAGATATTATACCTAAAATAACCTATAAAGAATGGCTTGTCCTTTATTTTAGTTATGTTTCTGATTTTAGTTATATTTTTTTTTGTAAATGTTCATATATTCAAAATAGAAGCATTACAAAAATAGTAAAGCTTAACGTCTATCGAAAAGAAGAAATTCTAAAAGAAAGCATTCCAAATATATTTTATTTAAAACCATTCCTAATATATATATATATATATATATATATATATATATATATATATATATATATATATATATATATATATATATATATATATATATATATATATATATATATATATATATATATATATATATATATATATATATATATATATATATATATATATATATATATATATATATATATATATATATATATATATATATATATATATATATATATATATATATATATATATATATATATATATATATATATATATATATATATATATATATATATATATATATATATATATATATATATATATATATATATATATATATATATATATATATATATATATATATATATATATATATATATATATATATATATATATATATATATATATATATATATATATATAATTGAGTATAGGGTAATTTCTAAACCATAATTTTGTTTTAAATAGTATTTTTTTAGTACTTGATTAAAAATTTATGTTTTAAAACTTTTTCTTTTAGTGTTTGCTATTAGCAATATTTTTTCTTTAAGTTGTACGTTTTATCTATATTTACTCTTATTTTGAGTCCCTTCACTCACACCCACACGCATCAACACATGATTTCAACTAAATATTATTCCTGGCAACTATGAGACAAAAAGTAACAATTATGAGTAATTTAAAATTTCTTCTAATGTATTCTTAAATATTTCAATTTTACATGTCTTAAGTTTACGGAGTTCTGCCTATGCATAAAAGTTGTGAATGTGAAATTGAATCTAATAGTGCACGAGCCTAAGCCCTAATCCTAGATTCCACACTTTTGTTTAAGAGCCCTAACTCGCTATCTTAAATAGCCTTAATATCGTAGCCATAACACAGATAACTAATTGGCTTCGACATTCAAAATTTCCCTCACTTACCAAAGGAAATGTTATGAATACTGTAATTTTTAACATGCCACATTAGATTCCCTAAGCGGGTCCAAGTTAGCTACCCTGTCTCTAAAATAAAAGGATCAACAATACAAACCTAATCATCATCCTAAAACACCTATAATTTAGATCATAAAACACAACGCAAGAATTATTAGTAATAATTCATATTTTATTATATTATTTTCTTAAGCCCATAAGTTTGTTAGAGGGTATTTTAGTATTTTATCTTATTCTAGTAACCCTAGTTTTAGCTTATAAATAGGGTGACAATCATTGTAACTCTTAATACTGTTTCTTCTGCCGTCATTCTCTTTAATAGAATATTTCCCTATTTTCATCATTTATTCTATCTTTGCACCAACAATTGGTATCTAGAGCTCCGGTTCAGATTCATTGGGAAACACGGGAAACACGAGTGAACGTGAGGTCTTGTGTGTTTGATTTTGATTCTTAGATTCGTGTTGAATCTTGAACAAAATCTGATCAGAATTTTATTCTGTGGGTTAGGAAACACTGTGTGAGAAAATCTGAGTGTATTGTGCAAGGTAGAAGATGAACGGAAACGGCAACATGAACACCAAACTTCCAGTATTTGATGGTAAAAACTGGAATCGTTGGATGATCCAAATGCGTGTACTATTTGGTGCTCAAGATGTTCTAGATCTTGTCACTGATGGTTATGTTCCAGTAGCAGCAGATGCAACCGATGAACAGAAAAACGCGCAGAAGGAAGTAAGGAAGAAGGATCAGAAAGCATTGTTCTTCATTCATCAATGTGTGGATGTAAACGTGTTTGAGAAGATTGCAGACTCTACAACAGCAAAGGCTGCATGGGACACTCTGGTGAGATGTTATGGTGGTGACGCATCAGTGAAGAAGGTGAAGCTTCAGTCCTTGAGAAAGCAATATGAGAATCTCAACATGAAGAATAATGAGAAAGTTTCTGAATACATCTCCAGAGTGATTCTGATCACTAATGAGATGAAGGCATGTGGAGAAACTCTTTCTGAAGAAACAATCATAGAGAAAGTGTTGAGATCCCTTACTCCTCAATTTGATTACATTGTGGTAGCAATAGAACATTCCAAAGATCTGAGCACAATGAGAATTGAAGAGCTGCAGAGCAGTTTAGAAGCGCAAGAGTTGCGTTTGACTGAGAGAACTTCTGAAAGGGAAGTAGAGCAGCAGGCTCTGAAAGCAATTTCTGATAGGAGGTATCAGAAGCAGTCAGAAGCCAAGAGAAGATCTGATGGTGGTCAGAAGTCAGAAACCTCAACCTCTGATAGACAAAAGAATGTTCAAAAGGGAAAAGAGAAGTATGACAAGAAGAAGATCCAATGTTACTGTTGTAAGAAGTTTGGTCACTTTGCTAGAGATTGTTGGTCAAACAAGGAGAAGAAATCAGAAGAAGCAAATATAGCCAGAAGTTCTGATGACGAATCTGTGTTATTGATGGCTTCTGAATCTGATGATCTGACAGACTGGTGGTATATGGACACTGGCTGTTCAAATCATCTTACTGGAAACAAGAAATGGCTGGTTGACTTTGACTCTGAAAAGAGGACAAAGATCAGATGTGCTGATGACAAATATCTTAATGCAGAAGGTATGGGAAATGTCAGAGTGACTCTGAACAATGGGAAAACAGCATTGATTCAGAACGTGTGGTATGTACCTGGCATCAGAAGCAATCTGATGAGTGTGGGACAATTAATTGAGAAAGGTTTTTCAGTTACCATGAAGGACAATCTTCTGAAGCTGTATGACTGCAATCAGAAGCTGATTATGGAGTCAGAACAGGGAAGGAATAGAACATTCAAGGTGAATGTCAGAACTGCAGACTCAGAGTGTCTTAGTGCAACAAGTACTGAGAAGGAGAGTGAGCTGTGGCACAGAAGATTTGGTCATTTGAATTTCAGAATCTTACAACATCTGAATTCAAAGAAATTGGTACATGGAATTCCTGCAATTAAGAAGCCTGAAAAGTCATGCAAAGTTTGCATGGAAGGAAAACAACCAAGATTGCCATTTGCATCAGAAGTTGCTCCAAGAGCAAAACATGCCTTGGGAGTTGTACACTCTGATGTGTGTGGTCCATTTCCAGTAGCATCAATTGGAGGGAATAAATACTTTGTGTTGTTTGTTGATGAATTCACAAGAATGACATGGGTATCCCTTATTAAGTTCAAACACGAGGTGTTTGATGAATTCAAGAAGTTCAGAATGAAGGCTGAGAATCAGAGTGGTCAGAAGTTGAAGATTCTTAGAACTGATGGTGGAGGTGAGTATAATTCCAAAGAGTTCCAGAAGTTCTGTGAGGAGAATGGAATTGAGCATGAGGTTACTGCTCCTTATACCCCTCAACACAATGGTCTTGCTGAAAGAAGAAACCGTACTTTGCTTGATATGGTGAGAAGCATGCTAAAGGAGAAGAAGCTTCCTCAGAAGCTCTGGGGAGAAGCTGTTGCCACTGCAACGTATGTACTCAACAGATGTCCTACGAAGAAGTTGAAGGAAATAGTTCCTATGCAGAAGTGGACTGGAGACAAGCAAAGTGTTAGTCATCTGAAGGTATTTGGTTCTGTTTGCTATAAACATGTTCCAGAAGCCAGAAGACAGAAGCTGGATGATAGAAGCAAAGTGATGATTCTGATAGGGTACCACAGTACAGGTGCATACAAGCTCTATTGTCCAGAAACCAATAAAATTGAATTCAGCAGAGATGTGATTGTGAAGGAATCAGAAGTTTGGAATTGGGATAAGTCTCAATCTGATTCTGATGTTAGAACCTCTGAAGAAAGGCCAGAGTTAAGAATTTCTGAAGTTGAAGTAAACCCTGATATTGACTCTGACTCTGATACTGATTCAAACTCTGAAGAAGACTCAGAAGATGAAGGTGACCCAGATGACCCAGACTCTGATGATTCAGACTCTGATGGCAATCCAGATCTTGGTGGCAATTCAGACTCTGGAAATATGCCAGACTCTGAAGATGGTCAAAGCTCTGGAGGTCAATCATCTGAAGCTAGAAACTCTGAAGCTCAAGACTCTGAACAAGTTCAGAGACCACAAAGAATCAGAAGCGTTCCCAGAAGATTTGCAGAATTTGACATGCTGCAAGACACTGAAGTAGACTCTGAAGGAGAAGTTATTCAGTGTGCCATGTTAGTAGACTCTGAACCTATAAGTACAGAGGAGGCTCTTAAGCAGAAGCTCTGGCTGAAGGCCATGAAAGAAGAACTTGATGCTATAGAGAGAAACAAGACTTGGAAGCTGACAGAACTTCCAAAAGACAAGAAAGCCATCAGCGTCAGATGGGTTTTCAAGCAGAAGTTAAAGCCAGATGGCTCAATTGGCAAACATAAAGCAAGGTTGGTAGTCAGAGGATTTCTACAGAAACCTGGGCTGGATTATTCTGAAGTGTTTGCACCTGTAGCAAGACATGAAACAATCAGAATGGTGATTGCAATAGCTGCTAACAGGAATTGGCCTCTGATGCATTTAGATGTAAAATCTGCATTTCTGAATGGTCCATTAGAAGAAGAAGTTTACGTGTCACAACCTCCTGGATTTGTGAAAAAGAATCAGGAAGGGATGGTGTACAGATTATACAAAGCTCTATATGGACTGAAACAAGCGCCCAGAGCTTGGAATCAGAAGATTGATTCATTTTTCAAGAAGCAAGGCTTTCAGAAATGTGAGATGGAGTACGGCGTCTATGTTCAGCATACTTCTGAAGGCAATATGACTCTGGTATGTTTATATGTTGATGATATACTATTGACTGGAAGTTCTGAACAGGAGATAGCCAAGTTCAAGAAGATTCTAATGAATGAATTTGAAATGACTAATCTAGGCAAAATGACATACTTTCTAGGGATGGAGTTCAGATATTCTGAGAAAGGTATCATTTTGCATCAGCTCAAGTATGAATTAGAACTTCTGAAGAGATTTGATCTGAAAAATTGTAAGATGGCTGTCACACCTTCTGATACAAATCAGAAACTGGATTCAGACTCTGAAGGAAAGGATGTGGATGCTACAACCTTCAAACAGTTGGTTGGTTCTCTGAGGTATCTGTGCAATACCAGACCTGATATTTGCTACTCAGTTGGGATGGTTAGTAGGTTCATGAGTAAACCTAAGTGGTCCCATTACCAAGCTGCTGTCAGGATTCTGAGGTATATCAAAGGAACTCTGAAGTATGGAGTGTTATTTCCCTCTGGAGGAAATAATGAGTCAGAACTTCTGAGTTATTCAGACTCTGATTGGTGTGGAGACAGAGTTGACAGAAGAAGTACATCTGGGTACTTGTTCAAATTTCTGGGAGGTCCCATTTCTTGGTGTTCCAAGAAGCAACCTGTTGTGGCGTTGTCAACCTGTGAAGCTGAATACATTGCAGGTGCTGTTACTGCATGCCAAGCTGTGTGGATTCTGAATCTGTTGCAGGATCTGAAGATTAAGGTAGACAAACCTCTGAAGTTGATGATTGACAACAAGTCTGCAATCAACCTTGCCAGAAACCCAGTGCTGCATGGGAGAAGCAAGCATATTGAGACCAAGTATCATTTTCTGAGACATCAAGTTCAGAGTGGAGTGTTAGAAGTTGTACACTGCAGCACTCAGAAGCAGTTGGCAGATGTTCTGACGAAAGCTATCAAGACTGATCAATTTCTCAGATTAAGGGATGGAATTGGTGTTACAAGTTTTGATAGAATATGAATTAAGGGATGGTATTAGTAATAATTCATATTTTATTATATTATTTTCTTAAGCCCATAAGTTTGTTAGAGGGTATTTTAGTATTTTATCTTATTCTAGTAACCCTAGTTTTAGCTTATAAATAGGGTGACAATCATTGTAACTCTTAATACTGTTTCTTCTGCCGTCATTCTCTTTAATAGAATATTTCCCTATTTTCATCATTTATTCTATCTTTGCACCAACAAGAATAACTCCCCCTACACCCGATTAAAAATTAAGATGTCTTGTTAATTCCATACTTGTAGCAAGGTTCATCCCATCTTGTTAAGCAAAAAAAAACTTGTGAATGGGACGTAGCATCTTTATTTACTAATTTATAGCTTTATTTATAAATAGTTTATAAGAAAGTACAATTGGAGAACATGTTATTCTACCATTATATTTATTAACACTGAGTTTTTTAATCGATGACACTCATATTCTTCTTTTAGATAATATTTATTTCTGTAACACTTTCATTAGAACAGAGATAAAAATACACAAACTTCTAAATAGGTTAATATAGAAAGAACACTAAATTAAATGTTTCATTTATTTACTGACATATAAAAGACAAAAAGACCATGATAGAGTATTCAGGTAGCTATTGATACACTCGGGTCATAAGGGTTAAGTAGATAAAATTTATTCAATATGAAATGAATGAATCCAAACTACCTATAAAAAATACCAGTTAAATTTTACACGACGAGATCTTAAACACGTAATAATAAGATCTTACATTAGTTCGTTAAGAACATAATTGTAATAAATCGTTTCTTACAAAACTTGTGACCTTGTGTACCCTAAAAAGTTATAAGCATATATTTTTAGAATTCTTATTTGTTGTTATAAGTGTTTATCATATCATAAAAAAATAAATTAAAACTTAGTTTTTTAGATCGATTGTTTCATAGTTTATGTATTGAATATTTTTCCTTATTCTTTAATCATATCAAATAGATAGTTAACAGAATATAAACGTCAATGGCGAAAATATACTAAATTTTTAGACAATCTCTTTTGTCACCTTAAACATTTAAAATAAGGAGAAGATGTAAAATCCAAGTCAAATACTAACCGATTGAATTTTTTATTAAATGTACTTATTACATTGTGCCAATTTTTTGAATTATAGTCAAATGCAATATCTATAAGTTTTGAAGTCTTGAAAATACAATAATAGATATCTACTGGTCTTTTCCATATTGGAGATGGTGTAAGATACATGTTATATTATTCATATACAAAATTAAAATACGATAAACAGTTTTTATAATATATAATAAATTATTAAAATTCGTATCATAATAATAGAAATAATACCTGAAAATTCATAAATTGAAAATTCTAAAATATAAAACAGATGATAGCAATATCACTCAAGATAGGGAAGATAAAGTTAGCGATAATAATTATCTAGAAAATTTCAACATACATCAATTTTTATTATAAATTTTATTCTTTGATATTTTTATTCAAACGTGATGATGGCATTACAGTATTTACTTGCTCATTTTGCATTTGAAGGTATTAATTCTGGAGTAAAATCATCTAAAGATTTTGCACCAATACACCAACATCGTCCGCGAATACATTGCCCTTGTTTTCCTGGACATCCAGGTTGACAATCTACATCTTCAGTACAAGATTCTACTGATTTCACGCACATATTTGCATATAAAAACAATGTTTTTAAACATTATACCAAATTTTCATATAAAGATTACAACATATTGAAGTTAGGTATTTTTAAATTACTCATGGGTTTTCAACCAGACGTAAAGATGCAGAAAGCGAGTAAGTATATCATTGTGAGAGCAGAAAACTTTGTAGTGGCCATCTTGTATATTTAACATATTATGATTTACACGTGTCTATTATATATAGATGCATAAGGTGACACTTAACCTGGACCATATTAACTATTTTAAATTGATAAAGAAAATTTAAAATGATTATTACTTTATATAGAGAAATTAAAAAAATACATTCTTTTTAAACACACTATAGTAATACATTTAGAATAATAAAAGAAAATATTCAACAAAAAAAATTTTAAAAATACATTATCCTTTATTTAATTACTATTTAGATATAATAACACATTAAATATAATATATTTTTTATAATATAAAAAGTAGTGTTTTCCTCAATTAAAATAGTTTTAATGGTTAATATAAAGTCGTGTCCGAAAAAGTTAAACTTCGAACCTCAAGGTGATAAGAAAAAGATATTATACCTAAAATAACCTATAAAGAATGGCTTGTCCTTTATTTTAGTTATGTTTCTTATTTTAGTTATATATTTTTTTTGTAAATGTTCATATATTCAAAATAGAAGCATTACAAAAATAGTAAAGCTTAACGTCTATCGAAAAGAAGAAATTCTAAAAGAAAGCATTCCAAATATATTTTATTTAAACCATTCCTAATTTATATATATATATATATATATATATATATATATATATATATATATATATATATATATATATATATATATATATATATATATATATATATATATATATATATATATATATATATATATATATATATATATATATATATATATATATATATATATATATATATATATATATATATATATATATATATATATATATATATATATATATATATATATATATATATATAATTGAGTATAGGGTAATTTCTAAACCATAATTTTGTTTTAAATAGTATTTTTTTAGTACTTGATTAAAATATTTATGTTTTAAAACTCTTTCTTTTAGTGTTTGCTATTAACAATATTTTTTCTTTAAGTTGTACGTTTTATCTATATTTACTCTTATTTTGAGTCCCTTCACTCACACCCACACGCATCAACACATGATTTCAACTAAATATTATTACTGGCAACTATGAGACAAAAAGTAACAATTATGAGTAATTTAAAATTTCTTCTAATGTATTCTTAAATATTTCAATTTTACATGTCTTAAGTTTACGGAGTTCTGCCTATGCATAAAAGTTGTGAATGTGAAATTGAATCTAATAGTGCACGAGCCTAAGCCCTAATCCTAGATTCCACACTTTTGTTTAAGAGCCCTAACTCGCTATCTTAAATAGCCTTAATATCGTAGCCATAACACAGATAACTAATTGGCTTCGACATTCAAAATTTCCCCCACTTACCAAAGGAAATGTTATGAATACTGTAATTTTTAACATGCCACATTAGATTCCCTAAGCGGGTCCAAGTTAGCTACCCTGTCTCTAAAATAAAAGGATCAACAATACAAACCTAATCATCATCCTAAAACACCTATAATTTAGATCATAAAACACAACGCAAGAATAACTCCCCCTACACCCGATTAAAAATTAAGATGTCTTGTTAATTCCATACTTGTAGCAAGGTTCATCCCATCTTGTTAAGCAAAAAAAAACTTGTGAATGGGACGTAGCATCTTTATTTACTAATTTATAGCTTTATTTATAAATAGTTTATAAGAAAGTACAATTGGAGAACATGTTATTCTACCATTATATTTATTAACACTGAGTTTTTTAATCGATGACACTCATATTCTTCTTTTAGATAATATTTATTTCTGTAACACTTTCATTAGAACAGAGATAAAAATACACAAACTTCTAAATAGGTTAATATAGAAAGAACACTAAATTAAATGTTTCATTTATTTACTGACATATAAAAAACAAAAAGACCATGATAGAGTATTCAGGTAGCTATTGATACACTCGGGTCATAAGGGTTAAGTAGATAAAATTTATTCAATATGAAATGAATGAATCCAAACTACCTATAAAAAATACCAGTTAAATTTTACACGACGAGATCTTAAACACGTAATAATAAGATCTTACATTAGTTCGTTAAGAACATAATTGTAATAAATCGTTTCTTACAAAACTTGTGACCTTGTGTACCCTAAAAAGTTATAAGCATATATTTTTAGAATTCTTATTTGTTGTTATAAGTGTTTATCATATCATAAAAAAATAAATTAAAACTTAGTTTTTTAGATCGATTGTTTCATAGTTTATGTATTGAATATTTTTCCTTATTCTTTAATCATATCAAATAGATAGTTAACAGAATATAAACGTCAATGGCGAAAATATACTAAATTTTTAGACAATCTCTTTTGTCACCTTAAACATTTAAAATAAGGAGAAGATGTAAAATCCAAGTCAAATACTAACCGGTTGAATTTTTTATTAAATGTACTTATTACATTGTGCCAATTTTTTGAATTATAGTCAAATGCAATATCTATAAGTTTTGAAGTCTTGAAAATACAATAATAGATATCTACTGGTCTTTTCCATATTGGAATGATGGTGTAAGATACATGTTATATTATTCATATACAAAATTAAAATACGATAAACAGTTTTTATAATATATAATAAATTATTAAAATTCGTATCATAATAATAGAAAGAATACCTGAAAATTCATAAATTGAAAATTCTAAAATATAAAACAGATGATAGCAATATCACTCAAGATAGGGAAGATAAAGTTAGCGATAATAATTCTCTAGAAAATTTCAACATACATCAATTTTTATTATAAATTTTATTCTTTGATATTTTTATTCAAACGTGATGATGGCATTACAGTATTTACTTGCTCATTTTGCATTTGAAGGTATTAATCCTGGAGTAAAATCATCTAAAGATTTTGCACCAATACACCAACATCGTCCGCGAATACATTGCCCTTGTTTTCCTGGACATCCAGGTTGACAATCTACATCTTCAGTACAAGATTCTACTGATTTCACGCATATATCTGCATATAAAAACAATGTTTTTAAACATTATACCAAATTTTCATATAAAGATTACAACATATTGAAGTTAGGTATTTTTAAATTACTCATGGGTTTTCAACCTGACGTAAAGATGCAGAAAGCGAGTAAGTATATCATTGTGAGAGCAGAAAACTTTGTAGTGGCCATCTTGTATATTTAACATATTATGATTTACACGTGTCTATTATATATAGATGCATAAGGTGACACTTAACCTTGACCATATTAACTATTTTAAATTGATAAAGAAAATTTAAAATGATTATTACTTTATATAGAGAAATTAAAAAAATACATTCTTTTTAAACACACTATAGTAATACATTTAGAATAATAAAAGAAAATATTCAACAAAAAAAATTTAAAAAATACATTATCCTTTATTTAATTACTATTTAGATATAATAACACATTAAATATAATATATTTTTTATAATATAAAAAGTAGTGTTTTCCTCAATTAAAATAGTTTTAATGGTTAATATAAAGTCGTGTCCGAAAAAGTTATACTTCGAACCTCAAGGTGATAAGAAAAAGATATTATACCTAAAATAACCTATAAAGAATGGCTTGTCCTTTATTTTAGTTATGTTTCTTATTTTAGTTATATTTTTTTTTTTTGTAAATGTTCATATATTCAAAATAGAAGCATTACAAAAATAGTAAAGCTTAACGTCTATCGAAAAGAAGAAATTCTAAAAGAAAGCATTCCAAATATATTTTATTTAAAACCATTCCTAATTTATATATATATATATATATATATATATATATATATATATATATATATATATATATATATATATATATATATATATATATATATATATATATATATATATATATATATATATATATATATATATATATATATATATATATATATATATATATATATATATATATATATATAATTGAGTATAGGGTAATTTCTAAACCATAATTTTGTTTTAAATAGTATTTTTTTAGTACTTGATTAAAATATTTATGTTTTAAAACTTTTTCTTTTAGTGTTTGCTATTAACAATATTTTTTCTTTAAGTTGTACGTTTTATCTATATTTACTCTTATTTTGAGTCCCTTCACTCACACCCACACGCATCAACACATGATTTCAACTAAATATTATTACTGGCAACTATGAGACAAAAAGTAACAATTATGAGTAATTTAAAATTTCTTCTAATGTATTCTTAAATATTTCAATTTTACATGTCTTAAGTTTACGGAGTTCTGCCTATGCATAAAAGTTGTGAATGTGAAGTTGAATCTAATAGTGCACGAGCCTAAGCCCTAATCCTAGATTCCACACTTTTGTTTAAGAGCCCTAACTCGCTATCTTAAATAGCCTTAATATCGTAGCCATAACACAGATAACTAATTGGCTTCGACATTCAAAATTTCCCCCACTTACCAAAGGAAATGTTATGAATACTGTAATTTTTAACATGCCACATTAGATTCCCTAAGCGGGTCCAAGTTAGCTACCCTGTCTCTAAAATAAAAGGATCAACAATACAAACCTAATCATCATCCTAAAACACATATAATTTAGATCATAAAACACAACGCAAGAATAACTCCCCCTACACCCGATTAAAAGTTAAAATGTCTTGTTAATTCCATACTTGTAGCAAGGTTCATCCCATCTTGTTAAGCAAAAAAGAACTTGTGAATGGGACGTAGCATCTTTATTTACTAATTTATAGCTTTATTTATAAATAGTTTATAAGAAAGTACAATTGGAGAACATGTTATTCTACCATTATATTTATTAACACTGAGTTTTTTAATCGATGACACTCATATTCTTCTTTTAGATAATATTTATTTCTGTAACACTTTCATTAGAACAGAGATAAAAATACACAAACTTCTAAATAGGTTAATATAGAAAGAACACTAAATTAAATGTTTCATTTATTTACTGACATATAAAAGACAAAAAGACCATGATAGAGTATTCAGGTAGCTATTGATACACTCGGGTCATAAGGGTTAAGTAGATAAAATTTATTCAATATGAAATGAATGAATCCAAACTACCTATAAAAAATACCAGTTAAATTTTACACGACGAGATCTTAAACACGTAATAATAAGATCTTACATTAGTTCGTTAAGAACATAATTGTAATAAATCGTTTCTTACAAAACTTGTGACCTTGTGTACCCTAGAAAATTATAAGCATATATTTTTATAATTCTTATTTGTTGTTATAAGTGTTTATCATATCATAAAAAAATAAATTAAAACTTAGTTTTTTAGATCGATTGTTTCATAGTTTATGTATTGAATACTTTTCCTTATTCTTTAATCATATCAAATAGATAGTTAACAGAATATAAACGTCAATGGCGAAAATATACTAAATTTTTAGACAATCTCTTTTGTCACCTTAAACATTTAAAATAAGGAGAAGGTGTAAAATCCAAGTCAAATACTAACCGATTGAATTTTTTATTAAATGTACTTATTACATTGTGCCAATTTTTTGAATTATAGTCAAATGCAATATCTATAAGTTTTGAAGTCTTGAAAATACAATAATAGATATCTACTGGTCTTTTCCATATTGGAATGATGGTGTAAGATACATGTTATATTATTCATATACAAAATTAAAATACGATAAACAGTTTTTATAATATATAATAAATTATTAAATTTCGTATCATAATAATAGAAATAATACCTGAAAATTCATAAATTGAAAATTCTAAAATATAAAACAGATGATAGCAATATCACTCAAGATAGGGAAGATAAAGTTAGCGATAATAATTATCTAGAAAATTTCAACATACATCAATTTTTATTATAAATTTTATTCTTTGATATTTTTATTCAAACGTGATGATGGCATTACAGTATTTACTTGCTCATTTTGCATTTAAAGGTATTAATCCTGGAGTAAAATCATCTAAAGATTTTGCACCAATACACCAACATCGTCCGCGAATACATTGCCCTTGTTTTCCTGGACATCCAGGTTGACAATCTACATCTTCAGTACAAGATTCTACTGATTTCACGCACATATCTGCATATAAAAACAATGTTTTTAAACATTATACCAAATTTTCATATAAAGATTACAACATATTGAAGTTAGGTATTTTTAAATTACTCATGGGTTTTCAACCTGACGTAAAGATGCAGAAAGCGAGTAAGTATATCATTGTGAGAGTAGAAAACTTTGTAGTGGCCATCTTGTATATTTAACATATTATGATTTATACGTGTCTATTATATATAGATGCATAAGGTGACACTTAACCTTGACCATATTAACTATTTTAAAATGATAAAGAAAATTGAAAATGATTATTACTTTATATAGAGAAATTAAAAAAATACATTCTTTTTAAACACACTATAGTAATACATTTAGAATAATAAAAGAAAATATTCAACAAAAAAAACTTTAAAAAATATATTATCCTTTATTTAATTACTATTTAGATATAATAACACATTAAATATAATATATTTTTTATAATATAAAAAGTAGTGTTTTCCTCAATTAAAATAGTTTTAATGGTTAATATAAAGTCGTGTCCGAAGAAGTTAAACTTCGAACCTCAAGGTGATAAGAAAAAGATATTATACCTAAAATAACCTATAAAGAATGGCTTGTCCTTTATATTACTTATGTTTCTTATCTTAGTTATATTTTTTTTTGTAAATGTTCATATATTCAAAATAGAAGCATTACAAAAATAGTAAAGCTTAACGTCTATCGAAAAGAAGAAATTCTAAAAGAAAGTATTCCAAATATATTTTATTTAAAACCATTCCTAATTTATATATATATATATATATATATATATATATATATATATATATATATATATATATATATATATATATATATATATATATATATATATATATATATATATATATATATATATATATATATATATATATATATATATATATATATATATAAAATTGAGTATAGGGTAATTTCTAAACCATAATTTTGTTTTAAATAGTATTTTTTTAGTACTTGATTAAAATATTTATGTTTTAAAACTTTTTCTTTTAGTGTTTGCTATTAGCAATATTTTTTCTTTAAGTTGTACGTTTTATCTATATTTACTCTTATTATGAGTCCCTTCACTCACACCCACACGCATCAACATATGATTTCAACTAAATATTATTACTGGCAACTATGAGACAAAAGGTAACAATTATGAGTAATTTAAAATTTCTTCTAATGTATTCTTAAATATTTCAATTTTACATGTCTTAAGTTTACGGAGTTCTGCCTATGCATAAAAGTTGTGAATGTGAAATTGAATCTAATAGTGCACGAGCCTAAGCCCTAATCCTAGATTCCACACTTTTGTTTAAGAGCCCTAACTCGCTATCTTAAATAACCTTAATATCGTAGCCATAACACAAATAACTAATTGGCTTCGACATTCAAAATTTCCCCCACTTACCAAAGGAAATGTTATGAATATTGTAATTTTAACATGCCACATTAGATTCCCTAAGCGGGTCCAAGTTAGCTACCCTGTCTCTAAAATAAAAGGATCAACAATACAAACCTAATCATCATCCTAAAACACCTATAATTTAGATCATAAAACACAACGCAAGAATAACTCCCCCTACACCCGATTAAAAATTAAGATGTCTTGTTAATTCCATACTTGTAGCAAGGTTCATCCCATCTTGTTAAGCAAAAAAAAACTTGTGAATGGGACGTAGCATCTTTATTTAATAATTTATAGGTTTATTTATAAATAGTTTATAAGAAAGTACCATTGGAGAACATGTTATTCTACCATTATATTTATTAACACTGAGTTTTTTAATCGATGACACTCATATTCTTCTTTTAGATAATATTTATTTCTGTAACACTTTCATTAGAACAGAGATAAAAATACACAAACTTCTAAATAGGTTAATATAGAAAGAACACTAAATTAAATGTTTCATTTATTTACTGACATATAAAAGACAAAAAGACCATGATAGAGTATTCAGGTAGCTATTGATACACTCGGGTCATAAGGGTTAAGTATATAAAATTTATTCAATATGAAATGAATGAATCCAAACTACCTATAAAAAATACCAGTTAAATTTTACACGACGAGATCTTAAACACGTAATAATAAGATCTTACATTAGTTCGTTAAGAACATAATTGTAATAAATCATTTCTTACAAAACTTGTGACCTTGTGTACCCTAAAAAATTATAAGCATATATTTTTAGAATTCTTATTTGTTGTTATAAGTGTTTATCATATCATAAAAAAATAAATTAAAACTTAGTTTTTTAGATCGATTGTTTCATAGTTTATGTATTGAATATTTTTCCTTATTCTTTAATCATATCAAATAGATAGTTAACAGAATATAAACGTCAATGGCGAAAATATACTAAATTTTTAGACGATCTCTTTTGTCACCTTAAACATTTAAAATAAGGAGAAGATGTAAAATCCAAGTCAAATACTAACCGATTGAATTTTTTATTAAATGTACTTATTACATTGTGCCAATTTTTTGAATTATAGTCAAATGCAATATCTATAAGTTTTGAAGTCTTGAAAATACAATAATAGATATCTACTGGTCTTTTCCATATTGGAATGATGGTGTAAGATACATGTTATATTATTCATATACAAAATTAAAATACGATAAACAGTTTTTATAATATATAATAAATTATTAAAATTCGTATCATAATAATAGAAATAATACCTGAAAATTCATAAATTGAAAATTCTAAAATATAAAACAGATGATAGCAATAGAAGTATCACTCAAGATAGGGAAGATAAAGTTAGCGATAATAATTATCTAGAAAATTTCAACATACATCAATTTTTATTATAAATTTTATTCTTTGATATTTTTATTCAAACGTGATGATGGCATTACAGTATTTACTTGCTCATTTTGCATTTGAAGGTATTAATCCTGGAGTAAAATCATCTAAAGATTTAGCACCAATACACCAACATCGTCCGCGAATACATTGCCCTTGTTTTCCTGGACATCCAGGTTGACAATCTACATCTTCAGTACAAGATTATACTGATTTCACGCACATATCTGCATATGAAAACAATGTTTTTAAACATTATACCAAATTTTCATATAAAGATTACAACATATTGAAGTTAGGTATTTTTAAATTACTCATGGGTTTTCAACCTGACGTAAAGATGCAGAAAGCGAGTAAGTATATCATTGTGAGAGCAGAAAACTTTGTAGTGGCCATCTTGTATATTTAACATATTATGATTTACACGTGTCTATTATATATAGATGCATAAGGTGACACTTAACCTTGACCATATTAACTATTTTAAATTGATAAAGAAAATTTAAAATGATTATTACTTTATATAGAGAAATTAAAAAAATACATTCTTTTTAAACACACTATAGTAATACATTCAACAAAAAAAATTTAAAAAATACATTATCCTTTATTTAATTACTATTTAGATATAATAACACATTAAATATAATATATTTTTTATAATATAAAAAGTAGTGTTTTCCTCAATTAAAATAGTTTTAATGGTAAATATAAAGTCGTGTCCGAAGAAGTTAAACTTCGAACCTCAAGGTGATAAGAAAAAGATATTATACCTAAAATAACCTATAAAGAATGGCTTGTCCTTTATATTACTTATGTTTCTTATTTTAGTTATATTTTTTTTTGTAAATGTTCATATATTCAAAATAGAAGCATTACAAAAATAGTAAAGCTTAACGTCTATCGAAAAGAAGAAATTCTAAAAGAAAGCATTCCAAATATATTTTATTTAAAACCATTCCTAATATATATATATATATATATATATATATATATATATATATATATATATATATATATATATATATATATATATATATATATATATATATATATATATATATATATATATATATATATATATATATATATATAATTGAGTATAGGGTAATTTCTAAACCATAATTTTGTTTTAAACAATATTTTATTAGTACTTGATTAAAATATTTATGTTTTAAAACTTTTTCTTTTAGTGTTTTCTATTAGCAATATTTTTTCTTTAAGTTGTACGTTTTATCTATATTTACTCTTATTTTGAGTCCCTTCACTCACACCCACACGCATCAACACATGATTTCAAGTAAATATTATTACTGGCAACTATGAGACAAAAAGTAACAATTATGACTAATTTAAAATTTCTTCTAATGTATTCTTAAATATTTCAATTTTACATGTCTTAAGTTTACGGAGTTCTGCCTATGCATAAAAGTTATGAATGTGAAATTGAATCTAATAGTGCACGAGCCTAAGCCCTAATCCTAGATTCCACACTTTTGTTTAAGAGCCCTAACTCGCTATCTTAAATAGCCTTAATATCGTAGCCATAACACAGATAACTAATTGCCTTCGACATTCAAAATTTCCCCCACTTACCAAAGGAAATGTTATGAATACTGTAATTTTTAACATGCCACATTAGATTCCCTAAGCGGGTCCAAGTTAGCTACCCTGTCTCTAAAATAAAAGGATCAACAATACAAACCTAATCATCATCATAAAACACCTATAATTTAGATCATAAAACACAACGCAAGAATAACTCCCCCTACACCCGATTAAAAATTAAGATGTCTTGTTAATTCCATACTTGTAGCAAGGTTCATCCCATCTTGTTAAGCAAAAAAGAACTTGTGAATGGGACGTAGCATCTTTATTTACTAATTTATAGCTTTATTTATAAATATTTTATAAGAAAGTACAATTGGAGAACATGTTATTCTACCATTATATTTATTAACACTGAGTTTTTTAATCGATGACACTCATATTCTTCTTTTAGATAATATTTATTTCTGTAACACTTTCATTAGAACAGAGATAAAAATACACAAACTTCTAAATAGGTTAATATAGAAAGAACACTAAATTAAATGTTTCATTTATTTACTGACATATAAAAGACAAAAAGACCATGATAGAGTATTCAGGTAGCTATTGATACACTCGGGTCATAAGGGTTAAGTAGATAAAATTTATTCAATATGAAATGAATGAATCCAAACTACCTATAAAAAATACCAGTTAAATTTTACACGACGAGATCTTAAACACGTAATAATAAGATCTTATATTAGTTCGTTAAGAACATAATTTTAATAAATCGTTTCTTACAAAACTTGTGACCTTGTGTACCCTAAAAAATTATAAGCATATATTGTTAGAATTCTTATTTGTTGTTATAAGTGTTTATCATATCATAAAAAAATAAATTAAAACTTAGTTTTTTAGATCGATTGTTTCATAGTTTATGTATTGAATATTTTTCCTTATTCTTTAATCATATCAAATAGATAGTTAACAGAATATAAACGTCAATGGCGAAAATATACTAAATTTTTAGACGATCTCTTTTGTCACCTTAAACATTTAAAATAAGGAGAAGATGTAAAATCCAAGTCAAATACTAACCGATTGAATTTTTTATTAAATGTACTTATTACATTGTGCCAATTTTTTGAATTATAGTCAAATGCAATATCTATAAGTTTTGAAGTCTTGAAAATACAATAATAGATATCTACTGGTCTTTTCCATATTGGAATGATGGTGTATGATACATGTTATATTATTCATATACAAAATTAAAATACGATAAACAGTTTTTATAATATATAATAAATTATTAAAATTCGTATCATAATAATAGAAATAATACCTGAAAATTCATAAATTGAAAATTCTAAAATATAAAACAGATGACAGCAATACAAGTATCACTCAAGATAGGGAAGATAAAGTTAGCGATAATAATTATCTAGAAAATTTCAACATACATCAATTTTTATTATAAATTTTATTCTTTGATATTTTTATTCAAACGTGATGATGGCATTACAGTATTTACTTGCTCATTTTGCATTTGAAGGTATTAATCCTGGAGTAAAATCATCTAAAGATTTTGCACCAATACACCAACATCGTCCGCGAATACATTGCCCTTGTTTTCCTGGACATCTAGGTTGACAATCTACATCTTCAGTACAAGATTCTACTGATTTCACGCACATATCTGCATATAAAAACAATGTTTTTAAACATTATACCAAATTTTCATATAAAGATTACAACATATTGAAGTTAGGTATTTTTAAATTACTCATGGGTTTTCAACCTGACGTAAAGATGTAGAAAGCGAGTAAGTATATCATTGTGAGAGCAGAAAACTTTGTAGTGGCCATCTTGTATATTTAACATATTATGATTTACACGTGTCTATTATATATAGATGCATAAGGTGACACTTAACCTTGACCATATTAACTATTTTAAATTGATAAAGAAAATTTAAAATGATTATTACTTTATATAGAGAAATTACAAAAATACATTCTTTTTAAACACACTATAGTAATACATTTAGAATAATAAAAGAAAATATTCAACAAAAAAAATTTAAACACACTATAGTAATACATTCTTTCTAAAGCTCTTTCCTAAAACCCTAATCCTATAAGCTATGAAAAAGCTAACAAAAAGAAGAGGAAAGCTCCAATCCAAGCTCCATCAACCACTCTACACAAGCTTCAACATGCCCATGACATCGTCCAAGAAGAATCAGAAGTCCATCAAGCAAGAAAAACCATCAACAAGGGCAAACAAAACAAGCACCAAAACAAGGAGCAACAAATGCACAATCAACTTCAATATTCAATCAAAAATAGTAAACTATAACCTAAAAACCTAATTATTTTTCTATGGGAACATGTATTAGTTAATAACCTATGTTCAAGATATCAGGGCCTAAATCAACTTCTAAGTCCTCTAACAAAATCCTAAGATGAAAGGTATCAAAAGAAACCATCAATGGGGAAAGGCTCTAAACCTATCTCTAAAACAGAACCTATAGTTGTCTAAAAATTGTAAGAAAAATCATATGGGAACATACATGTCTACCCTAACACATGCTAAAAGCTCAAATCAAAATTCCATACCATGTAAATCATGTCACATTCTTGATTCTCACCAAAGCCTAAACTAATGGTACAGAAATGTTCATCATGCTACACTGATTACTCTAAACCATTCCAATTGTATTAATTCCTCAAGATCAACCCTAACCGAATCCAAACAGAAATTGTGGCACTTTCTTGATCATCACCAAATGCTACCAAACCAGCCCTAAAACGTTCTACAAGTTACAGGGATCCTAACCACATGCTCATCTCTAGCTATCTCGTGCTATTCTAAGAGGAAAGTTGAATTCTACCAACCTGGTTTCAAGCTTCGAATTAGAGTGTTTCTGGCTCAAACTTTGCTCCCAAACCTTCTAGAATCTTTCAATGATGATGATGGAAGCCTTTAGCACCTTCAATTTGCTCAGAAACTAGCTTGAATTCCAAAACCGATTTTGAGTTGAAGCTTCGCAATTCCAATGGCACTCTCTTTGCTCAGCACGATTCCACCACCAACCCTTGCCCAATTTCACTTCTGATCATTTATAGGACACAATGGAACCTTCTAGAGGTTCAACCCAGGCCCAAATTGGAAGATCCAAAAATCCAAAAACCTCTCAAAAATTGAATATGGCCATGCACAAATTTGGCTTGAATTCTTGCTGTCAATGCCTTGGATAGCTTGCATATTTCATTTGGAATGGATTCAGACCCACAAGCCACTCCAAATTGCCTTGGTGAATGCTTTACCATGATGTTGCTTATATGTGAAGAAAAGTATTAAAAGCCCATGAAACATAGGTCAAAACAAAATTCTAAAAATGCCAATCTTATCAAAACATCATTTCTGATTAAAATGAGCCCTTACTTGACTTATTTTGGATCTATAATCCATTATTTGAATTTCCCACCAAAAATGCATTTGAATTTCTTCCTTTTTCAAACCATTTCACACCAATCTTTGATATGAGCCAAACTAATTCACCATGAGTCCTTAGTTTACCTAAAAAACACATTTTAAGCAAGTTCCATGTTGAACAAAAATCCATTTGAGAAGTGCAAGTTAGAGATTTGGACATATGATTGAAAATGGCCTATAATCCCACTTTCCCAAAATACCCCTGGCTTGTAAAGCTTATAACTTGAGCTCCACAAATCCAAATGAGGACTTCTATAACTTTCTAGAAAGATAAGATCATGAGGAACATCTTTAATGCTTGTCAAGAAGTCAAATGAAACTTCTTTCCAGGTCAAAAATGGCTTGGAAGTCAGATGATTTTCACAAATAAACTTCAGAGGCATCTGAGGACCTGTAACTTGTCTGGCTTGTAACTTGAGTTCTATAAATCCAATGGATAACTTCTAGTACTCAAATTAAAGCTATGAACATGCTCTATAACATTCATGTGGAGGAAAAAGTCATATGAGACTTGTATATTGACTTACATGGCTTGGAAGTTTGGCACTAAACAGGGGATTTTACGCTAGGAACCCTGACTTAGTAACTCCCACCACTCTTAATTCTTCTCAACTTGATCTTGAAACAACCTCTCATATGCCTCAACATATCCTTTCATTACTTCAAGGGCCTAGAGTTAGACCTTGATCCTCTTTAATTGCTCTCCTTGACATAGGGTTAACCAGATGAAACCCTAGATGCATCCACCTTCATTGTGGCTCTTGAACTTGATACAATGACTTGATTGAGCTCTACCATGATCCTCTAGGCACTCGATGAGCCCTATCCTCATACCATACCCAATATTAAGGCTTCACAAACTTCTTATGATCTTCAATTAGCTCCCCAGTTAGGAGATGAACTTCCAACAAGCAATCAAACTTTTTAGGAACTCAACCCCTCTGCTTAATGATCTTGATGGCTTTTCAAGCTTGCATAAACCTCTAGCTAGGCTCTTTAGACATGACCACACTTGATCCCTTGCTAAATTCTAATGCAATGATATGCAAATGCTAGAATTATGCTATGCTAAGGCAATGAAACATAAGCCAAGTGTTAAAGAGGTTGGGCAAATTTTGGGGTGCAACAAAAGGCTTAAGAAAAGTCAGTACGATATATGGATGTCTGCTCCCAACGGCTCTATTGGTACAAAACCTCTTGAAGACTCAAAGGTTAAACATGTTACACACTTTATTTATAATCTGTTGTGCATCCATCTTCAACGTCTCTTGTACTATGGAGCAAAAACAAAGACACTTGATCAAGTCACCTTTTCAACGGCTAGTTTTTGGAAATGCTATATATATGGTTGAAGATCAAGCTTAAATTTTAACAAAGATTCTTCTGTTGAAGAAGTAGCAAGATCAACCAACTATCAACTATATGTAATATGCAGATTTTATGTGCTACGTTTTAATTGTAAAAGCCTTAATATTTCTTACCCCTGTATATATTTATATATCTTAAGTGCTTTAGGTCTTTGTTATAGTGATCTCTCGTACCTCTGATGCTCGCATCATGTACACCTTGTTCTCTATTCTACTGAGCCTTTAGTAGATTAGATTAAGTCTCTTGTTATGTGCTTGAGCAAAAAGTCTTGTCTCATTAGGACTCAAGAAACAAGTGTTGAGCCAAGATATTTAAGTCACGTAAGTCTCATTGCTTAAATGCTTGAGTTGTAAAAGTCTTATTCAGCTTGTCTGATTAAGCAAGGTGAAGTCTTAGGCAGGAGGTCTAAGCAAGAGAAGTCTTGGTCAGGAGCTGATTCAGGAGATAGAAGTCTTAGATATGATCTCTAAGAAAAGAAAGTCTTAGATATATGCTCTAAGCAAAGGGATTTCTCAACCAGTAGACAGATGAGCAGGCAGCTTAGTTAGATGGTGTAATCAAAAGGTAAGTCTTAGACATGTGCTCTAAACAAAGGGAAGTCCCAACCAGAAGACAGATGAGCAGACGACACAGTCGGATGGTTTGAGTAAAGGTTAAGTCTTAAACATGTGTTCTAAGTAAGGGAAGTCTTAGACAGTTGGTCTGAATTGTTGTAAAAGTCTTATGCAGAAGTATAAGCAGTTGTAATCATAAAGTTATTATAATGAAAAGCTCTTGTGAGACAATGGGACTGCATTACTCTTAGTTAGGGGAGGAACCAGTATAAATATTTTGTGTCTTCTATTGTTTTTTATTTACTTCTATTATATCCATTGCTAAAGGAATTAACTCAGAATCTAGACACTAGTTCTGATTGTGAAACTTTGATCAAAAGCTAAATAATAAAAAAAACGTGAAACATAATTCAACCTCCCATTCTTGTGTACTTTTTACACCTTTAAAAATGTGATACCTCTTTATTTAAAATTACAAAAATAAACTATTACAGCTAAAGTAGAAAATAAACATTAGATTGACCTATTTATTTCAATTATGTTTCTTTTTTTATTTTTAGAGACATTAATATTTTTAACATATTGTAAATATAATAATTTTATTCTTACAAAATATGGTTAGTTATTTTTTTATTTCAAAAATAAAATAGATATTTATTACTATATGAATATTTTTTTTTATTCAATACTTTTTTTAGTCATGTATATTTACCTCGAGGTTCATTTTCCTCCCTTAACTTAAAAAGGTTTCTTATTGGTCCCTTAACTCTTTAAAACATATCATGTTAGTCATTTCCATGTAATTACCTATGAATTTAGTGACTTATTTTTCAGATTATCTGTCGTTAAATAGACAAATTTATATGACACATTTTAAAAAGCTAAGAAATCAATATGAACTTTTTTTACGTTAAGGAACTAAATTGAACCTCAAGGTAAGCATAAAATACCAAAATGGATATTAAGCCTTTTTTTTAATGACGATTTTTTTTGATATATTTGAATTTTTTTAAAGCAAGCAGAGATAGTGTGATCTTCAACAACCTAACTAGATTAAGATAATAAGAAAAGTACAAAAAATTGAGAGACATAAAAATAAATTTAATGTAATAAAAAAACAAGTAAAATGGGTTTTATAGAATATGTTAAAATGGTAAATTAATCACAGCTCTTAAACACATTTATAGTTCTGAATTTGTGAGAGAGAAATGCTTTAATTTGACAACCTATTTATTATTGTTTTTTTTGTTGTTGTGTATTTGGTGGTTAAGGGTCCAAATTATTTTCAACAAAAATTGGGCAATTCCAATGTTATAGTTGAGAGAATCATTTCATTTTCTTTGTGGTGCTTGAGTTTTGGTTCTATATTAAGAATTAATTATAATTATAATAAATTGTATAAATATCCATTTAATTATTTATAGGAGAATTTGATATTTGAAAGTGGCGGTGTTGTAATTTGTTTTTTGGATTGGAGTAGTCCTAGTACTTATCATGAATGAATGTTTGCTTATAAAAAAAACAAACACAATCCATAATATTTAATTTTTATTGCAAAACTAAATTACTAAAATGTTAGGTGTATTATCTGAAGAGCACAAGACTTAGTTCTTTTAAACTTTAGAACCCGACCGTAAATACAATATAGAATCCTGATGACCATAATTAACTTGAAACGGTTTAAGCCAATTTTTCATTTGAAACTATATTAAAATAATTTAAGTTTTTTTTACAGTTACTCATCTTGCTCAATTATTATAGTAGGTTTTTAATCTTGAAAAAGAACCAATGGTATTATCTATTTGAATTATATCATATTTTCATGTGTGATTTATATATGGACCCATCTTTATAATTATTTTAACTATTATATATTATAGAATCCAAAAAATATAAATACTTTATATAATATTATAATAATCTATTAAAATTAATATTATAATAATAACAATAATAATAATAATAATAATAATAATAATATCTATGTAAATGAAAATGAAAAAAATTAAATAAAGAAAATTTAATAAATAAATATCAAACTTTTATAAGATTATATTTTAAAATGGAAAAATACTATCCTTTTATTAAACAATTTTATTCTTACATATTATTTTTATTCAAACATAATAATTTCCTCACAATATTATTTTACTCGGTTTGCAATTTGAGGTATTACATTAGGAGTAATATCATCTAAAGAAGATGAATCAATACACCAACATCGGCCTCGATCACATTGCCCTTTTTTTCCAGGACATCCAGGCTGACAATCTCCATTTGATTTACATGGTCCGTCAAGTTCTCTTCCTTCTGATTTCTTGCATATATCTGCATGGAAACAATTCTTCAAAACATAGAAATAATATTGTATGTAAACAAAAAATAATTCAAATTGTAAATTTATTACAAGTTAAACATCCCTTTAGAACGCAGACAACTTATTCATTTTGTCATTAGTTTCAAACCTGATGTGAAAATGCAGAAAGCCAAGAGATATATCATTATAAAAGTTGAAATCCTTGTAGTATCCATCTTTTTAATATATCATATTATATGATACATATATATGATATTTATATATGTATTTGTTGAGACTACATGTTGAACGTATTAATTACCACAAATTAATTTCTTAAATTCAAAAGAAACTCTAATTTTATGTAAGAGAAGAAAATATAGTTTTTTTGACCAACATAAAATAATACCTTATAAACAATTAGAATTATAATATTATAGTTAATCAATTCAAAGATTAAACTAATAATAATTCTTTTTAATTTAAATATAAATAACAAGTTCAATGTAACTTATTTTAATTATATATCACAGTTTAAAATATTGAAAAAGGATAAAAGAAAGTTTATAAGTGGGAGGGTAACTCAACTTTGTTAGGTTAGTTGAATATAAGTTATGGAGTTTAGGGGTTAATCCTTAACTAAAGCATTTGTTATTATTTTGGAAAAAGTGTTATTAGAAACAAGATGTCAAGAATTAAAAGTATGTACTTTTTTTTTTAAATAATAACAATATTTATTAATTCAAAATAATGGTTTATTTGATGTTTGTTTTATTTATATAGGTTCTTGTACAAAAATAATCAAAATCTGTTTTACTTAAGATACACTTGGAGTTGCTTCGTTGCTAGCTTCTGGTGGCAGAGTCTGAAGAACAATTGTTAGTCTGGGTTGACGAAGACTCTGAACTGATGGCCTTAACATTCAGACGAGTTCCTACACTGAGTAATTGTATATCAGCATCTGGTACCATTAAGGGTTGGTGATAAATCTGTGGACTATTCGTAATACTAAAAGCAAGTTGTATTGTCTTATCAGCCTGTCAGCTCAAGTCTATAAGATTGCAAGGCTTAAGAAAAGTCAGTACGATATATGGATGTCTGCTCCCAACGGCTCTATTGGTACAAAACCTCTTGAAGACTCAAAGATTAAACATGTTACACACTTTATTTATAATCTGTTGTGCATCCATCTTCAACGTCTCTTGTACTATGGAGCAAAAGTAAAGACACTCGATCAAGTCACCTTTTCAACGGCAAGTTTTTGGAAATGCTATATATATGGTTGAAGATCAAGCTTAAATTTTCACAAAGATTCTTCTGTTGAAGAAGTAGCAAGATCAACCAACTATCAACTCTATGTAATATGAAGATTTTATGTGCTATGTTGTAATTGTAAAAGCCTTAAGATTTCTTACCCCTGTATATATTTATATATCTTAAGTGCTTTAGGTCTTTGTTATAGTGATCTCTCGTACCTCTGATGCTCGCATCATGTACACCTTGTTCTCTATTCTACTGAGCCTTTAGTAGATTAGATTAAGTCTCTTGTTATGTGCTTGAGCAAAAAGTCTTGTCTCATTAGGACTCAAGATACAAGTGTTGAGCCAAGATGTTTAAGTCACGTAAGTCTCATTGCTTAAATGCTTGAGTTGTAAAAGTCTTATTCAGCTTGTCTGATTAAGCAAGGTGAAGTCTTAGGCAGGCGGTCTAAGCAAGGGAAGTCTTGGTCAGGAGCTGATTCAGGAGATAGAAGTCTTAGATATGATCTCTAAGAAAAGAAAGTCTTAGATATATGCTCTAAGCAAAGGGAATTCTCAACCAGTAGACAGATGAGCAGGCAGCTTAGTCAGATGGTGTAATCAAAAGGTAAGTCTTAGACATGTGCTATAAACAAAGGGAAGTCCCAACCAGAAGACAGATGAGCAGACGACACAGTCATATGGTTTGAGTAACGGTTAAGTCTTAAACATGTGTTCTAAGTAAGGGAAGTCTTAGACAGTTGGCCTGAGTAGTTGTAAAAGTCTTATGCAGAAGTATAAGCAATTGTAATCATAAAGTTATTATAATGAAAAGCTCTTGTGAGACAATGGGACTGGATTACTCTTAGTTAGGGGAGGAACCAGTATAAATATTTTGTGTCTTCTATTGTTTTTTTATTTACTTCTATTATATCCATTGCTAAAGGAATTAACTCAAAATCTAAAAACTAGTTCTGATTGTGAAACTCTGATCAGAAGCTAAATAATAAAAAGAACGTGAAACATAATTCAACCTCCCATTCTTGTGTACTTTTTACACCTTTAAAAATGTGATACCTCTTTATTTAAAATTACAAAAATAAACTATTACATCTAAAGTAGAAAATAAACATTATATTGACCTATTTATTTCAATTATGTTTCTTTTTTTTATTTTTAATATATTTATAAATAAATACAAATGCTTTCTTAAATTTTTTAAAATGATAGTATTTAAGTTTAAAATATTGATTATATTTTTAACGAATAATTGTAAACTAATTATTTTCATTTAAAATAATATTATATTGGTCATAAAATATATGTTCTTGACAAACAAATTGTGAGGATTAATATTCTATGTAGAAGTAATAATTTACAATATTTAGTGATATTAATATTTTTAACATATTGTAAATATAATAATTTTATTCTTACAAAATATGGTTAGTTATTTTTTTTTATTTCAAAAATAAAATAGATATTTATTACTATATGAATATTTGTTTTTTTTATTCAATACTTTTTTTAGTCATGTATATTTACCTCGAGGTTCATTTTCCTCCCTTAACTTAAAAAGGTTTCTTATTGGTCCCTTAACTCTTTAAAACATATCATGTTAGTCATTTCCATGTAATTAGCTATGAATTTAGCGACTTATTTTTCAGATTATCTGTCGTTAAATAGAAAAATTTATATGACACATTTTAAAAAGTTAAGAAATCAATATGAACTTTTTTTTACGTTAAGGAACTAAATTGATCCTCAAGGTAAGCATAAAATACTAAAATGGACATTAAGCCTTTTTTTAAATGACGATTTTTTTTGATATATTTGAATTTTTTTAAAGCAAGCAGAGATAGTGTGATCTTCAACAACCTAACTAGATTAAGATGATAAGAAAAGTACAAAAAATTGAGAGACATAACAATAAATTTAATGTAATAAAAAAACAAGTAAAATGGGTTTTATAGAATATGTTAAAATGGTAAATTAATCACAACTCTTAATCACAGTTATAGTTCTGAATTTGTGAGAGAGAAATGCTTTAATTTGACAACCTGTTTATTATTGTTTTTTTTGTTGTTGTGTATTTGGTGGTTTAGGGTCCAATTTATTTTCAACAAAAATTGGGCAATTCCAATGTTATAGTTGAGAGAATCATTTCATTTTCTTTGTGGTGGTTGGGTTTTGGTTCTATATTAAGAATTAATTATAATTATAATAAATTGTATAAATATCCATTTAATTATTTGTAGGAGAATTTGATATTTGAAAGTGGCGGTGTTGTAATTTGTTTTTTGGATTGGGGTAGCCCTAGTACTTATCATGAATGAATGTTTGCTTATAAAAAAAACAAACACAATTTACTTATAAAAAAAACAAACACAATCCATAATATTTAATTTTTATTGCAAAACTAAATTACTAAAATTGTTAGGTGTATTAGCTGAAGAGCACAAGACTTAGTTCTTTTAAACTATAGAACCCGACCGTAAATACAATATAGAATCCTGATGCCCATAATTTACTTGAAACGGTTTAAGCCAATTTTTCATTTGAAACTATATTAAAATAATTTAAGTTTTTTTTCACACTTACTCATCTTGCTCAATTATTATAGTAGGTTTTTAATCTTGAAAAAGAACCAATGGTATTATCTATTTGAATTATATCATATTTTCATGTGTGATTTATATATGGACCCATATTTATAATTATTTTAACTATTATATATTATAGAATCCAAAAAATATAAATACTTTATATAATATTATAATAATCTATTAAAATTACTATAATAATAATAATAATAATAATAATAATAATAATATCTATGTAAATGAAAATGAAAAAAATTAAATAAAGAAAATTTAATAAATAAATATCAAACTTTTATAAGATTATATTTTAAAATGGAAAAATACTATCCTTTTATTAAACAATTTTATTCTTACATATTATTTTTATTCAAACATAATAATTTCCTCACAATATTAATTTACTCGGTTTGCAATTTGAGGTATTACATTAGGAGTAATATCATCTAAAGAAGATGAATCAATACACCAACATCGGCCTCGATCACATTGCCCTTTTTTTCCAGGACATCCAGGCTGACAATCTCCATTTGATTTACATGGTCCGTCAAGTTCTCTTCCTTCTGATTTCTTGCATATATCTGCATGGAAACAATTCTTCAAAACATAAAAATAATATTGTATGTAAACAAAAAATAATTCAAAATGTAAATTTATTACAAGTTAAACATCCCTTTAGAAAGCAGACAACTTATTCATTTTGTCATTAGTTTCAAACCTGATGTGAAAATGCAGAAAGCCAAGAGATATATCATTATAAAAGTTGAAATCCTTGTAGTATCCATCTTTTTAATATATCATATTATATGATACATATATATGATATTTATATATGTATTTGTTGAGACTACATCTTGAACGTATTAATTACCATAAATTAATTTCTTAAATTCAAAAGAAACTTTAATTTTATGTAAGAGAAGAAAATATAGTTTTTTTGACCAACATAAAATAATACCTTATAAACAATTAGAATTATAATATTATAGTTAATCAATTCAAAGAGTAAACTAATAATAATTCTTTTTAATTTAAATATAAATAACAAGTTCAATATAACTTATTTTAATGATATATCACAGTTTAAAATATTGAAAAAGGATAAAAGAAAGTTTATAAGTGGGAGGGTAGCTCAACTTTGTTAGGTTAGTTGAATATAAGTTATGGAGTTTAGGGGTTAATCCTTAACTAAAGCATTTGTTATTATTTTGGAAAAAGTGTTATTAGAAACAAGATGTCAACAATTAAAAGTATGTATTTTTAAAAAAAAATAATAACAATATTTATTAATTCAAAATAATGGTTTATTTGATGTGTGTTTTATTTATATAGGTTCTTGTACAAAAATAATCAAAATCTGTTTTACTTAAGATACACTTGGAGTTGCTTCGTTGCTAGCTTCTGGTGGCAGAGTCTGAAGAACAATTGTTAGTCTGGGTTGACGAAGACTCTGAACTGATGGCCTTAACATTCAGATGTGTTCCTACACTGAGTAATTGTATATCAGCATCTGGTACCATTAAGAGTTGGTGATAAATCTGAGGACTATTCGTAATACTAAAAGCAAGTTGTACTGTCTCATCAGCCTGTCAGCTCAAGTCTATAAGATTGCAAGGCTTAAGAAAAGTCAGTACGATATATGGATGTCTTCTCCCAACGACTCTATTGGTACAAAACCTCTTTGAAGACTCAAAGGTTAAACATGTTACACACTTTATTTATAATATGTTGTGCATCCATCTTCAACGTCTCTTGTACTATGGAGCAAAAGCAAAGACACTTGATCAAGTGACCTTTTCAACGATAAGTTTTTGGAAATGCTATATATATGGTTGGAGATCAAGCTTAAACTTTAACAAAGATTCTTCTTTTGAAGAAGTAGCAAGATCAACCAACTATCAACTCTATGTAATATGCAGATTTTTTGTGCTACGTTGTAATTGTAAAAGCCTTAAGATTTCTTACCCCTGTATATATATTTATATATCTAAAGTGCTTTAGGTCTTTGTTATAGTGATCTCCCGTACCTCTGATGCTCGCATCATATGCACCTTGTTCTCTATTCTACTAAGCCTTCAGTATATTAGATTAAGTTTCTTGTTATGTGCTTGAGCAAAAAGTCTTGTCTCATTAGGACTCAAGAAACAAGTGTTGAGCCAAGATGTTTAAGTCACGTAAGTCTCATTGCTTAAATGCTTGAGTTGTAAAAGTCTTATTCAGCTTGTCTGATTAAGCAAGGTGAAGTCTTAGGCAGGCGGTCTAAGTAAGAGAAGTCTTGGTCAGGAGCTGATTCAGGAGATAGAAGTCTTAGATATGATCTCTAAGAAAAGAAAGTCTTAGATATATGCTCTAAGCAAAGGGATATCTCAACCAGTAGACAGATGAGCAGGCAGCTTAGTCAGATGGTGTAATCAAAAGGTAAGTCTTAGACATGTGCTCTAAACAAAGGGAAGTCCCAACCAGAAGACAGATGAGCAGACGACACAGTTAGATGGTTTGAGTAAAGGTTAAGTCTTAAACATGTGTTCTAAGTAAGGGAAGTCTTAGACAGTTGGTCTTAGTAGTTGTAAAAGTTTAATGCTGAAGTATAAGCAGTTGTAATCATAAAGTTATTATAATGAAAAGCTCTTGTGAGACAATGGGACTGGATTACTCTTAGTTAGGGGAGGAACCAATATAAATCTTTTTGTGTCTTCTATTGTTTTTTTATTTACTTCTATTATATCCATTGCTAAAGGAATTAACTCAAAATCTAAACACTAGTTCTGATTGTGAAATTCTGATCAGAAGCTAAATAATAAAAAAAACGTGAAACATAATTCAACCTCCCATTCTTGTGTACTTTTTACACCTTTAAAAATGTGATACCTCTTTATTTAAAATTACAAAAATAAACTATTACAGCTAAAGTAGAAAATAAACATTAGATTTACCTATTTATTTCAATTATGTTTCTTTTTTTATTTTTAATATATTTATAAATAAATACAAATGCTTTCATAAATTTTTTAAAATGATAGTATTTAAGTTTAATATATTGATATATATTTTTAACGAATAATTGTAAACTAATTATTTTCATTTAAAATAATATTATATTGGTCATAAAATATATGTTCTTGATAAACAAATTGTGAGGATTAATATTCTGTGCAGAAGTAATAATTTACAATATTTAGTGACATTAATATTTTTAACATATTGTAAATATAATAACTTTATTCTTACAAAATATGGTTAGTTATTTTTTTTATTTCAAAAATAAAATAGATATTTATTACTATATGAATATTTGTTTTTTTTATTCAATACTTTTTTTAGTCATGTATATTTACCTCGAGGTTAATTTTCCTCCCTTAACTTAAAAAGGTTTCTTATTGGTCCCTTAACTCTTTAAAACATATCATGTTAGTCATTTCCATGTAATTAGCTATGAATTTAGCGACTTATTTTTCAGATTATCTGTCGATAAATAGACAAATTTATATGACACATTTTAAAAAGTTAAGAGATCAATATGAACTTAATTTTTTTACGTTAAGGAACTAAATTGAACCTCAAGGTAAGCATAAAATACCAAAAAGAATATTAAGCCTTTTTTTTAATGACGATTGTTTTTGATATATTTGAATTTTTTTAAAGCAAGCGGAGATAGTGTGATCTTCAACAACCTAACTAGATTAAGATAATAAGAAAAGTACTAAAAATTGAGAGACATAAAAATAAATTTAATGTAATAAAAAAACAAGTAAAATGGATTTTATAGAATATGTTAAAATGGTAAATTAATCAAAGCTCTTAATCACATTTATAGTTCAGAATTTGTGAGAGAGATATGCTTTAATTTGACAGCCTGTTTATTATTGTTTTTTTTTGTTGTGAATTTGGTGGTTTAGGGTCCAAATTGTTTTCAACAAAAATTGGGCAATTCCGATGTTATAGTTCAGAGAATCATTTCATTTTCTTTGTGGTGGTTGGCTTTTGGTTCTATATTAAGAATTAATTATAATTATAATAAATTGTATAAATATCCATTTAATTATTTGTAGAAGAATTTGATATTTGAAAGTGGCGGTGTTGTAATTTGTTTTTTGGGTTGGAGTAGCCCTAGTACTTATCATGAATGAATCTTTGCTTATAAAAAAAACAAACACAATCCATAAAATTTAATTTTTACTGCAAAACTAAATTACTAAAATGTTAGGTGTATTAGCTGAAGAGCACAAGACTTAGTTCTTTTAAACTATAGAACCCGACCGTAAATACAATATAGAATCATGATACCCATAATTTACTTGAAACGGTTTAAACCAATTTTTCATTTGAAACTATATTAAAGTAATTTAAGTATTTTTTACACTTACTCATCTTGCTCAATTATTATAGTAGGTTTTTAATCTTGAAAAAGAACCAATGGTATTGTCTATTTGAATTATATCATATTTCCATGGGTGTTTTATATATGGACCCATATTTATAATTATTTTAACTATTATATATTATAGAATCCAAAAAATGTAAATACTTTATATAATATTATAGTAATCTATTAAAATTTTTATAATAATAATAATAATAATAATATCTATGTAAATGAAAATGGAAAAAATTAAATAAAGAAAATTTAATAAATCAATATCAAACTTTTATAAGATTATATTTTAAAATGGAAAAATACTATCCTTTTATTAAACAATTTTATTCTTACATATTATTTTTATTCAAACATAATAATTTCCTCACAATATTATTTTACTCAGTTTGCAATTTGAGGTATTACATTAGGAGTAATATCATCTAAAGAAGATGAATCAATACAGCAACATCGGCCTCGATCACATAGCCCTTTTTTTCCAGGACATCCAGGTTGACAATCTCCATTTGATTTACATGGTCCGTCAAGTTCTCTTCCTTCTGATTTCTTGCATATATCTGCATGGAAACAATTCTTCAAAACATAAGAATAATATTGTATGTAAACAAAAAATAATTCAAAATGTAAATTTATTACAAGTTAAACATCCCTTTAGAAAGCAGACAACGTATTCATTTTGTCATTAGTTTCAAACCTGATGTGAAAATGCAGAAAGCCAAGAGATATATCATTATAAAAGTCGAAATCCTTGTAGTATCCATGTTTTTAATATTTCAGATTATATGATACATATATATGATATTTATATATGTATTTGTTGAGACTACATCTTGAACGTATTAATTACCACAAATTAATTTCTTAAATTCAAAAGAAACTTTAATTTTATGTAAGAGAAGAAAATATAGTTTTTTTGACCAACATAAAATAATACCTTATAAACAATTAGAATTATAATATTATAGTTAATCAAGTCAAAGAGTAAACTAATAATAATTCTTTTTAATTTAAATATAAATAACAAGTTCAATGTAACTTATTTTAATGATATATCACAGTTTAAAATATTGAAAAAGGATAAAAGAAAGTCTATAAGTGGGAGGGTAGCTCACTCTGTTAGGTTAGTTGAATATAAGTTTTGGAGTTTAGGGGTTAATCCTTAACTAAAGCATTTGTTAGTAATTTGGAAGAAGTGTTATTAGAAACAAGATGTCAACAATTAAAAGTATGTATTTTTTTAAAAAAAATAAAAAAATAATATTTATTAATTCAAAATAATGGTTTATTTGATCTGTGTTTTATTTATATAGGTTCTTGTTCTTATACAAAAATAATCAAAATCTATTTTACTTAAGATACACTTGGAGTTTCTTCGTTGCTAGCTTCTGGTGGCAGAGTCTAAAGAACAATTGCTAGTCTGGTTTGACGAAGACTCTGAATTGAAGGCCTTAACATTCAGACGAGTTCCTACACTTAGTAATTGTATATCAATATCTGGTACCATTAAGAGTTGGGGATAAATCTGTGAACTATTTGTAATACTAAAAGCAACTTGTACTGTCTTATCAGCATGTCAACTCAAGTCTATAAGATTTTAAGGCTTAACAAAAGTCAGTACAATATATGGATGTCTGCTCCCAACGGCTCTATTGGTACAAAACCTCTTGAAGACTCAAAGGTTAAACATGTTACACACTTTATTTATAATCTGTTGTGCATCCATCTTCAACGTCTCTTGTACTACGGAGCAAAAGCAAACACACTTGATCAAGTCACCTTTTCAACGGCTTGTTTTTGGAAATGCTATATATATGGTTGAAAAACAAGCTTAAATTTTCACAAAGATTCTTCTGTTGAAGAAGTAGCAAGATCAACCAACTATCAACTCTATGTAATATGCAGATTTTATGTGCTACGTTTTAATTGTAAAAGCCTTAAGATTTCTTACCCCTGTATATATTTATATATCTTAAGTGCTTTAGGTCTTTGTTATAGTGATCTCCCGTACCTCTGATGCTCGCATCATGTACACCTTGTTCTCTATTCTACTAAGCCTTCAGTAGATTAGATTAAGTCTCTTGTTATGTGCTTGAGCAAAAAGTCTTGTCTCATTAGGACTCAAGAAACAAGTGTTGAGCCAAGATGTTTAAGTCACGTAAGTCTTATTGCTTAAATGCTTGAGTTGTAAAAGTCTTATTCAGCTTGTCTGATTAAGCAAGGTGAAGTCTTAGGCAGGCGGTCTAAGCAAGAGAAGTCTTGGTCAGGAGCTGATTCAGGAGATAGAAGTCTTAGATATGATCTCTAAGAAAAGAAAGTCCTAGATATATGCTCTAAGCAAAGGGAATTCTCAACCAGTAAACAGAAGAGCAGGCAGCTTAGTCAGATGGTGTAATCAAAATGTAAGTCTTAGACATGTGCTCTAAACAAAGGGAAGTCCCAACCAGAAGACAGATGAGCAGACGACACAGTTAGATGGTTTGAGTAAAGGTTAAGTCTTAAACATGTGTTCTAAGTAAGGCAAGTCTTAGACAGTTGGCCTGAGTAGTTGTAAAAGTCTTATGCAGAAGTATAAGCAGCTGTAATCATAAAGTTATTATAATGAAAAGCTCTTGTGAGACAATGGGACTGGATTACTATTAGTTAGGGGAGGAACCAGTATAAATCTTTTGTGTCTTCTATTGTTTTTTTATTTACTTCTATTATATCCATTGCTAAAGCAATTAACTCAGAATCTTGACACTAGTCGTGATTGTGAAACTCTGATCAGAAGCTAAATAATTAAAAAAACGTGAAACATAATTCAATCTCCCATTCTTGTGTACTTTTTACACCTTTAAAAATGTGATACCTCTTTATTTAAAATATCAAAAATAAACTATTACAGCTAAAGTAGAAAATAAACATTAGATTGACCTATTTATTTCAATTATGTTTCTTTTTTTATTTTTAATATATTTATAAATAAATACAAATGCTTTCTTAAATTTTTTAAAATGATAGTATTTATGTTTAAAATATTGATATATATATTTTTAACGAATAATTGTAAACTAATTATTTTCATTTAAAATAATATTATATTGGTCATAAAATATATGTTCTTGATAAACAAATTTTGAGGATTAATATTCTATGTAGAAGTAATAATTTACAATATTTAGTGATATTAATATTTTTAACATATTGTAAATATAATAACTTTATTCTTACAAAATATGGTTAGTTATTTTTTTTATTTCAAAAATAAAATAGATATTTATTACTATATGAATATTTGTTTTTTTTATTCAATACTTTTTTTAGTCATTTATATTTACCTCGAGGTTCATTTTCCTCCCTTAGCTTAAAAAGATTTCTTATTGGTCCCTTAACTCTTTAAAACATATCATGTTAGTCATTTCCATGTAATTAGCTATGAATTTAGCGACTTACTTTTAAGATTATCTGTCGATAAATAGACAAATTTATATGACACATTTTAAAAAGTTAAGAGATCAATATGAACTTAATTTTTTTACGTTAAGGAACTAAATTGAACCTCAAGGTAAGCATAAAATACCAAAAAGGATATTAAGCCTTTTTTTAATGACGATTGTTTTTGATATATTTGAATTTTTTTAAAGCAAGCGGAGATAGTGTGATCTTCAACAACCTAACTAGATTAAGATAATAAGAAAAGTACAAAAATTGAGACATAAAAATAAATTTAATGTAATAAAAAAACAAGTAAAATGTGTTTTATAGAATATGTTAAAATGGTAAATTAATCACAGCTCTTAATCATATTTATAGTTCAGAATTTGTGAGAGAGAAATGCTTTAATTTGACAGCCTGTTTATTATTGTTTTTTTGTTGTTGTGTATTTGGTGGTTTAGGGTCCAAATTATTTTCAACAAAAATTGGGCAATTCCGATGTTATAGTTCAGAGAATCATTTCATTTTCTTTGTGGTGGTTGGCTTTTGGTTCTATATTAAGAATTAATTATAATTATAATAAATTGTATAAATATCCATTTAATTATTTGTAGAAGAATTTGATATTTGAAAGTTGCGGTGTTGTAATTTGTTTTTTGGGTTGGAGTAGCCCTAGTACTTATCATGAATGAATATTTGCTTATAAAAAAACAAACACAATCCATAAAATTTAATTTTTACTGCAAAACTAAATTACTAAAATGTTAGGTGTATTAGCTGAAGAGCACAAGACTTAGTTCTTTTAAACTATAGAACCCGACCGTAAATACAATATAGAATCCTGATACCCATAATTTACTTGAAACGGTTTAAACCAATTTTTCATTTGAAACTATATTAAAGTAATTTAAGTATTTTTTACACTTACTCATCTTGCTCAATTATTATAGTAGGTTTTTAATCTTGAAAAAGAACCAATGGTATTGTCTATTTGAATTATATCATATTTCCATGGGTGTTTTATATATGGACCCATATTTATAATTATTTTAACTATTATATATTATAGAATCCAAAAAATGTAAATACTTTATATAATATTATAGTAATCTATTAAAATTTTTATAATAATAATAATAATAATAATATCTATGTAAATGAAAATGAAAAAAATTAAATAAAGAAAATTTAATAAATCAATATCAAACTTTTATAAGACTATATTTTAAAATGGAAAAATACTATCCTTTTATTAAACAATTTTATTCTTACATATTATTTTTATTCAAACATAATAATTTCCTCACAATATCATTTTACTCAATTTGCAATTTTAGGTATTACATTAGGAGTAATATCATCTAAAGAAGATGAATCAATACACCAACATCGGCCTCGATCACATAGCCCTTTTTTTCCAGGACATCCAGGTTGACAATCTCCATTTGATTTACATGGTCCGTCAAGTTCTCTTCCTTCTGATTTCTTGCATATATCTGCATGGAAACAATTCTTCAAAACATAAGAATAATGTTGTATGTAAACAAAAAATAATTCAAAATGTAAATTTATTACAAGTTAAACATCCCTTTAGAAAGCAGACAACTTATTCATTTTGTCATTAGTTTCAAACCTGATGTGAAAATGCAGAAAGCCAAGAGATATATCATTATAAAAGTCGAAATCCTTGTAGTATCCATCTTTTTAATATATCAGATTATATGATACATATATATGATATTTATATATGTATTTGTTGAGACTACATCTTGAACGTATTAATTACCACAAATTAATTTCTTAAATTCAAAAGAAACTTTAATTTTATGTATGAGAAGAAAATATAGTTTTTTTGACCAACATAAAATAATACCTTATAAACAATTAGAATTATAATATTATAGTTAATCAAGTCAAAGAGTAAACTAATAATAAGTCTTTTTAATTTAAATATAAATAACAAGTTCAATGTAACTTATTTTAATGATATATCACAGTTTAAAATATTGAAAAAGGATAAAAGAAAGTCTATAAGTGGGAGGGTAGCTCACTCTGTTAGGTTAGTTGAATATAAGTTTTGGAGTTTAGGGGTTAATCCTTAACTAAAGCATTTGTTAGTAATTTGGAAGAAGTGTTATTAGAAACAAGATGTCAACAATTAAAAGTATGTATTTTTTTAAAAAAAATAAAAAAATAATATTTATTAATTCAAAATAATGGTTTATTTGATCTGTGTTTTATTTATATAGGTTCTTGTTCTTATACAAAAATAATCAAAATCTATTTTACTTAAGATACACTTGGAGTTTCTTCGTTGCTAGCTTCTGGTGGCAGAGTCTAAAGAACAATTGCTAGTCTGGTTTGACGAAGACTCTGAATTGAAGGCCTTAACATTCAGACGAGTTCCTACACTTAGTAATTGTATATCAATATCTGGTACCATTAAGAGTTGGGGATAAATCTGTGAACTATTTGTAATACTAAAAGCAACTTGTACTGTCTTATCAGCATGTCAACTCAAGTCTATAAGATTTTAAGGCTTAACAAAAGTCAGTACAATATATGGATGTCTGCTCCCAACGGCTCTATTGGTACAAAACCTCTTGAAGACTCAAAGGTTAAACATGTTACACACTTTATTTATAATCTGTTGTGCATCCATCTTCAACGTCTCTTGTACTACGGAGCAAAAGCAAACACACTTGATCAAGTCACCTTTTCAACGACTAGTTTTTGGAAATGCTATATATATGGTTGAAGATCAAGCTTAAATTTTCACAAAGATTCTTCTGTTGAAGAAGTAGCAAGATCAACCAACTATCAACTCTATGTAATATGCAGATTTTATGTGCTACGTTGTAATTGTAAAAGCCTTAAGATTTCTTACCCCTGTATATATTTATATATCTTAAGTGCTTTAGGTCTTTGTTATAGTGATCTCTCGTACCTCTGATGCTCGCATCATGTACACCTTGTTCTCTATTCTACTAAGCCTTCAGTAGATTAGATTAAGTCTCTTGTTATGTGCTTGAGCAAAAAGTCTTGTCTCATTAGGACTCAAGAAACAAGTGTTGAGCCAAGATGTTTAAGTCACGTAAGTCTTATTGCTTAAATGCTTGAGTTGTAAAAGTCTTATTCAGCTTGTCTGATTAAGCAAGGTGAAGTCTTAGGCAGGCGGTCTAAGCAAGAGAAGTCTTGGTCAGGAGCTGATTCAGGAGATAGAAGTCTTAGATATGATCTCTAAGAAAAGAAAGTCCTAGATATATGCTCTAAGCAAAGGGAATTCTCAACCAGTAAACAGAAGAGCAGGCAGCTTAGTCAGATGGTGTAATCAAAATGTAAGTCTTAGACATGTGCTCTAAACAAAGGGAAGTCCCAACCAGAAGACAGATGAGCAGACGACACAGTTAGATGGTTTGAGTAAAGGTTAAGTCTTAAACATGTGTTCTAAGTAAGGCAAGTCTTAGACAGTTGGCCTGAGTAGTTGTAAAAGTCTTATGCAGAAGTATAAGCAGCTGTAATCATAAAGTTATTATAATGAAAAGCTCTTGTGAGACAATGGGACTGGATTACTATTAGTTAGGGGAGGAACCAGTATAAATCTTTTGTGTCTTCTATTGTTTTTTTATTTACTTCTATTATATCCATTGCTAAAGCAATTAACTCAGAATCTTGACACTAGTCGTGATTGTGAAACTCTGATCAGAAGCTAAATAATTAAAAAAACGTGAAACATAATTCAATCTCCCATTCTTGTGTACTTTTTACACCTTTAAAAATGTGATACCTCTTTATTTAAAATATCAAAAATAAACTATTACAGCTAAAGTAGAAAATAAACATTAGATTGACCTATTTATTTCAATTATGTTTCTTTTTTTATTTTTAATATATTTATAAATAAATACAAATGCTTTCTTAAATTTTTTAAAATGATAGTATTTATGTTTAAAATATTGATATATATATTTTTAACGAATAATTGTAAACTAATTATTTTCATTTAAAATAATATTATATTGGTCATAAAATATATGTTCTTGATAAACAAATTTTGAGGATTAATATTCTATGTAGAAGTAATAATTTACAATATTTAGTGATATTAATATTTTTAACATATTGTAAATATAATAACTTTATTCTTACAAAATATGGTTAGTTATTTTTTTTATTTCAAAAATAAAATAGATATTTATTACTATATGAATATTTGTTTTTTTTATTCAATACTTTTTTTAGTCATTTATATTTACCTCGAGGTTCATTTTCCTCCCTTAGCTTAAAAAGATTTCTTATTGGTCCCTTAACTCTTTAAAACATATCATGTTAGTCATTTCCATGTAATTAGCTATGAATTTAGCGACTTACTTTTAAGATTATCTGTCGATAAATAGACAAATTTATATGACACATTTTAAAAAGTTAAGAGATCAATATGAACTTAATTTTTTTACGTTAAGGAACTAAATTGAACCTCAAGGTAAGCATAAAATACCAAAAAGGATATTAAGCCTTTTTTTAATGACGATTGTTTTTGATATATTTGAATTTTTTTAAAGCAAGCGGAGATAGTGTGATCTTCAACAACCTAACTAGATTAAGATAATAAGAAAAGTACAAAAATTGAGACATAAAAATAAATTTAATGTAATAAAAAAACAAGTAAAATGTGTTTTATAGAATATGTTAAAATGGTAAATTAATCACAGCTCTTAATCATATTTATAGTTCAGAATTTGTGAGAGAGAAATGCTTTAATTTGACAGCCTGTTTATTATTGTTTTTTTGTTGTTGTGTATTTGGTGGTTTAGGGTCCAAATTATTTTCAACAAAAATTGGGCAATTCCGATGTTATAGTTCAGAGAATCATTTCATTTTCTTTGTGGTGGTTGGCTTTTGGTTCTATATTAAGAATTAATTATAATTATAATAAATTGTATAAATATCCATTTAATTATTTGTAGAAGAATTTGATATTTGAAAGTTGCGGTGTTGTAATTTGTTTTTTGGGTTGGAGTAGCCCTAGTACTTATCATGAATGAATATTTGCTTATAAAAAAACAAACACAATCCATAAAATTTAATTTTTACTGCAAAACTAAATTACTAAAATGTTAGGTGTATTAGCTGAAGAGCACAAGACTTAGTTCTTTTAAACTATAGAACCCGACCGTAAATACAATATAGAATCCTGATACCCATAATTTACTTGAAACGGTTTAAACCAATTTTTCATTTGAAACTATATTAAAGTAATTTAAGTATTTTTTACACTTACTCATCTTGCTCAATTATTATAGTAGGTTTTTAATCTTGAAAAAGAACCAATGGTATTGTCTATTTGAATTATATCATATTTCCATGGGTGTTTTATATATGGACCCATATTTATAATTATTTTAACTATTATATATTATAGAATCCAAAAAATGTAAATACTTTATATAATATTATAGTAATCTATTAAAATTTTTATAATAATAATAATAATAATAATATCTATGTAAATGAAAATGAAAAAAATTAAATAAAGAAAATTTAATAAATCAATATCAAACTTTTATAAGACTATATTTTAAAATGGAAAAATACTATCCTTTTATTAAACAATTTTATTCTTACATATTATTTTTATTCAAACATAATAATTTCCTCACAATATCATTTTACTCAATTTGCAATTTTAGGTATTACATTAGGAGTAATATCATCTAAAGAAGATGAATCAATACACCAACATCGGCCTCGATCACATAGCCCTTTTTTTCCAGGACATCCAGGTTGACAATCTCCATTTGATTTACATGGTCCGTCAAGTTCTCTTCCTTCTGATTTCTTGCATATATCTGCATGGAAACAATTCTTCAAAACATAAGAATAATGTTGTATGTAAACAAAAAATAATTCAAAATGTAAATTTATTACAAGTTAAACATCCCTTTAGAAAGCAGACAACTTATTCATTTTGTCATTAGTTTCAAACCTGATGTGAAAATGCAGAAAGCCAAGAGATATATCATTATAAAAGTCGAAATCCTTGTAGTATCCATCTTTTTAATATATCAGATTATATGATACATATATATGATATTTATATATGTATTTGTTGAGACTACATCTTGAACGTATTAATTACCACAAATTAATTTCTTAAATTCAAAAGAAACTTTAATTTTATGTATGAGAAGAAAATATAGTTTTTTTGACCAACATAAAATAATACCTTATAAACAATTAGAATTATAATATTATAGTTAATCAAGTCAAAGAGTAAACTAATAATAAGTCTTTTTAATTTAAATATAAATAACAAGTTCAATGTAACTTATTTTAATGATATATCACAGTTTAAAATATTGAAAAAGGATAAAAGAAAGTCTATAAGTGGGAGGGTAGCTCACTCTGTTAGGTTAGTTGAATATAAGTTTTGGAGTTTAGGGGTTAATCCTTAACTAAAGCATTTGTTAGTAATTTGGAAGAAGTGTTATTAGAAACAAGATGTCAACAATTAAAAGTATGTATTTTTTTTAAAAAAATAAAAAAATAATATTTATTAATTCAAAATAATGGTTTATTTGATCTGTGTTTTATTTATATAGGTTCTTGTTCTTATACAAAAATAATCAAAATCTATTTTACTTAAGATACACTTGGAGTTTCTTCGTTGCTAGCTTCTGGTGGCAGAGTCTAAAGAACAATTGCTAGTCTGGTTTGACGAAGACTCTGAATTGAAGGCCTTAACATTCAGACGAGTTCCTACACTTAGTAATTGTATATCAATATCTGGTACCATTAAGAGTTGGGGATAAATCTGTGAACTATTTGTAATACTAAAAGCAACTTGTACTGTCTTATCAGCATGTCAACTCAAGTCTATAAGATTTTAAGGCTTAACAAAAGTCAGTACAATATATGGATGTCTGCTCCCAACGGCTCTATTGGTACAAAACCTCTTGAAGACTCAAAGGTTAAACATGTTACACACTTTATTTATAATCTGTTGTGCATCCATCTTCAACGTCTCTTGTACTACGGAGCAAAAGCAAACACACTTGATCAAGTCACCTTTTCAACGACTAGTTTTTGGAAATGCTATATATATGGTTGAAGATCAAGCTTAAATTTTCACAAAGATTCTTCTGTTGAAGAAGTAGCAAGATCAACCAACTATCAACTCTATGTAATATGCAGATTTTATGTGCTACGTTGTAATTGTAAAAGCCTTAAGATTTCTTACCCCTGTATATATTTATATATCTTAAGTGCTTTAGGTCTTTGTTATAGTGATCTCTCGTACCTCTGATGCTCGCATCATGTACACCTTGTTCTCTATTCTACTAAGCCTTCAGTAGATTAGATTAAGTCTCTTGTTATGTGCTTGAGCAAAAAGTCTTGTCTCATTAGGACTCAAGAAACAAGTGTTGAGCCAAGATGTTTAAGTCACGTAAGTCTTATTGCTTAAATGCTTGAGTTGTAAAAGTCTTATTCAGCTTGTCTGATTAAGCAAGGTGAAGTCTTAGGCAGGCGGTCTAAGCAAGAGAAGTCTTGGTCAGGAGCTGATTCAGGAGATAGAAGTCTTAGATATGATCTCTAAGAAAAGAAAGTCCTAGATATATGCTCTAAGCAAAGGGAATTCTCAACCAGTAAACAGAAGAGCAGGCAGCTTAGTCAGATGGTGTAATCAAAATGTAAGTCTTAGACATGTGCTCTAAACAAAGGGAAGTCCCAACCAGAAGACAGATGAGCAGACGACACAGTTAGATGGTTTGAGTAAAGGTTAAGTCTTAAACATGTGTTCTAAGTAAGGCAAGTCTTAGACAGTTGGCCTGAGTAGTTGTAAAAGTCTTATGCAGAAGTATAAGCAGCTGTAATCATAAAGTTATTATAATGAAAAGCTCTTGTGAGACAATGGGACTGGATTACTATTAGTTAGGGGAGGAACCAGTATAAATCTTTTGTGTCTTCTATTGTTTTTTTATTTACTTCTATTATATCCATTGCTAAAGCAATTAACTCAGAATCTTGACACTAGTCCTGATTGTGAAACTCTGATCAGAAGCTAAATAATTAAAAAAACGTGAAACATAATTCAATCTCCCATTCTTGTGTACTTTTTACACCTTTAAAAATGTGATACCTCTTTATTTAAAATATCAAAAATAAACTATTACAGCTAAAGTAGAAAATAAACATTAGATTGGCCTATTTATTTCAATTATGTTTCTTTTTTTATTTTTAATATATTTATAAATAAATACAAATGCTTTCTTAAATTTTTTAAAATGATAGTATTTATGTTTAAAATATTGATATATATATTTTTAACGAATAATTGTAAACTAATTATTTTCATTTAAAATAATATTATATTGGTCATAAAATATATGTTCTTGATAAACAAATTTTGAGGATTAATATTCTATGTAGAAGTAATAATTTACAATATTTAGTGATATTAATATTTTTAACATATTGTAAATATAATAACTTTATTCTTACAAAATATGGTTAGTTATTTTTTTTATTTCAAAAATAAAATAGATATTTATTACTATATGAATATTTGTTTTTTTTATTCAATACTTTTTTTAGTCATTTATATTTACCTCGAGGTTCATTTTCCTCCCTTAGCTTAAAAAGATTTCTTATTGGTCCCTTAACTCTTTAAAACATATCATGTTAGTCATTTCCATGTAATTAGCTATGAATTTAGCGACTTACTTTTAAGATTATCTGTCGATAAATAGACAAATTTATATGACACATTTTAAAAAGTTAAGAGATCAATATGAACTTAATTTTTTTACGTTAAGGAACTAAATTGAACCTCAAGGTAAGCATAAAATACCAAAAAGGATATTAAGCCTTTTTTTAATGACGATTGTTTTTGATATATTTGAATTTTTTTAAAGCAAGCGGAGATAGTGTGATCTTCAACAACCTAACTAGATTAAGATAATAAGAAAAGTACAAAAATTGAGACATAAAAATAAATTTAATGTAATAAAAAAACAAGTAAAATGTGTTTTATAGAATATGTTAAAATGGTAAATTAATCACAGCTCTTAATCATATTTATAGTTCAGAATTTGTGAGAGAGAAATGCTTTAATTTGACAGCCTGTTTATTATTGTTTTTTTGTTGTTGTGTATTTGGTGGTTTAGGGTCCAAATTATTTTCAACAAAAATTGGGCAATTCCGATGTTATAGTTCAGAGAATCATTTCATTTTCTTTGTGGTGGTTGGCTTTTGGTTCTATATTAAGAATTAATTATAATTATAATAAATTGTATAAATATCCATTTAATTATTTGTAGAAGAATTTGATATTTGAAAGTTGCGGTGTTGTAATTTGTTTTTTGGGTTGGAGTAGCCCTAGTACTTATCATGAATGAATATTTGCTTATAAAAAAACAAACACAATCCATAAAATTTAATTTTTACTGCAAAACTAAATTACTAAAATGTTAGGTGTATTAGCTGAAGAGCACAAGACTTAGTTCTTTTAAACTATAGAACCCGACCGTAAATACAATATAGAATCCTGATACCCATAATTTACTTGAAACGGTTTAAACCAATTTTTCATTTGAAACTATATTAAAGTAATTTAAGTATTTTTTACACTTACTCATCTTGCTCAATTATTATAGTAGGTTTTTAATCTTGAAAAAGAACCAATGGTATTGTCTATTTGAATTATATCATATTTCCATGGGTGTTTTATATATGGACCCATATTTATAATTATTTTAACTATTATATATTATAGAATCCAAAAAATGTAAATACTTTATATAATATTATAGTAATCTATTAAAATTTTTATAATAATAATAATAATAATAATAATATCTATGTAAATGAAAATGAAAAAAATTAAATAAAGAAAATTTAATAAATCAATATCAAACTTTTATAAGACTATATTTTAAAATGGAAAAATACTATCCTTTTATTAAACAATTTTATTCTTACATATTATTTTTATTCAAACATAATAATTTCCTCACAATATCATTTTACTCAATTTGCAATTTTAGGTATTACATTAGGAGTAATATCATCTAAAGAAGATGAATCAATACACCAACATCGGCCTCGATCACATAGCCCTTTTTTTCCAGGACATCCAGGTTGACAATCTCCATTTGATTTACATGGTCCGTCAAGTTCTCTTCCTTCTGATTTCTTGCATATATCTGCATGGAAACAATTCTTCAAAACATAAGAATAATGTTGTATGTAAACAAAAAATAATTCAAAATGTAAATTTATTACAAGTTAAACATCCCTTTAGAAAGCAGACAACTTATTCATTTTGTCATTAGTTTCAAACCTGATGTGAAAATGCAGAAAGCCAAGAGATATATCATTATAAAAGTCGAAATCCTTGTAGTATCCATCTTTTTAATATATCAGATTATATGATACATATATATGATATTTATATATGTATTTGTTGAGACTACATCTTGAACGTATTAATTACCACAAATTAATTTCTTAAATTCAAAAGAAACTTTAATTTTATGTATGAGAAGAAAATATAGTTTTTTTGACCAACATAAAATAATACCTTATAAACAATTAGAATTATAATATTATAGTTAATCAAGTCAAAGAGTAAACTAATAATAAGTCTTTTTAATTTAAATATAAATAACAAGTTCAATGTAACTTATTTTAATGATATATCACAGTTTAAAATATTGAAAAAGGATAAAAGAAAGTCTATAAGTGGGAGGGTAGCTCACTTTGTTAGGTTAGTTGAATATAAGTTTTGGAGTTTAGGGGTTAATCCTTAACTAAAGCATTTGTTAGTAATTTGGAAGAAGTGTTATTAGAAACAAGATGTCAACAATTAAAAGTATGTATTTTTTTTTTAAATAAAAAAATAATATTTATTAATTCAAAATAATGGTTTATTTGATCTGTGTTTTATTTATATAGGTTCTTGTTCTTATATAAAAATAATCAAAATCTGTTTTACTTAAGATACACTTGGAGTTGCTTCGTTGCTAGCTTCTGGTGGTAGAGTCTAAAGAACAATTGCTAGGCTGGTTTGACGAAGACTCTGAACTGAAGGCCTTAACATTCAGACGAGTTCCTACACTTAGTAATTGTATATCAATATCTGGTACCATTAAGAGTTGGTGATAAATCTGTGGACTATTCGTAATACTAAAAGCAAGTTGTACTGTCTTATCAGCCTGTCAGCTCAAGTCTATAAGATTGTAAGGCTTAACAAAAGTCAGTACAATATATGGATGTCTGCTCCCAACTGCTCTATTGGTACAAAACCTCTTGAAGACTCAAAGGTTAAACATGTTACACACTTTATTTATAATCTGTTGTGCATCCATCTTCAACGTCTCTTGTACTACGGAGCAAAGGCAAACACACTTGATCAAGTCACCTTTTCAACGGCTAGTTTTTGGAAATGCTATATATATGGTTGTAGATCAAGCTTAAATTTTCACAAAGATTCTTCTGTTGAAGAAGTAGCAAGATCAACCAACTATCAACTCTATGTAATACGCAGATTTTATGTGCTACGTTGTAATTGTAAAAGCCTTAAGATTTCTTACCCCTGTATATATTTATATATCTTAAGTGCTTTAGGTCTTTGTTATAGTGATCTCCCGTACCTCTGATGCTCGCATCATGTACACCTTGTTCTCTATTCTACTAAGCCTTCAGTAGATTAGATTAAGTCTCTTGTTATGTGCTTGAGCAAAAAGTCTTGTCTCATTAGGACTCAAGAAAGAAGTGTTGAGCCAAGATGTTTAAGTCACGTAAGTCTCATTGCTTAAATGCTTGAGTTGTAAAAGTCTTATTCAGCTTGTCTGATTAAGCAAGGTGAAGTCTTAGGCAGGTGGTCTAAGCAAGAGAAGTCTTGGTCAGGAGCTGATTCAGGAGATAGAAGTCTTAGATACGATCTCTAAGAAAAGAAAGTCTTAGATATATGCTCTAAGCAAAGGGAATTCTCAACCAGTAAACGGAAGAGCAGGCAGCTTAGTCAGATGGTGTAATCAAAATGTAAGTCTTAGATATGTGCTCTAAACAAAGGGAAGTCCCAACCAGAAGACAGATAAGCCGACGACACAGTTAGATGGTTTGAGTAAAGGTTAAGTCTTAAACATGTGTTCTTAGTAAGGGAAGTCTTAGACAGTTGGCCTGAGTAGTTGTAAAAGTCTTATGCAGAAGTATAAGCAGCTGTAATCATAAAGTTATTATAATGAAAAGCTCTTGTGAGACAATGGGACTGGATTACTATTAGTTAGGGGAGAAACCAGTATAAATCTTTTGTGTCTTCTATTGTTTTTTTATTTACTTCTATTATATCCATTGCTAAAGGAATTAACTCAGAATCTAGACACTAGTTATGATTATGAAACTCTGATCAGAAGCTAAATAATAAAAGAAACGTGAAACATAATTCAATCTCCCATTCTTGTGTACTTTTTATACCTTTAAAAATGTGATACCTCTTTATTTAAAATTACAAAAATAAACTATTACAGCTAAAGTAGAAAATAAACATTAGATTGACCTATTTGTTTCAATTATGTTTCTTTTTTTATTTTTAATATATTTATAAATAAATACAAATGCTTTCTTAAATTTTTTAAAATGATAGTATTTATGTTTAAAATATTGATATATATTTTTAACGAATAATTGTAAACTAATTATTTTCATTTAAAATAATATTATATTGGTCATAAAATATATGTTCTTGATAAACAAATTATGAGGATTAATATTCTATGTAGAAGTACTAATTTACAATATTTAGTGATATTAATATTTTTAACATATTGTAAATATAATAACTTTATTCTTACAAAATATGGTTAGTTATTTTTTCATTTCAAAAATAAAATAGATATTTATTACTATATGAATATTTGTTTTCTTTATTCAATACTCTTTTTAGTCATGTATATTTACCTCGAGGTTCATTTTCCTCCCTTAACTTAAAAAGCTTTCTTATTGGTCCCTTAACTCTTTGAAACATATCATGTTAGTCATTTCCATGTAATTAGCTAAGAATTTAGCGACTTATTTTTCAGATTATCGGTCGATAAATAGACAAATTTATATCACACATTTTAAAAAGTTAAGAGATCAATATGAACTTAATTTTTTTACGTTAAGGAACTAAATTGAACCTCAAGGTAAGCATAAAATACCAAAAAGGATATTAAGCCTTTTTTTAATGACGATTGTTTTTATTATATTTGAATTTTTTTAAAGCAAGCGGAGATAGTGTGATCTTCAACAACCTAACTAGATTAAGATAATAAGAAAAGTACAAAAAATTGAGAGACATAAAAATAAATTTAATGTAATAAAAAAACAAGTAAAATGTGTTTTATAGAATATGTTAAAATGGTAAATTAATCACAGCTCTTAATCACATTTATAGTTCAGAATTTGTGAGAGAGAAATGCTTTAATTTGACAGCCTCTTTATTATTGTTTTTTTATTGTTGTGTATTTGGTGGTTTAGGGTCCAAATTATTTTCAACAAAAATTGGGCAATTCCGATGTTATAGTTCAGAGAATCATTTCATTTTCTTTGTGGTGGTTGGCTTTTGGTTCTATATTAAGAATTAATTATAATTATAATAAATTGTATAAATATCCATTTAAATATTTGTAGAAGAATTTGATATTTGAAAGTGGCGGTGTTGTAATTTGTTTTTTGGGTTGGAGTAGCCCTAGTACTTATCATGAATGAATATTTGCTTATAAAAGAACAAACACAATCCATAAAATTTAATTTTTATTGCAAAACTAAATTACTAAAATGTTAGGTGTATTAGCTGAAGAGCACAAGACTTAGTTCTTTTAAACTATAGAACCCGACCGTAAATACAATATAGAATCCTGATACCCATAATTTACTTGAAACGGTTTAAACCAATTTTTCATTTGAAACTATATTAAAGTAATTTAAGTATTTTTTACACTTACTCATCTTTCTCAATTATTATAGTAGGTTTTTAATCTTGAAAAAGAACCAATGGTATTATCTATTTGAACTATATCATATTTCCATGGGTGTTTTATATATGGACCCATATTTATAATTATTTTAACTATTATATATTATAGAATCCAAAAAATGTAAATAATTTATATAATATTATAGTAATCTATTAAAATTTATATAATAATAATAATGATAATAATATTAATAATATCTATGTAAATGAAAATGAAAAAAATTAAATAAAGAAAATTTAATAAATCAATATCAAACTTTTATAAGATTATATTTTAAAATGGAAAAATACTATCCTTTTATTAAACAATTTTATTCTTACATATTATTTTTATTCAAACATAATAATTTCCTCACAATATTATTTTACTCAGTTTGCAATTTGAGGTATTACATTAGGAGTAATATCATCTAAAGAAGATGAATCAATACACCAACATCGGCCTCGATCACATAGCCCTTTTTTTCCAGGACATCCAGGTTGACAATCTCCATTTGATTTACATGGTCCGTCAAGTTCTCTTCCTTCTGATTTCTTGCATATATCTGCATGGAAACAATTCTTCAAAACATAAGAATAACATTGTATGTAAACAAAAAATAATTTAAAATGTAAATTTATTACAAGTTAAACATCCCTTTAGAAAGCAGACAACTTATTCATTTTGTCAGTAGTTTCAAACTTGATGTGAAAATGCAGAAAGCCAAGAGATATATCATTATAAAAGTCGAAATCCTTGTAGTATCCATATTTTTAATATATCAGATTATATGATACATATATATGATATTTATATATGTATTTGTTGAGACTACATCTTGAACGTATTAATTACCACAAATTAATTTCATAAATTCAAAAGAAACTTTAAGTTTATGTAAGAGAAGAAAATATAGTTTTTTTGACCAACATAAAATAATACCTTATAAACAATTAGAATTATAATATTATAGTTAATCAAGTCAAAGAGTAAACTAATAATAATTCTTTTTAATTTAAATATAAATAACAAGTTCAATGTAACTTATTTTAATGATATATCACAGTTTAAAATATTGAAAAAGGATAAAAGAAAGTCTATAAGTGGGAGGGTAGCTCACTTTGTTAGGTTAGTTGAATATAAGTTTTGGAGTTTAGGGGTTAATCCTTAACTAAAGCATTTGTTAGTAATTTGGAAGAAGTGTTATTAGAAACAAGATGTCAACAATTAAAAGTATGTATTTTTTTTAAAAAAATAAAAAAAAATAATATTTATTAATTCAAAATAATGGTTTATTTGATCTGTGTTTTATTTATATAGGTTCTTGTTCTTATACAAAAATAATCAAAATCTGTTTTACTTAAGATACACTTGGAGTTGCTTCGTTGCTAGCTTCTGGTGGCAGAGTCTAAAGAACAATTGCTAGTCTGGTTTGACGAAGACTCTGAGCTGATGGCCTTAACATTCAGACGAGTTCCTATACTTAGTAATTGTATATCAATATCCGGTACCATTAAGAGTTGGGGATAAATCTGTGGACTATTCGTAATACTAAAAGCAAGTTGTACTGTCTTATCAGCCTGTCAGCTCAAGTCTATAAGATTGCAAGGCTTAACAAAAGTCAGTACGATATATGGATGTCTGCTCCCAACGGCTCTATTTGTATAAAACCTCTTGAAGACTCAAAGGTTAAACATATTACACACTTTATTTAAAATCTGTTGTGCATCCATCTTCAACGTCTCTTGTACTACAGAGCAAAAGCAAACACACTTGATCAAGTCACCTTTTCAACGGCTAGTTTTTGGAAATGCTATATATATGGTTGAAGATCAAGCTTAAATTTTCACAAAGATTCTTCTGTTGAAGAAGTAGCAAGATCAACCAACTATCAACTCTATGTAATATGCAGATTTTATGCGCTACATTGTAATTGTAAAAGCCCTAAGATTTCTTACCCCTGTATATATTTATATATCTTAAGTGCTTTAGGTCTTTGTTATAGTGATCTCCCGTACCTCTGATGCTCGCATCATGTACACCTTGTTCTCTATTCTACTAAGCCTTCAGTAGATTAGATTAAGTCTCTTGTTATGTGCTTGAGCAAAAAGTCTTGTCTCATTAGGACTCAAGAAACAAGTGTTGAGCCAAGATGTTTAAGTCAGGTAAGTCACATTGCTTAAATGCTTGAGTTGTAAAAGTCTTATTCAGCTTGTCTGATTAAGCAAGGTGAAGTCTTAGGCAGGCGGTCTAAGCAAGAGAAGTCTTGGTCAGGAGCTGATTCAGGAGATAGAAGTCTTATATATCATCTATAAGAAAAGAAAGTCTTAGATATATGCTCTAAGCAAAGGGAATTCTCAACCAGTAGACAGATGAGGAGGCAGCTTAGTCAGATGGTGTAATCAAAAGGTAAGTCTTAGACATGTGCTCTAAACAAAAGGAAGTCCCAACCAGAAGACAGATGAGCAGACGACACAGTTAGATGGTTTGAGTAAAGGTTAAGTCTTAAACATGTGTTCTAAGTAAGGGAAGTCTTAGACAGTTGGCCTGAGTAGTTGTAAAACTCTTATGCGGAAGTATAAGCAGTTGTAATCATAAAGTTATTATAATGAAAAGCTCTTGTGAGACAATGGGACTGGATTACTATTAGTTAGGGGAGGAACCAGTATAAATCTTTTGTGTCTTCTATTGTTTTTTTATTTACTTCTATTATATCCATTGCTAAGGGAATTAACTCAGAATCTAGACACTAGTTCTGATTGTGAAACTCTGATCAGAAGCTAAATAATAAAAAAAACGTGAAACATAATTCAATCTCCCATTCTTGTGTACTTTTTACACCTTTAAAAATGTGATACCTCTTTATTTAAAATTACAAAAATAAACTATTACAACTAAAGTAGAAAATAAACATTAGATTGACCTATTTATTTCAATTATGTTTCTTTTTTTATTTTTAATATATTTAAAAATAAATACAAATGCTTTCTTAAATTTTTTAAAATGATAGTATTTAAGTTTAAAATATTGATATATATTTTTAACGAATAATTGTAAACTAATTATTTTCATTTAAAATAATATTATATTGGTCATAAAATATATGTTCTTGATAAAGAAATTATGAGGATTAATATTCTATGTAGAAGTACTAATTTACAATATTTAGTGATATTAATATTTTTAACATATTGTAAATATAATAACTTTATTCTTACAAAATATGGTTAGTTATTTTTTTCATTTTAAAAATAAAATAGATATTTATTACTATATGAATATTTGTTTTTTTTATTCAATACTTTTTTTAGTCATGTATATTTACCTTGAGGTTCATTTTCCTCCCTTAACTTAAAAAGGTTTCTTATTGGTCCCTTAACTCTTTAAAACATATCATGTTAGTCATTTCTATGTAATTAGCTATGAATTTAGCGACTTATTTTTCAGATTATCTGTCGATAAATAGACAAATTTATATGACACATTTTAAAAAGTTAAGAGATCAATATGAACTTAATTTTTTTACGTTAAGGAACTAAATTGAACCTCAAGGTAAGCATAAAATACCAAAAAGGATATATTAAGCCTTTTTTTTTACTGACGATTGTTTTTGATATATTTGAATTTTTTTAAAGCAAGCGGAGATAGTGTGATCTTCAACAACCTAACTAGATTAAGATTATAAGAAAAGTACAAAAAATTGAGAGACATAAAAATAAATTTAATGTAATTCAAAAACAAGTAAAATGGGTTTTATAGAATATGTTAAAATGGTAAATTAATCACAGCTCTTAATCACATTTATAGTTCAGAATTTGTGAGAGAGAAATGCTTTAATTTGACAGCCTGTTTATTATTGTTTTTTTTTTGTTGTGTATTTGGTGGTTTAGGGTCCAAATTATTTTCAACAGAAATTGGGCAATTCCGATGTTATAGTTCAGAGAATCATTTCATTTTCTTTGTGGTGGTTGGCTTTCGGTTCTATATTAAGAATTAATTATAATTATAATAAATTGTATAAATATCCATTTGATTATTTGTAGAAGAATTTGATATTTGAAAGTGGCGGTGTTGTAATTTGTTTTTTAGGTTGGAGTAGCCCTAGTACTTATCATGAATGAATGTTTGCTTATAAAAAAAACAAACAAAATCCATAAAATTTTATTTTTATTGCAAAACTAAATTACTAAAATGTTAGGTGTATTAGCTGAAGAGCACAAGACTTAGTTCTTTTAAACTATAGAACCCGACCGTAAATACAATATAGAAACCTGATACCTGTTGCACCCTAAAATTTGACCAACCGGGTGTCGTATCTGGCTCTATGTTTCGACGCATAACCGCATTCGCATCTGCATATCGCATACAGTGCATTTTTCATTTGTATTGATTTTATCGGGATCACAGCTCTCGTCTCGCGTTTCAGGTGTTTTTAATCAGTTCAGATAGGTAGAATCGTATTTTTGGGATATTTCGGTGTCCGTTTATTTTTTACCGGCTATTTTGGTGCGCTCTCGCGGTGTTATGTGTCGTTCGGTGCTATTTTTGTCCCTCTGGGAATTATTGTGATTTTTCTGGATTTTATTGGCCATTTTTAGGGTTTAAATAGCTTTTAAATCATTTTTAGGATTTAATAGGATTTTTAATAGTTTTAATTCTTTTTAAATAGATTTAAATCATTTTTAGCATTTTATAGAATATTAGTAGGTTTTAATATTTTTAATCATTGTAATTTCTTTTTAGAATATATTAGGTAGATTTTAATCATTTTTAGATAATATAGAGTAATATAGTTTTTAGAATTCTTAATGAAATAAATAAATAGCATTTTCTTTTTAGAATATAATAGGGTTTAATAGAAATTAAATGTTTTTTAGATATAAATAATATAGATTTTATTTTAGAATATTAATTGAGTTTTGAATATATTCTTTTAGATAGTATAGAATTTAATGGCATTTTTAATATAGAAATAAATAGATTTTTCTTTTATTTTATTTTATAGAATTTAAATAGGTAATATAGGTTTTATTAGAGATTTATTAGTTTGATTTTTAGATTAGTGGAATTTTTAGAGCATTATTAGTTTAGGAGTTAATTAAAATTAATAGCTTTTTAGAATAATTCTCATTGTTAGGTTTAATTGAGTTTAGTTTAGTAGGATTAGATATTAATTAGGTTTTTAATCCTGGTTTTAATTCAGTTTTTTTGAGTTTTTTTAATGGTTTTCGTTGGGCCCGGGTATCAGTGAAAGGCCCAGAGTTTATTTTGTCCAGCCAAGTCCAAATCAGTCCACAATCTCCAGCATTCTCCAGCAAGTTCTAGAACAATCCGGAAATTCTCAGGGTATATAGTCTCAGAGCAGGCCACGTGTTCAAGGAAGAGGGACCCCACGTTACACATCCCACACACGTCACGCACTCTCAGCTTCGCCTCTCTCACTGCCACGCCATGCACACGTGGCACGCATGCACCGTCTCCACCCACTAACGCAGCCACGTGCCTCCACCACACCACTCCACTGGCCCTCGCCTGAAACCGTCACCGGCCGACATGCATGGCCGGCGACCACCGCACACATCACCAGAAAACCTCCAAAATTTTCCAGACTCCGGTCAACATTCATCTTCTTCCTCTGTTCTGATCAACATCACCAATAACCTTTTCCAGACTCCGATCAACAACCTTCATCTTCCTCCCCTAAGCTTCATCATCCTCAACCCAGAAATTCCCAGAAACTTCCTATTCAACCTCCGATCAACCTCCACACTCAACCAATTTCAAGAACCATCCTCATCAACCATATCCACCAGAAACTTCATATCAAATTTTTCCCAGAAAATCATCGTCATCTCCATCAACGTTCATAGAACAGCAAGAACATATATCCAAATCCTAGAAACGCTCCAATCGCCAGCAATAGGAACATGCAAGAGCGTCATCGTTCAACAATTCACGAACAAACTTCAGTGGACGATCTCCAAGATCCAGGAACTTCAACAAACTTCGCCTTCAGATCTTCATCTCCAGAAGAACACTTAGCCAATTCCAGATCAAGTTTTGTCAAGATCGCTCCCAGATTCTCAAAAAATCTCCAGAAGCTTCAAGAGCTTCATCACGCTTCAACTGTCTTCCACCCAACCTTCACCGTTCAACCATTCAAGAACAAACTCCAGATTACCCTCCAGAGCTTCATCACGCTCCAACATGCAACTTCAATCACCTCCAGTATCTTGTCCAGATACTCAACGTCCATCACCATCCATTCTTCAGTTCTTCAAGTATTACCCTCACAAGAACATGTAGCTTCAAAACCTCTAGGGGATTCGTACGAAGATCTTCATAGCGTGGTTAGTTCTTGCCTCGATTGATTGCTTGATTATGGTTTTTTCTGGTTCGTGGTGTGAGCGAGTGAGGTTGACAGAGGAGGCTCAGAGAGGAGTTGGAAGCGGCTGAGGGAGAAGGTGAACAGTACAAAGGGGAAATTGAGGAAGATTAGGGTTTTTGGCTGAAGAAGTTATTGGACATGGACTATGGGCCTCTGAAGCCCAATGTTTCGTACAATCACACCACGTTTTTTGGCATCCACCCCCCTCTGTGTGGTATGTGGGCCAAATCAACAAACTCAAGCCCAACGAACTAGCACCCAGCGTTTCTGCTGGCATCACCCCCCTCTGTTTGGTCTTTTTTTGGCAGCATCAACTGGGCTGGGCCCAGTTTACAGTTTTTTTATTTTCTTTTAATCCCTTTGTAACTGTTAAACCCCCCCCCCCCCTTTGTATTTTGTTTTCTTATTTTCTTTGTTTAGAAAAAGAAAAGAAAAGAAATATTATAAAAAAATAATAGAAAAAGAAAAGTGTTTAGAATAATAAAAGAAAAGAAATATTAGAGGAGAAAAATATAGAAAAAAATATGAAAAAAATAGAGAAAAATAAAGGGAAAAATATATTAAAAAAAATATGAAAAATATTTTGAAAGAAAGGAGAAAATAGTTGAAAAGAAAAGAAGGAAAAAGAGAAAAAAATATTAGTGTAGACTTAATATTTTTTTAAGTACATTTTCTTTTAGGATATATTTTCATAGAAATTATTTTACGGTTTTAGGGATAGTTTAGAAGCCCACTTGTTAGGGGGCTATTTTCCATTCGATTTTTCAGGATAGAATAGGATAGTGTTTCCTAGGAGATTTATTTTCAGTATTCATCCATTGTAATCATTTTTAAGAATGTTAATAAAACGAGATTTGAGCTGTGGTCCCAAAGTAGCCGAACTACAGCTGCTCTGATTCCTTGTGTCAGACGAGGATATGTAGGCATAGGATGCGATATCCTAGCAAGCACACTGACGACTAACCTTTTGTTCTCTCGCTGCTGTGCGACCGAGACTTTCCCGCTGACGACTAATTGTAACCCTTTTTCTCTCTTGCCCAAGTGCATTTGAGACCAAGCCATAGTTTTGCCCATAGGTCCCCGAACCTTTGAAACCAGTTGTTTTTCTCACTGCTGTGTGAGAATGCCTTGTTTAGCCGTAGTTAGCCTGAACTGCGTAAAGCTCTGATCTTCCGTGCAGTGTGGAAGTACGTAGGCACAAGACGCGAGGTCTTGGCGAGCCAATTTTCCCTGTAGTCCCGAACTACGTTGACTCTGACTTTCTCTCTTGAGAATACGTAGGCATAGAGTGCGACGCTCTATCGAGTCAGTTCCCTTCTGTTTAGATTTAGCAGCCGTAGATAGATTGTTTTGCATCCTTTAGACAACCCAAGCAAGCGTGGATCCCGTCGAGTACGACGGACGTGAGGGGTGCTAATACCTTCCCCTTGCGTAACCGACTCCCGAACCCAGGTTTTGGTTGCGATGACCATACCTTTCCCCGTTTTTTGCGAGGTTTACTTCGAGCGTTTCCTTTCCCTCCGTTGGGATAAATAACGCACGGTGGCGACTCTTCTGTCAGCCGGCGCCGATTTTCGTAGTAGCGATAGCTGGCGACTCTGCTGGGGATCCAACGTCCCCTGGCTGCTAAGGATTGCGATAGTCCTTATGCATGCGGGATCTAACGTCCCCTAAGAGAGAGTCAATCCTAGCGCTTGTTTGCTTGTCTATTGGGGCTTATTTATCGATATTATCTGTTGCTGTTGGGGTGTTACGGGTGTTCTATGATTGAGAGAAGCCGGACCTGGGCTTGAGTGCACCTTAGACTTAGAGTAGAGATTAGTTGGCGCCCGCATGCTTTGCTTGCCTTGGTGTCCCGCGAAATCTACACTCAGACGAGGTTCTTCTGGTTGGCCTCTTGACCCACCCTTTGGGTGGCTTGGGTTGCTGGTTAGTTGGATTGTCGACTCTGGGAACCGTTCATTTGGAAGTTAGCTAAGTGAGGCCTCTTCAGGACTCGATGATGCCACTCCTTCTGGGAATCGTATCGTCAGTCTTGAAAGTCTGTGACGCTGACGACCGCATAGGATGCCGTACCTTGTCAGATATAGGTCCATACCTGTGAGTGGGGGGGTTTTTTGTGCAGGAAACTTGACTTCCAACCTACCCGTTATATTGGTCTTCTCTTCAGAGCAACCGTACTCCGTCAGCAGCGTAGCAGTATTCAGATTTGTGTGGGGGCTGTGGTCCCGTTGTTTGCTGCATCTTGCATATCATGTGCATATCAGTGTTGCATTGCATATCATCCTCCAGCTAGCCAGAGTTCTGATCCAACCTTTGTTTCCTGAAGGTGATTACCCGGAGAGTGGATTGAGCAGTTGTTGACTGTCAGAAGACCGACCTAGGGGTTGAGTAGATTTGAGCAGAATCGAGCATTGAAGTCAGCTGAAGACTATTGGTAGCTATGTCTGAAGGCAATTTCCAGTCTCCTAACACCCTGACAGGATTCACTATGGCGTCCAACCCTCTGTATGATTCCATGGAAGACTTCCCTCAAGTGAACAACATTGCTGCAGACCAAGTTGTACAGCCTTCTGTTGAGAACTGAGGTCGACATGAGCAGTTTGTTGCCCGAAATGAGCGTCCTCCTCCTGTTAACAATCAAGGTGTTGCTTTCCCTGTGATGAATTACCGAAGAGATATTCCAATGGCTGGGATGGTAGATCCAAGAGCTCTTGACAATGGTAGAAGACTCCGAGCATTGGAAGAAGGATTGAAAGCTTTGAAAGCCAAAGATGCTGTTAACCTGGATGTTGTAGGCATGTGTTTGGTTCCTGACCTGGTGTTGCCTTATAAGTTCAAAGTGCCGAAATTTGAGAAGTACACGGGAGATAGCTGTCCGAAGCTGCATTTGATGATGTTCTGTCGAAGAATGACTGCGTTCGCGCGAGATGACAAATTGATGATCCATTGCTTTCAAGATAGTCTGACTGGGGCATCTTTGAGGTGGTATATGCAGTTAGAGAGAAATCAGATTCAATCATGGATGGATTTAGCCAGAGCTTTTCTGAAGCAGTACGATTACAATTTAGACATAGCTCCCTATCGCATGCATTTGCAAGAGTTGTCTCAAGAGAACAATGAATCTATCAGGAAGTATGCTCAGAGATGGAGAGAATTTGCTGCTAGAGTGCGTCCACCGCTGGTAGATCAAGAGCTGGCAAGCATGTTTGTAGATTCCCTACAATATCCGTACTTCAAAAGATTGCTTGGAATTCCGGCAAGTTTCTCTGACGTGGTAGAATTAGGAGAGCGCCTTGAGTATGCCATAAGAATTGGGAAAATTCAGATTACTTCATATGATCAAGCTGGTGAAACTGAATATCCTTGTGACTATCAGGATGAAGAAGAAGTTGTGATCAACTCAGTCATGCCGAAGGTTGAATATCCTCGAAGTGAATCAGTGAATTTTGTTGGTTCATCGTCTTATCAGAGATCAGTACCTCCTGTGGCTTGTTATACTGAACAGACAGCCATGCCTGGGGCACCCTATCAGGGATCTTATGTCGCTTCCATTGCAAATCAGCGAACTCGTGGTCGAGGTTATCAGAATCAGCGTCAGAATCAGAATCGACCTCGCAACAACTTGGAACGAAGGAAAGCTCCTTCTCATCCAGTGCCTATGCCGTATAGCCAGTTGCTACCATCTTTGATCCTGAAGTCTTTGGTGGAGCTGAAAGCTCTTAAGCCAGTTCCAGAACCTTACCCTCCTGGGTACAATCCCCACGTTCAGTGTGGTTATCATGGTGGCTCTCCGGGGCATTCGACGGAAGATTGTAAAGCATTTCAGGCGAAGGTACAGCAGTTGATCGACCAAGATCGCATTTCCTTTCGAGAAGGATTTCTGTTTGTTCATCCCAACCGCTCAGCTGTCTAAGCTCGTAGACTCGGAAAGTATTCCCCAGCAAATAAGCCAGTGGTCCAGACAGGCAGGCGCCTCAGCATTGGCAGTCCTCAGGCCTTTATATCATTTGCATTTGTAGTTTCTTTTTCTGTTAGTTACTACCCGCTTTTAAACATTGTATGTTTCGAATGGTGATAATAATAAAGTGACTATGCATTTTTCTGAATTAATCATGTCGCTGTCGCTCATTTACTGCATTGCACTGACACTTGCATTTTTATTCACTCCACTTTATCCCTGTGACTAGCAAAGATTGGAGGGAGGATGACGAAACTAAACTCATAACCGATGATCGTATGCTTTCAGATAAGACCTTACCGATGACGTACAAGGCATTGTTTCAAATTCCCCAAACACTGGAGATATACGGAGTTAGTCCCTTGTTAACCACTTCGAGCCAGGAAGTAGAAGTTTTTCAGACTTTTTAACCCTCACATCTTAACCCGGGGCAGGGTAGTTGTCAGTTAGCTTGACCGAGCATTCAAGTCTTACAGAGGAGTGTTGTCTTTCAGGGACCAATATCAGTTGATACCTTTCAAGAGGTCAAAACTCATCAATCAGGAGTGAGACAGTTACAATCCTTTCGGAGCAATCAAGACAACCAGTGTCACACGACTTTGGTCCAAAAGAAAAAAGAGAAAGAAAGCCCGCTAAGTAAAAAGAAAGGAAAAGCTAGAAAGCTAATACTTAGGCAAAAATCAGGGCATCCCGCTGGACTTCAAAAGAAAGCGAAAAAACGAAAAGAACTCAAAAGGAGTCAGTCCAGGCAAAAATTAGGGAATCAAAAGAATGAAAAGAGGGATAAAAATTTTTCCCCAGCAAATTACAAAGTCGTGTACACGGGCACCGAAAGCGAAGAAGGAGTAACTATCACTCTAGAAAAAAAAAGCCTCGTGAATTCCTTACTGGTGGTTCTTACCATTCAACATACTTCTCGAAGAGGCGAGCGCTTGTGCCAGGTTAACTGAACCTTAGGATCGGAGATCATCACGTAGAAGGGGTGGGTACAAATCAAAATTTGAGCCGAATATCCTTTGTTTCACGAACCATGAACCCGACCACGATACAACCCTTAAAAGACCTAATTGAGGTAGGGTTAGTCTGAAGCGCATTACGATAAGGTTGAGTAACCTGACTCCTTCTTGACTTGCTAGTCACATCCTTGTTGTGTTTTTCACTGACCACGTAAGCACTACGGTTGAACTTTGGTTCATTCGTCACTCACAATCATAGCATGTAAATGAGTGACAGCTCAAATTTTTTCAAAATCTGCATAACCACTGCATTAAGATTACCATTCGTGAATAGACAATTCTAATGGCAGGTTAGTAGTTGGCATAGAAGAAATTCCAACAGGGAATCGTCAAGCAGGACCGAGTAATTCAGCAGTCTGAATCAGAATGGTGTATGTTGTGAAGACCCGTGAATCAGGGGCATTAACTTCCAGTAAGTTTAGTATCAGTTAGTCTGAGAACAAGTCCCGAAGCTTCAGTTGATCAGGGGCAGTTTGTGTGAGAAGCAGTTGATCCGAAGTGAGTCTTCTCGAGAATCAATCAGGGGCAATTATGCAGAACGTTGAGATTTGAAAGCAGATATTTCAGGTGGATAATCAGATCAGGTTAAGTCGCTAGAACGCTCATTCAGGGGCAAGTCATCGCAGAGAGTATTGAAGCCAACTGGGTTGATGGAGATTGAATTCTGTTGTTGTATAGATACCGGGGCAAATATTCTCGAAGTCGTCTCGTAGCAAGCTGTTCATAGCAAGTACTCTTAAGAGTTAGACTGGGGCAGGTTGTTCAAGCCAGTCTTGTTATCCCCAGCTGAGTGTACTGGGGCAAGTTGTTCAAGCCAGTCTGTTTATCCCCAGCCGGAATTGAGTATCGGGGATCATGTCAATACCCTTACCAAAAACCTTAGCATTTCGAAAAAGGCCGTGTTGTCGTTGGATCATTATCCTACAGTCTAAACCTGTTGCGTGTCAGTAACCAGTTGTTTCCAAAGTCCAGTTCTCGCCTGGCAAATCGGTAACCAGTTCTCGTCTGGCCTACCCTATCGTAAGCATCAGTTCTCGTCTGGTGCAGTTTATCGTAAGCATCAGTTCCCGTCTGGTGCAGTTTATTGCAACCAGTTCTCGTCTGGTCACCGTTTCTTCAAAGTGTTGTATCAGTTCTCGTCTGGTACATGTCGTTGCGTAACCAGTTCTCGTCTGGTCATCGTGTGCTTTAACCTACGTGGTATACCAGTTCTCGTCTGGTGTACGTCAGCTTTCAGCCAGTTCTCGCCTGGTTGTCTATGCCTCGGTCTGTTATCCAGTCAGCCCCGTTTGACGTTCAAAACACAAAAATCAATTTTGCTATCAGTTCTCGCCTGGTAGTCTACCTTTGAATGCTAGTTCTCGTCTAGTATTTTCCATATCTTCCACTGTGTACTTAGTCCATGTTTATCCTAAACCAGAAAAGCAAAAACAAAAAAAAAAACCTAAAGGTATCTGACCCAGTAGTTCTCAATGACCCGCATGTTGTCATGTTTACCGATATGAAGCTCGACGGATACCAGTGCCCCGATTAATGTTTGAATTCCTCGTGGATGTTGTTAAATCAGAATTGCCACTCTTCCGCAGATGAAAGTTGCTTATTATCCCCGGAAGAGTCGAGATTGTCTTTCACCCCGTATCAGAGTAGGATCAGGAGTATCCTCAGCAGATTAAGATTGATATCCAGCAGTAAGTCGTTTACAATTAACCTCAGTTTGGGTCTATCCCCGCAGAGCACAATCAGTTGCCTATGGTTTGAAGAGAGCATCCCCAAGCAGAGTTGTTCTTTCTTTCCCCAGTGAAGTCGCCAAGCATGGTTGCCTTTTCATTTCTCCAGCAGGACAGTTATCCCCAGCGGATTTGGTTTCTCGTTTCCAGCATTTATTTTGCTGAGATAATTTTGTGACTTCGGTTCATCCCCAGTAGAGTTGACGTTGCCTCCAGCATTTATTTTGCCAAGCGGTTTTCAGACCTGGAGTTCTCTGGCAGCTCGAGCCTGCATTAGCATTTGTATATATCGTTAGATTTGCATCTATCAAACATATAGCATACCCATGTCGTCTGGGCATCGCATTTTCAAACAGAACGCATAGCATTTACATGTCATATAGGGCATCGCATCATTTCAAGCATACGCATGTCGAAGCATAGACCAGGTTGGTTACCTATTGGATTTCGAATTTGTTCACCTGCAGAGTTGTGTGGTTCAGCTTCTCGTCTTCCCCATATTTGGTTGTTACGTCAGCATCGAAAAAAACAACAAGGAGAGATTGACATATATCAGGTTTCTGAAGCTGCCGCCTTCGTCAGAATAGGTGCCAGGCAGTTCAATTCAGAATTCCCCAGGAGAATTGTCCTCAAGTTCGCAGTGAACTGTGAGTTGACCGAATTTTATCCCATGAGAGAGATGGGAATCAAGGTGTTTGCTTTTTTGAAGCATTATTCCAATACTTGTGGTGTCACACAAGTGATTGGTGTTGATAAGGAGAAGAAAATTTATCAGAAAATTGACTAGTTGTTGCCGTGACAACCGAACTTCAGTTTATTGGGAGCTATTCCTCAAGCAGTTTTGCAGTATATTCCCGCGGTTGGCAAATTTCAGGGTTCCATTTGTATTCAACCGTCATCTACCGCGAATGTTTGAAGGCTGAGCGCTCTTCACCCATTCAGGTCCAAGCCGCTTGAATAGGGGCAGCTGTTGCACCCTAAAATTTGACCAACCCGGTCTCGTATCTGGCTCTATGTTTCGACGCATAACCGCATTCGCATCTGCATATCGCATACAGTGCATTTTTCATTTGTATTGATTTTATCGGGATCACAGCTCTCGTCTCGCGTTTCAGGTGTTTTTAATCAGTTCAGATAGGTAGAATCGTATTTTTGGGATATTTCGGTGCCCGTTTATTTTTTACCGGCTATTTTGGTGCGCTCTCGCGGTGTTATGTGTCGTTCGGTGCTATTTTTGTCCCTCTGGGAATTATTGTGATTTTTCTGGATTTTATTGGCCATTTTTAGGGTTTAAATAGCTTTTAAATCATTTTTAGGATTTAATAGGATTTTTAATAGTTTTAATTCTTTTTAAATAGATTTAAATCATTTTTAGCATTTTATAGAATATTAGTAGGTTTTAATATTTTTAATAATTGTAATTTCTTTTTAGAAATATATTAGGTAGATTTTAATCATTTTTAGATAATATAGAGTAATATAGTTTTTAGAATTCTTAATGAAATAAATAAATAGCATTTTCTTTTTAGAATATAATAGGGTTTAATAGAAATTAAATGTTTTTTAGATATAAATAATATAGATTTTCTTTTAGAATATTAATTGATTTTTGAATATATTCTTTTAGATAGTATAGAATTTAATGGCATTTTTAATATAGAAATAAATAGATTTTTCTTTTATTTTCTTTTATAGAATTTAAATAGGTAATATAGGTTTTATTAGAGATTTATTAGTTTGATTTTTAGATTAGTGGAATTTTTAGAGCATTATTAGTTTAGGAGTTAATTAAAATTAATAGCTTTTTAGAATAATTCTCATTGTTAGGTTTAATTGAGTTTAGTTTAGTAGGATTAGATATTAATTAGGTTTTTAATCCTGGTTTTAATTCAGTTTTTTTGAGTTTTTTTAATGGTTTTCGTTGGGCCCAGGTATCAGTGAAAGGCCCAGAGTTTATTTTGTCCAGCCAAGTCCAAATCAGTCCACAATCTCCAGCATTCTCCAGCAAGTTCTAGAACAATCCGGAAATTCTCAGGGTATATAGTCTCAGAGCAGGCCACGTGTTCAAGGAAGAGGGACCCCACGTTACACATCCCACACACGCCACGCACTCTCAGCTTCGCCTCTCTCACTGCCACGCCATGCACACGTGGCACGCATGCACCGTCTCCACCCACTAACGCAGCCACGTGCCTCCACCACACCACTCCACTGGCCCTCGCCTGAAACCGTCACCGGCCGGCATGCATGGCCGGCGACCACCGCACACATCACCAGAAAACCTCCAAAATTTTCCAGACTCTGGTCAACATTCAACTTCTTCCTCTGTTCCGATCAACATCACCAATAACCTTTTCCAGACTCCGATCAACAACCTTCATCTTCCTCCCCTAAGCTTCATCATCCTCAACCCAGAAATTCCCAGAAACTTCCTATTCAACCTCCGATCAACCTCCACACTCAACCAATTTCAAGAACCATCCTCATCAACCATATCCACCAGAAACTTCATATCAAATTTTTCCCAGAAAATCATCGTCATCTCCATCAACGTTCATAGAACAGCAAGAACATATATCCAAATCCTAGAAACGCTCCAATCGCCAGCAATAGGAACATGCAAGAGCGTCATCGTTCAACAATTCACGAACAAAGTTCAGTGGACGATCTCCAAGATCCAGGAACTTCAACAAACTTCGCCTTCAGATCTTCATCTCCAGAAGAACACTTAGCCAATTCCAGATCAAGTTTTGTCAAGATCGCTCCCAGATTCTCAAAAAATCTCCAGATGCTTCAAGAGCTTCATCACGCTTCAACTGTCTTCCACCCAACCTTCACCGTTCAACCATTCAAGAAAAACTCCAGATTACCCTCCAGAGCTTCATCACGCTCCAACATGCAACTTCAATCACCTCCAGTATCTTGTCCAGATACTCAACGTCCATCACCATCCATTCTTCAGTTCTTCAAGTATTACCCTCACAAGAACAGGTAGCTTCAAAACCTCTAGGGGATTCGTACGAAGATCTTCATAGCGTGGTTAGTTCTTGCCTCGATTGATTGCTTGATTATGGTTTTTTCTGGTTCGTGGTGTGAGCGAGTGAGGTTGACAGAGGAGGCTCAGAGAGGAGTTGGAAGCGGCTGAGGGAGGAGGTGAACAGTACAAAGGGGAAATTGAGGAAGATTAGGGTTTTTGGCTGAAGAAGTTATTGGACATGGACTATGGGCCTCTGAAGCCCAATGTTTCGTACAATCACACCATGTTTTTTGGCATCCACCCCCCTCTGTGTGGTCTGTGGGCCAAATCAACAAACTCAAGCCCAACGAGCTAGCACCCAGCGTTTCTGCTGGCATCACCCCCCTCTGTTTGGTCTTTTTTTGGCAGCATCAACTGGGCTGGGCCCAGTTTACAGTTTTTTTATTTTCTTTTAATCCCTTTGTAACTGTTAAACCCCCCCCCCCCTTTGTATTTTGTTTTCTTATTTTCTTTGTTTAGAAAAAGAAAAGAAAAGAAATATTATAAAAAAATAATAGAAAAAGAAAAGTGTTTAGAATAATAAAAGAAAAGAAATATTAGAGGAGAAAAATATAGAAAAAAATATGAAAAAAATAGAGAAAAATAAAGAGAAAAATATATTAAAAAAAAATATGAAAAATATTTTGAAAGAAAGGAGAAAATAGTTGAAAAGAAAAGAAGGAAAAAGATAAAAAAATATTAGTGTAGACTTAATATTTTTTTAAGTACATTTTCTTTTAGGATATATTTTCATAGAAATTATTTTACGGTTTTAGGGATAGTTTAGAAGCCCACTTGTTAGGGGGCTATTTTCCATTCGATTTTTCAGGATAGAATAGGATAGTGTTTCCTAGGAGATTTATTTTCATTATTCACCCATTGTAATCATTTTTCAGAATGTTAATAAAACGAGATTTGAGCTGTGGTCCCAAAGTAGCCGAACTACAGCTGCTCTGATTCCTTGTGTCAGACGAGGATATGTAGGCATAGGATGCGATATCCTAGCGAGCACACTGACGACTAACCTTTTGTTCTCTCGCTGCTGTGCGACCGAGACTTTCCCGCTGACGACTAATTGTAACCCTTTTTCTCTCTTGCCCAAGTGCATTTGAGACCAAGCCATAGTTTTGCCCATAGGTCCCCGAACCTTTGAAACCAGTTGTTTTTCTCACTGCTGTGTGAGAATGCCTTGTTTAGCCGTAGTTAGCCTGAACTACGTAAAGCTCTGATCTTCCGTGCAGTGTGGAAGTACGTAGGCACAAGACGCGAGGTCTTGGCGAGCCAATTTTCCCTGTAGTCCCGAACTACGTTGACTCTGACTTTCTCTCTTGAGAATACGTAGGCATAGAGTGCGACGCTCTATCGAGTCAGTTCCCTTCTGTTTAGATTTAGCAGCCGTAGATAGATTGTTTTGCATCCTTTAGACAACCCAAGCAAGCGTGGATCCCGTCGAGTACGACGGACGTGAGGGGTGCTAATACCTTCCCCTTGCGTAACCGACTCCCGAACCCAGGTTTTGGTTGCGATGACCATACCTTTCCCCGTTTTTTGCGAGGTTTACTTCGAGCGTTTCCTTTCCCTCCGTTGGGATAAATAACGCACGGTGGCGACTCTTCTGTCAGCCGGCGCCGATTTTCGCAATAGCGACAATACCCATAATTTACTTGAAACGGTTTAAACCAATTTTTCATTTGAAACTATATTAAAATAATTTATGTTTTTTTTACACTTACTCATCTTGCTCAATTATTATAGTAGGTTTTTAATCTTAAAAAAGAACCAATGGTATTATCTATTTGAACTATATCATATTTCCATGGGTGTTTTATATATGGACCCATATTTATAATTATTTTAACTATTATATATTATAGAATCCAAAAAATGTAAATACTTTATATAATATTATAGTAATCTATTAAAATATATATGATAATAATAATAAAAATAATAATATCTATGTAAATGAAAATGAAAAAAATTAAATAAAGAAAATTTAATAAATAAATATCAAACTTTTATAAGATTATATTTTAAAATGGAAAAATACTATCCTTTTATTAAACAATTTTATTGTTACATATTATTTTTATTCAAACATAATAATTTCCTCACAATATTATTTTACTCGGTTTGCAATTTGAGGTATTACATTAGGAGTAATATCATCTAAAGAAGATGAATCAATACACCAACATCGGCCTCGATCACATAGCCCTTTTTTTCCAGGACATCCAGGCTGACAATCTCCATTTGATTTACATGGTCCGTTAAGTTCTCTTCCTTCTGATTTCTTGCATATATCTGCATGGAAACAATTCTTCAAAACATAAGAATAATATTGTATGTAAACAAAAAATAATTTAAAATGTAAATTTATTACAAGTTAAACATCCCTTTAGAAAGCAGACAACTTATTCATTTTGTCATTAGTTTCAAACCTGATGTGAAAATGCAGAAAGCCAAGAGATATATCATTATAAAAGTCGAAATCCTTGTAGTATCCATATTTTTAATATATCAGATTATATGATACATATATATGATATTTATATATGTATTTGTTGAGACTACATCTTGAACGTATTAATTACCACAAATTAATTTCTTAAATTCAAAAGAAACTTTAAGTTTATGTAAGAGAAGAAAATATAGTTTTTTTGACCAACATAAAATAATACCTTATAAACAATTAGAATTATAATATTATAGTTAATCAAGTCAAAGAGTAAACTAATAATAATTCTTTTTAATTTAAATATAAATAACAAGTTCAATGTAACTTATTTTAATGATATATCACAGTTTAAAATATTGAAAAAGGATAAAAGAAAGTCTATAAGTGGGAGGGTAGCTCACTTTGTTAGGTTAGTTGAATATAAGTTTTGGAGTTTAGGGGTTAATCCTTAACTAAAGCATTTGTTAGTAATTTGGAAGAAGTGTTATTAGAAACAAGATGTCAACAATTAAAAGTATGTATTTTTTATAAAAAAAAATAAAAAAATAATATTTATTAATTCAAAATAATGGTTTATTTGATCTGTGTTTTATTTATATAGGTTCTTGTTCTTATACAAAAATAATCAAAATCTGTTTTACTTAAGATACACTTGGAGTTGCTTCGTTGCTAGCTTCTGGTGGCAGAGTCTAAAGAACAATTGCTAGTCTGGTTTGACGAAGACTCTGAGCTGAAGGCCTTAACATTCAGACGAGTTCCTACACTTAGTAATTGTATATCAATATCCGGTACCATTAAGAGTTGGGGATAAATCTGTGGACTATTCGTAATACTAAAAGCAAGTTGTACTGTCTTATCAGCCTGTCAGCTCAAGTCTATAAGATTGCAAGGCTTAACAAAAGTCAGTACGATATATGGATGTCTGCTCCCAACGACTCTATTTGTATAAAACCTCTTGAAGACTCAAAGGTTAAACATATTACACACTTTATTTAAAATCTGTTGTGCATCCATCTTCAACGTCTCTTGTACTACGGAGCAAAAGCAAACACACTTGATCAAGTCACCTTTTCAACGGCTAGTTTTTGGAAATGCTATATATATGGTTGAAGATCAAGCTTAAATTTTCACAAAGATTCTTCTGTTGAAGAAGTAGCAAGATCAACCAACTATCAACTCTATGTAATATGCAGATTTTATGCGCTACGTTGTAATTGTAAAAGCCTTAAGATTTCTTACCCCTGTATATATTTATATATCTTAAGTGCTTTAGGTCTTTGTTATAGTGATCTCCCGTACCTCTGATGCTCGCATCATGTACACCTTGTTCTCTATTCTACTAAGCCTTCAGTAGATTAGATTAAGTCTCTTGTTATGTGCTTGAGCAAAAAGTCTTGTCTCATTAGGACTCAAGAAACAAGTGTGAGCCAAGATGTTTAAGTCAAGTAAGTCACATTGCTTAAATGCTTGAGTTGTAAAAGTCTTATTCAGCTTGTCTGATTAAGCAAGGTGAAGTCTTAGGCAGGCGGTCTAAGCAAGAGAAGTCTTGGTCAGGAGCTGATTCAGGAGATAAAAGTCTTATATATCATCTATAAGAAAAGAAAGTCTTAGATATATGCTCTTAGCAAAGGGAATTCTCAACCAGTAGACAGATGAGCAGGAAGCTTAGTCAGATGGTGTAATCAAAAGGTAAGTCTTAGACATGTGCTCTAAACAAATGGAAGTCCCAACCAGAAGACAAATGAGCAGACGACACAGTTAGATGGTTTGTGTAAAGGTTAAGTCTTAAACATGTGTTCTAAGTAAGGGAAGTCTTAGACAGTTGGCCTGAGTAGTTGTAAAAGTCTTATGCAGAAGTATAAGCAGCTGTAATCATAAAGTTATTATAATGAAAAGCTCTTGTGAGACAATGGGACTGGATTACTATTAGTTAGGGGAGGAACCAGTATAAATCTTTTGTGTCTTCTATTGTTTTTTTATTTACTTCTATTATATCCATTGCTAAGGGAATTAACTCAGAATCTAGACACTAGTTCTGATTGTGAAACTCTGATCAGAAGCTAAATAATTAAAAAAACGTGAAACATAATTCAATCTCCCATTCTTGTGTACTTTTTACACCTTTAAAAATGTGATACCTCTTTATTTAAAATTACAAAAATAAACTATTACAACTAAAGTAGAAAATAAACATTAGATTGACCTATTTATTTCAATTATGTTTCTTTTTTTATTTTTAATATATTTATAAATAAATACAAATGCTTTCTTAAATTTTTTAAAATGATAGTATTTAAGTTTAAAATTGATATATATTTTTAACGAATAATTGTAAACTAATTATTTTCATTTAAAATAATATTATATTGGTCATAAAATATATGTTCTTGATAAACAAATTATGAGCATTAATATTCTATGTAGAAGTACTAATTTACAATATTTAGTGATATTAATATTTTTAACATATTGTAAATATAATAACTTTATTCTTACAAAATATGGTTAGTTATTTTTTTCATTTTAAAAATAAAATAGATATTTATTACTATATGAATATTTGTTTTTTTTATTCAATACTTTTTTTAGTCATGTATATTTACCTTGAGGATCATTTTCCTCCCTTAACTTAAAAAGGTTTCTTATTGGTCCCTTAACTCTTTAAAACATATCATGTTAGTCATTTCTATGTAATTAGCTATGAATTTAGCGACTTATTTTTCAGATTATCTGTCGATAAATAGACAAATTTATATGACACATTTTAAAAAGTTAAGAGATCAATATGAACTTAATTTTTTTACGTTAAGGAACTAAATTGAACCTCAAGGTAAGCATAAAATACCAAAAAGGATATTAAGCCTTTTTTTTTACTGACGATTGTTTTTGATATATTTGAATTTTTTTAAAGCAAGCGGAGATAGTGTGATCTTCAACAACCTAACTAGATTAAGATTATAAGAAAAGTACAAAAAATTGAGAGACATAAAAATAAATTTAATGTAATTCAAACACAAGTAAAATGGGTTTTATAGAATATGTTAAAATGGTAAATTAATCACAGCTCTTAATCACATTTATAGTTCAGAATTTGTGAGAGAGAAATGCTTTAATTTGACAGCCTGTTTATTATTGTTTTTTTTTGTTGTGTATTTGGTGGTTTAGGGTCCAAATTATTTTCAACAGAAATTGGGCAATTCCGATGTTATAGTTCAGAGAATCATTTCATTTTCTTTGTGGTGGTTGGATTTCGGTTCTATATTAAGAATTAATTATAATTATAATAAATTGTATAAATATCCATTTGATTATTTGTAGAAGAATTTGATATTTGAAAGTGGCAGTGTTGTAATTTGTTTTTTGGGTTGGAGTAGCCCTAGTACTTATCATGAATGAATGTTTGCTTATAAAAAAAAACAAACAAAATCCATAAAATTTTATTTTTATTGCAAAACTAAATTACTAAAATGTTAGGTGTATTAGCTGAAGAGCACAAGACTTAGTTCTTTTAAACTATAGAACCCGACCGTAAATACAATATAGAAACCTGATACCCATAATTTACTTGAAACGGTTTAAACCAATTTTTCATTTGAAACTATATTAAAATAATTTATGTTTTTTTTACACTTACTCATCTTGCTTAATTATTATAGTAGGTTTTTAATCTTAAAAAAGAACCAATGGTATTATCTATTTGAACTATATCATATTTCCATGGGTGTTTTATATATGGACCCATATTTATAATTATTTTAACTATTATATATTATAGAATCCAAAAAATGTAAATACTTTATATAATATTATAGTAATCTATTAAAATATATATGATAATAATAATAAAAATAATAATATCTATGTAAATGAAAATGAAAAAAATTAAATAAAGAAAATTTAATAAATAAATATCAAACTTTTATAAGATTATATTTTAAAATGGAAAAATACTATCCTTTTATTAAACAATTTTATTGTTACATATTATTTTTATTCAAACATAATAATTTCCTCACAATATTATTTTACTAGGTTTGCAATTTGAGGTATTACATTAGGAGTAATATCATCTAAAGAAGATGAATCAATACACCAACATCGGCCTCGATCACATAGCCCTTTTTTTCCAGGACATCCAGGCTGACAATCTCCATTTGATTTACATGGTCCGTTAAGTTCTCTTCCTTCTGATTTCTTGCATATATCTGCATGGAAACAATTCTTCAAAATATAAGAATAATATTGTATGTAAACAAAAAATAATTTAAAATGTAAATTTATTACAAGTTAAACATCCCTTTAGAAAGCAGACAACTTATTCATTTTGTCATTAGTTTCAAACCTGATGTGAAAATGCAGAAAGCCAAGAGATATATCATTATAAAAGTCGAAATCCTTGTAGTATCCATATTTTTAATATATTAGATTATATGATACATATATATGATATTTATATATGTATTTGTTGAGACTACATCTTGAACGTATTAATTACCACAAATTAATTTCTTAAATTCAAAAGAAACTTTAAGTTGATGTAAGAGAAGAAAATATAGTTTTTTTGACCAACATAAAATAATACCTTATAAACAATTAGAATTATAATATTATAGTTAATCAAGTCAAAGAGTAAACTAATAATAATTCTTTTTAATTTAAATATAAATAACAAGTTCAATGTAACTTATTTTAATGATATATCACAGTTTAAAATATTGAAAAAGGATAAAAGAAAGTCTATAAGTGGGAGGGTAGCTCACTTTGTTAGGTTAGTTGAATATAAGTTTTGGAGTTTAGGGGTTAATCCTTAACTAAAGCATTTGTTAGTAATTTGGAAGAAGTGCTATTAGAAACAAGATGTCAACAATTAAAAGTATGTATTTTTTTAAAAAAAATAAAAAAATAATATTTATTAATTCAAAATAATGGTTTATTTGATCTGTGTTTTATTTATATAGGTTCTTGTTCTTATACGAAAATAATCAAAATCTGTTTTACTTAAGATACACTTGGAGTTGCTTCGTTGCTAGCTTCTGGTGGCAGAGTCCAAAGAACAATTGCTAGTCTGGTTTGACGAAGACTCTGAGCTGAAGGCCTTAACATTCAGACGAGTTCCTACACTTAGTAATTGTATATCAATATCCGGTACCATTAAGAGTTGGGGATAAATCTGTGGACTATTCGTAATACTAAAAGCAAGTTGTACTGTCTTATCAGCCTGTCAGCTCAAGTCTATAAGATTGCAAGGCTTAACAAAAGTCAATACGATATATGGATGTCTGCTCCCAACGACTCTATTTGTATAAAACCTCTTGAAGACTCAAAGGTTAAACATATTACACACTTTATTTAAAATCTGTTGTGCATCCATTTTCAACGTCTCTTGTACTACGGAGCAAAAGCAAACACACTTGATCAAGTCACCTTTTCAACGGCTAGTTTTTGGAAATGCTATATATATGGTTGAAGATCAAGCTTAAAGTTTCACAAAGATTCTTCTGTTGAAGAAGTAGCAAGATCAACCAACTATCAACTCTATGTAATATGCAGATTTTATGCGCTACGTTGTAATTGTAAAAGCCTTAAGATTTCTTACCCCTGTATATATTTATATATCTTAAGTGCTTTAGGTCTTTGTTATAGTGATCTCCCGTACCTCTGATGCTCGCATCATGTACACCTTGTTCTCTATTCTACTAAGCCTTCAGTAGATTAGATTAAGTCTCTTGTTATGTGCTTGAGCAAAAAGTCTTGTCTCATTAGGACTCAAGAAACAAGTGTTGAGCCAAGATGTTTAAGTCAGGTAAGTCACATTGCTTAAATGCTTGAGTTGTAAAAGTCTTATTCAACTTGTCTGATTAAGCAAGGTGAAGTCTTAGGCAGGCGGTCTAAGCAAGAGAAGTCTTGGTCAGGAGCTGATTCAGGAGATAGAAGTCTTATATATCATCTATAAGAAAAGAAAGTCTTAGATATATGCTCTAAGCAAAGGGAATTCTCAACCAGTAGACAGATGAGCAGGCAGCTTAGTCAGATGGTGTAATCAAAAGGTAAGTCTTAGACATGTGCTCTAAACAAAGGGAAGTCCCAACCAGAAGACAGATGAGCAGACGACACAGTTAGATGGTTTGTGTAAAGGTTAAGTCTTAAACATGTGTTCTAAGTAAGGGAAGTCTTAGACAGTTGGCCTGAGTAGTTGTAAAAGTCTTATGCAGAAGTATAAGCAGCTGTAATCATAAAGTTATTATAATGAAAAGCTCTTGTGAGACAATGGGACTGGATTACTATTAGTTAGGGGAGGAACCAGTATAAATCTTTTGTGTCTTCTATTGTTTTTTTATTTACTTCTATTATATCCATTGCTAAGGGAATTAACTCAGAATCTAGATACTAGTTCTGATTGTGAAACTCTGATCAGAAGCTAAATAATTAAAAAAACGTGAAACATAATTCAATCTCCCATTCTTGTGTACTTTTTACACCTTTAAAAATGTGATACCTCTTTATTTAAAATTACAAAAATAAACTATTACAACTAAAGTAGAAAATAAACATTAGATTGACCTATTTATGTCAATTATGTTTCTTTTTTTATTTTTAATATATTTATAAATAAATACAAATGCTTTCTTAAATTTTTTAAAATGATAGTATTTAAGTTTAAAATATTGATATATATTTTTAACGAATAATTGTAAACTAATTATTTTCATTTAAAATAATATTATATTGGTCATAAAATATATGTTCTTGATAAACAAATTATGAGGATTAATATTCTATGTAGAAGTACTAATTTACAATATTTAGTGATATTAATATTTTTAACATATTGTAAATATAATAACTTTATTCTTACAAAATATGGTTAGTTATTTTTTTCATTTTAAAAATAAAATAGATATTTATTACTATATGAATATTTGTTTTTTTTATTCAATACTTTTTTTAGTCATGTATATTTACCTTGAGGTTCATTTTCCTCCCTTAACTTAAAAAGGTTTCTTATTGGTCCCTTAACTCTTTAAAACATATCATGTTAGTCATTTCTATGTAATTAGCTATGAATTTAGCGACTTATTTTTCAGATTATCTGTCGATAAATAGACAAATTTATATGACACATTTTAAAAAGTTAAGAGATCAATATGAACTTAATTTTTTTACGTTAAGGAACTAAATTGAACCTCAAGGTAAGCATAAAATACCAAAAAGGATATTAAGCCTTTTTTTTTACTGACGATTGTTTTTGATATATTTGAATTTTTTTAAAGCAAGCGGAGATAGTGTGATCTTCAACAACCTAACTAGATTAAGATTATAAGAAAAGTACAAAAAATTGAGAGACATAAAAATAAATTTAATGTAATTCAAAAACAAGTAAAATGGGTTTTATAGAATATGTTAAAATGGTAAATTAATCACAGCTCTTAATCACATTTATAGTTCAGAATTTGTGAGAGAGAAATGCTTTAATTTGACAGCCTGTTTATTATTGTTTTTTTTTGTTGTGTATTTGGTGGTTTAGGGTCCAAATTATTTTCAACAGAAATTGGGCAATTCCGATGTTATAGTTCAGAGAATCATTTCATTTTCTTTGTGGTGGTTGGATTTCGGTTCTATATTAAGAATTAATTATAATTATAATAAATTGTATAAATATCCATTTGATTATTTGTAGAAGAATTTGATATTTGAAAGTGGCGGTGTTGTAATTTGTTTTTTGGGTTGGAGTAGCCCTAGTACTTATCATGAATGAATGTTTGCTTATAAAAAAAACAAACAAAATCCATAAAATTTTATTTTTATTGCAAAACAAAATTACTAAAATGTTAGGTGTATTAGCTGAAGAGCACAAGACTTAGTTCTTTTAAACTATAGAACCCGACCGTAAATATAATATAGAAACCTGATACCCATAATTTACTTGAAACGGTTTAAACCAATTTTTCATTTGAAACTATATTAAAATAATTTATGTTTTTTTTACACTTACTCATCTTGCTCAATTATTCTAGTAGGTTCTTAATCTTGAAAAACAACCAATGGTATTATCTATTTGAACTATATCATATTTCCATGGGTGTTTTATATATGGACCCATATTTATAATTATTTTAACTATTATATATTATAGAATCCAAAAAATGTAAATACTTTATATAATATTATAGTAACCTATTAAAATATATATGATAATAATAATAAAAATAATAATATCTATGTAAATGAAAATGAAAAAAATTAAATAAAGAAAATTTAATAAATAATTATCAAACTTTTATAAGATTATATTTTAAAATGGAAAAATACTATCCTTTTATTAAACAATTTTATTCTTAAATATTATTTTTATTCAAACATAATAATTTCCTCACAATATTATTTTACTCGGTTTGCAATTTGAGGTATTACATTAGGAGTAATATCATCTAAAGAAGATGAATCAATACACCAACATCGGCCTCGATCACATAGCCCTTTTTTTCCAGGACATCCAGGCTGACAATCTCCATTTGATTTACATGGTCCGTTAAGTTCTCTTCCTTCTGATTTCTTGCATATATCTGCATGGAAACAATTCTTCAAAATATAAGAATAATATTGTATGTAAACAAAAAATAATTTAAAATGTAAATTTATTACAAGTTAAACATCCCTTTAGAAAGCAGACAACTTATTCATTTTGTCATTAGTTTCAAACCTGATGTGAAAATGCAGAAAGCCAAGAGATATATCATTATAAAAGTCGAAATCCTTGTAGTATCCATATTTTTAATATATCAGATTATATGATACATATATATGATATTTATATATGTATTTGTTGAGACTACATCTTGAACGTATTAATTACCACAAATTAATTTCTTAAATTCAAAAGAAACTTTAAGTTGATGTAAGAGAAGAAAATATAGTTTTTTTGACCAACATAAAATAATACCTTATAAACAATTAGAATTATAATATTATAGTTAATCAAGTCAAAGAGTAAACTAATAATAATTCTTTTTAATTTAAATATAAATAACAAGTTCAATGTAACTTATTTTAATGATATATCACAGTTTAAAATATTGAAAAAGGATAAAAGAAAGTCTATAAGTGGGAGGGTAGCTCACTTTGTTAGGTTAGTTGAATATAAGTTTTGGAGTTTAGGGGTTAATCCTTAACTAAAGCATTTGTTAGTAATTTGGAAGAAGTGTTATTAGAAACAAGATGTCAACAATTAAAAGTATGTATTTTTTTTAAAAAAAATAAAAAAATAATATTTATTAATTCAAAATAATGGTTTATTTGATCTGTGTTTTATTTATATAGGTTCTTGTTCTTATACGAAAATAATCAAAATCTGTTTTACTTAAGATACACTTGGAGTTGCTTCGTTGCTAGCTTCTGGTGGCAGAGTCCAAAGAACAATTGCTAGTCTGGTTTGACGAAGACTCTGAGCTGAAGGCCTTAACATTCAGACGAGTTCCTACACTTAGTAATTGTATATCAATATCCGGTACCATTAAGAGTTGGGGATAAATCTGTGGACTATTCATAATACTAAAAGCAAGTTGTACTGTCTTATCAGCCTGTCAGCTCAAGTCTATAAGATTGCAAGGCTTAACAAAAGTCAATACGATATATGGATGTCTGCTCCCAACGACTCTATTTGTATAAAACCTCTTGAAGACTCAAAGGTTAAACATATTACACACTTTATTTAAAATCTGTTGTGCATCCATTTTCAACGTCTCTTGTACTACGGAGCAAAAGCAAACACACTTGATCAAGTCACCTTTTCAACGGCTAGTTTTTGGAAATGCTATATATATGGTTGAAGATCAAGCTTAAAGTTTCACAAAGATTCTTCTGTTGAAGAAGTAGCAAGATCAACCAACTATCAACTCTATGTAATATGCAGATTTTATGCGCTACGTTGTAATTGTAAAAGCCTTAAGATTTCTTACCCCTGTATATATTTATATATCTTAAGTGCTTTAGGTCTTTGTTATAGTGATCTCCCGTACCTCTGATGCTCGCATCATGTACACCTTGTTCTCTATTCTACTAAGCCTTCAGTAGATTAGATTAAGTCTCTTGTTATGTGCTTGAGCAAAAAGTCTTGTCTCATTAGGACTCAAGAAACAAGTGTTGAGCCAAGATGTTTAAGTCAGGTAAGTCACATTGCTTAAATGCTTGAGTTGTAAAAGTCTTATTCAACTTGTCTGATTAAGCAAGGTGAAGTCTTAGGCAGGCGGTCTAAGCAAGAGAAGTCTTGGTCAGGAGCTGATTCAGGAGATAGAAGTCTTATATATCATCTATAAGAAAAGAAAGTCTTAGATATATGCTCTAAGCAAAGGGAATTCTCAACCAGTAGACAGATGAGCAGGCAGCTTAGTCAGATGGTGTAATCAAAAGGTAAGTCTTAGACATGTGCTCTAAACAAAGGGAAGTCCCAACCAGAAGACAGATGAGCAGACGACACAGTTAGATGGTTTGTGTAAAGGTTAAGTCTTAAACATGTGTTCTAAGTAAGGGAAGTCTTAGACAGTTGGCCTGAGTAGTTGTAAAAGTCTTATGCAGAAGTATAAGCAGCTGTAATCATAAAGTTATTATAATGAAAAGCTCTTGTGAGACAATGGGACTGGATTACTATTAGTTAGGGGAGGAACCAGTATAAATCTTTTGTGTCTTCTATTGTTTTTTTATTTACTTCTATTATATCCATTGCTAAGGGAATTAACTCAGAATCTAGATACTAGTTCTGATTGTGAAACTCTGATCAGAAGCTAAATAATTAAAAAAACGTGAAACATAATTCAATCTCCCATTCTTGTGTACTTTTTACACCTTTAAAAATGTGATACCTCTTTATTTAAAATTACAAAAATAAACTATTACAACTAAAGTAGAAAATAAACATTAGATTGACCTATTTATGTCAATTATGTTTCTTTTTTTATTTTTAATATATTTATAAATAAATACAAATGCTTTCTTAAATTTTTTAAAATGATAGTATTTAAGTTTAAAATATTGATATATATTTTTAACGAATAATTGTAAACTAATTATTTTCATTTAAAATAATATTATATTGGTCATAAAATATATGTTCTTGATAAACAAATTATGAGGATTAATATTCTATGTAGAAGTACTAATTTACAATATTTAGTGATATTAATATTTTTAACATATTGTAAATATAATAACTTTATTCTTACAAAATATGGTTAGTTATTTTTTTCATTTTAAAAATAAAATAGATATTTATTACTATATGAATATTTGTTTTTTTTATTCAATACTTTTTTTAGTCATGTATATTTACCTTGAGGTTCATTTTCCTCCCTTAACTTAAAAAGGTTTCTTATTGGTCCCTTAACTCTTTAAAACATATCATGTTAGTCATTTCTATGTAATTAGCTATGAATTTAGCGACTTATTTTTCAGATTATCTGTCGATAAATAGACAAATTTATATGACACATTTTAAAAAGTTAAGAGATCAATATGAACTTAATTTTTTTACGTTAAGGAACTAAATTGAACCTCAAGGTAAGCATAAAATACCAAAAAGGATATTAAGCCTTTTTTTTTACTGACGATTGTTTTTGATATATTTGAATTTTTTTAAAGCAAGCGGAGATAGTGTGATCTTCAACAACCTAACTAGATTAAGATTATAAGAAAAGTACAAAAAATTGAGAGACATAAAAATAAATTTAATGTAATTCAAAAACAAGTAAAATGGGTTTTATAGAATATGTTAAAATGGTAAATTAATCACAGCTCTTAATCACATTTATAGTTCAGAATTTGTGAGAGAGAAATGCTTTAATTTGACAGCCTGTTTATTATTGTTTTTTTTTGTTGTGTATTTGGTGGTTTAGGGTCCAAATTATTTTCAACAGAAATTGGGCAATTCCGATGTTATAGTTCAGAGAATCATTTCATTTTCTTTGTGGTGGTTGGATTTCGGTTCTATATTAAGAATTAATTATAATTATAATAAATTGTATAAATATCCATTTGATTATTTGTAGAAGAATTTGATATTTGAAAGTGGCGGTGTTGTAATTTGTTTTTTGGGTTGGAGTAGCCCTAGTACTTATCATGAATGAATGTTTGCTTATAAAAAAAACAAACAAAATCCATAAAATTTTATTTTTATTGCAAAACAAAATTACTAAAATGTTAGGTGTATTAGCTGAAGAGCACAAGACTTAGTTCTTTTAAACTATAGAACCCGACCGTAAATATAATATAGAAACCTGATACCCATAATTTACTTGAAACGGTTTAAACCAATTTTTCATTTGAAACTATATTAAAATAATTTATGTTTTTTTTACACTTACTCATCTTGCTCAATTATTCTAGTAGGTTCTTAATCTTGAAAAACAACCAATGGTATTATCTATTTGAACTATATCATATTTCCATGGGTGTTTTATATATGGACCCATATTTATAATTATTTTAACTATTATATATTATAGAATCCAAAAAATGTAAATACTTTATATAATATTATAGTAACCTATTAAAATATATATGATAATAATAATAAAAATAATAATATCTATGTAAATGAAAATGAAAAAAATTAAATAAAGAAAATTTAATAAATAATTATCAAACTTTTATAAGATTATATTTTAAAATGGAAAAATACTATCCTTTTATTAAACAATTTTATTCTTAAATATTATTTTTATTCAAACATAATAATTTCCTCACAATATTATTTTACTCGGTTTGCAATTTGAGGTATTACATTAGGAGTAATATCATCTAAAGAAGATGAATCAATACACCAACATCGGCCTCGATCACATAGCCCTTTTTTTCCAGGACATCCAGGCTGACAATCTCCATTTGATTTACATGGTCCGTTAAGTTCTCTTCCTTCTGATTTCTTGCATATATCTGCATGGAAACAATTCTTCAAAATATAAGAATAATATTGTATGTAAACAAAAAATAATTTAAAATGTAAATTTATTACAAGTTAAACATCCCTTTAGAAAGCAGACAACTTATTCATTTTGTCATTAGTTTCAAACCTGATGTGAAAATGCAGAAAGCCAAGAGATATATCATTATAAAAGTCGAAATCCTTGTAGTATCCATATTTTTAATATATCAGATTATATGATACATATATATGATATTTATATATGTATTTGTTGAGACTACATCTTGAACGTATTAATTACCACAAATTAATTTCTTAAATTCAAAAGAAACTTTAAGTTGATGTAAGAGAAGAAAATATAGTTTTTTTGACCAACATAAAATAATACCTTATAAACAATTAGAATTATAATATTATAGTTAATCAAGTCAAAGAGTAAACTAATAATAATTCTTTTTAATTTAAATATAAATAACAAGTTCAATGTAACTTATTTTAATGATATATCACAGTTTAAAATATTGAAAAAGGATAAAAGAAAGTCTATAAGTGGGAGGGTAGCTCACTTTGTTAGGTTAGTTGAATATAAGTTTTGGAGTTTAGGGGTTAATCCTTAACTAAAGCATTTGTTAGTAATTTGGAAGAAGTGTTATTAGAAACAAGATGTCAACAATTAAAAGTATGTATTTTTTTTTAAAAAAATAAAAAAATAATATTTATTAATTCAAAATAATGGTTTATTTGATCTGTGTTTTATTTATATAGGTTCTTGTTCTTATACGAAAATAATCAAAATCTGTTTTACTTAAGATACACTTGGAGTTGCTTCGTTGCTAGCTTCTGGTGGCAGAGTCCAAAGAACAATTGCTAGTCTGGTTTGACGAAGACTCTGAGCTGAAGGCCTTAACATTCAGACGAGTTCCTACACTTAGTAATTGTATATCAATATCCGGTACCATTAAGAGTTGGGGATAAATCTGTGGACTATTCGTAATACTAAAAGCAAGTTGTACTGTCTTATCAGCCTGTCAGCTCAAGTCTATAAGATTGCAAGGCTTAACAAAAGTCAATACGATATATGGATGTCTGCTCCCAACGACTCTATTTGTATAAAACCTCTTGAAGACTCAAAGGTTAAACATATTACACACTTTATTTAAAATCTGTTGTGCATCCATTTTCAACGTCTCTTGTACTACGGAGCAAAAGCAAACACACTTGATCAAGTCACCTTTTCAACGGCTAGTTTTTGGAAATGCTATATATATGGTTGAAGATCAAGCTTAAAGTTTCACAAAGATTCTTCTGTTGAAGAAGTAGCAAGATCAACCAACTATCAACTCTATGTAATATGCAGATTTTATGCGCTACGTTGTAATTGTAAAAGCCTTAAGATTTCTTACCCCTGTATATATTTATATATCTTAAGTGCTTTAGGTCTTTGTTATAGTGATCTCCCGTACCTCTGATGCTCGCATCATGTACACCTTGTTCTCTATTCTACTAAGCCTTCAGTAGATTAGATTAAGTCTCTTGTTATGTGCTTGAGCAAAAAGTCTTGTCTCATTAGGACTCAAGAAACAAGTGTTGAGCCAAGATGTTTAAGTCAGGTAAGTCACATTGCTTAAATGCTTGAGTTGTAAAAGTCTTATTCAACTTGTCTGATTAAGCAAGGTGAAGTCTTAGGCAGGCGGTCTAAGCAAGAGAAGTCTTGGTCAGGAGCTGATTCAGGAGATAGAAGTCTTATATATCATCTATAAGAAAAGAAAGTCTTAGATATATGCTCTAAGCAAAGGGAATTCTCAACCAGTAGACAGATGAGCAGGCAGCTTAGTCAGATGGTGTAATCAAAAGGTAAGTCTTAGACATGTGCTCTAAACAAAGGGAAGTCCCAACCAGAAGACAGATGAGCAGACGACACAGTTAGATGGTTTGTGTAAAGGTTAAGTCTTAAACATGTGTTCTAAGTAAGGGAAGTCTTAGACAGTTGGCCTGAGTAGTTGTAAAAGTCTTATGCAGAAGTATAAGCAGCTGTAATCATAAAGTTATTATAATGAAAAGCTCTTGTGAGACAATGGGACTGGATTACTATTAGTTAGGGGAGGAACCAGTATAAATCTTTTGTGTCTTCTATTGTTTTTTTATTTACTTCTATTATATCCATTGCTAAGGGAATTAACTCAGAATCTAGATACTAGTTCTGATTGTGAAACTCTGATCAGAAGCTAAATAATTAAAAAAACGTGAAACATAATTCAATCTCCCATTCTTGTGTACTTTTTACACCTTTAAAAATGTGATACCTCTTTATTTAAAATTACAAAAATAAACTATTACAACTAAAGTAGAAAATAAACATTAGATTGACCTATTTATGTCAATTATGTTTCTTTTTTTATTTTTAATATATTTATAAATAAATACAAATGCTTTCTTAAATTTTTTAAAATGATAGTATTTAAGTTTAAAATATTGATATATATTTTTAACGAATAATTGTAAACTAATTATTTTCATTTAAAATAATATTATATTGGTCATAAAATATATGTTCTTGATAAACAAATTATGAGGATTAATATTCTATGTAGAAGTACTAATTTACAATATTTAGTGATATTAATATTTTTAACATATTGTAAATATAATAACTTTATTCTTACAAAATATGGTTAGTTATTTTTTTCATTTTAAAAATAAAATAGATATTTATTACTATATGAATATTTGTTTTTTTTATTCAATACTTTTTTTAGTCATGTATATTTACCTTGAGGTTCATTTTCCTCCCTTAACTTAAAAAGGTTTCTTATTGGTCCCTTAACTCTTTAAAACATATCATGTTAGTCATTTCTATGTAATTAGCTATGAATTTAGCGACTTATTTTTCAGATTATCTGTCGATAAATAGACAAATTTATATGACACATTTTAAAAAGTTAAGAGATCAATATGAACTTAATTTTTTTACGTTAAGGAACTAAATTGAACCTCAAGGTAAGCATAAAATACCAAAAAGGATATTAAGCCTTTTTTTTTACTGACGATTGTTTTTGATATATTTGAATTTTTTTAAAGCAAGCGGAGATAGTGTGATCTTCAACAACCTAACTAGATTAAGATTATAAGAAAAGTACAAAAAATTGAGAGACATAAAAATAAATTTAATGTAATTCAAAAACAAGTAAAATGGGTTTTATAGAATATGTTAAAATGGTAAATTAATCACAGCTCTTAATCACATTTATAGTTCAGAATTTGTGAGAGAGAAATGCTTTAATTTGACAGCCTGTTTATTATTGTTTTTTTTTGTTGTGTATTTGGTGGTTTAGGGTCCAAATTATTTTCAACAGAAATTGGGCAATTCCGATGTTATAGTTCAGAGAATCATTTCATTTTCTTTGTGGTGGTTGGATTTCGGTTCTATATTAAGAATTAATTATAATTATAATAAATTGTATAAATATCCATTTGATTATTTGTAGAAGAATTTGATATTTGAAAGTGGCGGTGTTGTAATTTGTTTTTTGGGTTGGAGTAGCCCTAGTACTTATCATGAATGAATGTTTTCTTATAAAAAAAACAAACAAAATCCATAAAATTTTATTTTTATTGCAAAACAAAATTACTAAAATGTTAGGTGTATTAGCTGAAGAGCACAAGACTTAGTTCTTTTAAACTATAGAACCCGACCGTAAATATAATATAGAAACCTGATACCCATAATTTACTTGAAACGGTTTAAACCAATTTTTCATTTGAAACTATATTAAAATAATTTATGTTTTTTTTACACTTACTCATCTTGCTCAATTATTCTAGTAGGTTCTTAATCTTGAAAAACAACCAATGGTATTATCTATTTGAACTATATCATATTTCCATGGGTGTTTTATATATGGACCCATATTTATAATTATTTTAACTATTATATATTATAGAATCCAAAAAATGTAAATACTTTATATAATATTATAGTAACCTATTAAAATATATATGATAATAATAATAAAAATAATAATATCTATGTAAATGAAAATGAAAAAAATTAAATAAAGAAAATTTAATAAATAATTATCAAACTTTTATAAGATTATATTTTAAAATGGAAAAATACTATCCTTTTATTAAACAATTTTATTCTTAAATATTATTTTTATTCAAACATAATAATTTCCTCACAATATTATTTTACTCGGTTTGCAATTTGAGGTATTACATTAGGAGTAATATCATCTAAAGAAGATGAATCAATACACCAACATCGGCCTCGATCACATAGCCCTTTTTTTCCAGGACATCCAGGCTGACAATCTCCATTTGATTTACATGGTCCGTTAAGTTCTCTTCCTTCTGATTTCTTGCATATATCTGCATGGAAACAATTCTTCAAAATATAAGAATAATATTGTATGTAAACAAAAAATAATTTAAAATGTAAATTTATTACAAGTTAAACATCCCTTTAGAAAGCAGACAACTTATTCATTTTGTCATTAGTTTCAAACCTGATGTGAAAATGCAGAAAGCCAAGAGATATATCATTATAAAAGTCGAAATCCTTGTAGTATCCATATTTTTAATATATCAGATTATATGATACATATATATGATATTTATATATGTATTTGTTGAGACTACATCTTGAACGTATTAATTACCACAAATTAATTTCTTAAATTCAAAAGAAACTTTAAGTTTATGTAAGAGAAGAAAATATAGTTTTTTTTGACCAACATAAAATAATACCTTATAAACAATTAGAATTATAATATTATAGTTAATCAAGTCAAAGAGTAAACTAATAATAATTCTTTTTAATTTAAATATAAATAACAAGTTCAATGTAACTTATTTTAATGATATATCACAGTTTAAAATATTGAAAAAGGATAAAAGAAAGTCTATAAGTGGGAGGGTAGCTCACTTTGTTAGGTTAGTTGAATATAAGTTTTGGAGTTTAGGGGTTAATCCTTAACTAAAGCATTTGTTAGTAATTTGGAAGAAGTGTTATTAGAAACAAGATGTCAACAATTAAAAGTATGTATTGTTTTTTAAAAAAAATAAAAAAATAATATTTATTAATTCAAAATAATGGTTTATTTGATCTGTGTTTTATTTATATAGGTTCTTGTTCTTATACAAAAATAATCAAAATCTGTTTTACTTAAGATACACTTGGAGTTGCTTCGTTGCTAGCTTCTGGTGGCAGAGTCTAAAGAACAATTGCTAGTCTGGTTTGACGAAGACTCTGAGCTGAAGGCCTTAACATTCAGACGAGTTCCTACACTTAGTAATTGTATATCAATATCCGGTACCATTAAGAGTTGGGGATAAATCTGTGGACTATTCGTAATATTAAAAGCAAGTTATACTGTCTTATCAGCCTGTCAGCTCAAGTCTATAAGATTGCAAGGCTTAACAAAAGTCAGTACGATATATGGATGTCTGCTCCCAACGGCTCTATTTGTATAAAACCTCTTGAAGACTCAAAGGTTAAACATATTACACACTTTATTTAAAATCTGTTGTGCATCCATCTTCAACGTCTCTTGTACTACGGAGCAAAAGCAAACACACTTGATCAAGTCACCTTTTCAACGGCTAGTTTTTGGAAATGCTATATATATGGTTGAAGATCAAGCTTAAAGTTTCACAAAGATTCTTCTGTTGAAGAAGTAGCAAGATCAACCAACTATCAACTCTATGTAATATGCAGATTTTATGCGCTACGTTGTAATTGTAAAAGCCTTAAGATTTCTTACCCCTGTATATATTTTTATATCTTAAGTGCTTTAGGTCTTTGTTATAGTGATCTCCCGTACCTCTGATGCTCGCATCATGTACATCTTGTTCTCTATTCTATTAAGCCTTCAGTAGATTAGATTAAGTCTCTTGTTATGTGCTTGAGCAAAAAGTCTTGTCTCATTAGGACTCAAGAAACAAGTGTTGAGCCAAGATGTTTAAGTCAGGTAAGTCACATTGCTTAAATGCTTGAGTTGTAAAAGTCTTATTCAGCTTGTCTGATTAAGCAAGGTGAAGTCTTAGGCAGGCGGTCTAAGCAAGAGAAGTCTTGGTTAGGAGCTGATTCAGGAGATAGAAGTCTTATATATCATCTATAAGAAAAGAAAGTCTTAGATATATGCTCTAAGCAAAGGGAATTCTCAACCAGTAGTCAGATGAGCAGGCAGCTTAGTCAGATGGTGTAATCAAAAGGTAAGTCTTAGACATGTGCTCTAAACAAAGGGAAGTCCCAACAAGAAGACAGATGAGCAGACGACACAGTTAGATGGTTTGTGTAAAGGTTAAGTCTTAAACATGTGTTCTAAGTAAGGGAAGTCTTAGACAGTTGGCCTGAGTAGTTGTAAAAGTCTTATGCAGAAGTATAAGCAGCTGTAATCATAAAGTTATTATAATGAAAAGCTCTTGTGAGACAATGGGACTGGATTACTATTAGTTAGGGGAGGAACCAGTATAAATCTTTTGTGTCTTCTATTGTTTTTTTATTTACTTCTATTATATCCATTGCTAAGGGAATTAACTCAGAATCTAGACACTAGTTCTGATTGTGAAACTCTGATCAGAAGCTAAATAATTAAAAAAACGTGAAACATAATTCAATCTCCCATTCTTGTGTACTTTTTACACCTTTAAAAATGTGATACCTCTTTATTTAAAATTACAAAAATAAACTATTACAACTAAAGTAGAAAATAAACATTAGATTGACCTATTTATTTCAATTATGTTTCTTTTTTTATTTTTAATATATTTATAAATAAATACAAATGCTTTCTTAAATTTTTTAAAATGATAGTATTTAAGTTTAAAATATTGATATATATTTTTAACGAATAATTGTAAACTAATTATTTTCATTTAAAATAATATTATATTGGTCATAAAATATATGTTCTTGATAAACAAATTATGAGGATTAATATTCTATGTAGAAGTACTAATTTACAATATTTAGTGATATTAATATTTTTAACATATTGTAAATATAATAACTTTATTCTTACAAAATATGGTTAGTTATTTTTTTCATTTTAAAAATAAAATAGATATTTATTACTATATGAATATTTGTTTTTTTTATTCAATACTTTTTTTAGTCATGTATATTTACCTTGAGGTTCATTTTCCTCCCTTAACTTAAAAAGGTTTCTTATTGGTCCCTTAACTCTTTAAAACATATCATGTTAGTCATTTCTATGTAATTAGCTATGAATTTAGCGACTTATTTTTCAGATTATCTGTCGATAAATAGACAAATTTATATGACACATTTTAAAAAGTTAAGAGATCAATATGAACTTAATTTTTTTACGTTAAGGAACTAAATTGAACCTCAAGGTAAGCATAAAATACCAAAAAGGATATTAAGCCTTTTTTTTTACTGACGATTGTTTTTGATATATTTGAATTTTTTTAAAGCAAGCGGAGATAGTGTGATCTTCAACAACCTAACTAGATTAAGATTATAAGAAAAGTACAAAAAATTGAGAGACATAAAAATAAATTTAATGTAATTCAAAAACAAGTAAAATGGGTTTTATAGAATATGTTAAAATGGTAAATTAATCACAGCTCTTAATCACATTTATAGTTCAGAATTTGTGAGAGAGAAATGCTTTAATTTGACAGCCTGTTTATTATTGTTTTTTTTGTTGTGTATTTGGTGGTTTAGGGTCCAAATTATTTTCAACAGAAATTGGGCAATTCCGATGTTATAGTTCAAAGAATCATTTCATTTTCTTTGTGGTGGTTGGCTTTCGGTTCTATATTAAGAATTAATTATAATTATAATAAATTGTATAAATATCCATTTGATTATTTGTAGAAGAATTTGATATTTGAAAGTGGCGGTGTTGTAATTTGTTTTTTGGGTTGGAGTAGCCCTAGTACTTATCATGAATGAATGTTTGCTTATAAAAAAAATAAAAAAATCCATAAAATTTTATTTTTATTGCAAAACTAAATTACTAAAATGTTAGGTGTATTAGCTGAAGAGCACAAGACTTAGTTCTTTTAAACTATAGAACCCGACCGTAAATACAATATAGAAACCTGATACCCATAATTTACTTGAAACGGTTTAAACCAATTTTTCTTTTGAAACTATATTAAAATAATTTATGTTTTTTTTACACTTACTCATCTTGCTCAATTATTCTAGTAGGTTTTTAATCTTGAAAAAGAACCAATGGTATTATCTATTTGAACTATATCATATTTCCATGGGTGTTTTATATATGGACCCATATTTATAATTATTTTAACTATTATATATTATAGAATCCAAAAAATGTAAATACTTTATATAATATTATAGTAACCTATTAAAATATATATGATAATAATAATAAAAATAATAATATCTATGTAAATGAAAATGAAAAAAATTAAATAAAGAAAATTTAATAAATAATTATCAAACTTTTATAAGATTATATTTTAAAATGGAAAAATACTATCCTTTTATTAAACAATTTTATTCTTAAATATTATTTTTATTCAAACATAATAATTTCCTCACAATATTATTTTACTCGGTTTGCAATTTGAGGTATTACATTAGGAGTAATATCATCTAAAGAAGATGAATCAATACACCAACATCGGCCTCGATCACATAGCCCTTTTTTTCCAGGACATCCAGGTTGACAATCTCCATTTGATTTACATGGTCCGTTAAGTTCTCTTCCTTCTGATTTCTTGCATATATCTGCATGGAAACAATTCTTCAAAATATAAGAATAATATTGTATGTAAACAAAAAATAATTTAAAATGTAAATTTATTACAAGTTAAACATCCCTTTAGAAAGCAGACAACTTATTCATTTTGTCATTAGTTTCAAACCTGATGTGAAAATGTAGAAAGCCAAGAGATATATCATTATAAAAGTTGAAATCCTTGTACTATCCATCTTTTTAATATATCATATTATATGATACATATATATGATATTTATATATGTATTTGTTGAGACTACATCTTGAACGTATTAATTACCATAAATTAATTTCTTAAATTCAAAAGAAACTTTAAGTTTATGTAAGAGAAGAAAATATAGTTTTTTTGACCAACATAAAATAATACCTTATAAACAATTAGAATTATAATATTATAGTTAATCAAGTCAAAGAGTAAACTAATAATAATTCTTTTTAATTTAAATATAAATAACAAGTTCAATGTAACTTATTTTAATGATATATCACAGTTTAAAATATTGAAAAAGGATAAAAGAAAGTCTATAAGTGGGAGGGTAGCTCACTTTGTTAGGTTAGTTGAATATAAGTTTTGGAGTTTAGGGGTTAATCCTTAACTAAAGCATTTGTTAGTAATTTGGAAGAAGTGTTATTAGAAACAAGATGTCAACAATTAAAAGTATGTATTTTTTTTTAAAAAAATAAAAAAATAATATTTATTAATTCAAAATAATGGTTTATTTGATCTGTGTTTTATTTATATAGGTTCTTGTTCTTATACAAAAATAATCAAAATCTGTTTTACTTAAGATACACTTGGAGTTGCTTCGTTGCTAGCTTCTGGTGGCAGAGTCTAAAGAACAATTGCTAGTCTGGTTTGACGAAGACTCTGAGCTGAAGGCCTTAACATTCAGACGAGTTCCTACACTTAGTAATTGTATATCAATATCCGGTACCATTAAGAGTTGGGGATAAATCTGTGGACTATTCGTAATATTAAAAGCAAGTTATACTGTCTTATCAGCCTGTCAGCTCAAGTCTATAAGATTGCAAGGCTTAACAAAAGTCAGTACGATATATGGATGTCTGCTCCCAACGGCTCTATTTGTATAAAACCTCTTGAAGACTCAAAGGTTAAACATATTACACACTTTATTTAAAATCTGTTGTGCATCCATCTTCAACGTCTCTTGTACTACGGAGCAAAAGCAACCACACTTGATCAAGTCACCTTTTCAACGGCTAGTTTTTGGAAATGCTATATATATGGTTGAAGATCAAGCTTAAAGTTTCACAAAGATTCTTCTGTTGAAGAAGTAGCAAGATCAACCAACTATCAACTCTATGTAATATGCAGGTTTTATGCGCTACGTTGTAATTGTAAAAGCCTTAAGATTTCTTACCCCTGTATATATTTATATATCTTAAGTGCTTTAGGTCTTTGTTATAGTGATCTCCCGTACCTCTGATGCTCGCATCATGTACACCTTGTTCTCTATTCTACTAAGCCTTCAGTAGATTAGATTAAGTCTCTTGTTATGTGCTTGAGCAAAAAGTCTTGTCTCATTAGGACTCAAGAAACAAGTGTTGAGCCAAGATGTTTAAGTCAGGTAAGTCACATTGCTTAAATGCTTGAGTTGTAAAAGTCTTATTCAGCTTGTCTGATTAAGCAAGGTGAAGTCTTAGGCAGGCGGTCTAAGCAAGAGAAGTCTTGGTCAGGAGCTGATTCAGGAGATAGAAGTCTTATATATCATCTATAAGAAAAGAAAGTCTTAGATATATGCTCCAAGCAAAGGGAATTCTCAACCAGTAGACAGATGAGCAGGCAGCTTAGTCAGATGGTGTAATCAAAAGGTAAGTCTTAGACATGTGCTCTAAACAAAGGGAAGTCCCAACCAGAAGACAGATGAGCAGACGGCACAGTTAGATGGTTTGTGTAAAGGTTAAGTCTTAAACATGTGTTCTAAGTAAGGGAAGTCTTAGACAGTTGGCCTGAGTAGTTGTAAAAGTCTTATGCAGAAGTATAAGCAGCTGTAATCATAAAGTTATTATAATGAAAAGCTCTTGCGAGACAATGGGACTGGATTACTATTAGTTAGGGGAGGAACCAGTATAAATCTTTTGTGTCTTCTATTGTTTTTTTATTTACTTCTATTATATCCATTGCTAAGGGAATTAACTCAGAATCTAGACACTAGTTCTGATTGTGAAACTCTGATCAGAAGCTAAATAATTAAAAAAACGTGAAACATAATTCAATCTCCCATTCTTGTGTACTTTTTACACCTTTAAAAATGTGATACCTCTTTATTTAAAATTACAAAAATAAACTATTACAACTAAAGTAGAAAATAAACATTAGATTGACCTATTTATTTCAATTATGTTTCTTTTTTTATTTTTAATATATTTATAAATAAATACAAATGCTTTCTTAAATTTTTTAAAATGATAGTATTTAAGTTTAAAATATTGATATATATTTTTAACGAATAATTGTAAACTAATTATTTTCATTTAAAATAATATTATATTGGTCATAAAATATATGTTCTTGATAAACAAATTATGAGGATTAATATTCTATGTAGAAGTACTAATTTACAATATTTAGTGATATTAATATTTTTAACATATTGTAAATATAATAACTTTATTCTTACAAAATATGGTTAGTTATTTTTTTCATTTTAAAAATAAAATAGATATTTATTACTATATGAATATTTGTTTTTTTTATTCAATACTTTTTTTAGTCATGTATATTTACCTTGAGGTTCATTTTCCTCCCTTAACTTAAAAAGGTTTCTTATTGGTCCCTTAACTCTTTAAAACATATCATGTTAGTCATTTCTATGTAATTAGCTATGAATTTAGCGACTTATTTTTCAGATTATCTGTCGATAAATAGACAAATTTATATGACACATTTTAAAAAGTTAAGAGATCAATATGAACTTAATTTTTTTACGTTAAGGAACTAAATTGAACCTCAAGGTAAGCATAAAATACCAAAAAGGATATTAAGCCTTTTTTTTTACTGACGATTGTTTTTGATATATTTGAATTTTTTTAAAGCAAGCGGAGATAGTGTGATCTTCAACAACCTAACTAGATTAAGATTATAAGAAAAGTACAAAAAATTGAGAGACATAAAAATAAATTTAATGTAATTCAAAAACAAGTAAAATGGGTTTTATAGAATATGTTAAAATGGTAAATTAATCACAGCTCTTAATCACATTTATAGTTCAGAATTTGTGAGAGAGAAATGCTTTAATTTGACAGCCTGTTTATTATTGTTTTTTTTGTTGTGTATTTGGTGGTTTAGGGTCCAAATTATTTTCAACAGAAATTGGGCAATTCCGATGTTATAGTTCAAAGAATCATTTCATTTTCTTTGTGGTGGTTGGCTTTCGGTTCTATATTAAGAATTAATTATAATTATAATAAATTGTATAAATATCCATTTGATTATTTGTAGAAGAATTTGATATTTGAAAGTGGCGGTGTTGTAATTTGTTTTTTGGGTTGGAGTAGCCCTAGTACTTATCATGAATGAATGTTTGCTTATAAAAAAAATAAAAAAATCCATAAAATTTTATTTTTATTGCAAAACTAAATTACTAAAATGTTAGGTGTATTAGCTGAAGAGCACAAGACTTAGTTCTTTTAAACTATAGAACCCGACCGTAAATACAATATAGAAACCTGATACCCATAATTTACTTGAAACGGTTTAAACCAATTTTTCTTTTGAAACTATATTAAAATAATTTATGTTTTTTTTACACTTACTCATCTTGCTCAATTATTCTAGTAGGTTTTTAATCTTGAAAAAGAACCAATGGTATTATCTATTTGAACTATATCATATTTCCATGGGTGTTTTATATATGGACCCATATTTATAATTATTTTAACTATTATATATTATAGAATCCAAAAAATGTAAATACTTTATATAATATTATAGTAACCTATTAAAATATATATGATAATAATAATAAAAATAATAATATCTATGTAAATGAAAATGAAAAAAATTAAATAAAGAAAATTTAATAAATAATTATCAAACTTTTATAAGATTATATTTTAAAATGGAAAAATACTATCCTTTTATTAAACAATTTTATTCTTAAATATTATTTTTATTCAAACATAATAATTTCCTCACAATATTATTTTACTCGGTTTGCAATTTGAGGTATTACATTAGGAGTAATATCATCTAAAGAAGATGAATCAATACACCAACATCGGCCTCGATCACATAGCCCTTTTTTTCCAGGACATCCAGGTTGACAATCTCCATTTGATTTACATGGTCCGTTAAGTTCTCTTCCTTCTGATTTCTTGCATATATCTGCATGGAAACAATTCTTCAAAATATAAGAATAATATTGTATGTAAACAAAAAATAATTTAAAATGTAAATTTATTACAAGTTAAACATCCCTTTAGAAAGCAGACAACTTATTCATTTTGTCATTAGTTTCAAACCTGATGTGAAAATGTAGAAAGCCAAGAGATATATCATTATAAAAGTTGAAATCCTTGTACTATCCATCTTTTTAATATATCATATTATATGATACATATATATGATATTTATATATGTATTTGTTGAGACTACATCTTGAACGTATTAATTACCATAAATTAATTTCTTAAATTCAAAAGAAACTTTAAGTTTATGTAAGAGAAGAAAATATAGTTTTTTTGACCAACATAAAATAATACCTTATAAACAATTAGAATTATAATATTATAGTTAATCAAGTCAAAGAGTAAACTAATAATAATTCTTTTTAATTTAAATATAAATAACAAGTTCAATGTAACTTATTTTAATGATATATCACAGTTTAAAATATTGAAAAAGGATAAAAGAAAGTCTATAAGTGGGAGGGTAGCTCACTTTGTTAGGTTAGTTGAATATAAGTTTTGGAGTTTAGGGGTTAATCCTTAACTAAAGCATTTGTTAGTAATTTGGAAGAAGTGTTATTAGAAACAAGATGTCAACAATTAAAAGTATGTATTTTTTTTTAAAAAAATAAAAAAATAATATTTATTAATTCAAAATAATGGTTTATTTGATCTGTGTTTTATTTATATAGGTTCTTGTTCTTATACAAAAATAATCAAAATCTGTTTTACTTAAGATACACTTGGAGTTGCTTCGTTGCTAGCTTCTGGTGGCAGAGTCTAAAGAACAATTGCTAGTCTGGTTTGACGAAGACTCTGAGCTGAAGGCCTTAACATTCAGACGAGTTCCTACACTTAGTAATTGTATATCAATATCCGGTACCATTAAGAGTTGGGGATAAATCTGTGGACTATTCGTAATATTAAAAGCAAGTTATACTGTCTTATCAGCCTGTCAGCTCAAGTCTATAAGATTGCAAGGCTTAACAAAAGTCAGTACGATATATGGATGTCTGCTCCCAACGGCTCTATTTGTATAAAACCTCTTGAAGACTCAAAGGTTAAACATATTACACACTTTATTTAAAATCTGTTGTGCATCCATCTTCAACGTCTCTTGTACTACGGAGCAAAAGCAACCACACTTGATCAAGTCACCTTTTCAACGGCTAGTTTTTGGAAATGCTATATATATGGTTGAAGATCAAGCTTAAAGTTTCACAAAGATTCTTCTGTTGAAGAAGTAGCAAGATCAACCAACTATCAACTCTATGTAATATGCAGGTTTTATGCGCTACGTTGTAATTGTAAAAGCCTTAAGATTTCTTACCCCTGTATATATTTATATATCTTAAGTGCTTTAGGTCTTTGTTATAGTGATCTCCCGTACCTCTGATGCTCGCATCATGTACACCTTGTTCTCTATTCTACTAAGCCTTCAGTAGATTAGATTAAGTCTCTTGTTATGTGCTTGAGCAAAAAGTCTTGTCTCATTAGGACTCAAGAAACAAGTGTTGAGCCAAGATGTTTAAGTCAGGTAAGTCACATTGCTTAAATGCTTGAGTTGTAAAAGTCTTATTCAGCTTGTCTGATTAAGCAAGGTGAAGTCTTAGGCAGGCGGTCTAAGCAAGAGAAGTCTTGGTCAGGAGCTGATTCAGGAGATAGAAGTCTTATATATCATCTATAAGAAAAGAAAGTCTTAGATATATGCTCCAAGCAAAGGGAATTCTCAACCAGTAGACAGATGAGCAGGCAGCTTAGTCAGATGGTGTAATCAAAAGGTAAGTCTTAGACATGTGCTCTAAACAAAGGGAAGTCCCAACCAGAAGACAGATGAGCAGACGGCACAGTTAGATGGTTTGTGTAAAGGTTAAGTCTTAAACATGTGTTCTAAGTAAGGGAAGTCTTAGACAGTTGGCCTGAGTAGTTGTAAAAGTCTTATGCAGAAGTATAAGCAGCTGTAATCATAAAGTTATTATAATGAAAAGCTCTTGCGAGACAATGGGACTGGATTACTATTAGTTAGGGGAGGAACCAGTATAAATCTTTTGTGTCTTCTATTGTTTTTTTATTTACTTCTATTATATCCATTGCTAAGGGAATTAACTCAGAATCTAGACACTAGTTCTGATTGTGAAACTCTGATCAGAAGCTAAATAATTAAAAAAACGTGAAACATAATTCAATCTCCCATTCTTGTGTACTTTTTACACCTTTAAAAATGTGATACCTCTTTATTTAAAATTACAAAAATAAACTATTACAACTAAAGTAGAAAATAAACATTAGATTGACCTATTTATTTCAATTATGTTTCTTTTTTTATTTTTAATATATTTATAAATAAATACAAATGCTTTCTTAAATTTTTTAAAATGATAGTATTTAAGTTTAAAATATTGATATATATTTTTAACGAATAATTGTAAACTAATTATTTTCATTTAAAATAATATTATATTGGTCATAAAATATATGTTCTTGATAAACAAATTATGAGGATTAATATTCTATGTAGAAGTACTAATTTACAATATTTAGTGATATTAATATTTTTAACATATTGTAAATATAATAACTTTATTCTTACAAAATATGGTTAGTTATTTTTTTCATTTTAAAAATAAAATAGATATTTATTACTATATGAATATTTGTTTTTTTTATTCAATACTTTTTTTAGTCATGTATATTTACCTTGAGGTTCATTTTCCTCCCTTAACTTAAAAAGGTTTCTTATTGGTCCCTTAACTCTTTAAAACATATCATGTTAGTCATTTCTATGTAATTAGCTATGAATTTAGCGACTTATTTTTCAGATTATCTGTCGATAAATAGACAAATTTATATGACACATTTTAAAAAGTTAAGAGATCAATATGAACTTAATTTTTTTACGTTAAGGAACTAAATTGAACCTCAAGGTAAGCATAAAATACCAAAAAGGATATTAAGCCTTTTTTTTTACTGACGATTGTTTTTTATATATTTGAATTTTTTTAAAGCAAGCGGAGATAGTGTGATCTTCAACAACCTAACTAGATTAAGATTATAAGAAAAGTACAAAAAATTGAGAGACATAAAAATAAATTTAATGTAATTCAAAAACAAGTAAAATGGGTTTTATAGAATATGTTAAAATGGTAAATTAATCACAGCTCTTAATCACATTTATAGTTCAGAATTTGTGAGAGAGAAATGCTTTAATTTGACAGCCTGTTTATTATTGTTTTTTTTTGTTGTGTATTTGGTGGTTTAGGGTCCAAATTATTTTCAACAGAAATTGGGCAATTCCGATGTTATAGTTCAGAGAATCATTTCATTTTCTTTGTGGTGGTTGGCTTTCGGTTCTATATTAAGAATTAATTATAATTATAATAAATTGTATAAATATCCATTTGATTATTTGTAGAAGAATTTGATATTTGAAAGTGGCGGTGTTGTAATTTGTTTTTTGGGTTGGAGTAGCCCTAGTACTTATCATGAATGAATGTTTGCTTATAAAAAAAACAAACAAAATCCATAAAATTTTATTTTTATTGCAAAACTAAATTACTAAAATGTTAGGTGTATTAGCTGAAGAGCACAAGACTTAGTTCTTTTAAACTATAAAACCCTACCGTAAATACAATATAGAAACCTGATACCCATAATTTACTTGAAACGGTTTAAACCAATTTTTCATTTGAATCTATATTAGAATAATTTATGTTTTTTTTACACTTACTCATCTTGCTCAATTATTATAGTAGGTTTTTAATCTTAAAAAAGAACCAATGGTATTATCTATTTGAACTATATCATATTTCCATGGGTGTTTTATATATGGACCCATATTTATAATTATTTTAACTATTATATATTATAGAATCCAAAAAATGTAAATACTTTATATAATATTATAGTAATCTATTAAAATATATATGATAATAATAATAAAAATAATAATATCTATGTAAATGAAAATGAAAAAAATTAAATAAAGAAAATTTAATTAAAAAATATCAAACTTTTATAAGATTATATTTTAAAATGGAAAAATACTATCCTTTTATTAAACAATTTTATTGTTACATATTATTTTTATTCAAACATAATAATTTCCTCACAATATTATTTTACTCGGTTTGCAATTTGAAGTATTACATTAGGAGTAATATCATCTAAAGAAGATGAATCAATACACCAACATCGGCCTCGATCACATAGCCCTTTTTTTCCAGGACATCCAGGCTGACAATCTCCATTTGATTTACATGATCCGTTAAGTTCTCTTCCTTCTGATTTCTTGCATATATCTGCATGGAAACAATTCTTCAAAACATAAGAATAATATTGTATGTAAACAAAAAATAATTTAAAATGTAAATTTATTACAAGTTAAACATCCCTTTAGAAAGCAGACAACTTATTCATTTTGTCATTAGTTTCAAACCTGATGTGAAAATGCAGAAAGCCAAGAGATATATCATTATAAAAGTCGAAATCCTTGTATTATCCATATTTTTAATATATCAGATTATATGATACATATATATGATATTCATATATGTATTTGCTGAGACTACATCTTGAACGTATTAATTACCACAAATTAATTTCTTAAATTCAAAAGAAACTTTAAGTTTATGTAAGAGAAGAAAATATAGTTTTTTTGACCAACATAAAATAATACCTTATAAACAATTAGAATTATAATATTATAGTTAATCAAGTCAAAGAGTAAACTAATAATAATTCTTTTTAATTTAAATATAAATAACAAGTTCAATGTAACTTATTTTAATGATATATCACAGTTTAAAATATTGAAAAAGGATAAAAGAAAGTCTATAAGTGGGAGGGTAGCTCACTTTGTTAGGGTAGTTGAATATAAGTTTTGGAGTTTAGGGGTTAATCCTTAACTAAAGCATTTGTTAGTAATTTGGAAGAAGTGTTATTAGAAACAAGATGTCAACAATTAAAAGTATGTATTTTTAAAAAAAAAAATAAAAAAATAATATTTATTAATTCAAAATAATGGTTTATTTGATCTGTGTTTTATTTATATAGGTTCTTGTTCTTATACAAAAATAATCAAAATCTGTTTTACTTAAGATACACTTGGAGTTGCTTCGTTGCTAGCTTCTGGTGGCAGAATCTAAAGAACAATTGCTAGTCTGGTTTGACGAAGACTCTGAGCTGAAGGCCTTAACATTCAGACGAGTTCCTACACTTAGTAATTGTATATCAATATCCGGTACCATTAAGAGTTGGGGATAAATCTGTGGACTATTCGTAATACCAAAAGCAAGTTGTACTGTCTTATCAGCCTGTCAGCTCAAGTCTATAAGATTGCAAGGCTTAACAAAAGTCAGTACGATATATGGATGTCTGCTCCCAACGACTCTATTTGTATAAAACCTCTTGAAGACTCAAAGGTTAAATATATTACACACTTTATTTAAAATCTGTTGTGCATCCATCTTCAACGTCTCTTGTACTACGGAGCAAAAGCAAACACACTTGATCAAGTCACCTTTTCAACGGCTAGTTTTTGGAAATGCTATATATATGGTTGAAGATCAAGCTTAAAGTTTCACAAAGATTCTTCTGTTGAAGAAGTAGCAAGATCAACCAACTATCAACTCTATGTAATATGCAGGTTTTATGCGCTACGTTGTAATTGTAAAAGCCATAAGATTTCTTACCCCTGTATATATTTATATATCTTAAGTGCTTTAGGTCTTTGTTATAGTGATCTCCCGTACCTCTGATGCTCGCATCATGTACACCTTGTTCTCTATTCTACTAAGCCTTCAGTAGATTAGATTAAGTCTCTTGTTATGTGCTTGAGCAAAAAGTCTTGTCTCATTAGGACTCAAGAAACAAGTGTTGAGCCAAGATGTTTAAGTCAGGTAAGTCACATTGCTTAAATGCTTGAGTTGTAAAAGTCTTATTCAGCTTGTCTGATTAAGCAAGGTGAAGTCTTAGGCAGGCGGTCTAAGCAAGAGAAGTCTTGGTCAGGAGCTGATTCAGGAGATAGAAGTCTTATATATCATCTATAAGAAAAGAAAGTCTTAGATATATGCTCTAAGCAAAGGGAATTCTCAACCAGTAGACAGATGAGCAGGCAGCTTAGTCAGATGGTGTAATCAAAAGGTAAGTCTTAGACATGTGCTCTAAACAAAGGGAAGTCCCAACCAGAAGACAGATGAGCAGACGACCATGTTAGATGGTTTGTGTAAAGGTTAAGTCTTAAACATGTGTTCTAAGTAAGGGAAGTCTTAGACAGTTGGCCTGAGTAGTTGTAAAAGTCTTATGCAGAAGTATAAGCAGCTGTAATCATAAAGTTATTATAATGAAAAGCTCTTGTGAGACAATGGGACTGGATTACTATTAGTTAGGGGAGGAACCAGTATAAATCTTTTGTGTCTTCTATTGTTTTTTTATTTACTTCTATTATATTCATTGCTAAGGGAATTAACTCAGAATCTAGACACTAGTTCTGATTGTGAAACTCTGATCAGAAGCTAAATAATTAAAAAAACGTGAAACATAATTCAATCTCCCATTCTTGTGTACTTTTTACACCTTTAAAAATGTGATACCTCTTTATTTAAAATTACAAAAATAAACTATTACAACTAAAGTAGAAAATAAACATTAGATTGACCTATTTATTTCAATTATGTTTCTTTTTTTATTTTTAATATATTTATAAATAAATACAAATGCTTTCTTAAATTTTTTAAAATGATAGTATTTAAGTTTAAAATATTGATATATATTTTTAACGAATAATTGTAAACTAATTATTTTCATTTAAAATAATATTATATTGGTCATAAAATATATGTTCTTGATAAACAAATTATGAGGATTAATATTCTATGTAGAAGTACTAATTTACAATATTTAGTGATATTAATATTTTTAACATATTGTAAATATAATAACTTTATTCTTACAAAATATGGTTAGTTATTTTTTTCATTTTAAAAATAAAATAGATATTTATTACTATATGAATATTTGTTTTTTTTATTCAATACTTTTTTTAGTCATGTATATTTACCTTGAGGTTCATTTTCCTCCCTTAACTTAAAAAGGTTTCTTATTGGTCCCTTAACTCTTTAAAACATATCATGTTAGTCATTTCTATGTAATTAGCTATGAATTTAGCGACTTATTTTTCAGATTATCTGTCGATAAATAGACAAATTTATATGACACATTTTAAAAAGTTAAGAGATCAATATGAACTTAATTTTTTTACGTTAAGGAACTAAATTGAACCTCAAGGTAAGCATAAAATACCAAAAAGGATATTAAGCCTTTTTTTTTACTGACGATTGTTTTTTATATATTTGAATTTTTTTAAAGCAAGCGGAGATAGTGTGATCTTCAACAACCTAACTAGATTAAGATTATAAGAAAAGTACAAAAAATTGAGAGACATAAAAATAAATTTAATGTAATTCAAAAACAAGTAAAATGGGTTTTATAGAATATGTTAAAATGGTAAATTAATCACAGCTCTTAATCACATTTATAGTTCAGAATTTGTGAGAGAGAAATGCTTTAATTTGACAGCCTGTTTATTATTGTTTTTTTTTTGTTGTGTATTTGGTGGTTTAGGGTCCAAATTATTTTCAACAGAAATTGGGCAATTCCGATGTTATAGTTCAGTGAATCATTTCATTTTCTTTGTGGTGGTTGGCTTTCGGTTCTATATTAAGAATTAATTATAATTATAATAAATTGTATAAATATCCATTTGATTATTTGTAGAAGAATTTGATATTTGAAAGTGGCGGTGTTGTAATTTGTTTTTTGGGTTGGAGTAGCCCTAGTACTTATCATGAATGAATGTTTGCTTATAAAAAAAAAAACAAAATCCATAAAATTTTATTTTTATTGCAAAACTAAATTACTAAAATGTTAGGTGTATTAGCTGAAAAGCACAAGACTTAGTTCTTTTAAACTATAGAACCCGACCGTAAATACAATATAGAAACCTGATACCCATAATTTACTTGAAACGGTTTAAACCAATTTTTCATTTGAAACTATATTAAAATAATTTATGTTATTTTTACACTTACTCATCTTGCTCAATTATTCTAGTAGGTTTTTAATCTTGAAAAAGAACCAATGGTATTATCTATTTGAACTATATCATATTTCCATGGGTGTTTTATATATGGACCCATATTTATAATTATTTTAACTATTATATATTATAGAATCCAAAAAATGTAAATACTTTATATAATATTATAGTAACCTATTAAAATATATATGATAATAATAATAAAAATAATAATATCTATGTAAATGAAAATGAAAAAAATTAAATAAAGAAAATTTAATAAATAATTATCAAACTTTTATAAGATTATATTTTAAAATGGAAAAATACTATCCTTTTATTAAACAATTTTATTCTTAAATATTATTTTTATTCAAACATAATAATTTCCTCACAATATTATTTTACTCGGTTTGCAATTTGAGGTATTACATTAGGAGTAATATCATCTAAAGAAGATGAATCAATACACCAAATCGGCCTCGATCACATAGCCCTTTTTTTCCAGGACATCCAGGCTGACAATCTCCATTTGATTTACATGGTCCGTTAAGTTCTCTTCCTTCTGATTTCTTGCATATATCTGCATGGAAACAATTCTTCAAAACATAAGAATAATATTGTATGTAAACAAAAAATAATTCAAAATGTAAATTTATTACAAGTTAAACATCCCTTTAGAAAGCAGACAACTTATTCATTTTGTCATTAGTTTCAAACCTGATGTGAAAATATAGAAAGCCAAGAGATATATCATTATAAAAGTTGAAATCCTTGTACTATCCATCTTTTTAATATATCATATTATATGATACATATATATGATATTTATATATGTATTTGTTGAGACTACATCTTGAACGTATTAATTACCAAAGTCTTAGATATATGCTCTAAGCAAAGGGAATTCTCAACCAGTAGACAGATGAGCAGGCAGCGTAGTCAGATGGTGTAATCAAAAGGAAAGTCTTAGACATGTGCTCTAAACAAAGGAAAGTCCCAACCAGAAGACAGATGAGCAGACGACACAGTCAGATGGTTTGAGTAAAGGTTAAGTCTTAAACATGTGTTCTATGTAAGGAAAGTCTTAGACAATTGGTCTGAGTAGTTGTAAAAGTCTTATGCAAAAGTATAAGCAGTTGTAATCGTAAAGTTATTATAATGAAAAGCTCTTGTGAGACAATGGGACTGGATTACTCTTAGTTAGGGGAGGAACCAGTATAAATCTTTTGTGTCTTCTATTGTTTTTTTATTTACTTCTATTATATCCATTGCTAAAGGAATTAACTCTGAATCTAAACACTAGTTCTGATTGTGAAACTCTAATCAGAAGCTAAATATTAAAAAAAAAAACGTGAAACATAATTCAACCTCCCATTCTTGTGTACTTTTTACACCTTTAAAAATGTGATACCACTTTATTTAAAATTATAAAAATAAACTATTACAACTAAAGTAGAAAATAAACATTAGATTGACCTATTTATTTCAATTATGTTTCTTTTTTTATTTTTAATATATTTATAAATAAATACAAATGCTTTCTTAAATTTTTTAAAATGATAGTATTTAAGTTTAAAATATTTATATATATTTTTAACGAATAATTGTAAACTAATTATTTTCATTTAAAATAATATTATATTGGTCATAAAATATATTGGTCATAAAATATATGTTCTTGATATATCACATTTATAGTTTAGAATTTGTGAGAGCGAAATGCTTTAATTTGACAACCTGTTTATTATTGTTTTTTGTTGTTGTGTATTTGGTGGTTTAGGGTCCAAATTATTTTCAACAAAAATTGGGCAATTCCGATGTTATAGTTCAGAGAATCATTTCATTTTCTTTGTGGTGGTTGGCTTTTGGTTCTATATTAAGAATTAATTATAATTATAATAAATTATATAAATATCCATTTAATTATTTGTAGCAGAATTTGATATTTGAAAGTGGCGGTGTTGTAATTTGTTTTTTGGGTTGGAGTAGCCCTAATACTTATCTTGAATGAATGTTTGCTTATAAAAAAAACAAACACAATCCATAAAATTTAATTTTTATTGCAAAACTAAATTACTAAAATGTTAGGTGTATTAGCTGAAGAGCACAAGACTTAGTTCTTTTAAACTATAGAACCCGACCGTAAATACAATATAGAATCCTTATACCCATAATTTACTTGAAACGGTTTAAACCAATTTTTCATTCGAAACTATATTAAAATAATTTAAGTTTTTTTTACACTTACTCATCTTGCTCAATTATTATAGTAGGTTTTTAATCTTGAAAAAGAACCAATGATATTATCTATTTTAATCATATCATATTTCCATGGGTGTTTTATATAAGGACCCATATTTATAATTATTTTAACTATTATATATTATAGAATCTAAAAAATGTAAATACTTTATATAATATTATAGTAATCTATTAAAATTTATATAATAATAATAATAATAATATCTATGTAAATGAAAATGAAAAAAATTAAATAAAGAAAATTTAATAAATAAATATCAAACTTTTATAAGATTATAATTTAAAATGGAAAAATACTATCCTTTTATTAAACAATTTTATTCTTACATATTATTTTTATTTAAAGATAATAATTTCCTCACAATATTATTTTACTCGGTTTGCAATTTGAGGTATTACATTAGGAGTAATATCATCTAAAGAAGATGAATCAATACACCAACATCGGCCTCAATCACATAGCCCTTTTTTTCCAGGATATCCAGGCTGACAATCTCCATTTGATTTACATGCTCCGTCAAGTTCTCTTCCTTCTGATTTCTTGCATATATCTGCATGGAAACAATTCTTGAAAACATAAGAATAATATTGTATGTAAACAAAAAATAATTCAAAATGTAAATTTATTACAAGTTAAACATCCCTTTAGAAAGCAGACAACTTATTCATTTTGTCATTAGTTTCAAACCTGATGTGAAAATGCAGAAAGCCAAGAGATATATCATTATAAAAGTTGAAATCCTTGTAGTATCCATCTTTTTAATATATCATATTATATGATACATATATATGATATTTATATATGTATTTGTTGAGACTACATGTTGAGCGTATTAATTACCACAAATTAATTTCTTAAATTCAAAAGAAACTTTAATTTTATGTAAGAGAAGAAAATATAGTTTTTTTTTACCAACATAAAATAATACCTTATAAACAATTAGAATTATAATATTATAGTTAATCAATTCAAAGAGTAAACTAATAATAATTCATCTTAATTTAAATATAAATAACAAGTTCAATGTAACTAATTTTAATGATATATCACAATTTAAAATATTGAAAAAGGATAAAATAAAGTTTATAAGTGGGAGGGTAGCTCAACTTTGTTAAGTTAGTTGAATATAAGTTATGGAATTTAGGGGTTAATCCTTAACTAAAGCATTTGTTAGTAATTTGGAAAAAGTGTTATTAGAAACAAGATGTCAACAATTAAAAGTATGTATTTTTTTTAAAAAAATAAAAAATAATATTTATTAATTCAAAATAATGGTTTATTTGATGTGTGTTTTATTTATGTAGGTTCTTGTTCTTATACAAAAATAATCAAAATCTGTTTTACTTAAGATACACTTGGAGTTGCTTCGTTGCTAGCTTCTGGTGGCAAAGTCTGAAGAACAATTGCTAGTCTGGTTTGACGAAGACTCTGAACTGAAGGCCTTAACATTCAGACGAGTTCCTACACTTATTAATTGTATATCAGCATCTGGTACCATTAAGAGTTGGTGATAAATCTGTGGACTATTCGTAATACTAAAGGCAAGTTGTACTGTCTTATCAGCCTGTCAGCTTAGATCTATAAGATTGCAATGCTTAAGAAAAGTAAGTACGACATATGGATGTCTGCTCCCAACGGCTCTATTGGTACAAAACCTCTTGAAGACTCAAAGGTTAAACATGTTACACACTTTATTTATAATCTGTTGTGCATCCATCTTCAACGTCTCTTGTACTATGGAGCAAAAGCAAAGACACTTGATCAAGTCACCTTTTCAACGGCTAGTTTTTGGAAATGCTATATATATGGTTAAAGATGAAGCTTAAATTTTAACAAAGATTCTTCTGTTGAAGAAGTAGCAAGATCAACCAACTATTAACTCTATGTAATATGCAGATTTGATGTGCTACGTTGTAATTGTAAAAGCCTTAAGATTTCTTACCCTTTTATATATTTATATATCTTAAGTGCTTTAGGTCTTTGTTATAGTGATCTCCCGTAACTCTGATGCTCGCATCATGTACATCTTGTTCTCTATTCTACTGAGCCTTCAGTAGATTAGATTAAGTCTCTTGTTATGTGCTTGAGCAAAAAGTCTTGTCTCATTAGGACTCAAGAAACAAGTGTTGAGCCAAGATGTTTATGTCACGTAAGTCTCATTGCTTAAATGCTTGAGTTGTAAAAGTCTTATTCAGCTTGTCTGATTAAGCAAGGTGAAGTCTTAGGCAGGCGATCTAAGCAAGAGAAGTCTGGTCAGGAGGTGATTCAGGAGATAGAAGTCTTAGATATGATCTCTAAGAAAAGAAAGCCTTAGATATATGCTCTAAGCAAAGGGAATTCTCAACCAGTAGACAGATGAGCAGGCAGCTTAGTCAGATGGTGTAATCAAAAGGTAAGTCTTAGACATGTGCTCTAAACAAAGGGAAGTCTCAACCAGAAGACAGATGATTATTACTAAAAAAATATCCGTTTAATTTTTAGTGCAAAACTAAATTATTAAAATGTTAGGTGTATTAGCTGAAGAGCACAAGACTTAGTTCTTTTAAACTATAGAACCCGACCGTAAATACAATATAGAATCCTGATACCCATAATTTACTTGAAACGGTTTAAACCAATTTTTCATTTGAAACTATATATTAAAATAATTTAAGTTTTTTTTACACTTACTCATCTCTCTCAATTATTATAGTAGGTTTTTAATCTTGAAAAAGAACCAATGGTATTATCTATTTGAATTATATCATATTTTCATGGGTGTTTTATATATGGACCCATATTTATAATTATTTTAACTATTATATATTATAGAATCCAAAAAATGTAAATACTTTATATAATATTATAATAATCTATTAAACTTTATATAATAATAATAATAATAATAATAATAATAATAATATCTATGTAAATGAAAATGAAAAAAATTAAATAAAGAAAATTTAATAAATAAATATCAAACTTTTATAAGATTATATTTTAAAATGGAAATATACTATCCTTTTATTAAACAATTTTATTCTTACATATTATTTTTACTCAAACATAATAATTTCCTCACAATATTATTTTACGCGGTTTGCAATTTGAGGTATTACATTAGGAGTAATATCATCTAAAGAAGATGAATCAATACACCAACATCGGCCTCGATCACATTGCCCTTTTTTTTCAGGACATCCAGGCTGACAATCTCCATTTGATTTACATGGTCCGTCAAGTTCTCTCCCTTCTGATTTCTTGCATATATCTGCATGGAAACAATTCTTCGAATAATATTGTATGTAAACAAAAAATAATTCAAAATGTAAATTTTTTACAAGTTAAACATCCCTTTAAAAAGCAGACAACTTATTCATTTTGTCATTAGTTTCAAACCTGATGTGAAAATGCAGAAAGCCAAGAGATATATCATTATAAAAGTTGAAATCCTTGTAGTATCCATCTTTTTAATATATCATATTATATGATACATATATATGATATTTATATATGTATTTGTTGAGACTACATGTTGAACGTATTAATTACCACAAATTAATTTCTTAAATTCAAAAGAAACTTTAATTTTATGTAAGAGAAGAAAATATAGTTTTTTTTTACCAACATAAAATAATTCATCTTAATTTTATATAATATTATAGTTAATCAATTCAAAGAGTAAACTAATAATAATTCATCTTAATTTAAATATAAATAACAAGTTCAATGTAACTAATTTTAATGATATATCACAATTTAAAATATTGAAAAAGGATAAAAGAAAGTTTATAAGTGGGTGGGTAGCTCAAATTTGTTAAGTTAGTTGAATATAAGTTATGGAGTTTAGGGGTTAATCCTTAACTAAAGCATTTGTTAGTAATTTGGAAAAAGTGTTATTAGAAACAAGACGTCTACAATTAAAAGTATGTATTTTTTTTTAAAAAAAAATAATAATATTTATTAATTCAAAATAATGGTTTATTTGATGTGTGTTTTATTTATGTAGGTTCTTGTTCTTGTACAAAAATAATCAAAATCTGTTTTACTTAAGATACACTTGGAGTTGCTTCGTTGCTAGCTTCTGGTGGCAGAGTCTGAAGAACAATTACTAGTCTGGTTTGATGAAGACTCTGAACTGAAGGCCTTAACATTCAGAGGAGTTCCTACACTTAGTAATTGTATATCAGCATCTGGTACCATTAAGAGTTGGTGATAAATCTGTGGATTATTCGTAATACTAAAAGCAAGTTGTACTGTCTTATCAGCCTGTCAGCTCAAGTCTATAAGATTGCAAGGCTTAAGAAAAGTCAGTACGATATATGGATGTCTGCTCCCAACGACTCTATTGGTACAAAACCTCTTGAAGAGTCAAAGGTTAAACATGTTACACACTTTATGTATAATCTGTTGTGCATCCATCTTCAACGTCTCTTGTACTATGGAGTAAAAGCAAAGACACTTGATCAAGTCACCTTTTCAATGGCTAGTTTTTGGAAATGCTATATATATGGTTAAAGATCAAGCTTAAATTTTAACAAAGATTCTTCTGTTGAAGAAATAGCAAGATCAACTGTTGCACCCTAAAATTTGACCAACCGGTTCCCACATCTGGTTTACGTTTCGACGCATTTTGCATTCGCATTCGCATACCGCATACAGTGCGTTCTCTCAATCATATTGATTTTATCGGGATTACAACCCTGTTTCTCACATTGCGGAGGTTTCAGACCGGTTCGGATCAACGGAGTCGTATTTTTGGGAAGTCGTGCGCTTCCCGGTGTTTTCAGCTTGCGCTTTTGTTTTTGAGGATATCTCAGGTGTCCCGGTTTTTGCCGCTTATTTCGGTCTGGTCTCGCGTTCCCTTTTAATTGAGTTTAATTGCTTTAATAGCATTTTTTAGGATTTAATCGCCTTTAGTGTTTCTTTAGTCCTTTTAATAGTATTTTAGGATTTTCTAGAATTTAAATAGATTTTCTTTTCTATAATTTTAATAGATATGTGTTTTTTTTATTAGCTTTATAGAAGTTAAATAGAATTAATGGAATAATTATTTTTTTAATAGAATTTTAGAAATTAAATAGGTTTTTGTTTTTAAATAGATAGTATAGTCTTTTTAAATAGATTTTAATATAGTTTTTCTAGATTTAAATAGATTGAATAGCTTTTATAATATAGTCTTCTATAGGTTTTCTTTTCTAGAATAAATAGATTTTATTTTTAATATAGAATTTAAATAGTTTTTAGATTTAATTGAATAGTTTTTAATTAGATATTGTTGTATTAGTTTTCTTTTATTAGAAGTTTGTTAGTTAATCATCATTAGTTTTATTAATTAGTCTAATATTTTCGTTTAGCATTTAATTGATAGTTCATTAACTGTAGTTAAATCACTTTCATTCATTAGCATTGAGTCTTAATCACTTTCGTTTCCTTAATTAGTCTTTTATTAATTAGTTTAATTAAATTCAAGCCATTAGTCATTAATCATGTTCAATTTTCATTTCAGTCTTAGTTCGTTAGTGGGCCAAATACCCAAATTTCTGAAAGCCCAGTCAAAGTCCATTGCCACTTGTCCCATATATAGCATGCCATGCGTGTATTTTCCTTCTCGGCCACCTCACATTTCTCTCCACCTCATTTTTTCCACTAACTTCTCAACTCATGCATGGCTGCCACGTCCCTCTCTCCCTCTCTCAGAGCTTGCCAACATATCTTTCCACCATCACCATGCAACGCCACTTGGCTTGCTCTCTCCCTCTGCATGCACTTCTCTCTCCACGCGTCTTCACCTCACCCTTCCTTCTGCATGCATCGTTACACGTGGCCTCCACTAACTTCCCTTTGCCGCCGGCCATGCAGCCGCCGCAGAGCCACCGTACCCGTCGCCAGAGCCGCCGCAACTGTCGCCGGAAAACACCAAATTCATCCACATTCATCCGTTCTTCAATCTCTTTTCCAGATCATCAAGAACATCGTTGTGTTCTTCACCAAATCTCCAGATCATTCAAACGTTTCCAGATCTCTCAAGAATAATTATCACCGTTCGGAATCTTCCACACGCATCTTCAAAGGATTTTTTAGGAATCTCGTTAAGAAACTTCAAAGTTCATCAGTTCTTCAGCGTGTTCAAGAACAAATCTCCAGAAATCTTCAAGCATCATCAAAGTTCACCGTTAGTTCATCATCCAGAACACGTTCATCAGTATTTCGCCAGACATTCAAGAATCGTCATCAGGCCATTCAACTTTTTCCAGAAGAGAACCTTCAAGATATTCATCAATACATCACGTTTCCAGATTTCCTCTTCAGATCTTCAGCGATCTTCATCGATCATCACCAAGCTTTTCTCCAGAATTCATCCGACCTTCATATCACCTCCAGATTTCTTCAGATCTCCACCGTGTTCTTCACAAACTTCCCCAGCTTCATCAAGAACCTCACCAGAAATTCGATGAAGAACTCAAGAACCTTCATGCATCCAAATTGTTTTTTCCAGAATGTCTCCATAAAATCTTCAAAATCGCCTTCATATTTCCAAATCTAGAAATTTGTTCAAGAGACGTTCATGGATCGTCATCATCGTGTTCATCACTCTTCAAAAGATTTTCCAGAAACTCATCGTGTTCATATCATTTCCTTCAGATCCTTCAGAAATCTTCAAAGACTCATCGCATCAACATCAAACACATCCATCGCAAATCTCCAGAAATTCAAAGAACTCTAGATCTTCACCAGACCTTCATCCAACTCATCGAGCCTCGTACGATTTTCCAGAGATCCATTCATCCATTCCAGATCTCCGTCCAGATTTCCGATGATCTTTTCGTTCGTTGCTCTTCATGTTCATAGCTCCGGCGATTGCTTCAAGATTTCTTCTAGAACCGCATGCAATCATCTCCAGGTCCGACAGATTTGCAAGATCCATGTTCCTCGTTTCTTCAAAGCATTTCCAGAACTTCATAGGATTTTCATCAACTAACACCTTGAAACATCAACGAAGAACTCTCCAGAACTTGATCCTTCAGATTCATCAGGTAACTCGTTCGTCAGCATCGTATCCATCATTTCGTCAATAGATCTTTCCAGATTCGTATTGTTGTTCTTCGTCTTCATCAGAACTTTAAATCAACTCCAGAAATCATCATCGGTCAAAATCTTCTACATGCAATGTTTTTTTCAAGAAATCTTCATCAAGGTTCATCTTCACAGATCTTCAAGAACGTCAAAGGAATCGATTATTTGTGTCCAGATCGTGATAGATTGTGGTTTCGTTGTTATTCATTTGTTGTGAAGGTTGTAAAACAAAGATGAGATTGAGAGTTTGTGAGAGATTTAGGTGAAAGTTTGAACGAGAGAGCTAATGAGAGAGAGAAATTCGAGAGAGTGAAATGACGCAGGGTAAACAGTGTTTGGAGGTTGAGAGGCACTTAGGGTTTTTTTCACAGTGAGGAAGAGAGAAACGTGGCTGTGTTTGAACCATTGGGCCTCTCTAAGGCCCATTCGCATTTTACCGTAACACACTCCTTGTTTCGTTACTCACCCCCTCCCGTTTTGTTTGTTGCTAGTTGTTGGGCTGGGCCCAACTCTCTTTTATTTTTGATAGCATATACACATCCCCTGTATCACTAAACCCCCCTCCCTGCATTTATTTTACTTTTAATATTGTTTTTTTTTAATTGTAATAACCTTAGGGATAGTTTAATATTTTGATTAGAATATTTTAAATTCCTAAAATAGAATTAGTTAGGTGATAATTTCTTTTAGAGAATTTAGTTTTTATTTCTTTTAGGAAATTTAGATAATATTTTCATTTAGGAAATTAGTTTAATTTTCTTTTAAGAGAATTTAGGATTTAGTTAATTTCTTGTTAAGGAGATTTATAGATTTAATTCTTTTTGAGGATATATTTTCCTTAGGAGATTATTTTTTGCCGTATCTTAGGAGTAGACTATTATTTACATTTGTTAGTGGATTTGTCTCCTATTTTCTCTCCTATTTTCGCTTCTATCTGATTTTATTCTCGATTTTATTTTTGGCTGGCCGTGTGACACGATTCAATTGGAGAATGATTTTTGATATCATTTCTCTATCTTGTCTTTGACACGGACATCAATACGCTACCTCTTAGAGTTCGATTTCTCGTCTAAGTCAAACCATGACAGTCTAAGCGTTACATTGGTTCTGGTTCGAGCGTCATCATCTAGGATCCAGAGAGGAGAAGATTGGAATGGACCTTGCGCGCATGTCAGGAGCCAACGGAGCTGCTTCGTTCATCATCATCATCTTATTCAAGCCTTCAGGCAACCGTCGAGTGTTGTGAGCCGCATCGTTAGATATGAAGGAAATGTCAGTTGAGGAGTTACTTCTTAATCGTCTAGGATGTCTAGTATGGTACCCTTAGGGTGCCATGCAACGCATTCGCTCCTACATCTTAGGTTCTTGCGTGTGTGTCCCGAGTTCCTTCCCGTTTAGGCGTAGGCCTGCTTCCTCTTTGTTCTCGCCCCTGTGCGATCGAAACCCCTTTTCTCTCGCGTTCAGGCGATCGAGACCTTTTCTCTTGCCCCTGTGCAATCGAGATTCGTTTTCCCGCTGAACTACAGCTGCTCTGATTTCTCATATTGAATGAGAATATGTAGGCATAGGATGCGATATCCTAGCGAGCACACTAACAACTAACCTCTCTGTTCTCTCGCTGCCGTGCGATCGAGACTTTCCCGCTGACGACTGATGTTTCCCTTTCTCTTGCCCTTGCGCATTTGAGACCAGACCGTAGTTCTAGTTCCCGTAGGTTCCCGTACCTTTCAAGCCAACTTAATCTCTCACTCCCGTATGATCGAGAACACCTTGTCTAGCCGTAGTTAGCCTGAACTACGTAAGCTCTGATCTTTCATGCTGTGTGGAAGTACGTAGGCACAAGACGCGAAGTCTTGGCGAGCCAACTCCCTGTAGTTTCCCGAACTACGTTGACTCTGATTTACTCTCTTGAGAATACGTAGGCATAGAGTGCGACGCTCTATCGAGTCAGTTTCTTTCCGTTTAGATTTAGCAGCCGTAGATAGATTGTTTTGCATCCTTTAGACAAACCAGCAAGCGTGGATCCCATCGAGTACGACAGACGTGAGGGGTGCTAATACCTTCCCCTTGCGTAACCGACTCCCGAATCCAGGATTTGGTTGCGATGACCATTCCTTTCCCGTCTTTGCGTTAGGTTTACTTTGAGCGTTTCCTTTCCCTCCTTTGGGATAAATAACGCACGGTGGCGACTCTTCTGTTTATCCGGCGCCGATTTTTGCAGTAGCGACAGCTGGCGACTCTGTTGGGGATCCATCGTCCCTTAAGAGAGTCAATCCTAGCGTTTGTTTGTTTGTCTTTGGATGTTTACTCTTGTGCGTTGTATGTTGTATTTTACTGTATTTACAATTTCCGCACTGTGCTATTATCTGTTGCTGTTGTGTTGTTGGGTGGTTGTTCCTTTGAGAGAGAAGCCAAAACCCAAGCTTGAGTACACACATAGACTTAGAAGTAGAGAGTAGTGGTTAGCCTGCTTGCTTAGCTCGCACCAGCTAGCCGCGAAATTTACGCTCGGACGAGATTCTCTTTGATGCTTCTTTCCTGGCCCTTAGGGCTTGACAAGTTGTTTGACCTGAGGATTGTCGACTCTAGGAACCTATCAATTGGGAATTCGACTAAGTGAGGCCGCTTCAAGGGATGATGATGCCACACCTTCTGGGTATCGTATCATTGCTCTTGAAAGTCTGTGACGTTGATACCCGCATAGGATGTCGTACCTTGTCAGATTAGGTTCATACCCGTGAGTGGGAGGGTTTTTGCAGGGAACTTAACTTCCGCCAACCCGATATTTTGGTCTTCTCTTTAGAGCGAACTTACTCAGTCAGCAGCGCAGCAGTATTTAGAGATTTGTGGGGGCTGTGATCCCGTGTTTGTTGCATATTGCATTGCATAAACATTGTTGCATAATATTGCATACCATTCTCCAGCTAGCCAGAGTCTGATCCAGCCGTTGTTTTGATTCTATAGGTGATTATCCGGTGTTTGGCCTGAGCAACTGTTGATTGTTAGAAGACGACCAAGGGGTTGAAGTAGATTTGAGCAGAACCGAGCAGTGAAGTCAGTTGAACATTATTGGTAGCTATGTCTGAGAGCCACTTCCAGTCTCGTAACACCTTGACAGGTTTCACCATGACGACTAATCCTCTGTATGGTTCTACGTCCGAGGAAGACTTTCCGCAAGTGAACAACCTTACTGCAGACCAGTTTGTGCAGCCTCCTGCTAGGAACCAGGATCGACGTGAGCAGTTTGTTGTCCGAAATGAACGCCCTCCTCTTATTAACAGTCAAGGTGTTGTTCTCCCTATGGCGAATATCCGAAGAGAGATCCCGGTAGCTAGGGCTGAAGACCCAAGAGCTGTTGAGTATGCTAGAAGGCTCCAAGTGTTGGAAGAAGGAGTGAAAGCCTTGAAAGTTAAAGATGTTGTTAACCTCAATGCTGCAGACATGTGTCTGGTTCCTGGCCTGGTGTTGCCTCCTAAGTTCAAAGCGTCGAGATTTGAGAAGTACAGAGGAGATAGTTGTCCGAAGCAACATCTGGTGATGTTCTGCCGAAGAATGACTTCGTTTGTGCACAACGACAAGTTGATGGTTCACTGCTTTCAGGATAGTCTGACTGGGGCATCTTTGAGTTGGTATATGCAGTTAGAGAGTAATCAGATCCGATCATGGGTGGATTTAGCCCGAGATTTTCTGAAACAGTATGATTATAACCTAGACATGGCTCCTCATCACATGCAGTTGCAAGAATTGTCTCAAGAGAACAATGAATCCTTCCGGAAGTATGTTCAGAGGTGGAGAGAATTTGCTGCCAGAGTGCATCCACCGCTCCTAGACCGAGAGTTAATGAGCATGTTTGTAAACTCCCTGGAGAGCCCGTACTTCGAAAGAATGCTCGTAAATGCACCAAATTTCTCTGCATTGGTAGGATTGGGTGAACGCATCGAGCATGCCGTAAAAATTGGGAAAATTCAGATTGTTTCGGGCGGTCAGGCTAGTGAAACTGAATCTCTCCATAGCTGCCAAACTGAAGAAGGAGTTGTGATCAATGCAATCATGTCAGATGTTGAGTATCCTCGAGATGAATCGGTGAAATCTGTTGGTTCTTCATCTTCTGTGTCTTGTTATGCGGGACAGACAATTGCGCCTAGGGTACCATATCCAGAACTTTATGTCGCTACTCTAGCAAATCAGCGAACTCGGGGCCGAGGTTATCAGAATCAGCGCCCAAATCAGAACACGCCTCATAACAACTTGGAACGGAGGAATGCTCCTTCTCACCCAGTGCCTATGTCGTATGGTCACATTCTGCCACATTTGATCCAGAATTCTTTGGTGGAACCGAAAGCTCTTAAGCCTGTGCCAGAGCCTTACCCTCCCGGGTACAATCCCCACGCTCAGTGTGGTTACCATGGTGGATCTCCAGGGCATTCAACTGAAGATTGTAAAGCTTTTCAGGCGAAAGTACAACAGTTGATCGACCAAGATTGCATTTCCTTTCGAGAAGGAATTCTAGTGGTTCATGACAATTTCTCAGCTGCCTGAGCTCGCAGATTCAGAGGTTTACTTCAAGAAGCCAGTGGTCCAGATAGGCAGGCGCCCTCAGCATTGGCAGTCCTCAGACTTTTATCATTTGCATTTGTAGTTTCTTTTCTGTTAGTTGCTACTTGCTGTTAAACATTGTTTGTTTCGAATGGTAATATTGATAAAGTGACTATGCATTTTTCTGAATTAATCATGTCGTTGTCACTCATTTATTGCATTGCACTGACACTTGCATTTTATTCACTCCACTTTATCACTATGATTAGCAAAGATTGGAGGGAGGATGACGAAACTGAATACTCATAACCGATGATCGTATGCTTTCAAATAAAACCTTGCCGATGACGTACAAGGCATTGTTTCAAATCCCCTAAACACTGGAGATATAAGGAGTTAGTCCCTTGTTAACCACTTCGAGCCAAGAAGTAGAAGTTTTTTCGAACTTTTAAACCCTCTCATCTTAACCCGGGGCAGGGTAGTTGTCAGTTAGCTTGATCGAGCGTTCAAGTCTTATAGAGGAGTGTTGCCTTTCGAGGACCAATCACATCTTATTTTTCCCTGGAGGCCGTACCTCATCAACCACAATGGTTAAACCTTACCAATCAGGAGTGAGACAGTTGCGATCCTTTCGGGGAAATCAAGAAAACCAGTGTCACACGACTTGTTCCAAGGAAGAAGAAAGAAATAAGAAAGCCCGCTAAGTAAAAAGAAAAAGAAAAAGCTGGAAAGCTAATACTTAGGCAAAAATCAGGGCATCCCGCTGGACTTCAAAAGAAAAAATCGAAAAAAAACTCAAAAGGAGTCAGTCCAGGCAAAAATTAGGGAATCAAAAGAATGAAAAAAAAGGATATAAAAAGAAAAATCCTCGAACAAGGACGAAGTCGTGTGGATACAGACACCGAAAACGAAAAAGGAGTAACTGTCGCTCCGAAAACCTTGTGAGTTCCTACTATTCAACATACCTCTCGAAGAGGCGAGCGTTTGAGCCAAGTTAACTGAACTTTAGGATCAGAGATCATCACGTAGAAGTGGTGGGTACAAATCATAATTTGAGCCAAATATCCTTTGTTTCACGAACCATGAACCCGACCACGATACAACCCTTAAAAGACCTAATTGAGGTAGGGTTTATTCGGAAAGCGCATTACGATAAGGTTGAGTAACCTGGCTCCTTATTGATTTGCTAGTCATATCCTTGTTGTATTTTTCTCACTGATCGAATCAACACTACATTTGGACTCTAGTTCATTCGTCACTCACAATCATGACACGTAAATGAGTGACAGCACAATTTTTTCAAAATCTGCATGAACACTGCATTAAAATTACCATTCGTGAATAGACAATTTTAATTGCAGGTCAGTAGTTGATATGAAGGAATTCCAACAGGGAATAGTCAGTCAGGACTGAATAATTCAGCAGTCTGGATCAGGTGTATGTTGTGAAACCCTGTAAATATGGGGCAGTGACTTCCAGTGAGTTCATAATCGGTTGATTATGGGACAGTTTACTTGAGAAGCAGTTGATCAGATGTGAATCTTCTCGAGAGCCAATCAGGGGCAGTTATCCAGAATGTTTTGATTTGAGGATAGATCCTTCCAGTGTGTGATCAGGGCGGGTTAAGTCGCTCAAGGCTCGTTCAGGGCAAGTCACTCCAGAGATAGTGAAACCAAATATGTTGATAGTTGTTTAATTGAGGTTGAATCCTTTCGTCGTGCAGATACCGGGGCAAGCCATCTCAAGGTTGTATTGTAGCAAGTTGCTTTCTGTTCAGAGTGAGTTTCCCAAAAGTTAGATTGGGGCAAGTCGAGTTGCACTGGGGCAAGTTGTTCAAGCAAGTTTGTTCACCCTAGCAAGAGTTAGGTATCGGGGGGAATCGCTTCATTACCCTCATCAAAAAACCTGAACCTTCAAATAAGACCTTGTCGTCATTGGATCATTATCCTATAGTTTAAACCTCTTACTTGACAGAACCTTGTGTCGCTACTGCAAAAATCGGCGCCGGATAAACAGAAGAGTCGCCACTGTGCGTTATTTATTCCAACGGAGGGAAAGGAAACGCTCGAAGTAAACCTACCGCAAAGATGGGAAAGGAATGGTCATCGCAACCAAATCCTGGATTCGGGAGTCGGTTACGCAAGGGGAAGGTATTAGCACCCCTCACGTCCGTCGTACTCGACGGGATCCACGCTTGTTTTCTAGCTAAGGGTGTGTTATTCTATCTACTCTAGAGGTCTGGGTTAAAAATAAAAGAAAATGACTCGGCAAAGTATCGCATCTTATGCCTACGTATTCTCGTCTGGAACGAGAAATCAGAGTCAACGTAGTTCGCCTACCTACGGGAAAGGAGGGGAAGGTTGCTCGCTAGGATACGGCATCCTATGCCTACGTACTTTCATACAGCATGAAAGATCAGAGCAAACGTAGTTCGGGCTACGGAAGACACAGATTTGTCTGTCTGTTTTTTTTTATCTTTCTGAAAAGGTTTTCTCCTGATTACGGGTCCAAGCGGACAGAAATGGCACTTTGATGTTTGTTTTCAATCTTTTACGCAAGAACTGTTTTTTATGGTGTTTGCAATCTCTGACGCACTAGAGACTATGATTTGAGAGTGACTACGTCGTATGTCACCCTAGGGGTAACACACTAAGCAGTCAGACTACTGAAGAGTGACCCTCCAACAACCCTCTCTCAAATAGCTTAAGACTCGTAGCGTACGACGTCGATCGTTCTTATTACTGTGTTTTAAATTATTCTGAGATAGAAGAGAAAGAATTCTAAAAAACCTAGGGTTTGAAAAGGGAATCAAAACTACCCTAATGTTGTCATGCATGGATCACAACCTAATGTCTGTCATAATTCCCTCCTGCACAGAGGAAATCAGAGATCCTAGGGGATAAACGGAAAAGAAACAGCAGATATACAGTAAACAGTAAATAAAATCCACTTAACCTCGAACCTGGGAAAACAATAGGCAAAGTGAAACAGCTTCACTTCAAACCTAAGGGGCAAGCTGAACAAGCCAACAAACAATACAGAAAAAGAAAATAAAATCCAACACCAGCTCTGACAGCAACACCAGCTCCTACAGTAAGCAACTCAAACAGCACCAGCAAACAGTTGATTAACAGCAAACACTTGACAGTAACAACTTCAAGTAAGACCCCATCTTCACTCTCCAATGATATTCAAGCTTCAGATAAGCTCCTATCTCCAATAATCTCCAGCTTTAGCAAGCAATAAACCCCAACCAGTAAACAGCTTCAAACAGCAGCAAAACCCTAGTTCAATAGATACCCAGCTTTGACAGGCACAAGCTTAATCTTCAATGAACTTCAATACACTTCCTTCTCCAATAGGTTCCCTTTTCCAATGCAAATACTCACAGGAGAGGATCAACTAATAGATGAAGTTGGAATGTTAAGAGGCTTAATGATAACCCAGGGAAATCACTAAGATCTTATCACAGTAAGTGAAAGGTATCCTCAAGGTTCTACCCAATTAAATCATGCTCTACGTCCCTCCTAAGGAGATATGGAACTTCTTAGGGGGACCTTGTGTCATAGGATGGAATAGAGGCACAAGAAGCTCTCTATGTTTGACAGAATAAATTAGTCTACTCTAAAGCTCTCCCTATGTCTCCTATCTCCTAAGTCTTCAAAAGCAACCTTCAAGGATAAGATTCTTCATGCTCCAAGCTTCATCCTTTGTCTCCAATCATCCTCCAAGTCTTCATGAGCTCCAACAAGCCAAACTCAAGCCCAACACCCAATTAGAAACACCCCAAAACCCAAGCAAACAATTCAAAGGCCCAAAATGGCAACACACAATCAACAACCAACTTGCAAAAATCAAAGAAAATAGTAATACTCATCCTAAAATCCTAGATTAATTTCTAAAGGAACCTAACTATGTACCCTATACCCCACATAAACCCCAAGGCCCAAATCAAACCCTAAGTACCCAAACTATGCCCTAAACTACACCTATGTGTTGTAAAACCCTAATCCTAGCACCCTAAAGTTCACCATTCAAAACTAGCCTAAATTTCATCATAAAAATATGAGAAAAATCTCTAAGGGAGCATGTACCTCTAATCTAATCAATCCAACAAGAATCAATCAAAAATCATTCACCAATTGATCACAAGAAAATCCACAAAATCATATATCAAATGTACAAAATTAAAGAAATTAATAAAATGGAAAAAATCAAATTAAATTTAAAAATGGGTGAAAATGAGATTTATTAATTTCATAAAATCACAAATAAATCCAGGATCATGGAGGTATTTTTAAAATATTTTTCTGATCAATATTGGATTTATTATGATTTTTAGAAATCAAATGGATTAAAAATAAAACTAAAATGAATTTAAAAAGGAAAAAAGAAAATAAAAAGCTGAAATAAAATGATATGCGTTGGATGAGAAGACTGGTAAGCGCATCTGAGAGCTGGGGCGCGTCCACATGGGGTGCTGACTGGCGTGCCACCTCAATTATTGAAACGGGGCGTTTTGGCGATTGGAGGCAATCTCTGAGTTTGAATCGTGGCCCTTGGATGCGTGAGAATGTCAACAGGTCAACGTGATCCAACGTCTACCATATCATCTTCTTCCTTCAACTCAGATGACCTGAGATATTTCCAGGCGGTGGCCCACGGTGGAAACCACCGTCTTCTCCGGCGAGCAAGAAACACAGGCAACCAAAAGTGACAAATCCTATATCCATTTATGACCTGAATTTCATGTAGATTCCAAATCTCCAGTCCAAATCTCATGAATCCCCATGGATTCTTAAAACCGAATCAATCTTCAAAATGTGTCAAGGTTTCAATCATCATCAATTGTAAAATTACCACCACAAAAATGTTCCTCATGCTTCACTGATCAATAAGAACTATCCCATTCATGATGAAACCTCAAGATTGTGCCTAACTGATCCTCAACAGAAAATGTTCATCAAACCTAACTGCCTCTACTAACTTCAATTTTAATCCAGAAACGTCCTAACCATCATCTATAATGAATCTACCCATTTAAAACCTAGCAATTCTACATGAATCAAGCCATGGAATGAAATTTACATACCTGCAAATCTTGGATGAACAGAGTGGTGAAACCTCCAAATCAAGCTCCAAGATCTTCCAGACACGTTCAAGGATGTATGATCAAGCTTCTGTATGCATTAATTTGGACTAAAACCTCTTGAATCAACAAACTCGATTCTGAATTGCAAGGGATGAATTCCAAATGCAATCTCACGATTCTTCCACGATCTTGGCTAGAAATCTATATGGAATCACTCACCAACACCATAGGAAGCTATTGAACACAAAAGAATGGATTGAAATGGCTTAATTTGTTGTAACCGATTCTGTTATGCAAACTGAAAATTCAATGTTCACTCTCTCCAATCTCCCTCAATCTGCACCAACTCTAGCTTTGAATCAGTTCTAAATCTTATATAGAACATGAATGAAGGCTCTAGAATCTTCTGGAAAGCTCTAATGAGAAGTTCACCATCTCTTGCTCTTGAAAATGTCATGAGAAATTCACATATGGCAGCTGAGTTTTTGCTTGCTTCAAGGCCTTGGTTCTGATCCAAATTCTCACCTAATGACAAATTGAATGTGTTGGGATTCATTAGAGCCTTGGTTATGCCTTGCAAAGAGGTTTTGTATTTGTTACTTATAATGTAAGTAACCATTTTACAAAGGAAGTCATTGAATTAACCCTCAAATCAAAAATGTGGCAATGTCAATGTTTTCAAAATATGTTTTCCAATCAATTTGGTATGTCATATGGCTTGGTTTGGACTTATAGATCAAAAATCTCAATTTTCATCCTTGGTTTATTTAAAATTCACCCTCATTTTAGGCCATTTTTATGATTTTGTGAAGCAAGCTATTCCAAACTCTCATGACTTATTATCTAGCCCAAAAACATCATTCTAAGCACATCTCATGTTGAACATTTTTCCATTTGAGGAGTGGAAGATGGAGATTTTGACCTATGTTGGAAAGTGACCTATAATTCAACTTTCCCAAAATACCCCTGGATTGCCAAGATCATAACTTGAGTTATACAAATCCCCTTGAGTACTTCTAGTACTCAAATTAAAGCTAAGATCAATATCTACAATTCTTATGTTGGCCAAGAATCCATTTGAAATTTCCTTCATCGGCAACACTTGCTTGGAAGTCAAGTGACTTTCACAGATAAATTTCAGTGTCCTCTGATGACCCATAACTTGCAAGAATCATAACATGAGTTCTACAAATCTTCTTGAAGACTTCTAGTACTCAAATTAAAGATATTTATAAGATCTACAAGTTTCATGTTGACCAAGAATCCCTTTGAAACTTGCATTTTGACTTATCTGGCTTGGAAGTTAAGCCTAAATTAGGGGATTTTACATTGAAACCCTAATTTAGTAACTCCTCCTACTCTTGATTCTCTTTGATTTATCCTTGGCACAACACCCCACTTGTATCAACATATCAATTCATGAATCCCACATCCTCCAATTATGCCTTGATGCTCTTCAATCACTCAGTTGACCTAGGGTTGACCTAGGATTGACCCAGATGAAACCCTAGTTGACTGCACTTCAACTGTGGCTCTTGTACTTGAATCAATGACTTGTCTCATCTTCAACATGACCCTCTAGGAATTTCATAAGCTTTGTACACATTCCATACCCTCAATTCATAGCTCATACCCCCATTGATGACTCTTAATACACCTCAGACTAGGAGATAAGTCCACTGGTTGACCCTCAAACTTCTCAAAGCTTCAACCCCTTCCTTGATGACTTGGATGGTCTTAAGCTTGAATAAAAACCCTTGATGTGCTTCTTTAGATAAGAAAGGCACTTGATCCCCTGTGGGATGACTTACTATGTTATGTTATGTGTTGCACCCCAAAATTTGACCAACATTTCTTTACCTAGCTTATTTTTCATTTCATTCACATTAGCATTATCATATGCATTTCATTGACATGTATGCAGGAGATCAAGAGGTATGACTACCAATCAAGAGCTATACAAGACTATGAATCTAGCCAAGAAGGTTATTCAAGTGTTCAAGGGTTTATATCCTTGTTAGAGAAGTTAGAAGATCCTTAAAGAGAATGGTTGAAACCAAGAGTGTGTGCCTCCTAACTTGAGAGTTGTGGAAAGACCTCAGATGATTCTGAAGCCATGAATGTAGACTTGAAGCCTTGAGAGAGCTTATTAGATGTCTTGAAAGCCATCATGAGGCCTAGATAGGTCATTGTGCAAGATTAAGAAGACCCAGCCATGAGTGGTGTAATTAGGGTTTGACTGGGTCAACCCTAGGTCAACTGATGATTTGAAGAAGGTTGAGACCTAATTAAAGAGCCATGTGATCATTTATTGACACATTGAGATGTTATAAGGATGATTCCAAGGTCAACTCATCATGATTGAAGGGTTTGAGAAGTTTCAAGCTAGGGTTTCTAAGGCTTGACAGTGTAAAATCCCCTAGTTTGACCCCTATCTTCAAGGCAGTTTAGCTCAAGCTGTGATTGTCATCTCATCTTGCCCCCAACATGAATGTTGTAGAGCTTGTCCTTAGATTTAATTTGAGTACTAGAAGTCCTTCATAGGATTTGTAGAACTCAAGTTGTGACTTTGACAAGTTACAGGTCATCTGAGGTATGTGAATCTGGGGCCTTGAAAGTTACCCAACTTGCATCAAACGTTTTCCCTAGAAGGATGATTCCTATGAACTTTTGGTCAACATGAATGTTGTTCCTTATCTTCTTAGCTTTCTCGAGAGTACTAGAAGTCCTTGATAGGATTTGTAGAACTCAAGTTAAGGCTTTGACAAGTCAAGGGCATTTTGGTCATTTGGAGATTACAGGTCATTTCAAGCATAAGGCCATAACTCCTATTTCCAAGCTTCAAATGGAAAAATCTTCAACATCAAACTTATTCAAAATTATGTTTTAAGGCTATTAAGAAGGTCATGAGATGTTGGAATGGCTTGTAGCTCAAAGTTGCAAAAATGACCTAAAATAAGGGCATAAGTTAAATAAACCAAAGTTGGAAATTGATATTTTCAACCTACACATCCAAACCATGGCATGTAATATATCATTTTGACTCTAGAAAAAATTTTAAGAACATTGGTTTATCCACATTTTTGAGTTGAGATTCAATTTATGGACTTGCTTTGAAAATCACTTGCTTGCATATTAAGTAACACTTGCAAAACTCAAAATCAAGGCATGAGCAAGGCCCTTGGCAAGCTAAACTCTTCCAAAATGTCACTAGGGGAGACATTGAAAGAGATTGAGATTGGTTTCAAGCTGCAAACAGAATTGGGCATAGCATGAGATGTGTTTGAAAATCTCATGACATGAGAAGTGGAAACTCTCATTAGAAGGATCTAGAGGGTTCTAGATCATCCAAACATCATCTATATAAGGAATAGAGTTGATCCGTTGAAGGGGTTGGTGATGATTGAAGAAGAAATCATAGTTTGAAATTTAAATTTCATAGCTTGCAAGTGCAATCGGTTCCACCAAATTCTCCATTTTCCTTCCATTTTCTAGATTGAAACTTCTTCCATGGATGTCAAGGAGTGATTCCAGATCATTATCAAGAAGAATTGGTGGCTAAATCGTGTATGAGCAAGTGATTTCCAGTACCTGCAACTCACCATCGGGTTTCAAGATTCAAGCACTTTCAACTGGTTCTTTTGCATACAGAAGCAAGGAGGAGGTTCATTCATCGTGTCTGCAAGATTGTAGAGCTTGAATTGGAGGTTTCGTGCATCTGTTCATCCAAGATTTTCAGGTTGGTAACTTTCTTCCTATAGCACGATTTAGGTAGAATTAAAGTGAATTAAGGTGTTAGATTTATTGTAGAATGGTGTAGGATAGATTTCAGATAGTTAATTGGAGAATTAGAGACAAAATAGGGGAATTACCATTTTCGGTTGAGGATTAGATATGGTGAATCTTGAGCTTTCAAAGGAAACTAAGGGTATGGTTGAATTCGTGGCAAGATTTGGGATGAGTTTCATGTTTTGACCATTTGTAATAGAGGCTCCTAGAGAGAACTAGGGTTGAAGGTGATGACCGGAGCTCCACCGGTGGTGGCTGGAGCTGGGCGCGGAGCTCAGATGTTCAAATGGTTGAAGATGATGTTTGCACCATTGGATGAGGGTTTGACTTGGACTGGGAGCACGATCCAGCGGACACGTTTTAAAATTGACTTGTGAAGGATTCTGATGAATGAAACGCACCGTTTCATTTATTCAGTGTTTTGGGCTTAGTGAACTAGGCGCTACCCACACCCCCCTGATGGCCCAACCCATGATTTGTACTGACTCTGATTGCTATCCACACCGTGCGTTTATTATTTTAATTTGATTTTCTTTTAATTTTCATTTTATGCATGGTTTTTAAAAAATTCATAATAAATTGAAAATTAATCCAATTAATCCCATTCTTTTTGCATTCTACTCATGATTGAGTCTAGTATTTTTTAGAGAAAAAATATTTCCATTTCATGCATTTTCTGATTTAATTGGAATTTTATATTTTAATTGATATTAAAATGGTTATGTTTGATACATATTTTTGTGGAATTTAGTGTGATCACTTGGTGATGATTTTGAGCCTAATTTCTTGTGTGTGATTAGAATTGGCATGTATGATCCCATAGTATTTTTCTCACATTTTTGTGATGAAAATAGGTGTGCTTTCTAGATTGATATTTAGATGCTTCCTTTTAGGGTTTAGGTTTGATACCTTGTAATGTAGAATTTAGTTCTAGGTCTAATTTGATGATTTGATCTTTGAAATTAACATGGTAGAGTCATGATTGACCTAGGTTCCCATAGTAATATTTGTAGGATTTTACAATTGATTTTAGTATTTTAGTTAGGACTAACTTTAGTACTAGGTTTTAGGTGATCCTAACTTACTAATTCAACTAGTTTAACTTCCTTTGTCCCCTTAGATTAGGGTTTTTGCTTGGTTTGCCTTTGGTTGAGATTGAAGACAAGTTGAAGACAAGAGGAGGATGCTTGAAGTTGCTTGAAGTTACTTGGAGCTTTGGATTTTTTTGTGCCTGAAGGTGTCTGATGAAGATTAGGAGATAGGACATAGGGAGAGCCTTGTAGTTAGGATGATTTCTTTCACAAATATGGAAAGCATCTTGTGCTTCCATTCCTCCCAATGACTAAAAGTCCTTCTCAGATATTCACATCCCTCCTTTGGAAGGATGAGTGGCTTTCTCTGGGAAGTAGAACTTTGAGGGAACCAATCTCTCATAATGATGAACCCTTACAGGCTTCCTTTGATTGTCAGTAAGCTGTTTATCATTTCCCCTCATCCTATTAAATCAATTATCTTCTGGTTTGAGTATCTTGAAAGATGTTGGGGCTTGAGTTTGAAGATGAGGACTTCATTGAAGAGTGTGGAAGAGGATGATTCCTTGAGCATTGCCATTGTAGCTGAAGCTTGAAGAGCAAGAAGAACAGGTTGATACTTGAAGACCCAATTGAGATTGAGTGAAGAGCTGAGGCTTAGAGAATTGAAGGATGAAGTTGACACTTCTATGTGATTGAAGATTACTCTGAGAAGCCGAGGCTTGTAGTAGAAGAAGACCAAGTTGAGACTGGTAAAGCAAAGAGAGCTGAAGCTTGAAGACTAAGTTGATACTTATGAAGAGGATTCAATTGAGAATAAAGGATGAGCTGATATTTACATTGATGCTTGGAGAACATGAAGGAATCAAGTTGATACTTGCAGTTAAGAGTGAAGCCTGAAGGTGGAATTGACTGAAGAGCTGAAGCTTGGAGAAGGGGGATAAGTTGAAACTTATGTTGATGGGTTGAAACCTGGAGAAGCAAGTTGATACTTGTCATGGAAGATGATAGCCCTGAAGAGCTGTTGAAGTCTGAAGACTGGACTGCTGTTAGAAGAGCTGAAGCTTGAAATTGACAAAGGGAGTTGTTGATCTGCTTTCTTGTCTGTTTTCTTTGTTGTGCTGATGTGCCTTGTTTGACTTGCTTGATGCATTAGAATAAGTTCATATCTAGACTGACTTTAAATTAGGAGCATGATTGCACTAGAGGTTGAGTTGCTCCCTATGCTTGTATTGTTACTGTATGGCTTTGCTTGCGGGTATTCGGTAGAGCCCAGCTCCCTTGCCCATGTGGTTTATTTTGCTTGATAACATTTTATTTTCTTCTGTATGATTGCAGTATCTTATTTTCTGCTTGATAGCATGTTATCTTTTTCTGTATGATTACAGTTATTCATATCTGGCTTGAGGTTGAGATGAGCTTGTGGAGGCTGCTGCCCCACACACATTTCCTCCCTCACTTGCATTGCACGCATTTTACGGTCGTTTACTGTTTACTGTTTAAGCTGATGCTTTATCTGTTTCCGTGTATCATTGACATGATCCCTTAGGACTCTCACTTCCTTTAATAAGGAAGTGATGATTAGAACTTTAGGTTGAAACCTATGCATGATAATTTCTAGGAGTTCCCTGTTTCAAACCTCAACAATAGGATGAATCCTTGGCATGACAACAGTAGGACTTGATAGTCTCCCTTAGTTGAGCCTGTTCTCTTCTCATCTCAAAACAGCTTAAGATACAGTAATCATGAATGATTTCTTTCGTACGTTACGAGCCTTAAGCCATCTGATAAAGGGTTGTTGGAGAGCTTCTTTCCAACAGTCTGGATGTTTAGTATGGTACCCTTTGGGTGACACGCGACGCATTCACTCTCAGGTCATAGTCTTTAGTGCGATTGAAATTGCAAACACAATAAAAAACAGTTCTCCTGTAAAAGACAGAAAACAAACTTCAAACCTTTTTGCCCCGTGGGCCCATAATTCAAAGGAAGCTTTTCTGAAGAAAAGAGTGTCGTTAAACTTCAGCGCCAACGCAAACAGGCTTTGTCCCTAACTGCTGGAACTGCTGTTTAACCCTACTCGATAAAACAGATGAATCTGAATTCCCGTAATCCGTAATAGCCCGAACTACGTAAGCTCTGATCTCTCATACCTGTTGAGAGTACGTAGGCACAATACTGACGTATTGGCGAGCCACCTTCCCCATAACCCGTAGTAGGTCGAACTACGTTGACTCTGATTTCTCATTCTCTGATGAGAATACGTAGGCATAAAGCGCGGCACTTTTCCGAGTCATTTTTCTTTTCTGTTTAAGCCAGCCTTGATACGTAGATAGATAAACCAACTCGTCCAGTAAACACAACAAGCGTGGATCCCGTCGAGTACGACAGACGTGAGGGGTGCTAATACCTTCCCCTTGCGTAACCGACTCCCGAACCCAGACAATGGTTGCGATGACCTTGTCTTACCCTATTCGTCAGGTTTTTCCGATCGTTTCCTTTCCCATTCCGAGGGATAAATAACGAAAGGTGGCGACTCTTCTGTTTTGCCGGCACCTTATTTTTGCGGAAGCGACAGCTGGCGACTCTGCTGGGGACTTTATAGTTTCCTGGGATCCAACGTCTCGTATGCGAGTCAGTTTGGGGATCCAACGTCCCCTACGAGAGTCAATCCTAGCGCTTGCATGATTGCTTGTTAGGTTGTGTTTATTTATCGCATTTTATTTCCCACATTTTATTTTCAGTATGATATGATTATCTATGCTGTTGTGGGAGGGGCATTCTGATGAGCGAGAAGCCAGACCCAGGCTTGAGTGAACATAACATTAGTTGTGGAAATTAGTGGGCGCGTGCTTGCTTGGCAGGCACTAGTGTCTCATGAAATCCACACTCAGACGAGGTTCTCCCGGTTGACTTCTTTTTCAACCCTTTGGGTTGAAGGGGTTGTTGGTTTGGAGGATTGTCGACTCTGGGGACCGATCATTTGTGATTCAGCCGAGTGAGGCCGCTTCATGAGCTGGTGATGCCACACCTTCTGGGTATCGTATCACCCCTCTTGAATGTCTGTGACGCTGGTGAACGCATAGGATGCCGAACTTGAGCCAGTTTAGGTCCATACCTGTGAGCAGGGTTGGTTTATTGCAGGGAACTTTGACCTTCAGACTACCTGGTTTTCTTTATAGTGAATCAGTTTTGTTGGTACCAGAGGTTCTCATCATCAGATATGTGATTGTTCTTGACAGAGCAGAGCTTTGGTCCTGTATCAGAGGACCTTATATTCAGAGATGTGTATTTGTTTTTGACAGAGCAGATTTATGATTGGGATCAGAAGATCTCATCAGCAGATGTATGATTATTCTTGACAGAGCAGATTTATGATTGGGATCAGAAGATCTCATCAGCAGATGTATGTTTGTTCTTGACAGAGCAGATTTATGATTGGGGTCTGAGGATCTCATCAGCAGATATATGATTGTTCTTGATAGAGCAGGTTTTTGATTGGGATCAGAGGATCTTATCATCAGATGTGTATTTGTTCTTGACAGAGCAGATTTATGATTGGGGTCTGAGGATCTCATCAGCAGATGTATGGTTGTTCTTGACAGAGCAAAGTTGTGGTCATCAGATGTGTGTTCTTAATGGAGCAGATTTTTGGTCCTGTATCAGAGGTCCTTATTATCAGATGTTTTTTCTTGATAGAGCAGATTTATGGTCTTATGCTTGTGTGTTCTTGACAGAGCAGATTTGTGGTCCGATACCAGGGTTTTCTTCTCATCAGAGAAAGTGGTTGTTCTTGACAGAGCAGCGTCAAGGTTTTGTTGATACATAATCTCCACAGCACAGTTGCCTTGACCTCCTGCTGCATGATTGCATTTTACATTGCTTTGCATACTCATTTGCATTTCATTAACGTGGGTCTGTGTTGCAGGTACCGTTTCCCCCGTTCCAGGATTTGTTGCCTCCTATTGTATTGTTATGGGTTCTCTGAGGAAGACCGTGGCTTACAAGCTCCCTGCCCCTGATGTGGTTCAGCTGACTGGTTTGATTGCTTTAGTAGATGATTCTGGGAGAGATGAGTTCAGAAAATCTTACGGCAAATTGCTCAGTTTGGTTCGTAAACCTTCTACATTCGAGTTGAATGGGTTGCACACTCTGCTGCAGTTCTACGATCCTCCGTTGAGATGCTTTACTTTCCAGGATTTTGTTCTCGCACCCACGCTAGAGGAATATGTTGATTTTTTAGGTGTGCCTATCAAGAGGCAGATGCCTTTTGTTCATATGGATGCTGAGCCTAATCTGGCTGGTCTAGCTCCGTCACTTCACCTGGATGCCTCCGAGTTGGTATTGTCTAGTTGGAACAAGGTTCCTGGTTTCTCCTTGCAGTTCTTAGTGGGAAAGGCTCAGCAGTGCGCCAAAGACGGATGTTGGGTCGTGTTCAACGCCATCCTCGCTCTGTGCATATATGGCATCATTATGTTCCCCAATATGCCTGATTTTGTAGACTTCGACGCCTTTCGCATCTTTGCTTCAGGGAATCCAGTCCCTACCTTGATAGGAGATGTCTACCATTCCATCCACTACAAAAACGAGAACAGGAGGGGTAAGAATGTCTCGTGCTGTGTACCCCTGCTCTATAGGTGGCTTGATAGTCATCTGCCCAAGAGGGGTCCCTTTGTTTCGTCTGCAGCCACAACTGAGTGGTCTGAGCGTTTGATGAGTCTATCTGCAGAGGACATTGACTGGTTTGACAGAGATAGGTTGGGTACCGAGATTATCTTCAGCTGCAGCGGGTTTCCGAACGTGCCTTTGATAGGCAGGAAAGGCTATATAAACTATAATCCGTCTTTGCTGGTCCGACAGTTTGCTTATGCTTTGAGAGCTCCGCCGAAGGATGAAGAGGTACAGGAATCTCTGTACCTCACTGGTCTTCTAGAGGGGGATCTGTTATCTAAGCTTCAGCGCGCTTGGAATGGTATCAGTAAGAGGGGAAAACCATTGCTGGGGAGAAGCAATAACCAAGCCTACCCTCCGTACGTGACTTGGGTCAGAGCCAGAGCAGATGCTATAGGGATGCCGTTTCTTCCTGCCAAGCCAGAAAGCCCTCCAATGATTGAAGAGCCTACCACCGTGCCCATTCAGAAGCATAATCAGGTGTTAGCTGAGCGAGATGAATTGAAGAGGGCAAATGAAGAACTGGAGAAAGAATTGGCGCAGCTCCGAAGCGAGAGAAACGAAGCTGTTCATTCCTTCAAGAGGCAGACAGAGCTGGTGAACTAGCTAGGTAAAGATTTGACTAAGCAGATAGCTGAGCGCGAGCGCATGGGTCGAGACTTCAAAGCTGTCAACAATGTACTGGCCACGAAGAAGCAACACTTGGACAAAGTGTATCGAAGGATATCCAAGTTCAACCAGCACTGGAAGGCCTCCCTAGCCAATAGGAAAGAGCGGGAGGCTAGTGAGAAGAGGTTTGATGAAGAAACCGCTCGCAGAAATGCCGCTGAAGGCCAGATCAACAGGGCTCTCGCTAACCTGAAGGAGCGCAAACTGATGTTTGAGGCCAAGAAGCGGAAGTTAGAAGATTGTTTCGATGAAGGAGCATGGGAAGATTCGGTCGAAGGTCTTCAATACACCATTATGCAGAGGGAGCTACTCGTCGAAGGGTTGCTCGCTCGGCCTGATCATGCAGAAACGAAGGGGTTGTTAGAAGAGTTTCGTGCTCGTGGCCGTGCTTGACTATATTTGTATTCCTTTTGTCTCGATCATCATTGTATGCTGACCATCACCAGGCTTGTTGGTCGAGGTCATGCTATTGATTCTGCTTGTACTCACTGATGTCGTGTACTGCCTTGATGGGCTTTCTTTATATATGAGATGTTATTTCCATGACTGGACTCGGACTTCTTATTATCTGCACTGGAACTCAGGCACTAGGATTGGGGGAGATATCCCTAACGCACAGACACACGTTTGCATTTGCATGAAGCATTTGCATAACGAGCACTTTGTCGTTTTTTCCTAACCCTTTTGTGTTTTCAGGTTGTTTCAGGTTGTTCCAGGATTGATCAGAGACCTATCCACCGCTATCCGACCAGAGCAAATCAAACCAGAATCATGGAGCAAGTGAAAACTGATGTTCAGGAACTACGCGAAAGAATGGATCGCTTCATGGAGCTCATGCAAGCGGTCGCCAATGGCCGGGATCAGCTCAGGACCTTGGTTCAGCCTCTGATTTCAAGGGTCGATAGCAATGGCGTACTTCATGGTGGGACTGTGCCTACCCCTCCACCAGTTGAAACTCCTCAGAATGGCGTCCCCGTGGTCGGGGGGAAAGGCAGTGCCAACGGCAATGTGATAGCTAACATGGGACTCAATGGTAATACGACGGGCGTCGGTAATGGGAATTTCGAAGCTAATGTCAATGTTGGGCTGGGCAACGGCACTGCGGGTGTTGGAAATCTGCTTGGGCTTCAGCCGTGGTTAGAAGATCGTCAAGACGATGTGTTCTCTCAGAGAGGTGCCGAAGGTGAGCTGACTGCTGAAGCACGTCTAAGGTTCAAGGCACTCGAGGATAAGATGAGGAATATCGAGAACCAAAACACCCTGGGTGTTGATATGTCCAAGTTGGGACTGATTGCTGATTTCAAGGTGCCTCCCAAGTTCAAGGTACCTGACTTTGAAAAGTATAAGGGCACCACTTGCCCTCGCGTCCATCTGAGATCATATTACAGGAAAATGTCAGCTCATTCCGAGGATGAGAAGTTGCTGATGCACTTCTTTCAAGACAGTCTGTCAGGGCCCTCCCTCGAATGGTACATGAGTCTGGAGCCAACCAGTGTGCGCACGTGGAAAGACCTTGCTGAAGCATTTGTGCACCACTACCAATATAACAGCGACTTGGCCCCGAACCGAGTCCAACTGCAGAATCTGTCGCAAAGGAACAATGAAGGGTTTAAGGAATACGCCCAGCGGTGGCGTGAATTGGCAGCCAGGGTTCAGCCGCCGATGGTTGAACGTGAGCTTGTGCAGATGTTCGTAGCCACCCTCCCAGGGGTTTACTATGAGAAATTGGTCAGCGGCATGTCTGGAACCTTCTCAGATCTCATTATCACGGGTGAGCACATCGAAAATGGGATCAAACTCGGGAAAATTCAAGGTGAGTCATCCTCAGCTGGAGGAGGCGGAAAGAAAACTTACGGCGGCAAAAGACGGGAAGGAGAAACGAGCGCTGTGTCCAACGCTCGAAGGAAGGGTAAAGACCCTCACCAGCAGGTAGCCAGCATAACTATCCCGGCAGTTCAACAACCACAGCAGCAGCAGCAACCGAATCAACAAGGGTACAGAAAGTATCAGAATCGGGCACCTCTGTCGAGCCGTCACCTCGAGACACCGCCCATGTCCTACGCGCAACTATTGCAGACCTTGCTTCAGCTACAGTTGATCCAGAAGAGAACCTTGGCTCCCTTGACAGGGGCACCTCCGCCAGGTTATGACGCGAATGCAACTTGTGAGTTTCACTCAGGGGCACCAGGCCACACCATAGAGAATTGCAAAGCCTTCAAGCACAAGGTGCAGGACATGGTGGACGCTAAGATCATTAACTTCTCAGATAATGTGCCGAACGTCACGAAGAACCCTATGCCGAATCATAGGGGAGGTGGAGTGAACGCCATCATTGAAGACGAGAGTTTGGATTTGTTGACTGACGTCAGAGATCTGAAGACACCGCTTAGCTTCGTTAAAGCTAAGCTGCTGAAAAGAGGTTTCTTTCCAGGTTGTGGAAAACTGTGCATGGGCTGTGCGACAAGTCCTGATGGATGTGAACAGTTGATAGAGGGAATTCAAAGTCTGATGACTGAAGGGATTTTACAGTTTAGCCGGAGGGCCGAAAGTGGATCAGGAGAGGTAGTGCTGAAGCAAGATGATGAGGTTACCACCATCACCATCCCTCGCCAGACGATAACTATTTCTGCGCCCAGGCCGCCCACGATTACCATCACCAAAGCTGGGCCGATACCGTTCGAAAGCACTAATGCTGTCCCATGGCATTATGGGGCTGAAGTCTACTGCAACGGACAGAAGTTGGAGCTAGAACCGTTTGGGTCGTATGTGGAGAACCTCGCGGGAATCAGTGGTATTACTCGTAGCGGAAGAGTGTTTGCACTACCTGAGGTCGTGACGGACAAAGCGGACAGAGCTGACGCAACTGATAAAGGTAAAAGTAAAGTCGTTGAAGAGATCCCGCGTGGGGCAGAAAAGACTTACTTGTTAAAGACGCCGAGGAATTTATGAGGTTGATTAAAAAGAGTGACTACAAGATTGTGGATCATCTCCATCAGACACCCTCGAAAATTTTCATCTTCAACTTGTTGCTGTGTTCTGAAGCACACCGCAACGTACTGCTGAAGGTGTTGACCGCCGCATATGTACCGCAGGAAATATCGGTAAACCAGCTAGAAGAGGTCGTAGCCCACGTGAATGCTGGAAATGGGTTAGGGTTCACTGACCTAGAGTTGACGCCGAAAGGGAGGAATCACAATAGCGCCCTGCACATCTCGATAGAGTGTAAGGGAACGATTATGTCGCACGTGTTGGTGGACACAGGTTCGTCACTCAATGTTCTTCCGAAGAAGGCATTAATGAAGTTGGATACTCGTGGAGTGATTTGCACACCCAGTGATCTGGTGGTGAAGGCGTTCGATGGAACCAAACGCCATGTTTTCGGGGAGGTGACCCTGCCAATCCAAGTCGGGCCGGAAACGTTCGACACAATCTTTTACATTATGGACATCATGCCTGCCTACAGCTGTGTATTGGGCCGGCCGTGGATCCATGCTGCTGGAGCCGTGACCTCCACGTTGCACCAGAAACTCAAGTATGTTGTTGAAGGTAGCATCGTGACCGTTTGCGGCGAGGAAGACATAATGGTGAGCCATTTGTCGTCCTTCAAGTATGTTGAGATGGATGGCGAAATCCACGAAACTCTATGCCAAGCGTTCGAAGCTGTTAAAGTCAAGGACGTAGCTCCTGTAGTCACTGAGAAGCCAGAGATGACTCTCTCTTCATTCAAGGAAGCCCAGGCTGTTGTTCAGGCCGGATCTACCCCAGGGTGGGGGCGAATTTTGGAGATACCTAACAAGCAAGACAAGTTTGGGTTAGGATGTTCTCCTGGAGCTGAAGCCTCCTCTTCTAGCAGTGCGTCACGAGGTAAAGGGCCGATCCAGTTTACCAGTGGCGGGGTGATATTTGAAAGCGTCAACGCGGTGTCTGAAGACAGCGGAGATAGCGACTGTGACCTCGACTCTTGGATCCAGCCAAGCAAGCCAGGCGAGGGCCTTACCAACTGGTCCGTCAAGGATATCATCCAGATGACAAGCGAAGAGTAATGATTTACTTTTTCCAATCATTGTACAACCCTATGTCCTACCCGGGGCATAGTGGTTTTATTGTCAGGGCCTTGTTTGATTATGTACATGCATTTTATCAATAAATCAAAAGGCGTTTTTCTTCGTATTCAAATATTGTGATCTCTGTTATTCCTGTTTTATATTTGTTTCGAAAAACAATAAAATGGCAATGGGGTTTGTGTTAACCTGCATATCTTTGTTTTAAGCTTAACCCTTGTTATTGCAGGATCCACATAACAAATGACATCGACTCTGGACCTTCTACGACTCGCTTCGACTTCGATTGCCCGATCTATCAAGCCGAAGAAGAGATTGATGAAGACGAAGACCTTCCTGAAGAGTTGGCCCGCTTGTTGAAACAAGAAGAGAAAGTTATTCTGCCTCATGAAGAGGAGATCGAGATTGTGAATCTGGGTTCTGAAGAACTCGTCAGAAACGTCAGGATAGGGGCTGCGTTGCAAAGTGATGTCAAGCAGAGATTGGTCGAGATGCTAAGAGAGTATAGTGACGTCTTTGCTTGGTCATAAGAAGATATGCTCGAACTCGATACTGACATCGTGGTCCACCACTTACCGCTGCGAGAAGATTGTCCTCCCGTTAAGCAGAAGCTTAGGAGGACGAGACCAGATATGGCCGTGAAGATCAAAGAAGAAGTGCAGAAACAACTTGATGCTGGCTTCTTAGCGGTCACTACTTACCCTCCGTGGGTCGCCAACATAGTGCCTGTACCGAAGAAGGACGGTAAGGTACGAATGTGCGTCGATTATCGGGATTTGAATAGGGCGAGCCCTAAAGATGATTTCCCGCTGCCTCATATCAATGTGTTGGTCGAAAATACAGCTCAGTTCTCCGTGTTTTCATTCATGGATGGCTTCTCCGGCTACAATCAGATCAATATGGCGCCGGAGGACATGGAGAAGACGACGTTTATCACTCCTTGGGGAACATTCTGCTACAAGGTAATGCCTTTCGGTCTGAAGAACGCAGGGGCCACTTACCAACGAGCTATGGTTACTTTGTTTCATGATATGATTCATCAAGAGATTGAAGTCTATGTTGATGACATGATTGCGAAGTCCCAAACGGAGGAGGGACATCTGGTCAATTTGCTGAAGCTTTTTGAGAGGCTTAGGAAGTTCAGGTTGAGGCTGAATCCTAACAAGTGTACTTTCGGTGTACAGTCCGGAAAGCTACTGGGATTTATCGTGAGTGAAAGAGGCATCGGGGTTGATCCTGTAAAGATAAAAGCAATACAAGAAATGCCAGTGCCAAAAACAGAAAAAGAAGTTCGTGGTTTCCTGGGCAGAATAAACTACATTGCAAGGTTTATTTCTCAGCTCACGGCCACGTGTGAACCGATGTTCAAACTGTTAAAGAAAGATCAGGCGATTATCTGGAACGAGGATTTCCAGAAGGCATTCGACAAGATAGAACAGTATCTGCAGGAACCTCCGATCTTGATACCCCCAGTGGCCAGACGACCACTAATCATGTACTTGACAGTTCTTGAGAATAGTATGGGGTGTGTTCTCGGTCAGCACGACGAGACGGGCAGAAAGGAGCATGCCATTTACTACTTGAGTAAAAAGTTCACAGACTGTGAATCTCGTTACTCGATGCTGGAGAAGACGTGTTGTGCACTAGCCTGGGCTGCCAAACATTTACGACAGTACATGCTCAATCACACAACCATGCTAATTTAGAAGATGGATCCGATCAAGTACGTCTTCGAGAAGCAAGCGCTTTCGGGCAGGATTGCCAGATGGCAAATGGTGTTGACGGAATATGATATTCAGTATGTTTCCCAGAAGGCCATTAAGGGAAGCGTATTGTCTGATTACCTGGCCGAACAGCCGATCAAGGATTATCAGCCGATGAAATTTGAATTCCCTGATGAGGATATCATGTTTCTCAAAGCGAAGGATTGCGATGAGCCGTTGCCCGACGAGGGGCCAGATAGGAAATCCCAGTGGAAATTGATATTTGACGGGGCGGTTAATTCTTACGGAAGTGGCATTGGGGCGATCATCACGACTCCCCATGGATCCCACATCCCGTTTACCGCGAGACTGACGTTTCCGGTCACCAATAACGAAGCGGAGTACGAAGCATGCATCATGGGTCTAGAAGAGGCAATTGATTTGAGAATCAAGAACCTAGATGTATATGGTGACTCGGCGCTTGTGATCAACCAGACTAAAGGGGAGTGGGAGACTCGTCAATCGAATTTGGTGCCGTACATGAATTATGCCAGAAGGCTACTTCCGTTCTTTGATCGAGTGGAACTCCATCATGTGCCCAGGGCGGAGAATCAGATGGCTGATGCCACGTTGGCTTTGATGTATAAAGTCAATTTTTGGAATGAAGCTCCAAGAATTGTCCTTTCTTGTCTTGATAGACCTGCATTCGTCTTTGCGATCGAGGAAGCCGCCGACGGCAAGCCATGGTTCCATGACATCCAGACTTTCCTTATGACTAAGGAGTATCCTGCGGGTGCGTCAACCTAGGATAAGAAGACTCTGAGGAGGCTGTCTAGAAATTTTTATCTCAATCCTGATGGAGTGTTGTATAAAAGAAACCACGATCTCGTGCTACTCAGATGTGTAGATGAGAAAGAGGCGAGTATGCTCATGGAAGAAGTCCATGAAGGCACATTTGGTACGCACGTCGGCGGGCATGCTATGACAAGGAAGATCCTGAGAGCGGGATATTACTGGCTGACAATGGAATCAGATTGCTTTAAATTCGCGAAGAGATGTCATAAATGCCAGATTTATGCTGATAAAGTTCATGTGCCACCGTGCCCGTTGAATGTCATGTCCTCCCCGTGGTCGTTCTCCATGTGGGGCATCGACATGATAGGAAAGATCAAGCCCACTGCATCTAACGGTCATCGCTTCATTCTAGTAGCTATCGACTACTTCACCAAGTGGGTGGAGGCAGCCTCCTATGCTAATGTGACCAAGCAGGTGGTGGCTAGATTCATAAAGAGGGATATCATCTGTCATTACGGAATTCCCGAGCGGATCATTACTGATAATGGTTCAAATCTGAATAACAAGATGATGAAGGAGCTGTGCCAGAGTTTCAAGATTGAACACCATAACTCATCTCCTTACCGGCCGAAGATGAATGGCGCCGTTGAAGCGGCCAATAAGAACATCAAGAAGATTATTCAGAAGATGGTTGTGACCTACAAAAATTGGCACGAAATGCTGCCATTTGCACTGCACGGTTATTGTACGACGGTACGTACGTCAACCGGAGTAACTCCTTTCTCCTTGGTGTATGGTATGGAAGCTGTCCTACCGTTAGAAGTGGAGATCCCTTCTTTGCGAGTTTTGGGTGATGTGAAACTCGACGAGGCAGAATGGATTAAGAACCAACTGAACCAACTCAGCCTGATGGACGAGAAGAGGTTAGCATCGATTGCACATGGTCGTCTGTACCAAAGCCAAATGAAGAAAGCTTATGATAAGAAGGTGCGTCCTAGAAGCTTTCAGACAGGTGATCTCGTCCTGAAGAAGATTCTTCCTCCACACTCCGATCACCGGGGCAAGTGGACTCCCAATTACGAAGGTCCGTACGTCGTCAGCAAGGTCTTCTCGGCAGGAGCTTTGTTGTTATCCACGATGGATGGTGAAGATTTTGCATCCTCGGTGAACGCGAACGCAGTTAAAAAAATACTTTGCTTAAAAAACGACCCGCTGGAAAGAAAAAGAATATCCAGGCAAAAATGGGGCATCCCGGCGAACCATAAAAAAGGAAAAAGGTTCGGGCAAAAATTAGGGATATAAATTGAAAAATGTACACCCGCAAAGTCGAAAACCCGGATGGGCGACTTTGGCAAAAAAGGGTATCCCGGTGAACCGAAAACCCGCAAAGGGCGGTTCACGCAAAAGTTAGGGATTTGAAAAAGCAAATGACTGTGTTCCGCGTGTGGACTGTATTTGTTTAGTGGTTTGGAAGACCTGAGGGCCGTTTATCTGAATCAATCTCTTCTGAAGTTGAAGCGTCGGAGAAGTGTCGAAGTCGAGTGGGTCATAGAGGGATCAACTCATGGTGTTCGTCTACGCCTCGTTGCCGACATTTGTATATACTGATGTATATTTATGTTTTATTTTTGCGCGGCTTCCTCATTCCAGGAGCTTGCATCTGTTGTAAAACATTTTTACCCATTCAGGGGTTCGTTATCAATAAAATGTATATTATTCAGCAATTCTGTGTGTTTGTTTAGCATTTACCCGTTTTGTTTGCGAAAAATAACGTCGATGTTTTTGACAAAATGCGCATACATAAACTTACTGGCCTAGGCCACTGATTGTTGAAACAATGAATTACTTAAACATTGTCTCAAGATGATGACCTATATAGGTCCCTTTGAGAAGGGTATCTTGTCTGTTTGTTTGTGTTGTTACAGGTGTAGCAGGTACCAGACAGTACGCTGTATGCATCCCCAAGCAGGATGATTCCTCCTTCTCCAGCAAAGTTCAGCAACCTCTCTCCGCAGAGTCTGAACATGAGATCGTGAGCATTGATATGTTTCCTCAAGCAAAGAGGTTTCTCTCCCCAATCAGATGCATCCTGAAGGAACGACATCTCCCCAGCTGAGTCATACGCTGAAGTATGCAGCTCGATAGGCCAGACTGAAGTCTCCAGCAGAATTGAGATTCCCCACAGAGTCGTACTCTCCCCCGAAGCAGGATGATTTCTTCTTCTCCAGCCGAGTTTGCAGATCCCCAGGAGAGCCGAGTCCTTGGAAGCCGTTTGGGCCATGATTAGTTTTCCCCAGTAGAGTGTTGAATAGCTGATGCTGTATTTCCCCGCCGGAGTCGTAATCTCCAGGAAGGTTAGCCGCGAAGGCCGCGCAGTTTATTTCCGCGATTGACATCGCTTTCCTCAGCAGGTCCAGGTTCTCGTAGAGCTTCATCCCCTGCAGCAGTCGACTGAAGTTTGCTTCCCCATGCGGAGTCCGATTGAGATTGGCGTGACCTTTTCTCTGTGGCAGGATGATTCCTTCCACCAGAGTGGTTCTTTCTCATTGACAGGAGGATTCTCCCTTCAACATTTATTTTGCTGACGGGGCCGTAGCATTTTGCATGATTGCATAGCATCTATCATAAACACGTAGCATTTCCACCGTGTGGAGCATTGCGCCATCGTCAAAGCATATGCATAATAAACATGAGCTAGGTCGTTACCGTTCTTGTTTTGCAGGTGTTCCTCCGCAGAGTCGTTTGCTCAAGATGATTCTTGAATTCTCCCCCAGCAAAGTCATTGCTCAAGATGATTCTTAAAATCCCCAGTGCAGTTGCCAGAGTTGGTTGCTCAAGTTGACGCTTAGTATCCCCGGCAGAGCGTTTGCTCAGGATGATGCCCGAAATCTCCAACATAGTTATTAGTCCAAGATGATTCTTGAAGTCCCCGACGGAGTCATTGGTCCAAGATGATTCTTGATGTCCTCAGCAGAGATGATTCACCCAGAATGATTTCTAGATCCCCGAAGCAGAGTTACTCGATAGTTCTCCAGAATCCCTAGCGGAGATGTGTCATCCCCAGCAGGTTTCTGAACTGCGAAGTTGAAACTTCCCCTGAAGAATTGATGATTGAAGTCCGACCATGTTAACGAAGCAGTTCCCTCAGCTGAAGCAGAGTGCCTGATGGCAGAAGTTGGATATCCCCAACTGGTTCATGATTGACCAAGAATTCTATTCCCGACTTACTAATGAAGTCCGGCTGATGCCCAAAAATTTCCTCGAATGCCCGACGACATGATTAACTTGATTGTTGACCTGACGAGTCCCGAGGAATCCTGACGCCTGACGGCATGATCGACCATGTATTACCGGTTACCGTGTGACCAATTCCCCAGCTAGTTGCCGTGCAGCTAGCATTTCAGTTTTCGAAGATTTGTTCCCATCAGAGGACCGTGTATTTGTGCAGTTGGCAAATTTCCGGGTTTTTCAGTATTCAACCGTCTCGCACCTTGATTGGTTGAGAGTCGTTCGCTTCTCACCCAGTCAGGTTCAAGCCGTTTGAATAGGGGCAGCTGTTGCACCCCAAAATTTGACCAACATTTCTTTACCTAGCTTATGTTTCATTTCATTCACATTAGCATTATCATATGCATTTCATTGACATGTATGCAGGAGATCAAGAGGTATAACCCTGTCAGAGAAGTTAGAAGATCCTCAGAGAGAATGGTTGAAACCAAGAGTGTGTGCCTCCTAACTTGAGAGTTGTGGAAAGACCTCAGATGATTCTGAAGCCATGAATGTAGACCTGAAGCCTTGAGAGAGCTTATGAGATGTCTTGAAAGCCATCATGAGGCCTAGAAAGTTCATTGTGCAAGATTAAGAAGACCCAGCCATGAGTGGTGTAATTAGGGTTTGACTGGGTCAACCCTAGGTCAACTGATGATTTGAAGAAGGTTGAGACCTAATTCAAGAGCCATGTGATCATGGATTGACACATTGAGATGTTATAAGGATGATTCCAAGGTCAACTCATCATGATTGAAGGGTTTGAGAAGTTTCAAGCTAGGGTTTCTAAGGCTTGACAATGCAAAATCCCCTAGTTTGACCCCTATCTTCAAGGCAGTTTAGCTCAAGATGTGATTGTCATCTCATCTTGCCCCAAACATGAATGTTTTAGAGCTTGTTCTTAGATTTAATTTTAGTACTATAAGTCCTTGATAGGATATGTAGAACTCAAGTTGTGACTTTGACAAGTTACAGGTCATCTGAGGTATGTGAATCCGGGGCCTTGAAAGTTACCCAACTTGCATCAAACTTTTGCCCTAGAAGGATGATTCCTATGAACTTTTGGTCAACATGAATGTTGTTCCTTATCTTCTTAGCTTTCTATAGAGTAGTAGAAGCCCTTGATAGGATTTGTAGAACTCAAGTTATGGCTTTGACAAGTCAAGGGCATTTTGGTCATTTGGAGATTACAGGTCATTTCAAGCATAAGGCCATAACTCCTATTTCCAAGCTTCAAATGGAAAAATATTCAACATCAAACTTGTTCAAAATGATGTTTTAAGGCTAGTAAGGAGGTCATGAGATGTTGGAAAGGCTTGTAGCTCAAAGTTGCAAAAATGACCTAAAATAAGGGCATAAGTTAAATAAACCAAAGTTGGAAATTGATATTTTCAACCTACACATCCAAACCATGGCATGTAATATATCATTTTGACTATAGAAAACATTTTAAGAACATTGGTTTAGCCACATTTTTGAGTTGAGATTCAATTTATGGACTTGCTTTGAAAAGCACTTGCTTTGAAAAGCACTTGCTTGCATATTAAGTAACACTTGCAAAACTCAAAATCAAGGCATGAGCAAGGCCCTTGGCAAGCTAAACTCTTCCAAAATGTCACTAGGGGAGAAATTGAAAGATATTGAGATTGGTTTCAAGCTGCAAACAGAATTGGGCATAGCATGAGATGTGTTTGAAAATCTCATGACATGAGAAGTGGAAACTCTCATTAGAAGGATCTAGAGGGTTCTAGATAATCCAAACATCATCTATATAAGGAATAGAGTTGATCCATTGAAGGGGTTGGTGATGATTGAAGGAGAAATCATAGTTTGAGATTGAAATTTCATAGCTTGCAAGTGCAATCGGTTCCACCAAATTCTCCATTTTCCTTCCATTTTCTTGATTGAAACTTCTTCCATGGATGTCAAGGAGTGATTCCAGATCATTATCAAGAAGAATTGGTGGCTAAATCGTGTATGAGCAAGTGATTTCCAGCACCTGCAACTCACCATCGGGTTTCAAGATTCAAGCACTTTCAACTGGTTCTTTTGCATACAGAAGCAAAGAGGAGGTTCATTGATCGTGTCTGCAAGATTGTAGAGCTTGAATTGGAGGTTTCGTGCATCTGTTCATCCAAGATTTTCAGGTTGGTAACTTTCTTCCTATAGCACGATTTAGGTAGAATTAAAGTGAATTAAGGTGTTAGATTTATTGTAGAATGGTGTAGGATGGATTTCAGATAGTTAATTGGAGAATTAGAGACAAAATAGGGGAATTACCATTTTCGGTTGAGGATTAGATATGGTGAATCTTGAGGTTTCATAGGAAACTAAGGGTATGGTTGAATTCGTGGCAAGATTTGGGATGAGTTTCATGTTTTGACCATTTGTAATAGAGGCTCCTAGAGAGAACTAGGGTTGAAGGTGATGACCGGAGCTCCACCGGTGGTGGCCGGAGCTAGGCGCGGAGCTCAGATGTTCAAAAGGTTGAAGATGATGTTTGCACCATTGGATGAGGGTTTGACTTGGACTGGGAGCACGATCCAACGGCCACATTTTAAAATTGACTTGTGAAGGATTCTGATGAATGAAACGCACCGTTTCATTTATTCAGTGTTTTGGGCTTAGTGAACTAGGCGCTATCCACACCCCCCTGATGGCCCAACCCATGATTTGTACTGACTCTGATTGCTATCCACACCGTGCGTTTATTATTTTCATTTGATTTTCTTTTAATTTTCATTTTATGCATGGTTCTTGAAAAATTCATAATAAATTGAAAATTAATCCAATTAATCCCATTCTTTTTGCATTCTACTCATGATTGAGTCTAGTATTTTTTAGAGAAAAAATATTTCCATTTCATGCATTTTCTGATTTAATTGGAATTTTATATTTTAATTGATATTAAAATGGTTATGTTTGATACATATTTTTGTGGAATTTAGTGTGATCACTTGGTGATGATTTTGAGCCTAATTTATTGTGTGTGATTAGGTTAGGCATGTATGATCCCATAGTATTTTGCTCACATTTTTGTGATGAAAATAGGTGTGCTTTCTAGATTGATATTTAGATGCTTCCCTTTAGGGTTTAGGTTTGATACCTTGTAATGTAGAATTTAGTTCTAGGTCTAATTTGATGATTTGATATTTGAAATTAACATGGTAGAGTCATGATTGACCTAGGTTCCCATAGTAATTTTTGTAGGATTTTACAATTGATTTTAGTATTTTAGTTAGGACTAACTTTAGTACTAGGTTTTAGGTGATCCTAACTTACTAATTCAACTAGTTTAACTTCCTTAGTCCCCTTAGATTAGGGTTTTTGCTTGGTTTGCCTTTGGTTGAGATTGAAGACAAGTTGAAGACAAGAGGAGTATGCTTGAAGTTGCTTGAAGTTACTTGGAGCTTTGGATGTGTTTGTGCCTGAAGGTGTCTGATGAAGATTAGGAGATAGGACATAGGGAGAGCCTTGTAGTTAGGATGATTTCTTTCACAAATATGGAAAGCATCTTGTGCTTCCATTCCTCCCAATGACTAAAAGTCCTTCTCAGATATTCACATCCCTCCTTTGGAAGGATGAGTGGCTTTATCTGGGAAGTAGAACTTTGAGGGAACCAGTCTCTCATAATGATGAACCCTTACAGGCTTCCTTTGGATGTCAGTAAGTTGTTTATCATTTCCCCTTATCCTATTAAATCAATTATCTTCTAGTTTGAGTATCTTGAAAGATGTTGGGGCTTGAGTTTGAAGATGAGGACTTCATTGAAGAGTATGGAAGAGGATGATTCCTTGAGCATTGCCATTGTAGCTGAAGCTTGAAGAGCAAGAAGAACAGGTTGATACTTGAAGACCCAATTGAGATTGAGTGAAGACCTGAGGCTTAGAGAATTGAAGGATGAAGTTGACACTTCTTTGTGATTGAAGATTACTCTGAGAAGCCGAGGCTTGTAGGAGAAGAAGACCAAGTTGAGACTGGTAAAGCAAAGAGAGCTGAAGCTTGAAGACTAAGTTGATACTTATGAAGAGGATTCAATTGAGAATAAAGGATGAGCTGATATTTACATTGATGCTTGGAGAACCTGAAGGAATCAAGTTGATACTTGCAGTTAAGAGTGAAGCCTGAAGGTGGAATTGACTGAAGAGCTGAAGCTTGGAGAAGGGGGATAAGTTGAAACTTATGCTGATGGGTTGAAACCTGGAGAAGCAAGTTGATACTTTTCATGGAAGATGATAGCCCTGAAGAGTTGTTGAAGTCTGAAGACTGGATTGCTGTTAGAAGAGCTGAAGCTTGAAATTGACAGAGGTAGTTGTTGATTTGCTTTCTTGTCTGTTTTCTTTGTTGTGCTGATGTGCCTTGTTTGACTTGCTTGATGCATTAGAATAAGTTCATATCTAGACTGACTTTAAATTAGGAGCATGATTGCACTAGAGGTTGAGTTGCTCCCTCTGCTTGTATTGTTACTGTATGGCTTTGCTTGCGGGTATTCAGTAGAGCCCAGCTCCCTTGCCCATGTGGTTTATTTTGCTTGACAGCATTTTATTTTCTTCTGTATGATTGCAGTCTCTTATTTTCTGCTTGATAGCATGTTATCATTTTCTGTATGATAACAGTTATTCATATATGCCTTGAGGTTGAGATGAGCTTGTGGAGGCTGCTGCCCCACACACATTTCCTCCCTCACTTGCATTGCACGCATTTTACGGTCGTTTACTATTTACTGTTTAAGCTGATGCTTTATCTGTTTCCGTGTATCATTGACATGATCCCTTAGGACTCTCACTTCCTTTGATAAGGAAGTGATGATTAGAACTTTAGGTTGAAACCTATGCATGATAATTTCTAGGAGTTCCCTGTTTCAAACCTCAACTATAGGATGAATCCTTGGCATGACAACAGTAGGACTTGATAGTCTCCCTTAGTTGAGCCTGTTCTCTTCTCATCTCAAAACAGCTTAAGATACAGTAATCATGAATGATTTCTTTCGTACGTTACGAGCCTTAAGCCATCTGAGAAAGGATTGTTGGAGAGCTTCTTTCTAACAGTCTGGATGTTTAGTATGGTACCCTTTGGGTGACATGCGACGCATTCACTCTCAAGTCATAGTCTTTAGTGCGATTGAAATTGCAAACACAATAAAAAACAGTTCTCCCGTAAAAGACAGAAAACAAACTTCAAACCTTTTTGCCCCGTGGGCCCATAATTCAAAGGAATCTTTTCTGAAGAAAAGAGTGTCGTTAAACTTCAGCGCCAATGCAAACAGGCTTTGTCCCTAACTGCTGGAACTGCTGTTGAACCCTACTCGATAAAGCAGATGAATCTGAATTCCCGTAATCCGTAGTAGCCCGAACTACGCAAGCTCTGATCTCTCATACCTGTTGAGAGTACATAGGCACAATACTGACGTATTGGCGAGCCAACTACGTTGACTCTGATTTCTCATTCTCTGATGAGAATACGTAGGCATAAAGCGCGACGCTTTGCCGAGTCATTTTTCTTTTCTGTTTAAGCCAGCCTTGATAGGTAGATAGATAAACCAACTCGTCCAGTAAACACAACAAGCGTGGATCCCGTCGAGTACGACGGACGTGAGGGGTGCTAATACCTTCCCCTTGCGTAACCGACTCCCGAACCCAGACAATGGTTGCGATGACCTTGTCTTACCCTATTCGTCAGGTTTTTCCGATCGTTTCCTTTCCTATTCCGAGGGATAAATAACGAAAGGTGGCGACTCTTCTGTTTTGCCGGCACCTTATTTTCAGGGAAGCGACAGCTGGCGACTCTGCTGGGGACTTCATAGTTTCCTGGGATCCAATGTCCCGTATGCGAGTCAGTTTGGGGATCCAACGTCCCCTGCGAGAGTCAATCCTAGCGCTTGTATGATTGCTTGTTAGGTTGTGTTTATTTATCGCATTTTATTTCCCGCATTTTATTTTCAGTATGATATGATTATCTATGCTGTTGTGGGAGGGGCATTCTGATGAGCGAGAAGCCAGACCCAGGCTTGAGTGAACATAGCATTAGTTGTGGAAATTAGTGGGCGCGTGCTTGCTTGGCAGGCACTAGTGTCTCATGAAATCCACGCTCAGACGAGGTTCTCCCGGTTGACTTATTTTTCAACCCTTTGGGTTGAAGAGGTTGTTGGTTTGGAGGATTGTCGACTCTGGGGACCGATCATTTGTGATTCAGCCGAGTGAGGCCGCTTCATGAGCTGGTGATGCCACACCTTCTGGGTATCGTATCACCCCTCTTGAATGTCTGTGACGCTGGTGAACGCATAGGATGCCGAACTTGAGTCAGTTTAGGTCCATACCTGTGAGCAGGGTTGGGTTTATTGCAGGGAACTTTGACCTTCAGACTACCTGGTTTTCTTTATAGTGAATCAGTTTTGTTGGTACCAGAGGTTCTCATCATCAGATATGTGATTGTTCTTGACAGAGCAGAGCTTTGGTCCTGTATCAGAGGACCTTATATTCAGAGATGTGTATTTGTTCTTGACAGAGCAGATTTATGATTGGGATCAGAAGATCTCATCAGCAGATGTATGATTGTTCTTGACAGAGCAGATTTATGATTGGGATCAGAAGATTTCATCAGTAGATGTATGTTTGTTCTTGACAGAGCAGATTTATGATTGGGGTCTGAGGATCTCATCAGCAGATATATGATTTTTCTTGATAGAGCAGGTTTTTGATTGGGATCAGAGAATCTTATCATCAGATGTGTATTTGTTCTTGACAGAGCAGATTTATGATTGGGGTCTGAGGATCTCATCAGTAGATGTATGGTTGTTCATGACAGAGCAAAGTTGTGGTCATCAGATGTGTGTTCTTGACGGAGCAGATTTTTGGTCCTGTATCAGAGGTCCTTATTATCAGATGTTTATTCTTGACATAGCAGATTTATGGTCCTATGCTTGTGTGTTCTTGACAGAGCAGATTTGTGGTCCGATACCAGGGTTTTCTTTTCATCAGAGAAAGTGGTTGTTCTTGACAGAGCAGCGTCATGGTTTTGTTGATACAGAATCTCCACAGCACAGTTGCCTTGATCTCCTGCTACATGATTGCATTTTACATTGCTTTGCATACTCATTTGCATTTCATTAACGTGTGTCTGTGTTGCAGGTACCGTTTCCCCCGTTCCAGGATTTCTTGCCTCCTATTGTATTGTTATGGGTTCTCTGAGGAAGACCGTGGCTTACAAGCTCCCTGCCCCTGATGTGGTTTAGCTGACTGGTTTGATTGCTTTAGCAGATGATTCTGTGAGAGATGATTTTAGAAAATCTTACGGCAAATTGCTCAGTTTGGTTCGTAAACCTTCTGCATTCGAGTTGAATGGGTTGCACGCTCTGCTGCAGTTCTACGATCCTCCGTTGAGATGCTTTACTTTCCAGGATTTTGATCTCGCACCCACGCTAGAGGAATATGCTGATTTGTTAGGTGTGCCTATCAAGAGGCAGATGCCTTTTGTTCATATGGATGCTGAGCCTAATCTGGCTGGTCTAGCTCCGTCACTTCACCTGGATGCCTCCGAGTTGGTATTGTCTAGTTGGAACAAGGTTCCCGGTTTCTCCTTGCAGTTCTTAGTGGGAAAGGCTCAGCAGTGCGCCAAAGACGGATGTTGGGTCGTGTTCAACGCCATCCTCGCTCTGTGCATATATGGCATCATTCTGTTCCCCAATATGCCCGATTTTGTAGACTTCGACGCCTTTCGCATCTTTGCTTCAGGGAATCCAGTCCCTACCTTGATAGGAGATGTCTACCATTTCATCCACTACAAAAACGAGAACAGGAGGGGTAAGAATGTCTCGTGCTGTATACCCCTGCTCTATAGGTGGCTTGATAGTCATCTGCCCAAGAGGGGTCCCTTTGTTTCGTCTGCAGCCACAGCTGAGTGGTCCGAGCGTTTGATGAGTCTATCTGCAGAGGACATTGACTGGTTTGACAAAGATAGGTTGGGTACCGAGATTATCTTCAGTTGCAGCGGGTTTCCGAACGTGCCTTAGATAGGCAGGAAAGGCTGTATAAACTATAATCCGTCTTTGTTGGTCCGACAGTTTGCTTATGCTTTGAGAGCTCCGCCGAAGGATGAAGAGATGCAGGAATCTCTGTACCTCACTGGTCTTCTAGAGGGGGATTTGTTATCTAAGCTTCAGCGCGCTTGGAATGGTATCAGTAAGAGGGGAAAACCATTGCTGGGGAGAAGCAATAGCCAAGCCTACCCTCCGTACGTGACTTGGGTCAGAGCCAGAGCAGATGCTATAGGGATGTCGTTTCTTCCTGCCAAGCCAGAAAGCCCTCCAATGATTGAAGAGCCTACCACCGTGCCCATTCAGCAGCATAATCAGGTGTTAGCTGAGCGAGATGAATTGAAGACGGCAAATGAAGAACTGGAGAAAGAATTGGCGCAGCTCCGAAGCGAGAGAAACGAAGCCGTTCATTCCTTCAAGAGGCAGACAGAGCTGGTGAACCAGCTAGGTACAGATTTGACTAAGCAGATAGCTAAGCGCGAGCGCATGGGTCGAGACTTCAAAGCTGTCAACGATGTACTGGCCACGAAGAAGCAACACTTGGACGAAGCGTATCGGAGGATATCCAAGTTCAACCAGCACTGGAAGGCCTCCCTAGCCAATAGGAAAGAGCAGGAGGATAAGCTGACGCAACAGATCTCCAAGCTGAAAGCCAAGTGAAGGCTAGTGAGAAGAGGTTTAATGAAGAAACCGCTCGCAGATATGCCGCTGAAGGCCAGCTCAACAGGGCTCTTGCTAACCTGAAGGAGCGCAAACTGACGTTTGAGGCCAAGAAGTGGAAGTTAGAAGATTGTTTCGGCGAAGGAGCATGGGAAGATTCGGTCGAAGGTCTTCAATACACCATTATGCAGAGGGAGCTACTCGTCAAAGGGTTGCTCGCTCGGCCTGATCATGCAGAAACGAAGGGGTTGTTAGAAGAGTTTTGCGCCCGTGCCCGTGCTTGACTATATTTGTATTCCTTTTGTCTTGATCATCGTTGTATGCTGAACATCACCAGGCTTGTTGGTTGAGGTCATGCTATTGATCCATCTTGTATTCAGTGACGTTGTGTACCGCCTTGACGAGCTTTTCTTTATATATATGAGATGTTATTTCCATGACTGGACTCGGACTTCTTATTATCAGCACTGGCACTCAGGCACTAGGATCGGGGGAGATCTCCCTAACGCACAGACACACGTTTGCATTTGCATGAAGCATTTGCATAACGAGCACTTTGTCGTTTTTTCCTAACCCTTTTGTGTTTTCAGGTTGTTTCAGGTTGTTCCAGGATTGATCAGAGACCTATCCACCGCTATCTGACCAGAGCAAATCAAACCAGAATCATGGAGCAAGTGCAAACTGATGTTCAGGAACTCTGCGAAAGAATGGATCGCTTCATGGAGCTCATGCAAGCGGTCGCCAATGGCCGAGATCAGCTCAGGACCTTGGTTCAGCCTCTGATTTCAAGGGTCGATAGCAATGGCGTACTTCATGGTGGGACTGAGCCTACCCCTCCACCAGTTGAAACTCCTCAGAATGGCGTCCTCGTGACCAGGGGGAACGGCAGTGCCAACGGCAATGTGATAGCTAACATGGGACTCAATGGTAATACGACGGGCGTCGGTAATGGGAATTTCGAAGCTAATGTCAATGTTGGGCTGGGCAACGACACTGCGGGTGTTGGAAATCTGCTTGGGCCTCAGCCGTGGTTAGAAGATCGTCAAGACGATGTGTTCTCTCTGAGAGGTGCCGAAGGTGAGCTGACTGCTGAAGCACGTCTAAGGTTCAAGGCACTCGAGGATAAGATGAGGAATATCGAGAACCAGAACACCCTGGGTGTTGATATGTCCAAGTTGGGACTGATTGCTGATTTCAAGGTGCCTCCCAAGTTCAAGGTACCTGACTTTGAAAAGTATAAGGGCACCACTTGCCATCGCGTCCATCTGAGATCATATTACAGGAAAATGTCACCTCATTCCGAGGACGAGAAGTTGCTGATGCACTTCTTTTAAGATAGTCTGTCCGGGCCCTCCCTCGAATGGTACATGAGTCTGGAGCCTACCAGTATGCGCACGTGGAAAGACCTTGCTGAAGCATTTGTGCACCACTACCAATATAACAACGACTTGGCCCCGAACCGAGTCCAACTGCAGAATCTGTCGCAAAGGAACAATGAAGGGTTTAAGGAATACGCCCAGCGGTGGCGTGAATTGGCAGCCAGGGTTCAGCCGCCGATGGTTGAATGTGAGCTTGTGCAGATGTTCGTAGCCACCCTCCCAGGGGTTTACTATGAGAAATTGGTCAGCGGCATGTCTGGAACCTTCTCAGATCTCATTATCACGGGTGAGCACATCGAAAATGGGATCAAACTCGGGAAAATTCAAGGTGAGTCATCCTCAGCTGGAGGAGGCGGAAAGAAACCTTACGGCGGCAAAAGACGGGAAGGAGAAACGAGCGCTGTGTCCAACGCTCGAAGGAAGGGTAAAGGCCTTCACCAGCAGGTGGCCAGCATAACTATCCCCGCAGTTCAACAGCCACAACAGCAGCAGCAACAACCGAATCAACAAGGGTACAGAAAGTATCAGAATCGGGCACCTCTGTCGAGCCGTCACCTCGAGACACCGCCCATGTCCTACGCGCAACTATTGCAGACCTTGCTTCAGCTACAGTTGATCCAGAAGAGAACCTTGGCTCCCTTGACAGGGGCACCTCCTCCAGGTTATGACGCGAATGCAACTTGTGAGTTTCACTCAGGGGCACCAGGCCACACCATAGAGAATTGCAAAGCCTTCAAGCACAAGGTGCAGGACATGGTGGATGCTAAGATCATCAACTTCTCAGATAATGTGCCGAACGTCACGAAGAACCCTATGCCGAATCATAGGGGAGGTGGAGTGAACGCCATCATTGAAGATGAGAGTTTGGATTTGTTGACTGACGTCAGAGATCTGAAGACACCGCTTAGCTTCGTTAAAGCTAAGCTGCTGAAAAGAGGTTTCTTTCCAGGTTGTGGAAAACTGTGCATGGGCTGTGCGACAAGTCCTGATGGATGTGAACAGTTGATAGAGAGAATTCAAAGTCTGATGACTGAAGGGATTTTACAGTTTAACCGGAGGGCCGAAAGTGGATCAGGAGAGGTAGTGCTGAAGCAAGATGATGAGGTTGCCACCATCACCATCCCTCGCCAGACGATAACTATTTCTGCGCCCAGGCCGCCCACGATTACCATCACCAAAGCTGGGTCGATACCGTTCGAAAGCACTAATGCTGTCCCATGGCATTATGGGGCTGAAGTCTACTGCAACATACAGAAGTTGGAGCTAGAACCGTTTGGGTCGTCTGTGGAGAACCTCGCGGGAATCAGTGGTATTACTCGTAGCGGAAGAGTGTTTGAACCACCTGAGGTCGTGACGGACAAAGCGGACAGAGCTGACGCAACTGATAAAGGTAAAAGTAAAGTCGTTGAAGAAATCCCGCGTGGGGCAGAAAAAGACTTACTTGTTAAAGATGCTGAGGAATTTATGAGGTTGATTAAAAAGAGTAACTACAAGATTTTGGATCATCTCCATCAGACACCCTCGAAAATTTCCATCTTGAACTTGTTGCTGTGTTCTGAAGCACACCGCAACGCACTGCTGAAGGTGTTGAACGCCGCATATGTACCGCAGGAAATATCGGTAAACCAGCTAGAAGAGGTTGTAGCCCACGTGAATGCTGGAAATGGGTTAGGGTTCACTGACCTAGAGCTGACGCCGAAAGGGAGGAATCACAATAGCGCCCTGCACATCTCGATAGAGTGTAAGGGAACGATTATGTCGCACGTGTTGGTGGACACAGGTTCGTCACTCAATGTTCTTTTGAAGAAGGCATTAATGAAGTTGGATACTCGTGGAGTGATTTGCACACCCAGTGATCTGGTGGTGAAGGCGTTCGATGGAACCAAACGCCATGTTTTCGGGGAGGTGACCCTGCCAATCCAAGTCGGGCTGGAAACATTCGACGCAATCTTTTACATTATGGACATCATGCCTGCCTACAGCTGTCTATTGGGCCGGCCGTGGATCCATGTTGCTGGAGTCGTGACCTCCATGTTGCACCAGAAACTCAAGTATGCTGTCGGAGGTAGCATCGTGACCGTTTGCGGCGAGGAAGACATAATGGTGAGCCATTTGTCGTCCTTCAAGTATGTTGAGATGGATGGGGAAATCCATGAAATTCTATGCCAAGCATTCGAAGCTGTTAAAGTCAAGGACGTAGCTCCTGTAGTCACTGAGAAGCCAGAGATGACTCTCTCTTCATTCAAGGAAGCCCGGGCTGTTGTTCAGGCCGGATCTACCCCAGGGTGGGGGCGAATTTTGGAGATACCTAACAAGCAAGACAAGTTTGGGTTGGGATATTCTCCTGGAGATGAAGCCTCCTCTTCTAGCAGTGCGTCGCGAGGTAAAGGGCCGATCCAGTTTACCAGTGGCGGGGTGATATTTGAAAGCGTCAACACGGTGTCTGAAGACAGCGGAGATAGCGACTGTGACCTCGACTCTTGGATCCAGCCAAGCAAGCCAGGCGAGGGCCTTACCAACTGGTTCGTCAAGGATATTATCCAGATGACAAGCGAAGAGTAATGATTTACTTTTTCCAATAATTAAACAACCCTATGTCCTACCCGGGGCATAGTGGTTTTATTGTCAGGGCCTTGTTTGATTATGTACATGCATTTTATCAATAAATCAAAAGGCGTTTTTCTTTGTATTCAAATATTGTGATCTCTGTTATTCCTGTTTTATATTTGTTTTGAAAAACAATAAAATGGCAATGGGGTTTGTGCTAACCTGCATATCCTTGTTTTAAGCTTAACCCTTGTTATTGCAGGATCCACATAACATATGACATCGACTCTGGACCTTCTACGGCTCACTTCGACTTCGATTGCCCGATCTATCAAGCCGAAGAAGAGATTGATGAAGACGAAGACCTTCCTGAAGAGTTGGCCCGCTTGTTGAAACAAGAAGAGAAAGTTATTCTGCCTCATGAAGAGGAGATCGAGATTGTGAATCTGGGTTCTGAAGAACTCGTCAGAAACGTCAGGATAGGGGCTGCGTTGCAAAGTGATGTCAAGCAGAGATTGGTCGAGATGCTAAGAGAGTATAGTGACGTCTTTGCTTGGTCATACGAAGATATGCCCAGATCCGATACTGACATCGTGGTCCACCACTTGCCGCTGCGGGAAGATTGTCCTCCCGTTAAGTAGAAGCTTAGGAGGACGAGACCAGATATGGCCGTGAAGATCAAAGAAGAAGTGCAGAAACAGCTTGATGCTGGCTTCTTAGCGGTCACTACTTACCCTCCGTGGGTCGCCAACATAGTGCCTGTACCGAAGAAGGACGGTAAGGTACGAATGTGCGTCGATTATCGGGATTTGAATAGGGCGAGCCCTAAAGATGATTTCCCGCTGCCTCATATCAATGTGTTGGTCGACAATACAGCTCAGTTCTCCATGTTTTCATTCATGGATGGCTTCTCCGGCTACAATCAGATCAAGATGGCGCCGGAGGACATAGAGAAGACGACGTTTATCACTCCTTGGGGAACATTCTGCTACAAGGTAATGCCTTTCGGTCTGAAGAACGCAGGGGCCACTTACCAACGAGCTATGGTTACTTTGTTTCATGATATGATTCATCATGAGATTGAAGTCTATGTTGATGACATGATTGCGATGTCCCAAACGGAGGAGGGACATCTGGTCAATTTGCTGAAGCTTTTTAAGAGGCTTAGGAAGTTCAGGTTGAGGATGAATCCTAACAAGTGTACTTTCGGCGTACGGTCCGGAAAGCTACTGGGGTTTATCGTGAGTGAAAGAGGCATCGAGGTTGATCCTGCAAAGATAAAAGCAATACAAGAAATGCCAGTGCCAAAAACAGAAAAAGAAGTTCGTGGTTTCCTGGGCAGAATAAACTACATTGCAAGGTTTATTTCTCAGCTCACGGCCACGTGTGAACCGATGTTCAAACTGTTAAAGAAAGATCAGGCGATTATCTGGAACGAGGATTGCCAGAAGGCATTCGACAAGATAAAACAGTATCTGCAGGAACCTCCGATCTTGATACCTCCAGTGGCCGGACGACCACTAATCATGTACTTGACAGTTCTTGAGAATAGTATGGGGTGTGTTCTCGGTCAGCATGACGAGACGGGCAGAAAGGAGCATGCCATTTACTACTTGAGTAAAAAGTTCACAGACTGTGAATCTCGTTACTCGATGCTAGAGAAGATGTGTTGTGCACTAGCCTGGGCTGCCAAACGTTTACGACAGTACATGCTCAATCACACAACCATGCTAATTTCGAAGATGGATCCGATCAAGTACGTCTTCGAGAAGCAAGCGCTTTCGGGCAGGATTACCAGATGGCAAATGGTGTTGACGGAATATGATATTCAATACGTTTCCCAGAAGGCCATTAAGGGAAGCGTATTGTCTGATTACCTAGCCGAACAGCCGATCAAGGATTATCAGCCGATGAAATTTGAATTCCCTGATGAGGATATCATGTTTCTCAAAGCGAAGGATTGCGATGAGCCGTTGCCCGACGAGGGGCCAGATAGGAAATCCCAGTGGAAATTGATATTTGACGGGGCGATTAATTCTTACGGAAGTGGCATTGGGGCGATCATCACGACTCCCCATGGATCCCACATCCCGTTTACCGCGAGACTGACGTTTCCGGTCACCAATAACGAAGCGGAGTACGAAGCATGCATCATGGGTCTAGAAGAGGCAATTGATTTGAGAATCAAGAACCTAGATGTATATGGTGACTCGGCGCTTGTGATCAACCAGATTAAAGGGGAGTGGGAGACTCGTCAATCGAATTTGGTGCCGTACATGAATTATGCCAGAAGGCTACTTCCGTTCTTTGATCGAGTGGAACTCCATCATGTGCCCAGGGCGGAGAATCAGATGGCTGATGCCACGTTGGCTTCGATGTATAAAGTCAATTTTTGGAATGAAGCTCCAAGAATTGTCCTTTCTTGTCTTGATAGACCTGCATTCGTCTTTGCGATCGAGGAAGCCGCCGACGGCAAGCCATGGTTCCATGACATCCAGACTTTCCTTATGACTAAGGAGTATCCTGCGAGTGCGTCAACCCAGGATAAGAAGACTCTGAGGAGGCTGTCTGGAAATTTTTATCTCAATCCTGATGGAGTGTTGTATAAAAGAAACCACGATCTCGTGCTACTCAGATGTGTAGATGAGAAAGAGGCGAGTATGCTCATGGAAGAAGTCCATGAAGGCACATTTGGTACGCACGCCAGAGGGCATGCTATGACAAGGAAGATCCTGAGAGCGGGATATTACTGGCTGACGATGGAATCGGATTGCTTTAAATTCGCGAAGAGATGTCATAAATGCCAGATTTATGCTGATAAAGTTCATGTGCCGCCGTGCCCGTTGAATGTCATGTCCTCCCCGTGGCCGTTCTCCATGTGGGGCATCGACATGATAGGAAAGATCGAGCCCACTGCATCTAACGGTCATCGCTTCATTCTAGTAGCTATCGACTACTTCACCAAGTGGGTCGAGGCAGCCTCCTATGCTAATGTGACCAAGCAGGTGGTGGCTAGATTCATAAAGAGGGATATCATCTGTCGTTACGGAATTCCCGAGCGGATCATTACTGATAATGGTTCGAATCTGAATAACAAGATGATGAAGGAGCTGTGCCAGAGTTTCAAGATTGAACACCATAACTCATCTCCTTACCGTCCGTAGATGAATGGCGCCGTTGAAGCGGCCGATAAGAACATCAAGAAGATTGTTCAGAAGATGGTTGTGACCTACAAAAATTGGCACGAAATGCTGCCATTTGCACTGCACGGTTATCGTACGACGGTACGTACGTCAACCGGAGCAACTCCTTTCTCCTTGGTGTATGGTATGGAAGCTGTCCTACCGTTAGAAATGGAGATCCCTTCTTTACGAGTTTTGGGTGATGTGAAACTCGACGAGGCAGAATGGATTAAGAACTGACTGAACCAACTCAGCCTGATGGACGAGAAGAGGTTAGCATCGATTGCACATGGTCGTCTGTACCAAAGCCGAATGAAGAAAGCTTATGATAAGAAGGTGCGTCCTAGAAGCTTTCAGACGGGTGATCTCGTCCTGAAGAAGATTCTTCCTCCACACTCCGATCACCGGGGCAAGTGGACTCCCAATTACGAAGGTCCGTACGTCGTCAGCAAGGTCTTCTCGGGAGGAGCTTTGTTGTTATCCACGATGGATGGTGAAGATTTTGCATCTCCGGTGAACGCGGACGCAGTTAAAAAATACTTTGCTTAAAAAACGACCCGCTGGAAAGAAAAAGAATATCTAGGCAAAAATGGGGCATCCCGGCGAACCATAAAAAAGGAAAAAGGTTCGGGCAAAAATTAGGGATATAAATTGAAAAATGTACACCCGCAAAGTCGAAAACCCGGATGGGCGACTTTGGCAAAAAAGGGTATCCCGGTGAACCGAAAACCCGCAAAGGGCGGTTCACGCAAAAGTTAGGGATTTGAAAAAGCAAATGAATGCGTTCCGCGCGTGGACTGTATTTGTTTAATGGTTTGGAAGACCTGAGGGCCGTTTATCTGAATCAATCTCTTCTGAAGCTGAAGCGTCGGAGAAGTGTCGAAGTCGAGTGGGTCATAGAGGGATCAACTCATGGTGGTCGTCTACGCCTCGTTGCCGACATTTGTATATACTGATGTATATTTATGTTTTATTTTTGCGTGGCTTCCTCATTCCAGGAGCTTGCATCTGTTGTAAAACATTTTTACCCATTCAGGGGTTTGTTATCAATAAAATGTATATTATTCAGCAATTCTGTGTGTTTGTTTAGCATTTACCCGTTTTGTTTGCGAAAAAGAACGCCGATGTTTTTGACAAAATGCGCATACATAAACTTACTGGCCTAGGCCACTGATTGTTGAAACAATGAATTACTTAAACATTGTCTCAAGATGATGACTTTGATAGGTCCCTTTGAGAAGGGTTTTTTGTCTGTTTGTTTGTGTTGTTACAGGTGTAGCAGGTACCAGACAGTACGCCGTATGCATCCCCAAGCAGGATGATTCCTCCTTCTCCAGCAAAGTTCAGCAACCTCTCCCCGCAGAGTCTGAACATGAGATCGTGAGCATTGATGTGTTTCCCCAGGCAGAGAGGTTTCTCTCCCCAATCAGATGCATCCTGAAGGAACGACATCTCCCCAGCTGAGTCATACGCTGAAGTATGCAGCTCGATAGGCCAGACTGAAGTCTCCAGCTGAATTGAGATTCCCCACAGAGTCGTACTCTCCCCCGAAGCAGGATGATTTCTTCTTCTCCAGCCGAGTTTGCAGATCCCCATGAGAGCCGAGTCCTTAGAAGCCGTTTGGGCCATGATTGGTTTTCCCCAGTAGAGTGTTGAATAGCTGATGCTGTATTTCCCCGCCGGAGTCGTAATCTCCAGGAAGGTTAGCCGCGAAGGCCGCGCAGTTTATTTCCGCGATTGACATCGCTTTCCTCAGCAGGTCCGGGTTCTCGTAGAGCTTCATCCCCTGCAGCAGTCGACTGAAGTTTGCTTCCCCATGCGGAGTCCGATTGAGATTGGCGTGACCTTTTCTCCGTGGCAGGATGATTCCTTCCACCAGAGTGGTTCTTTCTCCTTAACAGAAGGATTCTCCCTTCAGCATTTATTTTGTTGACGGGGCCGTAGCATTTTGCATGATTGCATAGCATCTATCATAAACACGTAGCATTTCCACCATGTGGAGCATTGCGCCATCGTCAAAGCATATGCATAATAAACATGAGCTAGGTCGTTACCGTTCTTGTTTTGCAGGTGTTCCTCCGCAGAGTCGTTTGCTCAAGATGATTCTTGAATTCTCCCCCAGCAAATTCGTTGCTCAAGATGATTCTTAAAATCCCTAGTGCAGTCGCCAGAGTTGGTTGCTCAAGTTGACGCTTAGTATCCCCGGCAGAGCGTTTGCTCAGGATGATGCCCGAAATCTCCAGCATAGTTATTAGTCCAAGATGATTCTTGAAGTCCCCGACGGAGTTATTGGTCCAAGATGATTCTTGATGTCCTCCGCAAAGATGATTCACCCAGAATGATTTCTAGATCCCCGAAGCAGAGTTACTTGATAGTTCTCCAGAATCCCCAGCGGAGATGTGTCATCCCCAGCAGGTTTCTGAACCGCGAAGTTGAAACTTCCCCTGAAGACTTGATTATTGAAGTCTGATCGTGTTAACGAAGCAGTTCCCTCAGCTGAAGCAGAGTGCCTGATGGCAGAAGTTGGATATCCCCAACTAGTTCATGATTGACCAAGAATTCTATTCCCGACTTACTAATGAAGTCCGGCTGATGCCCAAAAATTTCCTCGAATGCCCGACGACATGATTAACTTGATTGTTGACCTGACGAGTCCCGAGGAATCCTGACGCCTGACGGCATGATCGACCATGTATTACCGGTTACCGTGTGACCAATTCCCCAGCTAGTTGCCGTGCAGCTAGCATTTCAGTTTTCGAAGATTTGTTCCCATCAGAGGACCGTGTATTTGTGCAGTTGGCAAATTTCCGGGTTTGTCGGTATTCAACCGTCTCACACCTTGATTGGTTAAGAGCCGTTCGCTTCTCACCCAGTCAGGTTCAAGCCGTTTGAATTGGGGCAGCTGTTACACCCTAAAATTTGACCAACATTTCTTTACCTAGCTTATGTTTCATTTCATTCACATTAGCATTATCATATGCATTTCATTGACATGTATGCAGGAGATCAAGAGTTATGACTACCAATCAAGAGCTATACAAGACTATGAAGCTAGCCAAGAAGGTTATTCAAGTGTTCAAGGGTTGATATCCTTGTCAGAGAAGTTAGAAGATCCTCAGAGAGAATGGTTGAAACCAAGAGTGTGTGCCTCCTAACTTGAGAGTTGTGGAAAGACCTCAGATGATTCTTAAGCCATGAATGTAGACTTGAAGCCTTGAGAGAGCTTATGAGATGTCTCGAAAGCCATCATGAGGCCTAGAAAGGTCATTGTGCAAGATTAAGAAGACCCAGCCATGAGTGGTGTAATTAGGGTTTGACTGGGTCAACCCTAGGTCAACTGATGATTTGAAGAAGGTTGAGACCTAATTCAAGAGCCATGTGATCATGGATTGACAAATTGAGATGTTATAAGGATGATTCCAAGGTCAACTCATCATGATTGAAGGGTTTGAGAAGTTTCAAGCTAGGGTTTCTAAGGCTTGACAGTGTAAAATTCCCTAGTTTGACCCCTATCTTCAAGGCAGTTTAGCTCAAGATGTGATTGTCATCTCATCTTGCCCCAAACATGAATGTTGTAGAGCTTGTTCTTATCTTTAATTTGAGTACTAGAAGTCCTTTATAGGATTTGTAGAACTCAAGTTGTGACTTTGACAAGTTACAGGTCATCTGAGGTATGTGAATCTGGGGCCTTGAAAGTTACCCAACTTGCATCAAACTTTTTCCCTAGAAGGATGATTCCTATGAACTTTTGGTCAATATGAATGTTGTTCCTTATCTTCTTAGATTTCTAGAGAGTACTAGAAGTCCTTTATAGGATTTGTAGAACTCAAGTTATGGCTTTGACAAGTCAAGGGCATTTTGGTCATTTGGAGATTACAGGTCATTTCAAGCATAAGGCCATAACTCCTATTTCCAAGCTTCAAATGGAAAAATATTCAACATCAAACTTGTTCAAAATGATGTTTTAAGGCTAGTAAGGAGGTCATGAGATGCTGGAAAGGCTTGTAGCTCAAAGTTGCAAAAATGACCTAAAATAAGGGCATAAGTTAAATAAACCAAAGTTGGAAATTGATATTTTCAACCTACACATCCAAACCATGACTCTAGAAAACATTTTAAGAAAATTGGTTTAGCCACATTTTTGAGTTGAGATTCAATTTATGGACTTGCTTTGAAAAGCACTTGCTTGCATATTAAGTAACACTTGCAAAACTCAAAATCAAGGCATGAGCAAGGCCATTGGTAAGCTAAACTCTTCCAAAATGTCACTAGGGGAGAAATTGAAAGAGATTGAGATTGGTTTCAAGCTGCAAACAAAATTGGGCATAACATGAGATGTGTTTGAAAATCTCATGACATGAGAAGTGGAAACTCTCATTAGAAGGATCTAAAGGGTTCTAGATCATCCAAACATCATCTATATAAGGAATAGAGTTGATCCATTGAAGGGGTTGGTGATGATTGAAGGAGAAATCATAGTTTGAGATTGAAATTTCATAGCTTGCAAGTGCAATCGGTTCCACTAAATTCTCCATTTTCCTTCCATTTTCTTGATTGAAACTTCTTCCATGGATGTCAAGGAGTGATTCCAGATCATTATCAAGAAGAATTGGTGGCTAAGTCGTGTATGAGCAAGTGATTTCCAGCACCTACAACTCACCATCGGGTTTCAATATTCAAGCACTTTCAACTGGTTCTTTTGCATACAGAATCAAGGAGGAGGTTCATTGATCGTGTCTGCAAGATTGTAGAGCTTGAATTGGAGGTTTCGTGCATCTGTTCATCCAAGATTTTCAGGTTGGTAACTTTCTTCCTATAGCACGATTTAGGTAGAATTAAAGTGAATTAAGGTGTTAGATTTATTGTAGAATGGTGTAGGATGGATTTCAGATAGTTAATTGAAGAATTAGAGACAAAATAGGGGAATTACCATTTTCGGTTGAGGATTAGATATGGTGAATCTTGAGGTTTCAGAGGAAACTAAGGGTATGGTTGAATTCGTGGCAAGATTTGGGATGAGTTTCATGTTTTGACCATTTGTAATAGAGGCTCCTAGAGAGAACTAGGGTTGAAGGTGATGACAGGAGCTCCACCGGTGGTGGCCGAAGCTGGGCGCGGAGCTCAGATGTTCAAAAGGTTGAAGATGATGTTTGCACCATTGGATGAGGGTTTGACTTGGACTGGGAGCACGATCCAACGACCACGTTTTAAAATTGACTTGTGAAGGATTCTGATGAATGAAACGCACCGTTTCATTTATTCAGTGTTTTGGGCTTAGTGAACTAGGCGCTATCCACACCCCCCTGATGGCCCAACCCATGATTTGTACTGACTCTGATTGCTATCCACACCGTGCGTTTATTATTTTAATTTGATTTTCTTTTAATTTTCATTTTATGCATGGTTCTTGAAAAATTCATAATAAATTGAAAATTAATCCAATTAATCCCATTCTTTTTGCATTCTACTCATGATTGAGTCTAGTATGTTTTAGAGAAAAAATATTTCCATTTCATGCATTTTATGATTTAATTGGAATTTTATATTTTAATTGATATTAAAATGGTTATGTTTGATACATATTTTTGTGGAATTTAGTATGATCACTTGGTGATGATTTTGAGCCTAATTTCTTGTGTGTGATTAGGTTAGGCATGTATGATCTCATAGTATTTTTCTCACATTTTTGTGATGAAAATAGGTGTGCTTTCTAGATTGATATTTAGATGCTTCCTTTTAGGGTTTAGGTTTGATACCTTATAATGTAAAATTTAGTTCTAGGTCTAATTTGATGATTTGATCTTTGAAATTAACATGGTAGAGTCATGATTGACCTAGGTTCCCATAGTAATATTTGTAGGATTTTACAATTGATTTTAGTATTTTAGTTAGGACTAACTTTAGTACTAGGTTTTAGGTGATCCTAACTTACTAATTCAACTAGTTTAACTTCCTTAGTCCCCTTAGATTAGGGTTTTTGCTTGGTTTGCCTTTGGTTGATATTGAAGACAAGTTGAAGACAAGAGGAGGATGCTTGAAGTTACTTGGAGCTTTGGATTTGTTTGTGCCTGAAGGTGTCTGATGAAGATTAGGAGATAGGACATAGGGAGAGCCTTGTAGTTAGGATGATTTCTTTCACAAATATGGAAAGCATCTTGTGCTTCCATTCCTACCAATGACTAAAAGTCCTTCTCAGATATTCACATCCCTCCTTTGGAAGGATGAGTGGCTTTATCTGGGAAGTAGAACTTTGAGGGAACCAGTCTCTCATAATGATGAACCCTTACAGGCTTCCTTTGGATGTCAGTAAGCTGTTTATCATTTCCTCTCATCCTATTATATCAATTATCTTCTGGTTTGAGTATCTTGAAAGATGTTGGGGCTTGAGTTTGAAGATGAGGACTTCATTGAAGAGTGTGGAAGAGGATGATTCCTTGAGCATTGCCATTGTAGCTGAAGCTTGAAGAGCAAGAAGAACAGGTTGATACTTGAAGACCCAATTGAGATTGAGTGAAGACCTGAGGCTTAGAGAATTGAAGGATGAAGTTGACACTTCTATGTGATTGAAGATTACTCTGAGAAGCTGAGGCTTGTAGGAGAAGAAGACCAAGTTGAGACTGGTAAAGCAAAGAGAGATGATGCTTGAAGACTAAGTTGATACTTATGAAGAGGATTCAATTGAGAATAAAGGATGAGCTAATATTTACATTGATGCTTGGAGAACCTGAAGGAATCAAGTTGATACTTGCAGTTAAGAGTGAAGCCTGAAGGTGGAATTGACTGAAGAGCTGAAGCTTGGAGAAGGGGGATAAGTTGAAACTTATGCTGATAGGTTGAAACCTGGAGAAGCAATTTGATACTTGTCATGGAAGATGATAGCCCTGAAGAGTTGTTGAAGTCTGAAGACTGGATTGCTGTTAGAAGAGCTGAAGCTTGAAATTGACAGAGGGAGTTGTTGATCTGCTTTCTTGTCTGTTTTCTTTGCTGTGCTGATGTGTCTTGTTTGACTTGCTTGATGCATTAGAATAAGTTCATATCCAGACTGACTTTAAATTAGGAGCATGATTGCACTAGAGGTTGAGTTGCTCCCTCTGCTTATATTGTTACTGTATGGCTTTGCTTGCGGGTATTCGGTAGAGCCCAGCTCCCTTGCCCATGTGGTTTATTTTGCTTGACAGCATTTTATTTTCTTCTGTATGATTGCAGTCTCTTATTTTCTGCTTGATAGCATGTTATCTTTTTCTGTATGATTACAGTTATTCATATCTGGCTTGAGGTTGAGATGAGCTTGTGGAGGCTGCTGCCCCACACACATTTCCTCCCTCACTTGCATTGCACGCATTTTACGGTCGTTTACTGTTTACTGTTTAAGCTGATGCTTTATCTGTTTCCGTGTATCATTGACATGATCCCTTAGGACTCTCACTTCCTTTGATAAGGAAGTGATGATTAGAACTTTAGGTTGAAACCTATGCATGATAATTTCTAGGAGTTCCCTGTTTCAAACCTCAACTATAGGATGAATCCTTGGCATGACAACAGTAGGACTTGATAGTCTCCCTTAGTTGAGCCTGTTCTCTTCTCATCTCAAAACAGCTTAAGATACAGTAATCATGAATGATTTCTTTCGTACGTTACGAGCCTTAAGCCATCTGAGAAAGGATTGTTGGAGAGCTTCTTTCCAACAGTCTGGATGTTTAGTATGGTACCCTTTGGGTGACATGCGACGCATTCACTCTCAGGTCATAGTCTTTAGTGCGATTGAAATTGCAAACACAATAAAAAACAGTTCTCCCGTAAAAGACAGAAAACAAACTTCAAACCTTTTTGCCCCGTAGGCCCATAATTCAAAGGAAGCTTTTCTGAAGAAAAGAGTGTCGTTAAACTTCAGCGCCAACGCAAACAGGCTTTGTCCCTAACTGCTGGAACTACTGTTTAACCCTACTCGATAAAAGAGATGAATCTGAATTCCCGTAATCCGTAGTAGCCCGAACTACGTAAGCTCTGATCTCTCATACCTGTTGAGAGTACGTAGGCACAATACTGACGTATTGGCGAGCCACCTTCCCCATAACCCGTAGTAGGTCGAACTACGTTGACTCTGATTTCTCATTCTCTGATGAGAATACGTAGGCATAAAGCGCAACGCTTTGCCGAGTCATTTTTCTTTTCTGTTTAAGCCAGCCTTGATAGGTAGATAGATAAACCAGCTCGTCCAGTAAACACAACAAGCGTGGATCCCGTCGAGTATGAAGGACGTGAGGGGTGCTAATACCTTCCCCTTACGTAACCGACTCCCGAACCCAGACAATGGTTGCGATGACCTTGTCTTACCCTATTCGTCAGGTTTTTCCGATCGTTTCCTTTCCCGTTCCGAGGGATAATTAACGAAAGGTGGTGACTCTTCTGTTTTGCCGGCACCTTATTTTCGCGGAAGCGACACTATGCAAATGATTAGATTATGTACATGATGAGATTATGCAAATGATAAGGCAATTGAAACATAAACCAGGTGAAATAGGTTGAGCAAATTTTAGGGTGCAACACCTTGTAACCTTGTCATTTCCAAAGCCCAGTTCTCGTCTGGCAAACCGGTAACCAGGTCTCGTCTAGTCCACCTTTCCGTAAATACCAGTTCTCGACTGGTACCTGTTATCTTTTAACCAGTTATTGTCTGGCCAACCTTTCCGTAAACATCAGTTCTCGTCTGGTGTATGTTAGTTTTCAACCAGCCCCGTCTGGTCACCATCTCTTTAACCTATTTGTTGCATTAGTTCTCGTCTGGTGCATGTCAGTTTCGAAACCATCTCCGTCTGGTCATCCTTTCCTTAATCTATCATCCTGTCAGCCTCGTCTGATGTCCCAACCGTAAATCCATTCTCGTCCGATAACCTAACCTATTTTTGCTATCAGTTCTCGCCTGGTAGTCCATCTTCAAACGCTAGCCCCGTCTAGTATTTTCCCTTAAAATCCATTTTGTTAATAACCTATTTTCATTCGTAAACTAGAAAAAGCCTAAAAATACCCGACATGGTAATTCCCAGTGACTCACATGGTGTCGCGTTCCCCGATACAAAGCTCGATTGATACCGGTTTCCCGAGTAATGTTAAATCAGGATTACTCTTCTCAGCAGATAAAAGTCGCGCATTATCCCCGAAATAGTTGAGATCGCGGTTATTCCTCCTCGGAATAGGATCAGGAGTATCTTCAGCAGGTCAGAATGGATATCCCTGATAGCAGGGGCATTCTCAGCAGTGAGTTGTGCACAATTAACCCCGGTTTGGTTAAGCCCCAGAGTACAATCAAGTTGTCAAGGGTATAGAAAGGGCATCCCCGTGCATGGTCGTCCTTCCCTCCTCCAGCAGGTTGTCATTCCTCCGTCAGGTTGATCATCCTCTACAGAGTTCGTAACGGTGAATTCGTGAGTTGTCCCTCAGCAGGATTGTCTCTTCCCCCTGGAGGTTGGTCTCACTTTTCCAGCATTTATTTTGCTGAGATGATTCTATGATACCCGGTACCCCTCAGTGGAATTGACGTTGCCTTCGGCATTTATTTTGCCAAGCGGTTTTAGACCCGGTGTTCTCTGGCAGCTCGAGCTTGCATTTGCACTTGCATATACTGTTATATTTGCATACATACAAACACATAGCATCTCCATGCCATATGGGGAATTGCATTTTCATACAAATACATAGCATCTCCATGCCGTGTGGGGCATTGCATCATTTTCAAATATATGCATTTCGAAACATAGATCAGATCGGGTAACCTTTTGCTTTCAGGCGTGTTTTCTCAGCAGGAGTATGGAGTTCTATCTCGGATCTATTTCCAGATATTCGAAGTCTCGCTGTGAGACATGTGACGATACAGTTCATCTTATTGTCCCCACAGAGTTACTGGTTGAAGTCTCTCTTATCCAACCAGCGGAGTGTTTTCTTCAGGTATGCTGCCGCGACAGCATGTCAGGGTTTCATAGATCAAAATTTCAGAAGTGGTCACTTGTTGTCGAAACGGGTGTCGGGCAGTTATTTTCAGAATATCCCCAATGGAGTGAGCTACTACCAAGAATAGGCAAATAAGCTATATCCAAGATGGATTTTCCCGTATGAAACAGGCGGATGAACTTTCCTGTATGAATCAGGCAGATGGATTTTCCTGTATGAATCAGGCAGATGGATTTCCCCGTATGAAACAGGCGGATGAACTTTCCTGTATGAATCGGGCAGATGGATTTTCCTGTATGAATCAGGCAGATGGATTTCCCCGTATGAAACAGGAGGATGAACTTTCCTGTATGAATCAGGCAGATGGATTTTCCTGTATGAATCAGGTAGATGGATTTTACCGTATGAAACAGGCGGATGAACTTTCCGGTATCCAGATAGATGATTCTCCCGTAATAGACAGAGTATGTGAGTTGTGTTCTGATATTTGACAAATCTATTTTCCCCAATGAAGTCGCCGTGATTTCCTCGTGTTGGCAAAATATTACTGTCCCCAGTAGAGTCCTCCTCAAAGTCGTTTGTGGGTTGGGACCAACGGAGTTAGCTACTACAGAGATAAGCAGTTTCCTGTGATTAGACAGAAATGTTTCCCCAGTGAAGTCGACGAATTTTATTGCCTATGATTGATAGGACCTCCTCGTGTTGTTGAGAGGCGACCAATTCATCCCCAGCGGAGTAGCCGGGATTTCGCTGTGTTGACGGAATGTGGAGTCCTGACGTGGACAATATTTCTTCGGGTTGACAAAATGTGAGTCCTGACGTGGACCGATTGGTTTAGTTATGATTTGACGAATTTGCTTTTCTTCTTGTGCTGGCAAGATTAGTCCAATTATGGACGAAGGTGTTTTGCGAAAATAGCTCAGTGCCCGTGGTGTCACGCAGGTGATTGATGTAAAGACTAGATTGTATCAGATAATTGACCAGTTGTTGCCGTAACAACCAAATTCAGTTCATTGGACGTTGCTTCTCAAACAGTTTTGCAGTTTATTTCTGCGGTTGGCAAATTTCAGGGTTCTTTTGTATTCAACCGTCTTCTACCTTTGAATGTTTGAAAGTTGTTCGCTCTTCAACCCTTCAGGTCCAAGCCATTTGAATAGGGGCAACTGTTGCACCCTAAAATTTGACCAACCGGTTCCCACATCTGGTTTACGTTTCGACGCATTTTGCATTCGCATTCGCATACCGCATACAGTGCGTTTTCTCAATCATATTGATTTGATCGGGATTACAGCCCTGTTTCTCACATTGCGGAGGTTTCAGACCGGTTCGGATCAGCGGAGTCGTATTTTTAGGAAGTCGTGTGCTTCCCGGTGTTTTCAGCTTGCGCTTTTGTTTTTGAGGATATCTCAGGTGTCCCGGTTTTTGCCGCTTATTTCGGTCTGGTCTCGCGTTCCCTTTTAATTGAGTTTAATTGCTTTAATAGTATTTTTTAGGATTTAATTGCCTTTAGTGTTTCTTTAGTCCTTTTAATAGTATTTTAGGATTTTCTAGAATTTAAATAGATTTTCTTTTCTATAATTTTAATAGATATGTGTTTTTTTATTAGTTTTATAGAAGTTAATTAGAATTAATGGAATAATTGTTTTTTTAATAGAATTTTAGAAATTAAATAGGTTTTTGTTTTTAAATAGATAGTATAGTCTTTTTAAATAGATTTTAATATAGTTTTTCTAGATTTAAATAGATTGAATAGCTTTTATAATATAGTCTTCTATAGGTTTTCTTTTCTAGAATAAATAGATTTTATTTTTAATATAGAATTTAAATAGTTTTTAGATTTAATTGAATAGTTTTTAATTAGATATTATTGTATTAGTTTTCTTTTATTAGAAGTTTGTTAGTTAATCATCATTAGTTTTATTAATTAGTCTAATATTTTCGTTTAGCATTTAATTGATAGTTCATTAACTGTAGTTAAATCAGTTTCATTCATTAGCATTGAGTCTTAATCACTTTCGTTTTCTTAATTAGTCTTTTATTAATTAGTTTAATTAAATCCAAGCCATTAGTCATTAACCATGTTCAATTTTCATTTCAGTCTTAGTTCGTTAGTAGGCCAAATACCCAAATTTCTGAAAGCCTAGTCAAAGTCCATTGCCACTTGTCCCATATATAGCATGCCACGCGTGTATTTTCCTTCTCGACCACCTCACATTTCTCTCCACCTCATTTTTCCCACTAACTTCATAACTCATGCATGGCTGCCACGTCCCTCTCTCCCTCTCTCAGAGCTTGCCAACACATCTTTCCACCATCACCATGCAACGCCACTTGGCTTGCTCTCTCCCTCTGCATGCACTTCTCTCTCCACGCGTCTTCACCTCACCCTTCCTTCTGCATGCATCGTTACACGTGGCCTCCACTAACTTCCCTTCGCCGCCGGCCATGCAGCTTCCGCAGAGCCACCGTACCCGTCGCCGGAGCCGCCGCAACTGTCGCCGGAAAACACCAAATTCATCCGCATTCATCCGTTCTTCAATCTCTTTTCCAGATCATCAAGAACATCGTTGTGTTCTTCACCAAATCTCCAGATCATTCAAACGTTTCCAGATCTCTCAAGAATAATTATCACTGTTCGGAATCTTCCACACGCATCTTCAAAGGATTTTTTAGGAATCTCGTCAAGAAACTTCAAAGTTCATCAGTTCTTCAGCGTGTTCAAGAACAAATCTCCAGAAATCTTCAAGCATCATCAAAGTTCACCGTTAGTTCATCATCCAGAACACGTTCATCAGTATTTCGCCAGACATTCAAGAATCGTCATCAGGCCATTCAACTTTTTCCAGAAGAGAACCTTCAAGATATTCATCAACACATCACGTTCCTAGATTTCCTCTTCAGATCTTAAGCGATCTTCATCGATCATCACCAAGCTTTTCTCCAGAATTCATCCGACCTTCATATCACCTCCAGATTTCTTCAGATCTCCACCGTGTTCTTCACAAACTTCCCCAGCTTCATCAAGAACCTCACCAGAAATTCGATGAAGAACTCAAGAACCTTCATGCATCCAAATTGTTTTTTCCAGAATGTCTCCATAAAATCTTCAAAATCGCCTTCATATTTCCAGATCTAGAAATTTGTTCAAGAGACGTTCATAGATCGTCATCATCGTGTTCATCACTCTTTAAAAGATTTTCCAGAAACTCATCGTGTTCATATCATTTCCTTCAGATCCTTCAGAAATCTTCAAAGACTCATTGCATCAACATCAAACACATCCATCGCAAATCTCCAGAAATTCAAAGAACTCCGGATCTTCACCAGACCTTCATCCAACTCATCGAGCCTCGTACGATTTTCCAGAGATCCATTCATCCATTCCAGATCTCCGTCCAGATTTCCGGTGATCTTTTCGTTCGTTGCTCTTCATGTTCATAGCTCCGGCGATTGCTTCAAGATTTCTTCAAGAACCGCATGCAATCATCTCCAGGTCCGTCAGATTTGCAAGATCCATCTTCGTCGTTTCTTGAAAGCATTTCCAGAACTTCATAGGATTTTCATCAACTAACACCTTCAAACATCAACGAAGAACTCTCCAGAACTTGATCCTTCAGATTCATCAGGTAAATCGTTCGTCAGCATCGTATCCATCATTTCGTCAACAGATCTTTACAGATTCGTATTGTTGTTCTTCGTCTTCATCAGAACTTCAAATCAACTCCAGAAATCATCATCGGTCAAAATCTTCTACATGCAATGTTTTTTTCAAGAAATCTTCATCAAGGCTCATCTTCACAGATCTTCAAGAACGTCAAAGGAATCGATTATTTGTGTCCAGATCGTGATAGATTGTGGTTTCGTTGTTATTCATTTGTTGGAAGGTTGTAAAACGAAGATGAGATTGAGAGTTTGTGAGAGATTTAGGTGAAAGTTTGAACGAGAGAGCTAATGAGAGAGAGAAATCCGAGAGAGTGAAACGGCGCAGGGTGAACAGTGTTTGGAGGTTGAGAGGCAGTTAGGGTTTTTTCAGAGTGAGAAAGAGAGAGACGTGGCTGTGTTTGGAGCATTGGGCCTCTCTAAGGCCCATTCTCATTTTACCGTAACACACTCCTTGTTTCGTTACTCACCCCCTCCCGTTTTGTTTGTTGCTAGTTGTTGGGCTGGGCCCAACTCTCTTTTATTTTTGATAGCATATACACATCCCCTGTATCACTAAACCCCCCTCCCTGCATTTATTTTACTTTTAATATTGTTTTTTTTAATTGTAATAACCTTAGGGATAGTTTAATATTTTGATTAGAATATTTTAAATTCCTAGAATAGAATTAGTTAGGTGATAATTTCTTTTAGAGAATTTAGTTTTTATTTCTTTTAGGAAATTTAGATAATATTTTCATTTAGGAAATTAGTTTAATTTTCTTTTAAGAGAATTTAGGATTTAGTTAATTTCTTGTTAAGGAGATTTATAGATTTAATTCTTTTTGAGGATATATTTTCCTTAGGAGATTATTTTTTGCCGTATCTTAGGAGTAGACTATTATTTACATTTGTTAGTGGATTTGTCTCCTATTTTCTCTCCTATTTTTGCTTCTATCTGATTTTATTCTCGATTTTATTTTTAGCTGGCCGTGTGACACGATTCAATTGGAGAATGATTTTCGATATCATTTCTCTATCTTGTCTTTGACACGGACATCAATACGCTACCTCTTAGAGTTCGATTTCTCGTCTAAGTCGAACCATGACGGTCTAACCGTTACATTGGTTCTGGTTCGAGCGTCATCATCTAGGATCCAGAGAGGAGAAGATTGGAATGGAGCTTGCGCGCATGTCAGGAGCCAACGGAGCTGCTTCGTTCATCATCATCATCTTATTCAAGTCTTCAGGAAACCGTCGAGTGTTGTGAGCTGCATCGTTAGATACGAAGGAAATGACAGTTGAGGAGTTACTTCTCAATCGTCTAGGATGTCTAGTATGGTACCCTTAGGGTGCCATGCGACGCATTCGGTCCTACGTCTTAGGTTCTTGCGTGTGTGTCCCGAGTTCCTTCCCGTTTAGGCGTAGGCCTGCTTCCTCTTTGTTCTCGCCCCTGTGCGATCGAAACCCCTTTTCTCTCGCGTTCAGGCGATCGAGACCTCTTCTCTTGCCCCCGTGCAATTGAGATTCGTTTTCCCGCTGAACTACAGCTGCTCTGATTTCTCATATTGAATGAGAATATGTAGGCATAGGATGCGATATCCTAGCGAGCACACTAACAACTAACCTCTCTGTTCTCTCGCTACCGTGCGATCGAGACTTTCCCGCTGACGACTAATGTTTCCCTTTCTCTTGCCCTTGCGCATTTGAGACCAGACCGTAGTTCTAGTTCCCGTAGGTTCCCGTACCTTTCAAGCCAACTTAATCTCTCACTCCCGTGTGATCGAGAACACCCTGTCTAGCCGTAGTTAGCCTGAACTACGTAAGCTCTGATCTTTCATGCTGTGTGGAAGTACGTAGGCACAAGACGCGAAGTCTTGGCGAGCTAATTCCCTATAGTTTCCCGAACTACGTTGACTCTGATTTTCTCTCTTGAGAATACGTAGGCATAGAGTGCGATGCTCTATCGAGTCAGTTTCTTTCCGTTTAGATTTAGCACCCGTAGATAGATTGTTTTGCATCCTTTAGACAAACCAGCAAGCGTGGATCCCGTCGAGTACGACGGACGTGAGGGGTGCTAATACCTTCCCCTTGCGTAACCGACTCCCGAATCCAGGATTTGGTTGCAATGACCATTCCTTTCCCGTCTTTGCGTTAGGTTTACTTCGAGCGTTTCCTTTCCCTCCTTTGGGATAAATAACGCACGGTGGCGACTCTTTTGTTTAGCCGGCGCCGATTTTCGCAGTAGCGACATCAACCAACTATCAACTCTATGTAATATGCAGATTTTATGTGCTACGTTGTAATTGTAAAAGCCTTAAGATTTCTTACCCCTGTATATATTTATATATCTTAAGTGCTTTAGGTCTTTGTTATAGTGATCTCCCGTACCTCTGATGCTCGAATCATGTACACCTTGTTCTCTATTCTACTGAGCCTTCAGTAGATTAAATTAAGTCTCTTGTTATGTGCTTGAGCAAAAAGTCTTGTCTCATTAGGACTCAAGAAACAAGTGTTGAGCCAAGATGTTTATGTCACGTAAGTCTCATTGCTTAAATGCTTGAGTTGTAAAAGTCTTATTCAGCTTGTCTGATTAAGCAAGGTGAAGTCTTAGGCAGGCGGTCTAAGCAAGAGAAGTCTTGGTCAGGAGCTGATTCAGGAGATAGAAGTCTTAGATATGATCTCTAAGAAAAGAAAGTCTTAGATATATGCTCTATGCAAAGGGAATTCTCAACCAGTAGACAGATGAGCAGGCATCTTAGTCAGATGGTGTAATCAAAAGGTAAGTCTTAGACATGTGCTCTAAACAAAGGAAAGTCCCAACCAGAAGATAGATGAGCAAACGACATAGTCAGATGGTTTGAGTAAAGGTTAAGTCTTAAACATGTGTTCTAAGTAAGGGAAGTCTTAGACAGTTAGTCTGAGTAGTTGTAAAAGTCTTATGAAGAAGTATAAGCAGTTGTAATCATAAAGTTATTGTAATGAAAAGCTCTTGTGAGACAATGGGACTGGATTACTCTTAGTTAGGGGAGGAACCAGTATAAATCTTTTGTGTCTTCTATTGTTTTTTTATTTACTTCTATTGTATCCATTGCTAAAGGAATTAACTTAGAATCTAAACACTAGTTCTGATTGTGAAACTCTGATCAGAAGCTAAATAATATAAAAAAAATGTGAAACATAATTCAACCTCCCATTCTTGTGTACTTTTTACACCTTTAAAAATGTGATACCTCTTTATTTAAAATTACAAAAATAAACTATTACAACTAAAGTAGAAAATAAACATTAGATTAACCAATTTATTTCAATTATGTTTCTTTTTTTTATTTTTAATATATTTATAAATAAATACAAATGCTTTCTTAAATTTTTTAAAATGATAGTATTTAAGTTTAAAATATTGATATATAATTTTAACGAATAATTGTAAACTAATTATTTTCATTTAAAATAATATTATATTGGTCATAAAATATATGTTCTTGATAAACAAATTGTGAGGATTAATATTCTATGTAGAAGTAATAATTTACAATATTTAGTGATATTAATATTTTTAACATATTGTAAATATAATAACTTTATTCTTACAAAATATGGTTAGTTATTTTTTTTTTATTTCAAAAATAAAATAGATATTTATTGCTATATGAATATTTGTTTTTTTTATTCAACACTTTTTTTAGTCATGTATATTTACCTCGAGGTTCATTTTCCTCCCTTAACTTAAAAAGGTTTCTTATTGGTCCCTTAACTCTTTAAAACATATCATGTTAGTCATTTCCATGTAATTAGCTATGAATTTAGCGACTTATTTTTCAGATTATCTGTCGTTAAATAGACAAATTTATATGACACATTTTAAAAATTTAAGAAATAAATATCAACTTTTTTTACGTTAAGGAACTAAATTGAACCTCAAGGTAAGCATAAAATATCAAAATGGATATTAAGCCTTTTTTTTAATGACGATTTTTTTTGATATATTTGAATTTTTTTAAAGCAAGCAGAGATAGTGTGATCTTCAACAACCTAACTAGATTAAGATAATAAGAAAAGTATAAAAAATTGAGAGACATAAAAATAAATTTAATGTAATAAAAAAACAAGTAAATGGGTTTTATAGAATATGTTAAAATGGTAAATTAATCACAGCTCTTAATCACAGTTATAGTTCTGAATTTGTGAGAGAGAGAAATGCTTTAATTTGAGAACCTGTTTATTATTGTTTTTTTGTTGTTGTGTATTTGGTGGTTTAGGGTCCAAATTATTTTCAACAAAAATTGGGCAATTCCAATGTTATAGTTCAGAGAATCATTTCATTTTCTTTGTGGTGGTTGGCTTTTGGTTCTATATTAAGAATTAATTATAATTATAATAAATTGTATAAATATCCATTTAATTATTTGTAGGAGAATTTGATATTTAAAAGTGGCGGTGTTGTAATTTGTTTTTTTGGGTTGGAGTAGCCCTAGTACTTATCATGAATGAATGTTTGCTTATAAAAAAAACAAACACAATCCATGATATTTAAATTTTATTGCAAAACTAAATTACTAAAATGTTAGGTGTATTAGCTGAAGAGCACAAGACTTAGTTCTTTTAAACTATAGAACCCGACCGTAAATACAATATAGAAACCCGATGCCCATAATTTACTTGAAATGGCTTAAACAAATTTTTCATTTGAAACTATATTAAAATAATTTTAGTTTTTTTTACACTTACTCATCTTGCTCAATTATTATAGTAGGTTTTTAATCTTGAAAAAGAACCAATGGTATTATCTATTTGAATTATATCATATTTTCATGTGTGACTTACATATGGACCCATATTTATAATTGTTTTAACTATTATATATTATAGAATCCAAAAAATGTAAATACTTTATATAATATTATAATAATCTATTAAATTTAATATAATAATATTAATAATAATATCTATGTAAATGAAAATGAAAAAAATTAAATAAAGAAAATTTAATAAACAAATATCAAACTTTTATAAGATTATATTTTAAAATGGAAAAATACTATCCTTTTATTAAACTATTTTATTCTTACATATTATTTTTATTCAAACATAATAATTTCCTCACAATATTATTTTACTCGGTTTGCAATTTGAGGTATTACATTAGGAGTAATATCATCTAAAGAAGATGAATCAATACACCAACATCGGCCTCCATCACATTGCCCTTTTTTTCCAGGACATCCAGGCTGACAATCTCCATTTGATTTACATGGTCCGTCATGTTCTCTTCCTTCTAATTTCTTGCATATATCTGCATGGAAACAATTCTTCGAATAATATTGTATGTAAACAAAAAAAAATTCAAAATGTAAATTTATTACAAGTTAAACATCCCTTTAGAAAGCAGACAACTTATTCATTTTGTCATTAGTTTTAAACCTGATGTGAAAATGCAGTAAGCCAAGAGATATATCATTATAAAAGTTGAAATCCTTGTAGTATCCATCTTTTTAATATATCATATTATATGATACATATATATGATATTTATATATGTATTTGTTGAGACTACATCTTGAACGTATTAATTACCACAAATTAATTTCTTAAATTCAAAAGAAACTTTAATTTTATGTAAGAGAAATATAGTTTTTTTTTACCAACATAAAATAATACCTTATAAACAATTAGAATTATAATATTATAGTTAATCAATTCAATGAGTAAACTAATAATAATTCATCTTAATTTAAATATAAATAACAAGTTCAATGTAACTAATTTTAATGATATATCACAGTTTAAAATATTGAAAAAGGATAAAAGAAAGTTTATAAGTGGGAGGGTAGCTCAACTTTATTAAGTTAGTTGAATATAAGTTATGGAGTTTTGGGGTTAATCCTTAACTAAAGCATTTGTTAGTATTTTGGAAAAAGTGTTATTAGAAACAAGATGTCTACAATTAAAAGTATGTATTTTTTTTTTAAAATAATAATAATATTTATTAATTCAAAATAATGTTTTATTTGATGTGTGTTTTATTTATGTAGGTTCTTGTTCTTGTACAAAAATAATCAAAATCTGTTTTACTTAAGATACACTTGGAGTTGCTTCGTTGCTAGCTTCTGGTGGCAGAGTCTGAAGAACAATTGCTAGTCTGCTTTGATGAAGACTCTGAACTGAAGGCCTTATCATTCAGACGAGTTCCTACACTTAGTAATTGTATATCAGCATCTGGTACCATTAAGAGTTGGTGATAAATCTGTGGACTATTCTCAATACTAAAAGCAAGTTGTACTGTCTTATCAGCCTGTCACCTTAAGTCTATAAGATTGCAAGGCTTAAGAAAAGTCAGTACGATATATGGATGTCTGCTCCCAACGGCTCTATTGGTACAAAACCTCTTGAAGACTCAAAGGTTAAACATGTTACACACTTTATTTATAATCTGTTGTGCATCCATCTTCAATGTCTCTTGTACTATGGAGCAAAAGAAAAGACACTTGATCAAGTCACCTTTTAAACGGCTAGTTTTTGGAAATGCTATATATATGGTTGAAGATCAAGCTTAAATTTTAACAAAGATTCATCTGTTGAATAAGTAGCAAGATCAACCAACTATCAACTCTATGTAATATGCAGATTTTATGTGCTACGTTGTAATTATAAAAGCCTTAAGATTTCTTACCCCTATATATTTTTATATATCTCAAGTGCTTTAGGTCTTTATTATAGTGATCTCCCATACCTCTGATGCTCGCATCATGTACACCTTGTTCTCTATTCTACTGAGCCTTCAATAGATTAGATTAAGTCTCTTGCTATGTGCTTGGGTAAAAAGTCTTGTCTCATTAGGACTCAAGAAACAAGTGTTGAGCCAAGATGTTTAAGTCACGTAAGTCTCATTGCTTAAATGCTTGAGTTGTAAAAGTCTTATTCAGCTTGTCTGATTAAGCAAGGTGAAGTCTTAGGCAGGCGGTCTAAGCAAGAGAAGTCTTGGTCAGGAGCTGATTCAGGAGATAGAAGTCTTAGATATGATCTATAAGAAAAGAAATTCTTAGATATGTACTCTAAGCAAAGGGAATTCCTAACTAGTAGACAGATGAGCAGGCAACTTAGTCAGATGGTGTAATCAATAGGTAAGTCTTAGACATGTGCTCTAAACAAAGGGAAGTCCCAACCAGAAGACAGATGAGCAGACGACACAGCCATATGGTTTGAGTAAAGGTTAAGTCTTAAACATGTGTTCTAAGTAAGGGAAGTCTTAGATAGTTGGTCTGAGTAGTTGTAAAAGTCTTATGCATAAGTATAAGCAGTTGTAATCATAAAGTTATTATAATGAAAAGCTCTTGTGAGACAATGGGACTAGATTACTCTTAGTTAGGGGAGGAACCAGTATAAATCTTTTGTGTCTTCTAATGTTTTTTTATTTACTTCTATTGTATCCATTGCTAAAAGAATTAACTCAGAATCTAAACACTAGTTCTGATTGTGAAACTCTGATCAGAAGCTAAATAATAATAAAAACGTGAAACATAATTCAGCCTCTCATTCTTGTGTAATTTTTACACCTTTAAAAATGTGATACCTCTTTATTTAAAATTACAAAAATAAACTATTACAGCTAAAGTAGAAAATAAACATTAGATTGACCTATTTATTTCAATTATGTTTCTTTTTATATTTTTAATATATTTATAAATAAATACAAATGCTTTCTTAAATTTTTTAAAATGATAGTATTTAGGTTTAAAATATTGATATATAATTTTAACGAATAATTGTAAACTAATTATTTTCATTTAAAATAATATTATATTGGTCATAAAATATATGTTCTTGATAAACAAATTGTGAGGATTAATATTCTATGTAGAAGTAATAATTTACAATATTTAGTGATATTAATATTTTTAACATATTGTAAATATAATAATTTTATTCTTACAAAATATGGGTAGTTATTTTTTTATTTCAAAAATAAAATAGATATTTATTACTATATGAATATTTGTTTTTTTTATCCACACTTTTTTTAGTCATGTATTTTTACCTCGAGGTTCATTTTCCTCCCTTAACTTAAAAAGGTTTCTTATTGGTCCCTTAACTCTTTAAAACATATCATGTTAGTCATTTTCATGTAATTAGCTATGAATTTAGCGACTTATTTTTCAGATTATCTGTCGTTAAATAGACAAATTTATATGACACACTTTAAAAAGTTAAGAAATCAATATGAACTTTTTTTACGTTTAGGAACTAAATTGAACCTCAAGGTAAGCATAAAATACCAAAATGGATATTAAGCCTTTTTTTAATGACGATTTTTTTTATATATTTGAATTTTTTTAAAACAAGCAGAGATAGTGTGATCTTCAACAACCTAACTAGATTAAGATATTAAGAAAAGTACAAATAAATTGAGAGACATAAAAATAAATTTAATGTAATAAAAAAACAAGTAAAATGGGTTTTATAGAATATGTTAAAATGGTAAATTAATCACAACTCTTAATCACAGTTATAGTTCTGAATTTGTGAGAGAGAAATGCTTTAATTTGACAGCCTGTTTATTATTGTTTTTTTGTTGTTGTGTATTTGGTGGTTTAGGGTCCAAATTATTTTCAACAAAAATTGGGCAATTCCAATGTTATAGTTCAGAGAATCATTTCATTTTCTTTGTGGTGGTTGGCTTTTGGTTCTATATTAAGAATTAATTATAATTATAATAAATTGTATAAATATCCATTTAATTATTTGTAGGAGAATTTGATATTTAAAAGTGACGGTGTTGTAATTTGTTTTTTGGATTGGAGTAGCCCTTGTACTTATCATGAATGAATGTTTGCTAATAAAAAAAACAAACACAATCCATAATATTTAATTTTTATTGCAAAACTAAATTACTAAAATGTTAGGTGTATTAGCTGAAGAGCACAAGACTTAGTTCTTTTAAACTATAGAACCCGACCGTAAATACAATATAGAATTCTGATGCCCATAATTTTCTTGAAACGGTTTAAACCAATTTTTCATTTGAAATTATATTAAAATAATTTAAGTTTTTTATGCACTTACTCATCTTGCTCAATTATTATAGTAGGTTTTTAATCTTGAAAAAGAACCAATGGTATTATCTATTTGAATTATATCATATTTTCATGTGTGATTTATATATGGACCCATATTTATAATTATTTTAACTATTATATATTATAGAATCCAAAAAATGTAAATACTTTATATAATATTATAATAATCTATTAAAATTAATTAATAATAATAATAATAATATCTATGTAAATGAAAATGAATAAATTTAAATAAAGCTTTTATAAGATTATATTTTAAAATGGAAAAATACTATCCTTTTATTAAACAATTTTATTCTTACATCTTATTTTTATTCAAACATAATAATTTCCTCACAAAATTATTTTACTCGATTTGCAGTTTGAGGTATTACATTAGGAGTAATATCATTTAAAGAAGATGAATCAATACACCAACATCGGCCTCGATCACATTGCCCTTTTTTTCCTGGACATCCAGGCTGACAATCCCCATTTGATTTACATGGTCCGTCAAGTTCTCTTCCTTCTGATTCCTTGCATATATCAGCATGGAAACAATTCTTCAAAACATTAAAATAATATTGTATGTAAACAAAAAATAATTCAAAATGTAAATTTATTACAAGTTAAACATTTAGAAAGCAGACAATTTATTCATTTTGTCATTAGTTTCAAACCTGATGTGAAAATGCAGAAAGCCAAGAGATATATCATTATAAAAGTTGAAATCCTTCTAGTATATATATATATATATATATATATATATATATATATATATATATATATATATATATATATATATATATATATATATATATATATATATATATATATATATATATATATATATATATATATATATATATATATATATATATATATATATATATATATATATATATATATATGTATGTATGTATTTTCTGAGACTACATCTTGAATGTATTAATTACCACAAATTAATTTCTTAAATTCAAAAGAAACTTTAATTTTATGTAAGAGAAGAAAATATAGTTTTTTTGACCAACATAAAATAATACCTTATAAACAATTAGAATTATAATATTATAGTTAATCAATTCAAAGAGTAAACTAATAATAATTCTTTTTAATTTAAATATAAATAACAAGTTCAATGTAACTTATTTTAATGATATATCAGATTTTAAAATATTGAAAAAGGATAAAAGAAAGTTTATAAGTGGGAGGGTAGCTCAAATTTGTTAGGTTAGTTGAATATAAGTTGTGGAGTTTAGGGGTTAATCCTTAACTAAAGCATTTGTTATTATTTTGGAAAAAGTGTTATTAGAAACAAGACGTCAACAATTAAAAGTATGTATTTTTTTAAAACAATAATAATAATATTTATTAATTCAAAATAAATGTTTATTTGATGTGTGTTTTATTTTTGTAGGTTCTTGTACAAAAATAATCAAAATCTGTTTTACTTAAGATACACTTGGAGTTGCTTCGTTGCTAACTTCTGGTGGCAGAGTCTGAAGAACAATTGTTAGTCTGGTTTGACGAAGACTCTGAACTGATGGCCTTAACATTCAGATGAGTTCCTACACTTAGTAATTGTATATCAGCATCTAGTACCATTAAGAGTTGGTGATAAATCTGTGGACTATTCGTAATACTAAAAGCAAGTTGTACTGTCTTATTAGCCTGTCAGCTCAAGTCTATAAGATTGCAAGGTGTCGCTACTGCAAAAATCGGTGCCGGAAATGACAGAAGAGTCGCCATCGTGCGTTATTTATCCCAAAGGAGGGAAAGGAAACGCTCAGAGAAAACATCACGAAAACGGGAAAGGAATGGTCATCGCATCCAAATCCTGGATTCGGGAGTCGGTTACGCAAGGGGAAGGTATTAGCACCCCTCACGTCCATCGTACTCGATGGGATCCACGCTTGATTGTTTGTCTCGAAGGGTTGTTTATCTATCTATGCTAAAGGTCGGTTTGAAAAGAAAAGAAAAGGTGACTCGGCAGAACACAACAGTTTTATGCCTACGTATTCCCGTCTGGAACGAGAAATCAGAGTCAACGTAGTTCGCCTAACTACGGGTGGAAAAAAGGGGGGAAGGTTGCTCGCCAAGATATCGCATCTCGTGCCTACGTACTTTCATACGGCATGAAAGATCAGAGAAAACGTAGTTCGGGCTACGGAGAAACACAGGTAGTTTCAACTGTTTTTTATCCAAGTAAAGTTAACAGACAGTTCCAGCAGTTGGTGCTTGCAGCACGACCTTTGGAGACTTAGGCATTACCGTTTGTGGTAGAACTGAAAGTTAACAGAACTTCTCCTTATGAAAGGGTTTTCTGAATTAACAGTCCAAGAGGACAAAAAAGGTTTGAAGTTTGTTTTAGTCTTTTACGGAAGAAATGAATTGAATTCGGTTTGCAACTCGTGCTGCACTAAAGACTTGGACTTGAAAGTGAATGCGTCGCATGTCACCCAAAGGGTACCATACTAAACACCCAGGTTATGTGAGGGAAACCCTCCCACAACCCTTTCTCATGTAGTTTAAGGCTCGTAGCGTACAACATGTGTTAACCTTTATTAAGTGTTTTACTGTTGTTAGAAGACGAGAAAAGAAACAGACTCTCTAAGGGGAAACTGACCCTACTATTATCATACAATATTCATCCTACAGGTGAGGTTAGAAAGGGAAATTCAATCCTAATGTTGTCATGCATGGTTTAAAAACCTAATGTCTGTCATAACATCTCTACAGTAGAGAAGTTAGAGCTCCTAAGGGAACATGGTAAAGAAAGCTAAACAGCAAACAAAAATACTATAAAGAAGGAAAATTACTGTAAATAAAAATGCATGTATGCAACAACCAAGCTGAAGGAGGCTACCTCAACTTCTTAACACTCAAGGCACAAAGGCCACAAACCACATAGGCAAGGGAGCTCAGCTCAATCAAATACCATCAAGCAAAGCCACTCAATAACAATCAAGCAGAAGGAGACAACACTCAACTTCTTATGCAAACAAGCAAAGGGAGCAAGCTCACCTTTCTATGCTATTAAGCTTATTCAACTACATGACCTAATCTAAATGCATCATACCAATCAAATCACACAAGACAGTCAATCAACAAACTCAGACATCAGCAAAGATCTCCAGCTCAAAAGCACAGCAAACAACAAAAGCTCCACATCAAAGGCTTCACAGTTTGAAACTGATCTTCAAGCAATCTTCAAGGAAAGAATATTTAATCTACTCTCCAAAGGAAAACTTCTTCTCCAAGCTCCAACAAGAGAAAGGGAATCATGTTAAGAAGTTAATGGGATGATGAGAAGCATGATGTGTACCAAAGGTACCCATCAAGGCACTCAACCATACATCCAAAAGAAAATATCCTCAAGAATTCTACTCATCATGGCATACCATATCCCTCCAAAGAAGGGATGGGATTCCATGAGAGGATTCTACATCATAGGATGGGATGGGAGGTAAACAAAACCAACCATACTTCATAGAAGGAAGAAACTACTTCTAAAGCTCTTTCCTAAAACCCTAATCCTATAAGCTATGAAAAAGCTAACAAAAAGAAGAGGAAAGCTCCAATCCAAGCTCCATCAGCCACACTACACAAGCTTCAATATGCCCATGACATCCTCCAAGAAGAATAATAAGTCCATCAAGCAAGAAAAACCATCAACAAGGGCAAACAAAACAAGCACCAAAACAAGGAGCAACAAATGCACAATCAACTTCAATATTCAATCAAAAATAGTAAACTATAACCTAAAAACCTAATTATTTTTCTATGGGAACATGTATTAGTTAATAACCTATGTTCAAGAGATCAGGGCCTAAATTAACTTCTAAGTCCTCTAACAAAATCCTAAGATGAAAGGTATCAAAAGAAACCATCAATGGGGAAAGGCTCTAAACCTATTTCTAAAACAGAACCTATGGTTGTCTAAAAATTGTAAGAAAAATCATATGGGAACATACATGTCTACCCTAACACATGCTAAAAGCTCAAATTAAAATTCCATACCATTTAATAGAACAAAAATCAACAAGCAGAAGTGTGAATTATGCAAAATTAAAGAAAATCCAAAAATAAGAAAAATATAGATTAAATTGAAAAATCATCTAAAATTAAATCTAATACTCTAGAAAAATCACAAATCAACAGAGGATCATGGAGATATTTTTTTGGTATTTTTCTGATTAAAGATGAAATTAAAAATGAATTTAGAAGTAAAAAGAATAAAAGAAAATCAAAAACTAATAAAAAGAAAACAAAAGCTGAGAATTAATGTGGTACACAGGATAAAGAGACTTGGTAAGCTAATCCTAGAGCTCTCAGTGCATCCATGCAAGCGTCCCAGTCACCAGCTGACTGGGATTAATGAAACGCAATGTTTTAGTCATTGGAGGCAAATCTCAGTTTAAATCGTGCTCGTCAGATGATCATACAATGTCCAACCTCCAGCTTAACCCAATAGCTATGCAGTCATCTCCTACCTTGGATCTCAGGTGACCTGAACATTACCAGACGGTGGCGCCACCGTCTTCTTCGGCGAGACACAATTGCAGGTGACCAAAATTCACAAACCTTACATCAATTCCACTCAGAATTTCACCCTGAGTTCAAATATGGCATCAAAATCTCCTGGTTCCTCTTGGATTTCAAAAACCTAATCAATATCTAAATCATGTCATATTCTTGATTCTCACCAAAGCCTAAACTAATGGTACAGAAATGTTCATCATGCTACACTGATTACTCTAAACCATTCCAATTGTATTAATTCCTCAAGATCAACCCTAACCGAATCCAAACAGAAATTGTGGCACTTTCTTGATCATCACCAAATGCTACCAAACCAATCCTAAAACATTCTACAAGTTACAGGGATCCTAACCACATGCTCATCTCTAGATATCTTGTGCTATACTAAGAGGAAAGTTGAATTCTACCAACCTAGTTTCAAGCTTTGAATTGGAGTGTTTCTGGCTCAAACTTTGCTCCCAAACCTTCCAGAATCTTTCAATGATGATGATGGAAGCCTTTAGCACCTTTAATTTGCTCAGAAACTAGCTTGAATTCCAAAACCGATTTTGAGTTGAAGCTTCACAATTCCAATGGAACTCTCTCTGCTCAGCATGATTCCACCACCAACCCTTGCCCAATTTCACTTCTAATCATTTATAGGACACAGTGGAACCTTCTAGAGGTTCAGCCCAGGCCCAAATTGGAAGATCCAAAAATCCAAAAACCTCTCAAAAATTGAATATGGCCATGCACGAATTTGGCTTGAATTCTTGCTGTTAATGCCTTGGATAGCTTGCATATTTCATTTGGAATGGATTCAGATCCACAAGCCACTCCAAATTGCCTTGGTGAATGCTTTACCATGTTGTTGCTTATATGTGAAGAAAAGTGTTAAAAACCCATGAAACATAGGTCAAAACAAGATTCTAAAAATGCCAATCTTCCCAAAACATCATTTCTGATTAAAATGAGCCCTTACTTGACTTATTTTGGACCTATAATCTATTATTTGAATTTCCCACCAAAAATGCATTTGAATTTCTTTATTTTTCAAACCATTTCACACCAATCTTTGATATGATCCAAACTAATTCATCATGAGTCCTTAGTTGACCTAAAAACCACATTTTAAGCAAGTTCCATGTTGAACAAAAATCCATTTGAGAAGTGCAAGTTAGAGATTTGGACCTATGATTGAAAATGGCCTATAATCTCACTTTCCCAAAATACCCCTGGCTTGTAAAGCTTATAACTTGAGCTCCACAAATCCAAATGAGGACTTCTATAACTTTCTAGAAAGCTAAGATCATGAGGAACATTTTTCATGCTTGTCAAGAAGTCAGATGAAACTTCTTTCTAGGTCAAAAATGGCTTGGAAGTCAGATGATTTTCACAGATAAATTTCAGAGGCATTTGAGGACCTGTAACTTGTCTGGCTTGTAACTTGAGTTCTATAAATCCAATGGATGACTTCTAGTACTCAAATTAAAGCTATGAACATCCTCTATAACATTCATGTAGAGGCCAAAGTCATATGAGACTTGTATCTTGACTTACATGGCTTGGAAGTTTGGCACTAAATAGGGGATTTTACCCTAGGAACCCTGACTTAGTAACTCCCACCACTCTTAATTCTTCTCAACCTGATCTTGAAAAAACCTCTCATATGCCTCAAAATATCCTTTCATGACTTCAATGGCCTAGAGTTAGACCTTGATCCTCTTTAATTGCTCTCCTTGACCTAGGGTTGACCAGATGAAATCCTAGATGCATCCACCTTCATTGTGGCTCTTGAACTTGATACAATGACTTGATTGAGCTCTACCATGACCCTCTAGGCACTCCATGAGCTCTATCCTCACACCATACCCAAGATTAAGGCTTCACAAACTTCTTATGATCTTCAATTAGCTCCCTAGTTAGGAGATGAACTTCCAACAAGCAATCAAACTTTTTAGGAACTCAACCCCTCTACTTAATGATCTTGATGGCTTTTCAAGCTTGCATAAACCTCTGGCTAGGCTCTTTAGACATGACCACACTTGATCCCCTGCTAAATGCTAATGCAATGATATGCAAATGCTAAAACTATGCTATGTTAAGGCAATCAAACATAAGCCAAGTGTTAAAGAGGTTGGGAAAATTTTGGGGGTGCAACACAAGGCTTAAGAAAAGTCAGTACGATATATGGATGTCGGCTCCCAACGGCTCTATTGGTACAAAACCTCTTGAAGACTCAAAGGTTAAACATGTTACACACTTTATTTATAATCTGTTGTGCATCCATCTTCAACGTCTCTTGTACTATGGAGCAAAAGCAAAGACACTTGATCAAGTCACCTTTTCAACGACTAGTTTTTGGAAATGCTATATATATGGTTGGAGATCAAGCTTAAACTTTAACAAAGATTCTTCTGTTGAAGAAGTAGCAAGATCAACCAACTATCAACTCTATGTAATATGCAGATTTTATGTGCTACGTTGTAATTGAAAAAGCCTTACGATTTCTTACCCCTGTATATATTTATATATCTTAAGTGCTTTAGGTCTTTGTTATAGTGATCTCCCGTACCTCTGATGCTCGCATCATGTACACGTTGTTCTCTATTCTACTGAGCCTTCAGTAGATTAGATTAAGTCTCTTGTTATGTACTTGAGCAAAAAGTATTGTCTCATTAGAACTCAAGAAACAACTGTTGAGCCAAGATGTTTAAGTCACGTAAGTCTCATTGCTTAAATGCTTGAGTTGTAAAAGTCTTATTCAGCTTGTCTGATTCAGCAAGGTGAAGTCTTAGGCAGGCGGTCTAAGCAAGAGAAGTCTTGGTCAAGAGCAAATTCAGGAGATAGAAGTCTTAGATATGATCTCTAAGAAAAGAAAGTCTTAGATATATGCTCTAAGCAAAAGGAATTCTCAACCAGTAGACAGATGAGCAGGCAGCTTAGTCAGATGGTAATCAAAAGGTAAGTCTTAGACATGTGCTCTAAACAAAGGGAAGTCCCAACCAGAAGACAGATGAGCAGACGACACAGTCAGATGGTTTGAGTAAAGGTTAAGTCTTAAACATGTGTTCTAAGTAAGGGAAGTCTTAGACAGTTGGCCTGAGTAGTTGTAAAAGTCTTATGCAGAAGTATAAGCAGTTGTAATCATAAAGTTATTATAATGAAAAGCTCTTGTGAGACAATGGGACTGGATTACTTTTAGTTAGGGGAGGAACCAGTATAAATATTTTGTGTCTTCTATTGTTTTTTTATTTAATTCTATTGTATCCATTGCTAAAGGAATTAACTCAGAATCTAAACACTAGTTCTGATTGTGAAACTCTGATCAGAAGCTAAATAATAAAAAAAACGTGAAACATAATTCAACCTCCCATTCTTGTGTACTTTTTAAACCTTTAAAAATGTGATACCTCTTTATTTAAAATTACAAAAATAAACTATTACAGCTAAAGTAGAAAATAAACATTAGATTGACCTATTTATTTCAATTATGTTTCTTTTTTTATTTTTAATATATTTATAAATAAATACAAATGCTTTCTTAAATTTTTTAAAATGATAGTATTTAAGTTTAAAATATTGATATATATTTTTAACGAATAATTGTATACTAATTATTTTCATTTAAAATAATATTATATTGGTCAGAAAATATATGTTCTTGATAAACAAATTGTGAGGATTAATATTCTATGTAGAAATAATAATTTACAATATTTAGTGATATTAATATTTTTAACATATTGTAAATATAATAACTTTATTCTTACAAAATATGCTTACTTATTTTTTTTATTTCAAAAATAAAATAGAAATTTATTACTATATGAATATTTGTTTTTTTTATTCAATACTTTTTTTAGTCATGTATATTTACCTCGAGGTTCATTTTCCTCCCTTAACTTAAAAAGGTTTCTTATTGGTCCCTTAACTCTTTAAAACATATGATGTAAGTCATTTCCATGTAATTAGCTATGAATTTAGCGACTTATTTTTCAGATTATCTGTCGATAAATAGACAAATTTATATGACACATTTTAAAAAGTTAAGAGATCAATATGAACTTAATTTTTTTAGGTTAAGGAACTAAATTGAACCTCAAGGTAAGCATAAAATACCAAAAAGGATATTAATCCTTTTTTTTAATGATGATTGTTTTTGATAGATTTGAATTTTTTTAAAGCAAGCGGAGATAGTGTGATCTTCAACAACCTAACTAGATTAAGATAATAAGAAAAGTACAAAATATTGAGAGGCATAAAAATAAATTTAATGTAATAAAAAAACAAGTAAAATGGGTTTTATAGAATATGTTAAAATGTTAAATTAATCACAGCTCTTAATTACATTTATAGTTCATAATTTGTGAGAGAGAAATGCTTTAATTTGACAGCCTGTTTATTATTTTTTTTTTGTGGATTTGGTGGTTTAGGGTCCAAATTATTTTCAACAAAAATTGGGCAATTCTGATGTTATAGTTCAGAGAATCATTTCATTTTCTTTGTGGTGGGTGGCTTTTGGTTCTATATTAAGAATTAATTATAATTATAATAAATTATATAAATATCCATTTAATTATTTGTAGAAGAATTTGATATTTGAATGTGGCGGTGTTGTAATTTGTTTTTTGGGTTGGAGTAGCCCTAGTAGTTATCCTGAATGAATGTTTGCTTATAAAAAAATAAACACAATCCATAAAATTTAATTTTTATTGCAAAACTAAATTACTAAAATGTTAGGTGTATTAGCTGAAGAGCACAAGACTTAGTTCTTTTAAACTATAGAACCTGACCGTAAATACAATATAGAATCCTGATACCCATAATTTACTTGAAACGGTTTAAACCAATTTTTCATTTGAAACTATATTAAAATGATTTAAGTTTTTTTTACACTTACTCATCTTGCTCAATTATTATAGTCGGTTTTTAATCTTGAAAAAGAACCAATGGTATTATCTATTTGAATTATATCATATTTCCATGGGTGTTTTATATATGGACCCATATTTATAATTATTTTAACTATTATATATTATAGAATCCAAAAAATGTAAATACTTTATATAATATTATAGTAATCTATTAAAATTTATATAATAATAATAATAAAAATAATAATATCTATGTAAATGAAAATGAAAAAATTTAAATAAAGAAAATTTAATAAATAAATATCAAACTTTTATAAGATTATATTTTAAAATGGAAAAATACTATCCTTTTATTAAACAATTTTATTCTTACATATTATTTTTATTCAAACATAATAATTTCCTCACAATATTATTTTACTCGGTTTGCAATTTGAGGTATTACATTAGGAGTAATATCATCTAAAGAAGATGAATCAATACACCAACATCGGCCTCGATCACATAGCCCTTTTTTTCCAGGACATCCAGGCTGACAATCTCCATTTGATTTACATGGTCCGTCAAGTTCTCTTCCTTCTGATTTCTTGCATATATCTGCATGGAAACAATTCTTCAAAATATAAGAATAATATTGTATGTAAACAAAAAATAATTCAAAATGTAAATTTATTACAAGTTAAACATCCCTTTAAAAAGAAGACAACTTATTCATTTTGTCATTAGTTTCAAACCTGATGTGAAAATGCAGAAAGTCAAGAGATATATCATTATAAAAGTTGAAATCCTTGTAGTATCCATCTTTTTAATATATCATATTATATGATACATATATATGATATTTATATATGTATTTGTTGAGACTACATCTTGAACGTATTAATTACCACAAATTAATTTCTTAAATTCAAAAGAAACTTTAATTTTATGTAAGAGAGGAAAATATAGTTTTTTTGACCAACATAAAATAATACCTTATAAACAATTAGAATTATAATATTATAGTTAATCAAGTCAAAGAGTAAACTAATAATAATTTTTTTTAATTTAAATATAAATAACAAGTTCAATGTAACTTATTTTAATGATATATCACAGTTTAAAATATTGAAAAAGGATAAAAGAAAGTCTATAAGTGGTAGGGTAGCTGACTTTGTTAGGTTAGTTGAATATAAGTTATGGAGTTTAGGGGTTAATCCTTAACTAAAGCATTTGTTAGTAATTTGGAAAAAGTGTTATTAGAACAAGATGTCAACAATTAAAAGTATGTATTTTTTTTTAAAAAATAAAAAATAATATTTATTAATTCAAAATAATGGTTTATTTGATGTGTGTTTTATTTATGTAGGTTCTTGTTCTTATACAAAAATAATCAAAATCTGTTTTACTTAAGAAACACTTGGAGTCTGAAGAACAATTGCTAGTCTGGTTTGACGAAGACTCTAAACTGAAGGCCTTAACATTCAGACGAGTTCCTACACTTAGTAATTGTATATCAGCATCTGGTACCATTAAGATTTGGTGATAAATCTGTGGACTATTCGTAATACTAAAAGCAAGTTGTACTATCTTATTAGCCTGTCAGCTCAAGTCTATAAGATTGCAAGGCTTAAAAAAGGTCAGTACGATATATGGATGTCTGCTCCCAACAGCTCTATTGGTACAAAACCTCTTGAAGACTCAAAGGTTAAACATGTTACACACTTTATTTACAATCTGTTGTGCATCCATCTTCAACGTCTCTTGTACTATGGAGAAAAAGCAAAGACACTTGATCAAGTCACCTTTTCAACAACTAGTTTTTGGAAATGCTATATATATGGTTGAAGATCAAGCTTAAATTTTAACAAAGATTCTTCTGTTGAAGAAGTAGCAAGATCAACCAACTATCAACTCTATGTAATATGCAGATTTTATGTGCTACGTTGTAATTATAAAGGCCTTAAGATTTCTTACCCGTGTATATATTTATATATCTTAAGTGCTTTAGGTCTTTGTTATAGTGATCTCCCGTACCTCTGATGCTCGTATCATGTACACCTTGTTCTCTATTCTACTGAGCCTTCAGTAGATTAGATTACGTCTCTTGTTATGTGCTTGAGAAAAAAGTCTTGTCTCATTAGGACTCAAGAAACAAGTGTTGAGCCAAGATGTTTAAGTCACATAAGTCTCATTGCTTAAATGCTTGAGTTGTAAAAGTCTTATTCAGCTTGTCTGATTAAGCAAGGTGAAGTCTTACGCAGGCGGTCTAAGCAAGAGAAGTCTTGGTCAGGAGCTGATTCAGGAGATAGAAGTCTTAGATATGATCTCTAAGAAAAGAAAGTCTTTGATATATGCTCTAAGCAAAGGGAATTCTCAACCAGTAGACAGATGAGCAGGCAGCTTAGTCAGATGGTGTAATGAAAAGGTAAGTCTTAGACATGTGTTCTAAACAAAGGGAAGTCCCAACCAGAAGACAGATGAGCAGACGACACAGTAAGATAGTTTGAGTAAAGGTTAAGTCTTAAACATGTGTTCTAAGTAAGGAAAGTCTTAGACAGTTGGCCTGAGTAGTTGTAAAAGTCTTATGCAGAAGTATAAGCAGTTGTAATCATAAACTTATTATAATGAAAAGCTCTTGTGAGACTATGGGACTGGATTACTCTTAGTTAGGGGAGGAACCAGTATAAATATTTTGTGTCTTCTATTGTTTTTTTATTTACTTCTATTATATCCATTGCTAAAGGAATTTACTCAGAATCTAAACACTAGTTCTGACTGTGAAACTCTGATCAGAAGCTAAATAAAAAAAAACGTGAAACATAATTCAACCTCCCATTCTTGTGTACTTTTTACACCTTTAAAAATGTGATACCTCTTTATTTAAAATTACAAAAATAAACTATTACAGCTAAAGTAGAAAATAAACATTAGATTGACCTATTTATTTCAATTATGTTTCTTTTTTTATTTTTAATATATTTATAAATAAATACAAATGCTTTCTTAAATTTTTAAAATGAGAGTATTTAAGTTTAAAATATTGATATATATTTTTAACGAATAATTGTAAACTAATTATTTTTATTTAAAATTATATTATATTGGTCATAAAATATATGTTCTTGATAAACAAATTGTGAGGATTAATATTCTATGTAGAAGTAATAATTTACAATATTTAGTGATATTAATATTTTTAACATATTGTAAATATAATAACTTTATTCTTACAAAATATTGTTAGTTATTTTTTTTATTTCAAAAATAAAATAGATATTTATTACTATATGAATATTTGTTTTTTTTATTCAATACTTTTTTTAGTCATGTATATTTACCTCGAGGTTCATTTTCCTCCCTTAACTTAAAAAGGTTTCTTATTGGTCCCTTAACTCTTTAAAACATATCATATTAGTCATTTCCATGTAATTAGCTATGAATTTAGCGACTTATTTTTCAGATTATCTGTCCATAAATAGACAAATTTATATGACACATTTTAAAAAGTTAAGAGATCAATATGAACTTAATTTTTTTACGTTAAGGAACTAAATTGAACCTCAAGGTAAGAATAAAAAACCAAAAAGGATATTAAGCCTTTTTTTTTAATGACGATTGTTTTTGATATATTTGAATTTTTTTAAAGCAAGCGGAGATAGTGTGTCTTCAACAACCTAACTAGATTAAGATAATAAGAATAGTACAAAAAATTGAGAGACATAAAAATAAATTTAATGTAATAAAAAAAACAAGTAAAATGGGTTTTATAGAATATGTTAAAATGGTAAATTAGTCACAGCTCTTAATCACATTTATAGTTCAGAATTTGTGAGAGAGAAATGCTTTAATTTGACAGCCTGTTTATTATTGTTTTTTGCTGTTGTGTATTTGGTGGTTTAGGGTCCAAATTATTTTCAACAAAAATTGGGCAATTCCGATGTTATAGTTCAGAGAATCATTTCATTTTCTTTGTGGTGGTTGGCTTTTGGTTCTATATTAAGAATTAATTATAATTATAATAAATTGTATAAATATCCATTTGATTATTTCTAGAAGAATTTGATATTTGAAAATGGGGGTGTTGTAATTTGTTTTTGGGTTGGAGTAGCCCTAGTACTTATCATGAATGAATGTTTGCTTATAAAAAAAACAAACACAATCCATAAAATTTTATTTTTATTGCAAAACTAAATTACTAAAATGTTAGGTGTATTAGCTGAAAAGCACAAGACTTAGTTCTTTTAAACTATAGAACTCGACCGTAAATACAATATAGAATCCTGATACCCATAATTTACTTGAAACAGTTTAAACCAATTTTTCATTTGAAACTATATTAAAGTAATTTAAGTTTTTTTTACACTTACTCATCTTGCTCAATTATTATAGTAGGTTTTAATCTTGAAAAAGAACCAATGGTATTATCTATTTGAATTATATCATATTTCCATGGGTGTTTTATATATGGACCCATATTTATAATTATTTTAACTATTATATATTATAGAATCAAAAAAATATAAATACTTTATATAATATTATAGTAATCTTTTAAAATTTATATAATAATAATAATAATAATAATAATAATAATAATAATAATAATAATAATAATAATAATAATAATAATAATATCTATGTAAATGAAAATGAAAAAAATTAAATAAAGAAAATTTAATAAATAAATATAAAACGTTTATAAGATTATATTTTAAAATGGAAAAATACTATCCTTTTATTAAACAATTTTATTCATACATATTATTTTTATTCAAACATAATAATTTCCTCACAATATTATTTTAATCGGTTTCCAATTTGAGGTATTACATTAGGAGTAATATCATCTAAAGAAGATGAATCAATACACCAACATCGGCCTCGATCACATAGCCCTTTTTTTCCAGGACATCCAGGCTGACAATCTCCATTTGATTTACATGGTCCGTCAAGTTCTCTTCCTTCTGATTTCTTGCATATATCTGCATGGAAACAATTCTTCAAAACATAAGAATAATATTGTATGTAAACAAAAAATAATTCAAAATGTAAATTTATTACAAGTTAAACATCCCTTTAGAAAGCAGACAACTTATTCATTTTGTCATTAGTTTCAAACCTGATGTGAAAATGCAGAAAGTCAAGAGATATATCATTATAAAAGTTGAAATCCTTGTAGTATCCATCTTTTTAATATATCATATTATATGATACATATATATGATATTTATATATGTATTTGTTGAGACTACATCTTGACCGTATTAATTACCACAAATTAATTTCTTAAATTCAAAAGAAACTTTAATTTTATGTAAGAGAAGAAAATATAGTTTTTTTGACCAACATAAAATAATACCTTATAAACAATTAGAATTATAATATTATAGTTAATCAATTCAAAGAGTAAACTAATAATAATTCTTTTTAATTTAAATATATATAACAAGTTCAATGTAACTTATTTTAATGATATATCACAGTTTAAAATATTGAAAAAGGATAAAATAAAGTCTATAAGTGGGAGGGTAGCTCAACTTTGTTAGGTTAGTTGAATATAAGTTATGGAGTTTAGGGGTTAATCCTTAACTAAAACATTTGTTAGTAATTTGGAAAAAGTGTTATTAGAAACAAGATGTCAACAATTAAAAGTATGTATTTTTTTTTAAAAAATAAAAAATAATATTTATTAATTCAAAATAATGGTTTATTTGATGTGTGTTTTATTTATGTAGGTTCTTGTTCTTATACAAAAATAATCAAAATCATTTTTACTTAAGATACACTTGGAGTTGCTTCGTTGCTAGCTTCTGGTGGTAGAGTCTGAAGAACAATTCCTAGTCTGGTTTAACGAAGACTCTGAACTGAAGGCCTTAACATTCAGACGAGTTCCTAGATTTATTAATTGTATATTAGCATCTGGTACCATTAAGAGTTGGTGATAAATCTGTGGACTATTCGTAATACTAAAAGCAAGTTGTACTGTCTTATCAGCCTGTCACCTCAAGTCTATAAGATTGCAAGGCTTAAGAAAAGTCAGTACGATATATGGATGTCTGCTCCCAACAGCTCTATTGGTACAAAACCTCTTGAAGACTCAAAGGTTAAACATGTTACACACTTTATTTTCAATCTGTTGTGCATCCATCTTCAACGTCTCTTGTACTATGGAGAAAAAGCAAAGACACTTGATCAAGTCACCTTTTCAACAACTAGTTTTTGGAAATGCTATATATATGGTTGAAGATCAAGCTTAAATTTTAACAAAGATTCTTCTGTTGAAGAAATAGCAAGATCAACCAACTATCAACTCTATGTAATATGCAGATTTTATGTGCTACGTTGTAATTATAAAAGCCTTAAGATTTCTTACCCGTGTATATATTTATATATCTTAAGTGCTTTAGGTCTTTGTTATAGTGATCTCCCGTACCTCTGATGCTCGTATCATGTACACCTTGTTCTCTATTCTACTGAGCCTTCAGTAGATTAGATTAAGTCTCTTGTTATGTGCTTGAGAAAAAAGTCTTGTCTCATTAGGACTCAAGAAACAAGTGTTGAGCCAAGATGTTTAAGTCACATAAGTCTCATTGCTTAAATGCTTGAGTTGTAAAAGTCTTATTCAGCTTGTCTGATTAAGCAAGGTGAAGTCTTATGCAGGCGGTCTAAGCAAGAGAAGTCTTGGTCAGGAGCTGATTCAGGAGATAGAAGTCTTAGATATGATCTCTAAGAAAAGAAAGTCTTTGATATATCGTCTAAGCAAAGGGAATTCTCAACCAGTAGACAGATGAGCAGGCAGCTTAGTCAGATGGTGTAATGAAAAGGTAAGTCTTAGACATGTGTTCCTAACAAAGGGAAGTCCCAACCAGAAGACAGATGAGCAGACGACACAGTCAGATAATTTGAGTAAAGGTTAAGTCTTAAACATGTGTTCTAAGTAAGGGAAGTCTTAGATAGTTGGCCTGAGTAGTTGTAAAAGTCTTATGCAGAAGTATAAGCAGTTGTAATCATAAACTTATTATAATGAAAAGCTCTTGTGAGACTATGGGACTGGATTACTCTTAGTTAGGGGAGGAACCAGTATAAATATTTTGTGTCTTCTATTGTTTTTTTATTTACTTCTATTATATCCATTGCTAAAGGAATTAACTCAGAATCTAAACACTAGTTCTGATTGTGAAACTCTGATCAGAAGCTAAATAAAAAAAAAACGTGAAACATAATTCAACCTCCCATTCTTGTGTACTTTTTACACCTTTAAAAATGTGATACCTCTTTATTTAAAATTACAAAAATAAACTATTACAACTAAAGTAGAAAATAAACATTAGATTGACCTATTTATTTCAATTATGTTTCTTTTTTTATTTTTAATATATTTATAAATAAATACAAATGCTTTCTTAAATTTTTTAAAATGATAGTATTTAAGTTTAAAATATTGATATATATTTTTAACGAATAATTGTAAACTAATTATTTTCATTTAAAATTATATTATATTGGTCATAAAATATATGTTCTTGATAAACAAATTGTGAGGATTAATATTCTATGTAGAAGTAATAATTTACAATATTTAGTGATATTAATATTTTTAACATATTGTAAATATAATAACTTTATTCTTACAAAATATTGTTAGTTATTTTCTTTATTTCAAAAATAAAATAGATATTTATTACTATATGAATATTTGTTTTTTTTATTCAATACTTTTTTTAGTCATGTATATTTACCTCGAGGTTCATTTTCCTCCCTTAACTTAAAAATGTTTCTTATTGGTCCCTTAACTCTTTAGAACATATCATGTTAGTCATTTCCATGTAATTAGCTATGAATTTAGCGACTTATTTTTCAGATTATCTGTCCATAAATAGACAAATTTATATAACACATTTTAAAAAGTTAAGAGATCAATATGAACTTAATTTTTTTACGTTAAGGAAGTAAATTGAACCTCAAGGTAAGCATAAAAAACCAAAAAGGATATTAAGCCTTTTTTTTTAATGACGATTGTTTTTGATATATTTGAATTTTTTTAAAGCAAGCGGGGATAGTGTGTCTTCAACAACCTAACTAGATTAAGATAATAAGAATAGTACAAAAAATTGAGAGACATAAAAATAAATTTAATGTAATAAAAAAAACAAGTAAAATGGGTTTTATAGAATATGTTAAAATGGTAAATTAGTCACAGCTCTTAATCACATTTATAGTTCAGAATTTGTGAGAGAGAAATGCTTTAATTTGACAGCCTGTTTATTATTGTTTTTTGTTGTTGTGTATTTGGTGGTTTAGGGTCCAAATTATTTTCAACAAAAATTGGGCAATTCCGATGTTATAGTTCAGAGAATCATTTCATTTTCTTTGTGGTGGTTGGCTTTTGGTTCTATATTAAGAATTAATTATAATTATAATAAATTGTATAAATATCCATTTGATTATTTCTAGAAGAATTTGATATTTGAAAATGGGGGTGTTGTAATTTGTTTTTGGGTTGGAGTAGCCCTAGTACTTATCATGAATGAATGTTTGCTTATAAAAAAAACAAACACAATCCATAAAATTTTATTTTTATTGCAAAACTAAATTACTAAAATGTTAGGTGTATTAGCTGAAGAGCACAAGACTTAGTTCTTTTAAACTATAGAACTCGACCGTAAATACAATATAGAATCCTGATACCCATAAATTACTTGAAACAGTTTAAACCAATTTTTCATTTGAAACTATATTAAAGTAATTTAAGTTTTTTTTACACTTACTCATCTTGCTCAATTATTATAGTAGGTTTTAATCTTGAAAAAGAACCAATGGTATTATCTATTTGAATTATATCATATTTCCATGGGTGTTTTATATATGGACCCATATTTATAATTATTTTAACTATTATATATTATAGAATCAAAAAAATATAAATACTTTATATAATATTATAGTAATCTTTTAAAATTTATATAATAATAATAATAATAATAATAATAATAATAATAATAATAATAATAATAATAATAATATCTATGTAAATGAAAATGAAAAAAATTAAATAAAGAAAATTTAATAAATAAATATAAAACGTTTATAAGATTATATTTTAAAATGGAAAAATACTATCCTTTTATTAAACAATTTTATTCTTACATATTATTTTTATTCAAACATAATAATTTCCTCACAATATTATTTTAATCGGTTTCCAATTTGAGGTATTACATTAGGAGTAATATCATCTAAAGAAGATGAATCAATACACCAACATCGGCCTCGATCACATAGCCCTTTTTTTCCAGGACATCCAGGCTGACAATCTCCATTTGATTTACATGGTCCGTCAAGTTCTCTTCCTTCTGATTTCTTGCATATATCTGCATGGAAACAATTCTTCAAAACATAAGAATAATATTGTATGTAAACAAAAAATAATTCAAAATGTAAATTTATTACAAGTTAAACATCCCTTTAGAAAGCAGACAATTTATTCATTTTGTCATTAGTTTCAAACCTGATGTGAAAATGCAGAAAGCCAAGAGATATATCATTATAAAAGTTGAAATCCTTGTAGTATCCATCTTTTTAATATATCATATTATATGATACATATATATGATATTTATATATGTATTTGTTGAGACTACATCTTGACCGTATTAATTACCACAAATTAATTTCTTAAATTCAAAAGAAACTTTAATTTTATGTAAGAGAAGAAAATATAGTTTTTTTGACCAACATAAAATAATACCTTATAAACAATTAGAATTATAATATTATAGTTAATCAATTAAAAGAGTAAACTAATAATAATTCTTTTTAATTTAAATATATATAACAAGTTCAATGTAACTTATTTTAATGATATATCACAGTTTAAAATATTGAAAAAGGATAAAAGAAAGTCTATAAGTGGGAGGGTAGCTCAACTTTGTTAGGTTAGTTGAATATAAGTTATGGAGTTTAGGGGTTAATCCTTAACTAAAACATTTGTTAGTAATTTGGAAAAAGTGTTATTAGAAACAAGATGTCAACAATTAAAAGTATGTATTTTTTTTAAAAAAATAAAAAATAATATTTATTAATTCAAAATAATGGTTTATTTGATGTGTGTTTTATTTATGTAGGTTCTTGTTCTTATACAAAAATAATCAAAATCATTTTTACTTAAGATACACTTGGAGTTGCTTCGTTGCTAGCTTCTGGTGGCAGAGTCTGAAGAACAATTCCTAGTCTGGTTTGACAAAGACTCGAACTGAAGGCCTTAACATTCAGACGAGTTCCTACATTTATTAATTGTATATTAGCATCTGGTACCATTAAGAGTTGGTGATAAATCTGTGGACTATTCGTAATACTAAAAGCAAGTTGTACTATCTTATCAGCCTGTCAGCTCAAGTCTATAAGATTGCAAGGCTTAAGAAAAGTCAGTACGATATATGGATGTCTGCTCCCAACGGCTCTATTGGTACAAAACCACTTGAAGACTCAAAGGTTAAACATGTTACACACTTTATTTATAATCTGTTGTGCATCCATCTTTAACGTCTCTTGTACTATGGAGCAAAAGCAAAGACACTTGATCAAGTCACCTTTTCAACGGCTAGTTTTTGGAAATGCTATATATATGGTTGAAGATCAAGCGTAAATTTTAACAAAGATTCTTCTGTTGAAGAAGTAGCAAGATCAACCAACTATCAACTCTATGTAATATGCAGATTTTATGTGCTACGTTGTAATTATAAAAGCCTTAAGATTTCTTACCCCTGTATATATTTATATATCTTAAGTGCTTTAGGTCTTTGTTATAGTGATCTCCCGTACCTCTGATGCTCGAATCTTGTACACGTTGTTCTCTATTCTACTGAGCCTTCAGCAGATTAGATTAAGTCCCTTATTATGTGCTTGAGCAAAAAGTCTTGTCTCATTAGGACTCAAGAAACAAGTGTTGAGCCAAGATGTTTAAGTCATGTAAGTCTCATTGCTTAAATGCTTGAGTTGTAAAAGTCTTATTCAGCTTGTCTGATTAAGCAAGGTGAAGTCTTAGGCAGGCGGTCTAAGCAAGAGAAGTCTTGGTCAGGAGCTGATTCAGGAGATAGAAGTCTTATATATGACCTATTAGAAAAGAAAGTCTTAGATATGTGCTCTAAGCAAAGGGAATTCTCTACCAGTAGACAGATGAGCAGGCAGCTTAGTCAGATGGTGTAATCAAAAGGTAAGTCTTAGACATGTGCTCTAAACAAAGGGAAGTCCCAACCAGAAGACAGATGAACAGACGACACAGTCAGATAGTTTGAGTAAAGGTTAAGTCTTAAACATGTGTTCTAAGTAAGGGAAGTCTTAGACAGTCTGAGTAGTTGTAAAAGTCTTATGCAGAAGTATAAGCAGTTGTAATCATAAAGTTATTATAATGAAAAGCTCTTGTGAGACAATGGGACTGGATTACTCTTAGTTAGGGGAGGAACCAGTATAAATCTTTTGTGTCTTCTATTGTTTTTTTATTTAGTTCTATTATATCCATTGGTAAAGGAATTAACTCAGAATCTAAACACTAGTTCTGATTGTGAAACTCTGATCAAAAGCTAAATAATAATAAAAACATGAAACATAATTCAACCTCCCATTCTTGTGTACTTTTTACACCTTTAAAAATGTGATACCTCTTTATTTAAAATTACAAAAATAAACTATTACAGCTAAAGTAGAAAATAAACATTAGATTGACCTATTTATTTCAATTTTGTTTCTTTTTTTATTTTTAATATATTTATAAATAAATACAAATGCTTTCTTAAATTTTTTAAAATGATAGTATTTAAGTTTAAAATATTGATATATATTTTTAACGAATAATAGTAAACTAATTATTTTCATTTAAAATAATATTATATTGGTCATAAAATATATGTTCTTGATAAACAAATTGTGAGGACTAATATTCTATTTAGAAGTAATAATTTACAATATTTAGTGATATTATTATTTTTAACATATTGTAAATATTTATTCTTACCAAATATGGTTAGTTATTTTTTTATTTCAAAAATAAAATAGATATTTATTACTATATGAATATTTGTTTTTTTTATTCAATACTTTTTTTAGTCATGTATATTTACCTCGAGGTTCATTTTCCTCCCTCAACTTAAAAAGGTTTCTTATTAGTCCCTTAACTCTTTAAAACATATCATGTTAGTCATTTCCATGTAACTAGCTATGAATTTAGCGACTTATTTTTCAGATTATCTGTCGATAAATAGACAAATTTATATGACACATTTTAAAAAGTTAAGAGATCAATATGAACTTAATTTTTTTACGTTAAGGAACTAAATTGAACCTCAAGGTAAGCATAAAATACCAAAAAGGATATTAAGCCTTTTTTTTTAATGACGATTGTTTTTGATATATTTGAATTTTTTTAAAGCAAGCGGAGATAGTGTGATCTTCAACAACCTAACTAGATTAAGATAATAAGAAAAGTACAAAAAATTGAGAGACATAAAAATATATTTAATATAATAAAAAAACAAGTAAAATGGGTTTTATAGAATATGTTAAAATGGTAAATTAATCACAGCTCTTAATCACATTTATAGTTCAGAATTTGTGAGAGAGAAATGCTTTAATTTGACAGCATGTTTATTATTGTTTTTTTTGTTGTGTATTTGCTGGTTTAGGGTCCAAATTATTTTCAACAAAAATTGGGCAATTCCGATGTTATAGTTCAGAGAATCATTTCATTTTCTTTGTGGTGGTTGGCTTTTGGTTCTATATTAAGAATTAATTATAATTATAATAAATTGTATATATATCCACTTAATTATTTGTAGAAGAATTTGATATTTGAAAGTCGCGGTATTGTAATTTGTTTTTTGGGTTGGAGTAACCCTACTACTTATCATGAATGAATGTTTCCTTATAAAAAAAACAAACACAATCCATAAAATTTAATTTTTATTGCAAAACTAAATTACTAAAATGTTAGGTGTATTAGCTGAAAGGCACAAGACTTAGTTCTTTTAAACTATAGAACCCGACCGTAAATACAATATAGAATCCTGATACCCATAATTTACTTGAAACGGTTTAAACCAATTTTTCATTTGAAACTATATTAAAATGATTTAAGTTTTTTTTACACTTACTCATCTTGCTCAATTATTATAGTTGGTTTTTAATCTTGAAAAAAAACCAATGGTATTATCTAATTGAATTATATCATATTTTCATGTGTGATTTATATATGGACCCATATTTATAATTATTTTAAATATTATATATTATAGAATCCATAAAATGTAAATACTTTATATAATATTATAATAATCTATTAAAACTAATATAATAATAATAATAATAATAATAATAATAATAATAATAATAATAATAATAATAATAATAATAATATCTATGTAAATGAAAATGAAAAAAATTAAATAAAGAATATTTAATAAATAAATATCAAACTTTTGTAAGATTATATTTTAAAATGGAAAAATACTATCCTTTTATTAAACAATTTTATTGTTACATATTATTTTTATTCAAACATAATAATTTCCTCACAATATTATTTTACTCGGTTTGCAATTTGAGGTATTACATTAGGAGTAATATCATCTAAAGAAGATGAATCAATACACCAACATCGGCCTCGATCACATTGCCCTTTTTTTCCAGGACATCCAGGCTGACAATCTCCATTTTATTTACATGGTCCGCCAAGTTCTCTTCCTTATGATTTCTTGCATATATCTGCATGGAAACAATTCTTCAAATATAAGAATAATATTGTATGTAAACAAAAAATAAATCAAAATGTAAATTTATTACAAGTTAAACATCCCTTTAGAAAGCAGACAACTTATTCATTTTGTCATTAGTTTCAAACCTGATGTGAAAATGCAGAAAGCCAAGAGATATATCATTATAAAAGTTGAAATCCTTGTAGTATCCATTTTTTAATATATCATATTATATGATACATATATATGATATTTATATATGTATTTGTTGAGACTACATCTTGAACGTATTAATTACCACAAATTAATTTCTTAAATTCAAAAGAAACTTTAATTTTATGTAAGAGAAGAAAATGTAATTTTTTTGACCAACATAAAATAATACCTTATAAACAATTAGAATTATAATATTATAGTTAATCAATTCAAAGAGTAATCTAATAATAATTCTTTTTAATTTAAATATAAATAACAAGTTCAATGTAACTTATTTTAATGATATATCACAGTTTAAAATATTGAAAAAGGATAAAAGAAAGTCTATAAGTGGGAGGGTAGCTCAACTTTGTTAAGTTAGTTAAATATAAGTTATGGAGTTTAGGGGTTAATCCTTAACTAAAGCATTTGTTAGTAATTTAGAAAAAGTGTTATTAGAAACAAGATGTCAACAATTAAAAGTATGTATTTGTTAAAAAAAAATAAAAAATATTATTTATTAATTCAAAATAATGGTTTATTTGATGTGTGTTTTATTTATGTAGGTTCTTGTTCTTATACAAAAATAATCAAAATCTATTTTACTTAAGATACACTTGTAGTTGCTTCGTTGCTAGCTTCTGGTGGCAGAGTCTGAAGAACAATTGCTAGTCTGGTTTGACGAAGACTCTGAACTGAAGGCCTTAACATTCAGACGAGTTCCTACACTTAGTAATTGTATATCAGCATCTGGTACCATTAAGAATTGGTGATAAATCTGTGGACTATTCGTAATACTAAAAGCAAGTTGTGTTGTCTTATCAGCCTGTCAGCTCAAGTCTATAAGATTGCAAGGCTTAAGAAAAGTCAGTACGATATATGGATGTGTGCTCCCAACGGCTCTATTGGTACAAAACCTCTTGAAGACTCAAAGGTTAAACATGTTACACACTTTATTTATAATCTGTTGTGCATCCATCTTTAACGTCTCTTGTACTATGGATCAAAAGCAAAGACACTTGATCAAGTCACCTTTTCAACGGCTAGTTTTTGGAAATGCTATATATACGGTTGAAGATCAAGCGTAAATTTTAACAAAGATTCTTCTGTTGAAGAAGTAGCAAGATCAACCAACTATCAACTCTATGTAATATGCAGATTTTATGTGCTACGTTGTAATTGTAAAAGCCTTATGATTTCTTACCCCTGTATATATTTATATATCTTAGGTGCTTTAGGTCTTTGTTATAGTGATCTCCCGTACCTCTGATGCTCGCATCTTGTACACCTTGTTCTCTATTCTACTGAGCCTTCAGTAGATTAGATTAAGTCCCTTGTTATGTGCTTGAGCAAAAAGTCTTGTCTCATTAGGACTCAAGAAACAAGTGTTTAGCCAAGATGTTTAATTCACGTAAGTCTCATTGCTTAAATGCTTCAGTTGTAGAAGTCTTATTCAGCTCGTCTGATTAAGTAAGGGAAGACCTAGACAGTTGGTCTGAGTAGTTATAAAAGTCTTATGCAGAAGTGTAAGCAGTTGTAATCATAAAGTTACTATAATGAAAAGCTCTTGTGAGACAATGAGACTGGATTACTCTTAGTTAGGGGAGGAACCAATATAAATCTTTTGTGTCTTCTATTGTTTTTTTTATTTACTTCTATTATATCCATTGCTAAAGGAATTAACTCAGAATCTAAACACTAGTTCTGATTGTGAAACTCTGATCAAAAGCTAAATAATATAAAAAACGTGAAACATAATTCAACCTCCCATTCTTGTGTACTTTTTACACCTTTAAAAATGTGATACCTCATTATTTAAAATTACAAAAATAAACTATTACAACTAAAGTAGAAAATAAACATTAGATTGACCTATTTATTTCAATTATGTTTCTTTTTTTTATTTTTAATATATTTATAAATAAATACAAATGCTTTCTTAAATTTTTTAAAATGATACTATTTAAGTTTAAAATATTGATATATATTTTTAACGAATAATTGTAAAATAATTATTTTCATTTAAAATAATATTATATTGGTCATAAAATATATGTTCTTGATAAACAAATTGTGAGGATTAATATTCTATGTAGAAGTAATAATTTACTATATTTAGTGATATTAATATTTTTAACATATTGTAAATATAATAACTTTATTCTTACAAAATATGGTTAGTTATTTTTTTTATTTCAAAAATAAAATAGATATTTATTACTATATGAATATTTGTTTTTTTTATTCAGTACTTTTTTTAGTCATGTATATTTACCTCGAGGTTCATTTTCCTCCCTTAACTTAAAAAGGTTTCTTATTAGTCCCTTAACTTTTTAAAACATATCATGTTAGTCATTTCCATGTAATTAGCTATGAATTTAGCGACTTATATTTCAGATCATCTGTCGATAAATAGACAAATTTATATGACACATTTTAAAAAGTTAAGAGATCAATATGAACTTAATTTTTTACGTTAAGGAACTAAATTGAACCTCAAGGTAAGCATAAAATACCAAAAAGGATATTAAGCCTTTTTTTTAATGACGATTGTTTTTTATATATTTGAGTTTTTTTTAAAGCAAGCGGAGATAGTGTGATCTTCAACAACCTAACTAGATTAAGATAATAAGAAAAGTACAAAAAATTGAGAGACATAAAAATATATTTAATATAATAAAAAAACAAGTAAAATGGGTTTTATAGAATATGTTAAAATGGTAAATTAATCACAGCTCTTAATCACATTTATAGTTCAGAATTTGTGAGAGAGAAATGCTTTAATTTGACAGCATGTTTATTATTGTTTTTTTTGTTGTGTATTTGCTGGTTTAGGGTCCAAATTATTTTCAACAAAAATTGGGCAATTCCGATGTTATAGTTCAGAGAATCATTTCATTTTCTTTGTGGTGGTTGGCTTTTGGTTCTATATTAAGAATTAATTATAATTATAATAAATTGTATATATATCCACTTAATTATTTGTAGAAGAATTTGATATTTGAAAGTCGCGGTATTGTAATTTGTTTTTTGGGTTGGAGTAACCCTACTACTTATCATGAATGAATGTTTCCTTATAAAAAAAACAAACACAATCCATAAAATTTAATTTTTATAGCAAAACTAAATTACTAAAATGTTAGGTGTATTAGCTGAAAGGCACAAGACTTAGTTCTTTTAAACTATAGAACCCGACCGTAAATACAATATAGAATCCTGATACCCATAATTTACTTGAAACGGTTTAAACCAATTTTTCATTTGAAACTATATTAAAATGATTTAAGTTTTTTTTACACTTACTCATCTTGCTCAATTATTATAGTTGGTTTTTAATCTTGAAAAAAAACCAATGGTATTATCTATTTGAATTATATCATATTTTCATGTGTGATTTATATATGGACCCATATTTATAATTATTTTAAATATTATATATTATAGAATCCATAAAATGTAAATACTTTATATAATATTATAATAATCTATTAAAACTAATATAATAATAATAATAATAATAATAATAATAATAATAATAATAATAATAATAATAATAATAATAATAATAATATCTATGTAAATGAAAATGAAAAAAATTAAATAAAGAATATTTAATAAATAAATATCAAACTTTTATAAGATTATATTTTAAAATGGAAAAATACTATCCTTTTATTAAACAATTTTATTGTTACATATTATTTTTATTCAAACATAATAATTTCCTCACAATATTATTTTACTCGGTTTGCAATTTGAGGTATTACATTAGGAGTAATATCATCTAAAGAAGATGAATCAATACACCAACATCGGCCTCGATCACATTGCCCTTTTTTTCCAGGACATCCAGGCTGACAATCTCCATTTTATTTACATGGTCCGCCAAGTTCTCTTCCTTATGATTTCTTGCATATATCTGCATGGAAACAATTCTTCAAATATAAGAATAATATTGTATGTAAACAAAAAATAATTCAAAATGTAAATTTATTACAAGTTAAACATCCCTTTAGAAAGCAGACAACTTATTCATTTTGTCATTAGTTTCAAACCTGATGTGAAAATGCAGAAAGCCAAGAGATATATCATTATAAAAGTTGAAATCCTTGTAGTATCCATTTTTTAATATATCATATTATATGATACATATATATGATATTTATATATGTATTTGTTGAGACTACATCTTGAACGTATTAATTACCACAAATTAATTTCTTAAATTCAAAAGAAACTTTAATTTTATGTAAGAGAAGAAAATGTAATTTTTTTGACCAACATAAAATAATACCTTATAAACAATTAGAATTATAATATTATAGTTAATCAATTCAAAGAGTAATCTAATAATAATTCTTTTTAATTTAAATATAAATAACAAGTTCAATGTAACTTATTTTAATGATATATCACAGTTTAAAATATTGAAAAAGGATAAAAGAAAGTCTATAAGTGGGAGGGTAGCTCAACTTTGTTAAGTTAGTTAAATATAAGTTATGGAGTTTAGGGGTTAATCCTTAACTAAAGCATTTGTTAGTAATTTAGAAAAAGTGTTATTAGAAACAAGATGTCAACAATTAAAAGTATGTATTTGTTAAAAAAAAATAAAAAATATTATTTATTAATTCAAAATAATGGTTTATTTGATGTGTGTTTTATTTATGTAGGTTCTTGTTCTTATACAAAAATAATCAAAATCTATTTTACTTAAGATACACTTGTAGTTGCTTCGTTGCTAGCTTCTGGTGGCAGAGTCTGAAGAACAATTGCTAGTCTGGTTTGACGAAGACTCTGAACTGAAGGCCTTAACATTCAGACGAGTTCCTACACTTAGTAATTGTATATCAGCATCTGGTACCATTAAGAATTGGTGATAAATCTGTGGACTATTCGTAATACTAAAAGCAAGTTGTATTGTCTTATCAGCCTGTCAGCTCAAGTCTATAAGATTGCAAGGCTTAAGAAAAGTCAGTACGATATATGGATGTGTGCTCCCAACGGCTCTATTGGTACAAAACCTCTTGAAGACTCAAAGGTTAAACATGTTACACACTTTATTTATAATCTGTTGTGCATCCATCTTTAACGTCTCTTGTACTATGGATCAAAAGCAAAGACACTTGATCAAGTCACCTTTTCAACGGCTAGTTTTTGGAAATGCTATATATACGGTTGAAGATCAAGCGTAAATTTTAACAAAGATTCTTCTGTTGAAGAAGTAGCAAGATCAACCAACTATCAACTCTATGTAATATGCAGATTTTATGTGCTACGTTGTAATTGTAAAAGCCTTATGATTTCTTACCCCTGTATATATTTATATATCTTAGGTGCTTTAGGTCTTTGTTATAGTGATCTCCCGTACCTCTGATGCTCGCATCTTGTACACCTTGTTCTCTATTCTACTGAGCCTTCAGTAGATTAGATTAAGTCCCTTGTTATGTGCTTGAGCAAAAAGTCTTGTCTCATTAGGACTCAAGAAACAAGTGTTTAGCCAAGATGTTTAATTCACGTAAGTCTCATTGCTTAAATGCTTCAGTTGTAGAAGTCTTATTCAGCTCGTCTGATTAAGTAAGGGAAGACCTAGACAGTTGGTCTGAGTAGTTATAAAAGTCTTATGCAGAAGTGTAAGCAGTTGTAATCATAAAGTTACTATAATGAAAAGCTCTTGTGAGACAATGAGACTGGATTACTCTTAGTTAGGGGAGGAACCAATATAAATCTTTTGTGTCTTCTATTGTTTTTTTTATTTACTTCTATTATATCCATTGCTAAAGGAATTAACTCAGAATCTAAACACTAGTTCTGATTGTGAAACTCTGATCAAAAGCTAAATAATATAAAAAACGTGAAACATAATTCAACCTCCCATTCTTGTGTACTTTTTACACCTTTAAAAATGTGATACCTCATTATTTAAAATTACAAAAATAAACTATTACAACTAAAGTAGAAAATAAACATTAGATTGACCTATTTATTTCAATTATGTTTCTTTTTTTTATTTTTAATATATTTATAAATAAATACAAATGCTTTCTTAAATTTTTTAAAATGATACTATTTAAGTTTAAAATATTGATATATATTTTTAACGAATAATTGTAAAATAATTATTTTCATTTAAAATAATATTATATTGGTCATAAAATATATGTTCTTGATAAACAAATTGTGAGGATTAATATTCTATGTAGAAGTAATAATTTACTATATTTAGTGATATTAATATTTTTAACATATTGTAAATATAATAACTTTATTCTTACAAAATATGGTTAGTTATTTTTTTTATTTCAAAAATAAAATAGATATTTATTACTATATGAATATTTGTTTTTTTTATTCAGTACTTTTTTTAGTCATGTATATTTACCTCGAGGTTCATTTTCCTCCCTTAACTTAAAAAGGTTTCTTATTAGTCCCTTAACTTTTTAAAACATATCATGTTAGTCATTTCCATGTAATTAGCTATGAATTTAGCGACTTATATTTCAGATCATCTGTCGATAAATAGACAAATTTATATGACACATTTTAAAAAGTTAAGAGATCAATATGAACTTAATTTTTTACGTTAAGGAACTAAATTGAACCTCAAGGTAAGCATAAAATACCAAAAAGGATATTAAGCCTTTTTTTTAATGACGATTGTTTTTTATATATTTGAGTTTTTTTTAAAGCAAGCGGAGATAGTGTGATCTTCAACAACCTAACTAGATTAAGATAATAAGAAAAGTACAAAAAATTGAGAGACATAAAAATATATTTAATATAATAAAAAAACAAGTAAAATGGGTTTTATAGAATATGTTAAAATGGTAAATTAATCACAGCTCTTAATCACATTTATAGTTCAGAATTTGTGAGAGAGAAATGCTTTAATTTGACAGCATGTTTATTATTGTTTTTTTTGTTGTGTATTTGCTGGTTTAGGGTCCAAATTATTTTCAACAAAAATTGGGCAATTCCGATGTTATAGTTCAGAGAATCATTTCATTTTCTTTGTGGTGGTTGGCTTTTGGTTCTATATTAAGAATTAATTATAATTATAATAAATTGTATATATATCCACTTAATTATTTGTAGAAGAATTTGATATTTGAAAGTCGCGGTATTGTAATTTGTTTTTTGGGTTGGAGTAACCCTACTACTTATCATGAATGAATGTTTCCTTATAAAAAAAACAAACACAATCCATAAAATTTAATTTTTATAGCAAAACTAAATTACTAAAATGTTAGGTGTATTAGCTGAAAGGCACAAGACTTAGTTCTTTTAAACTATAGAACCCGACCGTAAATACAATATAGAATCCTGATACCCATAATTTACTTGAAACGGTTTAAACCAATTTTTCATTTGAAACTATATTAAAATGATTTAAGTTTTTTTTACACTTACTCATCTTGCTCAATTATTATAGTTGGTTTTATATCTTGAAAAAAAACCAATGGTATTATCTATTTGAATTATATCATATTTTCATGTGTGATTTATATATGGACCCATATTTATAATTATTTTAAATATTATATATTATAGAATCCATAAAATGTAAATACTTTATATAATATTATAATAATCTATTAAAACTAATATAATAATAATAATAATAATAATAATAATAATAATAATAATAATAATAATAATAATAATAATATCTATGTAAATGAAAATGAAAAAAATTAAATAAAGAATATTTAATAAATAAATATCAAACTTTTATAAGATTATATTTTAAAATGGAAAAATACTATCCTTTTATTAAACAATTTTATTGTTACATATTATTTTTATTCAAACATAATAATTTCCTCACAATATTATTTTACTCGGTTTGCAATTTGAGGTATTACATTAGGAGTAATATCATCTAAAGAAGATGAATCAATACACCAACATCGGCCTCGATCACATTGCCCTTTTTTTCCAGGACATCCAGGCTGACAATCTCCATTTTATTTACATGGTCCGCCAAGTTCTCTTCCTTATGATTTCTTGCATATATTTGCATGGAAACAATTCTTCAAATATAAGAATAATATTGTATGTAAACAAAAAATAATTCAAAATGTAAATTTATTACAAGTTAAACATCCCTTTAGAAAGCAGACAACTTATTCATTTTGTCATTAGTTTCAAACCTGATGTGAAAATGCAGAAAGCCAAGAGATATATCATTATAAAAGTTGAAATCCTTGTAGTATCCATTTTTTAATATATCATATTATATGATACATATATATGATATTTATATATGTATTTGTTGAGACTACATCTTGAACGTATTAATTACCACAAATTAATTTCTTAAATTCAAAAGAAACTTTAATTTTATGTAAGAGAAGAAAATGTAATTTTTTTGACCAACATAAAATAATACCTTATAAACAATTAGAATTATAATATTATAGTTAATCAATTCAAAGAGTAATCTAATAATAATTCTTTTTAATTTAAATATAAATAACAAGTTCAATGTAACTTATTTTAATGATATATCACAGTTTAAAATATTGAAAAAGGATAAAAGAAAGTCTATAAGTGGGAGGGTAGCTCAACTTTGTTAAGTTAGTTAAATATAAGTTATGGAGTTTAGGGGTTAATCCTTAACTAAAGCATTTGTTAGTAATTTAGAAAAAGTGTTATTAGAAACAAGATGTCAACAATTAAAAGTATGTATTTGTTAAAAAAAAATAAAAAATATTATTTATTAATTCAAAATAATGGTTTATTTGATGTGTGTTTTATTTATGTAGGTTCTTGTTCTTATACAAAAATAATCAAAATCTATTTTACTTAAGATACACTTGTAGTTGCTTCGTTGCTAGCTTCTGGTGGCAGAGTCTGAAGAACAATTGCTAGTCTGGTTTGACGAAGACTCTGAACTGAAGGCCTTAACATTCAGACGAGTTCCTACACTTAGTAATTGTATATCAGCATCTGGTACCATTAAGAATTGGTGATAAATCTGTGGACTATTCGTAATACTAAAAGCAAGTTGTATTGTCTTATCAGCCTGTCAGCTCAAGTCTATAAGATTGCAAGGCTTAAGAAAAGTCAGTACGATATATGGATGTGTGCTCCCAACGGCTCTATTGGTACAAAACCTCTTGAAGACTCAAAGGTTAAACATGTTACACACTTTATTTATAATCTGTTGTGCATCCATCTTTAACGTCTCTTGTACTATGGATCAAAAGCAAAGACACTTGATCAAGTCACCTTTTCAACGGCTAGTTTTTGGAAATGCTATATATACGGTTGAAGATCAAGCGTAAATTTTAACAAAGATTCTTCTGTTGAAGAAGTAGCAAGATCAACCAACTATCAACTCTATGTAATATGCAGATTTTATGTGCTACGTTGTAATTGTAAAAGCCTTATGATTTCTTACCCCTGTATATATTTATATATCTTAGGTGCTTTAGGTCTTTGTTATAGTGATCTCCCGTACCTCTGATGCTCGCATCTTGTACACCTTGTTCTCTATTCTACTGAGCCTTCAGTAGATTAGATTAAGTCCCTTGTTATGTGCTTGAGCAAAAAGTCTTGTCTCATTAGGACTCAAGAAACAAGTGTTTAGCCAAGATGTTTAATTCACGTAAGTCTCATTGCTTAAATGCTTCAGTTGTAGAAGTCTTATTCAGCTCGTCTGATTAAGTAAGGGAAGACCTAGACAGTTGGTCTGAGTAGTTATAAAAGTCTTATGCAGAAGTGTAAGCAGTTGTAATCATAAAGTTACTATAATGAAAAGCTCTTGTGAGACAATGGGACTGGATTACTCTTAGTTAGGGGAGGAACCAATATAAATCTTTTGTGTCTTCTATTGTTTTTTTTATTTACTTCTATTATATCCATTGCTAAAGGAATTAACTCAGAATCTAAACACTAGTTCTTATTGTGAAACTCTGATCAAAAGCTAAATAATATAAAAAACGTGAAACATAATTCAACCTCCCATTCTTGTGTACTTTTTACACCTTTAAAAATGTGATACCTCATTATTTAAAATTACAAAAATAAACTATTACAACTAAAGTAGAAAATAAACATTAGATTGACCTATTTATTTCAATTATGTTTCTTTTTTTTATTTTTAATATATTTATAAATAAATACAAATGCTTTCTTAAATTTTTTAAAATGATACTATTTAAGTTTAAAATATTGATATATATTTTTAACGAATAATTGTAAAATAATTATTTTCATTTAAAATAATATTATATTGGTCATAAAGTATATGTTCTTGATAAACAAATTGTGAGGATTAATATTCTATGTAGAAGTAATAATTTACTATATTTAGTGATATTAATATTTTTAACATATTGTAAATATAATAACTTTATTCTTACAAAATATGGTTAGTTATTTTTTTTATTTCAAAAATAAAATAGATATTTATTACTATATGAATATTTGTTTTTTTTATTCAGTACTTTTTTTAGTCATGTATATTTACCTCGAGGTTCATTTTCCTCCCTTAACTTTAAAAGGTTTCTTATTAGTCCCTTAACTCTTTAAAACATATCATGTTAGTCATTTCCATGTAATTAGCTATGAATTTAGCGACTTATATTTCAGATCATCTGTCGATAAATAGACAAATTTATATGACACATTTTAAAAAGTTAAGAGATCAATATGAACTTAATTTTTTACGTTAAGGAACTAAATTGAACCTCAAGGTAAGCATAAAATACCAAAAAGGATATTAAGCCTTTTTTTTAATGACGATTGTTTTTTATATATTTGAGTTTTTTTTAAAGCAAGCGGAGATAGTGTGATCTTCAACAACCTAACTAGATTAAGATAATAAGAAAAGTACAAAAAATTGAGAGACATAAAAATATATTTAATGTAATAAAAAAACAAGTAAAATGGGTTTTATAGAATATGTTAAAATGGTAAATTAATCACATCTCTTAATCACATTTATAGTTCAGAATTTGTGAGAGAGAAATGCTTTAATTTGACAGCATGTTTATTATTGTTTTTTTTGTTGTGTATTTGCTGGTTTAGGGTCCAAATTATTTTCAACAAAAATTGGGCAATTCCGATGTTATAGTTCAGAGAATCATTTCATTTTCTTTGTGGTGGTTGGCTTTTGGTTCTATATTAAGAATTAATTATAATTATAATAAATTGTATATATATCCACTTAATTATTTGTAGAAGAATTTGATATTTGAAAGTCGCGGTATTGTAATTTGTTTTTTGGGTTGGAGTAACCCTATTACTTATCATGAATGAATGTTTCCTTATAAAAAAAACAAACACAATCCATAAAATTTAATTTTTATAGCAAAACTAAATTACTAAAATGTTAGGTGTATTAGCTGAAAGGCACAAGACTTAGTTCTTTTAAACTATAGAACCCGACCGTAAATACAATATAGAATCCTGATACCCATAATTTACTTGAAACGGTTTAAACCAATTTTTCATTTGAAACTATATTAAAATGATTTAAGTTTTTTTTACACTTACTCATCTTGCTCAATTATTATAGTTGGTTTTTAATCTTGAAAAAAAACCAATGGTATTATCTATTTGAATTATATCATATTTTCATGTGTGATTTATATATGGACCCATATTTATAATTATTTTAAATATTATATATTATAGAATCCATAAAATGTAAATACTTTATATAATATTATAATAATCTATTAAAACTAATATAATAATAATAATAATAATAATAATAATAATAATAATAATAATAATAATAATAATAATATCTATGTAAATGAAAATGAAAAAAATTAAATAAAGAATATTTAATAAATAAATATCAAACTTTTATAAGATTATATTTTAAAATGGAAAAATACTATCCTTTTATTAAACAATTTTATTGTTACATATTATTTTTATTCAAACATAATAATTTCCTCACAATATTATTTTACTCGGTTTGCAATTTGAGGTATTACATTAGGAGTAATATCATCTAAAGAAGATGAATCAATACACCAACATCGGCCTCGATCACATTGCCCTTTTTTTCCAGGACATCCAGGCTGACAATCTCCATTTTATTTACATGGTCCGCCAAGTTCTCTTCCTTATGATTTCTTGCATATATCTGCATGGAAACAATTCTTCAAATATAAGAATAATATTGTATGTAAACAAAAAATAATTCAAAATGTAAATTTATTACAAGTTAAACATCCCTTTAGAAAGCAGACAACTTATTCATTTTGTCATTAGTTTCAAACCTGATGTGAAAATGCAGAAAGCCAAGAGATATATCATTATAAAAGTTGAAATCCTTGTAGTATCCATTTTTTAATATATCATATTATATGATACATATATATGATATTTATATATGTATTTGTTGAGACTACATCTTGAACGTATTAATTACCACAAATTAATTTCTTAAATTCAAAAGAAACTTTAATTTTATGTAAGAGAAGAAAATGTAATTTTTTTGACCAACATAAAATAATACCTTATAAACAATTAGAATTATAATATTATAGTTAATCAATTCAAAGAGTAATCTAATAATAATTCTTTTTAATTTAAATATAAATAACAAGTTCAATGTAACTTATTTTAATGATATATCACAGTTTAAAATATTGAAAAAGGATAAAAGAAAGTCTATAAGTGGGAGGGTAGCTCAACTTTGTTAAGTTAGTTAAATATAAGTTATGGAGTTTAGGGGTTAATCCTTAACTAAAGCATTTGTTAGTAATTTAGAAAAAGTGTTATTAGAAACAAGATGTCAACAATTAAAAGTATGTATTTGTTAAAAAAAAATAAAAAATATTATTTATTAATTCAAAATAATGGTTTATTTGATGTGTGTTTTATTTATGTAGGTTCTTGTTCTTATACAAAAATAATCAAAATCTATTTTACTTAAGATACACTTGTAGTTGCTTCGTTGCTAGCTTCTGGTGGCAGAGTCTGAAGAATAATTGCTAGTCTGGTTTGACGAAGACTCTGAACTGAAGGCCTTAACATTCAGACGAGTTCCTACACTTAGTAATTGTATATCAGCATCTGGTACCATTAAGAATTGGTGATAAATCTGTGGACTATTCGTAATACTAAAAGCAAGTTGTATTGTCTTATCAGCCTGTCAGCTCAAGTCTATAAGATTGCAAGGCTTAAGAAAAGTCAGTACGATATATGGATGTGTGCTCCCAACGGCTCTATTGGTACAAAACCTCTTGAAGACTCAAAGGTTAAACATGTTACACACTTTATTTATAATCTGTTGTGCATCCATCTTTAACGTCTCTTGTACTATGGATCAAAAGCAAAGACACTTGATCAAGTCACCTTTTCAACGGCTAGTTTTTGGAAATGCTATATATACGGTTGAAGATCAAGCGTAAATTTTAACAAAGATTCTTCTGTTGAAGAAGTAGCAAGATCAACCAACTATCAACTCTATGTAATATGCAGATTTTATGTGCTACATTGTAATTGTAAAAGCCTTATGATTTCTTACCCCTGTATATATTTATATATCTTAGGTGCTTTAGGTCTTTGTTATAGTGATCTCCCGTACCTCTGATGCTCGCATCTTGTACACCTTGTTCTCTATTCTACTGAGCCTTCAGTAGATTAGATTAAGTCCCTTGTTATGTGCTTGAGCAAAAAGTCTTGTCTCATTAGGACTCAAGAAACAAGTGTTTAGCCAAGATGTTTAATTCACGTAAGTCTCATTGCTTAAATGCTTCAGTTGTAGAAGTCTTATTCAGCTCGTCTGATTAAGTAAGGGAAGACCTAGACAGTTGGTCTGAGTAGTTATAAAAGTCTTATGCAGAAGTGTAAGCAGTTGTAATCATAAAGTTACTATAATGAAAAGCTCTTGTGAGACAATGGGACTGGATTACTCTTAGTTAGGGGAGGAACCAATATAAATCTTTTGTGTCTTCTATTGTTTTTTTTATTTACTTCTATTATATCCATTGCTAAAGGAATTAACTCAGAATCTAAACACTAGTTCTTATTGTGAAACTCTGATCAAAAGCTAAATAATATAAAAAACGTGAAACATAATTCAACCTCCCATTCTTGTGTACTTTTTACACCTTTAAAAATGTGATACCTCATTATTTAAAATTACAAAAATAAACTATTACAACTAAAGTAGAAAATAAACATTAGATTGACCTATTTATTTCAATTATGTTTCTTTTTTTTATTTTTAATATATTTATAAATAAATACAAATGCTTTCTTAAATTTTTTAAAATGATACTATTTAAGTTTAAAATATTGATATATATTTTTAACGAATAATTGTAAAATAATTATTTTCATTTAAAATAATATTATATTGGTCATAAAGTATATGTTCTTGATAAACAAATTGTGAGGATTAATATTCTATGTAGAAGTAATAATTTACTATATTTAGTGATATTAATATTTTTAACATATTGTAAATATAATAACTTTATTCTTACAAAATATGGTTAGTTATTTTTTTTATTTCAAAAATAAAATAGATATTTATTACTATATGAATATTTGTTTTTTTTATTCAGTACTTTTTTTAGTCATGTATATTTACCTCGAGGTTCATTTTCCTCCCTTAACTTTAAAAGGTTTCTTATTAGTCCCTTAACTCTTTAAAACATATCATGTTAGTCATTTCCATGTAATTAGCTATGAATTTAGCGACTTATATTTCAGATCATCTGTCGATAAATAGACAAATTTATATGACACATTTTAAAAAGTTAAGAGATCAATATGAACTTAATTTTTTACGTTAAGGAACTAAATTGAACCTCAAGGTAAGCATAAAATACCAAAAAGGATATTAAGCCTTTTTTTTAATGACGATTGTTTTTTATATATTTGAGTTTTTTTTAAAGCAAGCGGAGATAGTGTGATCTTCAACAACCTAACTAGATTAAGATAATAAGAAAAGTACAAAAAAATTGAGAGACATAAAAATAAATTTAATGTAATAAAAAAAACAAGTAAAATGGGTTTTATAGAATATGTTAAAATGGTAAATTAATCACATCTCTTAATCACATTTATAGTTCAGAATTTGTGAGAGAGAAATGCTTTAATTTGACAGCATGTTTATTATTGTTTTTTTTTGTTGTGTATTTGCTGGTTTAGGGTCCAAATTATTTTCAACAAAAATTGGGCAATTCCGATGTTATAGTTCAGAGAATCATTTCATTTTCTTTGTGGTGGTTGGCTTTTGGTTCTATATTAAGAATTAATTATAATTATAATAAATTGTATATATATCCACTTAATTATTTGTAGAAGAATTTGATATTTGAAAGTGGCGGTATTGTAATTTGTTTTTTGGGTTGGAGTAACCCTACTACTTATCATGAATGAATGTTTGCTTATAAAAAAAACAAACACAATCCATAAAATTTAATTTTTATTGCAAAACTAAATTACTAAAATGTTAGGTGTATTAGCTGAAAGGCACAAGACTTAGTTCTTTTAAACTATAGAACCCGACCGTAAATACAATATAGAATCCTGATACCCATAATTTACTTGAAACGGTTTAAACCAATTTTTCATTTGAAACTATATTAAAATAATTTAAGTTTTTTTTACACTTACTCATCTTGGTCAATTATTATAGTAGGTTTTTAATCTTGAAAAAGAACCAATGGTATTATCTATTTGAATTATATCATATTTCCATGGGTGTTTTATATATGGACCCATATTTATAATTATTTTAACTATTATATATTATAGAATCCAAAAAATGTAAATACTTTATATAATATTATAGTAATCTACTAAAATTTATATAATAATAATAATAATAATAATAATAATAATAATAATAATAATAATAATAATAATAATAATAATAATAATAATAATAATAATAATAACAACGTAAATGAAAATGAAAAAAATTAAATAAAGAAAATTTAATAAATAAATATCAAACTTTTATAAGATTATATTTTAAAATGGAAAAATACTATCCTTTTATTAAACAATTTTATTGTTACATATTATTTTTATTCAAACATAATAATTTCCTCACAATATTATTTTACTCGGTTTGCAATTTGAGGTATTACATTAGGAGTAATATCATCTAAAGAAGATGAATCAATACACCAACGTCGGCCTCGATCACATAGCCCTTTTTTTTCCAAGACATCCAGGCTGACAATCTCCATTTGATTTACATGGTCCGTCAAGTTCTCTTCCTTCTGATTTCTTGCATATATCTGCATGGAAACAATTCTTCAAAACATAAGAATAATATTGTATGTAAACAAAAAATAATTCATAATGTAAATTTATTACAAGTTAAACATCCCTTTAGAAAGCAGACAACTTATTCATTTTGTCATTAGTTTCAAACCTGATGTGAAAATACAAAAAGCCAAGAGATATATCATTATAAAAGTTGAAATCCTTGTAGTATCCATCTTTTTAATATATCATATTATATGATACATATATATGATATTTATATATGTATTTGTTGAGACTACATCTTGAACGTATTAATTACCACAAATTAATTTCTTAAATTCAAAAGAAACTTTAATTTTATGTAAGAGAAGAAAATATAGTTTTTTTTACCAACATAAAATAATACCTAATAAAAAATTAGAATTATAATATTATAGTTAATCAATTCAAAGAGTAAACTAATACTAATTCTTTTTAATTTAAATATAAATAACAAGTTCAATGTAACTTATTTTAATGATATATCACAGTTTAAAATATTGAAAAAGGATAAAAGAAAGTCTATAAGTGGGAGGGTAGCTCAACTTTGTAAAGTTAGTTGAATATAAGTTATGGAATTTAGGGGTTAATCCTTGACTAAAGCATTTGTTAGTAATTTGGAAAAAGTGTTATTAGAAACAAGATGTCAACAATTAAAAGTATGTAGGTTCTTGTTCTTATACAAAAATTAAAAGTATTTAACATTCAAAATAACGGTTTATTTGATGTGTGTTTTATTTATGTAGGTTCTTGTTCTTGTACAAAAATTATCAAAATTTGTTTTACTTAAGATACACTTGGAGTTGCTTCATTGCTAGCTTCTGGTGGCAGAGTCTGAAGAACAATTGCTAGTCTGGTTTGACGAAGACTCTGAACCGAAGGCCTTAACATTCAGACGAGTTCCTACACTTAGTAACTATATATCAGCATCTGCTACCATTAAGAGTTGGCGATAAATCTGTGGACTATTCGTAATACTAAAAGCAAGTTGCACTGTCTTATCAGCCTGTCAGCTCAAGTCTATAAATTTTGTAAGGCTTAAGAAAAGTCAGTACGATATATGGATGTCTGCTCCCAACGGCTCTATTGGTACAAAACATCTTGAAGACTCAAAGGTTAAACATGTTACACACTTTATTTATAATCTGTTGTGCATCCATCTTTAACGTCTCTTGCACTATGGAGCAATAGCAAAGACACTTGATCAAGTCACCTTTTCAACGGCTAGTTTTTGGAAATGCTATATATATAGTTGAAGATCAAGCTTAAATTTTAACAAAGATTCTTCTGTTGAAGAAGTAGCAAGATCAACCAACTATCAACTCTATGTAATATGCAGATTTTATGTGCTACGTTGTAATTGTAAAAGCCTTAAGATTTCTTACCCCTGTATATATTTATATATCTTAAGTGCTTTAGGTCTTTATTATAGTGATCATCCGTACCTCTGATGCTCGCATCATATACACCTTGTTCTCTATTCTACTGAGCCTTCAGTAGATTAGGTTAAGTCTCTTGTTATGTGCTTGAGCAAAAAGTCTTGTCTTATTAGGACTCAAGAAACAAGTGTTAAGCCAAGATGTTTAAGTCACGTAAGTCTCATTGCTTAAATGCTTGAGTTGTAAAAGTCTTATTCAGCTAGTCTGATTAAGCAAGGTGAAGTCTTAGGCAGGCGGTCTAAGCAAGAGAAGTCTTGGTCAGGAGCTGATTCAGGAGATAGAAGTCTTAGATATGATCTCTAAAAAAAGAAAGTCTTAGATATATGCTCTAAGCAAAGGGAATTCTCAACCAGTAGACAGATGAGCAGGCGGCTTAGTCAGATGGTGTAATCAAAAGGTAAGTCTTAGAAATGTGCTCTAAACAAAGGGAAGTCTCAATCAGAAGACAGATGAGCAGACGACAAAGTCAGATGGTTTGAGTAAAGGTTAAGTCTTAAACATGTGTTCTAAGTATGGGAAGTCTTAGACAGTTGATCTGAGTAGTTGTAAAAGTCTTATGCAGAAGTATAAGCAGTAGTAATCATAAAGTTATTATAATGAAAAGCTCTTGTGAGACAATGGGACTGGATTACTCTTATTTAGGGGAGGAACCAGTATAAATCTTTTGTGTCTTCTATTGTTTTTTTATTTACTTCTATTGTATCAATTGCTAAAGGAATTAACTCAGAATCTAAACAGTAGTTCTGATTGTGAAACTCTGCTCAGAAGCTAAATAATAAAAAAAATGTGAAACTTAATTCAACCTCCCATTCTTGTGTACTTTTTACACCTTTAAAAATGTGATACCTCATTATTTAAAATTACAAAAATAAACTATTACAGCTATAGTAGAAAATAAACATTAGATTGACCTATTTATTTCAATTATGTTTCTTTTTTTATTTTTAATATATTTATAAATAAATACAAATGCTTTCTTAAATTTTTTAAAATGATAGTATTTAAGTTTAAAATATTAATATATATTTTTAACGAATAATTGTAAACTAATTATTTTCATTTAAAATAATATTATATTGGTCATAAAATATATGTTCTTGATAAACAAATTGTGAGGATTAATATTCTATGTAGAAGTAATAATTTACAATATTTAGTGATATTAATATTTTTAACATATTGTTAATATAATAACTTTATTCTTACAAAATATGGTTAGTTATTTTGTTTTTATTTCAAAAATAAAATAGATATTTATTACTATATGAATATTTGTTTTTCTTATTCAATACTTTTTTTAGTCATGTATATTTACCTCGAGGTTCATTTTCCTCCCTTAGCTTAAAAAGGTTTCTTATTGATCCCTTAACTCTTTAAAACATATCATGTTAGTCATTTCCATGTAATTAGCTATGAATTTAGCGACTTATTTTTCAGATTATCTGTCGACAAATAGACAAATTTATATGACACATTTTAAAAAGTTAAGAGATCAATATGAACTTAATTTTTTTACGTTAAGGAACTAAATTGAACCTCAAGGTAAGCATAAAATACCGAAAAGGATATTAAGCCTTTTTTTTAATGACGATTGTTTTTGATATATTTGGATTTTTTTTAAAGCAAGCGGAGATGGTGTGATCTTCAACAACCTAACTAGATTAAGATAATAAGAAAAGTACAAAAAATTGAGAGACATAAAAATAAATTAAAGTAATAAAAAAACAAGTAAAATGGGTTTTATAGAATATGTTAAAATGGTAAATTAATCACAGCTCTTAATCACATTTATAGTTCAGAATTTGTGAGAGAGAAATGCTTTAATTTGACAGCCTGTTTATTATTGTTTTTTTTTGTTGTGTATTCGGGGGGTTTAGGGTCCAAATTATTTTCAACAAAAATTGGGCAATTCCGATGTCATAGTTCAGAGAATCATTTCATTTTTTTTGTGGTGGTTGGCTTTTGGTTCTATATTAAGAAATACATATAATATAATAAATTGTATAAATATCCATTGTTTTATTTGTAGAAGAATTTGATATTTGAAAGTGACGGTGTTGTAATTTGTTTTTTGGGTTAGAGTAGCCCTAGTACTTATCATGAATGAATGTTTGCTTATAAAAAAAACAAACACAATCTATAAAATTTAATTTTTATTGCAAAACTAAATTACTAAAATGTTAGGTGTATTAGCTGAAGAGCACAAGACTTAGTTCTTTTAAACTATAGAACCCGACCGTAAATACAATATAGAATCCTGATACCCATAATTTACTTGAAACGGTTTAAACCAATTTTTCATTTGAAACTATATTAAAATAATTTAAGTTTTTTTTACACTTACTCATCTTGCTCAATTATTATAGTAGGTTTTTAATCTTGAAAAAGAACCAATGGTATTATCTATTTGAATCATATCATATTTCCATGGGTCTTTTATATATGGACCCATATTTATAATTATTTTAACTATTATATACTAGCGTCCAAACGGGAACTCCGTGCCCGTTTGTCCGCTTTTTTTATTTCGCTAATGCGCAAAAATATTAACAACGTGTTTTTTTTATAAATTTGATTTTACTATAAACTATTTATATTGATTTTAATATAAACTATTTATATGATAAAACATTTTAGTTTTATTTAGATACATATTAAAATTTGTTTATAATATGTAATATTCGCGCATTAAATTTTGTTTGAATTGAGAAAATTGCATTGTGACGTGATTTTATTTAACATTTTTTCAAACAAATAAATAATGTGAGTGGAAGAGTTTGGTGGTTGGGATTACCTTATTATGGAAAAAGAAATTAGGTTACACTAAAATTATGTTTTGTATTTATATATTGCTATAGATTACTCAAAACTATAAGAAGATTTAGATAGAATAAGAATAAAAAATTTTCTCACAATTTATTAAGCAAATAAACATAAACATTAACATGAATATTAAGTTACATTATTGCTTAATAGGAAGGTCAACCATGAAATCAAAATCAGAAATATCTCTCGTATCATTGCAAAACAAATGAAGTAAATTTTAGTAGTCAACGGTATAGAATGAATGAATGAATGAATGAATGAGGGAGGATACGTTCCTTTACAAATGGAATACGTCTAAGAAAAAAATCACCATGCAAAGAGAGTTATATGTGTTAAAGTTTTCATAAGTTTTTTTTAATGGAAGTTAACGATGGTTAAAGAAAAAAAAGAACCAACGACTCATATTCAGGTTATCTATAATTATAAAAGTTGGATTTAATTTAACTAAAATCATCATAAAATTAATATAATGCATATATAGTGTAATTTTGTCCATAAACCATACAATAGAGAAAAAACATATTGTAGTATTTAGTCATTATCATTGCATAATCACCAACTAATACTTGAAAATAAACATTTTTGAAAATACAAATACAAATTAGATAACTTAGATGGTGGTCATTGTATAATCACCGACTATTACTTAGAATACAAATTACACAACTTAGACGATAAAAAGATAACATAATAATAAATAAAATAGAGTATCTTCTTCAACCTCCAAAACCGTATAAAGTTCTTCCTTGTCTCTTAAGAGTATACACAACATCCATGGCAGTCACAACCTTCCTTCTTGCATGATCAATATATGAAGCAACATTATGAATGATTTTTGTCAAGAAAACCTTGAGAAATAACCTAGTTTTTTCATAGATCAAACCACTTATCCTCTTGACACCTCCTCTCCTCGCAATCTACGAATCGTTGGCTTTGTAATTCCCCAAATGTTATCGCGCAGAAAATCTCATGTGCCTCTTTGCTCCTCCCTTTCCGGGCCCCTTAATACCCTTTCACGACTTGTCATTTTTGTAAGAAATTTTGAGAAACTGTTTATTCTTTTGAATTTTGAATGTGAAAAAGTAGAAGATGGGAGGGGTAATTAAATATCATTCTGAGCGGGAAATGAAGAAACTGCTTATCCTCTATCGTTGGATTTAAAGTAATAGACGGTTTACATTTGACTGAGCTTTTTCAAAATTTTCAAAATTGTTTTTAAAATAAAATAAAATATTGTTTAATCATATTTTCAAAAATTGTATTTTAAGAACTACAACTAATTTTTTTAGACAATTATAATTCACTTATCCGTACAATTCATTAAATTGTATGAGAAAAATTATTGATGATAATGATCAGTAATTATTTAACTTTTTAAAAGATAATATGTAATTGTGATTATTTTAAGTATGTAATTTATCAAAACTTAGAATATACGGACTTTATAATCATTATCATTTAGTTTTATTAAGAAAAAGCTTTGGATAAATTTAGTCATAAATAAAATACATTATAAATCTTCAAAATTAAAACAATTAAATATATAATTAAATATAGTAATATTAGTTGAGTACGAAAGTTGTTATATGCTTCTATTTCATTCAATAATAGGATTAGTGGGTTATAAAGCAGTTAATCATTTTTAGAAGTTAATATTTTTTTTTATTATCATTTCTTATTTAATTAAGTACGGAAGTTCTTACATGATTCTTGAGATTAGTGGGTTATAAAGCAGTTAATTATTTTTAAAAATTATTACTTTTTTATTTGTTACTAAAGATGAGGATATAACCATAAAATAGTTTTTAAAGTAATTTTAATATATAAAAAATTAAAATGTGAGATGGTAGAAGTTTTTTAACCGTCTATGTAGTTGATTTTTGTAAAGGGTGTTAATGGAATAATACTGTGAATTATTGGACAAAATTGGAAAATAAAAAGCTACACCAAAACCAACTATTCCCTTTATATATTGTTATAGATAATACGTACAAAACAGGGAAGCTAATCTTGCAAGATAATCTAAGATAGAGATTTTGAAAAATAAATAAATAAAAAACTAATCCTGCTCAGTAAACTATAATATACTACATAATATCCAAATATCATATATAGTCTAACACCCACATTATTAAAGAAGATTAGGCTAGCTCTAGTCATAAAATTATAGCATGGGATATGATCAATGTTAGTGTCAAGACTATCCTAGGCACACCTGTACCAGAAACAGAGAATAGCTTCCTACATGATGTAATTTTATGAGAAACTATCACATTCTTCCGTTCAAGCATACCAAATTTTTATGAAATTGGTACCAGATAAGTCAAAATCTAGTAGAGTAGACTATAGTTTTATAATTTGGAAAACAATATGCAAGGTTAATGACAATAAAACACCTAAACTTTTTTTATAAAAGTGTAACTATGTTACTCTCATGCAAAACACAATTTAAGAGGTAGTATCGAATAATAAAAAAGAGTCAATCTTAAAATCAGTATACTCTTTTATCTATGTCTATAGATTAGTAAATTAGCACATATATTAGTGGGGGAATAAGTAAATAAATTGATGTGAAAATTAGGTAAATAGAAATAGGAGATGACCATTTCATTGTAATGCCAAAAAGTGTGAGAAATATAAGAGAACGTCAGAAGATCATTGAAAAAATCATTGAAAAAAAGGTTGTACTTTCAGCAATGTAATTGTCAATGAAACCCTTTAGTAACAATGGAAATAAAACTCATATTGATTTCTTATAAAACTTTGGTGTGTAATTAGACCATGTTCGTATAAAGTAGCAAGGCCAAACAGAAGTTGATTCTTATTATAACCTTCATATAATATTATTATTTTAAAAACAAAATTAATTATAATAACTGCTTCATTTGCATTGAATATCCACGACACATGTGTGACAGTTTTTTCTTTAATTTTGAATTTTATAAAACTACATTTAGCTATTTTTTAGGGGGTATTATTGGTAGTAAAATAGGCCATCCATAACATCTTTTATATATGTCAAAATATCTCCCATAATATCTCAGAGATGTTGAACACATCAAATTGCTCTAAATTAAAAAAAAATTAATACAAATTTTTCTTGTCTAATCTAGATCCAAAATTTGATGAGTTGGGTTGAATTTTTCTATTATTGACAAATGAAAAATTGTAGTACATAATTTGAATTAAGATACCGAAACATATTGAAATGAATGCGCATGGTGAAAAAAAACTCACAAAATATGTTTCTTATCAATGTATCATTCAACTATCTTTTGATTTTTTAAATGCAAAGTACTATTTTTTCTCTCATTTGGACGCAAGTGATCTACAAACTAAAATATTGCTATTAATTTTTAAGACTATGGCTAGAGCTTATTAATAAAATACTACATTATTTTTATTAAAAAAAACTATAACAATTGTTATAGTTCTATTTTCATTTTAGAAAACCCAACTTTGGTATTTTTGCTTAAACCAACCTTTACAATTTTTCTGTTCTATATTACTTTTAACTAAAAACTATCATTAATTTCTAAAATACAACCTTTGAATAATGAGATGGAAAGAAGAATGCAATCACCCTAATTTTTTTTATAAAATCAATAATTGAAATGAGTTTTTTTTTGTAAGGATATGAGAAGAAGATACTATGAAAAAAATACGTAATGATACAAACACAAATGAACCTTTAGACAAAAAGAACAATTCTAAATAAACAAAGATACACTCCGTGCATTCAAAGTGCTCCACAATTTTATCACGGCGAAACAATAATCCAAGCATTTATAGTTATGTTGACAAAGGTTACCATAAAGATAGATGATTTTGGGAGGGTGTTCGTTTTGTGTGCAGCCCTTCCTTTTTCATTTAAGAGAGTTTTGTATGCAATTCGTCAACATTAATTTCATCATGAGAGAGAGAGAGAGAGAGAGAGAGAGAGAGAGAGAGAGAGAGAGAGAGAGAGAGAGAGAGAGAGAGAGAGAGAGAGAGAGAGAGAGAGAGAGAGAGAGAGAGAGAGAGAGAGAGAGAGAGAGAGAGAGAGAGAGAGAGAGAGAGAGAGAGAGAGAGAGAGAGAGAGAGAGAGAGAGAGAGAGAGATATTTTTGCAAAAAAGAAGAAGGAGAGGTTATAAAGACACGCATATGCAACTGGTGATGAAGTAGAAGATATTATTAGAATGGAAGTTAGATTTTGAGAGGGTTGTAAAAAGTTGTAAAAACCAACTTCAGTAGTTATGCATTTTTTAAAACTGTAACTTTTTATTAGTATTTTATTTTTTAATTAAATAAATTGTAATATTTTTAACGGTTTATTAAGTTGATTTTTGTGAAGGGTGTTAAAGGAAAAATAGTGTGAATTATTGGACAAAATTGGAAGAAAAAAAAGCTACACCAAAATAATGTATTGCCTTTATATATTGTTATAGATTATAGAATCTAAAAAATTTAAATACTTTATATAATATTATAGTAATCTATTAAAATAATAATAATAATAATAATAATAATAATAATAATAATAATAATAATAATAATAATAATAATATCTAGGTAAATGAAAATGAAAAAAATTTAATAAAGAAAATTTAATAAATAAATATCAAACTTTTGTAAGATTATATTTTAAAATGGAAAAATACTATCCTTTTATTAAACAATTTTATTCTTACATATTATTTTTATTCAAACATAATAATTTCCTCACAATATTATTTTACTCGGTTTGCAATTTCAGGTATTACATTAGAAGTAATATCATCTAAAGAAGATGAATCAATACACCAACATCGGCCTCGATCACATAGCCCTTTTTTTCCAGGACATCCAGGCTGACAATCTCCATTTGATTTACATGGTCCGTCAAGTTCTCTTCCTTCTGATTTCTTGCATATATCTGCATGGAAACAATTCTTCAAAACATAAGAATAATATTGTATGTAAACAAAGAATAATTCAAAATGTTAATTTATTACAAGTTAAACATCCCTTTAGAAAGCAGACAACTTATTCATTTTGTCATTAGTTTCAAACCTGATGTGAAAATGCAGAAAGCCAAGAGATATATCATTATAAAAGTTGAAATCCTTGTAGTATCCATCTTTTTAATATATCATATTATATGATACATATATATGATATTTATATATGTATTTGTTGAGACTACATCTTGAACGTATTAATTACCACAAATTAATTTCTTAAATTCAAAAGAAACTTTAATTTTATGTAAGAGAAGAAAATATAGTTTTTTTGACCAACATAAAATAATACCTTATAAACAATTAGAATTATAATATTATAGTTAATCAATTCAAAGAGTAAACTAATAATAATTATTTTTAATTTAAATATAAATAACAAGTTCAATGTAACTTATTTTAATGATATATAACAGTTTAAAATATTGAAAAAGGATAAAAGAAAGTCTATAAGTGGGAGGGTAGCTCAACTTGGTTAAGTTAGTTGAATATAAGTTATGGAGTTTAGGGGTTAATCCTTAACTAAAGCGTTTGTTAGTAATTTGGAAAAAGTGTTATTAGAAACAAGATCTCAACAATTAAAAGTATGTATTTTTTTTAAAAAAATAAAAAATAATATTTATTAATTCAAAATAATGGTTTATTTGATGTGTGTTTTATTTATGTAGGTTCTTGTTCTTTTACAAAAATAATCAAAATCTGTTTTACTTAAGATACACTTGGAGTTGCTTCGTTGCTAGCTTCTGGTGGCAGAGTCTGAAGAACAATTGCTAGTCTGGTTTGACGAAGACTCTGAACTAAAGGCCTTAACATTCAGACGAGTTCCTACACTTAGTAATTGTATATCAGCATCTGGTACCATTAAGAGTTGGTGATAAATCTGTGGACTATTCGTAATACTAAAAGCAAGTTGTACTGTCTTATCAGCCTGTCAGCTCAAGTCTATAAGATTGCAAGGCTTAAGAAAAGGCAGTACGATATATGGATGTCTATTGGTACAAAACCTCTTGAAGACTCAAAGGTTAAACATGTTACACACTTGATCAAGTCACCTTTTCAACGGCTAGTTTTTGGAAATGCTATATATATGGTTGAAGATCAAGCTTAAATTTTAACGAAGATTCTTCTGTTGAAGAAGTAGCAAGATCAACCAACTATCAACTCTATGTAATATGCAGATTTTATGTGCTACGTTGTAATTGTAAAAGCCTTAAGATTTCTTACCCCTGTATATATTTATATATCTTAAGTGCTTTAGGTCTTTGTTATAGTGATCTCCCGTACCTCTGATGCTCGCATCATGTACACCTTGTCCTCTATTCTACTGAGCCTTCAGTAGATTAGATTAGATCTCTTGTTATGTGCTTGAGCAAAAAGTCTTGTCTCATTAGGACTCAAGAAACAAGTGTTGAGCCAAGATGTTTAAGTCACGTAAGTCTCGTTGCTTAAATGCTTGAGTTGTAAAAGTCTTATTCAGCTTGTCTGATTAAGCAAGGTGAAGTCTTAGGCAGGCGGTCTAAGCAAGAGAAGTCTTGGTCAGGAGCTGATTCAGGAGATAGAAGTCTTAGATATGATCTCTAAGAAAAGAAAGCCTTAGATATATGCTCTAAACAAAGGGAATTCTCAACCAGTAGACAAATGAGCAGGCAGCTTAGTCAGATGGTGTAATCAAAAGGTAAGTCTTAGACATGTGCTCTAAACAAAGGGAAGTCCCAACCAGAAGACAGATGAGCAGACGACACTGTAAGATGGTTTGAGTAAAGGTTAAGTCTTAAACATGTATTCTAAGTAAGGGAAGTCTTAGACAGTTTGTCTGAGTAGTTGTAAAAGTCTTATGCAGAAGTATAAGCAGTTGTAATCATAAAGTTATTATAATGAAAAGCTCTTGTGACACAATGGGAATGGATTACTCTTAGTTAGGGGAGGAACCATTATAAATCTTTTGTGTCTTCTATTGTTATTTTATTTACTTCTATTGTATCCATTGCCAAACGAATTAACTCAGAATCTAAACACTAATTCTGATTCTGAAACTCTGATCAGAAGCTAAATAATAAAAAAAACGTGAAACATAATTCAACCTCCCATTCTTATGTACTTTTTACACCTTTAAAAATGTGATACATCTTTATTTAAAATTACAAAAATAAACTATTACAGCTAAAGTAGAAAATAAACATTAGATTGACCTATTTATTTCAATTATGTTTCTTTTTTTATTTTTAATATATCTATAAATAAATACAAATGCTTTCTTAATTTTTTTTAAAATGATAGTATTTAAGTTTAAAATATTTATATATATTTTTAACGTATAATTGTAAACTAATTATTTTCATTTAAAATAATATTATATTGGTCATAAAATATATGTTGTTGATAAATAAATTGTGAGGATTAATATTCTATGTAGAAGTAATAATTTACAATATTTAGTGATATTAATATTTTTATCATATTGTAAATATAATAACTTTATTCTTACAAAATATGGTTAGTTATTTTTTTTATTTCAAAAATAAAATAGATATTTATTACTATATGAATATTTGTTTTTTTATTCAATACTTTTTTTAGTCATGTATATTTACCTCGAGGTTCATTTTCATCCCTTAACTTAAAAAGATTTCTTATTGATCCCTTAACTCTTTAAAACATATCATGTTAGTCATTTCCATGTAACTAGCTATGAATTTAGCGACTTATTTTTCAGATTATCTGTCGTTAAATAGACAAATTTATATGACACATTTTAAAAAGTTAAGAGATCAATATGAACTTTTTTTACGTTAAGGAACTAAATTAAACCTCAAGGTGAGCATAAAATACCAAAAAGGATATTAAGCCTTTTTTTTAATGACGATTGTTTTTTATATATTTGAATTTTTTTAAAGCAAGCGGAGATAGTGTGATCTTCAACAACCTAACTAGATTAAGATAATAAGAAAAGTACAAAAAACCGAGACAAATAAAAATAAATTTAATGTAATAAAAAAACAAGTAAAATGGGTTGTATAGAATATGTTAAAATGGTAAATTAATCACAGCTCTTAATCACATTTATAGTTCAGAATTTGTGAAAGAGAAATGCTTTAATTTGACAGCCAGTTTATTATTATTTTTTGTTGTTGTGTATTTGGTGGTTTAGGGTCCAAATTATTTTCAACAAAAATTGGGCAATTCTGATGTTATAGTTCAGAGAATCATTTCATTTTGTTTGTGGTGGTTGGCTTTTGGTTCTATATTAAGAATTAATTATAATTATAATAAATTGTATAAATATCCATTTAATTATTTGTAGAAGAATTTGATATTTGAAAGTGGCAGTGTTGTAATTTGTTTTTGGGGTTGGAGTAGCGCTAGTACTTATCATGAATGAATGTTTGCTTATAAAAAAAACAAACACAATCCATAAAATTTAATTTTTATAGCAAAACTAAATTACTAAAATGTTAGGTGTATTAGCTGAAGAGCACAAGACTTAGTTCTTTTAAACTATAGAACCCGACCGTAAATACAATATAGAATCCTGATACCCATAATTTATTTGAAACGGTTTAAACCAATTTTTCATTTGAAACTATATTAAAATAATTTAAGTTTTTTTGACACTTACTCATCTTGCTCAATTATTATAGTAGGTTTTTAATCTTGAAAAAGAACCTATGGTATTATCTATTTGAATTATATCATATTTTCATGGGTGTTTTATATATGGACCCGTATTTATAATAATTTTAACTATTATATATTATAGAATCCTAAAAATGTAAATACTTTACATAATATTATAATAATCTATTAATATTTATATTAATAATAATAATAATAATAATAATAATAATAATAATAATAATAATAATAATAATAATAATAATAATAATATCTATGTAAATGAAAATGAAAATAAATAAATAAATAAAATTTAATAAATAAATATCAAACTTTTATAAAATTATATTTTAAAATGGAAAAATACTATCCTTTTATTAAACAATTTTATTCTTACATATTATTTTTATTCAAACATAATAATTTCCTCACAATACTAATTTAATCGGTTTGCAATTTGAGGTATTACATTAGGAGTAATATCATCTAAAGAAGATGAATCAATACACCAACATCGGCCGCGAATACATTGCCCTTTTTTCCATAACATCCAGGCTGACAATCTCCATCTGATTTACATGGTCCGTCAAGTTCTCTTCCTTCTGATTTCTTGCATATATCTGCATGAAAACAATTCTTTAAAACATAAGAATAATATTGTATGTAAACAAAGAATAATTCAAAATGTTAATTTATTACAAGTTAAATATCCCTTTAGAAAGCAGACAACTTATTCATTTTGTCATTAGTTTCAAACCTGATGTGAAAATGCAGAAAGCCAAGAGATATATCATTATATAAGTCGAAATCCTAGTAGTATCCATCTTTTTGATATATATATATATATATATATATATATATATATATATATATATATATATATATATATATATATATATATATATATATATATATATATATATATATATATATATATATATATATATATATATATATATATATATATATATATATATATATATATATATATATATATATATATATATATATATATATATATATATATATATATATGATATTTATATCTATATATATATATGATATTTATATCTATATATATATATGATATTTATATATATGATATTTATATATGTATTTGTTGAGACTACATCTTGAATGTAATAATTACCCCAAATTAATTTCTTAAATTCAAAAGAAACTTTAATTTTATGTAAGAGAAGAAAATATAGTTTTTTTTTACCAACATAAAATAATACCTTAAAAACAATTAGAATTATAATATTATAGTTAATCAATTCAAAGAGTAAACTAATAATAATTCTTTTTAATTTAAATATAAATAACAAGTTCAATGTAACTTATTTTAATGATATATCACAATTTAAAATATTGAGAAAGGATAAAAGAAAGTTGAATATATGTTATGGAGTTTAGGGGTTAATCCTTAACTAAAACATTTAATAGTATTTCGGAAAAGTGTTATTAGAAACAAGATGTCAACAATTATAAGTAAGTTTTTTTTAATATAATAATAATATTTATTAATTCAAATGTCATAAATGGCCACTTTACATATCATTAATTTGATTGAAATTGTTAGGACAAGATTTTTTCTTGACATATTCTCTTTTAGTTTTGATGATAACAAAAGTGTTAAAAGAACATTGGTTTATTTCATGTGTGTTTTTTTTATGTAGGTTTTTGTACATAAATAATCATAATCTATTTACTTAAGATACACTTGGAGTTGCTTTTGTCAACAGAATTATTGGGAATAATGAGTTAATTATTAGAAATAATTCTGTAGAGATTGTATATTTATTTGTAATATGTATTCTCTTAATTAACATAATTAGCTGTAAATGTAAATAGGGCAGTTTAGCTAATTTAGTGGGTTGAATATTCAACCTGACAGCTTGTAACTACAATATTTATATGAGAGATTAGAATGCAAAGAGATACGGTTTCCTTGACAAAAACTTTCTTAGTTAACTACAATATTAAGAAGTCATGACATGAGTTCGGTTCAATGTTTTTGTTGCAAACAATTAGGACACTGTGCTTCAAACTGTCCAAATTTTTTTTGTAACTATTGCAAAAAAGATGGACATATTCTTAAGGAATGCCTAATCAGGCCACCAAAGAGAAATGTCACAGCTTTTACAGCCTCGGTTGATTCATCTATTCCTAACAATTCCGCCAATTCAACACCGGTTCAACAAAATGCTTACACTACTACTTCAATGGTGACCCCTGAAATGGTTCAACAAACGATCGTTTCGTCATTCTCTGCTCTAGGATTCTCAGGTAAATCCTCTTCCTCTTGGTACTTTGATTCGGGGGCTTCCAACCACATGACCAGCAATGCCCAATTTATTACTAATATTAAAAAATATTTTGGAAATCTCAAGATACATACTGCTGATGGAAATCAATTTCCTATCACATCCATCGGTGATATTTATTCATCTCTAACAAATGTTTTTGTCTCTCCTGATCTCACTAGTAATCTCATTTCAGTTGGTCAATTAATCAAGAATGATTGTTAAGTACAATTCTCACAATCTGGTTGTCTTGTGCAGGACCAACAATCAGGGAACATAATCGCGAAGGGGCCTAAAGTTGGACGTCTTTTCCCAATTCAGTTCTCATTGCCTCCAAGTCTTTCTCTTCCTTTAGTTTCATGTAATTCTGCTATTGTTGATTACCAAGTGTGGCATAAGCGTCTTGGACATCCAAACGCAAATGTACTTCATGAATTGCTAAAATCTAGTTTTCTTGGAAATAAACACATTACATCTCTTAATTCTGTTCATTTTGATTGTATTCCTTGTAAGCTTGGTAAAAGTAAAAATTTTCCTTTTCCAACACATCAGTCTAATGTAACCCAACTTTTTGATATCATCCACAGTGATGTTTGGGGCATGGCACCAGTTATATCTCATGCTAATTACAAATATTTTCTAACTTTTATTGATGATTATAGTCGTTTCACGTGGGTCTATTTTTTGCGATCAAAAGATGAAGTCTTTTCCACTTTCAAATTTTTTCATGCTTATGTTCAAACCCAATTTTCATCAAAAATAAAAATATTTCGCTCTGACAATGGAGGGGAATACATGTCAAACTCATTTCAGGAATATTTGCAATCCAATGGCATTATATCTCAAAGGTCATGCCCCTTAACTCCACAACAAAATGGAGTAGCGGAAAGAAAAAACCGTCATTTGTTCGATGTTGTCCGCATCCTTTTGTTGGAGTCCCATGTATGTTGCACCCCAAAATTTGACCAAACGATTCTTGTATTTGCCTTATGTTTCGATTCATTTGCATTTGCATATACGTACCACATACAATGCATTTCTTCATAAGAGTTTCATTTGATTTATATTGAATCTTAATTAGGTTATAAGAGTTTATTAGGATTAGGGTTTAATTAGTTTATTTTTCATGTTTGGTTTTAACGTGAATTTAGGTTTTAAATCAGCTTTTAATTCTGGTTTTCATTAAGCTAGTTCATTAATTTTGATTAGGTGTTATTAATTGTTAGCTTTACTAATCTGCCAGCTTTTTACATTGATTAATTAACCAATCAGCATTAAAATTCCATTTAGCTTTATTAATCAGTCCATTAAGTCTAACTTCGTGGGCCATGTGTCATTTTGAGGGCCGATTCCAGTGCCAAGTGTCACTATAAGAAGTTTCCACCTCATTTTCCCACTATCTCTCTCACTGACACCTCATACTCTCACATGCTGCCACCCGTACTCTACTACCATCTCTCTCCACTGCCACTTGCCCTTCTCACCAATCCCTCTCTCACCACGAACTGTCCCCTTCACCGCCGGCCATGTAAACGCCGGAAAATCTCACCAGCGAAATCAAACACTGCCAAACCTCGCCGGAACCACTCGCCGGAACCCATAACTATCACCAGAAACTTCAAACTACTCACCGGAAAACTCATATTCTCCTCCAACATTCTTCAGATGTTCTTCATCTTTTTCCAGATTTAGCCGGAAACGGCCTCCCCTCGCTGGAAAGTTCAACCATGTTCTTCATCATTCTCATAACATTTTTTGCAGAAACCTTATCAAGATCCATAGATCTTCATCAACGCCTCAACGTCCTTCCAGGAAGCCTCAGAGTACGTTCATCCGTTGTCATCAAATTTCTTCAAGATCTTCATAGATCTTCGAAGATCTTTTCCGTTTTCGTGTTTGTTTGCCAGAAGCCTCAACAATCTCCATCCAACTATCACGATCTTTAAACAGTTTCCCTCAGGATCCTTCATAGTATTTTCCCAGAAAATCTTAGAGCAAACTTTGTATCAGCATCAAGAACAAACCGGTCGACTTCCAGATGTGCACGCAACAGATTCAAGATCCAACAATTGAAATTTCTGCAAATCTTCGTCGACGCTCCCCAAGAACTTCAAGATCCTCAACGAACCTTCATCATCTTCACACGGTTTTTTTTTCCTGCGGATCCGCGAATCTTCAAACATATCCAGAAACTTCATGCATCCAGCCTCAACCATGATTCATCCACTCATCACTTCGTTCTCCAGATTTCGCATCGTCATCGTCCAATGTCTTCATCAAGCTTCATTGAACTTTCAACCTTCGTTGAACCTTTAAGAGCATCCTTCATCCATTCGTGGTGTCCGTCAATCGTTGTCCAGGTTCGTTCAAGAATGGCGAAGGTTTTCATCAAAGAACCTTCCAAACTGCAAACAACCTCCAAGAATGACTACGATTGTGTTTATATCCTCGTCTTCATCAATCCATCTTCAGCACCAGCAACATCCATGCGTTCAACCATCAGAGAGTGAGGAGAGCGTGAGGTCTGAAGGCTAGAGAAGAAGAAGTGTTTCTGGAACGGGAAGGTTTTTGTGAGAAGGTGATTTTGTCTCACGTGTAGAACGGAGGAGTGGAGGGGGGAGATGTACTCGATGGCGGCGGAAATGGGGAAAGATAGAGAGACCTCGGGTTTCTGATTTTGGATTGAGAGAAGGAGGAGAAAGGTTATGGACCGGTTGGGATAGTGGGCTTCAAGCCCAAACCTCCGTTTTTTGCTTGTTTCCCCTCCCCGTTTTTATTTTTGATTGTTGTTGGGCTGGGCCCTTCGTTCAACAGGCTGATACGCCTCCGTTTTCCTTACGCCTCCCTCCATTTTTTTTGCAGCAAGTGGCTGTTGGGCTGGGCCATTGGTGTTTTTGTTGAAGCTTACCCCCTGGACTGACTACACCCCCCTGGCAGCATTATTTTTGTTCTTTTCTTTTTGTATTTTAATTCCTTTGTAAATATTTTTTTTAGATATTTTCTTAGGATTTTTATAGGATATTATAGGATATATAGGATAATTGTATAGGTAGTTTGCTACTTTTCATTTCTATTTTCCTTTACAATTTCCATAGCATTTTGATAGGTTTTTAGGAGTTTAGTTTCCTATTTTCAAGCACTGTAATCCTTCAGAATATTAATATACAAGGTTTTCGCTGTAGTGAGCTGAACTACAGCTGCTCTGATTTCTCATACCAAACGAGAATATGTAGGCATAGGATGTGATATCCTAGCGAGCACACTAACGACTGCCTTCTATTTTCCCTCGCTTCCGTGCGATCGATACTTTCCCGCTAACGAATAATATCCTTTTCTCTTACCCTGGTGCAATTGAGACCAAACCGTAGTTCTAAGTCCCGTAGGTTCCCGTACCTCTAAACCAATGACATACTATGTCCGTTCTACAACAAACAGGTAACGCCTAAGTCTCCAATGGTCGAGCAGCATACACCTAACTGCTAGAATGTGTACGCTAGTATCGTCAACTTCTTCTCTCACCCTCGTGTGATCGAGAATACCTCTGTTTACCCGTAGTTGGTCCGAACTACGTTTGCTCTGATCTTTCATGCCGTATGAAAGTACGTAGGCGCGAGATGCGATATCTCGGCGAGCAACCTTCCCCCCTTTCACCCGTAGTTAGGCGAACTACGTTGACTCTGATTTCTCGTTCCATACGGGAATACGTAGGCATAGAACTGCTGTGTTCTGCCGAGTCACTTTTCTTTTTTTTTTTTGTTTCAGACCAACCTTTAGTTAGATAGTTTAAACACACCCTTTTAGATAAACAACAAGCGTGGATCCCATCGAGTACGATAGACGTGAGGGGTGCTAATACCTTCCCCTTGCGTAACCGACTCCCGAATCCAGGACTTGGTTGCGATGACCATTCCTTTCCTTCTTTCGTTAGGTTTTCTCTGAGCGTTTCCTTTCCCCCCTTTGGAATAAATAACGTACGGTGGCGACTCTTCTGTCATTGCCGACCTCGTTTTTCGCAGTAGCGACAATGTGCCGTCACGATTTTAGTGTGAAGCCCTTTCCACCACTGTCCATCTTATAAGCAGAATTCCATCTCCATCAATAGGTAATGAATCCCCTTTCATTCGGTTATATGGTCACCCACCAAATTACTCCACTCTTCGTATTTTCGATTGTGTGTGTTATGTTCATCTTACTCCACAAGAACACATCAAGCTCACTGTACAACCTGTTGAATGTGCTTTTCTCGGATATTCTCCTCATCAAAAAGGATTTCTATGTTATGATCCTAACCTTCATAGGATTCGTGTATCTAGAAATGTCATTTTCCTAGAAAATATATTTTTTTTCATCACATCATGACTTCGTCTCTTCTCCAGTTTCTGTTTTACCATTTTTTTTCTAACTCTCATTCAGGTCAACAATATTCTAAACCTCTCTTGTCCTACAAAAGACATAGTACTGTCACTCAAAACCAACCAACAGATGGGCCCCCTCAAGATAATTCCTTGGTTGCTGGTCCAGTAGAAGAAGAACCAGAACCAGATCCTCTACGACGCAGCACACGCGATAAAAAACCACCAGAAAGGTATATCAATTGCATGACAACATCATTATCTTCTATTCCTATTCCTTCATCTTATAAACATGCCATGGAGAATAATTGTTTGCAGAAAGCTATTGAAACAGAACTTCTTGCCCTGGAAGAAAATCAAACTTGGGATATAGTGCCATGCCCCTCATCCGTTAAACCTTTAGGCAGCAAGTTTGTGTTCTCCATAAAGTTGCGCTCGGATGGATCCATAGATCGATACAAGGCTCGTTTAGTTGTGCTTGGAAAAAAGCAAGAATATGGACTTGACTATGATGAGACGTTTTCTCCGATTGCCAAGATGAAAATTGTTGGCACTATTCTTGCTATTGCTGCGTCACAAGCTTGGCCACTACATCAAATGGATGTTAAAAACGCATTCCTCCACGGTGATCTTCAGGAGGAAGTTTATATCAAACTTCCTAATGGTATGCCTACACCTTCACCTAACACTGTTTGCAAATTAAAATGATCTTTATATGGATTGAAACAGGCACCGAGAGTTTTGTTTGAAAAGTTTCGATCGACACTACTTGGTTTTGAATTCAATCAAAGTCAGTATGATCCATCTCTTTTCCTACAAAGGACTCCTAAAGGCATTGTGGTGCTTCTTGTTTATATGGATGACATCATCGTCACAGGTTCTGATCAAGATGCTATTTCTAGAATCAAACACTTGCTACATTCATCTTTTCAAATGAAAGAATTAGGCCATCTCACTTATTTCTTGGGTTTAGAGGTGCATTATCATCATGAAGGTGTTTTTCTAAATCAATAAAAGTATATTCAAGACTTGGTACAACTCGCTGGACTCACAAATGCAACCCCCCTAGACACTCCCATGGAAATTAATGTTAAATATAGAAGAGATGAAGGTGAAATTCTTGATGATCCCACTCAATATCGCAAACTGGTAGGAAGTCTTATCTATGTCACTATCACTCGTCCAAATATTTCATTCGTTGTACACACATTTAGTAAGTTCATGCAAGCTCCACGACATTTCTATCTTTCAACAGTACAACGGATCATTAGATACCTACTTGGCACTCCAAAGCGAGGTTTATTTTTTTCCTGTTGATTCGTTAATCAAACTCCAAGCATATAGTGACGCCGATTGGGCTGGATGTCCAGACACAAGAAAATCTACTACTGGCTAGTGTATGTTCCTAGGAAATGCTCCTATTTCATGGAAATGTAAGAAATAAGATTCTGTCTCAAAGTCATCCACTGAAGCAGAATATCGTGCAATGTCTGCCGCTTGTTCTGAAATAATATGGTTGCGTGGTCTTCTTGCTGAGCTTGGATTCTCTCAACAACAACCAACTCCGCTGCATGCTGACAATACCAGTGCCATTCAGATTGCAGCAAATCTGGTTTACCATGAACGGACGAAACACATCGAAGTTGATTGTCACTCTATTCGAGAAGCCTATGATAGAAGAGTCATCAATCTACCACATGTCTCAACATCTATTCAAATAGCTGACATCTTCACTAAAACCTTGACACGTCAACGAGACAATTTTCTACTTGGCAAATTGATGCTTGTAGATTTACCAGCATCAATTTGAGGGGGGATGTCAACAGAATTATTGGCAATAATGAGTTAATTATTAGAAATAATTCTGTAGATATTGTATATTTAATTGTAATATGTATTCTCTTAATTAACATAATTAGCTGTAAATGCAAATATGGCAGTTTAGCTAATTTAGTGGGTTGAATATTCAACCTGACAACTTGTAACTACAATATTTATATGAGAGATCAGAATGAAAAGAGATACGGTTTCTTTGACCAAAACTTTCTTAGTTAACAGCTTCGTTGCTAGCTTCTGGTGGCAGAGTATGAAGAATAATTTCTAGTGTGGTTTGACGAAGACTCTGAACAGAAGGTGTTAACATTAGACGAGTTTCTCCACTTAGTAAACGTATATCAGCATCTGGTACTATTCAGAGTTGGTGATAAATATGTGAACTATTTATACTATTAAAAACAAGTTGTGTTGTCTTAACAGACTATCAACTCGAGTTTACGGGATTGCAAGGCTTAAGAAAAGTCAGTAGGCTCTATGGATGTCTGCTCCTAACGGCTCTATTAGTACAGAACCTCTTGAAGACTCAAAGGTTAAACGTGATACATACTAGATTCAGAAACTGTTGTGAATCCATCTTCAATGTCTCTTGTACTATGGAGCAAAAGTATAGACACTTGAACAAGTCCCTTTTTCAATGGCTAGTTCTGAAAAGGCTATATATATGGCTGAAGATTCAAGATTGAACTTTAACAAGGATTCTTCTGTTGAAGAAGTAGCAAGATCAAGCAATTATCAACTCTATGTAATATGCAGATTTTATGTGTTATTAAAAATTTTAAAATGATAGTATTTTAGTTTAAAATATTGATATATATTTTTAGCGAATAATTGTAAACTACTTATTAGTTTCATTTAAAATAATATTATATTTGTCATAAAATATATGTTCTTGATAAACAAATTGCAAGGATTAATATTCTTGGTAGAAGTAATAATTTACAATATTTAGTGATATTAATATTTTAACATATGGTAAATATAATAACTTTAGTCTTACAACATATAGTTAGTTATTGTTTTTATTTCAAACATAAAATACATTTTTATTACTATATGAATATTTGTTTTTTTTTTCAATATCTTTTTTAGTCATGTATGTTTATCTCGAGAATCATTTTCCTCCCTTAACTTAAAAAATGTTTTTATTAGTCTCTTAACTCTTTAAAACATATCATATTAGTCATTTTCATGTAATTAGCTATGAATTTAGCGACTTATTTTTCAGATTATCTGTTGTTAATTAGACAAAAAAGACTAAAATGACACATATAAAAAAATTAATGGATCAATATAAACATTTTTTAAGTTAAGGGACTAAAATGAACCTCAAGGTAAACATAAAATAACAAAAAGGATATTAAGCCTTTTTTTAATGATGATTTTTTTTATATGTTGAATTTTTTTTAAAGCAAGCAGAGGCAGTGTGATCTTCAACAACCTAACTAGATTAAGATAATAAGAACAGAACAAAAAATTGAGAGACATAAAATTAAATTTAATGTAATAAAAATATAAGTAAAATGGGTTTTATAGAATAGGTTAAAATGGTAAATTAATCACAGATCTTAATCAAAGTTATAGTTCACAATTTGTGAGAGAGAAATGCTTTAATTCGACAGTCTTTTTATTATTGTTTGTTTTTTTGGTGTATTTGGTGGTTTAGGGACCAAATTATTTTCAACATCAAAGTAGGCAATTTCAATGTTATAGTTCAGAGAATCATTTCATTTTCTTTGTGGTGGTTGCCTTTTGGTTCTTAACTGAGAAATCATTGTAATTATAATGAATTGTACAAATGTCCATTTAATTATTTGTACGAGAATTTGATATTTGAAGGTGGTGGTGCTGTAATTTGTTTTTGGGTTGGAGTACGCCTTAGTACTTATAATGAATGAATGTTTGCTTATAAAAAAACTAACACAACCCATCAAATTAAATTTTTGGTGCAAAGCTAGAGGTTTGTAAGCTCCCCCTTAGTTTTATATTTAAGAAAACTAAAAAAATATTTTAACTTTCTTTGGTAACATCAAAATACGACGTTTGTAAGCTCCTTCTAAGTCTAATAATATAAGGATGATGTTGTAAGCTTCTCCTTAGTTCTATGTACAATAAAGCTAAAATGTGTCGTCCGGAAAAAATTAACCATAATAACATAAATTGAAATACATAAAATATAAAAGAATAATATGTCCAAATTGAGTGGGTACAATTTCTAATTAAATACTACTATATATTTCTCCTTCTTTTGTCACATCAGAAAGAATAAAAAGAAAAGAAAAGAATTACACTCATAAATGTGTAGCACAGCATCATTATGTGATCAATTTCCAAGGAAGAGAAAACGATCAAGTAACAGGGGTCATCAAGGATTGTACAAAGCATAATAAATATTTATTGGTCATAATAGTTTCAAGAATCAAGTAAAGGATTTTATTATGTCATTTAGGTTACCTAGAAGCCATTTTAAAAGAAACCAAAGTCTAGTTCATTTTCATCAACATCCATGAAAATATCATAGAATCTTCAGCTGAGAGGAAAAAAAAGCTCTATTGTGACAGAAGTCACAGAGAACTCTAAGAGCCTGAACATTCAAGACCTTAAAAACCAGCGGTTTCATAAGCATCTTCTACTAGACCTATGTCATCTACCCTAAACACTTCAGGCGAGGCTTCGACATCAGTACCTCAAAATCCTACAGAAGCAGGTTTATCAATAGTTGTTTTGAAGCCAAGGAAGAAGTCCATGAAAAAGGCAAGGAGGAAGGGGATCAACAAGATGTTTTACCGTCTTGTTATCCCAAAAGCAGAGGACGAGGACATGGATGAAGATGAACCAAATATCAATTATGGCAACTAATTCTGCTACGAGGCACTAAATGACTTAGATAGAGCTTAGTCTTTGTTCAAACCAGTTCCTTATGTTTTTGTAATCCCTTATGCTTGATTAAGGAAAAAGTTATTTTGACCGGTATATATTATGATATTGTACAAACACTTCATTTACCCTATAGATTTTTTAATAAGGACATTAATGAAATAATAATATGAAAAGAACAATCATTTTAACATGTTAATAATAATATTTACAATTGTTCAAAGGATCTTAATAGGTCATAATACTAGACATCATTTCCTAGAGTCAGTATTTAAAATTGATTTGACTAAATCAATATTAAAATGGTGAATACTCAAGGAAATGAATGTAAAGATTCTATAAAAACCATAGCAGACTTACTCTCATAATCACTTAAACTTTTGAACAACAAAATGTATAAGCAAAAACATATTTGGGTTCCAAATAGAGATTTCAGAAAGACAACCATGCTAAATGCAGCAGCTCAAGCAAACAAAAGGAATGCAGCAACTGAAGGATCTACAAGCAAACAAGTGACTTCAGAAGCACACACTTCTTCAAGAACCTTAATTGAGACATATAGAAGAAGAAGAACTTCTAGGTCAAAACACAGAATACAACTAAGAAAGGAAGATGTAGAGTTTGCAAAGGAAGAATGGCAAGATTATTTAGAAAGTCTAAATATGTCACATGATCCTAGGGAATACCTAAGGGAAAATCTGAATGCCTATAAAGTCTTAACAATTTGTAATAGCTTCCAATTATTAATGAGAATCTTGCATATGTTGAGGTTTTAATCCTATTTGTTTTATCCTGTTGAACAAAATTATATATATATATATATATATATATATATATATATATATATATATATATATATATATATATATATATATATATATATATATATATATATATATATATATATATATATATATATATATATATATATATATATATATATATATATATATATATATATATATATATATATATATATATATATATATATATATATATATATATATATATATATATATATATATATATATATATATATATATATATATATATATATATATATATATATATATATATATATATATATATATATATATATATATATATATATATATATATATATAAAACAGTTAAGATTCACAAAAGCATGAATAATATTTGGATTAACAATAAGATTGCTTAATACAAAAAAAAAGTCTTAACAATTACAAGGCATAAATTTGCAGAAATCTAACATCAGAGTCTTTCATACGTAGCTTCAAAGTTGTCTATCCAAATTTTAGAAGAATCAACCTCTGAACTTATGATAACTCCTTGTTGGACTAGTAATTCTGAAAGAACTCATCCATATGGAATGAAGAATGTTTTTCCCTTGTGAAAAGAAGAAAGAGTCTCCTTTAAATATTCAAACATAACTTGAGGAAGTTCAATTTGCAAGTATGAATTAAGAAGAAGTAAACAATATTTTTCAATAGGGTTTACAAGGTATAGATCCTTGTCCTTATGAAGCAAGTTTGAATCCATAATTCGATTCCAAACAATTGCATCAAGACGAAGATTTGAGACCAGCGATATGTTAGAAGGTCTAAAAAGATGCGCCAAGTAGGAAGATAGCATTCCCAAACAAGAGTACTTAGGACTTCTCTAATCTTCTCATAATTGATCACATTAGTAATCAATTTAAAGGTTACTTTTAAAGAAACACTAGACACCTTAGAGAGAATAGCACACTCAAAATTTAGCTCAACGATGGAAGCATTAATTTAAAACTCTTTGACAAGACTTGGATAAGTGAAACCATAGAGCATCTCAAAGTATCCATTCCAAATTTGTTCAGACACAATCTCCTAGAAGTTAAAACCTAGCTTATGCAATTCATCAAAATCCATAAACTTTTCATTGATGACAACTAGTTAATTCAAAGGAGAATTGACTAGAGAATTCATCTCAAGTTTGGTTTGATCAGCACACAACCTAAGAAAATAAAAATAAAAATATTGAACAAGACTATAAAGGAATAAGAATCTTATCATAAAAAAGGACATACATGATGTTTCACAAGACAATGGGTAGATATAATATTAAAAGAAAAACACCACATGCAAGCGAGGCCTATGTGGAAGAAAGAAGTCAAGTTGGACAAAAGAGAGAAAGCACTCGCGGTTGTAACTCCCTGTATAATATATATCTAGAATAACATCATACAATTGTTATTATTTGGTATTGACACCATCATAATTGCATATTGGCAACATTTACATACTTGACCATCTCTAAAATTAAGAAACAACCTATGGTACAAAATATGGAAAGTTACAAAACAATAAAATCTAAGATCTTAGTACAATATCCGACATTGTAGACTATACGCAAAACACACCAGAATACTCATAATCTAGCTTCCCTTGAAACATCCATGAATAGCTCCAATAGCAAATTAAACCTATAAAAGATACCTGAAAAACAAAAATAATAATGGGGTGATATAATAACCTCAGTGAGTTCCCCTATCATATGGGTTCGCTAGGCTCTACAGGGTTCTTATCAAATACTAACTCAAGTCAAGGGAGAAAGGGAATAAGACTTGAGTTCACAAAGCTTGCAATGATTGGAAACTTTTCTCTTCAGTTTATCGAAACAAAAATAGTAATCGGGAAAAAATACAAAATGCAACGCAAGGGTGATTAGCCCAAACCAATCACAAGGATCCATACAATCATCTGTAAGATATGGCCAATGGAAAAACCAGACCTCTACTACATGGAATAACTATCTACCAAATATGGTCAATAGACACTAGACATCCACTGCGTGAAATCCATCATCAAATGTTGTCCATGAAATCTAGACATCCACTGCGTAGAACACACTCCCCTAATCAGATATGGTCAGTGGACATCAGACCTATACTGCATAGATTAAACTCGCCATCATATATGGCCAATAGATACTAGACCTCCACTGAATGCACCAAGCCCTTTCCACCAGATATGGTCAATGGATACTGGACTTCCAATATATGGATCTTATCATCCAAAAGATATTGCCCACGGAGTCCAGACCTCCACTACGTGGATACGCTTAACAGAGTTATAGTTATTCAACAATTACCATGTGATCATATCCATCCATCACATGTCATCCTACATGTTCCATATAAAGCATATTGGTTTATACTAAACTACATTTTAGAGACTACTTGTCCACGGTACACACCAAGACACCCTTGTGTCCAAGCATCACCATCTAAGTCAATTCTATAACCTAATTATCTTTCTAACTAATTTACCTGGTTAATCCTAGGTCTCTCACTCATCTTCATAGTGTTTTAAGCATGTTATCCCACAATCAACCATTAAATTAATATACATGTATGGCATAGCACATTATCAAACATGAAACACATATATGGTAATGCAACATGTCAAACACAACCAACATAGTAGTTCACATGCATAATAAGGTATACGAGACACTATTATCCACTACAAGAATTCTTTTTTAGTTCATGATCTCACATCATTATTTAATAATCCATTGGACTATCCTTCCAATGTTTCAAGTCTCATATCAATCAAATCCCCGGTTCATGAATTTTGGTGGGAACACAACCACACTTTTCACATGATATTCCATAATAAATTTCAATACAATTCTATACTATCAACCACACGTAGAGCATTGGAATAGCTTTCCAACACTTTCGATTGTGCCTCAATCAGAGTTAAAGTTCAACAGTTATGAAGAAAACAACGGATAAATCTGCATCCTTCCATGGTCGCTGAGCAACGGGAAAGCGATATTGGCCGCCTTGAGTTAGTTGTGGAAGCTCTAGGCGATTAGGAGGCAAAAAAAGTTTGCTTCAGTGGTTGTTGTGCAACCGCAAGGCGATAGCTTTCCAACAGCTTGCACAACCACGCTAGTAGGTTTTCAATTCTATAGAACATGAAATTGAGTACAGTCCCTCCCCAACACTAACCCACATGGCCAAAATATATCTAAACACCCCAAATAACATAACTTAACATAATATGGCATGTATTTCATCAAGAACATCAAGTAGCAACATGAAATTCACAATTTAACATGTTTTCACATAAAACCTAAATCCCCAAAATACATATTCATCTCTCCCAAAGCTATGACTAACTATGGAACTCACCTTGGAGATGGAAAAATTGAGATGGAGATGAATGTTGTGGAATTCTTATTCCTCTTTCATGAGTTCTTCTTCCTCTCTTCCGTTTCTCTCTTTATCTTATTTTATTTGTTTTCCTCTTTCTAACTTTCTTTATTCTCTTTCTCATATTCCCAATTGATAGTTTGTCATCTATCACCAATTGGCCAAATATTAGAGTTTCCAAAATATCTTCCCTTACATTTACTAATATTGGTATGTCTCTTTTATTAATAATTAATCTCTTTTGAGTTCACTAGTTTCTCTATTGGTCCCAACTGATAATATTTAGAGCACTTAGGAGCCTCAATTATTCCAATTAACAAAAGGTAGAGTACATAGGAACTCGATTGATCCCAACTGACACCCAATTGAGCATTTAAGAAAATATGGGGTATTACAATCATTACCCAAGAGTTCTTATCCAACAGATTTCCTGAATCCACTAGATGATTATCAACTTTATGAAATTTTAAGTAATAAAAAAAGTTTTCAAAAACCTTTTACTTATAATGTTTTATCAGAAGTAAAGAATCCTTTTTTGAATCTTAGAGCCTGACAATTTTTAGATGCTATCATTCGTCAGAGTCTAGTAGATCTAGACTTCGATTAAGACATCTTCTATCTGTCATCAGTCTTAGAGATTCTATTTAGAATCAAGCATTTTCTCTTAAATCAAGAGTCATGCTTAATTAATAAATATTGAATTGGTTTCTTGACAGCTAAAAAATAGCAGTATCATCTCAATAAGTGAGAAACTTGTTTCCATAAATATGATTATCATCTAGCTAATGATATATTCAGTATAGATAAATACAACATAATTTCTTCTTAAATATTCCTGAAGATTATTTAATCAAGAGAAATTTTCTAGAAATCTAACAGAGACGTTGTATTTGATCATACACAAATATCTCATTGAATCAAGAAATAAGACATAAAAGAACAGAAAAACATTTTTTTTAATCAGGCATATATGAGTATTCAGATTTAAACATAGAATCTAAATACTGTCTTGAGTGGATTTTGATTCAATGATTTTTAACTATTGACTCCACTTATTTCACCAAAATCAGTATCTCTAGCAATTGAGTCTTGGATGTAGGCTCTTTTTCATCAAATGTTATAAACAACCTTTGACTAAGTACCATGGAAGATGCCTTTGCTCCTTTCTTCGATATTTTCAGCAAATGCATTTTGATTAATGGTACCCATATTTCTATGAGACCAAAAATGTGTGTTCTGACAGACTTTTCTTTGCTTTATGCCTCAATGTGATAGCAGTAACATGATTCATTTTAGAGTACGAGTCTAGGATTAGTTATGGTATAAACAAGATCTTGTTCTTAGCAGAGTCATTGATTTATAAATATTTGACAAGTGTAATACCCCATGTGTCTGTAAGTTCTCTAAGTCTCATCAGTTGGGACTAATAGAGTGACCAGTGGACTATGAAGAGGTCAATTATTGATAAAGAGACAACCCAATATTAATAATTATAAGATATGATATTTTGATAACTCTAATATTTTGTCAATGGGTGTTAGATGGCAAAATATCAAAGGGAGATATTTATGTCATTAACTACTATTATATATATATATATATATATATATATATATATAAGAGAAATAAAATAGATAGTAAAAAATAGAGAGAAAGAAGAGAAAAGATGAGAAAGGAAAAGAAGAAGAAGGTGAAACGCATCATCATTCATCTCCATCATCAATCATATTCATCAAAAGTGACTTTCATTAGTTAGGTAGCATTAGGGGCAGAAAATGAAAATAATGGTTGGTTAGGTTTTGATATGTGTGGATTCTAATGTTGTGAAATCCATGAAAAGCTTGTGTTTGTATGATAAATCATGTCATGAATTGTGTTCTAGTGTTGTGTATATGGTTGTTTTGGTGTATATGAGTCTCATGAGGAGTGGGGGTTGAAAACCCCTTTGTAACTACACTATTTCTACAGGAAAGAATCCTGGATACGCAGAGTTTGCATTGCAAGCTCTAGCAAACTGTAGGCCAACCTCTCTTCTTGCTACGCTCGCATTGTGAGCCAGAAGCGAAGTGAAAGCGAACGTTCGCCCATAGCTTGCACAACAAACACTGAGGCCTTTCGCTACTGCCATCATTTTTCCTAGTTCACACAGCAAACTCAAAGTGAAGAATGTCGCCTGGCCTTTACACTGTGAACCCTGTAGTGTATTTAATGTTTTGTTTTCTTCATAACTTTTGAACCGTAACTCGGATTGAGGCACTTTCGGATGCATTGGAAAACTATTCCAATGTTATATGTGATAATTGGCTATATGAATTAGTTTGATAGGATGGCTTTGAATTTAAGAATGTGGAATATTATATGAATAAGTAAAGATGAACACCTAGTGTTGTGTTGAGCACTATGTGATTGATTAATCTTTGGTGAGGGGCTTGGCTCCGAAAGGCCTAACTATCATGTGATCACAAATTAATCGAGAATTTTGGTAGAGGAATAATGATGATTTTATGCCTTATGTGAGATGTTTATGCTTGATGCATTATACTAGGTTACCGTATGTGTTTATGCATGCTATATATGAATGTGATTGTATGATAACATGCTAAAAAGACTATAAAATTAGTGAGGAAACCCTTGATATTAACTAATAAAACAATTAGTAAGATGGTTAGGTCATGATGAATAACATAGATGGAAATGCTTGTGCAAGGATGCCTAGGTATGTATCATTGGCAAGTGGTTGCCTAGTTGTGAGAAGAGATTTGTATGGAACATGTATGATTTATGTTGTTTATGGTTAAGGCAAATGTGATGCCTTGTGATTGTTCAATATAATCCCACTTTCCTTAGTGATTACATAAGCGAATGGAGCCTATAGGTAAAGAGACTTATGATGGGGGAAGACCCATGAAAAGTGACGATTCATAAGGTTGATTATATGTCCCTTAGAATCTAAGTCTATTCAACCCTATGTTATGCTTTATCACGTGGTCCAAAACAATTCCTTAAGATTTTTCGTTCCAAGAGTTGAGGCTTATATAGAGTGCTCCCACGAAATGTACGCACTATTATTTGATAGGTATCTATGACCCGTGCCGAAAACTCTTGTGTGGGTTGGCGAGGGAAAGTTACTTATTAGATAGGTATTCATGACCCGTGTCAGAAACTCTTGTATCGGTTGGTCGAGGAAAGTTACCTATGAGCTAGATATCTATGACCCGTGTTGAGAACTCTTATGTGAGTTAGCTGGGGAAAGATATCTATATTACAAGGATCTGTTGTAACACCCCAAATTTTATTGGAATATTTATTTAATTTACTTAAATATAAATATTCGCATTTTTGGTGATTTTTGGTGGTTGGTGTGAAATATTGAGAATTATAAAATTTTAAGTTATTTATTTAAATAATAGTATATAATATAAATATATTGGTATTATTATTAATTTAAATAAATATAAGTTAACTAAGGGCTAATTGGATAATTGAGGAGGAGTTAGTGAGGGTAATATTGGAAATCCAAATTTTAAGGCCCAAGGTTAGATTTAACAAAAAGGAATTTTGATGGGATTAAGATTCATTCTTTTTAGACCGTGAAAAGAAATTAAGGCCAGAGCTCTGAGGAAGAGGTTTGAGGCAAAAGCTTCGAAAGGTTTTCTGAAAGGCAAAGAGAAGGCTTAGAGTCGGCAATTAAGGTATGAGGAGTATTGCCGTCGTTATTTTCAATGTATAATTTCAAAGTATTTAAAGTCAATTTAAGGATTTGAGGCTGATTTTGAGATAAAGGGAATTAGGCCTTCATGACCAAATCCTATTTTCGAGGTTTTAACCGTATAGAGATTTGAACTAATGGCCTGATAGATTCGAGGCTGATTTGGGTTAAAAGAAATTTGGCCTTCGTGGCCAAAGATCTGGTTTGACATTTTTTTAACCTGTAGGGAAATTAGATAGTGAGAAACTCTAATGATTGCGGTGTAGTTGTAAGGATTTATGGGAATTAGAGCGATGATATGATATGGGATTAGGATAATAATTCATGGATTTTGTGCCTTCATCATCGTAAGACCTTAGGGATAATTTAGGGTTGTTTTTGGGTTATTGGGGAAGTGAATCGTTGAACTTTTGAGTTGATTTTAGGTTCTGGTGCGTAACAGCATTTTGCTGTAATCGCGTGTTCGCATAACGAACGAAGCTCGTCTCAAAATCGCACTATGAAGAATCCTTCGTACAACAAAGAAATTCTCCCCAGACTCACACAGCGAACTTGCTAGTGAACGTAGTAGAGTTTCGTGAATTCTGACCTTGTGCAGTGATGCCTTAATGTTTTGATCTTGTGATTTTTTTTACGAATTAAAATGAGTATGACGGTGAATTCTATGTGATTTGTACATGATTATATGATGATTCCTATGATGTAATGATTGATGAACTATGATGATATTTCCATGAGTTTTGATGATTCTATGATGACATGATTTTCGATGATGATGATTATGATGAATGATGATGCACCTATGATGTTATTATGAGGATGGTTATTGACGTGTGCATCATGCATTCATGTGCATCTGAACTTCAGTTCAAGACCTTGATTTCTTTGGCTTCAATCCCATTGTGCGGATTTGAGGTATTCTGGTGTGCACCGGTTCTCGAGTAGAATCGATCCTATTGATGGAAATCTATGGAGGGTTGATGGCCCAGTTGTTGTACCCCAAAATTTTCTCAACCTTTTCTTTACCCTGGCTTTTGTTGCTTTGTATTCTAGCATATTTGCATTGCATAGCATTTGTTCACGAGGCATAGGATCATGGTTTTCCTGTGGCTCAAGGCTCATTTTTTAGTGCAAGAGATCGAACAACAAGCATCAGAGGCTCCGACATTTATTTTTCCCAGCGGTCGAGCGGTCGATTTTATTTTATTTTGCAGGTTATTTCAGTACAGGAGACAACATTCAGGCCATATCAGGCATTCTCATGATCGGAATATTCAAGAACAAGTTTCAGAGGCTAAGAAGAGCTCAAAACGGCAAGAAACGGGCAAACAGGCAGGTTTCCCTCCAAAAGGCGCCAAAATTCAAATTTTGAAGGTGTTAATCGGTTAACACATATGGTTAACTGGTTAACCAAGTCAAAATCAGTCAAACAAGGGGTTTTTTAAGGTGTTAATCGATTAACCTATATGGTTAACCGATTAACCAATGCATATTTTGCCTCTGTACATGTATTTTCAAGGCAGCCCATTTTGGGGTCCAATTTTGATCACTTGAGAGTTCATTTTTGCACTTGGGAAGGATCTAGAACCTCTTTAAAATTTGGTTAATTTTCATTTCCCCCCAAAACCCCATTCATCATTCCAAACCTTGATTTTCCAATCCACTTTCCAAACCTTGCTTTGGATCCAAACCAATAGCGTATTTAAGTAATTCATTCCAAACCACACTCATTTAACTCTCATAATTTCCATTTCAAATTCAGAATTGATCTCATTCTCTCTCAATTCATCCATTTCCAAAACCTCAATTCAAAGCTCATCAACATTTGAGTTCATTGATTCTCCTTTGGAATCAATCAATTATTGAGTTAAAACCTCCATTCATTGTTCTAATTGGAGCATTTTCTTCCTTCAATTTTCGTGCAAGTTCAGATATGGATTTTGAAGTGATTGTGGAAGAGCTTATTTGGTCAATTCTAGCTTAATTATGGTGGATCTTCACTCCTATAACAAGGATTTGCTTGGATCTTGAAGTTTTCCGGGTTTCTTGCTTGATTCTACTCAATTATAGTTAGATCAACAATTACCGAATCAATTCTCCAATTCGTAGGTTGGATTTCTGATCCAATTTAATTTTCGAGCTTATTTGCATGTTCATCATGTCGATCTTCATATTTGATTTAATTGTGAGTGATTTGATTCATTTGATCCATGATCTTGCTGTTTTATCATGTTTACATGTTAATTGTATCACTATTTGCTTGTGTAATTTCGTGCATAATTGATTAAGTGGGCATTGGTATGATTTGGATAAGTGCTTATGTGTTGAAAAATGATTCTGCTTTGTTGTTTTCTGTTGTTGACACAGTGTTAATCGGTTAACGCATATGGTTAACCGATTAACCAATTCTAGATTTCAAATTTTCAAACATTTTTAAGGTGTTAACCGATTAACCCCTGGGATTAATCGATTACATGTACGAATTTCCATATTTTCAAACATTTTTCAGAGGTTAACCGATTAACCTCTAGTGTTAACCGATTAACACTGTGTCAGCAGCTTTGTTTTGTGTTTTTGCTTGCTTGTTTGTATACTGTTTCACTCCGAATCATTGTAGATCAATATGATGCATTAGACGTGAAATGTTTTGGATGTTTGTCACTGTTTGTGTTTGTTTAATCATGAATTTGTCAACATGTGTGTTCATTTTCCACTTGGATGCATGCTTATGGATGTGGTTCAATGTGTTGATTCTTTGCGTGTTTGTTTGCTTTCATCCTTTGCTTTCTCTCCAATGTTTGCATCATGTTGCATCGCTGTTGAGGTCAAGATGCGCTTGTGGCGGCTGCTGCCCCACACATTTTTCCTCCCTCCCACCATTCTACTTGTGCATTTATGTGTTTGCATATTGCATTTTGTTTTGCTTTCTCCTTTTGTCTTCCTTTACCATGTTCCCATAGGATTTAATCTTCCTTGTTTAAGGTTGGTTATAGACATTAGGTTCACAACTATGCATGATAACATGAGCTAGATCCCTTATCTCAATCTTAGGATCATTTTTGCATGACAACTTTTAGGTTTGAGTTAGTCTCCCTTTAGGTTTGAGTTAGCTCACTCATAAAATACTTAATAAAGATTAACGATTGTGGTACGCTACGAGCCTTAAGTATTTAGGAAATGGTGATTGAGTGGCTTCCTCTCAATTGCTTAGAGTGTTTAGTGTACACCCTTAGGGTGATATGCGATGCATTCGCCCCTAATTCATAGTCTTTAGTGCAACATGAGTTACAAACAAAAAAAAACTCGAAACACTTCTTCTCTAAAAGACTTCAAAAACAAACAATCAAACTTATTTTTGTCCTTTGGGACCCTTAACTTTGGAAAACCATTTTCATAAGGAGAGTTTTGTTAACTCTTGGTTCTATCGCAAACAGTAACGCCTAAGTCTCCAATGGTTGAGCTGCATACATCAACTGCTAGAACTAATTGTTAACCCTACTCGGGTAAAAACGTTTGAACCAACCTGTGGTCTTGTTAGCCCGAACTACGTTTGCTCTGATCTTTCATACCAGATGAAAGTACGTAGGCACAAGATGCGATGTCTTGGAAAGCAACCTTCCCCACCTTTCACCCGTAGTTAGCCGAACTACGTTGACTCTAATTTCTCATACCAGACAGGAATTCGTAGGCCTAGAGCAACGATGCTCTGTCGAGTCCTCCTATTTCTTTTCTTTTGTCCCTGAGACCTTTAGCTAGATAGTTTTAACACCCTTTTAGATAGACAACAAGCGTGGATCTCGTCGAGTATGACAGACGTGAGGGGTGCTCATACCTTCCCCTTGCGTAACCGACTCCCGAACCCGAGATTTGGTTGCGATGACCGATCTTATCCCTTTTTCGCAGGTTTTCTCTGATCGTTTCCTTTCCCTCTTTTGGGATAAATAATGAACGATGGCGACTCTTCTGTCTTTGCCGGCCTCTTTTTTTAACAGTAGTGACAGCTGGCGACTCTGTTGGGGATATGAACATCCCTTATGCGAGTCAATCCTAGCGCTTGTTTGTTTTTCTTTTGGTGTGTACATGTGTGCTTTATCTTTATTTATTCCCGCATTTTACTTTCCGCATTGTATCATTATTGTTATGCTGCTGTGGGGATGGGATTGATTATGATGAGTGAAAAGCCAAACCCAGGCTTGAGTATAAACCTAACATTAGTTGTGGAGACTAGTGGGGGGGCTGTTTGCTTAGCAGATACAGTTCCCCATGAAATTCGCACTTAGACGAGATTCTCTTTGATGGTTTCCTTTCCGGTCCTTAGGATCTGAAGGGATTTTGGACTTGAGGGTTGTCGACTCTGGGGACCGATCATTTGGGATTCAGCTAATTGAGGCCGCTTCGGGAGATGATGATGCTAAACCAGAAATGGTGAACGTATCATCGTTTCTTGAAAGTTTGTGACGCTGATGAACACATAGGATGCCGAACTTGTTAATGGATAGGTCCGTACCTATGAGAGGGATTAGGTTATGCAGGAAACCTTGGCTTTCAGACTACCCGATTTTCTTTACAGTATGAATCAGTGTTCTTGATACAAGGGGTCCTAATGTCAGTGTTTGTTTATTACTAAAGCGGAGCGCTGGTTCTTCTCGATCAACAACACAACAATCTTGGTCCCCTATTTGCATTTGCATTTGCATTTTCATCTGCATTTCATTAACATGTATCTGTGTTGCAAGTGCATATCTCCTCCCCGATTCTAGTGGTCTTGTTCCTTATTTCCTGACATGGAGCCTTTGAAGAGGACAGTTGCCTACATGTTTCTAACCCCAGATGTTAGTTCTTTACGGAGCTAGATTGCTATGGCTGATGGGAAGGTGATGGAAGATTTCAGGGAGTCTTATGGGAGACTGACGAGATATGTTTGCAAGCCTTCAGCACATGAGATCAGTGGTGTCTATCCTCTTCTGCAGTTTTATGATGCCTAGCTGAGATGCTTCGTATTTCCTGATTATGTTCTGGCTCCTACCTTGGAGGAGTATTCTGAGTTGCTAGGTATTCCTATTCTTGATCAGATGTCGTATTTCCATATTGATGTTGAGCCTGATCTGGCTAAGTTCGCTGCTGTATTGCATTTGGATTCTTCAGAGTTGAAGGGGAAGCTTGTTAAGAGGAGCGGGACTTATGGTTTTCTTTTGCCTTTTCTGGTTGAGAAAGCTCAGCAGTTTGCCAAGGATGGGTGTTGAATTATGTTTGGCGCTATCCTAGATCTTTGCATTTACGGCATTGTACTGTTTCCTAATCTTCAGACTTTGTAGATGTGGATGCTTTCTACTTGCTAGCTTCAGGGAACCCGGTACCCACACTTCTAGGAGATGTTTTTCATTTTGTTCACCACAAGAATGAGAACCGAAGGGGAAAGAAGGTCTCTTGCTGCATTCCTTTGTTATACCGGTGGTTTGCTAGTCACATGCCCAAGACATGTCCGTTTGTTGACACGGCTGATACTTCAGAGTGGTCGAATAGGTTGATGGGATTGTCTGTGGAGAACATCATTTGGTTTGACAGGGATATACTTGGTTCAAATATTATTTATAGTTGTGGTGGATTTCCTAACATCCCTTTGGTCAGAAGCAAAGGATGCATCAACTATAATCCTTTGTTGTTGGTCAGACAGTTTGGATATGCGCTGAGAGATCCTACTAAGGAAGAGGAGATACATGACTCTCTATATCTCACTGGTTTATTGGAGGGTGATGCTTTAGCCAGATTAGAGCATGCTTGGAGTAGTGTTCACAGGAGAGGGAAAGCAGCCTTAGGGAAGAGTAACAACCGAGCTTATGACCTTACTTGTCTTGGATTCGTGAGAGGGCTACGAAGTTCTTGATGTTGTTCCCTTCAGTTGAGCCATTGTATCCTCTCATGATCGAGGAACCTACTACCGTGGATATTCAAAAGTATAATCAATTGTGGTTCGAAAAAGAAGAGTTGCGGAAGACAAATGAGGAGTTGGAGAAGGAGATTGCTCAGCTTCGGCATGAGAAGAATGAAACAACTTATTCTTTGAGGAAACAGACTAAACTGGTGAACAGGTTAGGTACGAACTTTGACCAAGCAGATTGATGCCAGAGAACGGATGGGTCTAGATATGAATAATGTTAATAGTGTTCTTGCTACTAAGAAGAAGGATCTGGACAAGGCTTACTTAGAGATCTCTAAGTTCAATTCATTGTGGAATTCCACGCTCACCAACAACAAAGAGCACGAGGATGGTTTGAAGCTACAAATCAGCAAGCTGAAGGCTCAGCTCAGAGCAAAGGATGAGAAGATTTTGGATGAAGCTTCGCTCAGATGACATAATGATTGTAATTTGTTTGAAGCGCTTGCAACCTTGGAGGATTTCAAAGCTAGGGCCGATTCCAAGAGATGCAAGCTTGAGGCATGCTTTGGAGAAGGAGCTTGTGAGGACCATATTGAGAGTCTACAGTCTACTGTTAGCCAACAGGAGCTGCTCATACAGGGTTTACTCGCTAGACCAGATCATCCCCAGATGCAGGAGTTACTGGCGGATTTTCGATCTCATTACCCAGCTTGATTGTCTTTATCTTTTCCTTTGTATCTTGTTTCTTAGGCTTGTTTGTACTGACCATCACCAGTTTTGTTGGTTGAGGTATTTCTATTTGTACTCAGTTGATGTTTGTACATTGCCTTTTGGCCTGTTATATACGAGGATTTTCGGTTTATATGCTTGTCTATGGGGTTCTCCATTGTCACGTGTTTCTTCCGGAAACTCGAATCGAGGGGGAAATTTCCCTATAGCATATATACATGTTTGCATTTTTCATTTTCCGCATTACAGGTGCATCGGAACCGTATTCTTATCTCTTGTGATTTGTAGTGTGTTTTCAGGATTGATGACAAGACGAATCACCATTACGCAACCAGGGGAAATCAGAAGAGAATCATGGAGCAGATGCAGGTAGAGATGCAGGAGATGAGAGATAGAATGGCTCAGTTCATAGAAGTCATGCAGAATGTTGCTAATGGGCAATAACAACTCTGGACCTTAGTGCAACCCTTGATTGTATGAGTTGACAACGACAGAGTGCTACATGGTGGGAATGCTACTAATCTTCCCATTGTTAAAACTCAGCGCACTAATAATTCTATACCTTTGGTCATCCTCAATGCTGGTGAGAACGGTAATGGCAATGGTGCTGGAAATGGGAACGTGACTGGGAATGGCAATGGAAACTTTGAAACCAACGATAATGTTGGTGGAGGCAATGGTAATGCTGGGAATGGTAACACTGGAATTACTGGTCAGGGTAATGTGTATGGGCTTGAAGCTAATGGGGCTAACCAGGGTAATCTGCATCAGCCATGGATAGAGGATCGTCAGGAAGATATTTTCTCGGTAAGGGATATTGGTGGTGAAATACCTTCTGAAGCGAGTAGAAGATTCAAATTGTTGGAAGACAAGATGAAGAACTTCGAAATTCAAAACTCTATGGGCCTTGATATGGCCAATCTGGGGCTGATCTCTGATCTGAAAGTGCCGCTGAAGTTCAAAGTCCCTGACTTTGATAAGTACAAGGGTACTACATGTCCTAGAGTTCACTTGCGCTCGTATTATAGAAAGATGTCTGCGTATTCGGACGATGAAAAGATGTTAATGCACTTCTTTCAAGATAGTTTGTCTGGTCCTTCTCTTGAGTGGTACATGGGGCTGGAGCCTGCTAATGTCCGTAGCTGGAGGGACCTAGCTGAAGCTTTTGTGAAACATTATCAATAAAACAGCGACCTCGCTCCCAACAGGGTTCAGCTGCAAAATTTTACTCAGAAGAACAATGAATGTTTCAAGGAATACGCCCAAAGGTGGCGCGAATTGGATGCAAGAGTACAACCTCCGATGGTGGAGCGTGAGTTGATTGACATGTTCGTCACTACTTTTCCTGGGGTATACTACGAGAAGCTCATCAGTAGCATGTCGGGTAGTTTCTCTGACTTGATAATTACCGGTGAACGGGTGGAGAATGGTATAAAACTCGGAAAAATACATGCAGGTGAAATGCCCTCAGCTGGAGGAGGAGGAAAGAAAGTGTTTGGTAACAAGAAGCGCGAAGGTGAAACCAATGCGGTATCTAGTTCTCGGGGGAGAGGTAGAGGTCAGCACCAATATCGTCAGCAGCATGTTGCTAGCATTACGATTCCTGTACCACAACAACAACAACCACAATAACAACAACGACAACAGCAGCAGAATCGTCAAGGTTATAGAAGATTCCCGGATCGGCCCAAGACAGCAAATAGAGTGTTTGATACACTGCCGATGCCATATTCCCAAGTACTTATGACATTATTACAATTGCAGTTGATCCAAAAGAGGACTTTGGCTCCTCTGATAGGTACACCTCCACCCGGTTATGATACGAATTCACGGTGCGAGTTCCATTCCGGGGCACCTGGCCACACCATTGATAACTGCAAGGCATTCAAGCACAAGTTACAGGATCTAATAGATAGCAAAGCAATAGATTTTTCTCACGATGCGCCTAATATTATGCAGAACCCTATCCCAAATCATGGGCTGGCTAGGGTTGGTGCTATTCTGGTAGAGGAGAATTTAGACCTGATAACTGATGTAAATGAGCTGAAGACGCCATTTGCTTTTGTGAAGGATAAGCTGCTTAGAGGGGGTGTGTTCCCGAGTTGTAACAAAGATTGTGTCGACTGTTTGAGCCATCCTGAGGAATGTGATGACTTGAAAAGACGTATCCAAAGCATGATGGATGATGGAACGTTGCAATTTGATCGGACTGCTGAGAAGAAGCCTGTTGAAGTCCTAGATGAAGAACAGGATGAAATCGCGACGATTTCGATCCCGTACAAGACCATTACTATTTCAGCGCCTCCTAGGCCACCGACAGTCATTATCACTAAAGCAGGTCTTGTGCCATACGAGAGTACCAAAGCTATTCCATCGAATTACGGAGCTGAGTTATATTGCAATGGACAGAAGGTAGAATTGAAGAGTACGCCCGTTGATTCGGTAGATAATCTGGTTGGAGCCGGAGGAATTACTCGAAGCGGCAGAATCTTTTCATCGCCCGAGGTGGTGGCTGAGAAAGCTGATAAGGGGAAAGGTAAGTTGGTGGTGGAAGAAACTTCTCGGGCTGGCGAGAAGGAATATTTGGAGAAAGATGTGGAAGAGTTTATGAAGCTGATTCGTAAAAGTGACTACAAGATAGTCGATCACTTGCAGCAAACTCCTTCCAAGATTTTTATACTATCACTGATCTTATGCTCGGAGGCACACTGGAATGCGTTGTTAAGGATTTTAAATACTACTTACGTGCTGCAAGAAATATCGGTTAATCAACTCGAAGGAGTGGTAGCGCATGTAAATGCAGGGAACGGTCTTGGCTTTACGGATTTAGACTTGACGCCCAAGGGAAGAAACCACAATTTGGCATTGCACATTTCAATTGAATGTCGGGGAGCAGTTACGTCACACGTCCTTGTTGATATAGGGTCATCTCTGGATGTACTTCCAAAGAAAGCATTAATGAAGATAGATCTCAGGGCCTTTATTGTACACCAAGTGATTTGGTTGTACGCGCTTTTGATAGAACCCGAAGATCTATTTTTGGGGAGATAACCTTGCCTATTCAGGTGGGCCCAAAGGTATTCGATGTGGTATTTTATATTATGGAGATTCAGCCTGCTTATAGTTGTCTGTTAGGTCGTCCGTGGATTCGTTCTGATGGGGCTGTTACATCCACTTTGCATCAGAAGCTTAAATATATGGTTGGCGGAAGTGTTGTGACAGACTGTGGAGAGGAGGACATAATGATTAGTCATCTGTCTTCTTTCAATTATATTGAGGTGGACAGAGAAATTCATGAAACCCTGTGTCAGCCCCTCGAAGTTGTTCAGGTCAAGGACAAATCTCCAGTGGTGAGTAAAGCGCCGGAAGTGGCCATGTCATCGTTTAAAGAAGCCCAAGCAGTAGTGCAGACTGGGGAATCTCAAGGATGGGGCAAAGTGCTAGACATACCTCAGAAGCAGGACAAATCTTCGCAGAGCGCGTCGCGCTACAAGGAGCCCATCAGGTTTACCAGTGGGGGTGTCATCTTTAAGTAGATCAATGCCATTTTCGATGATGAAGATGGGGGAAGTGATTGCGATATGGATGCTTGGATAAAGCCGTGCGCTCCAGGACAGAATCTATGCAACTGGTCTATTGAGGAATTCGTCTAAGTGACAACTGAACAATAATGCTTTGTTTTTTCGATTATTGTATGACCCTATGTTCTACCCGGAGCATAGCGGTATTCTGTTTCAGAGCTTATGTTTATGTTTGAACATTGTTCCATCAATTAATCAAAGGGCGTTTTTCTCATTCAAATTTTGTGATCTTTGTCTTTCTTATTTTTGTTTTTTAACAATAAAATGGCAATGTGGTTTTGTGCTTGTTTTTGCATATCATTTGAAGCATTTAACCATTTTCATTGCAGGATTCACATTGTAGATGACACCGATTCAAAACCTTCTATGACTCGCTTCAACTTTGATCACCCGATATTTCAAGCTGAAGAAGAGATTGATGAGGATGAAGACTTGCCAGAAGAGCTAGCTAGACTTTTGAAACAAGAAAAGAAGATCATTATGCCTCATCAGAAAGAGATTGAGGTCATCAATTTGGGTTCTGAAGAAGTTGCAAGAAATGTCAGAATAGGGGCTGCGTTACAGAGTGACATCAAGCAAAGACTGATTGAGATGCTTCGAGAGTATAGTGACATCTTTGCCTAGTCGTACGAAGCCATGCCCGGGCTTGACACAGACATTGTGGTTAATCGCTTGCCGTTGCATGAAGAGTGTCCGCCAGTCAAGCAGAAGCTTAGAAGGACAATACCAGACATGGCTGTAAAAATCAAAGGGGAAGTCCAAAAGCAGTTGGACGCAGGATTTTTAGCCGTGACAACTTACCCTCCGTGGGTCGCCAACATCGTACCAGTACCAAAGAAGGACGATAAGGTACGAATGTGTGTTGATTACAGAGACTTGAATAAGGCAAGCCCAAAGGATGATTTCCCGCTCCCTCACATTGATGTGTTGGTTGATAACACTGCTTAATTTTCCGTGTTTTCCTTCATGGACAGTTTTTCGGGCTATAATCAGGTCAAAATGGCACCGGAGGATATGGAGAAAACGACGTTTATCACGCCGTGGGGGGCGTTTTGCTACAAGGTAATGCCTTTTGGGTGTAAAAACGTAGGGGCAACCTACCAGCGGGTAATGGTGACTCTCTTTCATGATATGATTCATCATGAGATTGAAGTATATGTTGATGACATGATTGCGAAGTCCCAAACGGAGGAGGAGCATCTGGTAAATTTGTTGAAGCTGTTTGAAAGGCTCAGGAAATTCAGGTTGAGATTGAAACCGAATAAGTGTACTTTTGGAGTTCGGTCCGGAAAGTTATTGGGGTTTATTGTCACTGAAAAAGGAATCGAGGTCGATCCTGCAAAAATAAAAGCAATACAAGATATGCCAGCGCTAAAAACAGAAAAAGAGGTATGTGGTTTCTTGGGGAGATTGAACTACATTGCTCGGTTCATATCTCATCTCACAGCCACGTGTGAACCAATGTTCAAATTGTTGAAAAAAGATCAGGCGGTCGTCTAGAACGAAAATTGTCAAAAAGCATTCAAAAAGATAAAAGAGTATTTGCAGGAGCCTTCAATAATGATACCTCTAGTAGCTGGAAGGCCATTGATAATGTATTTAACGATTCTTGAGAACAGCATGGGTTGTGTTCTTGGTCAACACGACGAGACCGGAAGAAAAGAGCATGCGATTTACTACCTGAGTAAAAAGTTCACAAACTGTGAGTCCCGTTACTCAATGCTTGAGAAAACATGTTGCACACTCGCTTGGGCTGCCAAACATTTAAGATAGTACATGCTGAATCATACAACCATGCTGATTTCGAAGATGGATCCGATTAAATATGTCTTTGAAAAGAAAGCGCTTTCAGGAAGGATTGCCAGGTGACAGATGGTACTGACAGAGTACGATATCCAGTATGTTTCCCAGAAAGCTATCAAGGGAAGTGTTCTGTCAGAATACCTTGCTGAACAGTCAATTGATGATTATCAACCAATGTAATTTGAATTTCCTGACGAAGACATCATGTTCTTAAAGATGAAAGACTGTGATGAGCCGTTGCACGATAAAGTGTTAGAACACAGATTGGTTCTTAATAATTACTCTTTGTTTTGATGATAACTGTTAGGAAATTTATATTTAAGAATTATATACTCTAAAATTTGTTTGAGAGTTTTACTGCAGATTAAAATTATATTGACTCTCTAGAAGCAAATCTGCCTTTGAATACAAGAAGCTATTCTGAATCTGAAGCGCCAGATGCATCTTACAGAAGAATCTGCTTGCTCCTTACAAAAGATCCTTAGCGTAGTCTCCAGAAGGATCTGAAGAAAGAAGCTCCAGAACATTCTGAGTCAGAAGCATCTGAAGATAGCCAGAAGCATCTGAAGATAATCAGAAGCATCTGAAGCTGAAGCATCAGAAGAATAGAAGAATATTGAATGAAGAGTTTCTCAAAGCATTGATCTACAGAAGTTTCTGAAAGTACCTACGCTGCAAAGTACTGAAGTTCTGTGTCAAGATGCTCTGATGATCAACACGCTAGAAGCACACAAGCTGCAGAAGACTCTGATACAGCATAGTTCTGAATCTCATCAGAAGACTCTGATCTATTCAAACTCTGAAGAACTTGCTGAAACTGAAGAAGTGTTTTCAAGAAAGTATCCGTTGGAATCATTCAACGTCTCTTTCCTTATTTGTGCTAGACACACTTACACAGACAAAAAGGATTTATCTGTGCCATCTATTTCAAGGAAAGGTCAGTACATGTGAAGACAAAAAAAGGCTCAGACCTTTTGGACTCTCTTTTCAACGTGGAAAATTCAGTTGCCTATAAAAGGAGCCTCTCACTTCATTCTTCAGTTACACACTCTTGAGATATACACTTGCTGAAAAGAAACCAAATATTCATAAGCTCTCATTCTTATTCTTCATAGAATCTTTGTACTTAAATCTTAAGAGAAAAAATCACTGTTGTGATTATAGCTTTATAGAAGCATTAAAAACTCTTATATTGTATTTACATTGTTTGTAAAGGATTTTCCTTAAGAGGATTCAGTGTGAATCAGTAGCTCTTGAGAAGACTAAGAACTGTAGTTCTTAGGTGATACTATTGTAATCAGTTTGATTTAATAGTGGATTAAGACTTTGTTGAGAAAGGCAAATCACTCTGGAAGGGTGGACTGGAGTAGTTGTTTAACGAACCAGGATAAAAATAATTGTGTGATTTATTTCAAGTATTTTTTTTTCAAACTTATTCAACCCCCCCTTCTAAGTTATATCTCACCTTCAGTTGGCATCAGAGCTCCGGTTCTGAGTGTGCTATCACTTAACAGTGTCAGTAAAGATCCAGAGGAGATATACTTTGATCTATATATTTATTTGTTATCATGGCTGATAATTCAATCAACAATAAATATGAAGAGAAGGATAGGATCAGTACCAAACCTCCAATGTTTGATGGAGAAAAATTTGACTATTGGAAAGATAGAATAGAAAGTTTTTTTCTTGGGTATGATGCTGATCTTTGTGATTTGGTCATTGATGGATATGTACATCCTACTGGAGAGGATGGCAAAAAGATTGATAGAAAATCAATGACTGAAGTGCAGAAAAGAGACTTCAAGAATCATCACAAAGCCAGAACTATATTGCTTAATGCAATCTCTCATACTGAGTATGAGAAGATTACTAACAGAGATACTGCTCATGACATGTTTGAATCACTCAAAATGACTCATGAGGGAAACTCCCAGGTTAAAGAGACAAAGGCTCTGGCGCTCATACAGAAGTATGAGGCATTTAAAATGGAAGATTCTGAAAATGTAGAAACTATGTTTTCTAGATTTCAGATTCTTACAGCTGGTCTGAAAGTTCTGGACAAGGGCTACTCAACGTCAGATCATGTCAAGAAAATCATCAGAAGTCTTCCCACCAGATGGAGACCAATGGTGACTGCATTAAAGATGGCAAAAGATCTGAACAAAATCTCCTTAGAAGAACTTATCAGTTCTTTGAGAAGTCATGAAATTGAGCTGGAGGAAGATGAACCCCAGAAGAAAGATAAAGGTAAATCCATAGCTTTAAAATCTAACAAAACTGCTAAAGCTTTGAAGGTTATTCAAGAAAGCTCTGAAGAATCTTCTTCTGAAGAAGAAGATGAGTTGTCCATGCTGTCCAGAAGGATTAACAAACTCTGGAAGCACAAGGGAAAGAAGTTTAACAACTTCAGAAGATCTGAAAACAGAAAAGAATCTTCTAGTCACAGAAGATCTGCCAAGAAAGATGTGGTGTGTTATGAGTGCAAAGAACCTGGGAACTACAAGAATGATTGCCCTAAACTTCTGAAAGAAAAACCTAAGAAGAAGTTCAACAAGAAGAAAAAGGTTCTGATGGAAACATGGGATGACTCTGATGAGTGTGAGTCATCTTCTGAATCTGAAGAAGAATGTGCAAAAGTTGCACTGATGGCCAGGATAGAGGATCAAGAAGAAGGTACCTCTGGATATGAATCAGAATCTGAATCTGATGATGATGCAGAAGAGGTAATGGCCAAACTTACCAAAGAAGAACTCATTAAAGTTTTAACAGAAGTTCTTAAAAGTTACAATAACATCAAACTCAAATACAAGAAGCTGAAAAGCAATCTTGAATCTGAGATTGATCTTCTGAAAGCAGAACTTGTTGAGCAGAAGGAAATAAATTTAAAAATCAAAAATGACTTTGATAGAACTCAACAAGAATCTGATTCTGAAACTAAGTCTTGTGAAAATATTTTAGAAAAATATGACTCTAGTTTTCAGAAGTTTCTCACTAAGAGCATAGACAGAAGCAAGATGGCTTCCATGATCTATGGTGTTAGTGGAAACAACAGAAGAGGCATTGGATATGAGTCTTCATCTGGAAGCAATCCAAAACCTGTTGACAAACTTTTTATCAGTAAGACACCTCTGTACTCTCAATTCAAATTTGGTCATCTGAATGACATTAAACACACAAGCTCTGAGAAGAGTATTTATGTGTTTAAACCAAAGGCAAGTCAGAATAAACACTATGTTGCAAAACAGAAGTTTAGACAAACTTGCAAACCAACTAACCCCAAAGGACCCAAGAAGATCTGGGTACCTAAAGACAAAATAATTCCTGTTGCAGATGTTCTTAGCAGCAAAGTCAGGACACCAATCATGGTACCTGGACTCTGGATGCTCACGACACATGACAGGAGAAAGGTCTATGTTCCAAAGCCTGGAACTTAGATCTGGAGGGGACGTGAAGTTTGGAGGGAATCAGAAGGGCAAGATCATTGGATCTGGCACTATTGGTAATGGTAAGCTTCCCTCTATTACTAATGTTCTGTTAGTTGAAGGATTGAAACATAATCTATTGTCCATAAGTCAATTAAGTGACAATGGTTATGATATAATCTTCAATCAAAAATGTTGCAAAGCTGTATGTCAAAAGGATGGCTCTATCCTATTCAGTGGAAAGAGGAAACACAACATTTATAAAATTAACCTTTCAGAACTTAAAGTTCAAAATGTAAAATGCCTCTTATCTGTGAATGATGAGCAATGGGTCTGGCATAGAAGATTGGGGCATATTAATATGAGACGTATATCTCAGATTAATAAACTCAATCTGGTCAGAGGACTTCCTAAGTTGAAGTTCAACTCAGATGCTCTGTGTGAAGCATGTCAAAGAGGTAAATTTTCAAAATCTCATTTTAAATCAAAAAATGTTGTGTCTACCTCCAGACCATTGGAATTACTTCACATTGATCTGTTTGGACCAGTGAAAACTGCATCCATCAGAGGCAAGAAGTATGGATTAGTTATTGTAGATGACTACAGCAGATGGACATGGGTAAAGTTTCTAAAACACAAGGATGAGTCTCATTCTGTGTTCTTTGACTTCTGCAATCAAGTTAAGATTGAAAAAGATTCCAAAATTATTAAAGTCAGAAGTGATCATGGTGGAGAATTTGAAAATAAACATTTTGAAAAATATTTTTCTGAAAAAGGCATTGCACATGATTTCTCCTGCCCTAGAACTCCACAACAAAATGGAGTTGTAGAAAGAAAAAATAGAACATTGCAAGAGATGGCCAGAACCATGATCAATGAGACAAATCTGGCAAAACATTTTTGGGCAGAAGCAATTAACACAGCTTGCTATATTCAGAACAGAGTGTCTGTAAGACCTCTTCTGGAGAAGACTCCTTATGAATTGTGGAGAAACAGAAAGCCCAACATTTCTTATTTTCATCCTTTTGGATGTATTTGTTATATGCTTAATACTAAAGATAATCTGAACAAGTTTGATTCCAAAGCACAGAAGTGTTTCATGCTTGGTTATTCTGAACGCTCTAAAGGCTACAGAGTATTCAATACTGAAACACAGATTGTTGAAGAATCTATTCATGTTAGATTTGATGATAAGCTTGGCTCTGAAAAGCCAAAGCAGTTTGAAAGTTCTGCAGATAGAGAAGTGATTCTCACAGACTCTGAAGGATCAGAGGCAGAAAAGGAAAATATCAAAGAATCTGAAGCAACTCCAGATGCTACACCTTTGACTTCCCAACTAAACAACTTGCAAATTTCTGAAAGACCAATTGTCAGAGGATCTTCTTCCAAAATCAAATCATCTCATCCAGAAGATGTGATTATTGGAAAGAAAGATGATCCAATAAGGACAAGATCATTTCTCAGAACTTCTGAATCTTCTTTATTTGGCTTAGTGTCAATAATAGAACCAACATCTGTAGATGAGGCTCTATAAGATAATGAATGGATTATAGCTATGCAAGAAGAGCTTAATCAATTCACCAGAAATGAAGTTTAGGATCTGGTTCCTAGACCCAAAGGATTCAATATTATTGGAACAAAATGGGTTTTCAGAAATAAGCTAAATGAAAAGGGAGAAGTAGAAAGGAATAAGGCAATGCTAGTTGCTCAAGGATACAGTCAGCAAGAAGGTATTGATTACACTGAGACATATGCTCCAGTGGCAAGGTTAGAATCTATACGCCTTCTGATTTCTTTTGCTGCACAGAATAACATCACTCTGTATCAGATGGATGTTAAAAGTGCTTTTCTTAATGGTATTATAGAAGAAGAAGTATATGTCCATCAACCTCCTGGATTTGAAAGTGAAAACTTTCCAGATCATGTTTTTAAATTAAAGAAATCTCTCTATGGATTAAAACAAGCTCCCAGAGCTTGGTATGAGAGGTTGAGCAACTTCCTTCTGAAGAAAAATTTTATCAGAGGAAAAGTGGATACAACTTTATTCTGTAAAACTGTTAAGAAAGATCTGTTGATTTGTCAAATTTATGTAGATGACATTATTTTTGGATCAACAAATATTACGCTTGGAAAGGAGTTTGCTAAATGTATGCAGGAAGAGTTTGAAATGAGCATGATGGGAGAATTGAGATTCTTTTTGGGAATCCAAGTCAATCAGACTCCAGAATGCACCTACATACATCAAACCAAGTATGTTAAAGAGCTTCTGAAGAAGTTCAACATGGTTGATAGCAAAATGGCAAAGACTCCAATGCATCCTACAAGCACTCTAGGTAAGGAAGAGGTAAGTAAGAAGGTAGATCAAAAACTCTACAGAGGTATGATAGGATCTCTTCTATACTTGACTGCTTCTAGACCAGATATTCTGTTTAGTGTCTGCTTATGTGCTAGATTCCAATCAGATCCTAGAGAATCACACTTAACAGCTGTTAAGAGGATTCTAAGGTATCTGAAAGGTACTGCTAACATGGGTTTGTGTTATAGAAGATCTGATGAATTCTCATTAGTTGGATTCTGTGATGCTGACTATGCTGGAGACAGAGTTGAACGTAAAAGCACTTCTGGAAGCTGTCAGTTTCTTGGAAGTCATCTGATCTCATGGTACAGCAAGAAGCAACCTACCATAGCACTATCAACTACAGAGGCAGAATACATTGCTGCTGCTGAATGTTGTACTCAGATGCTCTGGATGAAGAGTCAATTAGAAGATTATCAAATCTATGAGAGTAATCTTTCTATCTTCTGTGACAATACTTCTGCTATATGTTTGTCAAAAAATCCAATCTTGCATTCTAAGGCTAAACATATAGAAATTAAAAATCATTTCATCAGAGACTATGTTCAGAAGGGAATCATAAATTTAGCCTTTGTTGATACAGATCATCAATGGGCAGATATTTTTACAAAACCCCTTGCTGAGGATAGATTTAAGTTCATTCTGAAAAATATTTGTATGGATTTTTGTCCAGAGTAATATTTATCAGAAGCAATCTCTCAGATGCAAATTGTTTAATGATCTGAAGTATTTCATATGTTCATTTGTTCTATTCTGATTATTATTTCTGATGTGAAAATCTGAACTGACCATCTTTAGAAGATCTGAACGTGGCTAACGTTTCATTTCTTGAGAGAATTCAGAACAACATGCAAGCAAACACGTGTCCCACAAAATCTGAAGAGGTGGCGTGTGGACAACTGAAAAGACATTTGAGGTGAAATTTGAATAGTTAAATTCTTGATTTTCCCCCCAAATCTGTCAGAAGCATTTATTATTTGAAATGATTTTATTCTTTTCATTTAATGCTCTCAAACGTGCTTTAATTCTGTCTTTTGGTGTGCCTATGTGTTTACTATAAATACTTGAAGTGTTTTCACTTTCACACTTTTCACTCTCAGAATTTATATGCATTTTCATCTCTTGTTCTCTCTTCACAAAAACCCAAAACCTAAGTGTTCTAAAAAGCATTCTTCAATGGCGTCTTCTTCATCAACAACTGCTCAGTTTCAATCAACAATGGCTGCAGTAACTTCAGACAATCTTGGTGCTAATCCATACATTCCTCCTCAGAGAACTCTTCTCACACCTATTGAAAAGTTAGAAGTGTTGTGTGAATCCATGGTTGAGTTTGACTCACTGGCTGAGAATGGGTTTGATTTTCGCTCCATTGTTAGAGCTCAAGGCTGGGTAAAATACTTTGATAGACTGTTTGGACCAGTTTACCCTTTGCTTATTAAGGAATTCTGGATCCATGCATCTGTGTATCCAAAGTTTATTCTGTCATCTGTGCTGGGAAAGGAGATCATCATCACAGAGGATCTTATTAGAAAACTGATTGGTTATGAAGAAACAGATGGTGTTTCACATCTGCCAGTTGGACGTGTTGATATGGATGAAGTCTATGATGAGGTTATGACTGCTGGACAAGCCTCTAACAAATTCAAAGATCTGAAACCAGAATACAAGATCTGGGCCAAGATCTTCATGGGATGCATTCATCACAGAAAATCAACAAACTCCCCAGATTATGTCAACAATGAGCAGATCTATTTTATGTACTGCCTCAGTCAGAGTAATAAGGTAGATCTTCCTTATTTATTGTTCATGCATCTGTGGAATCACATAAATGCATCCAGAGAATCTGTGAAGGAAAAGACTCAGAAGATCAGGAATTGGATACCTTTTGGAAGGTTGCTCTCAGATCTTCTCACTGAAAATGGTTTAGTGGCTGCTCTGTATGATGCTGGAGTAACAGAGGAACTTGAATTCATTATGGGAAAGCCTCTGAACGCTAAGAGCCTTCTAAGACTCAAGATTGTAGATGAACTTACCACTGCTCCAAAGAAGTTGAACATGTCTGATCTGAATAAAAGGATTCCAGTATCAGATTTCCCTCGATTTTTTGCTGAAGAACCTAGACACATTGTTCTGATGTATATAGAGCAATGCAAAATAGAAGGAGTGCCTGTACCTGCAAATGTATTTCAACTTGTCAAGCAACCCCTGCCAGATGCAGGAGAAGAAGAAGAAGAAGCAGAAGTTCCACTTCAGAGGAAAAGATCTCAACCTGCAGCAGAATCTGAACCTGTCCAGAAGAAGGCTAAGATTGCTGAGAGTCCCAAAGATCTTCTGAAGAGAAAGGACTCTGGAGAAGCTGTCTCTGCTAAGAGGATTAAACTCAAAGGTACTAAAGCTTCTGTCTCTTCTAAAAATGTTGTTATAAATGATTCTTCTATTAAGTCTGTTCCAAAACCCCCTGTCACTCAAACTACATCTGTTGCTGCCCCCAGTTCTGTATCACCTCAGAAACAACCCACCGCTCCTATATCAAAACCACCTCAACCAAAATTACACATCAAACACTTCACTCCAAAACCATCAAAATCTGTTCCAAAACCATCAGAACCACAACCTCAAGAAAAACAACCAACAGAATCACAACCTACAGAACCACAACCAACTGTTCCACAACAAACAGAACCACAACCAACTGTTCCACAACAAACAGAACCACAACCAACACAACCATCAGAACTACCACAAAATTCTGATAACCAAAAATCTGCATCACCCTCAACAGAAAATCTCCCAGAAAAACAAACCTCATAAGATAAACCACAAAATGAATCTGTCATTCCACCTTCACCAATTCAATCTTCTGAACCTGTAGCAACTGTTACTTCTGAACCCACTCAAGTAACTTCTGCTCCTGTTTCATCTGAACCACCTACTCAACAACCTGATATTCCTTCAGAACCATCTCATATCCCTGAGACAGAAGTTCTTGATATCACTCCATTAAAAACAGTGTTTCAAGTTTCTTCTACCTCTTGTACACCAGAAACATCCTCAAATTCATCTGAATCAGACATTCACCCTGACTTTTTGATTAATCCATCTGACAAATATCCTGTTCATGACCCTGAACCTGAATCATCTGTACCTACCAAAACTACAATTCCAGAACCTATGCCTCCACCTGAACCTTCATCTGAGATGATTGTTCCTTCATCTATTCCATCATCATCTAGAATCTCGTGTGCTCAAGTGTCCTCTCTGTATCATAATTTATCTTATGGTTTCAAACTTAAAGATTTTTATGATAGAGTTGAGCCCTCTGAACCCTTGACACCTCTGAGACCTAAACTTACACCAACCCTTCCATCTGTGATCCTTTCATATATTAAATCTATGGAAAATGAAGGATCTTTAGCCACCATATCTGATAAATCTGGTAAAGCTGCTGTTTCAGCTCTGGATTCTGCATCTGACAACACAGTTGCATCTGATAAACCATCAAAATCTGCTTTTGTACCATACTCTAATGCAGTCTTTGATGATGTTTACCCACGCACCAGACCTCAACCCAATCTGATTAATGCTTTAAACAGATCCCTTCCTCAGAAACCAGAAATTCCATTCTTTCCATATGTTCCCCCTCCTCTGATTTCCATTCCAAAATCTGTGCTACCACCTACACCAAAGCCTAAACAGATGACTCTGGAAACCTTGCTTAAACCTCCACCCAGACTTAATATTGAACATTTATTTCAAACGTTTTTGCAAGAATTACAGATGTCTTTAGGTACTGTTCAAAGAAGATGCTCTGAATCTATGGATGTAAATGAGATTGAAATCATCTGGAAAGGATTTCTGAATAGATTCAACACTGTAGCTTCTAATCTGAAGAACATATGTTCTGATGATGCAAAGCTCAGAGCTGAAAGGAATCAATTCTGGATTGATAACAAGACTGGGCCTCTGCTGTGTCTGGATGCTCCTCCACCTCCTCCTCCACCAGAACAAATTGTCCCTACCTTAACTATGACTCTGGTAGAACCCTCTTCAGGATCTCCAGAACATATGGCAATTGACTCTGTTCAGGATACAAAACCTCCATCATCTGAAATCAAGACAGAGAATCCAGATTTGGCAAATAAGATTGCTGCTCTGGAAGCTGGTCAATCTGAAATCAGATCTTGGATGGCGAAGCAAGACAAGAAATCTGAGGACATGTCAGAATGGATGACCAAACAAGATGAGAAGAATGAGACAATCACTAAGTTCATGTCAAAGCAAGAGCAGTCACAATCTGAGATCACAGACCTTTTGAAGATGCTTTTGTCTAAACACACTTAGATTTTTTTCTCATGTTTGTGCATCTGTTATCTTTGCATCTGAATGCTTTGTAATATCTTCTGATGTACTTTGTGATCTGTTATCTTTAATTGATTCAGACTGTTATTCTCCATTGGATTATCTGCTTTTATTCCTTTTACTTGTCTTTATTAAAAGTTTTTACTTTTTGCTTATGACAAAAAAGGGGGAGAAAATAAAGATCTGAACTATTTAATATAATTTCACTAGAATGAATCTTCAGACATATCTATTCCTTCTAATATTTTAATTGACTATTTTAGAACTTTTGATAAGAACACTCTATAAAGAACCTCTGAGTTTCTCAGATCATTTATTCTTTATCAAAATCTGAATCTTATATCTGCAAGATATTCTGACCATTGATTATTACAAGACAGGCAAGATCTGACCCTGAAGATTACTCAAGATAAAAAGGGAAGTTTCTGTTCCTTTTTCATATTTAACTCAGGGGGAGATTCATCATCTCAGGGGGAGTTATAATTCTTTAAGTTCAATTAAATAAAATTTCTGATACTTTTTGTCATCATCAAAAAGGGGGAGATTGTTAGAACACAGATTGGTTCTTAATAATTACTCTTTGTTTTGATGATAACTGTTAGGAAATTTATATTTAAGAATTATATACTCTAAAATTTGTTTGAGAGTTTTACTGCAGATTACAATTATATTGACTCTCTAGAAGCAAATCTGCCTTTGAATACAAGAAGCTATTCTGAATCTGAAGCGCCAGATGCATCTTACAGAAGAATCTGCTTGCTCCTTACAGAAGATCCTTAGCGTAGTCTCCAGAAGGATCTGAAGAAAGAAGCTCCAGAACATTCTGAGTCAGAAGCATCTGAAGATAGCCAGAAGCATCTGAAGATAATCAGAAGCATCTGAAGCTGAAGCATTAGAAGAATAGAAGAATATTGAATGAAGAGTTTCTCAAAGCATTGATCTACAGAAGTTTCTGAAAGTACCTACGCTGCCAAGTACTGAAGTTCTGTGTCAAGATGCTCTGATGATCAACACGCTAGAAGCACACAAGCTGCAGAAGACTCTGATACAGCATAGTTCTGAATCTCATCAGAAGACTCTGATCTATTCAAACTCTGAAGAACTTGCTGAAACTGAAGAAGTGTTTTCAAGAAAGTATCTGTTGGAATCATTCAACGTCTCTTTCCTTATTTGTGCTAGACACACTTACACAGACAAAAAGGATTTATCTGTGCCATCTATTTCAAGGAAAGGTCAGTACATGTGAAGACAAAAAAAGGCTCAGACCTTTTGGACTCTCTTTTCAACGTGGAAAATTCAGTTGCTTATAAAAGGAGCCTCTCACTTCATTCTTCAGTTACACACTCTTGAGCTATACACTTGCTGAAAAGAAACCAAATATTCATAAGCTCTCATTCTTATTCTTCATAGAATCTTTGTACTTAAATCTTAAGAGAAAAAATCACTGTTGTGATTATAGCTTTATAGAAGCATTAAAAACTCTTATATTGTATTTACATTGTTTGTAAAGGATTTTCCTTAAGAGGATTCAGTGTGAATCAGTAGCTCTTGAGAAGACTAAGAACTGTAGTTCTTAGGTGATACTATTGTAATCAGTTTGATTTAATAGTGGATTAAGACCTTGTTGAGAAAGGCAAATCACTCTGGAAGGGTGGACTGGAGTAGTTGTTTAACGAACCAGGATAAAAATAATTGTGTGATTTATTTCAAGTATTTTTTTTCCAAACTTATTCAACCCCCCCTTCTAAGTTATATCTCACCTTCATAAAGGTCCTGAGAAGGGTTCTCAATGGTAGATGATATTTGACAGCGCAGTTAACTCGTATGGTAGTGGAATCGGGGAAATTATCACGACTCCTCATGGATCTCATATCCCCTTCACTGCCAGATTAACTTTTCCTTGTACCAACAATGAAGCCGAATATGAAGCGTGTATCATGGGTCTGGAAGAAGCTATTGATATGAGGATCAAGAATCTCGATGTATATGGCGATTCAGCCCTAGTTGTTAACCAGATCAAAGGAGAATGGGAAACTCATCAGCCTAATCTGATTCCTTACATGAACTATGCAAGAAGGTTATTACCTTTCTTCGACAAGGTAGAGTTTCACCATGTGCCGCGAGCGGAGAATCAGATGGCAGACGCTCTGGCGATGCTGTCTTCGATGTATAAAGTGAACTATTAAAATGATGCTCCAAGAATAGTTATCTCTCGCCTTGATAGGCCTACTTTCATATTTGCCATTGAGGAAGCCACTGATGGCAAGCCGTGGTTTTAGGACATCCAGAATTTCCTTAAGAACCAAGAGTATCCGCCAGGGGCGTCGACCCGGGATAAGAAAACTCTAAGGAGATTGTCTGGAAACTTTTATCTAAACCAGGATGGTGTGCTTTACAGAAGAAACTATGACTTAGTGTTGTTGAGATGCATGGATGAAAAAGAAGCAAGTTTGCTTATGGAAGAGGTCCACGAAGGTAATTTTGGTACGCATGCCGGCGGACATGCCATGTCTTGAAAGTTGTTACGAGCAGGGTATTATTGGCTAACTATGGAATCAGATTATTTCAAATTTGCGAAGAAATGCCATAAATACTAGATTTATGCAGACAAAATTCATGTGCCGCCGTGCCCTTTGAACGTTATGACGTCCCCGTGGCCTTTCTCCATGTGGGGCATCGACATGATTGGCAAGATTGAGCCAAACGCATCCAACGGACATTATTTCATCTTGGTAGCCATTAATTACTTCACCAAGTGGGTTGAAGCGGCTTCATATGCTAATGTCACGAAGCAAGTGGTAGCCCGATTCATAAAGAAGGACATCATTTGTCGCAATGGAGTGCCTGAATGGATCATTACTGATAATGGTTCGAATCTGAATAATAAGATGATGAAGGAATTGTGCCAGCATTTCAAAATTGAACATCACAACTCATCGCCAACAAGAAGGACATCATCTGTCGCTGTTGAAGCGGCCAACAAGAATATTAAAAAGATAGTGCAGAAGATAGTTGTAATGTACAAGGATTGGCATGAGATGTTGCCCTTTGCTTTACATGGTTATCGTACTACGGTACGTACATCAACCGGGGCAACTCTTTTCTTGCTGGTGTATGGTATGGAAGTTGTCCTACCATTGGAAGTCGAGATTCCTTCTTTGAGAGTTTTGGTAGATGTCAAGCTTGATGAGGTAAAATGGATAAAGAATAGATTGAATCAACATAGTTTGGTGGACGAGAAAAGGCTCTTGTCTATTTCATACGGTTGGTTGTATCAGAGCTGGATGAAGAAAGCTTTCGATAAGAAGGTGCGCCCTTGAAGCTTTCAGATGGGCGATCTTGTGTTGAAAAAGATTCTCCCCATACAATCAAATCACAGGGGCAAATTGACTCCCAACTATGAAAGTCCATATGTCGTGCGAAAGGTTTTCTCTAGAGGAGCCTTGTTGTTATCCAGCATGGATGGTGAGGATTTTACATCCCCTGTGAACGCAGACGCAGTTAAAAGATACTTTGCTTAAAATGACCCACTGGAAAGAAAAAGAAAATCCAGGCAAAAATGGGGCATCCCAGCGAACCATAAAAAGAATGAGTTCGGGCAAAAATTAGGGATAAAATGAAAAGATGTAAACCCGCAAAGTTGAAAACATGAAAAGGCAACTTTGGCAAAAATGGGTATCCTGGTGAATTGAAAACCCAAAAGGGCGATTCAGGCAAAAGTTAGGGATTGAAAAGAAAATGACTGCGGGCTGCGTATGAGTTTCATTGCTTAGTGGATTGGGAGGACCTGAGGGCTGTTTATCCGAATCAATATCTTCCGAAGAAAAAGCATCGGGAAAGCTTTGAGGTCAGGCGAGTCATAGAGGGATCAACTCATGGTTTATGTCTGTGCCACATTGCCAACATTTTTGTACATTTTTGTTTTACTTTTGTGCATATCTGTATGTTTTTGCGCAACTTCCTCTTTTCAGGGGTTGCATCTGTTGTAAAACTTTGCCTATTTACAGGCCATTTGTCAATAAACGTATATTATTCAGTGCTTGATTTGTGTGCTTTGTTTTAACTTTTACTGTTTTGTTTGTGAAAAACGCCTGATGTTTTGATGAACTCGCACTTACATAAATTGCAGGCCTTGGCCGATAATTGTTAAAACTTTGACTTAATTGAACAACATTATGGATGATGACCAAGATAGCTCATGTTGTATAGGATATCTTGTCTGTTTGTCTTTTGCAGGGTTTTTGTCTTTGGGGCAAGTCTCTAGAAAAATATGGTTGGAATTCGTTTCTCCCCAGCCAGAATGATTCCTCAGCAATAAAAGTTTGCATCTCTATGTAGATAGTTTGTATGTTTATCCCCAACAGTTGGTCGGTGTACGTTTAATCCCCACGAAGTACAAATACATGCTTACTTCCTAACAAGTCGAGATGGGGAAGTTTTTCCACTAAGTAGGTGTGAAGTTTTACACTTTCCACCCCTAGCAGGTTTATTTTTAGATGCTCAGCTCTCAGTAGTGCAAACCGAGGTCTTTGGCAGAGTTGATTCCCCACCAGATTCGTGGGTTCCCCAGCAGTTAGGAGGTGATTCCAGCGTTTGGTTGTCTTTCCTCAGCCAAGTTTTTGTTCCCCAGGAGGCATTGGTTTCCCCGCAAAAATCTTGGATTCCCTATCAGGTGAGGCAGGTTGTTCAACTTGGTTGTTTTCCCCATGATTCTTCTATTCCCCAGAATCTCGATGCTTCGGAAAGCTGTTCAGGGTGTTTTCCTCAGCAGATGTTGATCTGTATCCCCAGTTAAGTGGGTTGTCGTTCTTGTTAGAACATTGTTATCCAGGATATTTTCTTTTGCAGGAAGCCATCCAGGGCTCGTTTCCTCAGCTTAAGTCCAATTGTTATTGGCACGCGTAAGCTATCTCCAGCAGAGTGGCTTTCTTTTCCCATCAGGAGGGATTCTGTATTCACAGCATTTATTTTACTGATTCAGTTCCGTTGCATCTGCATGCGTACATAGCATCTACCCAAACGCGTAGCATTTCCATTTTGTATGGAGCATTACGCCATTTTCAAACATTTGAATCTGAAGCATAAGCCAGGTTTGTTGCCTTGGAGGCCGGTATCTTTTCCAGCGGAAGCTGTTTGATTCAGGTGTTTTTTGTACTATCCCCGTCGGGGTGGATCTTTGGGCTGGTCGTGTTTTTGGTTTGTTCTCGGCTATTCGTTTGGTTAAAAGTCTTTCTTTTCCTCAGCTGAGTCAGCTGATGTGAATGCCTTTGTTCTCCCCAGGTGAGTCGTTTGTGAATGTTGTCTTCCCTGGTTGAGCCTATTTTTTGGAAGTCTTCCCCGACAAAGTTGTTGGTGAACTAATGTTCCTTAGCAGAGTTGTTTGTTTACACCTCTCCCTGTTGGAGCTTTCTTTGCAAGTTGTGAGTCGGTTGATTATGTTGCCTGCTTATTCTAGGGATTTATTCCAACTTTTGGTTGGTACTCCCTAGCGTGGTCCGAATTTTTGTGTTTGATATTCCAACTTTTGGTTGGTAATCTCTGGTTCCCCCTTGCAGAGTCTTCATTTCAACTTTTGGTTGGTAATCTTTGCTTTATTCCAACTCTTGGTTGGTAATCTTTGCTTCATTCCAACTCTTGGTTGGTAATCTTTGCTGCATTCCATCTTTTGTTTGGTAGTTTGGATGTCATCCCAACTTTTGGTTGGTAGTCCATGTCTTCCTCAGCAGGGTCAGATATTCCAACTTTTGGCTGGTAACCTTTGTTGTGGCTAGTTTGCTTTTGTTTAGCGTTTCCGGAAATCCTAACTTTTGGTTAGTAGCCTTTTATTCCAACTTTTGGTTGGTAATTTCGGATGATCATCCCAACTCTTAGTTGGTAGTTTTCTGTGGTGGTGTCAGCTTTGTTTAGCGTCTCCAGCGATCCTAAATTTTAGTTAGTAGCTTGTGTTATGACTTTTAATCGATGTTCATGATCCAACGATCCTAACTCTTGGTTAGTAGCATGTGTTCCGACTTTTGGTCGATGTTGATTTTTCCTAGCGATCCTAACTTTTGGTTAGTAGCTCGTGTTCCGACTTTTGATCGATGGTGATCTTTTCCCGGCGATTCTAACTTTTGGTTAGTAGCTTTGTTTCCCAACTTTTGGTTGGATTTTATCCCCTGCAACCGTTATTCAAACTTTTGGTTGGTAGTCTTCCCTTGTTGACGTTATTCCATCTTTTGGTTGGTAGCCTGTCGTTTGTTGGATGTTATCCCAACTTTTGGTTGGTAATCCCTAGCTGGGTTCGAAATTTTGCTAACGTTATTCCAACTTTTGGTTGGTAGTATTCCTTTCTTGGATTCGTTATTCCAACTCTTGGTTGGTAATCCTTTAGTGGTGGTATGTTTATTCCAACTTTTGGTCGGTAGTCCTCCTACATTCCCCGACGGAATCGTTATCCCAACTTTTGATTGGTAATTGGTGACTTGTCAGATTGGTTTGATTCCAACTTTTGGTTGGTGAGGTTTTGTTGTTGTTATTCCAACTCTTGGTTGGTAATCTTCGGTTTGTGGGAGTTATTCCAACTTTTAGTTGGTAATCTTTGTTATTCCAAATTTTGGTTGGTAATCTTTGTTATTCCAACTCTTGGTTGGTAATCTTCGTTTCCCAGTTGACGATTCCGACTTTTGGTTGGTAGTCTTGGTTTTGGGTGGATGATTCCATTTGGTAGTTTTCAACTTTAGGGGATTGGTACTTTTTCCCGCAGAGTTCGCCTTTGGTAGCTTGTGTTTTGTTTTGTTTCATCTGGTGATTTCAACTTTTGGTTGATAGCTTGGGTTTAGCTTTATTTGCTATTACGGTGATCCCAACTCTTGGTTGGTAGTGTTTGATTTATATCCCCAGAGAGTGAACAATTATCCCATCTTTTGGATGGTATCCTTTGATTATTATCTTTTGGTGGATGTTTGTTCCCCCACAAACTTGTTTAGTTAAGCTTCTCTTTTCCCCAGCGGAGTATTTTTGCGATCAGTGCAGTTATCTCCGGAGATTCTTTTTTGCAGTTTTATTTTCTGCGGTTGGCAAATTTCGGAGTTCTTTGTTATTCAACCGTTTTTTACCTTGGTTGCTTGAAAGTCGTTCGCTTTTCACTCATTCAGGTCCAAGTCGCTTGAATAAGGGCAGCTGTTGTACCCCAAAATTTGCCCAACCTTTTCTTTACCCTGGCTTTTGTTGCTTTGCTTTATAGCATATTCGCATTGCATAGCATTTGTTCCCGAGGCATGGGATCAAGGTTTTCCTGTGGCTCAAGGCTCATTTTTTAGTGCAAGAGATCGAACAACAAGCATCAGAGGCTCCGACATTTATTTTTCCCAGCGATCGAGCAGTCGATTTTATTTTGTTTTGCATGTTATTTTTAGTACAGGAAATAGCATTCAGACCATCTCGGGCATTCTCATGATCAGAATATTCAAGAACAAGTTTCAGAGGCTAAGCAGAGCTCAATACGGCAAGAAACGGGCAAACAGGCAGGTTTCCCTCCAAAAGTCGCCAAAATTCAATTTTTGAAGGTGTTAATCGGTTAACACATATGGTTAACCGGTTAACAAAGTCAAAATCAGTCAAACACATGGTTTTTTTAAGGTGTTAATCGATTAGCCTATATGGTTAACCGATTAACCAATGCAGATTTTGCCTCTGTACGTGAATTTTCAAGGCAGTCCACTTTGGGATCCAATTTCGATCACTTGAGACTTCATTTTTGCACTTGGGAAGGATCTAGAACCTCTTTGAAATTTGGTTAATTTTCATTTCCCCCCAAAACCCCATTCCTTATTCCAAACCTTGATTTTCTAATCCACTTTCCAAACCTTGCTTTGGATCCCAACCAAGAGTGTATTTAAGTAATTCACTCCAAACCACACTCATCTAACTCTCATAATTTCCATTTCAAATTCAGAATTAATCTCATTCTCTCTCAATTCTCTCTCAATTGATCCATTTCCAAAACCTCAATTCAAAGCTCATCAACATTTGAGTTCATTGATTCTCCATTTGAATCAATGAATTCTTGAGCTAAAACCTCCATTCATTATTCTAATTGGATCATTTTCTTCCTTCAATTTTTGTGCAAGTTCAGATCTGGATTTTGAAGTGATTGTGGAAGAGCTTATTTGGTCAATTCTAGCTTAATTGTGGTGGATCTTCACTCCTACAACAAGGATTTGCTTGGATCTCGAAGTTTTCCGGGTTTCTTGCTTGATTATACTCAATTACCGTTAGATCAACAATTACCGAATCAACTCTCTGATTCGTAGGTTGCATTTGTGATCCAATTTAATTTTCGAGCTTATTTGCATGTTCATCATGTTGATCTTCATATTTGATTGAATTGTGATTGATTTGATTCATTTGATCCATGATGTTGTTGTTTTATCATGTTTACATGCTAATTGTATCACTGTTTACTGGTGTAATTTCGTGCATAATTGATATGTGAGCATTGGTATGATTTGGATAAGTGCTTATGTGCTGAAAAGTGATTATGCTTTGCTATTTTCTGTTGTTGACACAGTGTTAATCGGTTAACGCATATGGTTAACCGATTAACCAATTCCAGATTTCAAATTTTCAAACATTTTTAAGGTGTTAACCAATTAATCCCTGGGGTTAATCGATTAACATGTACGAATTTCCAGATTTTCAAACATTTTTCACAGGTTAACCAATTAACCTCCAGCGTTAACCGATTAACACTGTGTCAGCAGCTCTGTTTTGTGTTTTTGCTTGCTTGTTTGCATACTGTTTCACTCCGAATCATCGTAGATTAATATGATGCATTAGAAGTGAAATGTTTTGGATGTTTGTCACTGTTTGTGTTTGTTTAATCATGAATTTGTCAACATGTGTGTTTATTTTCCACTTGGATGCATGCTTATGGATATGGTTCAATGTGATAATTCATTGTATGTTCGTTTTCATTCATCCTTTGCTTTCTCTCCCATGTTTGCATCATGTTGCATCGCTGTTGAGGTCGAGACGCGCTTGTGGCGGCTGCTGCCCCACACATTTTTCCTCCCTCCCACCATTCTACTTGTGCATTTATGTGTTTGCATCTTGCATTTTATTTTGTTTTCTCCTTTTGTCTTCCTTTGCCATGTCCCCATAGGATTTAATCTTCCTTTTTTAAGGTTGGTTATAGACATTAGGTTCTCAACTATGCATGATAATATGAGGTAGCTCCCTTATCTCAATCTTAGGATCATTTTTGCATGACAACTTTTAGGTTTGAGTTAGTCTACCTTTAGTGTGTCCTTTTCTCTTCTCATCTTCAAACACTCATAAAACACTTAATAAATATTAATAATTGTTGTACGCTACGAGCCTTAAGTATTTCGTAAATGGTGATTGAGTGGCTTCCTCTCAATTGCTTAGAGTGTTTAGTGTACACCCTTAGGGTGATATGTGACACATTCTCTCCTAAGTCATAGTCTTTAGTGCAACATGAGTTACAAACAAAAAAACAACTCAAAACACTTATTCTCTAAAAGACTTCAAAAACAAACAATCAAACTTCTTTTTGTCCTTTAGGATCCTTAACTTTGGAAAACCATTTTCATAAGGAGAGTTTTGTTAACTCTTGGTTCTATCGCAAACGGTAACGCCTAAGTCTCCAATGGTCGAGCTGCATACACCAACTGCGGGAACTAATTGTTAATCCTACTCGGGTAAAAACTTTTGAACCAACCTGTGGTCTTGTTAGCCCGAACTATGTTTGCTCTGATCTTTCATACCAGATGAAAGTACGTAGGCACAACATGCGATATCTTAGCGAGCAACCTTCCCCACCTTTCACCCGTAGTTAGCCAAACTATGTTGACTATGATTTCTCGTACTAGACGGGGATACGTAGGCCCAGAGCAGCGATGCTCTGTCGAGTCCTCCTTTTTATTTTATTTTGTCCCTGAGACCTTTAGCTAGATAGTTTTAACACCCTTTTAGATATACAACAAGCGTGGATCCCGTCGAGTACGACGAACGTGAGGGGTGCTCATACCTTCCCCTTGCGTAACCGACTCCCGAATCCAAGATTTGGTTGCGATGACTGATCTTATCCCCTTTTCGTAGGTTTTCTCTGATCGTTTCCTTTCCCTCTTTTGGGATAAATAACGAATGGTGGCGACTCTTCTGTCTTTGCCAGCCTCTTTTTTTCGTAGTAGCGACACCAGTGTCCATCGAGATGTGACGATTTGTACCACATGTATGAGTCTTGTTTGCATTTTCACTTATGAGATGATCTTAAGTAATTTATGATGTTGTGGCCTTTGATGTCCATTACTGAGTATGATGATGTTGAATATGAAAATGACGCCATTTTATATATTGATTTCCTACCTTGATTATTATGAATCATTTTACCTACCTTGCCTGTTTGAATGTTTCCGCCACGTGGGTAACGTGCAGATGACCAGGTTTATCCGTGGATACCGTCGAGGATTTTTTTCGGAGTTTTGAGTTGTTGGCCACTTTGGTTAACGTAGAGGGTCTTGCTTTGATAGTGTAACATCGGGTTGGGGTCTTTGAGTTAAACCATGATTTATTTGATTTAGTTATTTTGATTATGTTCCCGTATAAGGAAAACTTTAGATTATGCCTTTTTGAGTTCCGTTGCAATTTTTGATATCTTTTGGGTAAACCCGTTGTTTACGAAGATTTGACTTATATTTGGTTTATTGGGAAATGTACGCCCTTTGAGGTGATTTTTATTGAGTTTAATATTTTACCCTGATAAATGTGAATATTTTTCCTTTTATTTTGTGGGGTAGAAAACGGTGTTACATTAGTGGTATCAGAGTAGGTCAGTCCGTCCGGCCAAGTTTTTATGTTGTTAGTCCCCTGTCACTCAATAGTGTGAGAACACTATTGGATGAGTTATTTTCTTCTAACCCTGTTGGTGGTTGCAAATGGCTAGAAGAAATGATTGTGCTATTGCTGATGCGCTGGAATCACTTGCCCAAGTGATGGCCTAGAATGGTGGACCTCCAGATGAACTTCGTTCTTTGGGAAAGTTCCAGAGGAACAATCCGCCGACTTTCATGGTCACACATGATCCTGATGGTATGCAGAAGTGGCTGAAAGTGATTGAGAAGATTTTCCCAGTTATGGCCTGCACTGATGCTCAACATGTGCAGTTTGGTACACATATGCTAGCAGAGGAAGCTGAGGACTGGTGGGATAACACTCGTCAGAGATTAGGAGGTGCTAGCGTTGCAATAACTTAGGTTATGCTTAAGGAAGAATTTTGAGGAAGTATTTTCCTGAAGATGTTCGGGGCAAGAAAGAGGTGGAATTCCTTGAGCTGAAACAAGGGAATATGACTGTGGCGGAGTTTGCGGCAAAGTTCGAGTCTTTGGTAAAGTTTTTTCCACATTAAAATCATGTTGACACAGAGATATCAAAGTGTCTCAAGTTTGAGAATGAATTGAAATCATAAATTAAGCTATGAATTGGGTACCAGCGTATTTGTCAGTTTGCAGAACTGGTGGGCAAGATCAGAATTTATGATGAGGATAGCTGAGCTCGATCTACTCACTACAAGCAGCTGAGTGAGAAGAAAGAGAAAGCTTAGTATATAGGGAAACCGTATGTGACTTCTGGTGATAAAGGGAAGCAGACGGCTTCAGATGGGAAAAAGTTAAGTGGGGGAGCGCCTACTGCTCCAGGCAAGTGTTATAAGTGCAGCGAGCAAGGTCACCGTGCTGAGGTTTGTAGGGCGCTGAGATGTCATCGTTTTGGAAAGAGAGGTCATATAGCTAATAATTGTAAAGATGAAGCTCCGACTTGCTTCAACTGTGGAGAGAAGGGTCATATCAATACCTAGTGCCAGCAGCCGAAGAAGATTACTACTGCTGCTCAGATGAATGGAAGAGTGTTTGCTTTGAGCGGTGCGGAAGAACCCAAGACAGGTAACTTGATCAGAGGTAATTTCTTTATTAATGATGTTGAATTGATTGGTATTTGTGCTACTCGTTTGTTTATTTCGCTTGAATGTGCTAAGAGGTTGAATTTGAAATTATCTTCTATGATTGGGAGTGTGGTTATCAATACCCCGACTAATGGTTCTGTGACTACTGCGTCAGTTTGTTTGAGTTACCCTTTGACCATTTATGATAAGAATTTTGTGATGGACTTGGTTTGTCTACCTTTGCATCAAATCGATGTTATTCTTGGATTGAACTAGTTGGAGTACAACTATATTCATATCAATTGCTACAGCAAGACTGTGAGGTTCCCAGAGTTTGGTGATGGTGGAGAGCTGATGTATGTATCTGCCAAGTAAGTAGAAGAACTCTTAGAAGATGAGGCTCAGATGTTTGCATTTTTTTCATCACTTCAAGTTGATTATGAAGCAGTAAGCGTGGAGCTACAAGTTGTTTGGGAAGTCCCAAAAATGTTTCCAGACAACGTGAGTGACTTACCTCTTAAGCGTGAGGTAGACTTTACTATTGAAGTGATATCAGGCACTAGTTTTGTGTTGATGGCTCCTTATCGGATGCCTGAATCTTAGAGGGAATTGAAGAAACAGTTAGAAGAGCTGATTGAGAAGAAGTTTATTCGACTGAGTGTTTCTTCGTGGGGTGCTCCTATGTTGTTGGTGAAAAGGAAAGATGGTAGCATGAGATTGTGTATGGATTATCGGCAGTTGAATAAAGTAACAATCAAGAATAAGTATCCACTTCCGAGGATTTATGCTTTGATGGATCAATTGGTGGGTGCTTGTGTGTTCAATAAGATTGACTTGAGGTCTGGTTACCATCAGATTCGCGTTAAGCCTGATGATATTCCGAAGACAACTTTTAGGACGAGGTATGGACACATGAATATACTGTGATGTCGTTTAGTGTATCTAATGCACCTGGTGTATTCATGGAGTATATCCTTATTTGGATCAGTTTTTGGTAGTGTTCATTGACGATATCTTGATATATTCTAAGTTCGAGGAAGAGCATGCAGAACATCTAAGAGTGGTATTGCAGGTTTTGAGAGGCAAGAAGCTTTATGCCAAGTTGTCCAAGTGTGTGTTTTGGTTGAAGGAAGTGAGTTTCCTTGGCCATATGATTTCTAGTGGAGGAATTGATGTTGATCCGTCGAAAGTTGATGTTATGTTGCAGTGGGAGACTCCAAAGTCTGCTACTGAGATTCAAAGTTTCCTTGGATTAGCTGGTTATTACCGCAGGTTTATAGAAGGATTTTCAAAGTTGGAACTGCCATTGACTCAGTTGACTCGAAATGGTCAAACTTATGTATGGGATGTTGCTTACGAGCAGAGTTTTGTAGAAATCAAGACGAAGTTGACGGTTGCTCTAGTGTTGATTTTGCCAAACCCGAGTGAGTGTTTTGTAGTGTATTGTGATGCATCGAAGATGGTCTTGGTGGCGTGTTGATGCAAAATGTTCAGGTTGTTGCTTACGCTTCCAGGCAACTGAAAGTTCATGAAAGGATTATCCTAGCATGACTTAGAGTTGGTCGTCGTGGTGTTTATGTTGAAAGTTTAGAGACATTATCTTTTTGGGTCTAGGTTCGAAGTGTTCAACGATCACAAGAGCCTGATATATTTGTTTGATAAGAAAGAGTTGAACATGAGGCAGAGGAGATGGCTTGAACTTCTGAAGGATTATGATTTTGAATTGAGTTACCATCTTGGTAAGGCTAATGTTATGGCTGATGAGTTAAGCAGGAAGTCCTTACATATGTCGATGCTTATGGTTCGAGAGTTAGGACTGATTGAGCAATTCATAGATATGAGTTTGGTTTGTGAAGAGACTCCTAATAGTGTGAAGTTGGGTATGCTGAAGTTGACTAGTGGTATTCTCTAACAAATCAGAGAAGGTCAAAATCTGATTTGAGACTAGTGGATCGTCTCACGTTAATCAATCAAGATAATAGGGGTGATTTTCAGATCGATGAGAATGGTGTGATGCGGTTCAGAGATAGGGTGTGTGTTCCCAATGTGCCAGGAATCAAGAAGAGCATTCTTGAGGAAGGTCACAGAAGTGGGTTGAGTATTCATCCTGGTGCCACAAAGATGTACCAAGATTTGAAGGATTTGTTTTGGTGGCCGGGTATGAAGAAGGAAATTGCAGAGTTTATGTATGCTTGTTTAACTTGTCAGAAGTCAAAGATTGAACACCAGAGTCTGTTGGGTATGATGCAACCGTTGAATATTCCAGAATGGAAATGGGATAACATTTTTATGGCTTTTGTGACAGGTTTACCGAAGACTTTGAAGGGGTGTGATTCGATTTGTGTGATTGTTGATGGATTGACCAAATAGGCTCATTTTATACCAATGAGGATCAATTATTCGTTGCAGAAGCTTGCAAAAGTATATATTGATCAAATTGTGAAACGACATGGTATTCCTTCGAGTATTGTGTTTGATAGATATCTGATATTTTCATCGAGGTTCTGGGAGATTTTGCAGACAACTTTGGGTACTAAGTTAAGGATGACTTATGCCTATCATCTGCAGACGGATGGCTAGATAGAGAGAACTATCCAGTATTTAGAGGATTTGCTGAGAGCTTGTGTGTTGGATCAAGGTGGATTATGGGATAGTCCTTTACCGCTGATTGAGTTTACCTACAATAACAGTTACCATTCTAGTATTGGAATGGCATCGTGTGAGGCTTTTTATGGTAGGAGGTGTGTGACTTCTTTGTGTTGGTATGAGTCAGGCGAGAGTGTTGTACTCGGACCTGAGATTGTGCAAGAGACGAATGAAAAGATCAAGATGATCCAAGAAAAGATAAAAGCATCGCAGTTTCGTCAGAAAAATTACCATGATAAGAGGAGGAAAGCACTTGAATTCCAAGAGGGGGATCACGTGTTTTTGAGAGTTACGCTGGTAACTGGTGTTGGCCAGCTTTGAAGTCTCAAAAGCTCACTTTGCGTTTTATTGGTGTCGCTACTGCGAAAATCAAGGCCGGCAATGACAGAAGAGTCGCCACCTATCGTTATTTATCCCAAAGGAGGGAAAGGGAACGATCAGAAAAAACCTAACGAAAAGGGAAAGGAATGGTAATCGCAACCAAGTCCTGGAATCGGGAGTCGGTTACGCAAGGGGAAGGTATTAGCACCCCTCACGTCCGTCGTACTCGACAGGATCCACGCTTGTTGTTTATCTGAAACGGTGTGTTTAAACTATCTACGCTAAAGGCTTAAGGACAAAAGGAAAGAAAAGTGACTTGGCAGAACACAAGAGTTCTATGCCTACGTATTCCTGTCTGGAACGAGAAATCAGAGTCAACGTAGTTCGCCTAACTACGGGTGAAAGTGGGGAAGGTTGCTCGCAGAGATATCGCATCTCGCGCCTATGTACTTTCATACGGCATGAAAGATCAGAGCAAACGTAGTTCGGGCTACGAAGACCACAGATTGGTCCAACAGCTTTTATCCAAGTAAAGTTAACAACCAGTTCCAGCAATTGTTGTTTGCAGCTCGACCTTTGGAGACTTAGGCGTTACCGTTTGCTGGAGAACTGAAATTTAACAGAACTCTCCTTATGAAAGGGTTTTCAGGAATTAAGGGTCCAAGAGGACAAAAGGGATTTTGATGTTTGTTTTTGAAGTCTTTTACAGAAGAAGTGAATTGAGTCTTGTTTGTAACTCGTGTCTCACTAAAGACTTGGACTTAAGAGTGAATGCGTCACATGTCACCCAAAGGGTACCACACTAAACACCCAGGCTATTGAAGGGAGACCCTCCAACAACCCTTTCTCAAGTACTTAAGGCTCGTAACGCACAACACGTGTTATCCTTTATTAAGTGTTTTACAGTTGTTTGAAGATGAGAAGAGAAAGGACACAGCTAAGGGGAACTGACTCAATCCTACAGTTATCGTGTAATATTTGTCCTATGAGTGAGGTTAGAAGGGAAACTAACTAATGTTATAATGCATGGTTAGAATCCTAATGTCTGTCATAACTTCTCTTGAACAAGAGAAGTCAGAGTTCCTAGGAGAACATGGCAAAAGAAAGCAACAGTAAAGCAAATCAACTGTAAAGGAAATACTGTAAGTAAAATGCATGCAATGCATCAAACAAACAGAAGGAGGAAAGCTCAACTTCTAGAGCAAACAAGGCACAAAGGCCACACACTACATAGGCAAGGGAGATACTCAACCTTAAACCAGCAAGCAAAGCCACACAGTAAAAAGCAAGCAGAGGGAAACAGTCAACCTCTAATGCAAACAAGCAAAGGGAGAAACTCAAACTTTAGGATGCTCTTAGACTAATGCAACACACCAGACAGTCACATCAATACATACAAGCAAGAAAAAGTACAGTAAAAAAAAACAGCAAGCCAACAGCACAACAGTAAAGCAATCTACAGTCTGTAACTGTTCTTCAAGTCCAAGCCATCTTCAAGAGAAGGAAATGAAAGCTCTATCTTCAAGCTCCAAGATGCTCCAACAAGGAAAGAGGGAATCAACATCAAGATGATTGCATGATGATGGGAAGCATGACGGAAATCAAGGGAATCCATCATGACACTCAACCATACATCTAAAAAGAAGGGCATCCTCAAAGGTTCCACCTATTGTGTTATGCCACACATCCTACCAAAGGAAGGATGAGGCTTCCACATAGGGACCTTGTATCATGGGATAAGAATGGAAAGCAATCAAAGCAATCCATGTTTATTTGAAGAAAGAGGAATCAACTAAAGCTCTTCCTAAACCCTAATATGATTAAGCTACAAGAAAGCAATCAAAAGGAATCAAATTAAAGCACCACAATCAAGCAAGCAGAAGCTTCTATATGTCTAAAGCACTATCCAAAAGGAATGAAAAATTTATCTCATGCTATGGGCCACCATTGAAGTCATTCTAAAGGAAAGGTCAAGCTAGAAGCAACTTAAACTAGTCTAAGTATCAAATCAATTTAAAATACCGAAACTACTTCTAAAATCCTAGAAATTTTTATAAGGGAACCTACATGTGTTAGGTATCTATAGTAGAAAGGTCAGGGACCAAATCAAATGGGAAAGTCACCTAAAAAATATTAGATCACAAAGTATCAAATGAAGACCCTAAAATGGAAGGTTCTAAAAGTCTAGCTCAAAACAGAACCAAGAGCCATCTAAAAATTACCACAAAAATCATGGAAGCACCTTAACATGTCTATAATCAAAGGTTAAAAGGATAGAGGAAAAATCCAAAAGGATAGGGTTCAAACATAGAGTAAACATCCAAGGCATTCCAAAATAAAGCAATCTAGAGCATGCACAAAGATGGTGTTCAAAAGCTATACAAATGATACCACAAAATTCAGAGAAAAATATATTTTGAACCCTCAAGATGTCCACAAGAATGCCACAAAAGATTAGGAGAAAAGTATTCATTTTGGTACCCTAATGAAAATCTACAAGAATAGAGGTACAAATTCATGATTTTAATGGATATTAAAATAAGAAAAATCACAATTAAATGAAAATTAATCCTAAAAATGAAATTTCAATTTATAAAAATCCATATCCAAGATCTACAGGAAAAAATCTCATGAATTTATGAACATTATTTCTATTTTTCATGCAATTAAAGAAACAAGCAAGAAATAAGAAAAAAGAGAAAATCAATGAAAAATTGATAACACCACGTGGTAAATAGCAAAAAGAAAAGGTTATAATCTAGGTTGGGCTGGTCATGAAGGTGTGGTTAGCGAAGTCATTAGGCCCATTCTGACCTCACTTAATGAAGTGCACCGTTTTGCTGGGCTGGATACATGGCGAATTCGGGCGCGTTAGATTGAAAGACCTTTTCAATATTCCAGGCTTGATCCAAGGGCTGTAAACCTGTCTTCTTCGTTTGAATGTGGATGGGAGGGAAACGAACCAGTCCCGTCGTCGTGGTGGCCAGAAAACACGACAGTGACTTCCTCCATATCTATCTATCTCATTTCTCAACGAAAACGCACGATTCTTAAACCAAAACTGTAGCATTTTTCACGAGGATCACAAATATCATACTTAATCATCCTAAAACTTCAAGAACAGAGAGATTCGCAGCCAAACCGAAAATGGATCATATCTTACTTTGTCTCTAAACTTCCAAAATTTGATCCTAAATCCATCTAGGCTTCATACTTTACCTAACCACATGAAATTTCTATCCTAATTCATTCTCATCAGAGCATAATTATGAAAAGAAAGAAACCTGGTTTGAGCTTGCAATTAGAGCACTTGCAGTGTGATTCTTGGCTCAATCTCGTGCAGATTCTTTCAATACATTATGCTGAAGCTTGTGGAATCCTTGATTTGCTTTGAAATGCTCTTGAAATGAAATTCAATTTTCCACTTTTGCTCTTGAAACTTCAAACTTCCATAACTGATTCTTGCACCAAATAACCGTCCCAACTGATCTGAATTCATCATAAAGCTTATATAGAAGTTGTTGGAATGATTTGGAGGCCCAATTCAAGATATCCACTTTCCACTTTTCCTTCAAAATTACAACAATGGTGTGCACGGATTCTCTCTATTCCAGCCTCTAGAATGCTTCACATGACTTGCTAGTAGCATGGTGATAGTGTATGAATCAAGTTGAGAGCTTAATTGTATCATATGACCAACCTTTGATGTGTTACTTATCCATGAAGTAACAAATTGCAACACCATGAAATAGGCCTCAAATGGATTTTATAATATTACCATTGTGTTTAAAATTATTTTTCCACTCAAAATATGCCATCACTTGGTCTTGTTTGAGCACACATGAATTAATTTGGATTTTTCAAGTGAAATGCCTTAAAATTCCCCTTTTACTAAGCTCTCATGAATCAAGTCTTGCTACAAGCCAAATCAATCCCTCCTTGATACATGGTTGACCTAAATATCTCATTTTGAGCAAGTTTCATGTTGGACAAAACTTCATTTGAAGTGTGCAAGATGGAGAAAATGACCTATAATGCCAAATGACCTATAATCTCACTTTCCCAAAATACCCCTGCCTTGCAAAGCTTATAACTTGAGCTCCACAAATCAAAATGAGGACTTCTAGGACTTTTTGGAAAGCTAAGATCATAAGGAACAACTTTCATGTTTATCAAAAGGTTATGTGAAACTTCCTTCTAGGTCAAAAGTTGCTTGGAAGTTGGTTGACTTTCACAGATAAATTTCACATTCATCTGATGACCTGTAACTTGTCTGGCTTGTAACTTGGGTTCTACAAATCAGATGGATGACTTCTAGTTCTCAAATTAAAGGTATGAACATCCTATACAAGTCTCATGTTTGGCCCAAAGTCATGTGATACTTGTATCTTGACTTACATGGCCTTGAAGTTAGGCACTAAGAAGGGGATTTTACTCTAGGAACCCTAACTTAGCAACTTCAACCACTCTTGATTCTTCTTGGTTTGATCTTGAAACAACATCTCACATGCTTCAACATATCATTACATGAACTCCATGACCTAGAAAGAGACTTTTGATCCTCTTCAATTACACATTTGACCTAGGATTGACCAGAGGAAACCCTAGTTGCACCAACTTCAACTGTGGCTCTTGTACTTGACACAAACACTTAATTGAGCTCCACCATGACCCTCTAGGCACTCCATGAGCTCTATCCACATACTATATCCATAATCAAGGCTTCATAACCCTCTTATGATCTTCAAATGTCCCCCAAGTTAGGAGATGAACCCCATACAAGCACCCAAGAACTCAACCCCTTCCTGATGACCTTGGTGACTTCTCAAGCTTGAATAAAACTTCTAGCAAGGCTTCTCTTGACATAAAACACACTTGATCCCATGTTAAATGAACAATGCTATGCTATGAAAATTCTAGAACAATGTTATGCTAATGCAATGAAGCAAAAGCCAAGTGAGAAAAAGGTTAGACAAATTTTGGATTGCAATAGCTGGTCCGTATCAAATTTTGCAGAGGGTGGGGGAAGTAGCATATCGGATTGCTTTACCGCCGTCGCTTGTGAATTTACATGATGTGTTTCATGTGTCTCAGTTGAGGAAGTACATTCCAGATCCGTCGCATGTGATTCAGATGGATGATATACAAGTGAGAGATGACTTAACTGTTAAGGCGTTCCCAGTTCGAATTGAAGCAGCTGCGAGGTAAAGAGATTGCCTTGGTAAAGGTAGTTTGGGGAGGACCAGCTGGAGAAAGTTGGACTTGGGAGCGTGAAGATTAGATGAGGGAGTCGTATCCGACTCTATTTTCTTGAGGTAATTTTCGAGGGCGAAAAATCTTTTAAGTGGGGGAGAGTTATAACACCCCAAATTTTATTGGAATATTTATTTAATTTATTTAAATATGAATATTCGCATTTTCGGTGATTTTCGATGGTTGGTGTGAAATATTGAGAATTATGAATTTTTAAGTTATTTATTAAATAATAGTATATAATATGAATATATTGGTATTATTATTAATTTAAATAAATATAAATTAACTAAGGGAAAATTGGACAATTGAGAATGAGTTAGTGAGGGTAATATTGGAAAGCCCAATTTTAAGGCTCAAGGTTAGGTTTAACAAAAAGGAATTTTGATGGGATTAGGATTCATTATTTTTAGACCATGAATAGAAATTGAGGTCAGAGCTCTGAGGAAGAGGTTTGAGGCAAAAGCTTCGAAAGGTTTTCTGAAAGTCAAAGAGAAGGCTTAGAGTTGGAAATTAAGGTATGGGGAGTATTGCCTTCTTTGCTTTCAATGTATAATTTCAATGTATTTAAATTTAATTTAACGATTTAAAGGGTTTGAGGATGATTTTGAGATAAAGGGAATTAGTCCTTCGTGGCCAAATCCTATTTTCGAGGTTTTAACCGTATAGGGATTTAAACTGATGGCTTGATAGATTCGAGACTGATTTGGGTTAAAGGAAATTTGTCCTTCGTGGCCAAAGATCTGGTTTGACATTTGTTTAAACCTGTAGGGAAATTAGATAGTGAGAAACTCTAATGATTATGGTGTAGTTGTAAGGATTTAAGGGAATTAGAGCTCGAATATGATACGGGATTGGACTAATAAGTCGTGGATTTTGTGCCTTCATCGTTGTAAGACCTTAGGGATGATTTATGAATGCTTTTGGGTTATTGGTGAAGTGAATTGTTGGACTTTTGAGTTGATTTTAGGTTCTGGTGTGTTGCGGTGGAAATAGAATACCAAACTATTAATTAGTTTGAATCGCATCTTTAGTTCACAACCGATCTTTGATTTATCCGAAGGAAAAGGTCAAATGAAGGAAAACCTATTTTTGCATCGTAAACAACGCGGGGAGAGACCTAGGTTAGGGGTTGGTTAAGGTTAGGGAAGGTATTAGCACCCTAAACTTCTGTAGTACTTTACAGGAACCTTTTGTCTAAAGTTTACTATTTACTTTATTATCTGCTTGAGGTATATTGCTAAGGGTTAAGAGTGACAAAGAGACCTAAGGGTTAGTCCTAAGTTTACTTGCCAAGATTCGCATCTTGTGCCTACGTATTCGAGGTAGGGGATGGAATCAGAGTAATCGTAGTTCCCCTCGAAATGGAGGTTAGAAACGTCTTGAATGTGGTCAAGGTTGCAATGGGGAATAAGAGTTCTTAAGGAAGCGCTTACGTGGAGTGCGGCGACTCCTATTTCTACATTAAAAATAGTTAATTTGAATTTAGGATTAACTAAATGTTCCACGGCGGGACACCTAGGCAATTAGGGTTTTGAATGCGTCAAATGTTAGGGTTATTGACTCGGCGGTCAAACTGTTTATACCTAATCCTTCGGAAGATTTAACGGTAAATAGTCTCATGCAAAAATAAATGAAGCGGCAGTATGAAAGCATGGTAAAGTGCGAAAACAGTAAAAAGCATGCATGGTGACGATATACTCACATAAGTTACAATCATAAAAATATACAGAGATAAAGCGACGATAGCCTCGCGTAATTACAACCATAAAAAGTGAAGTAAAACATGGACAAGTAAACAGAGACAAACGAGAATTACATGACTGTCAGATGAAAAAGTGAAACGCCAGATTATGAACTCTTTATTTTTTTGAATTTTTAGTTCGACCTTAGATCGAACTGTTATCAAATTAAGTTAGAATTATTTTTAGCTTTTTAATATTTTTGTTGTTTTTTAATTTAATTTTGAAATAATTTTATGTTTTCCTTAAGGTGAGTTTTTTTTTTAAGAATGAATTTTATTTTTTTAAAAAAATTAATTTTTATTGTCTTTATTTAAAAGAATAAGGTTAATTAAGGAATGTGATGTCAAATTTACAATATATTTAGATTGCTTAAAAAGAGGATTTTATTTAGTTATAGTTTTAATTTTAATTATAAAAATAGAGTTTGAATTTTAATTATGAAAATAGAGTTTGAATTTTAATTATGAAAATAGAGTTTTTTAAAAAAGGTCTTACTTTAGAAGAAAAAAAAGTGAATTTTTTTTAATTTTTTGTTAAATCAACTTAAATCTATTTGTTAGACTTTAACTAAAAGTTAAACTTTCAATAGAAAATTTAATTCTCAATTAATGTTTTAGATGGAGATAAAAAAAATGGTTGAATTTTCATATTAAAAAGATGACAATAAGTTTTACCAAAAATGTTTTTTTAGTTTTAATTTTCACTGAGGGGTTTTAATTAAGTTACAATTGAAATAAGTTTAAGTTATGATTCTTAAAAAGGGTTTTAGGTTAGGTTATAATCAAAATGAATGTTACAACATTCTGAAAATAAATAAAGAAAATAAAGAACAAGGCAATAAAAGGGGAAATTAGTAATGTTTCTGAGACATTAGGGTTTTGACCATCTCATCTCCTTCTTCTTGGTTGCGGCGCGGCTGGCCTCTATGGCTGAGCTCTGAGCTTTTTCACTTTCCTTCATTCTTCTTCTTTGCATGGCTGTGCTGTTTTCATGAGCGTTTTTCTTCTTCTTTATCTCATTCGGATTTTTTTTCCATTTTTGTGAATCCTTCTCTCCCACTTACAGTTCTCTGTAAAAATAAACACACTCACATTAGCAAAAAGAAATTGTTCACCCTTTTGTGAGTTTGAAGCGGTTGAGATTGTTGTGTGGTTGATGATGATGATGATGATGGTCTTGGAGTTGGCGTTTGGGTTTCACTCCTCTCCTCTGATGGCTCCGGATGATGATGATGAAACCTTAAGGGTTTTCTGAATCTGAGCTTTTTGGTTCCCTTCCTCCCCCTCTTTTTGATATCTGATGATGATTTTATAGTATCATTCACTCTTAACTTCTGGGCCTGGATGATTATGGTTTTTAGGAACTTTTGATGGATGGAAAATTGGGGATTCACTGCTGTGCTTTCGGAATTATTGTTGTGTTTGTTTAAACTTTTTTTAAGACGTTGTTGTTGGATCTGTGATGATTTGTTGCTATTCGTTTTCCTTGGAATGTTGTATTTTTCTCTGTAGAAATTTTGGTTGATTGAGTTGTTGTGCATGAATATTGTTGTTTGATCCATTTGGGGTCAGACCTTTTCTGGAAATATTGTTAAGGCCATGTTTGGTTAAACGGAAAAGAATCACTTTTTGGAATAATCATTTTTTCTCGGAAGTGCTTTTTCGAATAATCGCTCTCTCTCTCTCTCTCTCTCTCTCTCTCTCTCTCTCTCTCTCTCTCTCTCTCTCTCTCTCTCTCTCTCTCTCTCTGGTTGCCTTTAAACAGATTATTGTTGGTGTTAGCCGAGGTCGGAAATCGAGTCGAGAGTTGGCGACTACTCCGTCGTTGCCCTCCCGACGTACCCGATGATGACACTCGTTTTGAGGGTATCAGACGAAAAAATCTAACCCATTAAAATTGTCGTTCGTTTATTTTGCAGGTTCGAAGAATCGGAAGTTCGGAACCGGAAGCTGAAGAATAATTTAGAACAATTAGAAATTTTAGGAAAAAATGTAACTTATTTTTGTAAATTTATTTTTTTTATTATTTTTTTATATTGTAAAGAAATTATTTTTTTAATAAAATTCTTCATTTTTTAGATATTGTAAAAAATAAATAATATTATTATTTTTGATATGAAAATGATGAAATAACACTAATATTATTTTTTTTATATTAAAATGCAATACATCATAATAATTTTAATTAACCATTTTTGATATTAAACGAAACAAAACTATTTTTTTTTAATATTAACATGAAATACCACATAATAACAATTTTTTTATTATTAAAATGAAGTAAAACATAATAATAACTTTTTTGTTTTTTTTTTAAAATCTCAATGAAACATAATAATATTTTTTATTACTAAAATGAAACATAACAAATTTTTTTACAACAACTTAAACGAATAACTTTATCAGAATAAATTCAATATGTTCGATTAAACTCAAATGACCACACTTTTCCGACTAACTTCATCCAAATAAAATGAATTGATTTAATTCACCTGGCTCAAATCCTCTACGATTAAACTCTTCCAATTAACACCCTCGGCCTCTATTCACACCAATAAATTCAAATGGTTCAAATTCCCTGACTACAAATCAGATTCATAAATTGACAGCCGACTGCGAACAAATGACCATTTTACCCTTCCTAAGTTAAAGAGCGCGCAACGCGGTTTTTCCTGCGAAATCAACAGACTACACAAACCTGTTAGTGATTAGTTAAATGCAAAGCAAAACGAAATGGGATGCAAAACGAACCTACTAATCTTAGGGAAAATTTTGGGGTATTACAGTTGCCCCTATTTAAATAGCTTCAACGGATGATTTGAGCGACGTAGGCTCGAGAAATCATGGTGAAAGGGATTTAAATATAGATAACCGAAAATTTTGCCCTTAGATGCAGTGAGATGCAATGCTATGGACAAAATGAAATGAACTATAATGCTGACAATGCCATGATTCTAATATGATGCTATGATGAAAATGATAGATGCAATGAAGCAAACAACACGACGACACAGGGGACAGACGCGACGAGCGAACCCACTTGGGAATGCGACGCGCTGGGGAAACAGCCCGACACTGGGGGAATTCTAAAGTGATGGCCTACCCGTGCGAGCACGAGCAATTGTCATTTTTAAAAAGGGAATGGTAAGAACGAGATCCTCAATGGAGATGACACCGATGAGACGGCCTCCAATGGGGAATATCTAAGAGTAATTGTTCAATAAGCTCAGGCGTGACCAGCTGATACTCTAGGATAAAAGGTAAAATTGGATCCGCACAGTTGCAGGATCAAGCAAATAGAATGTTGGAGCATTGAGCAAAGAATGACATCTGAGCTTCTAGAAACTCTCCTCGTGACGGGATCAAACGGAATTTTCAGGAATCCGTAGAAAATATACAGGGTAAAATTGGTTGTATGCCAAAATAAATGGACTTTAATGGGAGATTCCCTAATAAGCTTTCTCGAGAGAGAACTGCCACTTATTGTTGAGAGGGACTTATATGCCAAGTTGGATAAGCTCTCAAATAAAGAGAAGGTTGCTTATATGGGGATTGTTGCACCCCAAAATTTGACCAACATTTATTTACCCATCAAGTATTTGAAGATTGATATCTTTGTCAAGGAACTCAAGAGATCCTCAGAGAGATTGGTTGAAACCAAGGTTGTGTGTCTCATAACTTGAGAGTTGTGAGAGCTCCTCAGATGATTCTGAGACTATGAGGATAGACTTGAAGCTTTGAGAAAGCTTATGAGATGTCTTGAGAGCCATCATGAAGCCTAGAAAGGTCATTATGCAAGAATTCAAAAGATTCAACCATGAGTGGTAGAATTAGGGTTTGACTGGGTCAACCTTAGGTCAACTGATGATTTGGAGAGGGTTGAGACCTAATACAAGAGCCATGTGATCATGTAATGATGTATTGAGATGCTATAAGGATGATTCCTAGACCAACTCATCATGATTGACGAGTTTGAGAAGTTTCAAGCTAGGGTTTCTAAGGATTGACAGTGTAAAATCCCCTAGTTTGATCCCTATCTTCAAGGCAGTTTAGCTCAAGATGTGATTGTCATCTCATCTTCCCCAAAACATGAATGTTGTAGAGCTTGTTCTTAGCTTTAATTTGAGTAGTATAAGTCCTTGATAGGATTTGCAGAGCTCAAGTTATGGTTTTGACAAATTACAGGTCATCTGAGGTATGTGAATCTGGGTCCTTGAAAGTCACCCAACTTGCAGACAACTTTTTCCCTAGTAAGATGATTCCTATGGATTCTTGGTAAACATGAATGTTGAAGAGAATCTTCTTAGCTTTCTAGAGAGTACTAGAATTCCTTTATAGGATTTGTAGAACTCAACTTATGGCTTTGACAAGTCAAGGGCATTTTGGTTATTTGGAGGTTATAGGTCATTTCAAGCATAAGGCCATATCTCCTACTTCCAAGCTTAAAATGAAAAAATCTTCAACATTAAACTTGCTTAGAATGATGTTTTAAGGCTAGTAGGGAGGTCATGAGATGTTGGAAAGGCTCATATCAAAAAGTGATAAAAATGGCCTAAAAATGAGGCATAAGTTAATTCAAGTGAATTTGAAAAATGGAAATCCCAAGTTATAAATCCAAACCATGTCATGTAATAGGTCATTTTGACTCCAAATGACATTCTAAGAACAATGGTTCAGCCACAATTTTGATTTGAGGCTTGGATCATAGGGCTGCTTTGGAATTTGATTACTTGCATCTTAAGGTACCAAACCAAAACAAGGCAAAACTCAATAAACAAGGAAGATATGCATTGTAACTTGTCCTAAATCTCATGTAAGGAGAATTTCAAATCAGAAACCAAGGTTGCAAGGCATTTGGCATGAGATACCATGTAAGGAGAATGAGAATTCAAAAATACCATGACATGAAAACTTTAATTTCTCATTGGATTGTTCTAGGGGGTTCTAGATAATTCTAAACCTCTCTATAAGATGTTTGCAACTTGCTCAGATGCAAGGTTGGTGAGAGTGGGTGCAGAAAAAAGAGAGTGAGATCAAATTTCTTCCATTGCAAGTTAAGATCAAACTTCACATTCCTCTTCAACCTTTTTCTTTCTTCTTAGCCAAACACATTCCATAGGTGATTTGGAGTATATGCATACTGGTTTGAAGCTCCATCCACGAAGATTTGAAGGTTGCCATTGGAAATTGCAAAGAAGCAAATCACATTCGAATCTTGGAATATAAGCTTGCTCCTTCATATCTTTTGCAAACAGAACTCATATTATCACCCAAGGGCTGATTCCGGAAGAGCACAAGGCCTGAAGTGAGAAGATACTACCTCTGCCATAACAAGAAACCAGGTATGCAAAAGCTCTTCTACACCCTTATTTAAGTCTTGTTAGATTAGGTGGTTAGGTTAGAATTGTTAGAGACCATTAGAGGATGGATTCTGGAGAGTTTGAGGTCCATTAATGGAGTTTGGAAGTTGGACACATTTTCTTTAATGATCAAGAACTGGTGATGTAATGAGAGATATTCCACGTGTGATAGTTTAGGATGACCAGGGAAGTGAGGTGGTTATTTTAGTGTAAAGAAATCAAAGAAATGTGGAGATTGAAGATTCACCATTAATGGAGGTTACTATCGGGTTCTGTGTTTGAGTAGGTTTTAATGCAAACCAAGACTAGGGTTTTGTTCAGCTGGAAAAATAGAGTGGTTTTGCATTTTAAAAAATTGAATTTGGTGATGTTATGATGATGCACGAGTGAGAGGAAGTTGGTGCTGAAAGTTCTGTTTCATGGGAGTTACTGCAAACCCTAGGGCTGGATGAAGAAGACGAACTCGTGTGCGTTGGATCACTCATAGACTAGTTGACCACGCGCAGATCCAATGGCTGAGGTTCAAAGCGAATTTGAGAGGGAGTTCGAGTAACCATGAAACGAAGCGTTTCATTAAACGCTACTCTGGGTTTTTAGTGTTTGGATTTATATTCCCACCCCCTATACCAAGCCCACATTGAAATGAACTGTTTTGGATTACTTAATGCACCGCTGTTTTTTCTATTTCTTTATGTTTTTTTAATTGTTTTATGATTAGATATTGGGCCTAGCGTATTTTTATACGCACCCCCCCCCCAGGCTGGGCCCAAGCGTGGATTGTACTAAGTCTGGTTACTATCTGCACCCATGTTCATATCTCATTTTATTTTTCACCATTTTATTTCATATTTTAGAAAATTCATATCAAATGGAAAAATCAATATTTTTTAATGGGAGTTTTTTCTCCCTTTTCATATTTTTGTCTAGAAAAATATAAACTAAAAACATTTTCCATATCATGCATTTTGATATTTTTTGTATATTTTTACCTTTAATTGCTTTTTAATTCTTTTATATTGATATATGATTTTGTAGAATTTAGTTTAGGTAGTTCCCTTAGTATTTTTAGGTCAATCTTTTTAGGGTAGTTAGATATATGTTTTAGCTTCCCCTTGGATTTATTCCATATTTTTGTGATGATTTTTAGGATAGTTTTGATTAGATTCTATTAGGTTGTGCAGAATTAGGTTAAACTTTAACATAGGTCCATAATAACTTTAGATTTTTGGGTTTTTAGGACAATTTAGACTAGGGGGCATATATGGGTCTTAAGGGTAGGTATGTAGGATCCCTTAGAAATTATATTAGGATTTAATATAGTAGTATGCTATTTTTAGTTGATTTTTGTATTGGTTGATGGTTGGTGTTGCCTTTAGGGCATGTTTGCCTTAGTTGCTTTGCTTTGTGGGCTTGGAGAGCTTGGTATCTCATTGTGGAGCATTGAGGAGCATAGTAGAAGACTTGAAGATGCATTTAGGAGCTTGAGAGCTTGGTCTTATTTTCCTTTTTTGTTGTTTTAGGGTTAGGGATTAGGAAGAGTTTAGATGTAGATGACTTCTTTCTCAAACATGGATGGTATCATTCACCTCCATTCCTCACTACGATTCAAAGTCCTTCCATGGTATACACCTCTCTCCTTTGGAGGGATAAGTGATGTACCTAGGAAGTAGAACTTTTGAGGGAACCATTTCCTTTGATGTTGGACCCTTATAGGTCACCTTTGGTGGTCAAGTAAGCAGTTCAATATCCCCCAGCTTATCCAGTAAGTGATTTTCTCTGGTTTGATTATCTTGAGAGATGCAGAGCCTGAGCTTGAAGATGAAGACTTCATTGAAGAGAGTTGAAGAGGATGAATCCTTGAGTATTGCCATTCCAGCTGAAGCTTGAAGAGCAACAAGAGCAAGTTGATACTTGAAGACCCCTGAAGATAGTGAAGCCTGAAGGTGGAGCTGATCAAGAAGCTGAAGCTTAAGGGAGAAGATAAGTTGAGACTTATGTTATAGGGTTGAAACCTGGAAGAGCAAACTGATGTTTGTCAAGAGTGATTGAAGTCTGAAGACTGAATTGCTGTTGGGAGAAGCTGAGGCTTGGAGTTGAGAGAGGGGCTGAAGTTTTCTTCTTTTTCTTTTCTGTATTACTGTGTTTTGTTTGACTTGTTTGATGCATTAGAATAAGTCCATATCTAGAATAGGTTGAATCTAGGAGCATGATTGCACTAGAGGTTGAGTTGCTCCCTCTGCTTGTATTGTTACTGTGTGGCTTTGCTTGCGGGTATTTGGTAGAGCCCAGCTCCCTTGCCCATGTGGTTTGTTTGCCTGATGGCATTTCATTTCATTTTATCTGTATGATTGCAGTTTACTGGTTATTGCTCGATAGCATGTTGTTTATATTTCAGTATGACTACTGTTATTCCATTCTGGCTTGAGGTTGAGATGAGCTTGTGGAGGCTGAAGCCCCACACACATTTCCTCCCTCACTTGCATTGCATGCATTTTACTGTTAAGCTGATGCTTTGTCTGTTTTGGTGTATCATTGACATGATCCCTTAGGACTCTCACTTCCTTTGATAAGGATTTGATGATAGACTTTTAGGTTGAAACCTATGCATGACAACTTCTAGGAGTTCCCTGTTCAAACCTTGACCATAGGATGAATCCATGGCATGACAACAGTAGGACTTGATAGTCTCCCTCCTAGTTGGGCCTGTTCTCTTCTCATCTCAAAACAGTTTAAGATACAGTAATCATGAATGATTTCTTTCGTACGTTACGAGCCTTAAGTTATCTGAGAAAGGATTGTGGGAGAGTTTCTTTTCCACAGTCTGGATGTTTAGTATGGTACCCTTTGGGTGACATACGACGCATTCACTCTCAGGTCATAGTCTCTAGTGCGGTTGAAATCACAAACACAATAAAAGACACTTCTTTCGTAAAAAACAGGAAATAAACCGTAGTTTCCCGAACTACGTGAGCTCTGATCTCTCATGCCTGTTGAGAGTACGTAGGCACAAGATGGCGATGTCTTGGCGAGCTACCTTCCCCCATAACCCTTCGTAGGTCGAACTACGTTGACTCTGATTTCTCATTCTCTGATGAGAATACGTAGGCATAAAGTGCGACGCTTTGCCGAGTCATTTTTCTTTTCTTTTTCAGCCAGCCTTGATAGGTAGATAGAACAAAACCAACCCGTCCAAGTAAACACAACAAGCGAGGATCCCGTCGAGTACGACGGACGTGAGGGGTGCTAATACCTTTCCCTTGCGTAACTGACTCCCGAATCCAGACAACGGTTGCGACGACCTTGTCTTACCCTTTTTCGTCAGATTTTTCCGATCGTTTCCTTTCCCGCTCTGAGGGATAAATAACGAAAGGTGGCGACTCTTCTGTTTTGCCGGCACCTTATTTTCGCGCAAGCGCCAGCTGGCGACTCTGCTGGGGACCTAAATGGTTCCCTATGCGAGTCTCGCCTTGGATTTTCTTCCTAGCTATCTGGGACCGTCCCCAGCAGCTGGCGACTCTGCTGGGGAACGAACCCAGAATCTCTTGTTCTCCGGTTCCCCTATGCGAGTCAATCCTAACGCTTATATGTTTACTTGTTGGGTTGCGTTTATTTATCGTATTTTACTTCTCGCACTTTACTTCCCGCATTTTATTTCCCGCACGATATTATTATCTGTTACTATTGTGCTATTGTGGGATGGGAGTTCTGATGAGCGAGAAGCCAGACCCAGGCTTGAGTGCACCATAGAATTAGAGTGGAAATTAGTGGGCGCGTGCTTGCTTTGTAGGCACTAGTGTCTCATGAAATCCACGCTCAGACGAGGTTCATTCGGTTGGCTTCTCTTTCAACCCTTTGGGTTGAGACGGTTGCTGGTTTGGTGGATTGTCGATTCTGGGGACTGATCATTTGTGATTCAGCTAAGTGAGGCCGCTTCATGAGCTGGTGATGCCACACCTTCTGGGTATCGTATCACCCCTCTTGAAAGTATGTGACGCTGATGAACGCATAGGATGCCGTACCTTGAGTCAGTTTAGGTCCATACCCGCGAGTGGGAGGGTTTTTGCAGGAAACTTGACTTCCAGCCTACCCGATGTCTTGGTTTTCTCTCGTCAAAGCAGACTTATCCCGGCAGCAGCAATCAGAGCTTTGTGGGGGCTGTGATCCCGTGTTTGCTGCATCTTGCATTGCATTTGCATGAGCATTCCTGCATTATATTGCATATCATTCGCCAGCTAGTCAGAGCTCTTATCCGGCCGTTGTTTTGATTCTGAAGGTGAGTATTGAAGACGACCAAGAGGTTGAAGCAGATTTGATCAGAGTCAAGCAGTAAAGTCAGTTGACAGTTGTTGGTAGCTATGTCAGAGAGCAGCTTCTAGTTTGGTGATACCTTGTCAGGTTTCACTGTGACGTCCAATCCTTTATATGGATCTACGCATGACGAAGACTTTCCGCAAGTGAACAACCTTACCACAGCTCAGCTTGTACAGCCTTCTGTTGAAGACCGAGGTCTACGTGAGCAGTTTGCTGTCCGAGGTGAACGTTCTCCTTCTGTTGATATCTCAGACTACCAGGGTTTTGCCTTCCCTGTGCCAAAGTCCCGAAGAGAGGTCCCGATAGCAAAGGCTGAAGACCCATTAGCTCCCGTGTATGCTGAAAAGTTTCGTGCATTAGATGAAAGATTCAAAGCCTTGAAGGGTAAAGACGCCATTAACCCTAGTGCTGCGGACATGTGTCTGGTTCCTGGCCTAGTGTTACCTCCGAAGTTCAGAATGCCAAGGTTCGAAAAGTACAGAGGAGATAGTTGCCGGAAGCAACATTTGGTGATGTTCTATCGAAGGATGACTTCATTCGTGCACAACGACAAGCTGATGATTCATTGCTTTCAAGATAGTCTGACTGGGGCATCTCTGAGTTGGTATATGCAGTTAGAGAGTAATCAGATCCGATCATGGGAGGATTTAGCCAATGCTTTCCTGAAGCAGTATGACTACAACCTTGACGAAGCTCCTATTCGCATGCAGCTGCAAGAATTGTCTCAAGGGAACAATGAACCTTTCAGGAAGTATGTTCAGAGATGGAGAGAATTTGCTGCCAGAGTGCAACCACCGATTCTAGACCAAGAGTTAAAAGGCATGTTTGTAAACTCCTTACAGAGCCCGTGCTTCGAAAGAATGCTTGGAGTCGCACCAAATTTCTCTGAATTGGTAAGGACAGGAGAGTGCATCGAGTATGGTGTAAAGACTGGAAGAATCCAGAATGTTTCAGGCGGTCAGGCTAGTGAAACTGAATCTTTCTATAGCTTTCAATCTGAAGACGAAACTATGGTCAACGCAATCATGAATGATGTTGGGTATCCTCAAGTCGAATCGGTGAAATCTGTTGGTTCTCCGTCTTCTCAGCGGTCAGTATCTTCTGTGTCTCGTTATTCTGGACAGACAATTGTGCCTGAGGCACCACATCGAGAACCTTATGTCGCTCCCCTTGCAAATCCACGAGCCCGTGGCCGAGGTTATCAGAATCAGCGTCAGAATCTTATGCTCTCCTGAATGTAATTCGGTTTCTTCTTTTACTAAAGGATAAAATGAACTTCTTCATACTTTAAGATCTGTGCTCTCTTGAATATGAGCCAGCTCTTTCTTTTACTAAAGGATAAAACGAACTTCTTCATACTTCAAGATCGGTGCTCTCCTGAATATGAGTCAGCTCAAACCTCCCCCTTCTTCAAGATGAAAAGGAAATGGAAACCAACTTCTCGATGGAGATGGTCACCTGCTGCTCCTCATGATGAAGATATGATAAGCTTCTCAGATGAAAAATACCGCTTATTTGCAATATTAACAAGGATAAGCTTCTCGGATGAGCATTGCTTGTAGAGGTGGTAACACATAATGTAAATTGTAAAGAAAGCTATTGTAAAAATGTGATAATATGGAGATCATAGAGTGTAACGATGATAAGCTTCTCGGCTGAGAACTATTGCTTGTCTGCTGTACAATATAGTGATAAGCTTTTCAGGCGAGAAATATCACATATCTGCAAAGGATTGTAAAGGCTTTTCTTGAAAGATAATGCAAAATAAATGCACTCCCAGGTAGGTTCGGCGACCGACGGGACCGAAGTTTGATATAGAATTGGGCTAGAAAGAACTGCCAAACAAGACTCCATTGAGGAAATGAGCTCACATGGGGATTATCTTATCCTATCACGGAAAGATAACTGAAATAAACATCGTCCGCGAGGGTTGAACTTTGTGGGGATTAGCTGGAAACAAATAGTATTTTATGCTTAGGGCTGACAATCTACTTGGAGAGAACGGACAAACCCAATTAATCGGCGGTAACGATAAAGGACGAAAACATAAAGCAAACATGCAAATGCTAACTGCGTATGTCAATGTGTATGATAATGAAAGGAAAAATGAGTATGTAATGCTCATGGTTATGCATATGCTGACAAAACAGATGAGAGAGGAGACATGAGATGAAATAAACACCTCGACAGAGAGTGTGATATCATGACTTCAAAGTTCTAACTCTCTAGGGAGAAAATAATCCACTTGGGGATACGGCATCACGACTTCCTCACGGGGATACAATACGACCTCACTGGAGAGTGTGATATCATGACTTCACTGGAGAGTGTGATATCATGAACCATAATCAGCCACATGAAATCTTAGGATCAGAGACTTTCGGGGATAAAATAAATATCCACTTCATGGCGAAGATGTGGAGCTAGGCGGCTTCCTGGAGAAAGTGTATCAATTTCCTGGGAATGGTACCTCGGCTTCCTGGGGAGAAGGTACATCCGACTGGGGATAAAATATATCGAACTTCCCTGGGGAGAGTTCATCAGACTTACTAAGGAGAATTCACCAGACATCCCTAGGGAAAGTATCTTGACTTCTTAGGAATACTTCCTGAGGAAAGTAAAGCAATTTCACTGAGGAGCAGATGATTCCTACTGAGAACGGGTCTTTAAGAACATTGATCATTTGGAGGATACCAGGGAGATCTCTGCAGTCTTGGGAGCCACTGGAGATTTATTGGATGAATCCAAAGTGTTGTCAGCTTAAAGTCTCGTTGAGGACTATCACTGGGAAGATGCTGGTAAGATCTCTGCTGTCTTGGAGCTCACCGGCTTGGTCCAAAGTGTTGTCAGCTTATAGTCTCGCTGGGGGCTGAGATGGTAATGAATAAATATTTATGCAACCATGATACTTACTGGGGAACGAAGAGCTCCTTCAAAAATTTCCACAAGTCAAAGCAACTTTCATTTTCAAATGCATTTTCGAGAAAATAGTTTTAAAGTTTTAGAAACACTTTTCACATTCAAAATCTTGTTAACAAAAGCAAATTGCATAACAAAAATAAAAATAGAGCTAATGTGAACAGAAAGATTGAAAAACAAAAGGTAAATTTTATTGAAAAACGGTAGCTTGCTAAAGGCATAGCTCCATGGAAAATTACAATTCGAAATTGGCAATATAAGAAAGGTTACATTGAATCCAACGACCTATTGGCCCTAACGACTAAGACTACCCAAAATCTTGCTTCCGATAAGAGCGATTGGATTTGGAATGGACATCTGTAAATATGTATCTTCAATGCTCGGTGTCACCCGATGCAGTGAAATGTCTTTGTCCCTAATTTTTTCCTGGACCGCCCTTTCGGGTTTTCAATCCACTGGGACGCTCATTTTTACCTAAGCCTCCCTTTCGGGTTTTCAACTTAGCAAGCTGCACATTTTTTTTTCTTTAGGCATAATATTTTCGGACTGCATCGGGGTTCACAGGATGAGCGAGCTCTTCACCGTCCATTGTTGTAAGAATTAGTGATCCTCCGGAAAAGACCGTCTTAACAACAAATGGGCCTTCATATTTGGGCATCCATTTTCCACGCATGTCTTTGTGAACTGGCAAGATTTTCTTGAGTACAAGTTCTCCTTGGCGGAACTCACGGATTCAGACTTTCTTGTCAAAAGCTCTCTTCATCCGATTTTGATACAACTGACCATGGCATATAGCTGTCAAGCGTTTCTTGTCGATGAGATTCAACTGGTCATATTGATCTTGAAGCCAATCGGCTTCATCCAGCTTGACTTCCATCAACACCCTTAAGGAAGGTAACTCGACTTAGATGGGGAGGACGGAGTCCATTCCATATACCGATGAAAAAGGGGTTGCCTCTGTCGAAGTTCGAACTGTAGTTCTGAATCCATGTAAAGAAAAGGGTAACATTTCATTCCAATCTTTGTAAGTCTTGACCATCTTTTTCAGGACCTTCTTGATATTCTTGTTCGTAGCTTCGACAGCTCCATTCATCTTAGGACGGTATGGAGAAGAATTGTGATGCGCAATCTTGAAAGTGTCACATAACTCCTTCATAGTCTTGTTGTTTAGATTGGTACCGTTGTCAGTTATGATCCGACTCGGAACTCTATAACGGCAGATAATTTCTTTCCTGATGAAGCGAGCTACCACTTTTTTGGTCACATTGGCATAGGAAGCAGCTTCTACCCACTTAGTGAAGTAATCTATAGCAACGAGAATGAATCGGTGACCATTGGAAGCTTTCGGCTCAATTTCCCCAATCATGTCAATTCCCCACATCGAGAAAGGACATGGTGAAGTCAAAACATTCAACGGTGCAGGCGGAACATGAATCTTGTCAGCATAAATTTGGCACTTGTGACTTTTCCTGGCGTATTGGATACAATCAGATTCCATTGTTAACCAGTAATATCCAGCCCTTAACATCTTCTTGGACATAGCATAACCATTGGCTCGAGTCCCGAAGGTCCCTTCATGAATCTCTTGGAGTAACATGTCTGCTTCACGTCTATCAACACATCTGAGCAGGACCATGTCGTAATTTATTTTGTATAGCACGCCATGTTATACCCCAAAATTTGCTCAACTTTTTCTTCATTTGGTTTATGTTTCATTTCATCTTCTAGCATTTTGCATTTGCATATCATTATCATGTTTGCAGGGGATCAAGAGAGGTGTGCATAGCAAGAGAAGATCATCAGAGGATTGTGAGCCCATGGTTATGGATGGAGAAGATTGTGGAAACTCATTGAGTGCTTTAAAAGTCATTGTGGAGCTTACCCAAGTTGTTACTTCATGTGCAAGAAGCCATAGTCAAGAGTGGTGCCTCTAGGGTTTTCATTTGGTCAACCCTAAGTCAACCGTGGATTTGAAGGAGTTTAAGACTTAGTTCTAAGTCATTGTGATCATGGAAAGTTGTGTTGAAACATATGAGATGTTATTCCAAGATCCATTCAAGAAGAATCAAGAGTGTGAGAAGTTACTAAATTAGGGTTCTTAGTGTAAAATCCCCTATTTAGTGCCTAATTTCAAGACCACATATATCAAGATACAAGTGTAATATCACTTGGATGCAAACATGAAACTTTGTGGAAATTAACTTATGATGCTGACAAGTTATGGGTCCTCATATGAATGTGTTTTCAGTCAACAAAAGTCAATCAACTTCCAAGGTACTTTTGACCTAGAATCATATTTCACCTCAACTTGGAGTGAACATGAAAGTTTTTCCTCATAATCTTAGCTTTCCAAAAAGTCCTAGAAGTCCTTCATCTCATTTGTAGAACTCAAGTTATGAAGCTTGCTAGGCAGGGGTATTTTGGGAAAGTGAGATTATAAGTCCTTTTCATTATAGGTTTTTTTTTCATGATCTTGTGCACTTCAAATAAAACTTTTTCCAACTTGAAAGTTGATCCAAATGGTCCCAATTTCATCATGGAACATCAAATTGGCATGAATTTGGATTAGATATGAAGATTGGTGATGAAATTTAATGGAAAATAGACTTTAAGGTCATGAATTAAATTGATTTGGTTTTGGAACCATTTCATGTCATGTTTGTGCTTATTTTGAGTCACAATATCATACCAAGGAGAATGCACCAATTAATTTAGAGTCATGCAAGCTAGAACTCGTGCATTTTCAAGTTACTTCAAGGAGAAGTTTCACATTTAATATCCACCATTGGATCAAATAAAGGAGTAATTTATATCCACATGATCAATTCCAAGTCCCAGCAGCTGATTTGAATAAAAAACAAGGGAATTGGAGCCATTTTTCACGTATGCATGAAGCTCCTGTTTCCAATTTGGGCATTTTTCAATTGCACTCTAATCATGCCAAATTGGGCCTCCAAACTATTCTAGATCTAACATATAAAAGCTCCAGATGAATTTTGAGCATTCATTCAGTCATTTTTGTGGAGAGAGAGCTTGATCACAGTTGGAGAATTCAAGAGAAAAGTGAAAATCGTGGCCTGAGATTGGGAAATTTCAAGCAAAATTGAAGCATCCTTCATCTTCCTCAAGTGAAGTGGAGTGATTCTGCATAGTTTGAGCAAGCTTAAGCACCTGTAGAAGCTCCAACGGAGAGACTCCGTTAGGTATTCTTATTTTCCAAAATTCTCCTCAATATGCATTGATTGTTCATGATTCTTGTTGCATCTAAAGACCTACACTTGGTAGGCAAAATCTGGATCATTATATGTGATGTTTGTGCAATTTCAGTTATGATGTTTGATTTTTCATCCGTTCGTATCTCTTTATTCTTGCATGATAAATGATTTTTGTTTGTGGGTTCATGATCAATGTAGCATGAGCTTCAATTTGGTATTAAATTTTGCATGATTTGATGAAGTTTTGATTTGTTTCTCCAGCTGTGTGATCGGAGAAGACGACCGAAGATTGTAGCTCCGTCATCTGGTTTTGTTCTCAGATCAGGTGACGTGGACTGTCATGTGCGTTGTTGAATGTTTGACTGAAGGAGATCAACGATCCAGATCTAATCTGACCAATCTGCGTGTTATTTTGACTTGCCATGTCATAAATGATACGCTGCATTTCATTTAGTTGGAATCAGATGGGCTTGGCTTGCTATACGCGCCCCTCTCCAGTCCAGCCCAATGCTTTGAACTGCAAACCCCTGTTATTTGCATCGTTCCTCTTTTTATTTTATTTTATTTTTTCTTTTTATTCTGTTTTGATTTTAATTCATTACAAATATTTCCAAATGCGGTAAAATCCCACAAAAATATTTTTAGGACACTTTGAGATGTCATTTAATTTTTGAAAATTTTTATTTTTTTAATATTTTTTTTCAATTAAAATGGGATTTATCATTTAGAAGTGTTTTTTAATTGAATTTTAATTGTTCTTGTTTGTTCTTGGCTTGTTCTTGATTCAATTTTCCTCTCCGATGATTGAAACTTTTTCCTTATTTTGATGATTAGATGAAGGGTTTTATAGGATGATTTTGCCCCTGGTTTAGTTCATTTTGGTTTGACTTTTGTCCCATTTTTGTTGACCCTCGACAACCCTCTCTCAAATTGGTGCATCCTTATGAATTAAATTCTTTGATGATGATTTGAGATGACATTGATTGTGATCTTTTGGCCCCTGATTGCCAGCTCTTTAATGTTCATTTGGGATTTTATTTGGTTTATTTTGAGCCTTTTTCCTATTTTTGAGGTAACTTTCAAGTCAAGTTACTTCTAAGGGAGGTTCATACATACAAGTGATCTAGTTTGAATGGGAAATGACTTCTATTGATCCCTTGAGCTCTCAACTTTTCTTGATTCATATTTGTAAGTGCTCTTGATTGGATGCATTTTATGGCATAACTTTAGTACATGTATGAATGTCATATTAGATGTTTCTACATTCATTAAGTGGACTGTGCAGGACAAGTTTTAACAGCTAACTATAAGTTAAGTTGGATGTCACTCTCGATGTCATAACATAGGTCGTGTGACATCAGTGCACAGGTTTGTTATTCTGCTAGCTACAATTCAGAAAACAAACCATAAACTCAAGCTGGAATACAGGAGATATTGTAGACACCCTAGGGGATCAAATATGGACCTGTTTAAAGTGGCAAACATGCAGAATTCTGAAGAGTAGTTTTATTGTGGATAAAACCTAATTTATGCACCAAGGCCTAAAGGACTACAGCTGCTATAAATATCAGAAGAATCAACTCAGAAAACTAACTCTTGACAGAAGAATAGAGAGTGCAAAAGCAGAGAGTCCAAGTAAGTGAAGTAGGATAGTCTTCACATGTGTAAAAGTCAGTTTAGGAATACTTGTAATCCAAGTAATTGTCTGTTTGATAATTGCTTTGGTTAGGTAGATTCTAGGAAGTGTCTCACTCAAAGCTGTGAAGCAAAGAGTGTGTGAGGTTCTTGATTGAAGCTTTGAAGCAAGATCAAGAAGTGTATGAGGTGTCTCTTCATACCAAATTGTGTAACTGTTTGATATCACTGTTGTGTGATTGTGGAGAGTGAGTGGGTATGCTCTGGTACTAGAGAGTCTCTAGGCTGAAGTGTCATTGGGTAGTGATTAATTGAGGAGTGTAAACTGGAGGTTTAACTCTGAATTGATACTACTAATAGTGAATTTCCTCCCTGGCTTGGTAGCCCCCAGATGTAAGTGTTGTTGACACTGAACTGGGTAATCAATTGCTGTGTGTTATTTACTGCTTTAATAACTGTCCAAATAGTCATTGTTGTAGTCAATGTCACAGTGGATGTTATAACCTTGACTGTAACACCCATCGTGTGGTATGCCAGAATTTTCAATTGGTATCAGAGTAGGCACCCTGCCTGTTTTTAACTGGGTGAGATCTAGGGAAAACAAATTCTGGTGATATGGACAAAGACATAGGATTCACAAATAGACCTCCAATTCTGGATGGATCTAACTATGACTATTGGAAACCTAGGAGGATTGCATTCCTAAGGTCCTTAGACAACAAAGCTTGGAGAGCTGCAAACTCTGGTTGGACACATCCTGTAAAGACTGACAAGGATGGAACATCTGTGCAAATCCCTGAAGATGAATGGACCAAAGAACAAGAAGCATTGGCCCTTGGAAATTCTAAAGCCTTGAATGCACTCTTCAATGGCATAGATAAAAACATTTTCAGGTTGGTACACCACTGTGAACTAGCTAAAGATGTTTGGAACACTCTCAGAACCACTCATGAAGGAACCTCCAAAGTAAAGATGTCTAGACTTCAAATGTTAACCACAAAATTTGAAGGTTTGAAAATGAAAGAGGATGAGACCATTCATGAATTCTACATGAATGTGCTGGAACTTGTAAACAGCTTAGGGGCCCTGGGTGAGAAAATGTCTGAAGACAAACTGGTGAGAAAAATTCTCAGGTCTCTACCTAAGAGGTTTGAAATGAAGGTGAGAGCTATTGAAGAAGCTCAAGACATATGTCACATGAAGGTGGATGAACTGATTGGTTCTCTCCAAACCTTTGAGATGAGTTTGAATGACCAAGCAGTGGAGAAGAAGAACAAAAGCATTGCTCTTGTTTCAAGCACTGCAGAAGAAGGAGAAGATGATGAAGAGGAGGATCTGTCAGAGGCAATAGCCATGCTTGGAAGACAGTTCAACAGGCTGGTCAAAAGGATAGATGCAAAATCTAAACCTTACTCCAAAAGCCTTCCTGCTGACAAAGAAAGATCTGAAGAAAAGATCAGCAAAGTACAATGTCATAAGTGTGAGGGATATGGCCATGTTAGAAAAGAATGCCCAACATATCTCAAAAAGAAAGGTAAAGGATTGACTGTCACATGGACTGACTCTAACAGTGAATCAGAGGAACAGACAACAAAACATGTCACTGCCTTAGATAATATATGTATATCTGATGATGACTCAAGTGAAGAGGAATTGACTTTTGAGGATCCTACAGCCTCATATCAGAAGCTTTACCTCAGAAGTGTAGAACTGTACCAACAAGGAGAGCTTCAGAAGGAAATTATCAAGGTTTTAGAAGTTGAAAAGAAAGAAAATTTAGCCACAATAAACACACTAAGAGGTAAGGTGAATGACTTGAAATATGAGAAGGACCAAATGGCCAAGTCCATAAGGATGCTCAACTCTGGAACTGACTCACTAGAGGAGATTCTTCAAAGTGGTCAAACCTCTGGAAATAGGTCTGGCCTGGGATTCGTTCAGAAACAAAATCCTATTCTGAAACTCAAGAAACTGCAGCCTGAGATTCCAAAGCCAAAGCTGATGTCACAGTCAAAGTCACAACATTCTCCACACAGACATTGGAATCAAATCAAGAGTAAATTCCAAAGACACAGATGCTACCATTGTGGAAAACTTGGGCATATTAAAAGTGTATGCTTCTGGCTGCATGGATTTCCTAGTCAAGAAAAAACCAAACAAAATATGAGGCATCATCATGCCAAACCCAAAAGAACGGTGCCCAGAAAGCAAGGAAAATGGACTGTCAAAACTATGGCACAAATAGCACACACATCTCTAAGAGTATCAGCCAAAGAAGACTGGTATTTTGATAGTGGTTGCTCTAAGCATATGACTGGCATAAAGAACCTGTTAGTAGACATTAAACCACATTCTACCATTTATGTGACCTTTGTTGATGGAGCAAAAGGAGAAATCAAAGGTGTTGGAAAATTGGAATGTCTAGGAGTTCCTACCCTAGACAATGTGCTGCTCGTAAAAGGGCTGACTGCCAACTTGATCAGCATAAGCCAGCTCTGTGATCAAGGACTAAAAGTGAATTTCTCTAAAGAAGAATGTGTGGTCACAAATAATGAAAATCAAGAAGTTATGAAGGGGCTTAGATCCAAGGACAACTGTTATTCATGGGAGCCTAAGGACACTAGCAAATCAACAATTTTCTCTATGGCAAGAGAGGAAAAGGAAGTAAAATTATGGCATCAAAAACTTGGAAACCTTCATCTAACGGGAATGAAGAAGATCATATCCAAAGAGACTGTGAGAGGAATACCTAAAATGACCATTGATGAAGGAAATTTTTTTGGGGAATGCCAAATGGGAAAACAAACCAAGACATCTCATCCAAGGGTTGGACACCTTACCACCTCCAGAGCTCTGGAGCTGTTGCACATGGATCTGATGGGACCAATGCAAACAGAAAGCCTTGGTCAAAAGAGATATGCATATGTTGTTATTGATGATTATTCCAGATTCACCTGGATAAACTTCCTCAGAGAAAAATCTGATGTATTTGAAATCTTCAAGGAACTGTGTATCAAACTCCAAAGAGAAAAGGAGAGTGTTGTTATTAGGATCAGGAGTGATCATGGAAAGGAGTTTGAAAACTCCAAGTTTGTTGAATTTTGTGCAGCGAAAGGCATAAGCCATGAATTCTCCTCTCCTATTACCCCTCAACAAAATGGAGTGGTAGAAAGGAAAAACAGAACCATCCAAGAATCAGCTAGAGCCATGATTCATGCAAAGAAGTTACCTATGCACTTCTGGGCTGAAGCTATGAATACAGCAAGCTATGTTCACAACAGGGTTACCCTGAGAAAAGGAACTGCCTCCACTCTTTATGAACTATGGAAAGGAAGGAAACCTACTGTGAAGTATTTTCATGTATTTGGAAGCAAATGCTACATCTTGGCAGATCGAGAACAAAGGAGGAAAATGGATCCCAAGAGTGATGAAGGAATATTCTTGGGATACTCCATTAACAGCAGAGCTTACAGAGTATATAACTACAGAACAAAAGTGTTAATGGAATCTATAAATGTCATCATTGATGACCAGATTGATGAAAACAATGTCATAGAGGATGTTGAAATACTGCTTGAGACCTCATCTGAGGAGATAGAAGAAACCCAAGCTGAAAATCCAAGTACTGAACCAAATACAGTCACCAAAGAACCATCTATTAGACTTCTGAAAGACCATCCCAAAGACCTGATCATTGGAGACCTTAACAGTGGAGTAAGGACTAGAGCAAGAGATGTCATCTCAAACTCCTGTTTTGTGTCCAAGGTTGAACCCAAGAATGTAAAGGAGCCTCTCTCTGATGAATACTGGATCAAGGCCATGCAAGATGAGCTAGAACAGTTTAAAATGAATGAAGTATGGGAACTGGTACCAAGACCTGAAGGAACCAATATCATTGGAACCGAATGGATATACAAGAACAAATCTGATGAAGAAGGAATCATAGTCAGAAACAAAGCTAGGCTAGTAGCATAAGGATACACTAAAGTGGAAGGAATTGATTTTGATGAAACCTTTGCACCAGTTGCAAGACTTGAGTCTATCAGGCTGATGCTAGGAATTGCTTGCATCCTGAAATTTAAACTTTTTCAGATGGATATGAAAAGTGCATTCCTTAATGGATACCTAAGTGAGGAAGTGTATGTGGCACAACCCAAGGGATTTGAGGACCCTAATCTAACAGATCATGTTTACAAGCTGAGGAAGGCTCTCTATGGATTGAAGCAGGCACCTAGAGCATGGTATGAAAGGCTCACTGAGTTTCTCAACTCAAATGGATACAGAAAAGGTGGGATTAATAAGACACTATTTGTAAGAACTGAAGGTGGGGAAATCATGATATCTTAGATTTATGTGGATGACATAGTGTTTGGTGGAGTGTCAGAAAAGATGGTGAAGCAATTTGTCAATCACATGCAGTATGAATTTGAAATGAGCATGTGTGGAGAATTAACCTATTTTCTTGGGTTACAAGTCAAGCAAATGGAAGACTCCATCTTCATCTCTCAAAGTAAATACACCAAAAACATAGTCAAAAAGTTTGGGATGGACAATGCAAACCACAAAAGAACACCTGCCCCTACCCATCTAAAGATTTCCAAAGATGAAAGTGGTACAAGTGTTGATCAAAGGCTATATAGAAGCATGATTGAAAGTCTGCTATATCTAACAGCCAGCAGACCAAACATTGCTTTTGCTGTTGGGGTTTGTGCTAGATATCAAGCAGATCCTAAAATGAGTCACATGAATCAAGTAAAAAGGATTCTCAAATATGTGACTATGGCATACTCTACTCTCATGGTTGTGTACCTGTTTTGTCTAGGTATTGTGATGCAGACTGGGCCGACAGTACTGATGATAGAAAAAGCACTTCTGGAGGATGCTTCTTCTTGGGAAATAACCTAATATCTTGGTTCAGCAAGAAGCAAAATTGTGTCTCATTGTCAACTGCTGAAGCTGAATACATAGCAGTTGGTAGCAGCTGTTCACAGCTGGTCTGGATGAAACAAATGTTAACTGAATACAATGTCACCCAGGATGTCATGACATTATACTGTGACAATATTAGTGCTATTAACATTTCCAAAAACCCTATCCAGCACAGTAGAACTAAGCACATTGACATAAGACATCACTACATAAGAGACCTTGTGGAGAACAAAGTGGTTTCCTTGGAGCACATATCCACTGAGCTACAGCTAGCTGACATCTTTACAAAAGCTCTGGATGCTACTCAATTTGAAAATCTCAGAGGAAAATTGGGCATTTGCATGTATGAGGAGGCTTAGCAATTAATGACACGTGAGAGTTTTAACATTTCAATGCAGTCCAAGTGCTTGACCAATAAAACTCTCCACTCCATGCAAACGTGCCTCTCTGCCTCCATTACCCCCTTCAACATTTTTCTCAGATTTCCACTCTCAACAACAAAATGTCTTCTCATCCTGAAGGCTCCTCATCTAAGTTTCCTCCCAAATTTCCCAAAGACAAGCCTCCCACGACTGAGAAACCAAAGCGCAAGTATCCTCCTCCTACTGACGAACAACTTAGGAGCATGGTGAACAAGGAAGGCATAACATACGTGAACAAATCCATGGGGGAAATTGCTGACAATATCATCAAGAAAGGACTACTATTTAAGGGCTTCACAATGCCTCTAGCTACCCTGGGTCCAGATGAAGATATTCCAGAGGACTCGTATGATGGCAATAAAGATATATCTCTGTCAGATTTGGATATCAGCGACTCCAGTTCATCCTCTGATGACGAAGATTGATGGTAGGTTGTACACCTCAGACTACTGCTGAAGTGTTGCAGAGGGCTGCTGATAAGTTTTTGCTGACTTCTTCCTTGTATTTTGCAAATTTGAATTCTGTCTATGAAACTCTACAAGAGCAAGTTTTTGCTTAAATTCCCAAACATATGTATTGGTACATTTTTTATCCATGCTAATTATTAGTTGGATCTTAATTTGTGGTTAAAAAGGGGGAGAAACAGTAAGATAAAAACATGTACAACAACAAGAACGGATGCTGCTGAATAAGTGTTAATAGTTGCCTAGGCTGTTAAAATTATGCTGTGATGATTGTGAATGCCTAATCTATATGGAATGTATGATAGTACTAGGATTGCTCTCAGGTACTAACAAGAGGTTTAGGAATACTGTGAGGTTGTATGCTAGGTAAGAGCAGAAAATAAGAGCAAGTGCATCCCTGCAGAGGGAGTAGCATAAGTTAGTGACTTCAAAATGTCTTGCTGAATGTCATGACATCTAGTTTAGACTAGATGGATGCAGGATTGCTCAATCTGCAGAGAGAATGCTCAACTGATGAGTGCATCAGTTGAGGGGGTGTGTCATCTGAATTGAGAACTATCAGATGATGAACTAATAGAGTGCTAACAGGGCTGAAAGCCAACTGTGAGGACTCTGAGAGCTTGAGTAAAGAGTAACTTTCCTGCATGACAGGTCAAATGGTAAGTCTTCTGCTGTGTATAAATCTCTGATGTAAGTACACAATGTTTTAGCCAAAAATTTGCCAAAGGGGGAGTTTGTAAGTGCTCTTGATTGGCTGCATTTTGTGCCATAAGTTTAGTACATGTATGAATGTCATATTAGATGTTTCTACATTCATTAAGTGGACTGTGCAGGACAAGTTTTAACAGCTAACTATAAGTTAAGCTGGATGTCACTATCGATATCATAACATAGGTCGTGTGACATCAGTGCACAGGTTTGTTATTCTGCTAGCTACAATTTAGGAAACAAACCAGAAACTCAAGCTGGAATACAGGAGATATTTTAGACACCCTAGGGGATCAAATATGGACCTATTTAAGTGGAAAACATGCAGAGTTATGAAGAGTGGTTTTATTGTGGATAAAACCTAATTTATGCACCAAGGCCCAAAGGACTACAACTGCTAGAAATATCAGAAGAATCAACTCTGAAAACTAACTCTTCACAGAAGAAGAGTGCAAAAGCAGAGAGTCCAAGCAAGTGAAGTAGGATAGTCTTCACGTGTGTAAAAGTCAGTTTAGGAATACTTGTAATCCAAGTAATTGTCTGTTTGATAATTGCTTTGGTTAGGTAGATTCTAGGCAGTGTCCCTCTCAAAGCTGTGAAGCAAAGAGTGTGTTAGGTTCTTGATTGAAGCTTTGAAGCAAGATCAAGAAGTGTATGAGGTGTCTCTTCATACCAAATTGTGTAACTGTTTGATATCACTGTTATGTGATTGTGGGGGAGTGAGTGGGTATGCTCTGGTACTAGAGAGTCTCTAGGCTGAAGTGTCATTGGGTAGTGATTAAGTGAGGAGTGTAAACTGGAGGTTTAACTCTGAATTGATACTGCTAATAATGAATCTCCTCCCTGGCTTGGTAGCCCCCAGATGTAAGTGTTGTTGACACTGAACTGGGTAATCAATTGTTGTGTGTTATTTACTGCTTTAATAACTGTCCAAATAGTAATTGTTGTAGTCAATGTCACAGTGGATTTTATAACCTTGATTGTAACATCCATCGTGTGGTAAGCCAGAATTTTCAATATTGTTAACATGTTGAACTTGCTGGATGTTCATTTTTAGGTAATAAACTTGTTCATTGCTTCTTGAGATTTGCACTTCTCTTTAGGATTTCCACTTGAACTTCAAGTGTTGAATGTGTTTAAGACTTTGATTCTTGCTTTGTGCATTCTCTCCTCTCATCTCCACTTTTGTCCAATGACCTTGGAATCCCATTTGAGATGGTCTGGTCCCTCATTTGGAGGTATTTGAAACATGTCATGAATGGTGAATCCTTGAGGACCTTTTGGTGCCTTCTTGCTTGTTTCTTGTGTAGCCTATGGTTGAGTTGCCCATATGAGTTCTTTGTTGTCCTCATATTGCCTCCCATTCTCACATTTTATTTTATCTTCATCTCCTTTCATTTAGATTTCCTTTGGGCATTGTGGTTTATGGTAATGGTTGTAGGATTCATTCTCCCATTTTGGTGCACTTTTTTTATTTCTTTTTGTGCATTCTTTCTTCTTTCCTTTTGCATCTTCTCATATGCATGCTTGAGGTTGATATGTGCTTGTGGAGGATACTTCCCCACACTTTGTTCCTTCCTCACTATCATTCTAATTGTACATTACATGTTTGCATACTTGCATCTTTCTTATTTCATGTTTCCTTCTTCTTCTTTCTTCTTTGCCATGTTCCCTTAGGACCTCTAATCTCTTGAGATTATGATAGACTTTAGCCTTGAACTCATGTATGATAACATTAGATAGCATTCCCTTTCATCCCAACCATAAGTTCACTTTGCATGAGAACATTAGGTTTGAGTCTTAGTCTCCCTTTAGAGTGTCTCTCTCTTCTCATCTTCAAACTCTTTCAAAACACTTAATAAAGGTTAATGAATGTTGTGCGTTACGAGCCTTAAGTACTTGGAAAATGGTGATTGGGGGGCTTCCTCTCAATTTCTTAGAGTGTTTAGTGTACACCTTTTGGGTGATATGCGATGCATTCGCTCCTAGGTCATAGTCTTTAGTGCAACATGAGTTACAAATCAAACTCAAAACACTTCTTCTCTGAAAAACACAAAAACAACTTCAAACCTTTTTTATCCTTCGGGATCTTAATTTGGAAAACCTTTTTCTTACAAAGAGTGTTGTTAACTCTTGGTTCTATCACAAACAGGTAACGCCTAAGTCTCCAATAGTCGAGCTGCATACACCCAACTGCTAGAACTAAGGTTTAACCATACTCGGGTAAAACATTTTGAACCAACCGGTGTTCTTGTTAGCACGAACTACGTTTGCTCTGATTTCTCGTACCAGATGAGGATATGTAGGCACAAGACGGCGATGTCTTGGCGAGCAACCTTCCCCACCTTTCACCCGTAGTTTTCCGAACTACGTTGACTATGACATTCCCATTGCACGAGGGAGTATGTAGGTACAGAGCGGAGATGCTCTACCGAGTCACTTTTCTTTTCTTTTGTCCCTAAGACCTATAGCTAGATAGATAAACACCCTTTAGATGGATAACAAGCATGGATCCCGTCGAGTACGACGGACGTGAGGTTTTCTCGAGATTTGGTTGGGAAGGTTGCGATGACCCGAGAGTTGGTTGCGATGACCAATCTTATCCTTTTTTCGTAGGTTTTCTATGATCGTTTTCTTTCCCTCTTTTGGGATAAATAACAAACGGTGGCCACTCTTCTGTCATTGCCGGCCTTTTTTTTCGCAGTAGCGACAGCTGGCGACTCTGCTGGGGACAGGCATATCCCCTATGCGAGTCAATCCTAGCACTTGTTTGTTTATCTTTTAGGTGTGTACATATATGTTGTACTTTATTTACTTTCGCATTTTACTTTCCACATTGTATCATTATTGCTGTGTTGTGGGGAGGGAATGTTCTATCGAGAGATAAGCCAAAACCCAGGCTTGAGTACAAACATAACATTAGTAGTGAAGAGTAGTGGTGAGCCTGCATGCTTTGCATGTACTAGTTCCCATGAAATTCGCGCTCAGACGAGATTCCTTTTGATGATTTTCTTTTCAATCCTTTGGATCTTAGGGGATTTTGGATCTGAGGGTTGTCGACTCTGGGGAGCGATAATTTGTGATTCAGCTAAGTGAGGCCTCTTCGGGAGATTTTGATGCCAAACCAAAAATGGTGAACGTATCATTGTTTCTTGAAAGTCTGTGATGCTGATGAACGCATAGGATGTCGAACCTTATCAGTGAATAGGTCCATACCTATGAGAGGGATTGGGTTATGCAGGAAACCTTGACTTTCAGACTACCCAGTTTTCTTTGCAGTGTGAATATGTTTTCTTGATACAAGGGGTCTGTCGCTACTGCGAAAATCGGCGCCGGCTGAACAGAAGAGTCGCCACCGTGCGTTATTTATCCCAACGGAGGGAAAGGAAACGCTCGAAGTAAACCTACCGCAAAGGCGGGAAAGGAATGGTCATCGCAACCAAATCCTGGATTCGGGAGTCGGTTACGCAAGGGGAAGGTATTAGCACCCCTCACGTCCGTCGTACTCGACGGGATCCACGCTTGTTGGTTTGTCTAAAGGATGCAAACAATCTATCTAAGGCTTCTAAATCTAAACGGAAGGGAATTGACTCGATAGAGCGTCGCACTCTAGGCCTACGTATTCTCAAGAGTGAAAGTCAGAGTCAACGTAGTTCGGGAAACTACAGGGAATTGGCTCACCAAGACTTCGCGTCTTGTGCCTACGTACTTCCACACAGCATGGAAGATCAGAGCTTTCGTAGTTCAGGCTAACTATGGCTAGGCAGGGTGTTCTCGATCACACAGGAAGTGAGAGATTAAGCTGGTTTTAAAGGTACAGGAACCTATGGGAACTAAAACTACGGTCTGGTCTCAAATGCACTCGGGCAAGAGAAAAGGATGACATCAGTCGTCAGCGGGAAAGTCTCGATCGCACAGCAGCGAGAGAACAAAAGAGTTAGTTGTTAGTGTGCTCGCTAGGATATCGCATCCTATGCCTACATATTCTCATCAGAGAAAATCAGAGCAGCTGTAGTTCAGCTAACTACGGGTAGAACGGAGACCACAACACAAATCTCATTTTATTAATATTCTAAAAAATTACAATGATTGAGTAATGGGAAAATAAACTCCTAAAAATCCTATCCATCTATTATGGAAAATCTAATGGAAAATAGTCCCCTAACAAGTGGACATTTAAATCTACTTCTAAAAAATGTGAAAAATCCCCTAACAAATGGACATTTAATTCTATCTCTAAAAAATATAAAATAAACTCCTAAAAGAAAATATATTTTAAAAAGAAAATATTATCCTAAAAGAAAATATTAAAAAAAACTATCATTTTTTATATATTTTCCATCTTTTTCTATTTATTACATATACTTTTCTTATATTCTTTTTCTAAAGAAAATCTAAACAAAAGAAAATAAAGAGAAAAACATAAGGGGGTACACTGCAGCAGAAGGGGTGCAGCCAGCAGAAAACACTACAAGGAACTGGGCCCAGCCCAATAAGTGCAGTCAGAAAAAGAAACAAAAACAGTGGGGGTTTGAGTGCAAAAACGGAGGTGTTGATAGTATTCGCTGGGCCCAGCCCAGTTTACACACGGAGGAGGGGGTGCAGAAGGGAAACGGAGGGGTATATGCCCAGAAATGCTATTGGGCCCAGCCCATGTTCATCCAAACCATAACAAAACAGAAATGGAGGGGTATGAAGTTGAATGGATGGGGTGTACGGATTGAAAAAAAACCTAGGGCCCAAGGCCCAATCCCTTGAGTGGTCCACCTTCCTCTTTCTCGTTCCAACTTCAGAAAAAAAACCTAGCTTCCCCCACACTACTGTTCACTCGCCGCCTTTCTCCCCTCCAAGCACTATCTCTCTCTCGAGCTCTCCTCTCTCACACCATCAACCCTAGATTCAACCTCACAAATCAGATCCTTACAAACTTTCCACCAGATCCAATAATCACCGTTGCAAAAATCGTTATAGATCCAGAAGAATCACGAGTTGAAGATTGTTGAATCTACTCGAAGATGGTGATCATTCTGGAAAATCTGGGAGTTCGCTTGAGACCTAACGAACATTGGTGGAGATTGAGTGAATATCTTGAAGAATTCGTGAGAAGATTGAAAGTTATTGAGGTTTGAGGGATTTTTGGATCGTTGCTGATGAAGACGCTTGGGAAAGGTTGAAGGTTGATGAACGTCGAGTTGAAGACGACGAAGAACTTGAGGGCACTTCTGCAGAAAACGCGTGGGGATCTTGGAGTTTGTTGTTTGTTTGAGCGATCTGGAGAAGAGAGTTGAATATTCTTCTGGAAAGCATGAAGATCGAAGAATACGAACCTGCATGTGAAGATCTAACACTCCTTGTTGAAGGTTGATTGAAGACGTTGAAGGTGTTCTTCGAGAATCTGGAAAATGATGAATGTTGTTGATGGTTGATGAAGATCGAGCGATTATTGATGATGATCGGTGAAGATCAAGGAGGATTATCGGAGTTTTCTGGAGACGGTAGCAAGAACGTTGATGGACCTGATGAACACCACACGAGTTCTTCAAGATTCAGGAAACAATAGATGAAACTCAACACGAATCTTGATGATTGCCTGAAGATTTCTTGAAGGTGTTGGGGATTTCTGGAAATTAGTGAAGAGTATTGTTGTTGAACGATGATGATGGAGGGCGAATGATGAAGAACACATGAAGATCCTCTGGAAAAAACTGGAAAACTGAGATGATGAAGTTTCCGGTGGATTTGGCTTTTTCCGGTGAGCTAGAAGGTGGTCGGAGGAGGTTAGGAGTTTGTTAGGGCTGCCGGAAGTTGGTTAGTGGCGGAAGTTGGTTAGGGAGTAGAGAAGCTTAACCAAACAACTCTGCAGGTGAACAAATTCGAAAGCCAATAGGTAACCACCCTGGTCTATGTTTCGACATGCGTATGTCTGAAATGATGCAATGTCCTATACGACAATGGAAATGCTATGCATTTGTAAACGCAATGCCCCATACGGCATGAATATGCTATGCGTTTGTAAATGCAAATCTGACGATATATGCAAATGCCAATGTAAGCTCGAGCTGCCAGAGAACACCAGGTCTAAAAACCACTTTGGCAAAATAAATGTCGGAGGCGAAGTCATCTCCACTGAAGGTAACTGGTTATCACATAATCATCTGGGCGATATTTGCTGGAAAAGGGAAGGACGACCCTGCACGAGAATACTCTTTCTAAATCACTGGCAACTGGATTGTACTCTGTGGGGATTGACAAAACTGGGGTTGATTGTAAACAGCTCACTGCTAGAGAATGCCCCTTCTGTCAAGGATATCAATCTTTTGATCTGCTGAGGATACTCCTGATCCTACTCTGATGCGGGATAAAATACAATCTCAACTCTTCCGGGCATAATACGCAACTTTCATCTGCTGAAGAGGAGTACATCTGATTTAACAACATCCATACGGTATTCAACATTAATCGGGGAACTGGCATCCATTAAGCTTTGTATCGGGAAACATGACAATATTATTGTATCGGGTATTTACACATTTTTTGGTTTTTTAGGATAAAAAACGGGTTATTAACAAGATGGAAAATACTAGACGAGAACTAGCATTCAAGGTAGACTACCAGGCGAGAACTGATAGCTAAATAGATTAGGTTATCAGACGAAAATTGGTTTTTATGTTTTGGATGTCAGACGGGGCTGACTGGATAATAGGCAAAGGAAAAGACAACCAGGCGAGAACTGGTTGAAAGCTGACATGCACCAGACGAAAACTGATACAACAAATAGGTTAAAGAAAAGAAAACAACCAGACGAGAACTGGTTGGAAGTTGACATGCATCAGGCGAGAACTGATGTTTACGGAAAAAGATCGACGATACGATAACTGGTTAAATGAAGACAGGTACCAGGCGAGAACTAGTATTTACGGAAGCATGGGCTAGACGAGAACTGGTTACCGGTTTGCCAGGCGAGACCTGGACTTTGGAAACGACTTGATTACAAAGTTCTGACACGTAACAGATTTAAATTGTAGGGTAACAATCCACCGACAACACGGCTCTCTTTTTTTTGGAAGGTTCAGGTTTTTGATAAGGGTATTGACACGATTCCCCGATACTCAACTCTTGCGGGGGATAAACAGACTTGCTTGAATAACTTGCCCCAGTACAATTCAACTTGCCCCAATCCAACTTTTGGGAATACTTGCTCTGAACAGCTTGCTACGAGACGACCTCGATATTACTTGCCCCGGTATCTGTACCACAAAAGGATTCAACTTCAATTAAACAACTATCAACCCAGTTGGTTTCAACATTTCCAAACTGACTTGCCCCGGAATGAGCGTATAAGCGACCTAACCTGATCTGATTATCCACCTGAAGTATCTGTTTTCAAATCTCAACATTCTGCATAACTGCCCCTGATCGGTTCTCGAGAAGACTCACGTCTGGTCAATTGCCTCTCAAACGAACTGCCCCATAATCAACTGATGCTTCGGGCCTTGTCCTCAGACTAACTGATTCTGAACTTACTGGAAATTAATGCCCCTGATTCACAGGGTTTCACAACATACTATTCTGAGCCGAACTGCTGTATCTTTCAGTCCTGTTCGATTATTCCCTGTTGGAATTTCCTTCGTGTCAACTACTATCCTGCAAGTAAAAATCGTCTATTCACGAATGGTAATCTTAATGCAATGTTTATGCAGATTTTGAAAATTTTTGTGCTGTCACTCATTTATATGATTGTGAGTGACGAATGAAACTAAGTTAAAACGTAGTGCTGATTTGATCAGTGAAAAATACAACAAGGAAATGACTAGCAATTCATGTAGGAGTCAGGTTACTCAACCTTATCGTAATGCGCTTTCAGAATAAACCCTACCTCAATTAGGTCTTTTAAGGGTTGTATCGTGGTCGGGTTCACGGTTCATGAAACAAAGGATATTTGGCTCAAATTTTGATTTGTACCCATCCCTTCTACGTGATGATCTCCGATCCTAAAGTTCAGTTAACTTAGCTCGAGCGCTCGCCTCTTCGAGAGGTATGTTGAATGGTAAGAACCATAACTAAGGAATTCCCAAGGTTTTTCGGAGTGACAGTTACTCCTTCTTCATTTTCGGTGTCTGTATACACAACTTTGTCCTTCATTGGGGATCTATTTTTTTTCTATCCCTTCTTTTTCATTCTTTTTGATTCCCTAATTTTTGCCTGGACTGACTCCTTTTGAGTTCTTTTCGATTTTTTCCGATTTTTGAAGTCCAGCGGGATGCCCTGATTTTTGCCTAAGTATTAGCTTTCCAGCTTTTTCATTTCTTTTTACTTAGCGGGCTTTCTCGTTTCTTTTCTTTTGGAACAAATTCGTGTGACACTGGTTGTCTTGATTGCTCCGAAAGGATTATAACTGTTTCACTCCTGATTGGTGAGTTTTAACCACTGCGGTTGACGAGGTACGACCTCTTGAGAGGCATAAACTGTTATTGGTCCTCGAATGGAAACACTCCTCTGTAAGACTTGAACGCTTGGTCAAGCTAACTGACAACTACCCTGCCCCGGGTTAAGATGTGAGGGTTTAAAAGTACGAAAAAACTTCTACTTCCTGGCTCGAAGTGGCTAACAAGGGACTAACTCCTTATATCTCCAGTGTTTAGGGGATTTGAAACAATGCCTTGTACGTCATCGGCAAGGTTTTATCTGAAAGCATACGATCATCGGTCATGCGTTTATTTCGTCATCCTCCCTCCAACCTTTGTTAATCATGTGACAAAGTGGAGTGAATAAAATGCAAGTGTTAGTGCAATGCAATAAATGAGCGACAGCGACATGATTAATTCAGAAAAATGCATAGTCACCTTATTAATATCACCATTCGAAACATACAATATTTACAGCAAATAGTAACTGACAGAAAGAATACTACAAATGCAAATGATATAAAAGTCTGAGGACTGCCAATGTCGAGGCGCCCTCCTGTCTAAATCACTGGCTCCTTTGAAAACAACCTTCTGAATCTACGAGCTTAGACAGCTGAGCGGTTGGTATGAACAAACAGAAATCCTTCTCGAAAGGAAATGCGATCTTGGTCGATCAACTGTTGTACTTTTTCCTGAAACGCTTTACAATCTTCCGTCCAGTGTCCGGGGGAGCCACCATGGTAACCACACTGAACGTGGGGATTGTACCCAGGAGGGTAAGGTTCTGGAATTGGCTTAAGAGCTTTAGGTTCCACCAAAGAACTCTGGATCAAAGATGGTAGCAGTTGGCTATACGGCATAGGCACTGGGTGAGAAGGAGCTTTCCTTCGTTCCAAATTGTTGCGAGGTCGATTCTGATTCTGACGCTGATTCTGATAACCTCGACCACGAGTTTGCTACTTTGCAATGGAAGCGGCATAAGGTTCCTGATAGGGTGCCTGAGGCACAGTTGTCTGTTCAGTATAACAAGTCACCGGAGGTACTGGTCTCTGATAAGATGAAGAACCAACAAAATTCACTGATTCGTCTCGAGGATATTCAACATCTGGCATGGCTGCATTGATCACAACTTCTTCTTTGTTCTGATAGTCACAAGGATATTCAGTTTCACCAGCTTGATCGTTTGAAATAATCTGAATTTTCCCAATTCTTATGGCATACTCAAGGCGTTCTCCCAATATTACCAAGTCAGAGAAACTTAACGGAAGTCCAAGCAATCCTTTGAAGTACGGATCTTGTAGGGAATCTACAAACATGCTCGTTAGCTCTCGGTCTAGAAGCGGTGGGTGCACTCTAGCAACGAATTCTCTCCATCTCTGAGCATACTTCCTGATAGGTTCAGCATTCTTTTGAGACAATTCTTGCAACTGCATGCGATGGGGAGCTATGTCTAAATTATAATCGTACTGCTTCAGAAAAGCTCTGGCTAAATCCACCCATGATCGAATCTGATTTTTCTCTAACTGCATATACCACCTCAAAGATGCCCCAGTCAGACTATCTTGAAAGCAATGGATCATCAATTTGTCATCTTGCACAAACGAAGTCATTCTTCGACAGAACATCACCAAATGTTGCTTCGGACAGCTATCTCCTTGGTACTTTTCAAATTTCGGCACTTTGAATTTATAAGGCAACACCAGGCCAGGAACCAAACACATGCCTGCAGCATTCAGGTTAACAACATCTTTCATTTTCAAAGCTTTAACTCCTTCTTCCAATGCTCGGAGTTTTCTATCCATCTCAAGAGCTCTTGGATCTACGGTCCTGGCTATTGGAATATCTCTTCGTGGATTTATCTCAGGGAAAACAACACCTTGATTGTTAACAGGAGGAGGACGCTTATTCCGGACAACAAACTGCTCGGGTCGATCTCGGTTCTCAACAGAAGGCTGTACAACTTGGTCTTCAGTAACGTTGTTCGCTTGCGGAAAGTCTTCCATAGAATCATACAGAGGGTTGGACATCATAGTGAACCCTGACAAGGCGTTAGCAGACTGGAAATTGCCTTCAGACATAGCTACTGCTAACCTTCAACTGACTTCAATGCTCGATTCTGCTCAAATCTACTCAACCCCTAGGTCGTCTTCTGACAATCAACAGTCGCTCAATCCAAACTCCGGGTAATCACCTTCTGAAATCAAACAACGGCTGGATAAGATGATATGTGACACTGTTATGCACACTGTTATGCACATGATATGCAAGATGCAGCAAACAACGGGATCACAGCCCCCACACAATCTGAATACTGCTGCACTGCTGTCGGAGTACGTTCGCTCTGAAGAGAGATGCCAAGATAACGGGTAGGCTGGAAGTCAAGGTTCCTGCAAAAACCCTCCCACTCACGGGTAATGGACCTAGATCTGTCAAGGTACGGCATCCTATGCGGTCGTCAGCGTCACAGACTTTCAAAACTGACGATACGATTCCCAGAAGGAGTGGCATCATCAAGTCTTGAAGAGGCCTCACTTAGCTAACTTCCAATTGATCGGTTCCCGGAGTCGACAATTCAACTAACCAGCAACCCATGCCACCCAAAGGGTGGGACAAGAGGCCAACCAGAAGAACCTCGTCCGAGTGTGAATTTCGCGGGACACTAGGACATGCAAAGCATGCACGCGCCCACTACTTTCCACTCTAATTCTAATGTACACTCAAGCCTGGGTCTGGCTTCTCACTCAAAGAACATCCCCACCCAACAACACAACAGCAACAGATAATATCAATAAATAAACCCCAATAGACAAGCAAACAAGCGCTAGGATTGACTCTTCTTAAGGGACGTTGGATCCCAAATGCATAAGGAACTATCGTAGTCCTTAGCAGCCAGGGGACGTTGGATCCCCAGCAGAGTCGCCAGCTGTCGCTACTGCGAAAATCGGCGCCGGCTGAACAGAACAGTCGCCACCATGCGTTATTTATCCCAACGGAGGGAAAGGAAATGCTCGAAGTAAACCTACCGCAAAGACGGGAAAGGAATGGTCATCGCAACCAAATCCTGGATTCGGGAATCGGTTACGCAAGGGGAAGGTATTAGCACCCCTCACGTCCGTCGTACTCGACGGGATCCACGCTTGTTGGTTTGTCTAAAGGATGCAAACAATCTATCTAAGGCTGCTAAATCTAAACGGAAGGGAATTGACTCGATAGAGCGTCGCACTCTAGGCCTACGTATTCTCAAGAGAGAAAGTCAGAGTCAACGTAGTTCGGGAAACTACAGGGAATTGGCTCACCAAGACTTCGCGTCTTGTGCCTACGTACTTCCACACAGCATGGAAGATCAGAGCTTTCGTAGTTCAGGCTAACTACGGCTAGGCAGGGTGTTCTCGATCATACAGGAAGTGAGAGATTAAGCTGGTTTTAAAGGTACGGGAACCTATGGGAAATAAAACTACGGTCTGGTCTCAAATGCACTCGGGCAAGAGAAAAGGATGACATCAGTCGTCAGCGGGAAAGTCTCGATCGCACAGCAGCGAGAGAACAAAAGAGTTAGTTGTTAGTGTGCTCGCTAGGATATCGCATCCTATGCCTACATATTCTCATCAGAGAAAATCAGAGCAGCTGTAGTTCAGCTAACTACGGGTAGAACGGAGACCACAGCACAAATCTCATTTTATTAATATTCTAAAAAATTACAATGATTGAGTAATGGGAAAATAAACTCCTAAAAATCCTATCCATCTATTATGGAAAATCTAATGGAAAATAGTCCCCTAACAAGTGGACATTTAAATCTACTTCTAAAAAATGTGAAAAATCCCCTAACAAATGGACATTTAATTCTATCTCTAAAAAATATAAAATAAACTCCTAAAAGAAAATATATTCTAAAAAGAAAATATTATCCTAAAAGAAAATATTAAAAAAAACTATCATTTTTTATATATTTTCCATCTTTTTCTATTTATTACATATACTTTTCTTATATTCTTTTTCTAAAGAAAATCTAAACAAAAGAAAATAAAAGAAAATAAAGAGAAAAACATAAGGGGGTACACTGCAGCAGAAGGGGTGCAGCCAGCAGAAAACACTACAAGGAACTGGGCCCAGCCCAATAAGTGCAGTCAGAAAAAGAAACAAAAACAGTGGGGGTTTGAGTGCAAAAACGGAGGTGTTGATAGTATTCGCTGGGCCCAGCCCAGTTTACACACGGAGGAGGGGGTGCAGAAGGGAAACAGAGGGGTATATGCCCAGAAATGCTATTGGGCCCAGCCCATGTTCATCCAAACCATAACAAAACAGAAATGGAGGGGTATGAAGTTGAATGGATGGGGTGTACGGATTGAAAAAAACCTAGGGCCCAAGGCCCAATCCCTTGAGTGGTCCACCTTCCTCTTTCTCGTTCCAACTTCAGAAAAAAAAACCTAGCTTCCCTCACACTACTGTTCACTCGCCGCCTTTCTCCCCTCCAAGCACTATCTCTCTCTCGAGCTCTCCTCTCTCACACCTTTAACCCTAGATTCAACCTCACAAATCAGATCCTTACAAACTTTCCACCAGATCCAATAATCACCGTTGCAAAAATCGTTATAGATCCAGAAGAATCACGAGTTGAAGATTGTTGAATCTACTCGAAGATGGTGATCATTCTGGAAAATCTGGGAGTTCGCTTGAGACCTAACGAACATTGGTGGAGATTGAGTGAATATCTTGAAGAATTCGTGAGAAGATTGAAAGTTATTGAGGTTTGAGGGATTTTTGGATCGTTGCTGATGAAGACGCTTGGGAAAGGTTGAAGGTTGATGAACGTCGAGTTGAAGACGACGAAGAACTTGAGGGCACTTCTGCAGAAAACGCGTGGGGATCTTGGAGTTTGTTGTTTGTTTGAGCGATCTGGAGAAGAGAGTTGAAGATTCTTCTGGAAAGCATGAAGATCGAAGAATATGAACCTGCATGTGAAGATCTAACACTCCTTGTTGAAGGTTGATTGAAGACGTTGAAGGTGTTCTTCGAGAATCTGGAAAATGATGAATGTTGTTGATGGTTGATGAAGATCGAGCGATTATTGATGATGATCGGTGAAGATCAAGGAGGATTATCGGAGTTTTCTGGAGATGGTAGCAAGAACGTTGATGGACCTGATGAACATCATACGAGTTCTTCAAGATTCAGGAAACGATAGATGAAACTCAACACGAATCTTGATGATTGCCTGAAGATTTCTTGAAGGTGTTGGGGATTTCTGGAAATTAGTGAAGAACATTGTTGTTGAACGATGATGATGGTAGGGCGAATGATGAAGAACACATGAAGATCCTCTGGAAAAAACTGGAAAACTGATGAGGATGATGCGTTTCTTGGTGAGATGATGAAGTTTCCGGTGGATTTGGCTTTTTCCGGCGAGCTAGACGGTGGTCGGAGGAGGTTAGGAGTTTGTTAGGGCTGCCGGAAGTTGGTTAGTGGCGGTGGTTGCATGGCCGGCGGCCATGCATCCGGCGAGGCTCCGGTGAAGACAAGTGGCGCGGAATGGTGTGTGCATGGAGCACACGTGGTGGTGTGGTGGCAGTGAGAGAGGACGATGTGAGGACAGGTGTGGAAACGTGGAATGACTGGGTGAGAAAACGTGGAAAGCTGAGAGTGCGAAACGTGGCAGCCGAGTGGAAAAAATGAAGTGGGGGCCTCCTGAATGAGACGCGTGGACTTATATATGGGTGACAAGTGGCAATGGAGAACTTGGACTGATATGGGGATTGGGCCTCCAAGAACTGGGCCCACGAAATAATGGACTTTGAACTGAATGATGGACTAATTAACTGATTAAAACCTCATTAAACTCAATTAAAAACTGATTAAAGACTTAAAACCTAATTAACTAATTAATACTCAATTAACTAAACACAAACTTAAAACTACAATTAAGCTAAATGAAAATTAAACTAATCTAACCCTAATTAATTCTAACAAACTCAATTAAAATCTAACTAAGATTAAACTCTAATTAAACTCTATTAAAAGGGAATTAACATCTAATCTATGTTAATCTCTAAACTAATGAAAAAACTATTAATTTCTATTATTTTCTATTTAAATCTAAACTAATAAAAATAGAAAAACTCTAATAATTCCTATTTAAAAATCTATTAAAATCCTATTTAATCTCTAATAAAATCTATATTAACCTATAGAAAAAACTATATTAATTTCTACTTAAAAAAACCTATTAAAAGAATATTCTATTAAACTATTTATTAAAATTCAATTTGATATCTAAACAAATATAGAAGAAAACTATTGATTTCTATTAAAAGAAATATCCTAAAATCATTTAAAAAATTCTATTTAATACCTAAAAATATATGATTTATTCTAAAATCTACTATCTAAAATTATTAAAGAAATCCCTAACCTATTAAAAACAATTAATACCTATTAAAAAGAAATCCATAAATTCTAAAAAAGATTTAAAACTATTAAAAATATTAAAAGAAATCTATTTAAATTCTAGAAAATCTATATTAAAATCCGTAAAAGGCTATTAAACCCTAAAAATGCAAACAAATGCAAATAACCAACATAAAAGAGAGCGTGAGACCAGATCGAAGCAAACAGTAAACCCCGACACCAAGAACCTCCAAAATCACTGCGTAAGCTGAAAACACCCAGGAAGCGCGTGACTTCTCAAAATAACCTCCGATTATCCGAACCGGTCTGAAATACCCGAAATGCGACAGCAGGGCTGTAATCCCGATAAAATCACCATGATTGAGAAAATGCACTATATGCAGTATGTAAATGCGAATGCGAAATGCGTCGAAACATCGAGCCAGATACGGGACCCGGTTGGTCAAATTTTAAGGTGCAACAGGGTCCTAATAACAATGATATGTTCTTGCTAAAGCGAAGAGCTGATTCTTCTTGATCAACAACACAACAATCTTGATCCCTTGTGTGCATTTGCATTTGCATTTTCATCTGCATTTTCATTAACATGTATTTATGTTTCCGGTGTTAGAACACAGATTGGTTCTTAATTATATCTCTATGTTTTGATGATAACACTAATGAAATTTTGTATTAAGTAAATATATACTCTAATTTTGTTCAAGTGTTTTTGTTTCAGATATTAAATGTAATATTCATCTGAAAGCAAAAATACATCTGAGCGCTATTCTACGCAAGGCTCTGAGCATCAAAAGCAACTCATCAAAAGACTCTGAGCGCTGTCAAAAGAGACTCTGAAGCAGAAGCTGCAGAAGACTCTGAAGCATAGTTGAAGAATTTGTGTGAAGAGTAAAGCATTGTTTCAGAAGACTCTGGAAGTACTTTACGCTGCAAGTACAGAGGCTCTGATAAACAAGACAACTCTGATTGAGTTATTCACGCTGAAGCACATTTGCTGCAAGACTCTGATAACATCAACTCTGATGAAGAAGCTTGTTGAAGAAGATGCTATTCAAATTATATCCGGTGGCATATTCCTTGTCCTTATCTGAAAGACTCTTTCCTCATTCGTGTATGGCACATGAAATTAGACAAAAGGGATTTGTCTGAACATTCCTCTTCTGGGAAAGCTAAAGTCAATAGAAGACAAAAGGCTACAGCTCACAGCAGTGCACTGTCTTCAAGCAACGAATGTTCAGTACTATAAAACTAAGTCTTCAATAACAAATCAAAGTTGACGAATCTATTGACAAATTATTCAACAACTCTCATACAAACATTCTTACTCAAAGCTGAATAGTTTTCTTATTCGTTCTTAATATTAAGTGTAAAAATCACAGTTGTGATTATAGCTTTTAGAAGCATTCAAACACTTTGTTAGTTTATATCTTTGTAAAAGTTCCTTGATAAGACCAAGTTATGGTCAGAATTTCTTGAGAAGACTAAGACAGTTGGTCTTAGTGGGTGACACTGTAATCAATTTGAATATAGTGGATTAAGTCCTTGTTGAGAAAGGAAAATCACCTTGGTAGGGTGGACTGGAATAGTTAAGTTCAACGAACCAGGATAAAAATATTGCGTTATCTTTTTATTTCCATAATTGTTTCAAAACCCTTATTCAACCCCCCCTTCTAAGTGTTTTTCCCACCTTCAGTTGGTATCAGAGCTCTGGATCTGTTGTGCTATCACTTAACTGTGAAAGAGAGAGATCCAGTGGGAAAACTCTTGATATTTCGTTTTTGATACATTATGGCTGAAGCTTCAACATCAAACAACAAATATGAAGATAGAGATAGAATCAACACCAAACTTCCCATGTTTGATGGTGAGAAGTTTGATTACTGGAAAGATAGAATAGAAAGTTTCTTTCTAGGCTATGATGCTGACTTATGGGATTTAGTCATTGATGGATATACTCACCCTGCTAATAGTGAGGGTAAGAAAATTGAAAGAAAGTCTATGTCTGACCAGCAGAAAAGAGACTTTAGAAATCATCATAAAGCAAGAACAATTCTATTAAATGTTATATCTCATACTGAGTATGAGAAAATTACAAACAGAGAAATAGCATTTGATATGTTTGAATCTTTGAAGATGACTCATGAAGGAAACTCCCAAGTGAAGGAAACTAAAGCTCTGGCGCTCATCCAGAAATATGAAGCCTTCAAAATGGAGGAATCTGAATCTGTAGAAGCTATGTTCTCTAGATTCCAGATTCTCACAGCTGGGTTTAAGGTTTTGGACAAAGGTTATTCAACATCTGACCATGTCAAGAAGATAATCAGAAGCTTGCCAATAAGATGGAGGCCAATGGTTACAACGCTAAAGCTGGCAAAGGATCTGAACAAGATTACTTTGGAAGAACTTATCAGTTCTTTGAGAAGCCATGAGATTGAGCTAGAAGAAGACGAACCTCAGAAGAAAGGTAATTTTGTCGCTTTAAAATATAACAAATCTGCTAAAGCTTTACAGGTTGTTGCAGATGTCTTCCTCTGAAGAAGATGAATTGTCCCTGTTGTCTAGAAGGATTAACCATCTCTGGAAGCACAAACAAAAGAAGTTCAGAAACTTCAAGAAACCAGATCAACATGGAGAGTCTTCGGGACACAGAAGATCTGGAAAGAAAGAAGTGGTCTGATATGAGTGCAAGGAACCTGGGCACTATAAAACGAATGTCCAAAACTTCTGAAGGAGAAACCCAAAAGGAAGTTTGATAAAAAGAAGAAAGTTTTGATGGCTACATGGGATGATTCAGATGCATCTGAATCCTCATCAGAGTCAGAAGAAGAATGTGCAAACATGGCACTGATGGCAGACATGGAAGATCATGATGAAGGAACATCTGGATCTGAATCTGATTCAGAAGAGGTATTGTTTGAACTCACTAGAGCTGAACTTATTGAGAGTTTATCTGAAATGCTGGAAAACTATAGTAAGATTAAGCTCAAACATAAGAAGCTTCAAAGCAATCTTATATCTGAGAATAATCTTCTGAAATCAGAAGTTGCTGAGCTTAAAGCAAACAATTTTAAAATTAAAAATGATTTAGAAAAAGCTCAACAAGATTCCGAAGTTGAAACTAAGTCAAAATCTAAAAACATTTTAGAAGAATATAACTATAGTTTTCAGAAGTTTCTGTCAAGAGGCCTAGATAGAAGCAAGATGGCTTCCATGATCTATGGCGTAAGCAGAAACAACAGAAAGGGTATTGGATATAAATCTTCTTCTGGGAAGGATTTAAATCCAACACCTGTTGATAAATTGATCATTAAACATACTCCTCTGTATACTCATTTTAAGTATGGTCACCTTAATGATATTAAGCACACACGTTCTGATCTGAACACCCCTGTGTTTAAACCTAAAGTACGTCAGAACAAACCTGTTGTCAAAAGACAAAAGTTCAGACAAAACTGTAAGGAAACTAACCCTAAAGGACCCAAAAAGATCTGGGTACCTAAGGACAAAATAATATTTGTTGCAGATGTCTTTAGCAGCAAAGTCAAGACACCAATCATGGTACCTGGACTATGGCTGCTCACGTCACATGAAGGGAAGAAGGTCTATGTTCCAAAGCGTGGAACTTAGATCTGGAGGATACGTCATGTTTGGAGGGAACCAGAAGGGTAAAATAGTTGGCTCTGGAACTATTGGTAATGGTAACCTTCCTTCCATATCTAATGTCTTACTTGTTGAAGGATTAACACATAACTTATTGTCCATAAGTCAATTAAGTGGCAATGGTTATGATATAATCTTCAATCAAAAATGTTTTAGAGCTGTTAGTCAAAAAGTTGGTTCAATCCTCTTTAATCGGAAAAGGAAGAACAACATTTACAAAATTAATCTTTCAGAACTTAAGGTTCAAAATGTAAAATGCCTTATGTTTGTTAATGATGAGCAATGGGTCTGGCATAGAAGATTGAGGCATATTAGTATGAGACATATATCTCAGATTAATAAACTCAATCTGGTCAGAGGACTTCCTTAGTTGAAGTTCAACTCAGATGCTCTTTGTGAAGCATGTCAGAAAGGAAAATTTTCAAAATCTTCTTTCAAAAGTAAAAATATTGTTTCAACCTCTAGACCATTAGAGCTACTTCATATTGATCTATTTGGACCAGCGAAAACTGCATCCATCAGAGGCAAGAAGTATGGATTAGTCATTGTTGATGACTACAACAAATGGACATGGGTAAAATTCCTGAAACACAAGGATGAGTCTCATTGTGTATTCTTTGACTTCTGCTCTCAAGTCGAAAATGAAAAAGAATCTAAAATTGTTAAAGTCATAAGTAATCATGGTGGAGAATTTGAAAATAAATTTTTTGATAAATTTTTTAAAGAAAATCGCATTGCACATGATTTCTCCTGTCCTAGAACTCCTCAAGATAATGGAGTTGTAGAGAGGAAAAATAGAACATTACAAGAAATGGCCAGAACCATGATCAACGAAACTAACATGGATAAACATTTTTGGGCAGAGGCAATCAATACAACTTGTTATATTCAGAACAGAGTGTCTGTAAGACCTCTTATGGAGAAGACTCCTTAAGAACTGTGGAGGAATAGAAAGCCCAACATTTCTTATTTCCATCCTTTTGGATGTGTCTGTTTTATGTTGAATACTAAAGAGAATCTGAACAATTTTGATTTTAAAGCACAGAAGTGTCTTATGCTTGGATATTCTGAATGCTCTAAAGGCTACAGAGTATACAATACTGATACATAGATTGCAGAAGAATCAATTCAGGTTAGATTTGATGATAAGCTTGGTAATCAAAAGTCAAAGCAGCTTGAAAACTCTTCAGATAGAGAAGTCCTTATCGCAGACTCTGAAGATTCAGAGTCAGATAAAGTGAAAGAACCAGAAGCAACACCAAATGCTACTCCCTTGGCTGCTCAGATGGACAACTTGAATATTTTTGAAGAACCAACTATTAAAGGATCATCCAGAATCAAATCTTCTCATCCAGAAGAAATGATAATTGGAAAGAAGGATGACCCTATCAGAACAAGAGCATTTCTCAGATCATCTGGAACATCATTATTTGGCTTGGTGTCAATAATTGAACCAACCTCAGTGGATGAAGCTCTGCAAGATAATGATTGGATACTTGCAATGCGAAAGGAGCTTAATCAATACACAAGGAATGATGTTTGGGATCTAGTTCCAAGACCAAAAGGGTTTAATATTATTAGAACTAAATAGGTCTTCAGAAACAAACTGAATGAGCAAAGAGAAGTAGTCAGAAACAAAGCAAGGCTAGTTTCTCAAGGATATAGTCAGCACGAAGGAATTGATTACATAGAGACTTATGCTCCTGTGGCCAGGTTAGAATCTATTCGCTTACTAATTTCATTTGCTGCACAAAATAACATCACTCTATATCAAATGGATGTTATGAGTGCCTTCTTAAATGGTATTATAGAAGAGGAAGTTTATGTTCATCAACCTCCTGGTTTTGAAAATGAAAAACTTCCAGAACATGTTTTTAAACTAAAGAAATCACTCTATGGCTTAAAACAAGCTCCAAAAGCTTGGTATGAGAGATTGAGTAATTTTCTTCTGGAAAAGAATTTTATCAGAGGCAAAGTGGATACAACTCTCTTCTTTAAATCATTTAAGAAAGATTTTTTAATTTGTCAAATTTACGTAGATGATATTATATTTGGTTCAACAAATATTATGCTTGGAAAGGAGTTTGCTCAATCTATGCAGACAGAATTTGAGATAAGCATGATGGGAGAACTCAGATTCTTTCTGGGAATTCAAGTTAAACAAACTCCAGAATGCACTTACATACATCAGACAAAGTATCTAAAAGAGCTTCTGAAGAAGTTTAACATGACAGAAAGTAAGTTGGAAAAAACTCCAATGCATCCAACAAGCACTCTAGGCAAAGAAGAGGTAAGTAAGAAGGTAGATCAGAAACTCTACAGAGGTATGATTGGATCTCTTCTATACTTGACTGCTTCTAGACCTGATATTCTTTTTAGTGTTTGTCTGTGTGCAAGATTCCAATCAGATCCTAGAGAATCTCACTTAAGAGTTGTTAAGAGGATTCTGAGGTATCTAAAAGGTACTACTAACGTGGGTTTGTGTTACAGAAGTTTTGATGATTTTAAATTAGTGGGATTTTGTGATGCTGATTACGCTGGAGACAGAGTTGAAAGAAAAAGTACTTTTGGAAGCTGTCAATTTCTGGGAAGAAATCTAATCTCTTGGTACAGCAAGAAAAAACCCACAGTAGCACTTTCAACCATAGAAGCAGAATATATTACTGCAGCTGGTTGTAACACTCAAATGCTCTAGATGAAAAGTCAGTTAGAAGATTATCAGATATATGAAAGTAACATTTCTATCTTCTGTGATAATACTTCTGCTATATGCTTGTCTAAAAACCCTATTTTACACTATAAGGCTAAGCATATAGAGATTAAACATTACTTCATTAGAGACTATATTCAGAAGGGAATTTTAAGTTTAACCTTTGTTGATACAGACCATCAATGGGCTGATATCTTTACAAAACCCCTTGCTAAAGATAGGTTTAAGTTTATTATGAAAAATATTAGTGTGGATTTCTGTCCAGAATAAAATGATTATCAGAAGCAAATTTACTCAGATGCAAAATGCTTAAACTCTAAAGTATTACTTATGATATTTTCTTTGATTATTTTTTGTGTGTGTGTCTGAACTAACAAGGCTCAGAGGATCTGAACGTTGGCTAACGTTTCATTTCTCAAAGATTTTCAGAAGCACATGCAAGCAAACACGTGTCATCTGAATCTGAAAAGATTGAGTGCGCATTACTGAAATGACGTTTGAGGTGCTGTTTTGAATAATGAATTTCTCGTTTTCCCCCGAATGTGTCAGAATCATTAAATGCTTGATATGATTATTGTTTTTAATTAATGTGAATTAATTGCTAAGTGATAAGCGTGCTGAACGTGTGATCTTTTGTGTGCCCTATTTTTTTCACCTCTATATATTCCACAACACAAACCTTCTCACACTTTTCACTCTCTATCACAATTTATGCATTTCTGCTTATTACATTCCTTCATATTTTCTTCCAAACCCAAACGAACCCCTCGTTCTCTCTCAACTTCAACAACTTCAACAATGGCAACTTCATCTTCAATATCTTCTCAGTTAGCATCTTCCATGGCTGCTGTTTCATCTTCAAATTTGGGAACTGTTCCTTACAAAGAACCTGTGAGAACTCTTCTCACACCTATGAATGATCTTGAAGTTCTTTGTGAGTCAATGGTAGATTTCGACTGTATTGCTAGAAATGGGTTTGATCTGCGTCCTATTGTTGATGCTCAAGGTTGGGTCAAGTACTTTGACAGATTATTTGGACCAGTTTACCCTCATCTTGTCAAAGAATTTTGGATTCATGCTAAGTTGTATCCTAAGTTCATTCAATCGTTTGTTATGGGCAAAGAAATCATCATTACTGAAGATTTGATAAGGAAGCTAATTGGTTATAAAGAATATGATGGTGTTACACATTTACTTGCTAGGCGTGTAGACATGGATGAAGTCTACAAAGAAGTGGTTATTTTTGGACAACCCTCAAGCAAGATAAGAGAGTTAAAGGTGCAGTACAAAATCTGGGCTAAGATCTTCTTGGGATGCATCAACCACAAAAAATCAACAAACTCTCCAGATTATGTAAACACAGATCAAGTTTACTTCATGTATTGTCTGAGTAGAAACACCAAGGTGAATCTGCCATACTTATTGTTTTCACATCTGTAGAATCACATAAGTGCCTTCAGAGAATCTGTCAAGACTAAGGCTCAGAAGATCAGAACATGGATTCCTATAGGGAGACTGTAATACCCCAAATTTTGCCCTAAGATTTGTCGTCGCATTGCATTGCATTTTTCTTGCATTTAATCAATTACTAACAAATTTGTGTAGTCGTTTGACTTTTTGCAGGTAAATATCATATGACATGCATTTTTTTTCTAAAAAGTAAAAATGGCATAATTGGCAAGAGGACATGTGTAAGGAGTTGTGAGTGTGAGAGGTTGAGAGTTCGAATCTCACCTTTGTCACTTTTTGTTTTTTATTTTTTTTACTCTAAATTTTTCTATCTTTCATTAAAAAATAACAAAAATAGTTTTTTATTATTATTTAATTATTATTTTCGTATTTTAATTAAATCATTTTTTAAAATATTATTTTTTTCACTTTTTTCTAAATTATTCATAAAAATATCCAAAAAATCATAAAATAAAAAATATTGAAAAAAAATTTGTTCTTTTTATAATATTTTTGATTTTAGGAATCAATAGGATTATTAGTTTTTATTTTAAGTTTATTTTAATTATTTTAAATTATTTAAATTTTATTTTTTCTTAACTAATTATTTAGTTTGGGCTTTAAAATGGGCTTTAGGGACATTATTGACAATTTGGTGTTAACCCTAATTTGTTCCCTATATATACATGTGTTGCCTTGTTGAAAAGAGGGGTCAGAAGGTTTTCTTCAGAAAAGAGGAGAGAGAAAGGGAGAAACAAAGGAGATCCCCAGAGAAGAAAGGCGGTCGTTCCCACAACTCGTCAGAAGGATTGGAGCTCTTTAGTGTTCCCTTATTCAAACCTTTTTCACATTTACCGAAGCAAACCTCCGCTTCGTAGGTTAAATTACTAAACCTTTTGCCTTTTCATGTTTATGTGCATATTTTGCCATGTTAATGTGTTTAGGTCCGTTAAATTACTAAACCTTTTGCTTTTTCATGTTTATGTGCATATTTTGCCATGTTAATCTCCATGTGTGTTTAGGTCCGTAGATTTTAATATCAAAACCCTTTTTTAACAAAACCTTTTTTTAAAATCAAAACCCTTTTTTTTATTTATTATTAAAACCTTTTTTAGTAAGACCTTTTTTAAAAACTGAAAAGCCTTTTTGTTCCGAAGAAAAAAAAAACCTTTTTGTTCCTAAAAACCTTTTCCCAAAAAACTGAAAAGCCTTTTCCCAAAAAAACTGAAAAGCCTTTTCCCAAAAAAACTGAAAAGCCTTTTTTTGGGATGAAAAGCCTTTTTGTTCTAAAAAAAACTGAAAAGACTTTTCCCCCAAAAACTTTTTTTTAGATAAATTTAAAATAATAACTAAAATCTTTTTTTAAAATAATAACTAGAACCGTTTTTTAAAAAATATATAATAATAACATTAAACCTTTTTTTTTTTTAAAATAAAACCTTTTTGTTAGATAATTAAATTAAGACTATTTTTGAAAAGTTTTTTTTAATAATATTAAAAGCTCTTTTTTTTTAACTTAAATCAAAAGCTTTTTTATATATCACAAATAAACAACAAAGAATATCTATAACTTTCGCACTTCCGTTTCATAACTCGTCTGATTACTATCTGACTCTGTCTACTAACCTTGTGTATTCAATGTGCAGCTTGTTACGTTGCTATTAGTTATTTTAATGTGTTTTTCAATTCAAGTTGTATATAATTGTATCCGTTTCTCATTTGTAACCTCGCGAACCAACAATCGCGTTTACTTTCTGCATTTTATTTCCGTTTGTATGATTTAAATTTCTCACACTTTCATCACTATTACTTCTGTCACATCACACCTCCGAAGGATTAGGTCTAGCCGTTTGGCCACCACGCCAATAGTCCTCAAAACTTCAAACCCTTACAAACCCTAACTTTTCACAAATGTCTCGCCGTGGACAAAAATTACAAAACTACCCCTAGCTTTAGGTCAAAGAGTCGCCGCACTCATTTTAGGGTTTCCCGCCGCGGAATCCCTAACCTAACCCTAATGCACTTAACAATTTATAACATAGAGATCGGAGTTTAAGACTCCATGTAAGCGTGTCCTTAAGATGCGTTTATTCCCCTTGAGACATTGACCACAGTCAAGAAGTCTCTAACCTCCCTTTTGAGGGGAACTACAGTTACTCTGATTCCATTCCCGTAAGGATATGTAGGCACAAGATGCAATGTCTTGTCGAGTAAACTTAGAATTAACCCCTAGGTCTTTTTTAATTTTCAATCCTTTGTATATACCCTAAAGCAAAATAATTAATGAAATAAATAAAAAAAATAAACAAAAGGTTCCCGTAGGGTACTACGGAAGTTTAGGGTGCTAATACCTTCCCTAAATTTAACCAACCCCCGAACCTTAGATCTCTCCCTTTTAGGTTTTTCCTTTCTTTAACCTTTCCTTCGGATAAATCAAAGACCGGTTGTAAATGAATTAAGATTCAAGTTAATCAATAGCTTGACATCCAAATTTCACCGCAACAGAAAATGGCGACTTCACTGGGGAGTCCTAACTATTGAGGGTTATCCCTATTTTGTTTATTTTTCTTTATATATTTGTTTTATTATATATTTTGCTCACTTGTATGTATATATTGGGGTACCTTACTTGGAGTTACTGTGTTGTGAGATAAGTCCTACACCCGGACTTGATTGACATTATTATAGGATGGCGATATATTCGACGAGGCTTATAGGGAATGAGTCCCGACTAAGCTAAATCAAGAATCACCGCTCAGTTGAGACACTTTCGAAAATGGTTCGGTTGATCGAGTGTAGTCGTGAAAACTTTTACCGTTATCGATTGGAGTCTGTGATACTGGGAACCGTAGTACCTTTACACCATCTTGGCCTTATCTAGGACGTAGTGCGGGAACCATGTGGGAGTAGTCCTACAATGGTTGCTACGCAATACTACATTCAAAAGAGGTTCTCTTGAGAATATTATCGACCCTCAAGTCAGTTGGGAAGTTGATAATATCCGAAGGATGGACTGATGATTTTGGGCACTGATTTAGAACCCTGGTTCTGCAGGTACAATTAACCTATAGTACTTACCTTTTGGGAAGGGTAGACCTTAACTCCATTCGCGGTCCTCTAACCTAGGACCTTTGTGTGTGTATTTGTGCTTTGCATCCATAAAGCATCATATCATTTCTAGTTTCAAGGAATTCAACGGTCCTTTGCAAATTCAAAAAGGTCCTACATTTTAGAGTAAAAAAAAAAGTTCTTTTTAACTTTCCTAAAAGGGAATATTTGCAATCGACCGCCGAAATTCTTGGAACCATTACATGGCATCAGCATCACATTTTTGCATTGCATTTATCCCCCAGTTTCTCCTTCTTGGTCCTATCGTCTTCTAGTGTACCTTTGAGTCGTCAAGCTGATTCCTCGACACAGATATCAGACCAGAAACGGAACAGGAGTCACTTTGATCCTATTCTCATGACTTGCACAGAGCTATATCCTGAATTAGTCCGGCAAAGACTGATTACTACAAAGGCTTTACCACCTCCTCTTAATCCTCCGGCTGGATTTAGGGCTGATCTCCATTGTGCTTCCCATGAGGAAGCCCCAGGCCATGACTTGGAGCATTGTTTTGCATTGAAGGCTAGAGTATGTGAATTGGTTAGAACTGGAATACTTGATTTTATAGACAGTCATCCGGATGTTCAGAAAAATCCCTTGCCAGTACATCAGAAATGAAGTTTTGTCACTAGGCCTTTTGTTTCTCGTTGTTTGCACTTTCCTTATTTTGTTTAAGTTGTTTGCTTCAATTATGTTTGTACTTTCATTAATGAAATAAGCATTGCGACTTTTGATTCAATTCATTTCCGTCCATTTATTTGCATCTTTATGCTTTATTTTTCAAATGTTTACTTCTCGTCCAAAATTTTGATATTCTAAGATCGGAGGGAGGATGATGAAAACGTTATATCCATAATTGCTGTCAGTATGCTTTCAATCAAACCTTGTTGACGATGTAAGGCATTGTTTCAATTCCCAAACACTGGAGAAATAAGGAAGTTAATCCCTCGTTACCCCCTTCGAGCCTAGAAGTTGGAGTTTCTTTCGTTACAAAAAACCCACAATTTTAACCTTGGGATGGGTAGTTCTCAGTTAACTTGGTTGTGTGTTCATACGATATACCTTTCATTAACAAATTTTCCTTCGCACACGTCAAACAAGTGTCGAAGATGTTTTCTAATCAAAAGGTCGATGATGGTTCACCGTAATCATTAAAATCAAACAGTCACTTTCCTTCACACAAAAAAATAATATAAAAAAAGCAAAAGAAGCCCGCTAAGTCAAAACCTATGAAGGAGACTTAGGCAAAACTGGGGCATCCCGCTGACTGTAAACTCTAAAATAAACAGTTCAGGCAAAATTTAGGGATAATACAAAGAGATTTTTAGATCCTTATCTTGAAAATCCTCAATGTCAAAACAATCAAATGTTATAGGGGAGTAGTGGCTGCCTTTTCATAGGTCGCTTTGACTTCTGAATCATCGCTGCGACGATCAATGAAATCCCTAACTTATGGGAACCTGAATGCATAGTATGAGTTAACTGAGCATAGGATTGAATATCATCACGTAGATTGGGTGGGTACAAATAACGTTTGAGCCTTTATCTTTTGTTTCATAAACCGTGAACCAGGCCACGTTACAACCCTCAAAAGACCTAACTGAAACAGGGTTATTTAGAAAGTATACTACAACAAGGTTGCGTAACCTGACTCCAAAAGATCCTTGCGAATCATTTATTTTGGCAATACACTTTTATTTTAAACTTTGAGTGTCTTGAACTGCCTTGTTCTGACTAACGACTCATGTATTTTCCATCATTCAAAAATAATTTTTCAAAAATCGCATGAACTTTGCATTACCATGTTTGTATGAATATTTTTGTTTGCAAACTGGCTTTCCTCTAAGGAATTTTCAAACAATGAGAAACTTGGTCAAGTGATCTTATCAGGGGCAAGTTCCTTTTACATCCTGTCAAAGAATTAGTTCAAGATTTGTTCAAGGCAATATCTTCTCAGATTTGGTTTATCCAGAGAATTGTTCAAGACCCAGACTGGGGCAAGCCCTCCGAGGATACAGCAAAACAGTCGATTCCATGAATTAGACAGCTGAAGCAATTATCAGTTCATTTGACCTGGGGCAGTTTACTTGCATAATCCCTAAGCAGTTATTCATCATTCCTACAGTGACTATCAACTTGATACAGTTTAACAGAATGACAGTGATCTCCGTGTTGAGGAATCAGTCCTCCAGTTTTGTCATCTCACCGAAAGAGTCGAGCCTTGTCGTCGATGTCTGCATTTGCATTTAATCATATCTCATAGCATAATTCCTATACATGTGCATATCTTGGGTGCTTTATTCCCCATTTACATTTCTATCTTGGGTGCTTTACTCCCCATTTACATTTCTATCTTGGGTGCTTTATTCCCCATTTACCTCTCTATCTTGGGTGCTTTACTCCCCATTTACATTTCTAGCTTGGGTGCTTTACTCCCCATTTACATTTTTATCTTGGGTGTTTTACTCCCCATTTACATTTTTATCTTGGGTGTTTTACTCCCCATTTACATTTTTATCTTGGGTGCTTTACTCCCCATTTACATTTCTATCCTGGGTGCTTTACTCCCCATTTACATGTCTATCTTGGGTGCTTTACTCCCCATTTACCTTCTATCCTTGGGTGTTTTATCCCCCATGTACCTTTATCCCGAGTGTTTTATTCCCCGTTTACCAGATATTCCTGGGTTTACCTAACATCATGGTGTTTTACCCCCATTTACTTTTTTTTTCCCTGAGGTCGTGTTTTACTCGCGTCTTACCTTGTGGGCAAAATTTATTTACTTGGCATCATGGGTGTTTTATCCCCATTTGCGTTTTTCTCCTGAGCTCGTGTTTTACCCGCGTCTTACCTTGCGGACAATTTCTAATTTACTTGGCACCTATCAACAATTCTGTGTCGTGTCTATCCGACGTTCTTCCAGATATGACATGTCTTCTTCCCTAGTGCAATTCCTCGATGGGTCGTCCCCTGTGACGTTGTTTCGTCTGTGTCCGTGCATTTGTCATTTTCATCATACGCATCATATCAGATTTATATTATATTTAGCATTATAGTTCGTTTTGTTTTGTCCATATCATTGCATAGCACTGCGTCTAAAGGCAAAATTTTCGGTTATCTGTATTTAAATCCCTCCACCACGATTTCTCGAGTCTCCGTCGCTCGAATCACCCGGTGAAGTTATTTAAATAGGGGCAACTGTAATACCCCAAATTTTGCCCTAAGATTTGTCGTCGCATTTCATTGCATTTTTCATGCATTTAATCAATTACTAACAAATTTGTGTAGTCGTTTGACTTTTTGCAGGTAAATATCATATGGCATGCATTTTTTTTCTAAAAAGTAAAAATGGCATAATTGGCAAGAGGACATGTGTAAGGAGTTGTGAGTGTGAGAGGTTGAGAGTTCTAATCTCACCTTTGTCACTTTTTGTTTTTTATTTTTTTTACTCTAAATTTTTCTATCTTTAATTAAAAAATAACAAAAATAGTTTTTTATTATTATTTAATTATTATTTTCGTATTTTAATTAAATCATTTTTTAAAATATTATTTTTTTCACTTTTTTCTAAATTATTCATAAAAATATCCAAAAAATCATAAAATAAAAAATATTGAAAAAAATTTTGTTCTTTTTATAATATTTTTGATTTTAGGAATCAATAGGATTATTAGTTTTTATTTTAAGTTTATTTTAATTATTTTAAATTATTTAAATTTTATTTTTTCTTAACTAATTATTTAGTTTGGGCTTTAAAATGGGCTTTAGGGACATTATTGACAATTTGGTGTTAACCCTAATTTGTTCCCTATATATACATGTGTTGCCTTGTTGAAAAGAGGGGTCAGAAGGTTTTCTTCAGAAAAGAGGAGAGAGAAAGGGAGAAACAAAGGAGATCCCCAGAGAAGAAAGGCGGTCGTTCCCACAACTCGTCAGAAGGATTGGAGCTCTTTAGTGTTCCCTTATTCAAACCTTTTTCACATTTACCGAAGCAAACCTCCGCTTCGTAGGTTAAATTACTAAACCTTTTGCCTTTTCATGTTTATGTGCATATTTTGCCATGTTAATGTGTTTAGGTCCGTTAAATTACTAAACCTTTTGCTTTTTCATGTTTATGTGCATATTTTGCCATGTTAATCTCCATGTGTGTTTAGGTCCGTAGATTTTAATATCAAAACCCTTTTTTAACAAAACCTTTTTTTAAAATCAAAACCCTTTTTTTTATTTATTATTAAAACCTTTTTTAGTAAGACCTTTTTTAAAAACTGAAAAGCCTTTTTGTTCCGAAGAAAAAAAAAACCTTTTTGTTCCTAAAAACCTTTTCCCAAAAAACTGAAAAGCCTTTTCCCAAAAAAACTGAAAAGCCTTTTCCCAAAAAAACTGAAAAGCCTTTTTTTGGGATGAAAAGCCTTTTTGTTCTAAAAAAAACTGAAAAGACTTTTCCCCCAAAAACTTTTTTTTAGATAAATTTAAAATAATAACTAAAATCTTTTTTTAAAATAATAACTAGAACCGTTTTTTAAAAAATATATAATAATAACATTAAACCTTTTTTTTAAAAAAAATAAAACCTTTTTGTTAGATAATTAAATTAAGACTATTTTTGAAAAGTTTTTTTTAATAATATTAAAAGCTCTTTTTTTTTAACTTAAATCAAAAGCTTTTTTATATATCACAAATAAACAACAAAGAATATCTATAACTTTCGCACTTCCGTTTCATAACTCGTCTGATTACTATCTGACTCTGTCTACTAACCTTGTGTATTCAATGTGCAGCTTGTTACGTTGCTATTAGTTATTTTAATGTGTTTTTCAATTCAAGTTGTATATAATTGTATCCGTTTCTCATTTGTAACCTCGCGAACCAACAATCGCGTTTACTTTCTGCATTTTATTTCCGTTTGTATGATTTAAATTTCTCACACTTTCATCACTATTACTTCTGTCACATCACACCTCCGAAGGATTAGGTCTAGCCGTTTGGCCGCCACGCCAATAGTCCTCAAAACTTCAAACCCTTACAAACCCTAACTTTTCACAAATGTCTCGCCGTGGACAAAAATTACAAAACTACCCCTAGCTTTAGGTCAAAGAGTCGCCGCACTCATTTTAGGGTTTCCCGCCGCGGAATCCCTAACCTAACCCTAATGCACTTAACAATTTATAACATGGAGATCGGAGTTTAAGACTCCATGTAAGCGTGTCCTTAAGATGCGTTTATTCCCCTTGAGACATTGACCACAGTCAAGAAGTCTCTAACCTCCCTTTTGAGGGGAACTACAGTTACTCTGATTCCATTCCCGTAAGGATATGTAGGCACAAGATGCAATGTCTTGTCGAGTAAACTTAGAATTAACCTCTAGGTCTTTTTTAATTTTCAATCCTTTGTATATACCCTAAAGCAAAATAATTAATGAAATAAATAAAAAAAATAAACAAAAGGTTCCCGTAGGGTACTACGGAAGTTTAGGGTGCTAATACCTTCCCTAAATTTAACCAACCCCCGAACCTTAGATCTCTCCCTTTTAGGTTTTTCCTTTCTTTAACCTTTCCTTCGGATAAATCAAAGACCGGTTGTAAATGAATTAAGATTCAAGTTAATCAATAGCTTGACATCCAAATTTCACCGCAACAGAAAATGGCGACTTCACTGGGGAGTCCTAACTATTGAGGGTTATCCCTATTTTGTTTATTTTTCTTTATATATTTGTTTTATTATATATTTTGCTCACTTGTATGTATATATTGGGGTACCTTACTTGTAGTTACTGTGTTGTGAGATAAGTCCTACACCCGGACTTGATTGACATTATTATAGGATGGCGATATATTCGACGAGGCTTATAGGGAGTGAGTCCCGACTAAGCTAAATCGAGAATCACCGCTCAGTTGAGACACTTTCGAAAATGGTTCGGTTGATCGAGTGTAGTCGTGAAAACTTTTACCGTTATCGATTGGAGTCTGTGATACTGGGAACCGTAGTACCTTTACACCATCTTGGCCTTATCTAGGACGTAGTGCGGGAACCATGTGGGAGTAGTCCTACAATGGTTGCTACGCAATACTACATTCAAAAGAGGTTCTCTTGAGAATATTATCGACCCTCAAGTCAGTTGGGAAGTTGATAATATCCGAAGGATGGACTGATGATTTTGGGCACTGATTTAGAACCCTGGTTCTGCAGGTACAATTAACCTATAGTACTTACCTTTTGGGAAGGGTAGACCTTAACTCCATTCGCGGTCCTCTAACCTAGGACCTTTGTGTGTGTATTTGTGCTTTGCATCCATAAAGCATCATATCATTTCTAGTTTCAAGGGATTCAACGGTCCTTTGCAAATTCAAAAAGGTCCTACATTTTAGAGTAAAAAAAAAAGTTCTTTTTAACTTTCCTAAAAGGGAATATTTGCAATCGACCGCCGAAATTCTTGGAACCATTACATGGCATCAGCATCACATTTTTGCATTGCATTTATCCCCCAGTTTCTCCTTCTTGGTCCTATCGTCTTCTAGTGTACCTTTGAGTCGTCAAGCTGATTCCTCGACACAGATATCAGACCAGAAACGGAACAGGAGTCACTTTGATCCTATTCTCATGACTTGCACAGAGCTATATCCTGAATTAGTCCGGCAAAGACTGATTACTACAAAGGCTTTACCACCTCCTCTTAATCCTCCGGCTGGATTTAGGGCTGATCTCCATTGTGCTTCCCATGAGGAAGCCCCAGGCCATGACTTGGAGCATTGTTTTGCATTGAAGGCTAGAGTATGTGAATTGGTTAGAACTGGAATACTTGATTTTATAGACAGTCATCCGGATGTTCAGAAAAATCCCTTGCCAGTACATCAGAAATGAAGTTTTGTCACTAGGCCTTTTGTTTCTCGTTGTTTGCACTTTCCTTATTTTGTTTAAGTTGTTTGCTTCAATTATGTTTGTACTTTCATTAATGAAATAAGCATTGCGACTTTTGATTCAATTCATTTCCGTCCATTTATTTGCATCTTTATGCTTTATTTTTCAAATGTTTACTTCTCGTCCAAAATTTTGATATTCTAAGATCGGAGGGAGGATGATGAAAACGTTATATCCATAATTGCTGTCAGTATGCTTTCAATCAAACCTTGTTGACGATGTAAGGCATTGTTTCAATTCCCAAACACTGGAGAAATAAGGAAGTTAATCCCTCGTTACCCCCTTCGAGCCTAGAAGTTGGAGTTTCTTTCGTTACAAAAAACCCACAATTTTAACCTTGGGATGGGTAGTTCTCAGTTAACTTGGTTGTGTGTTCATACGATACACCTTTCATTAACAAATTTTCCTTCGCACACGTCAAACAAGTGTCGAAGATGTTTTCTAATCAAAAGGTCGATGATGGTTCACCGTAATCATTAAAATCAAACAGTCACTTTCCTTCACACAAAAAAATAATATAAAAAAAGCAAAAGAAGCCCGCTAAGTCAAAACCTATGAAGGAGACTTAGGCAAAACTGGGGCATCCCGCTGACTGTAAACTCTAAAATAAACAGTTCAGGCAAAATTTAGGGATAATACAAAGAGATTTTTAGATCCTTATCTTGAAAATCCTCAATGTCAAAACAATCAAATGTTATAGGGGAGTAGTGGCTGCCTTTTCATAGGTCGCTTTGACTTCTGAATCATCACTGCGACGATCAATGAAATCCCTAACTTATGGGAACCTGAATGCATAGTATGAGTTAACTGAGCATAGGATTGAATATCATCACGTAGATTGGGTGGGTACAAATAACGTTTGAGCCTTTATCTTTTGTTTCATAAACCGTGAACCAGGCCACGTTACAACCCTCAAAAGACCTAACTGAAACAGGGTTATTTAGAAAGTATACTACAACAAGGTTGCGTAACCTGACTCCAAAAGATCCTTGCGAATCATTTATTTTGGCAATACACTTTTATTTTAAACTTTGAGTGTCTTGAACTGCCTTGTTCTGACTAACGACTCATGTATTTTCCATCATTCAAAAATAATTTTTCAAAAATCGCATGAACTTTGCATTACCATGTTTGTATGAATATTTTTGTTTGAAAACTGGCTTTCCTCTAAGGAATTTTCAAACAATGAGAAACTTGGTCAAGTGATCTTATCAGGGGCAAGTTCCTTTTACATCCTGTCAAAGAATTAGTTCAAGATTTGTTCAAGGCAATATCTTCTCAGATTTGGTTTATCCAGAGAATTGTTCAAGACCCAGACTGGGGCAAGCCCTCCGAGGATACAGCAAAACAGTCGATTCCATGAATTAGACAGCTGAAGCAATTATCAGTTCATTTGACCTGGGGCAGTTTACTTGCATAATCCCTAAGCAGTTATTCATCATTCCTACAGTGACTATCAACTTGATACAGTTTAACAGAATGACAGTGATCTCCGTGTTGAGGAATCAGTCCTCCAGTTTTGTCATCTCACCGAAAGAGTCGAGCCTTGTCGTCGATGTCTGCATTTGCATTTAATCATATCTCATAGCATAATTCCTATACATGTGCATATCTTGGGTGCTTTATTCCCCATTTACATTTCTATCTTGGGTGTTTTACTCCCCATTTACATTTCTATCTTGGGTGCTTTATTCCCCATTTACCTCTCTATCTTGGGTGCTTTACTCCCCATTTACATTTCTAGCTTGGGTGCTTTACTCCCCATTTACATTTTTATCTTGGGTGTTTTACTCCCCATTTACATTTTTATCTTGGGTGTTTTACTCCCCATTTACATTTTTATCTTGGGTGCTTTACTCCCCATTTACATTTCTATCCTGGGTGCTTTACTCCCCATTTACATGTCTATCTTGGGTGCTTTACTCCCCATTTACCTTCTATCCTTGGGTGTTTTATCCCCCATGTACCTTTATCCCGAGTGTTTTATTCCCCGTTTACCAGATATTCCTGGGTTTACCTAACATCATGGTGTTTTACCCCCATTTACTTTTTTTTTCCCTGAGGTCGTGTTTTACTCGCGTCTTACCTTGTGGGCAAAATTTATTTACTTGGCATCATGGGTGTTTTATCCCCATTTGCGTTTTTCTCCTGAGCTCGTGTTTTACCCGCGTCTTACCTTGCGGACAATTTCTAATTTACTTGGCACCTATCAACAATTCTGTGTCGTGTCTATCCGACGTTCTTCCAGATATGACATGTCTTCTTCCCTAGTGCAATTCCTCGATGGGTCGTCCCCTGTGACGTTGTTTCGTCTGTGTCCGTGCATTTGTCATTTTCATCATACGCATCATATCAGATTTATATTATATTTAGCATTATAGTTTGTTTTGTTTTGTCCATATCATTGCATAGCACTGCGTCTAAAGGCAAAATTTTCGGTTATCTGTATTTAAATCCCTCCACCACGATTTCTCGAGTCTCCGTCGCTCGAATCACCCGGTGAAGTTATTTAAATAGGGGCAACTGTAATACCCCAAATTTTGCCCTAAGATTTGTCGTCGCATTTCATTGCATTTTTCATGCATTTAATCAATTACTAACAAATTTGTGTAGTCGTTTGACTTTTTGCAGGTAAATATCATATGGCATGCATTTTTTTTCTAAAAAGTAAAAATGGCATAATTGGCAAGAGGACATGTGTAAGGAGTTGTGAGTGTGAGAGGTTGAGAGTTCTAATCTCACCTTTGTCACTTTTTGTTTTTTATTTTTTTTACTCTAAATTTTTCTATCTTTAATTAAAAAATAACAAAAATAGTTTTTTATTATTATTTAATTATTATTTTCGTATTTTAATTAAATCATTTTTTAAAATATTATTTTTTTCACTTTTTTCTAAATTATTCATAAAAATATCCAAAAAATCATAAAATAAAAAATATTGAAAAAAATTTTGTTCTTTTTATAATATTTTTGATTTTAGGAATCAATAGGATTATTAGTTTTTATTTTAAGTTTATTTTAATTATTTTAAATTATTTAAATTTTATTTTTTCTTAACTAATTATTTAGTTTGGGCTTTAAAATGGGCTTTAGGGACATTATTGACAATTTGGTGTTAACCCTAATTTGTTCCCTATATATACATGTGTTGCCTTGTTGAAAAGAGGGGTCAGAAGGTTTTCTTCAGAAAAGAGGAGAGAGAAAGGGAGAAACAAAGGAGATCCCCAGAGAAGAAAGGCGGTCGTTCCCACAACTCGTCAGAAGGATTGGAGCTCTCCAGTGTTCCCTTATTCAAACCTTTTTCACATTTACCGAAGCAAACCTCCGCTTCGTAGGTTAAATTACTAAACCTTTTGCCTTTTCATGTTTATGTGCATATTTTGCCATGTTAATGTGTTTAGGTCCGTTAAATTACTAAACCTTTTGCTTTTTCATGTTTATGTGCATATTTTGCCATGTTAATCTCCATGTGTGTTTAGGTCCGTAGATTTTAATATCAAAACCCTTTTTTAACAAAACCTTTTTTTAAAATCAAAACCCTTTTTTTTATTTATTATTAAAACCTTTTTTAGTAAGACCTTTTTTAAAAACTGAAAAGCCTTTTTGTTCCGAAGAAAAAAAAAACCTTTTTGTTCCTAAAAACCTTTTCCCAAAAAACTGAAAAGCCTTTTCCCAAAAAAACTGAAAAGTCTTTTTTTGGGATGAAAAGCCTTTTTGTTCTAAAAAAAACTGAAAAGACTTTTCCCCCAAAAACTTTTTTTTAGATAAATTTAAAATAATAACTAAAATCTTTTTTTAAAATAATAACTAGAACCGTTTTTTAAAAAATATATAATAATAACATTAAACCTTTTTTTTTTTAAAAATAAAACCTTTTTGTTAGATAATTAAATTAAGACTATTTTTGAAAAGTTTTTTTAATAATATTAAAACCTCTTTTTTTTTTTAACTTAAATCAAAAGCTTTTTTATATATCACAAATAAACAATAAAGAATATCTATAACTTTCGCACTTCCGTTTCATAACTCGTCTGATTACTATCTGACTCTGTCTACTAACCTTGTGTATTCAATGTGCAGCTTGTTACGTTGCTATTAGTTATTTTAATGTGTTTTTCAATTCAAGTTGTATATAATTGTATCCGTTTCTCATTTGTAACCTCGCGAACCAACAATCGCGTTTACTTTCTGCATTTTATTTCCGTTTGTATGATTTAAATTTCTCACACTTTCATCACTATTACTTCTGTCACATCACACCTCCGAAGGATTAGGTCTAGCCGTTTGGCCGCCACGCCAATAGTCCTCAAAACTTCAAACCCTTACAAACCCTAACTTTTCACAAATGTCTCGCCGTGGACAAAAATTACAAAACTACCCCTAGCTTTAAGTCAAAGAGTCGCCGCACTCATTTTAGGGTTTCCCGCCGCGGAATCCCTAACCTAACCCTAATGCACTTAACAATTTATAACATAGAGATCGGAGTTTAAGACTCCATGTAAGCGTGTCCTTAAGATGCGCTTATTCCCCTTGAGACATTGACCACAGTCAAGAAGTCTCTAACCTCCCTTTTGAGGGGAACTACAGTTACTCTGATTCCATTCCCGTAAGGATATGTAGGCACAAGATGCAATGTCTTGCCGAGTAAACTTAGAATTAACCCCTAAGTCTTTTTTAATTTTCAATCCTTTGTATATACCCTAAAGCAAAATAATTAATGAAATAAATAAAAAAAAATAAACAAAAGGTTCCCGTAGAGTACTACGGAAGTTTAGGGTGCTAATACCTTCCCTAAATTTAACCAACCCCCGAACCTTAGATCTCTCCCTTTTAGGTTTTTCCTTTCTTTAACCTTTCCTTAGGATAAATCAAAGACCGGTTGTAAATGAATTAAGATTCAAGTTAATCAATAGCTTGACATCCAAATTTCACCGCAACAGAGACTTATTTCAGACATTCTGACAGAAAATCAGTTGGTGGCTCATCTGACTGAGGCAGGCATGACTACAGAACTTGAGTCAATTGTTGAAAAACTCTGGACAGAAAGAGTTTGCACAGGATGAAGATTATTGAAGAACTTGCTTCTGCTCCTTCGAAGCTCAACGTTGAAGAAGTAAGCCAAAGGAGAATTCCTCTGGATGACTTTCCTATTTTCTCAGCAGATGAACCCAAGGAAGTTCTTCTGAATTACATAGCATTGTGTATGGAAGATGGTACACCTGTCCCTACAGATATTCTGAAGCATGCTAATGAACCTGCACCAGATTTCTTTTCTGAGAAGAAGAGGAAGAAGAGAAAGATTTCTGAGGAAGGATCTACGAGGCCCAAGAGGAAAGCTTCTGGCGAAGCTTCATCTGAGAAGGTCAAAAGAGTAAAGAAGTCAGGTATTTCTTCTGCATCTTTACCTCCTATTTCTGAATCAGTAACAGAACAATCAACATTTAGTTCTAAGCCTTTACCTCCTACCTCTCAAACTCACACAACCTCTGAACATGTATCTTCTGATAATGTTCATGTATCTGAACCTTCTCACCCTCAACCTCCTTCTTCTGTTCAACCACCATCTGTTTCTGAACCATAAAAACAAATTGAATTTGTTCCCACACCTCTACCTCAATCTGAACCTATAATCACTCCCTCACAAACTCATGTTACCCCTGAACATGTATCTTCTGAAAGTGTTCAAGTATCTGAACCAGTTACTTTTGAACAACACCCCTCTGAACATCCACAAGAATCTCAACCAGAAGAACCAAAACCAATAGAACCAACACCACAAGAACCACAACCAGAAGAACCTTTACCTTCTGAACCTCAACTACAACAACCTCAACCATCTGAATCATAAATTTCTGATTCTGATATCCTTGATGTGCAACCCTCAAATTTCTCTTTGACATCTTATCTGGATCCTGTCACTCTTCTGAATCATCTGATTCTACAGAGTCTGACTTGCCATCTAATTTGCCAGGTAGAACCTCACCTTCACAAAACTCTCATATATCAAAACCTACATCTGTTTTTGTTCCATATCGTCCCATTCATATTCATGTCATTCCCTCTGAACCCAAAATCAAAAGGTTCTTATTTCCCAAACCTTCTAATTCCAAACCTAAGGATGTTACTACATCATCTGACAACACATCTTCTCCATCTTACCCTCGTCCTTTGTTCATTATTCCCACTTTTACCATCCCATCTCCTTCTGCAAAACCTAAACCATCACCTTTAGAAGCATACCTTAAACCAAAATCTAGGCTAAATGTTGATGATCTTGCTAGTTTTGCAAAAGAGATAAGGATGAGTTTAGCTTCTGTTAAGAAGGAATGCCTAACAAGCATTAATCCAGATGCTTCTGAAGAGAGTTGGAATAAATTTATTGCTAGATTCAACATTGTAGCTTCAAATCTTTGAACCATTTGCTCTGATGATGCAAAGGTAAGATTTGTTGAAGTTATCAGACACACTCTTCTGAGTGTTAGCATATCTCCAACACTTCTTTTGGAGAATACACCTTTAACTTCTAGAGTATCTGCTGCCTCTGTGCCTGTTGAAGAATCAAGATCTGAAGAAGTTCTTACAGAAAGCTCTGCACCTGAAGAAACTCTGGTCTCTAATCAGTCTGCACTAGTAGTTTTTGATAAAGCATTTGACTCCGTAACTCCAGAATTTGCATCTGTTATGGTTATTGATACTGCTCCAGCATCTGCATCTGCATCTGATCCTACTTCTTCTAAGATCAAGAAAGAGAATCCTGATCTGGAAGAAAAGTTTGCTAAGCTAGAGGCTAGTAACGCAGAAATCAGATCATGGATGGTCAAGCAGGAACAAACAACAGAAGAGATCAAAACATGGATGGCCAGACAAGAGGAGTCTACTTCTGAGATGACTAGTCTACTTAGGATTCTAGCTTCTCGTAAACCTTAGTTACTTGTTTGTGCACTTTCTTGTTGTTCTACTTACTCGCTTATCTTATGTATGTTTTGCTATCATGAATATGAATATTTGAATCTTTCATCTGATGATGTTTTTATGTTTTATGTTTTATGTTTTATTTTCTTCTGTTATCCTTTTTATGTCTTTAAAAGTTTTCTTTTTGATATGACAAAAAGGGGGAGAAAATGAAATTCTGATTGTTCAAATAAACAATTACCAAAATGAAATTCAGACATGATAAAATATATTTAACATGAATTTTTTAGACTTTTAGAACTATAATGTTTCATCTGACAAAATTCATTGAAGTTACTCTGAGAGTTCCCAAACCAGGCTTTGATCCAAACCAGACTCTGATTCTGAAAAGAATACTTATGCAAAAAAGGGAAGTTTTTATTCTTTCTTATAGTATTCAATTCAGGGGGGATTCATAATCTCAGCGGGAGTTATATATTTTTTCTATTTATTGAACAAAATTTCCTATGTTTTTATCATCATCAAAAATGGGGAGATTGTTAGAACACATATTGGTTCTTAATTATATCTCTATGTTTTGATGATAACACTAATGAAATTTTGTATTAAGTAAATATATACTCTAATTTTGTTCAAGTGTTTTTGTTTCAGATATTAAATGTAATATTCATCTGGAAGCAAAAATACATCTGAATGCTATTCTATGCAAGACTCTGAGCATCAGAAGCAACTCATCAGAAGACTCTGAGCGCTGCTAGAAGAGACTCTGAAGTAGAAGCTGCAGAAGACTCTGAAGCAGAAACTGTAGAAAACTCTGAAGAGTAGCTGAAGAATTTGTGTGAAGAGTAAAGCATTGTTTTAGAAGACTTTGGAAGTACTTTACGCTGCAATTACAGAGGCTCTAATAAAAAAGACAACTCTGATTGAGTTATTCACGCTGATGCACATTTGCTGTAAGACTCTGATAACATCAACTCTGATGAAGAAGCTTGTTGAAGAAGATGCTATTCAAATTATATCTGTTGGCATATTCCTTGTCCTTATCTGAAAGACACTTTCCTCATTCGTGTATGGCACATGAAATTAGACAAAAGGGATTTGTCTGAACATTCCTCTTCTGGGAAAGCTAAAGTCAATAGAAGACAAAAGGCTACAGCTCACAGCAGTGCACTGTCTTCAAGCAACGAATGTTCAGTACTATAAAACTAAGTCTTCAACAACAAATCAAAGTTGACGAATCTATTGACAAATTATTCAACAACTCTCATACAAACATTCTTACTCAAAGTTGAATAGTTTTCTTATTCGTTCTTAATATTAATTGTAAAAATCACAGTTGTGATTATAGCTTTTTAGAAGCATTCAAACACTTTGTTAGTTTACATCTTTGTAAAATTTCCTTGAGAAGACCAAGTTGTGGTCAGAATTTCTTGAGAAGACTAAGATAGTTGGTCTTAGTGGTTGACACTGTAATTAGTTTGAATATAGTGGATTAAGTCCTTGTTGAGAAAGGCAAATCACCTTGGTAGGGTGGACTAGATTAGTTGAGTTCAATGAACCAGGATAAAAATATTGTGTTATCTTTTTATTGCCATAATTGTTTCAAAACCCTTAGTCAACCCTCCCCCCTTCTAAGTGTTTTCCCACCTTCAGTAGGTGCATATTTCTTCCTTGATTCTAGTGATCTTGTTCCTCATTTCTGACATGGAACCCTTGAAGAAGACAGTGGCATACAAGCTTCCAACGCCTGATATTAGTTCTTTGCTGAGTTTGACTTCCATGGCTGATAGGAAGGTGATGGAAGACTTCAGGCAATCTTATGGGAAGCTTCTCAATGTTGTCTGCAAGCCTTCAGTGTACGAGATGAATGGTCTTTATGCTCTTCTGCAGTTCTATGACCCATAGCTGAGGTGTTTTTCTTTCCCAGATTATGTTTAGGCGCCTACCCTAGAGGAGTATTATATGTTGCTAGGTGTTCCTATCTTAGACCAGATGTCATCCTATCATACGAATGTTGAGCTTGATCTGGCTAAGCTTGCTGCTACACTACATTTGGATGTTTCAGAGACGGAGGGGAACTTGACCAAGTGGAATAGGGTGTCTGGTTTTCCTTTGCCTTTTCTGGTTGATAAGGCTCAGAAGTTTGCCAAAGATGGTTGTTGGATTGTGTTTAGCGCCATTCTAGCTCTCTGTATCTATGGTATTATATTGTTCCCTAATATTCCGGGTTTTATAGATTTGGATGTGTTCCATATCTTGGCTTTAGGGAATCCAGTACCTACGCTGCTAGGCAAAGTCTACCATTCTATTCACTACAAGAATGAAAACCGAAGGGGAAAGAATGTATCTTGTTGTGTTCCTTTGTTATACAGGTGGTTTGTGAGTCATCTGCCCAAGACCGCTCCATTTGTTGATACTGCTGGTACTTCAGAGTGGTCGGAGAGGTTGATGGGTTTGTCTGCAGAGAACATTACCTGGTTTGACAGAGATATGCTTGGTACAGAGATCATTTATATTTACAATGGATTTCCTAACATCCTTTTGGTCATAAGGAAAGGATGCATCAACTATAATCCATCCTTGTTGGTTAGGCAGTTTGGGTATGCACTGAGAGTTAAGCAATGACTTAGCTAGAGTTGAGCATGCTTAGAGCAGTATTCATAGGAAAGGAAAAGCATTATTGGGGAAGAGTAACACTCGAGCCTATGATCCTTACCTGACGTGGATTCATGAGAGAGTTGCTAAGTTTCTAATGTCGTTTCCTTCAGTTAAGCCTTTGTATCCTCTCATAATTGAGGAGCCTACCGATGTTGCCATTCAAAAGTACAACCAGTTGTGGTTTGAGAAAGAATAGTTTCGGAAGACGAATGAAGAGTTGGAGAAAGAAATTGCTCAACTCCGAAGTGAGAAGACTGAAGCAATTTATTCTTTGAAGAAATACACTGAGTTGGTGAATAGGCTGGGTACGGACTTGACCAAACAGATTAGCGCCAGGGAACGTTTGGGTCTGGATCTGAAAGCTGTTATTAATGTTCTTTCTTCTATGAAGAAGGATTTGGACGAAGCTTACTTAGAGATTTCTAAGTTTAATGACCAATGGAATGCTACACTCACCAACAACAAGGAGTGTGAAGACAGATTAAAGCTACAGATCAGCAAGTTGAAGACTCAGCTCAGAGCGAAGGACGAGAAGACTTCAGCTGAAGCTTCGCTCAAATGACACAATGACTGCATATTGAATGAAGCGCTTGCAACCATGGAGGATTTCAAAGCTAGAGCTGATACGAAGAGGTGCAAGTTAAGGAGGTCTTTGGTGAGGGAGCCTGGGAAGACTATGTTGAGGGTCTACAGTCTACCATTATACATTGAGAGCTACTTATCCAAGGGTTACTCATCAAACCAGACCATCCCGAGACACAGGAGTTGCTAGAGGATTTCCGGTCTTAGCATCCAGCTTAATTATCTTCCTTTGTAGTTGTTGCTATATTGTTGTATTGACCATCACTAGACTTGTTGGTTGAGGTCCTGTCTTATTACACTCAGTTGATATACTTGTACATTGCATGTGATTATATATGAGGAGTTTCTACTCTATGCTTGTCTATGTGGTTCTCCATTGTCATGCTTTTCTCCCAGAACTAGAATCGAGGGGGAAATTTCATTGTTGCATATATACATGTCTGCATTTTGCATTTTTTCATCGCAGGTGCATCAGAACTGTTAATCTTATTTCCTGTGGTCCGTTAGTGTGTTTCAGGATTGCCGATCAGACAACTCACTGGTACGCTACCAGAGGAAACCAGAAAAGAATCATGGAGCAAATGCAAGCAGAAATGCAAGAGATGAGGAACGAGATGGCCTAATTTATGGAGTTGATGCAGGGAGTGGCCAATGGACAAGATCGGCTAACGACTCTGGTCCAGCCACTGATTGCTAGAGTTGACAGCAATGGAGTTTTGCATGGGGGTATTGCTGTTAATCCTCCTCACAATAAAACTGGGACTCCTCACACCCATTCTATGCCTGTTTTGGTTATCCCTAATACTGGAGGGAATGGCAATGGCAATGATAATGGTGCTGGTAATGCTAGTTTTGAGAATGCTGGAAATGGGAATGTTCCGGGTCTTGATGCCACCTGTGTTATACATGATAATAGGGATCAGCATTGGAATGAAGACCAACAGGATGACGTGTTTTCAATGCGGGATATGGGTGTTGAATTGCTAATGGAAGCTAATAGGAGATTCAAGCTGTTGGAAGACAAGATGAAGAGTTATGAAAGCCAAAATTCTATGGGCCTTAATATGGAAAATCTGGGACTTATCCCCGATCTGAAGTGTCACTGAAGTTCAAAGTCCCTGACTTTGACAAGTACAAGGGTACTACCTGCCCAAGAGTTCATCTGCGCTCTTACTACCGTAAGATGTCTGCCTACTCGGACAACGAGAAACTGCTTATGCATTTTTTTCAAGATAGTTTGTTTGGGCCTTCACTTGAATGGTATATGGGGCTGGAGCCTATCAATACCCGTAGTTGGAGGGACCTAGCTGAGGCCTTCGTGAAACATTATCAGTATAACAACAACCTTGCACCTAACAGGGTCTAGCTACAGAATCTTTCTCAAAAGAACAACGAGTGTTTCAAAGAATTTGCCCAGAGGTGGCGCGAGCTCGCAGTAAGAGTGCAGCCTCCGATGGTGGAGCGCGAGTTAATTGATATGTTTGTTGCTAGTTTTGTTGGTGTCTATTACGAGAAGCTTATCAGTAGCATGTCGGGTAGCTTCTCTGATTTGATAATCACTTGAGAGAGGGTAGAAAACGGTATAAAGCTTGGAAAGATCCATGCAGGTGAGGTCCCCTCAGCTGGAGGAGGAAATAAAAAGGTGTTTGGTAATAAGAAGCATGAAGGTGAGACTAATTCAGTGTCCAGTTCTCGTGGTAGAGGTAGAGGTCAGTATCAAAATCAATATCATCAGCAAACTCAGGTTGCTAGCATCACAATTCCTGTACCTCCGCAACAATAACAACAACAACAACAACAACCACAGCAGAATCAGAATTACGCACAGCGATGCTTCGAGGATTGGGGTCGGGCGGCAAATAGAGTATTTGATGCGCCTCCGATGTCGTACTCCCAAATACTTCAGGCTTTGTTACAGTTGCAATTAATTCATAAGAGAACTTTAACTCCTCTGACAGGTGCGCCTCCACCCGGTTATGAGGCGAACGCTCATTGTGAATTCCATTATGGGGCACCTGGTCAGACCATTGATAATTGCAAGGCATTCAATCACAAAGTACAGGATCTCATAGACAGTAAGGCAATAGACTTTTTTCATGATGCACCCAACATTGTGCAGAACCCCATGCCAAACCATGGGCCAGCTAGGGTCGGTGCTATTCTTGAAGATGAAAGTTTAGACCTGATAATGAATGTCAATGATTTGAAGTTGGCACTGGGCTTTGTGAAGGCTAAATTGCTGAAAGGGGGTATGTTCTCGGGTTGTAGTGAAGATTGCGCTGAATGTTCGAGCCATCCTGAGGGATGTACACAACTGAAGAGCTGTATTCAGAGTATGATGGATGATGGAGTATTGCAGTTTGACAGGGTTGCCAAGAAAAATCATGTTGAAGTAGTAGCTGAAGAGCGGGATAAGGTTGCGACAATCTCGATCCCATACAAAACTACTACTATTTCAGCGCCGCCTAGGCCGCCGACAATTATTATCACCAAAGTCGGTCCCGTGCCGTATGAGAGTACCAAAGTTATTCCGTGGAACTACGAAGCTGAGGTATATTGCAATGCACAGAAACAAGAATTGAAGAGCTTACTAGTAGATTCAGTGGATAATCTGGTTGGAGCAGGAGGTATTACCCGAAGTGGCAGAGTCTTTTCATCACCCGAGGTGGTGGCTGAAAGAGCTAATAAGGGAAAAGGTAAGGCTGTGGTGGAAGACACTTCTCAGGATGGCGAGAAGAAGTCTTTGGCGAAGGATGTGGAAGAGTTTATGAGGCTGATACGGAAAAGTGACTACAAGACAGTTGATCACCTGCAGCAAACTCCTTCTAAATTTTCTATATTGTCGTTGTTCTTATGTTCAGAAACGCATCGGAACGTGTTGTTGAGGATATTAAATATTGCTTACGTACCTCAAGAGATATCGGTAAACCAACTTGAAGGGGTTGTAGCGCACGTAAACGTAGGGAATGGTCTTGGTTTCACAGATTTAGATTTGACGCCGAAGGGCAGGAATCACAACAGTGCATTGCATATTTGAATTGAATGTCGTGGAGCAGTTATGTCACATGTCCTTGTTGATACAGGGTCACCTTTGAACGTGCTGCCAAAGAAGGCGCTGATGAAATTAGATACCCGGGGTATTATGTGTACGCCAAGTGATTTGGTCGTACGTGCTTTTGACGAAACCATACGATCTGTGTTTGGAGAGCTGACATTGCCAATTCAAGTTGGCCCTGAGTGTCGCTACTGCGAAAATCGGCGCCGGCTGAACAGAAGAGTCGCCACCGTGCGTTATTTATCCCACAGGAGGGAAAGGGAACGCTTAGAGTAAACCTAACGCAAAACCGGGAAATGTATGGTCATCGCAACCAAATCCTGGGTTCGGGAGTCGGTTACGCAAGGGGAAGGTATTAGCACCCCTCACGTCCGTCGTACTCGACGGGATCCACGCTTGTTTTCGGGTATGGATTGTTATTTCTATCTAAACTAAAGGTCGGGGGTTAAAAGAAAATAAAATGACTCGGCAAAGTATCGCACTTTATGCCTACGTATTCCCGTCTGAAACGAGAAATCAGAGTCAACGTAGTTCGCCTACCTACGGGAAAGGAGGGGAAGGTTGCTCGCTAGGATATCGCATCCTATGCCTACGTACTTCCACACAGCACGGAAGATCAGAGCAAACGTAGTTCGGGCCACGTACGACACAAGTCTGTCTTGATTGTTTTTATTCCTTCTGAAAAAGGTTTTTCTGATTAACAGTCCCAGCGGACAAAAATGACGTTTTGATGAGTTCACATTCTTTTACGAAAGAAGTGTCTTTTATTGTGTTTGAAATATTTATTGTGTTTTTCTGTTTGTTTTGAGGGAGAAGAGACAGAACTCTAACCTACGGTTGAAAAGGGAATCAAACTAACCTAATGTTATCATGCATGGGTTAGGACCTAATGTCTATCATGCTCCTATCTTGCGCAGAGAGAAACAGAGATCCTAAGGGAATAGACGGAAACAGAAACAATAGCATATATACAGTAAAGCAGTAAAATGCATGGATGCAACAATACAAGCGAGGCAAGGGAGTCCCACACAACCTCGAACCTAGAAAACAATAGGCAAAAGTGAACAGGATTCACTTTCAACCTAACAGGCTAAACAGCAAGCAATACAGTCAGGGAAAACCAATCAATACATCAAGAATGAACAGCTAAAAATAAACAGCCACAGCAGCTCTGCATCAACATCTGTCTTCAAGTCATCATCATCTGTCCTCCAGCTTCAAGAAAGCCTCAGTCTTTATCTTCAATCCTTCAAGCAAGGTCTCTGATTATCAGTCTTCCATCTGCAATGGCTTTTCTTCAAGTCTCAATCTCCAAGATGAACATCAATCACAAGAGTGAATTGGGTGTTAAGCAATTAGTTGACCACCAAAGGTGGCAAACAGACTGCTAACAACACATAGAATATTTCTCTCAAGAGTTTTATCTCTTAGACACTATCACCAAGCCTTCCAAAGGAAGGGGGTGAGTGTCTTAGAGAGACTCTGCATCACAGAGAGGGATGGAGGCAATCAAGACCTTCCATGTTTGAGAATCAAGTTTACTACTCTAGAGCTCTGCCTAGCTCCTAAACCCTATATCCTCAACAGCTGCCAGCAAAGGACTCTCCTCATCAACTCTGGAAGTTGGACTTCAATCATCTGATCTCCAATGGTCTTCATCATCAAAGGTCTTCAGCTCTCCCAATCCCCAAGCAAACCCAATACCCCACACAGACAAATGAAATAACCCTAGAGAGGGCACACCACACAGTCAAACAAATACAGACAGTATATTAATAGCAGTAGGGGAATCCTAATAATTTCTAAGGGATCTATTAACTACCCATAATCCCTATAGTCCCATACCCCAAAGATTCAATCTCTAACTCCTAAGGGAAATGAACTAATTCACCTATGTTATCTCCTAAACCCTAGTTTTGATCATGTTATTCACACCTAAACAAATCACCTCAAATTAAGTTCTAAAATTGTGAATTAAATTTTATATACAAGCTAACATTCTATAATAATCAACCTAAAAAGAATGAATCAAAAATATAAAAGCATTTAATCAAACTAAAATCACCAAATTCATGCATTAAACTAAACATTATTTAATCCTATTTAAAAGAAAAATATGCCAAAAATATAAAAACAAAATGAAATATTAATTTTTTTGAATGATATTTTTCTTGACAAAATTATGAACAATATGCAAAAAGAACCAATTAAAATCATGCATTTTCCAATTTTTTATGATTTTCCAAAGAATTAAAATTTTTGAAAGAAATTAAAATGGAATTAATTTGGCTGAGGGGTGCATCAAGTAGTAAAACCAGTTAAAAAAGAGAAACGGGCCCAGACTGGGGGGCGCGCATAGCAAGCGCGTCTGGGCCCAATGCAAACAGAAAACATAACAAAAAAAAAAAACCCTGAACGGTGCAGTTAGCAAGATTTCCAGTTCAAATCTCGTTGGGCCTGATATGAGGGGGTAGCATTAGCAACAATATTTGAGCCCAGTCTGAAGAACTTTAATGAAATGGTGCGTAGCACCTTTTGAAACTCCCTCCGTTTTCAGTTAAATCACAGCCATTGGATTGCATCCCAAGTCCAAGTCAAACCCTGGATCGTGTGGCTCTCGCTTCGTCTTCAACCTTAGAAACCCTAGGGTTTCTGAAACTCTCCTCTCCCATGCACGAGTTCATCACCTCTGTTCTCCCTTGTCTATCCATGAAATCACATGATTCAAAGAGCAAAGTTGCTCTGATTCTTCCCCTCTACACAGCCATACCAACCATTTCTCCTAAAACTCAACCACAAATCAAACCCGATAGGTGCAACATTCGGATTCCACCATTTCACCTGATATCAACCTTGAGAATTCTTGCTAAATTCTATCCTATCATAATCTACATCTCATGCTGAGTACTTTGAGCCATTTATTCAAGATTGTAGTGCCATATCCTTGATGTTATAAGCTCTAACAGTTTTGGTACACCACTAACAACCTCCATGAAACTTCTCCAAACTTTGTGAAATCAATCCTCTAACCTATCCTAACAGTTCTATACTAACAATTCCCTATGATTCTAACTAAATCATGCAATTCGAATGAGAGAACCAACCTGGTATGATGATGAAAACAGCTATGGAAATCCTTGGATTTGATGCTTGCAATGATCTGAACTTGATCCACACACTCAAATCTTGATTCTGTATGCAAAGATTCTTGCTCCAATGCCTTGAAACTTTGTAACCAATTCTTCTTGCACCTTGAATGATGAAGATGGATGGAACGATTCTTGCTCAATTCAACCAAATCTTTGATGGAATTCTGATCTATGAAGGATGTTGATGATGATCCAATCAAGAAATGTGGAAATTGGTAGAGATTTTGTGAAGTTTGAGAGGTTTTGCAAAAATGGAAGAATTGTGTATAACTTGTGTTTTGATCACAATGATTTACCAACCATGGCATGAAGCTATTCAATTAAATATATACGTGAGAATAGAAAGTCCTAGAACATTGGAGAAACTTCCCATGCACACTTTCCCTTGGATTTGGATTATGTAACTTCTTTTGTAAGTAACCATGCATAACTTTCAATTCTTGAACCAAACTCAAAATTCTACATTTTCCAATGTTCTTAAAACATTTTTTCCAATCAAAATGACCTATAATTTCATCCCATTTGGCCAAATTATGAAAAATCTCCATTTTAGGTCATTTTTTATTCATTAAATTCACCAATTTTGAAACCTTGAGCTATGAGCCTTTCCAATCTTTCATGGTCACTTTTCTAGACTCAAAATGTCATTTGGAGCAAGTTTGATGTTGTGAAGTTTTCCATTTGAAGCTTCCTTGTATGAGTTTTGGGCATAGGCTTGAAATGACCTGTAATTCTCAGATGACCAAAATACCCTTTGCTTGCCAAGACCATAAGTAGAGTTCCACAAATCATATGAAGGCATAACATACCATTCTAGAAAGCTAAGACAATGCGGAACAACTCTTATGTTGACCCGAAATTTATTTGAAATCTCCTTGAGGGGTAAAAGTTGCTTGGAAGACAAGTAACTTTCACAGACAAAATTTCAGATACCTCAGATGACCTGTAACTTGCAAGGACCATAACTTGAGTTCTATAAATCTCCTTGATGTCTTCCACCACTCAAATTAAATTTCTTGAGATCCTCTACAAGTTTCATGTTGACAAAGGATCCATTTGAAGCTTGCATTTTGACTTATCTTGCTTGGAAATTTGACCTAAATCAGGGGATTTTACACAAAAACCCTAATTTAGAAACTCCTCTTCTCCTTGATTTCTCTTGATTTCTTCTTGGCAAAACACCATATCCTTCTCTACATGCCAAATGATGAACCCCACATCTCTCCAATAGACCTTGATGCCTTTCAATCAATCAATTGACCTAGAGTTGACCTAGAGTTGACCCAGATGAAACCCTAGTTGACTGTCTTCAACTGCAACTCTTGTGACTACACCAATGACTTGTCTCCTTCTTCAAATGACTTTCTAAGTCCTCTATGATGTCTATATACTCTCCATGCTCATCCCACATCTCACAATTTCTTTGATGATCCCCAGATACCCTCAGATAGGAGATAGATGCACTGCTTGATCCACAAACTTCTTTAGCTTTCCAATTCTTTCTGATGGCTTGAATGAGATTGAATTAGAACAATAACTTCTTGATAGGCTCATAGGTGTCGCTACTGCGAAAATCGGCGCCGGCTGAACAGAAGAGTCGCCACCGTGCGTTATTTATCCCACGGGAGGGAAAGGAAACGCTCAGAGTAAACCTCGCACAACACGGGAAAGGTATGGTCGTCGCAACCAAAACCTGGATTCGGGAGTCGGTTACGCAAGGGGAAGGTATTAGCACCCCTCACGTCCGTCGTACTCGACGGGATCCACGCTTGGTTTCGGGTATGGATTGTTATTCTATCTAAACTATAGGGCAAGGGTAAAAAAGAAAAGAAAATGACTCGGCAAAGTATCGCACTTTATGCCTACGTATTCCCGTCTGGAACGAGAAATCAGAGTCAACGTAGTTCGCCTACCTACGGGAAAGGAGGGGAAGGTTGCTCGCTAGGATATCGCATCCTATGCCTACGTACTTTCATACGGCATGAAAGATCAGAGCAAACGTAGTTCGGGCCACGTACGACACAAGTCTGTCTTGATTGATTTTTATTCCTTCTGAAAAAGGTTTTTTCTGATTAACAGTCCCGGCGGACAAAAATGACGTCTTGATGAGTTCACATTCTTTTGCGGAAGAAGTGTCTTTTATTGCGTTTGAAATCTTTATGGTGTTTTTCTGTTTGTTTTGAGAAAGAAAGAGACATAACTCTAACCTACGGTTGCGAAGGGAAACAAACTAACCTAATGTTATCATGCATGGGTTAAGACCTAGTGTCTATCATGCTCCTCTCTTGCACAGAGAGAAACAGAGATCCTACGGGATAGGCAGAAACAGAAACAATAACAGATATAATAAAGCGGTAAAATGCATGGATGCAACAGTACAAGCGAGGCAAGGGAGTCCCACTCAACCTCGAACCTAGAAAACAATAGGCAAAAGTGAACAGGCTTCACTTTCAACCCAACAGGATAAACAGCAAACAATACAGTCCAGAAAACCAATCAATACATCAGCAATGAAATACAACAGCAAAAGAAACAGCATCCGCAGCTCTGAATCAACATCTGACTTCAAGTAATCTCCACTCAGTTACAGGCTTCAACAAGTATCAATCTCCATCTTCATGGCCTTCAGGCAAGGGTTTTGATCATCTGTCTTCCATCTTTTCTTCATGTCTCAGGCTAGGATGAACATCAGTCAACCAGATGAGGTGAATGAATGTTAGACAGTTAATTACCTACCAAGGGTGGTTCATCAACTGTTAACATTAAACAGAAAGTTTCCTCTCAAAAGTTCTATCTTTCAAATATGTTCACTGATCCTTCCAAAGGAAGGAGGTGGATATTTGAAAGAGACTTTGAATCATAGAGAAAGGATAGAGGCAAGCAAAGCCATCTATGTTTGAGAAACAAGCTTTCTAATCTAGAGCTCTGCCTAGCTCCTAAACCCTAGTCTCCTCAGCAGCTGCTAGCAATAACCTCCTCCTCAACTCTGACAGTTGATCTTCAATCTCTGGATCTCCAATGGTCTCCATCTCCTCAAGTCTTCAACTCTCCCAAGTCCCCAGACAATCCCAATACCCAAGCAAGCAAGCAATAATCCCCAGAGGGCACACCACACCAGTCAATCAGATATATACAGAGTATTAATAGCAGTAGGGGAACCCTAACTTTTTCTAAGGGGATCTAATAACTACCCATAGCCCCTATAGTCCCATAACTAAACTAGTTAAACCCTAAGTCCTAAGGGAAAAGAATCAAATCTCATAGGTCATCACTTAAAAAACCCTAATTTGTCCATGTTATTCACACTTACACTAAGCACCTAAATTTAATTTCTAAAAATAGGAACTAAATTGTATCTACAAGTTCAATGTCTAATCTAAACAACCTAAAAAGAATGGATGAAAAATATGAAAGTATCTAATAGAACAAAAATTAATAAAATCATGTATGAAATGGAACCATTTAAAATGTCATTTATTTAGAAAATATGGGAAAAATATCAAATAAAAAATAAAATGCCATTTTTATTTTTATAATTTTCTTGACATCATAAAGAAAATAATGCAAAAAGAATGAATTAAAAATTATTATTTTGCTATTTATTATGGATTTTAGAAGATGCATGAAAAAAATTAAGGAAAATAAAAGAAAATAAAAAGAAATAAAATGGGGGGGTGAGAAAAGCAGGGCCAGACAGTTCAAAAGATTGGGCTTCACGCGCGTGGGGGTGTCAATAGCATCTGAGCCCATTTCCCTCTATTTAAATGAAACGGTGCGTTTCAACATTTAAAATCTCCCTCCGTTTTTTCTTTTAATCGTGACCATTGGATCCTGGGTTCAGTCAAAGTCCAACAAGCGATCGTGTGGCTCTGGGGTTGTCTTCAACCTTAGAAACCCTAGGGTTTCTGAACCTTCATCACCATGCGCGAACTTCCAATTCTCTGTTCTCCATCAATTGTCCATGAAATCACATGCTATGAAAAGCAAACTTGGTCCATTTTCTTCCCTCTACACAACCATATCAATAATTCCTTCTAAAACTCAGCCAAACTCCAAACCCGATAGGTGTAACAGTTTGGTTCCCCCATGATCACCTGTCATCAACCACTTCCAATTCTTCCAAATCTTACCCTAACCTAATCTATACCTCACACTGATCATTTTAAGCCATAGATCCAAGATTATCATGCCATGAACTATGAGTTACAAGTCCTAACAGATTTGGTACACCATGATCAACCTTCATGAAACTTCTCCAAACTCACCAAAATCAATCATCTAACCTACCTTAACCGTTCTATGCTAACAAATCACCATGATTCTTCCTAAGACAGGCAATTCGAAGAGGAAACTAACCTGGTGCAATTGGGGAAAACAGGTATGCAACCCTTGGAATTAGGTGCTTGCAGTGCTTGAAGCTTGCTCAGTGTCTTGAATTAAGAGTTCTGTATGCAATAATCCGTGTGTAAACCTCCTGAATCTTGGACTTGAGATCTTCTTGCAATTTGAATGAAGAAGATGAATAGCACAATCTTTGACCAATTCAACCAATTCTTTGATACAATTCTGACCTATGAATGATCTAGATGATGATCCAATCAAGAATAACAAGAATTGATGGAGATTATGGAGAGTTTGTGAAGCTTATGCAAAAATGAGAAAGTGTGAAAACTTGAAGTTTTTGAGCAAATGGAATCACCAACCCTTGCATGAAGCTCTTCATATCAATATATACATGAGTTTAGAAACTCCTAGAACCTTGGAGAAGTTTCCCTTACACTTTCCCTTTCAATTTTGGATTATGTTACTTTTAATTCAAGCAACCATGGATAACTCACAAATCATGACCTAAGCTCAAAATTCTACTTTAGCCAATGCCTTTAGAATGCTTTTTCCATTCAAAATGACCTATAATTTTGCATCATTTGGCCAAGATATGAAAAATACCATTTTTAAAGCCATTTTCCTTCATTAAATTCACCAATTTTGAAATCTTGTGCTATGGACATTTCCAATCTATCATGGTCACTTTTCTAGACTCAAAATGTCATTTGGAGCAAGTTTGATGTTGTAAGTTTTTCCATTTGAGGCCTCCTTGTATGAGTTTTGGACATAGATTAAAATGACCTGTAATTCACAAATGACCAAAATACCCTTTGCTTGCCAAGACCATAAGTTGAGTTCCACACATCACATGAAGGCATACTATACCATTATAGAAAGCTAAGACAATGAGGAATAATTCGTATGTTAACCAGAAATCCATTTGAAATCTCCTTGAGGGGTAAAAATTGCTTGGAAGCCAAGTCACTTTCACAGACAAAATTTCAGATACCTCAGATGACCTGTAACTTGCAAGGACCATAACTTGAGTTCTATAAATCTCCTTGATGTCTTCCACCACTCAAATTAAAGGTCTTGAGATCCTCTACAAGTTTCATGTTGGCCAAGGATCCATTTGAAGCTTGCATTTTGACTTATCTTTCTTGGAAATTTGACCCAAACTAGGGGATTTTACACAGAAACCCTAATTTAGAAACTCCTCTTCTCCTTGATTTCTCTTGATTTCTTCTTTGCATATCTCCATATCCTTCTTTATATGTCAAATGATGAACCCCACATCTCTCCAATAGACTTGAATGCCCTTTAAACCAGTCAACTGACCTAGGGTTGACCTAGGGTTGACCCAGATGAAACCCTAGTTGACTGTCTTCAGCTGTAGTTCTTGTGCTCCCATCAATGACTTGTCTCCTTATTTAAATGACTTTCTAAGTCTCTCATGATGTCTAGATACTCTCCATGCCTTCAACTCACAGCTCACAACCCTCTTGCTGACCCTCAGATACCCTCAGCTAGGAGATGGACTCAGGGCTTGATCTGCTGAACTCTTTGCTTTCAAATCCTTTTCTGATGACTTGAATGAGATTGAATTGGGATAATAACCTCTTGCTAGGCTTCTAAAGATGAGAATAATGCTTGATCCCCTGTTGAATGACTTGCTATGCTTATGCTATGCAGATGGTTAGGCTATGTACATGACTCTATATGCAAATGCTAATGATATTGAAACATAAACTAAGTGAATAAGGTTGAGCAAATTTTAGGGTGCAACAGCTGCCCCTATTCAAGCGACTTGGACCTGACTGGGTGAAGCGCGAACGGCCTTCAAACATTCGAGGTACGAGACGGTTGAATACTTAGAACCCGGAAATTTGCCAACCGCAGAAATAAACTGCACCACTGCTTGAATAACAACATCTGCTGACTGGGTCTGGTTGTTACGGCAACCAACTGATCCATTAGCGACCGTGCTGGGGATTATTTTCATCAGCCTGAAAAAGATTCTATCATCGCAGGGGTAGAACTTTGTCCATGTTAGGACGCCTGTTTCGTCAACACGAAGAAATCTCAACTAAACTTGTCCGCGTTAGGACTCCACCTGCCGTCAACACGGAAAAATCTCGGCGACTTCGCTGGGGATGACTCGTCTGCATTTCATCAGCACGAGGGGATTCTATCAATATAGGAATGAATTGTCCAAGTCAGGAATAAATTGTATACGTTAGGAATAAACTCTTTTCCACGTTAGGAGTAACACCATCCACGTTAGGAATAACATCGCTTCTGTATCTGTCCACGTCAGGACTAAACTTTTCGTCTTTCCACGTCAGGAAGTAATCTTCTTTCCACGTAAGGAGAACTATATCAATCTGTCCACGTAGGGACTCCAATACCACTTGACATGTCCGCGTCAGGACTCCAATCTTTCCACGTAAGGAATATAACTTCGGTTCTGAACCTGTCCACGTCAGGACTCAACTTTCCACGTAAGGAGTACATCATTCTTCCACGTCAGGAATCAACTTTTCTTGAATCTGTCCGCGTAAGGACCCCAATCTTTCCGCGTAAGGAAACCAACCCTTTCCGATTTGTCCGCGTCATGACTACATTTTTCCACGTAAGGAATGCCATCCTAATCTGTCCACGTGAGGACTCCGCTCTTTTCCACGTAAGGAACACATTTTCTTTTGATTTGTCTCCGTCAGGACCCCAATCTTTCCGCGTAAGGAATCAACTTCTTTTCCACGTCAGGAATGCCTCTCCTTCCACGTAAGGAATAAACTTGATATGTCCGCGTGAGGACTCGATCTTTCCGCGTAAGGAAACCCATTTTTCCCACGTAAGGAATCTCATCTTTCCACGTCAGGAACTGAAACCTCTTTTCCCATGCAAGGAATAGACTTGTCCACGTCAGGACCCCTCTTTCGTCTTGATTTGTCCACGTCAGGACTCAGGCATCTTCGACCTGCTGAGGAAATAAGACTTGTCCACGTCAGGACTCACACCTTTGTCTGATCTGTCCACGTCAGGACCCATGCTTTGCCAACACGAAAAAAGATAACTGCTGAGAGTAACTGGTCCGCGTCAGGACACCAACACAAAGAGCAATCACTTTTGTCAACGTCATGACTTCCCATTTCACCAATTTCGAGAATCTAAATTTGCCCACGTTAGGACTAACACACTTCACCAACCCGGGGAAATAAACCTGTCCACGTTAGGACACCCACTTCTGAAGAAATCCCGTCACTATAGGAATAAATTGTCCACGTCAGGAATTAGTTCTCCATTAATCCCCACCCACAAACTTCTTAGCACCGACGTGACAGCGACTTTGGGGTGGACTTTACTGGGGGTATCTGGGAACCAAACTACCGGATGCCTGTTCTGATGACCGGAGGCAACTTCTGAAATTCTGATTCATGAAACCTTTTGATGACAAATAACTCTGCTTGGGAATAAAGAGACTTATCCTAATAACTCTGTGGGGTATACTGCCGAAACTGACATTATCATTGGGTGTCTCATGCCGAGGTCTTGAATATTCGGTAGTTCATTTGAGCAAAAGCTCTCTCCATCTGAACTGCTGGAGTACAGAACCTGCTTTAGCAAAATAAACGCTGAAGATAATGCCGACTCCGCCGGGGATAGCCAGATGCTACAGAATTATTCCAGCAAAATAAATGCTGGAAGGGTGAAGTCAACCGTGCTGGGAAGTTGGGAGTTCGAACCAAATACCCTGTTGAGGTAACCCCCTGCTGGGGAAAATAACTTCGCTGAGGAATAGCAGGTATGCCAAGTATGATTGGACTTCTCTGCTGGAGAGTGAACTGATATTACACGGTATCCCTGACGAAATAGCTGACAGGACCCGCCACCAACTCTGCTGGGGGGAGAGTCTTGATCTCCGGGTTCCACTGGGAGGAAAACATTTGCTGAAAGGAGAGAACTCCGCTGGGGGTGGGACTATTCTCTCGGGGGGAAATCCACTGACTCCGCTGGGGGAGAGTGAATGACCCTGCGGGGAAAGATGAACCTGTCTGAATACAGCCTTACGATCTTGGAATCGTCGATCCTTTTTGCACAAGCTATGACTAGCGGGAGAGTTCGATCCTTCTTCAGGAAGAACCTGCATGACCTGCGTGAAGGCTGAGTCCTTCGTTATTGCAATCTTTCGATCATCTTCCTCGTACAGTTATGAAACCTGCAACAACACAAACAAGACAAAACAAGCCTATGCAACCAAATCAACTCAGGTTAGTGACGTTGTTTTTAGTTAATTCAAAGCTCTAGCAACTGTTGGCAAGGGCCAGCGACGTTATACTCATGCTAGTTTCATCAAACTTAGGCGTTAATCATGCACAAAACAGTAAAGAACAGTGTCAAGTACTGAATAACGTGTTTTATTGATCGGGCCCCTGAATGGACGGAGTTTTGTACACGGGATGTAACTCCTGAAATGAGGAAGCTACACAAAGCAAATATACACGTACACAAGTATGCACAAGAAGCATAAATATTGACAACTTAAATTTGTACACATGTCGGCAACGGGATGCAGATGTACACCACGAACTGATCCTCCTATGACTCGTCCGACTCTAATGCTTTCCCGGTATCCATACTTCCGAAGGGATTGTATCCGATAGTCGACCCCTCAGGTATATTCTCCCACCTTGATGCTCAGTGCAATTATCAAATTCGGACCGCGGTCATTTGCTTTTCAAATCCCTAACTTTTGCGTGAACCGCCCTTTACGGGTTTTCAGTTCACCGGGATACCCTTTTTTTGCCGAAGCCGCCCAGTGTAGGTTTTCAAATTCGCGGGTGTACATTTTTTCAATTTTATCCCTAATTTTTTCCCGAACCTTTCATTCTGTTTTTGGTTCGCCAGGATGCCCCATTTTTGCCTGGACTCTCTTTTTTCTATCCAGCGGGTCTATTTCAAGCAAAGTATTTTTTAACTGCGTCCGAATTCACAGGCGACGTGAAGTCTTCTCCGTCCATGGTGGACAACAACAACGCTCCTCCTGAGAAAACTTTCCTGACAACGTATGGCCCTTCATAGTTGGGGGTCCACTTTCCCCTGTGATCTGCCTGCGGCGGGAGAATCCTTTTCAGCACAAGGTCGCCCGTCTGAAAGCTTCGCGGATGTATCTTCTTATCATATGCTTTCTTCATTCGGCTCTGATACAAACGCCCGTATGCTAGAGAAGCTAGCCTCTTCTCATCCATCAAACTCAGTTGATTCAACCTGTCTTTCACCCATTCTGCCTCGTCCAACTGAACGTCTCGCAATACCCTCAGAGAAGGGATCTCCACTTCCAATGGTAATACTGCTTCCATTCCGTATACTAACGAGAACGGGGTTGCCCCGGTTGATGTGCGTACCGTCGTACGATAACCGTGCAAAGCGAAAGGTAGCATCTCATGCCAATCCTTATAGGTCACCACCATTTTCTGAACGATCTTCTTGATATTCTTATTGGCCGCCTCAACAGCGCCATTCATCTTGGGTCGGTAAGGGGAGGAGTTGTGATGTTCGATCTTGAAATTATGACAGAGCTCCTTCATCATTTTGTTGTTCAAGTTTGAACCGTTATCCGTGATTATCCGCTCGGGAATCCCATATCGGCAAATGATATCTCTTTTAATGAATCTGGCCACCACTTGCTTCGTTACATTTGCGTAAGATGCCGCTTCCACCCACTTGGTGAAATAATCGATTGCTACTAAGATGAACCGATGCCCGTTAGAAGCTGTCGGCTCGATCTTTCCAATCATATCGATTCCCCACATCGAGAATGGCCATGGCGATGACATCACATTTAGAGGACTTGGAGGCACATGGATCTTGTCAGCATAGATTTGGCACTTGTGACACTTCCTCGCAAACTTGAAACAATCAGTTTCCATGGTCAGCCAAAAATAACCTGCCCGCAGCAGCTTTCTCGTCATAGCATGCCCGCCAGCATGCGTACCAAAGGTACCTTCGTGTATTTCCTCCATGAGCAACTTCGCCTCTCTTTCGTCTACACAATGCAACAGCACCAAATCGTGGTTTCTTCTGTATAAGACGCCATCCGGGTTCAAATAGAAATTGCCTGCTAATCTCCTGAGAGTCTTCTGATCCTGACTGGATGCCCCAGCCGAATACTCTTTATTCTTCAGGAAATTAAGGATATCGAAATACCATGGTTTGTCATCCGATGCTTCATCAATAGCAAATACATAAGCTGGTCTGTCAAGCCGAGAGATAATGATTCGGGGAGCCTCATTCCAGAAGTTGACTTTGTACATGGAAGACAAAGTGGCCAGAGCGTCGGCCATTTGATTTTCTGCCCGCGGTACATGATGCAATTCCACCTTGTCGAAGAAAGGCAACAATCTTCTTGCATAATTCATGTAATGTATCAAGTTGGGCTGACGTGTCTCCCATTCCCCTTTGATTTGATTCACCACCAGAGCTGAGTCTCCGTATACGTCTAGATGTTTGATTCGCAAATCAATGGCTTCTTCAAGCCCCATTATACAAGCTTCGTATTCGGCCTCATTGTTGGTAACGGCAAAGGTCAATCGGGCAGTAAACGGGATGTGCGACCCGTGTGGCGTAGTGATGATTGCCCCTATCCCGCTACCGTAAGCATTCACAGCTCCGTCAAATATCATCTTCCATTTAGAACCCAACTCTGGTCCCTCGTCTGGCAACGGCTCTTCACAATCTTTCATCTTTAAGTACATGATATCCTCGTCAGGAAAATCAAATCTCATTGATTGGTACTCTTCGATAGGCTGCTCCGCCAGATACTCAGACAACACACTCCCCTTTATAGCCTTCTGCGAGACGTATTGAATATCATATTCAGTCAAGACCATCTGCCAACGGGAAATTCTACCCGACAACGCCTGCTTTTCAAACACATATTTGATAGGATCCATCTTCGAGATGAGCATGGTTGTATGATTCAGCATGTACTGCCTCAAACGCTTGGCGGCCCAGGCTAGCGCGCAACAAGTTTTCTCAAGCATTGAGTATCGAGATTCACAATCTGTAAATTTCTTACTCAGGTAATAGATCGCATGCTCTTTCCTCCCCGTCTCGTCGTGTTGACCGAGAACACAACCCATGCTTCCCTCAAGAACCGTCAAATACATTATCAAGGGTCTACCTGCCACTGGGGGTATCAAAATAGGAGGCTCCTGCAGATACTGCTTTATTTTATCGAACGCCTTTTGACAATTTTCGTTCCACGTTACAGCCTGATTTTCTTTAGCAGCTTGAATAATGGTTCACACGTGGCCGTTAGGTGAGATATGAACCGGGCGATGTAGTTCAACCTCCCTAAAAACCCGCGCACCTCTTTCTCTGTTTTAGGCGTCGGCATCTCTTGAATCGCTTTTATTTTAGCAGGATCGACCTCTATTCCTCTTTCGCTTACTATAAACCCCAGGAGCTTACCCGATCTCACCCCGAAGGTGCATTTGTTAGGGTTCAGCCTCAGCCTGAACTTCCTAAGCCTTTTAAACAACTTCAGCAAATTCACCAGATGCTCTTCCTCCGTCTGGGATTTGGCAATCATATCGTCCACATAAACTTCGATCTCTTTATGCATCATGTCATGGAAAAGGGTCGTCATCGCACGCTGATATGTTGCCCCAGCATTTTTCAAACCAAAGGGCATCACTTTGTAGCAAAATGTTCCCCAAGGCGTTATGAAAGTAGTCTTCTCCATATCCTCTGGCGCCATTTTAATCTGATTATAGCCTGAAAAGCCATCCATGAAGGAGAATACGGAGTATTGAGCAGTATTATCAACTAACACGTCAATGTGAGGAAGTGGAAAATCGTCTTTTGGGCTTGCTTTATTCAAATCTCTATAATCTACGCACATTCGAACCTTGCCATCTTTCTTTGGCACCGGTACGATGTTAGCAACCCACGAGGGATACTTCGTCACAGCCAGGAAACCAGCGTCCCACTGTTTCTGAACTTCCTCTTTGATCTTCATTGCCATATCTGGTCGAGTTCTGCGAAGCTTTTGCTTGACCGGCGGGCAATCTTCTTTCAGCGGCAGGCGATGCACAACCATGTCCGTATCGAGCCCCGACATATCTTCATATGACCAAGCGAATACATCATTATACTCTTGAAGCATTTCAACCAGTCTTCGCTTGATAACACTCTGCAGTGCGGCTCCAATACGAATATTTTTCTCAACCCCTTCCGACCCGAAGTTGATAATTTCGATGACCTCGTCGTGAGGCAGAATGGCTCTTTCCTCTTGCTTCACCAACCAGGACAGTTCTTCAGGAACGTCACTATCTTCGATAACCTCTTCTTCAGCCTGAAACACCGGGTGCTCGAAGTCAGGACGAGTCATAGGTGGTTCAAAGATGTCATCTGAAAATGTTATCCTGCAAAAGAATGGTTAAGTGCTTCAAAATGCGTATAAAGCGAATAACCACGTTGCCATTTTATTGAAAAATATAAAACAAGAAAGACAGGGATTACAGTATTTGCACATGAAAAAACGCCGTTTATTTAACGATTAACACGCAATGTTTATAACAACACAGCCCTAAGCAAATCATGATGCCCCGGGCAAGACATCAGATTATTCAACAATTAATAAAGCAAAGCATTACTGTTTAAAAGTCACAGGAACACGCTCCTGAATAGACCAGTTGCACAGTCCTTGTCCTGGCGTGCTTGGCTGAATCCAGGCATCCATATCACAGTTGTTGTCTCCTTCGTCAGACTCTGAAGCAGCATTGATGGCTTCATGACATACTCCACTGGCAGAGATGGTGATTGGATTTCTGAAACGGGGTGCCCCCACGGAAGGAGTTGATGACGACGGTTGGTACCCCAGCCCGAACCGGTCCATCTTCACAGGAATGTCCAGCACTTTGCCCCAGCCCTTGGCTTCTCCTGCTTCCACTAGAGCTTGAGCCTCTTTATACGACGAGACGGCTATCTCCGGCACTTTGCTCGGCCCGGGACCCTTGTCCTTGATGCGCAAACCTTCGAATGCCTGGCAGGGAGTTTCGTGGATCTCTCCGTCGACTTCCACATATTTAAATGAAGATAGATGGCTGACCAGGATGTCCTCTTCTCCGCACACGGTGACTACGCTGTCTCCGACCATATATTTTAACTTCTGATGCAGGGTGGACGTGACTGCCCCCGCCCCATGAATCCAGGGTCTTCCCAGCAAACAACTGTATGCAGGTTGTATATCCATGATATAAAACTCCGTTGCAAACACTTCCGGCCCCACTTGCAGAGGCAAGGTAATCGATCCAAAGACTGTTCTCCGCGTGCCGTCAAATGCTCTGACTACCAAATCACTGGGTGTACACAAGATTCCTTTAACATCCAACTTCATCATCGCCTTCTTGGGCAGCACATTCAAAGATGACCCGGTGTCAACCAAGATGTGTGACATTACTGATCCTCTACACTCAACAGATACGTGTAATGCCATATTATGATCTCTCCCTTTCGGAGTCAAGTCAAAATCGGTAAAGCCCAAGCTGTGGCCTGCATTCACATGTGCCAACACTCCTTCCAGCTGATTCACGGAGACGTCTTGGGGTACAAACGAAGTATCCAGGACTTTCAGCAAAGCATTTCTGTGAGCTTCCGAACACAACAACAATGACAGGATAGATATCTTGGACGGCGTCTGCTGCAGATGCTCCACAATCTTATAGTCACTTTTTCGAATCAAGCGCATGAATTCTTCTACGTCTTTCGATGCCGATTCTTTGTCACTTGCCTGCGCTGGGACATTCTCAACTACTTTCCCTTTTCCTTTCGCTAGTCTTTCAGCCTCCACTTCAGGAGATATAAAGATCCTGCCACTCCTTGTCATGCCTCCTGAGCCGACAACATTATCCACAGTCTCGGCTGGCTGCTTATTAACATCAATTTTTATCCCGTCACAATACACCTCTAACCCATATGACCATGGGACTGCTTTTGTGTTCTCGTACGGGATCGGCCCGGCCTTAGTTATGGTAATCGGTGGTCGTTGAGCAGGGGTCGCGATAGTGATCGTCTTCCGAGGGATCGTCACAGTGGCCACATCATTCTGATTATCTGCTACTGCCCCTGCGGGCTCTTCAGTTGCTGCTTGATCAAACTGCAATATGCCTTCATCAATTAAAGCCTGGATGCCTTTCTTCAAATCCTCACACCCTCCAGCTAGGGTCCAACAGTCTAAGCAATACTCGTCACATCCCGGGTAAACACCCCCTTGCAACAATCGGCTCTTTATCTCGCTCAGTGGCGTCTTTAAATCTTCAACATTCATAATCAGATTCAGCCCTTCCTCAGTTAGAATGGCATTTGCTCCGTGATTAGGCATGGGTTTCTGCACTATATTCGGACCTGCCGTTCCGAAATTGATAGTCTTATTGTCCAAAAGATCCTGCACAACATGCTTAAAAGCATGGCAACCTTCTATATCGTGGCCTGGAGCCCCAGAATGAAACTCACAGTGCCTGCTTGCATCGTAGCCAAACGGGGGAGCTCCCGTTATTGGTGCAAGAGTTCTTTTCTCTACTAGATTCAATCCCAACAATGTCTGCAACAAATCGGCATAGGTTGAGGGAGGCTTCTCAAACACTCTTCTCGTTTTATTACCCTGGAACCTTCGCTGAGCTTGTTGTGCCCCCTGCTGAGGCTGCTGCTGCTGTTGCATTGGCTGTTGCTGAACCGGTTGTTGTTGCTGGAGTGGTTGTTGTTGATACGGGATAGTAACACTCGCCACCTGCTGCGTCTGACGATATTGACCTCGTCCCCTGCCTCGGCCTCGGCCTCGGCCTCCAAATACCGCGCTTGCCTCGCCCTGACGGCGCCCACCAAAAGCCTTCCTATTACTGCCAGATGCAGTCGATTCCTCAACCTGGAATTTTCCTTGCTTAATGTTACGTTCAATCTTTTCTCCCATCAGAATCAGGTCTGAAAAACTAGCCAAAGACGTGTGAAACAGCATATCATGAAACAGACCTGTGAATGTGCCGACAAACATGTCATTCATTTCCTTATCTTCCACCGGAGGACGGACCCTGGCAGCCATATCGCGCCACCTTTGCGCGTACTCTTTAAAGCTCTCCCCCTTCTTTTGCGACAGCCCGGCCAACTGGACCCGATTGGGTGCCAAGTCGCTGTTATACTTGTAGTGAGCTACAAATGCCTCAGCTAACTGCTTCCACGTCTTGATATCAGTTGGCTCCAACCCCATGTACCACTCTAGGGAAGGGCCCGACAGACTATCCTGAAAGAAATGCATTAGCATTCTTTCATCAGTTGAGTATGCAGACATCTTTCTGTAATAAGCTCGTACATGCACTTTTGGACATGTGTCTCCTTTATACTTGTCGAACGCAGGAGCTTTGAATTTTATTGGCACCCTTAAGCCAGGTACCAAGCCCATTGTTGCCATGTCCAAACCCACAGCACTTTGGTTTAGGACTCCCCTCATCTGCTCTTCCAGCATTCTGATCTTCTGGGAATCATCCATCGGCCCTTCGAAACCTCCTCCAGAGAAGGCGTCCTCCCGCTGATCTTCTTGCCACATACCATTTCCAGCCCCATACCCATCATATCCATTATTACGTCCTGCTCTGATCTGATTCATCCTCGGACCTCGGCCTCTGTTGCCGTACCCTTGAACACCTCCAGCAGGACCAAAAGCCATAAATCCAGCGCCGTTTCCGTTTCCAAAGCCTCCGTAACCCTGATTGGTCGCGCCATAACCGTCTTGCCCAAAGCCTTGAGCATTAAAGCCATACTTGCCAGCGTTATCGAGTCCCTGATCGTTGAATCCGAATCCAGTATTGACAAAGCCGTTGCCTCCCATATTATCTCCCAAATTGACATCACCCAGCCCAACGTTATGGACAGCAGTCTCATTTCCAACTCCGACATTACCATTTACAGCAGCGGTAGCGTTGTTAACATTAGCAGCAGGTGTATTGATCACAGGTGGAGCCACTGGCGTGGGAGTACCGTCTCCAAGGACAGTATCGACCCGTACAGACTGATGATCTTCATTACCATGACCAGCGTTTCGGGCCAACAGAGGCTGGACCATGGCCTGCAAATTCTCCTGCCCTTTCGCAATAGCTTCCATGGTCTGCATAAAGAGAGCGAGCTTCTCGCGCACATCTTGCATCTCGTTCTGCATTTGATCCATGATCCTTCGACAGTTGGTGCGGGTAGAATAGCGGTGCGGATGTTGATCTGCAATCCTGTTAAGTACCTGTTGCAGAGCAGGAAATAAGACACTATTCGAAGATTACCTGTAATGCAATATGAGTATGAATGCAATGCAATGTGTCTGTGCATTAGGGAAATCCATTCCCCCAGTTCCAGTGTGAAGGTGCCGGTGCAGTGGCAGTGTTGACAATAGGAATACCGGAGCTGAATCATAGAAAGCCTCATATATTGCAGGGAAAATTAATAAGCCCGGAGTACAATATTACTGAGAGTACAATAAGAAGGCATGACCTCAACCAACAATCCTGGTGATGGTCAGCACTATGCAAATAAAGCATACAAGTTACTATATGAAATGATCAAATCCTCCCAAAAGTCTGGTACTCTTCTATCAACTTCTTGGTCTCCGGATGGCTTGGTCGATCAAGCAGCCCTTCAACAAGTTGGTTTCTTTTCTTAAGAACCCGGCGCACGTCTTCAGTAGTTTCTTCCCACGTTGCTTCTCCGAAGCAATCTTCTAGCTTTCGCTTCTGAGACACCGCTTCATCTCTGGATTTGATTGCCTTGTTCAGTGCATGCTGGACACTATACCGGGTCATCACTTCTTCCTCACCCTTCTTGATGCTAAACTTCAACTTCTCTTCGAGGTCGGAGATTTGCTGCCTCAGCTTATCTTCTCTCATCTTATTGTTGGTGAGAGTAGCATTCCAAGTCTTATTGCAAGAGGAGATTTCTCGGTGTGCTGCGTCGAGCGCCTTCTTTTTGGCTTCCAGCATGTCATAGGAGCTTCTGAACTCTTGCCCCAGACGTTCGCGCTTCTTCCTCTCCTCAGCCAACTCAGCCCCTAATCTGTTCATTAGCTCAATCTGCTGTTGGAAAGCATACACGGCCTTGTTTTTCTCACTGCGTACCTGGGCTAACTCTTGCTCTAACCCTTCATTAATCTTCACCAAGGCTTCCTTTTCCTTCACAACTTGCTCGTAGACTTCCCTAGAAACAGTAGTTGGCTCTGCTACCGGAATGGGAACAAGGATTGGTGCATCTGGAAACGGCATCCTCAACTGACTAGCCCTCTCCTGAATCCAAACTTTATAAGGTGCATAGGCCTGACAGTCATTCTTTCCTAATAACGGCTTCCCTCTGCGGTTAATACGCGTCCAGGCATGTTGCAACTTGGCTAATAACTCCCCCTTCACGTCACCTGTGAAGTACAGAGATTCCTGTACTTCTTCCTCCTGAGGTGGATTCTTCAGCGCATATCCAAACTGACGAATGAATAGAGAAGGGTTGTAATTGATACACCCTTTTCTTCCTATCAGTGGCACATTAGGGTACCCAGAACAACTGAAGATGAGCTCAGATCCCAACAGGTCTCGATCAAACCACACAACGTCTTCGGAATATAGCCTCATCAGGCGCTCTGACCAACTGGCTGAGGTTGCACTGTCTGCAAAGGGTCCCTTCATGGGGAGATGACTTTTGAACCACATATTCAACAGAGGAGTACAGCAGTAAACAACCTTTCCCCTTCGGTTTTCGTTCTTGTAGTGCAATGAGTGGTAGAAGTCTCCGATCAACGTTGGCACTGGATTGCCGGCAGCGAACAGATAGAAAGCATCCAAGTCCACAAAACTGGGCAGGTTAGGAAATAGCACAATTCCATAAATGCATAGAGCCAAGATAGCGTTGAAAACCACCCAACAACCGCTCTTGGCGTACTCTTGAGCTTTGCCAACCAAGAAATCGAGAGAGAAACCGGGAACCCCGAGCCAAGAAGTCACTAACAACTCAGCAGCGTTCATATGCAAGGCTTTGGCTAAGTCCTCCAGCTTGGGCTCAGCAGCAGAGTGAATAAAGGGAACCTTGTTCTGCACGGGAAGCTCAGTAAACTCCACATACTCCTCAATGGTAGGTCCTAGAATGAAGTCAGCAAAAGTAAAGCATCTCAATGCGGGGTCATAGAACTGCATCAAGGTGTATAGCCCGTTCATCTCATCAGCAGTGGGCTTACAGACTAATCTCAATAATCTCCCATGACTCATTCTGAAGCTTCTCCTAACCTCCTCATCGGCAAGAGATATCAGACCAAGCAAAGAAGTAATATCAGGTGAAGGCAGCCTATACGCAACTGTCTTCCTCAAACTAGCCATAGTCAATACTCGGAAGTCTGGGTACTAGAACCGGGGAATATGCAAATGCACCTGCAGCACAGACACACGTTAGTGAAATGCAAGTGGTAATGGATATGCAGGCAATGCAATGCAAGTAACATGCAACAGGGACCAAAGCTGTAGCTAAATATCCTGAACCATATCAAGAGATCTCAGATAGACCCTCCAGAAGTCCTCAAACCCTGGTCTCAGATAGACCTAACACAAAGCTCCATTACTGGTCTCTGATGGACCTCAAACCATAACTCCCACTGGTCTCTGGTAGACCTCAAATCACATCTCCAATTGGTCTCTGACAGACCTCAGAACACATCTCCAAATGGTCTCTGACAGACCTCATAACTCTCCATAAATACCCAGGATCTCTGATCGAGAACAAACCGGTATCTGAAGGTCTGGTTACCTGCATAACCCCAAATCCCCTCACAGGTGGGTGGCCCTATAACTGGCACAAGGTACGGCATCCTATGCGGTCGTCGGTGTCACAGACTTTCAGGGTTGATGATACGATTCCCAGAAGGAGTGGCATCATCAATTCCTGAAGAGGCCTCACTTAGCCAACTTCCAAGTGATCGGTCCCCGGAGTCGACAATTTAGCTGACCAACAACCCCTTCGACCCAAAGGGTAGAAAAAGAAGCCAACCAGAAGAACCTCGTCCGAGTGTAGATTTCATGAGACACTAATGCAAGCAAAGCCGGCACGCGCCCACTACTTTCTACGCTAATTCTAGGTGCACTCAAGCCCAGGTCCGGCTTATCTCTCAATATCAGAACACCCGTCACACCCCAAATACAGCAATAATAATCAATATACAAAGCTGAAAATACAAGGTTAGAAATATACAATAACTCCATACAAAATCCTCGACGGGAAAACAAGCGCTAGGATTGACTCGCTCAAAGGGACGTTGGATCCCAAATGCATAAGAACCATCGCAGTTCTTAGCAGCCAGGGGACGTTGGATCCCCAGCAGAGTCGCCAGCTGTCGCTACTGCGAAAATCGGCGCCGGCTGAACAGAAGAGTCGCCACCGTGCGTTATTTATCCCACGGGAGGGAAAGGAAACGCTCAGAGTAAACCTCGCACAACACGGGAAAGGTATGGTCGTCGCAACCAAAACCTGGATTCGGGAGTCGGTTACGCAAGGGGAAGGTATTAGCACCCCTCACGTCCGTCGTACTCGACGGGATCCACGCTTGGTTTCGGGTATGGATTGTTATTCTATCTAAACTATAGGGCAAGGGTAAAAAAGAAAAGAAAATGACTCGGCAAAGTATCGCACTTTATGCCTACGTATTCCCGTCTGGAACGAGAAATCAGAGTCAACGTAGTTCGCCTACCTACGGGAAAGGAGGGGAAGGTTGCTCGCTAGGATATCGCATCCTATGCCTACGTACTTTCATACGGCATGAAAGATCAGAGCAAACGTAGTTCGGGCCACGTACGACACAAGTCTGTCTTGATTGATTTTTATTCCTTCTGAAAAAGGTTTTTTCTGATTAGCAGTCCCGGCGGACAAAAATGACGTCTTGATGAGTTCACATTCTTTTGCGGAAGAAGTGTCTTTTATTGCGTTTGAAATCTTTATGGTGTTTTTCTGTTTGTTTTGAGAAAGAAAGAGACAGAACTCTAACCTACGGTTGCGAAGGGAAACAAACTAACCTAATGTTATCATGCATGGGTTAAGACCTAGTGTCTATCATGCTCCTCTCTTGCACAGAGAGAAACAGAGATCCTACGGGATAGGCAGAAACAGAAACAATAACAGATATAATAAAGCGGTAAAATGCATGGATGCAACAGTACAAGCGAGGCAAGGGAGTCCCACTCAACCTCGAACCTAGAAAACAATAGGCAAAAGTGAACAGGCTTCACTTTCAACCCAACAGGATAAACAGCAAACAATACAGTCCAGAAAACCAATCAATACATCAGCAATGAAATACAACAGCAAAAGAAACAGCATCCGCAGCTCTAAATCAACATCTGACTTCAAGTAATCTCCACTCAGTTACAGGCTTCAACAAGTATCAATCTCCATCTTCATGGCCTTCAGGCAAGGGTTTTGATCATCTGTCTTCCATCTTTTCTTCATGTCTCAGGCTAGGATGAACATCAGTCAACCAGATGAGGTGAATGAATGTTAGACAGTTAATTACCTACCAAGGGTGGTTCATCAACTGTTAACATTAAACAGAAAGTTTCCTCTCAAAAGTTCTATCTTTCAAATATGTTCACTGATCCTTCCAAAGGAAGGAGGTGGATATTTGAAAGAGACTTTGAATCATAGAGAAAGGATAGAGGCAAGCAAAGCCATCTATGTTTGAGAAATAAGCTTTCTAATCTAGAGCTCTGCCTAGCTCCTAAACCCTAGTCTCCTCAGCAGCTGCTAGCAATAACCTCCTCCTCAACTCTGACAGTTGATCTTCAATCTCTGGATCTCCAATGGTCTCCATCTCCTCAAGTCTTCAACTCTCCCAAGTCCCCAGACAATCCCAATACCCAAGCAAGCAAGCAATAATCCCCATAGGGCACACCACACCAGTCAATCAGATATATACAGAATATTAATAGCAGTAGGGGAACCCTAACTTTTTCTAAGGGGATCTAATAACTACCCATAGCCCCTATAGTCCCATAACTAAACTAGTCAAACCCTAATTCCTAAGGGAAAAGAATCAAATCTCATAGGTCATCACTTAAAAAACCCTAATTTGTCCATGTTATTCACACTTACACTAAGCACCTAAATTTAATTTCTAAAAATAGGAACTAAATTGTATCTACAAGTTCAATGTCTAATCTAAACAACCTAAAAAGAATGGATGAAAAATATGAAAGTATCTAATAGAACAAAAATTAATAAAATCATGTATGAAATGGAACCATTTAAAATGTCATTTATTTAGAAAATATGGGAAAAATATCAAATAAAAAATAAAATGCCATTTTTATTTTTATAATTTTCTTGACATCATAAAGAAAATAATGCAAAAAGAATGAATTAAAAATGATTATTTTGCTATTTATTATGGATTTTAGAAGATGCATGAAAAAAATTAAGGAAAATAAAAGAAAATAGAAAGAAATAAAATGGGGGGGGTGAGAAAAGCAGGGCCAGACAGTTCAAAAGATTGGGCTTCACGCGTGTGGGGGTGTCAATAGCATCTGAGCCCATTTCCCTCTATTTAAATGAAACGGTGTGTTTCAACATTTAAAATCTCCCTCCGTTTTTTCTTTTAATCGTGACCATTGGATCCTGGGTTCAGTCAAAGTCCAACAAGCGATCGTGTGGCTCTGGGGTTGTCTTCAACCTTAGAAACCCTAGGGTTTCTGAACCTTCATCACCATGCGCGAACTTCCAATTCTCTGTTCTCCATCAATTGTCCATGAAATCACATGCTATGAAAAGCAAACTTGGTCCATTTTCTTCCCTCTACACAACCATATCAATAATTCCTTCTAAAACTCAGCCAAACTCCAAACCCGATAGGTGTAACAGTTTGGTTCCCCCATGATCACCTGTCATCAACCACTTCCAATTCTTCCAAATCTTACCCTAACCTAACCTATACCTCACACTGATCATTTTAAGCCATAGATCCAAGATTATCATGCCATGAACTATGAGTTACAAGTCCTAACAGATTTGGTACACCATGATCAACCTTCATGAAACTTCTCCAAACTCACCAAAATCAATCATCTAACCTACCTTAACCGTTCTATGCTAACAAATCACCATGATTCTTCCTAAGACAGGCAATTCGAAGGGGAAACTAACCCGGTGCAATTGGGGAAAACAGGTATGCAACCCTTGGAATTAGGTGCTTGCAGTGCTTGAAGCTTGCTCAGTGTCTTGAATTAAGAGTTCTGTATGCAATAATCCGTGTGTAAACCTCCTGAATCTTGGACTTGAGATCTTCTTGCAATTTGAATGAAGAAGATGAATAGCACAATCTTTGACCAATTCAACCAATTCTTTGATACAATTCTGACCTATGAATGATCTAGATGATGATCCAATCAAGAATAACAAGAATTGATGGAGATTATGGAGAGTTTGTGAAGCTTATGCAAAAATGAGAAAGTGTGAAAACTTGAAGTTTTTGAGCAAATGGAATCACCAACCCTTGCATGAAGCTCTTCATATCAATATATACATGAGTTTAGAAACTCCTAGAACCTTGGAGAAGTTTCCCTTACACTTTCCCTTTCAATTTTGGATTATGTTACTTTTAATTCAAGCAACCATGGATAACTCACAAATCATGACCTAAGCTCAAAATTCTACTTTAGCCAATGCCTTTAGAATTCTTTTTCCATTCAAAATGACCTATAATTTTGCATCATTTGGCCAAGATATGAAAAATACCATTTTTAAAGCCATTTTCCTTCATTAAATTCACCAATTTTGAAATCTTGTGCTATGGACATTTCCAATCTCTCATGGTCACTCTTCTAGACTCAAAATGTCATTTGGAGCAAGTTTGATGTTGTAAGTTTTTCCATTTGAGGCCTCCTTGTATGAGTTTTGGACATAGATTAAAATGACCTGTAATTCACAAATGACCAAAATACCCTTTGCTTGCCAAGACCATAAGTTGAGTTCCACACATCACATGAAGGCATACTATACCATTCTAGAAAGCTAAGACAATGAGGAATAATTCTTATGTTAACCAGAAATCCATTTGAAATCTCCTTGAGGGGTAAAAATTGCTTGGAAGCCAAGTCACTTTCACAGACAAAATTTCAGATACCTCAGATGACCTGTAACATGCAAGGACCATAACTTGAGTTCTATAAATCTCCTTGATGTCTTCCACCACTCAAATTAAAGGTCTTGAGATCCTCTACAAGTTTCATGTTGGCCAAGGATCCATTTGAAGCTTGCATTTTGACTTATCTTGCTTGGAAATTTGACCCAAACTAGGGGATTTTACACAGAAACCCTAATTTAGAAACTCCTCTTCTCCTTGATTTCTCTTGATTTCTTCTTTGCATATCTCCATATCCTTCTTTATATGTCAAATGATGAACCCCACATCTCTCCAATAGACTTGAATGCCCTTTAAACCAGTCAATTGACCTAGGGTTGACCTAGGGTTGACCCAGATGAAACCCTAGTTGACTGTCTTCAGCTGTAGTTCTTGTGCTCCCATCAATGACTTGTCTCCTTCTTTAAATGACTTTATAAGTCTCTCATGATGTCTAGATACTCTCCATGCCTTCAACTCACAGCTCACAACCCTCTTGCTGACCCTCAGGTACCCTCAGCTAGGAGATGGACTCAGGGCTTGATCTGCTGAACTCTTTGCTTTCAAATCCTTTTCTGATGACTTGAATGAGATTGAATTGGGATAATAACCTCTTGCTAGGCTTCTAAAGATGAGAATAATGCTTGATCCCCTGTTGAATGACTTGCTATGCTTATGCTATGCAGATGGTTAGGCTATGTACATGACTCTATATGCAAATGCTAATGATATTGAAACATAAACTAAGTGAATAAGGTTGAGCAAATTTTAGGGTGCAACAATAGGGATGAGAATGGTACTTGGTCCCTTGTTGGATGACTTGCCATGCTATGCTATGCAGATGATTAGACTATGTACATGACTCTATATGCAAAAGCTAATGCAATTGAAACATAAACCAAATGAAATAGGTTGAGCAAATTTTAGGGTGCAACAGCTGCCCCTATTCAAGCGACTTGGACCCGATTGGGTGAAGAGCGACGGCCTTCAAACATTCGAGGTACGAGACGGTTGAATACTAAGAACCCGAAAATTTGCCAACCGCAGAAATAAACTGCACCACTGCTTGGGGAACGACATTCATTAACTGTATCTAACTGCTTACAGCAACCCACTAATCTCGTGTTGGGGATCATTTTCATCAGCCTGAAAAAGCTTCTATCATCGAAAAACTTGTCCACGTTAGGACTCCTGTTTAGTCAACACGAAGAAATCTCAACTAAAACTTGTCCATGTCAGGACTCCATCTGTCGTCAACTCGGAAAATCTCAGCAACTTCGCTGGGGATAACTCGTCCGCATCGCATCAGAAATAAATCGTCCATGTTAGGACTAAACTCTTCCACGTTAGGAATAACACCGTCCACGTTAGGACTAAGACTTCGTCTGGATCTGTCCACGTCAGGACTAAACTTTTCCACGTCAGGAATAGACTTCGTCTAGATCTGTCCACGTCAGGACTAAACTCTTCCACGTAAGGAACACATCTTTTTTCCACGTAAGGAATAAATCTTCTTTGATTTGTCCACGTAAGGAACATAATTTCCACGTAAGGAATACATCTTTCCACGTAAGGAAACAATCTTTTTCCACGTTAGGAAACCACCTTCGTTCCACGTAAGGAATCACAATCTTATCTTGATCTGTCCGCGTAAGGACTCCAATCTTTCCACGTAAGGAATGCCATCTTTCCACGTAAGGAATCACAATCTTTCCACGTAAGGAATCCAACTTGATATGTCCACGTAAGGACTCAATCTTTCCACGTAAGGAATAAACTCATCTTTCCACGTAAGGAATCCAACTTGATATGCCCACGTAAGGACTCAATCTTTCCACGTAAGGAATAAACTCATCTTTCCACGTAAGGAATCAATCTTTCCACGTAAGGAATGCAACTCATCTGGATCTGTCCACGTAAGGACTCCCCTCTCGTCTTGATTTGTCCACGTAAGGACTCCCATCTCGTCTCGCTGAAGAAATAAAACTCGTCCACGTCAGGACTCACATCTCAACCTGCTGAAGAAAAAACTTGTCCACATCAGGACTCACGCGTCTTCGACTTGCTGGGGAAATAAAGCTCGTCCCCGTCAGGGCACACACTTCGCCAACAACACGAAGAAGGATAAATTTGTCCCCGTCAGGACTCTCGTATCTTGTTATCACAAAGAACTACAAACTTGTCCACGTCAGGACGCACATTTCACCATTACGAAGAAAGATATCTACTGGAAATAAATGGTCCACGTCAGGACACCAACACGAAGAGTAATCAATTTTGTCCACGTCAGGACTTCACATTCCACCAATACCGAGAAACCGAATCTGTCCACGTTAGGACTAGCACATCTCTCCAACCCGAGGAAATAAATCTGTCCACGTCAGGACTCCCCACTTCTCTAGCACAAAGAAAACCCATAAATATAGGAATAGATTGTCCCCGTCAGGACTCATTCCTCCATTGGTACCAACCCACAAACTTCTTAGCGCTGACGTTACAGCAACTTGAGGCGGACTCTACTGGGGATATCTGAAAACCAAACTACCGAACACCTGTTCTGATAACCGGCGGCAGCCTCTGAAATTCTGATTCATGAAACCCTTTGATGGCAAATAACTCTGCTTGGGGACAAGGAGATATTTTGCCTACTAACTCTGGCGGGGAAAACAAGAGAAATTCACAAATAACTTTGTTCGGAGACAAAGAGAACCTCATCACGATAACTTTGTGGGGAATAATGCCAAAGCTGACACTTCATTGAATACCTTACATCGAGATCTTGAATGTTTGGCAATTCATTTGAGCAAGAGCTCCCTTTACCTGCAAGAGAAACAACATTCGAAACAAACAGCTAGCCAACCTGATTTATGCTTCAAAATGCACGTGTTTGACAATGATGCAATGCTCCATTCGACATGGAAATGTTATGCGGTTTTATTTGGGTGGATGCAAATATGACCCTGTATGTCGATGCTAATGCAGACTCGAACTGCTAGGATATAGGAAACCGCTTCAGCAAAATAAATGCTAAAGACAAATGCCGACTCCGCTGGGGATAGCCAGGTGCTACAGAATATTCCAGCAAAATAAATGCAGGACGAGTGAAGTCGACTCAGCTGGGAAATTGGGAACTTAAACCAAGCACCTCATTGAAGTAACACCCTGCTGGGGAGTAGCGGATAAGCCTGGTATGATTGAACTTATGCTGGAGAGTGAACGGATATCACACGGTATTCTGCCAAAATAAATGCCAGGGCGCCCCACCAACCCTGCCAGAGAGAGTCTTAATCTTCGAGTTCCACTGGGAGGAATGAAAATACTTGCTGAAAAGAGAACTCCACTGGGGATGGGATGATTCTCTTGGGGAAAATCAACTGACTCCGCTGGGGGAGAGTAAATGACCCTGCGGGGAAAGGTGAACTTGTTTGAATACAGCTCACAAATATTAATTTTCTGAGGCTAAACCAACTCTGCTTGGGATGCACTGTCTGAATACAGTCTACAATCTTGGAATCACTAATTCTGCTGAAGATAAACGACTTTGTTGGAGAATGTCCTTTGTATAAGCTATGACTAGCTGGGGAATTTGAACCTTCTTCAAGGAGGAACATTGCTATCTTAGGATCGCGACCTGCGTGGGGGTCAAGTCTTTTGTTACGAGCTTCTGATCCATACTGCAACTTTTTGATCATCCGCTTCGTACGGTTACGAACCCTGCAACACCACAAACAAGACAAGACAAGTCTATACAACCAAATCTATTCAGGTTAGCGTTAGTGACATCATTTTCAGTTAATTCAAAGTTTTAGCAATTATTGGCAAGGGCCAGTGACGTTATACACATGCTAGTTTCATTAAACTTAGGCGTTTATCATGCCCAAAACAGTAAAGAGACAGCATCAGGTACTGAATAACATATTTTATTGATTGGGCCCCTGAATGGGCGGAGTTTTGTACACGGGATGTAACTCCTGAAAAGAGGAAGCTACGCAAAGCAGATATACAAGTATGCACAAGAAGCATAAATATATTGACAAATTAAATTTGTACACATGTCAGCAACGGGATGCAGATGAACATCACGAACTGATCCTCCTATGACTCGCCCGACTCTAATGCTTTCCCCGGTAGTCACTCTTCCGAAGAGATTGTATCTGATAATCGACCCCTCGAGTATATTCTCCCGCACCAATGCTCAATGCAGTATCAAATTCGGACCGCAGCCATTTGCTTTTCAAATCCCTAACTTTTGCGTGAACCGCCCTTTACGGGTTTTCAGTTCACCGGGATACCCTTTTTTGCCGAAGCCGCCCAGTGTAGGTTTTCAACTTCGCGGGTGTACATTTTTTCAATTTTATCCCTAATTTTTGCCCGAACCTTTCATTCTGTTTTTGGTTCGCCAGGATGCCCCATTTTTGCCTGGACTCTCTTTTTTCTGTCCAGCGGGTCAATTTTAAGCAAAGTATTTTTTAACTGCGTCCGAATTTACAGGCGACGTAAAGTCTTCACCGTCCATGGTGGACAACAATAAAGCTCCTCCTGAAAAGACTTTTCTGACAACATATGGCCCTTCGTAGTTGGGGGTCCACTTGCCCCTGTGATCTGCCTGCGGCGGGAGAATCCTCTTCAACACAAGGTCGCCCGTCTGAAAGCTCCGCGGATGTATCTTCTTATCATATGCTTTCTTCATTCGGCTCTGGTACAAACGACCGTATGCTAGAGAAGCTAGCCTCTTCTCATCCATCAAACTCAATTGGTTCAACCTGTTTTTCACCCATTCTGCCTCGTCTAGTTGGACGTCTCGCAATACTCTCAGAGAAGGAATCTCAACTTCCAGTGGTAGTACTGCTTCCATTCCGTATACCAACGAGAACGGGGTTGCCCCGGTTGATGTGCGTACTGTCGTACGATAACCGTGCAAAGCAAAAGGTAGCATCTCGTGCCAATCCTTATAGGTCACCACCATCTTTTGAACGATCTTCTTGATATTCTTATTGGCCGCTTCAACAGCGCCATTCATCTTGGGTCGGTAAGGGGAGGAGTTGTGATGTTCGATCTTGAAATTCTGACAGAGCTCCTTCATCATTTTTTTATTCAGGTTTGAACCGTTGTCAGTGATTATCCGCTCGGGGATTCCATATCGGCAAATGATATCTCTCTTGATGAACCTGGCTACCACCTGCTTAGTCACATTCGCATAAGACGCCGCTTCCACCCACTTGGTGAAATAATCGATTGCTACGAGAATGAACCGGTGCCCATTAGAAGTCGTCGGCTCGATCTTTCCAATCATATCGATTCCCCACATCGAGAATGGCCATGTCGATGACATCACATTCAGAGGACTCGAAGGCACATGGATCTTATCAGCATAGATTTGGCACTTGTGGCATTTCCTCGCAAACTTGAAACAATCAGTTTCCATGGTCAGCCAAAAATAACCTGCCCGCAGCAGCTTCCTCGTCATAGCATGCCCACCCACATGCGTACCAAAGGTACCTTCATGTATTTCCTCCATGAGCAACTTTGCCTCTTTTTCGTCTACGTAACGCAGCAGCACCAAATCGTGATTTCTTCTGTATAAGACACCATCCGGATTCAAATAGAAATTACCCGCTAATCTCCTGAGAGTCTTCTGATCTTGACTGGATGCCCCAGCCGGATACTCTTTGTTCTTCAGGAAATTAAGGATATCAAAATACCACGGTTTATCGTCGGATGCTTCATCAATAGCAAACACGAAGGCAGGTCTGTCAAGCCGAGAGATAATGATTTTGGGAGCCTCGTTCCAGAAATTGACTTTGTACATGGAAGACAAAGTGGCCAGGGCGTCAGCCATTTGATTTTCTGCTCGCGGTACATGATGCAATTCAACCTTGTCAAAGAAAGGCAACAATCTCCTTGCATAGTTCATGTAATGTATTAAATTGGGCTGACGTGTCTCCCATTCCCCTTTTATTTGATTTACCACCAGAGTTGAGTCTCCGTATACGTCCAGATTCTTGATTCGCAAATCAATGGCTTCTTCAAGCCCCATAATACAAGCTTCGTATTCGGCTTCATTATTGGTAACTTAAAAGGTCAATCGAGCAGTAAACGGGATGTGCGACCCGTGTGGAGTAGTGATGATTGCCCCTATTCCGCTACCGTAAGCGTTCACAGCCCTGTCGAATATCATCTTCCATTTGGAACCCAATTCCGGTCCTTCGTCTGGCAACGGCTCTTCACAATCTTTCATCTTTAGGTACATGATATCCTCGTCAGGAAAATCGAACCTCATCGATTGGTAATCTTCAATAGGCTGCTCTGCCAAGTACTCGGACAGTACACTCCCCTTTATAGCCTTTTGCGAGACATATTGGATGTCATATTCAGTCAAGACCATCTGCCAACGGGCAATTCTCCCCGATAACGCCTACTTTTTGAATACATATTTGATAGGATCCATCTTCGAGATGAGCATGGTTGTATGATTTAGCATGTATTGGCTCAAACGCTTGGCGGCCGAAGCTAGCGCGCAACAAGTTTTTTCAAGCATTGAATATCGAGATTCACATTCAGTAAATTTCTTACTCAAGTAGTAGATCGCATGCTCTTTCCTTCCTGTCTCGTCGTGTTGACCGAGAACACAACCCATACTTCCCTCAAGAACTGTCAAATACATAATCAAGGGTCTCCCTGCCACTGGAGGTATCAGAATAGGAGGCTCCTGCAAATACTGCTTTATTTTATCGAACGCCTTTTGACAATTTTCGTTCCACGTTACAGCTTGATCTTTCTTCAACAGCTTGAACAATGGCTCACACGTAGCAGTTAGGTGAGATATGAACCGAGCGATGTAGTTCAACCTCCCAAAAAACCCGCGCACCTCTTTCTCTGTTTTAGGCGTCGGCATCTCTTGTATTGCTTTTATTTTTGCAGGATCGACCTCTATTCCTTTTTCGCTTACGATAAACCCCAGCAGTTTACCCGATCTCACCCCGAAGGTGCATTTGTTAGGGTTCAGTCTCAGCCTGAACTTCCTAAGCCTTTTGAATAACTTCAGCAGATTCACCAGATGCTCTTCCTCCGTCTGGGATTTGGCAATCATATCGTCAACATAAACTTCAATCTCTTTATGCATCATATCATGAAAAAGAGTCGTCATTGCACGCTGATACGTTGCCCCAGCATTCTTCAATCCGAAGGGCATCACTTTGTAACAAAATGTTCCCCAAGGCGTAATGAAAGTAGTCTTCTCCATGTCCTCTGGCGCCATTTTAATCTGATTATAGCCCGAGAAGTCATCCATGAAGGAGAATACGGAGTATTGAGCAGTGTTGTCAACTAGCACGTCGATATGAGGAAGCGGAAAATCGTCTTTTGGGATCGCTTTATTTAAGTCATGGTAATCTACGCACATTCTCACTTTACCGTCTTTCTTGGGCACTGGTACAATGTTAGCGACCCATGAGGGATATTTTGTAACAGCCAGGAAACCAGCATCCCACTGTTTTTGAACCTCTTCTTTAATCTTCACTGCCATATCGGGTCTAGTTCTGCGAAGCTTTTGCTTGACCGGCGGGCATTCTTCTTTCAACGGCAGACGGTGCACAACCATATCTGTATCGAGCCCTGGCATGTCTTCATACGACCAAGCGAACACATCACTATACTCTCTGAGCATTTCAACCAGTCTTCGCTTGACGTCGCTCTGCAGCGCGGCTCCTATGCGGATATTCTTTTCAACCCCTTCCGACCCCAAGTTAATAATTTCGATGACCTCTTCGTGAGGCAGAATGACACGTTCTTCTTGCTTCACCAACCAAGACAATTCTTCAGGAACATCACCATCTTCAACAATCTCCTCTTTGGCCTAAAATATCGGGTGTTCAAAGTCGGGACGAGTCATAGGTGGTTCAAGGATGTCATCTGAAAATGTTATCCTGCAAAAAGAATGGTTAAATACTTCAAAATGCGTATGAAGCGAATAACCTCGTTGCCATTTTATTGAAAAATACAAAACAAGAAAAACAGAGAGCGCAATATTTGCACATGAAAAAACGCCTTTTATTTAATGATAAACACGCAATGTTCATAATAGCACAGCCCTAAGCAAATCATGATGCCCCGGGCAAGACATCAGATTGTTCAACAATTAAAAAAAACAAAGCATTACTGTTTAAGAGTCACAGGAACAGTCTCCTGAATAGACCAGTTGCACAATCCCTGTCCTGGCGTGCTTAGCTGAATCCAGGCATCCATATCACAGTCGCTGTCTCCTTCGTCGGACTCTGAAGCAGCGTTGATGGTCTCCTGACATACTCCACCAGCAGTGATAGTTATTGGTCCTCTGAAACGGGGTGCCACCACAGCAGGTGTTGATGACGACGGTTGATACCCCAGCCTGAACCGGTCCATCTTCACAGGAATATCCAGCACTTTGCCCCAACCCTTTGTCTCACCAGTCTCTACTAAAGCTTGAGCTTCTTTATATGATGAGACGGCTATCTCCGACGCTTTGCTCGGCCTGGGACCTTTGTCCTTGATGCGCAACCCTTCAAATGCCTGGCAGGGTGTTTCGTGGATCTCTCCGTCGACCTCCACATATTTAAATGATGACAGATGGCTGACCAGGATGTCTTCTTCTCCGCAGACTGTGAACACGCTGTCACCCACCATATATTTCAACTTTTGATGCAAGGTAGACGTGACTGCCCCAGCCCCATGGATCCAGGGTCTCCCGAGAAGGCAGCTATATGCAGGCTGGATGTCCATGATATAAAATTCAGTTGCGAAAACCTCCGGCCCCACCTGTAGAGGCAATGTTATAGATCCAAAAACTGTTCTTCGCGTGCCATCAAACGCCCTAACCACCAAGTCACTAGGCGTGCACAGGATTCCCCTGACATCTAGTTTCATCATCGCTTTCTTGGGCAGCACGTTTAAAGACGATCCGGTATCGACCAGCACGTGAGACATGACTGACCCTCTACACTCGACAGATACGTGCAGCGCCATATTATGCTCCCTCCCTTTCGGGGTTAAATCGAAGTCTGTAAAGCCCAAGCTATGGCCTGCATTTACATGTGCCAACACTCCCTCCAGCTGATTCACGGAAACATCTTGGGGTACGAAGGAAGTATCCAGGACTTTCAACAGTGCATTTCTGTGCGCTTCAGAACATAATAGCAATGACAGTATAGATATCTTTGAAGGCGTCTGTTGCAGATGCTCCACAATCTTATAATCACTTTTTCGAATCAAGCGCATGAACTCTTCTACATCTTTCGATGCCGCTTCTTTTCCATTCCCCTGCACTGGGACATTCTCAACCATCTTTCCCTTTCCCTTCGCCAGTCTTTCGGCCTCTACCTCAGGCGATATGAAGATCCTCCCACTCCTTGTCATACCTCCGGTACCAACAACATTGTCTACGGTCTCGGCTGGCTGCTTATTAACATCAATCTTTATTCCGTCGCAATACACTTCCAACCCATATGACCATGGGACTGCCTTTGTGCTCTCGTATGGGATTGGTCCGGCCTTAGTGATGGTGATCGGCGGTCGTTGGGCCGGTGCTGTTATAGTGATTGTCTTTCGAGGAATCGTCACAGTGGCCACATCACTTTGATTATCTGCTGATGCCCCTGCAGGCTCTTCGATTGCTGCTCGGTCAAATTGCAATGTGCCGCCATCTATTAAAGCCTGAACACCTTTCTTCAAATCATCACACCCCCCAGCTAGGGTCCAACATTCCAAGCAGTACTCGTCACAACCTGGATAGACACCCCCTTGCAATAATCTGCTTTTTATCTCGCTCAGCAGCGTCTTTAAATCGTCGACATTCATAATCAGATTCAACCCTTCCTCAGTCAAAACGGTGTTTGCCCCATGGTTAGGCATGGGCTTCTGCACTATGTTCGGACCCGCCGTTCCAAAATTGATAGCCTTACTATCCAATAGATCCTGCACAACATGCTTGAAAGCATGGCAACCCTCTACATCGTGGCCCGGGGCCCCAGAGTGGAATTCGCAGTGCCTGCTTGCATCATAACCATACGGAGGAGTTCCCGTTATAGGCGCCAGAGTTCTCTTCTCGACCAAGTTCAAACCCAACAGTGTCTGTAACAAATCTGCATACGTTGAAGGAGGCTTCTCAAACACTCTCCTTGGTTTACCCCCCTGGAATCTGCGCTGGGCAGGCTGTGCCCCCTGCTGTGACTGCTGCTGCTGTTGATGTTGTTGCATTGGCTGTTGCTGAAACGGTTGTTGCTGAAACGGAATAGTAACACTTGCCACCTGCTGCGGCTGATTATACTGGTTTCGACCTCTGCCTCGGCCTCGGCCCCCAAACACTGCGCTTGCATCGCCCTGACGGCGCCCACCAAAAGCCTTTCTATTACTGCCAGATGAGGTGGATTCCTCAGCTTGGAACCTTCCCTGCTTAATGTTGCTTTCAATCTTTTCTCCCATCAGAATTAAGTCTGAGAAACTGGCCAAAGAGGTGTGAAACAACTTGTCATAAAACATGTCGGTGAATGTTCCAATGAACATGTCATTCATTTCCTTGTCCTCTAGAGGAGGACGGACCCTAGCAGCCATGTCGCGCCATCTTTGCGCATACTCTTTAAAGCTCTCACCCTTCTTCTGAGATAACCCTTGCAATTGGACCCGGTTGGGTGCCAAGTCGCTGTTATACTTATAGTGAGCTACAAATGCCTCTGCCAGCTGCTTCCATGTCTTTATATTAGTTGGTTCCAATCCCATATACCACTCGAGGGAAGGACCTGACAAGCTATCTTGAAAGAAATGCATTAGCATCCTTTCATCAGTTGAATACGCAGACATTCTTCGGTAATATGACCGCACGTGCACTTTTGGACAGGTGTCCCCTTTATACTTATCAAATGTAGGAGCTTTGAATTTGATTGGCACCCTCAAGCCAGGTACCAGACCCATTGTTGACATGTCTAAGCCCACGGCACTTTGATTTACGACCCCCCTCATCTGCTCTTCCAGCATTCTGATCCTCTGGGAGTCATCCATCGGCCCTTCGAAACCTCCACCGGAGAAAGCGTCCTCCTGCTGATCCTCTTGCCACATACCATTCCCAGCTCCATACCCATCATATCCGTTGTTACGACCAGCTCTAATCTGATTCATTACCGGGCCTCACCCTCTGTTGCCGTATCCCGGAGCAACTCCAGCATGTCCAAAAGTCGTCAACCCAGCGCCATTTCCATTTCCGAGTCCTCCGTAACCCTGATTAGTCATACCAAAACCGTCCTACCCAAAGCCTTGAGCATTGAAACCATATTTCCCAGTATTATCGAATCCCTGGTCATTGAAACTGAATCCAGCATTACCGAAGCCGTTGCCTCCCATATTATCACCCAAGTTGACATCACCAAGCCCAACGTTATGGACAACAGTCTCGTTCCCAACTCCAACGTTACCGTTTCCAGCAGCAGTAGCGTTGTTGACATTGGCAGCAGGTATATTGACTACAGGTGGAGCCACTGGTGTGGGAGTACCATCCCCATGAACAGTGTCGACTCGCACAGACTGATGATCCTCATTCCCATGCCCAGAATTCCTTGCCAACAGAGGCTGCACCATGGCTTGCAAATTCTCCTGACCCTTTGCAATAGTCTCCATGGTCTGCATGAAGAGCGCTAGCTTCTCGCGCATATCTTGCATCTCGTTCTGCATTTGATCCATGATTCTTCGACAATTGGTGCGAGTGGAGTATCGGTGTGGGCGCTGATCTTCAATCCTGAAAAGACCTGATACAGAGCAAGGAATAAGATACCATTCAGTAATCACCTGTAATGCAATATGAATATGAATGCAATGCAATGTGTCTGTGCATTAGGGGATGGCATTCCCCGGTTCTAGTGCGAAGGTGCCAGTGCAGTGACAGTGCTAGCAATACGAAGATCGGAGCCGAATCATAGAAAGCCTCATACATTGCATAGAAAACCATTAAGCCAAGAATACAATATCACTGAGTATAATAAGAAGGCATGACCTCAACCAACAATCCTGGTGATGGTCAGCGCTATGCAAATAAAGCATCAATACATGCAATGATCAAACACACTCATAAGCCTGATACTCTTCTAGTAACTTCTTGGTCTCTGGATGACTTGGTCGGGTAAGCAGACCCTCAACAAGTTGGTTTCTTCTCTTGAGAACACATCGCACGTCGCCAGCAGTTTCTTCCCATGCCCCTTCTCCGAAGCGATCCTCTAGCTTCCGCTTCTGAGACACAGCTTCGTTCCTGCCTTCGATGGCCTTGTTCAATGCATTCTGGAGACTATACCTGGTCATCACCTCTTCTTCGTACTTCTTAATGCTAGCCTTCAACTGCTCTTCGAGGTCGGAAATTTGCTGCTTCAACTTATCTTCCCTCTTTTTATTGTTGGTGAGCGTAGCATTCCAAGTCTTGTTGCAAGAAGAGATTTCCCGGTGTGCGGCGTCGAGTGCTTTCTTTTTGGATTCCAACATGTCATGGGAGCTTCTGAACTCTTGCCCCAGACGTTCGCGCTTCTTCTTCTCCTCAGTCAACTCAGCCCCTAGTCTGGTTACTAGCTCGATCTGCTGTTGGAAAGCATGCGCGGCCTTGTTTTTCTCACTGCGTATCTGAGCTAGCTCTTGCTCTAACCCTTCATTGATCTTCATCAAGGCTTCCTTTTCTTTCACCACTTGCTCGTAGGCCTCCCTAGTAACAGTGGTTGGCTCTTCCACCAGAATATGAACAGGGACTGGTGCATCTGGAAATGGCATCCGCAACTGTCTTGCTCTCTCCTGGATCCAAACTCTGTATGGCGCATATGCCTGACAATCATTCTTCCCCAACAGTGGTTTCCCTTTTCTGTTAATACGCATCCAGGCATGCCGAAGCTTGGCTAGTAACTCTCCACTCAAATCACCGGTGAAGTATAGAGATTCCTGTACTTCTTCCTCCTAAGGTGGGTTCTTCAACGCATATCCAAACTGGCGGACAAACAGAGATGGGTTGTAGTTGATACACCCTTTTCTCCCTATCAACGGAACATTAGGATACCCCGAACAACTGGAAATAAGCTCAGACCCCAACAAGTCTCGATCAAACCACTCAATGTCTTCGGAAGATAGCCTCATCATACGCTCTGGCCAGTCAGATGTAGTTGCACTATCCACAAAAGGTCCCTTCAAGGGAAGATGGCTCTTAAACCACATGTACAGCAAGGGCACGCAACAAGAGACATTCTTGCCTCTCCTGTTCTAATTTCTGTAGTGCATCGAATGATAGAAGTCTCCGATCAAAGTGGGCACCGGGTTGCCAGCAGCAAACAGATGGAAAGCGTCCAAGTCCACAAAATTGGGTAAGTTGGGAAACAACACTATTCCGTAAATGCATAGAGCCAAGATAGCATTGAAGACTACCCAGCACCCGTTCTTGGCGTACTCTTGAGCTTTGCCAACCAGAAAATCAAGGGACAAACCTGGAACCCCTCGCCAAGAAGTCATCAACAGCTCAGAAGCATTCATGTGCAAGGCCTTAGCTAGATCCTCCAACTTGGGCTCAGCGGTAGAGTGAATAAAAGGAACTGCATTCTGCACCGGCAGCTCAGTAAACTCCACATACTCCTCTATGGTGGGCCCCAAGATAAAATCAGCAAACGTGAAACACCTCAAAGCCGGGTCATAGAATTGCATCAGCGTATACAGCCCATTCAATTCATCATTAGTGGATTTGCGAACCAAACTCAACAGCCGTCTGTAACTCTGCCTGAAGCTTCTACAGACATCCTCATCAGCAAGAGAAATCAGACCCAGGAGGGGAGCAATATCAGGGATAGGTAGCTTATAGGCAACTGTCATCCTCAAACCAGCCATGATCAATACCCAGAAGTCCAGACACTAGAACCAGGGGATGTGCAAATGCACCTGCAGCACAGACACACGTTAATGGGATGCAATGATAGTGATTATGCAAATAATGCAATGCAAGCAACATGCAACAGGGACCAAGTGTTGTAGCTGAGAAGCCTGAACCATATCAACAGTCTCAAACCCTGGTCTCAGATAGACCTCATACAAAGCTCCAATACTGGTCTCTGATAGACCCATAACATAACTCTGACTGGTCTCTGACAGACCTCCTATCATAACTCCAACTGGTCTCTGACAGACCTCAGAACTCTTCAACTGGTCTCTGACAGACCTCAGAACTCTCCAACTGGTCTCTGACAGACCTCAGAACTCTCCAACTAGTCTCTGACAGACCTCAGAACTCTCCATAAATACCCAGGATCTCAGATCAAGAAATGACCGGTATCTGAAGGTCTAGTTACCTGCATAACCCCCAAACCCTCTCACAGGTAGGTGTCCTAATAACTGACAAAGGTATGGCATCCTATGCGGTCGTCGGTGTCACAGACTTTCAGGATTGATGATACGATTCCCAGAAGGAGTGGCATCATCATATCCTGAAGAGGCCTCACTTAGCCAACTTACAAATGATCGGTTCCCAGAGTCGACAATCCAACTAACCAGCAACCCGAGCCACCCAAAGGGCAGGACAGGAGGCCAACCAGAAGAACCTCGTCTGAGTGTAGATTTCGCGGGACACTAGGACATGCAAAGCACGTGCGCGCCCACTAATCTCTACTCTAAGTCTAGGTGCACTCAAGCCCAGGTCCGGCTTATCTCTCAATCATAGAACCACCCGTCACACCCCAAATACAGCAATAATATCAATAATATAATGCTGAAAATAAACGACAAAAATATAAATCCATACAAAATCCTCGACGGGAAAACAAGCACTAGGATTGACTCTCTTAAGGGACGTTGGATCCCAAATGCATAAGGAACTATCGCAGTCCTTAGCAGCCAGGGGACGTTGGATCCCCAGCAGAGTCGCCAGCTGTCGCTACTGCGAAAATCGGCGCCGGCTGAACAGAAGAGTCGCCACCGTGCGTTATTTATCCCACAGGAGGGAAAGGGAACGCTCAGAGTAAACCTAACGCAAAACCGGGAAACGTATGGTCATCGCAACCAAATCCTGGGTTCGGGAGTCGGTTACGCAAGGGGAAGGTATTAGCACCCCTCACGTCCGTCGTACTCGACGGGATCCACGCTTGTTTTCGGGTATGGATTGTTATTTCTATCTAAACTAAAGGTTGGGGGTTAAAAGAAAATAAAATGACTCGGCAAAGTATCGCACTTTATGCCTACGTATTCCCGTCTGAAATGAGAAATCAGAGTCAACGTAGTTCGCATACCTACGGGAAAGGAGGGGAAGGTTGCTCGCTAGGATATCGCATCCTATGCCTACGTACTTCCACACAGCACGGAAGATCAGAGCAAACGTAGTTCGGGCCACGTACGACACAAGTCTGTCTTGATTGTTTTTATTCCTTCTGAAAAAGGTTTTTCTGATTAACAGTCCCAGCGGACAAAAATGACGTTTTGATGAGTTCACATTCTTTTACGGAAGAAGTGTCTTTTATTGTGTTTGAAATATTTATTGTGTTTTTCTGTTTGTTTTGAGGGAGAAGAGACAGAACTCTAACCTACGGTTGAAAAGGGAATCAAACTAACCTAATGTTATCATGCATGGGTTAGGACCTAATGTCTATCATGCTCCTCTCTTGCGCAGAGAGAAACAGAGATCCTAAGGGAATAGACGGAAACAGAAACAATAGCATATATACAGTAAAGCAGTAAAATGCATGGATGCAACAATACAAGCGAGGCAAGGGAGTCCCACTCAACCTCGAACCTAGAAAACAATAGGCAAAAGTGAACAGGATTCACTTTCAACCTAACAGGTTAAACAGCAAGCAATACAGTCAGGGAAAACCAATCAATACATCAAGAATGAACAGCTAAAAATAAACAGCCACAGCAGCTCTGCATCAACATCTGTCTTCAAGTCATCATCATCTGTCCTCCAGCTTCAAGCAAGCCTCAGTCTTTATCTTCAATCCTTCAAGCAAGGTCTCTGATTATCAGTCTTCCATCTGCAATGGCTTTTCTTCAAGTCTCAATCTCCAAGATGAACATCAATCACAAGAGTGAATTGGGTGTTAAGCAATTAGTTGACCACCAAAGGTGGCAAACAGACTGCTAACAACACATAGAATATTTCTCTCAAGAGTTCTATCTCTTAGACACTATCACCAAGCCTTCCAAAGGAAGGGGTGAGTGTCTTAGAGAGACTCTGCATCACAGAGAGGGATGGAGGCAATCAAGACCTTCCATGTTTGAGAATCAAGTTTACTACTCTAGAGCTCTGCCTAGCTCCTAAACCCTATATCCTCAACAGCTGCCAGCAAAGGACTCTCCTCATCAACTCTGGAAGTTGGACTTCAATCATCTGATCTCCAATGGTCTTCATCATCAAAGGTCTTCAGCTCTCCCAATCCCCAAGCAAACCCAATACCCCACACAGACAAATGAAATAACCCTAGAGAGGGCACACCACACAGTCAAACAAATACAGACAGTATATTAATAGCAGTAGGGGAATCCTAATAATTTCTAAGGGATCTATTAACTACCCATAATCCCTATAGTCCCATACCCCAAAGATTCAATCTCTAACTCCTAAGGGAAATGAACTAATTCACCTATGTTATCTCCTAAACCCTAGTTTTGATCATGTTATTCACACCTAAACAAATCACCTCAAATTAAGTTCTAAAATTGTGAATTAAATTTTATATACAAGCTAACATTCTATACTAATCAACCTAAAAAGAATGAATCAAAAATATAAAATCATTTAATCAAACTAAAATCACCAAATTCATGCATTAAACTAAACATTATTTAATCCTATTTAAAAGAAAAATATGCCAAAAATATAAAAACAAAATGAAATATTAATTTTTTTGAATGATATTTTTCTTGACAAATTTATGAACAATATGCAAAAAGAACCAATTAAAATCATGCATTTTCCAATTTTTTATGATTTTCCAAAGAATTAAAATTTTTGAAAGAAATTAAAATGGAATTAATTTGGCTGAGGGGTGCATCAAGTAGTAAAACCAGTTAAAAAAGAGAAACGGGCCCAGACTGGGGGGCAAGCGCGTCTGGGCCCAATGCAAACAGAAAACATAACAAAAATAAATAAAAAAACCCTGAACGGTGCAGTTAGCAAGATTTCCAGTTCAAATCTCGTTGGGCCTGATATGAGGGGGTAGCATTAGCAACAATATTTGAGCCCAGTCTGAAGAACTTTAATGAAACGGTGCGTAGCACCTTTTGAAACTCCCTCCGTTTTCAGTTAAATCACAGCCATTGGATTGCATCCCAAGTCCAAGTCAAACCCTGGATCGTGTGGCTCTCGCTTCGTCTTCAACCTTAGAAACCCTAGGGTTTCTGAAACTCTCCTCTCCCATGCACGAGTTCATCACCTCTGTTCTCCCTTGTCTATCCATGAAATCACATGATTCAAAGAGCAAAGTTGCTCTGATTCTTCCCCTCTACACAGCCATACCAACCATTTCTCCTAAAACTCAACCATAAATCAAACCCGATAGGTGCAACATTCGGATTCCACCATTTCACCTGATATCAACCTTGAGAATTCTTGCTAAATTCTATCCTATCATAATCTACATCTCATGCTGAGTACTCTGAGCCATTTATTCAAGATTGTAGTGCCATATCCTTGATGTTATAAGCTCTAACAGTTTTGGTACACCACTAACAACCTCCATGAAACTTCTCCAAACTTTGTGAAATCAATCCTCTAACCTATCCTAACAGTTCTATACTAACAATTCCCTATGATTCTAACTAAATCATGCAATTCGAATGAGAGAACCAACCTGGTATGATGATGAAAACAGCTATGGAAATCCTTGGATTTGATGCTTGCAATGATCTGAACTTGATCCACACACTCAAATCTTGATTCTGTATGCAAAGATTCTTGCTCCAATGCCTTGAAACTTTGTAACCACTTCTTCTTGCACCTTGAATGATGAAGATGGATGGAACGATTCTTGCTCAATTCAACCAAATCTTTGATGGAATTCTGATCTATGAAGGATGTTGATGATGATCCAATCAAGAAATGTGGAAATTGGTAGAGATTTTGTGAAGTTTGAGAGGTTTTGCAAAAATGGAAGAATTGTGTAAAACTTGTGTTTTGATCACAATGATTTACCAACCATGGCATGAAGCTCTTCAATTCAATATATAGGTGAGAATAGAAAGTCCTAGAACCTTGGAGAAACTTCCCATGCACACTTTCCCTTGGATTTGGATTATGTAACTTCTTTTGTAAGTAACCATGCATAACTTTCAATTCTTGAACCAAACTCAAAATTCTAATTTTTCCAATGTTCTTAAAACATTTTTTCCAATCAAAATGACCTATAATTTCATCCCATTTGGCCAAATTATGAAAAATCTCCATTTTAGGTCATTTTTTATTCATTAAATTCACCAATTTTGAAACCTTGAGCTATGAGCCTTTCCAATCTTTCATGGTCACTTTTCTAGACTCAAACTGTCATTTGGAGCAAGTTTGATGTTGTGAAGTTTTCCATTTGAAGCTTCCTTGTATGAGTTTTGGGCATAGGCTTGAAATGACCTGTAATTCTCAGATGACCAAAATACCCTTTGCTTGCCAAGACCATAAGTAGAGTTCCAAAAATCATATGAAGGCATAACATACCATTCTAGAAAGCTAAGACAATGAGGAACAACTCTTATGTTGACCAGAAATTTATTTGAAATCTCCTTGAGGGGTAAAAGTTGCTTGGAAGACAAGTAACTTTCACAGACAAAATTTCAGATACCTCAGATGACCTGTAACTTGCAAGGACCATAACTTGAGTTCTATAAATCTCCTTGATGTCTTCCACCACTCAAATTAAATTTCTTGAGATCCTCTACAAGTTTCATGTTGACCAAGGATCCATTTGAAGCTTGCATTTTGACTTATCTTGCTTGGAAATTTGACCTAAATCAGGGGATTTTACACAAAAACCCTAATTTAGAAACTCCTCTTCTCCTTGATTTCTCTTGATTTCTTCTTGGCAAAACACCATATCCTTCTCTACATGCCAAATGATGAACCCCACATCTCTCCAATAGACCTTTATGCCTTTCAATCAATCAATTGACCTAGAGTTGACCTAGAGTTGACCCAGATGAAACCCTAGTTGACTGTCTTCAACTGCAACTCTTGTGACTACACCAATGACTTGTCTCCTTCTTCAAATGACTTTCTAAGTCCTCTATGATGTCTATATACTATCCATGCTCAGCCCACAGCTCACAATTTCTTTGATGATCCCCAGATACCCTCAGATAGGAGATAGATGCACTGCTTGATCCACAAACTTCTTTAGCTTTCCAATTCTTTCTGATGGCTTGAATGAGATTGAATTAGAACAATAACTTCTTGATAGGCTCATAGGGATGAGAATGGTACTAGGTCCCTTTTTGGATGACTTGCCATGCTATGCTATGCAGATGATTAGACTATGTACATGACTCTATATGCAAAAGCTAATGCAATTGAAACATAAACCAAATGAAATAGGTTGAGCAAATTTTAGGGTGCAACAGCTGCCCCTATTCAAGCGACTTGGACCCGATTGGGTGAAGAGCGACGGCCTTCAAACATTCGAGGTACGAGACGGTTGAATACTAAGAACCCGGAAATTTGCCAACCGCAGAAATAAACTGCACCACTGCTTGGGGAACGACATTCATCAACTGTATCTAACTGCTTACAGCAACCCACTGATCTCGTGTTGGGGATCATTTTCATCAGCCTGAAAAAGCTTCTATCATCGAAAAACTTGTCCACGTTAGGACTCCTGTTTTGTCAACACGAAGAAATCTCAACTAAAACTTGTCCATGTCAGGACTCCATCTGTCGTCAACTCGGAAAATCTCAGCAACTTCGCTGGGGATAACTCGTCCGCATCGCATCAGAAATAAATCGTCCACGTTAGGACTAAACTCTTCCACGTTAGGAATAACACCGTCCACGTTAGGACTAAGACTTCGTCTGGATCTGTCCACGTCAGGACTAAACTTTTCCACGTCGGGAATAGACTTCGTCTAGATCTGTCCACGTCAGGACTAAACTCTTCCACGTAAGGAACACATCTTTTTTCCACGTAAGGAATAAATCTTCTTTGATTTGTCCACGTAAGGAACATAATTTCCACGTAAGGAATACATCTTTCCACGTAAGGAAACAATCTTTTTCCACGTTAGGAAACCACCTTCGTTCCACGTAAGGAACCACAATCTTATCTTGATCTGTCCGCGTAAGGACTCATATCTTTCCACGTAAGGAATGCCATCTTTCCACGTAAGGAATCACAATCTTTCCACGTAAGGAATCCAACTTGATATGTCCACGTAAGGACTCAATCTTTCCACGTAAGGAATAAACTCATCTTTCCACGTAAGGAATCCAACTTGATATGTCCACGTAAGGACTCAATCTTTCCACGTAAGGAATAAACACATCTTTCCACGTAAGGAATCAATCTTTCCACGTAAGGAATGCAACTCATCTGGATCTGTCCATGTAAGGACTCCCCTCTCGTCTTGATTTGTCCATGTAAGGACTCCCATCTCGTCTCGCTGAAGAAATAAAACTCGTCCACGTCAGGACTCACATCTCAACCTGCTGCAGAAAAAACTTGTCCACGTCAGGACTCACGCGTCTTCGACTTGCTGGGGAAATAAAGCTCGTCCCCGTCAGGGCACACACTTCGCCAACAACACGAAGAAGGATAAATTTGTCCCCGTCAGGAATCTCGTATCTTGTCATCACAAAGAACTACAAACTTGTCCACGTCAGGACGCACATTTCACCATTACAGAGAAAGATATCTACTGGAAATAAATGGTCCACGTCAGGACACCAACACGAAGAGTAATCAATTTTGTCCACGTCAGGACTTCACATTCCACCAATACCGAGAAACGGAATCTGTCCACGTTAGGACTAGCACATCTCTCAAACCCGAGGAAATAAATCTGTCCACATCAGGACTCCCCACTTCTCTAGCACAAAGAAAACCCATAAATATAGGAATAGATTGTCCCCGTCAGGACTCATTCCTCCATTGGTACCAACCCACAAACTTCTTAGCGCTGACGTTACAGCAACTTGAGGCGGACTCTACTGGGGATATCTGAAAACCAAACTACCAAACACCTGTTCTGATAACCGGCGGCAGCCTCTGAAATTTTGATTCATGAAACCCTTTGATGGCAAATAACTCTACTTGGGGACAAGGAGATATTTTGCCTACTAACTCTGGCGGGGAAAACAAGAGAAATTCACAAATAACTTTGTTCGGAGACAAAGAGAACCTCATCACGATAACTCTGTGGGGAATAATGCCAAAGCTGACACTTCATTGAATGTCTTACGTCGAGATCTTGAATGTTTGGCAATTCATTTGAGCAAGAGCTCCCTTTACCTGCAAGAGAAACAACATTCGAAACAAACAGCTAGCCAACCTGATTTATGCTTCAAAATGCACGTGTTTGACAATGATGCAATGCTCCATTCGACATGGAAATGTTATGCGGTTTTATTTGGGTGGATGCAAATATGACCCTGTATGTCGATGCCAATGTAGACTCAAACTGCTGGGATATAGGAAACCGCTTCAGCAAAATAAATGCTGAAGACAAATGCCGACTCCGTTGGGGATAGCCAGGTGCTACAGAATATTCCAGCAAAATAAATGCAGGACGAGTGAAGTCGACTCAGCTGGGAAATTGGGAACTTAAACCAAGCACCTCATTGAAGTAACACCCTGCTGGGGAGTAGCGGATAAGCCTGGTATGATTGAACTTATGCTGGAGAGTGAACGGATATCACACGGTATTCTGCCAAAATAAATTCCAGGGCGCCCGACCAACCCTGTCGGAGAGAGTCTTAATCTTCAAGTTCCACTGGGAGGAATGAAAATACTTGCTGAAAAGAGAACTCCACTGGGGATGGGATGATTCTCTTGGGGAAAATCAACTGACTCCGCTGGGGGAGAGTAAATGACCCTGCGGGGAAAGGTGAACTTGTTTGAATACAGCTCACAAATATTAATTTTCTGAGGCTAAACCAACTCTGCTTGGGATGCACTGTCTGAATACAGTCTACAATCTTGGAATCACTAATTCTGCTGAAGATAAACGACTTTGTTGGAGAATGTCCTTTGTATAAGCTATGACTAGCTGGGGAATTTGAACCTTCTTCAAGGAGGAACATTGCTATCTTAGGATCGCGACCTGCGTGGGGGTCAAGTCTTTTGTTACGAGCTTCTGATCCATACTGCAACTTTTTGATCATCCGCTTCGTACGGTTACGAACCCTGCAACACCACAAACAAGACAAGACAAGTCTATACAACCAAATCTATTCAGGTTAGCGTTAGTGACATCATTTTCAGTTAATTCAAAGTTTTAGCAATTATTGGCAAGGGCCAGTGACGTTATACACATGCTAGTTTCATTAAACTTAGGCGTTTATCATGCCCAAAACAGTAAAGAGACAGCATCAGGTACTGAATAACATATTTTATTGGTTGGGCCCCTGAATGGGCGGAGTTTTGTACACGGGATGTAACTCCTGAAAAGAGGAAGCTACGCAAAGCAGATATACAAGTATACACAAGAAGCATAAATATATTGACAAATTAAATTTGTACACATGTCAGCAACGGGATGCAGATGAACATCACGAACTGATCCTCCTATGACTCGCCCGACTCTAATGCTTTCCCCGGTAGTCACTCTTCCGAAGAGATTGTATCTGATAATCGACCCCTCGAGTATATTCTCCCGCACCAATGCTCAATGCAGTATCAAATTCGGACCGCAGCCATTTGCTTTTCAAATCCCTAACTTTTGCGTGAACCGCCCTTTACGGGTTTTCAGTTCACCGGGATACCCTTTTTGCCGAAGCCGCCCAGTGTAGGTTTTCAACTTCGCGGGTGTACATTTTTTCAATTTTATCCCTAATTTTTGCCTGAACCTTTCATTCTGTTTTTGGTTCGCCAGGATGCCCCATTTTTGCCTGGACTCTCTTTTTTCTGTCCAGCGGGTCAATTTTAAGCAAAGTATTTTTTAACTGCGTCCGAATTTACAGGCGACGTAAAGTCTTCACCGTCCATGGTGGACAACAATAAAGCTCCTCCTGAAAAGACTTTTCTGACAACATATGGCCCTTCGTAGTTGGGGGTCCACTTGCCCCTGTGATCTGCCTGCGGCGGGAGAATCCTCTTCAACACAAGGTCGCCCGTCTGAAAGCTCCGCGGATGTATCTTCTTATCATATGCTTTCTTCATTCGGCTCTGGTACAAACGACCGTATGCTAGAGAAGCTAGCCTCTTCTCATCCATTAAACTCAATTGGTTCAACCTGTTTTTCACCCATTCTGCCTCGTCTAGTTGGACGTCTCACAATACTCTCAGAGAAGGAATCTCAACTTCCAGTGGTAGTACTGCTTCCATTCCGTATACCAACGAGAACGGGGTTGCCCCGGTTGATGTGCGTACCGTCGTACGATAACCGTGCAAAGCAAAAGGTAGCATCTCGTGCCAATCCTTATAGGTCACCACCATCTTTTGAACGATCTTCTTGATATTCTTATTGGCCGCTTCAACAGCGCCATTCATCTTGGGTCGGTAAGGGGAGGAGTTGTGATGTTCGATCTTGAAATTCTGACAGAGCTCCTTCATCATTTTGTTATTCAGGTTTGAACCGTTGTCAGTGATTATCCGCTCGGGGATTCCATATCGGCAAAGGATATCTCTCTTGATGAACCTGGCTACCACCTGCTTAGTCACATTCACATAAGACGCCGCTTCCACCCACTTGGTGAAATAATCGATTGCTACGAGAATGAACCGGTGCCCATTAGAAGTCGTCGGCTCGATCTTTCCAATCATATCGATTCCCCACATCGAGAATGGCCATGGCGATGACATCACATTCAGAGGACTTGAAGGCACATGGATCTTATCAGCATAGATTTGGCACTTGTGGCATTTCCTCGCAAACTTGAAACAATCAGTTTCCATGGTCAGCCAAAAATAACCTGCCTGCAGCAGCTTCCTCGTCATAGCATGCCCACCCGCATGCGTACCAAAGGTACCTTCATGTATTTCCTCCATGAGCAACTTTGCCTCTTTTTCGTCTACGCAACGCAGCAGCACCAAATCGTGATTTCTTCTGTATAAGACACCATCCGAATTCAAATAGAAATTACGCGCTAATCTCCTGAGAGTCTTCTGATCTTGACTGGATGCCCCAGCCGGATACTCTTTGTTCTTCAGGAAATTAAGGATATCAAAATACCACGGTTTATCGTCGGATGCTTCATCAATAGCAAACACGAAGGCAGGTCTGTCAAGCCGAGAGATAATGATTCTGGGAGCCTCGTTCCAGAAATTGACTTTGTACATGGAAGACAAAGTGGCCAGGGCGTCAGCCATTTGATTTTCTGCTCGCGGTACATGATGCAATTCAACCTTGTCAAAGAAAGGAAACAATCTCCTTGCATAGTTCATGTAATGTATTAAATTGGGCTGACGTGTCTCCCATTCCCCTTTTATTTGATTTACCACCAGAGCTGAGTCTCTGTATACGTCCAGATTCTTGATTCGCAAATCAATGGCTTCTTCAAGCCCCATAATACAAGCTTCGTATTCGACTTCATTATTGGTAACTGAAAAGGTCAATCGAGCAGTAAACGGGATGTGCGACCCGTGTGGAGTAGTGATGATTGCCCCTATTCCGCTACCGTAAGCGTTCACAACCCCGTCGAATATCATCTTCCATTTGGAACCCAATTCCGGTCCTTCGTCTGGCAACGGCTCTTCACAATCTTTCATCTTTAGGTACATGATATCCTCGTCAGGAAAATCGAACCTCATCGATTGGTAATCTTCAATAGGCTGCTCTGCCAAGTACTCGGACAGTACACTCCCCTTTATAGCCTTTTGCGAGACATATTGGATGTCATATTCAGTCAAGACCATCTGCCAACGGGCAATTCTCCCCGATAACGCCTGCTTTTCGAATACATATTTGATAGGATCCATCTTCGAGATGAGCATGGTTGTATGATTTAGCATGTATTGGCTCAAACGCTTGGCGGCCCAAGATAGCGCGCAACAAGTTTTTTCAAGCATTGAATATCGAGATTCACATTCAGTAAATTTCTTACTCAAGTAGTAGATCGCATGCTCTTTCCTTCCTGTCTCGTCGTGTTGACCGAGAACACAACCCATACTTCCCTCAAGAACTGTCAAATACATAATCAAGGGTCTCCCTGCCACTGGAGGTATCAGAATAGGAGGCTCCTGCAAATACTGCTTTATTTTATCGAACGCCTTTTGACAATTTTCGTTCCACGTTACAGCTTGATCTTTCTTCAACAGCTTGAACAATGGCTCACACGTAGCAGTTAGGTGAGATATGAACCGAGCGATGTAGTTCAACCTCCCTAAAAACCCGCGCACCTCTTTCTCTGTTTTAGGCGTCGGCATCTCTTGTATTGCTTTTATTTTTGCAGGATCGACCTCTATTCCTTTTTCGCTTACGATAAACCCCAGCAGTTTACCCGATCTCACCCCGAAGGTGCATTTGTTAGGGTTCAGTCTCAGCCTGAACTTCCTAAGCCTTTTGAATAACTTCAGCAGATTCACCAGATGCTCTTCCTCCGTCTGGGATTTGGCAATCATATCGTCAACATAAACTTCGATCTCTTTATGCATCATATCATGAAAAAGAGTCGTCATTGCACGCTGATACGTTGCCCCAGCATTCTTCAATCCGAAGGGCATCACTTTGTAACAAAATGTTCCCCAAGGCGTAATGAAAGTAGTCTTCTCCATGTCCTCTGGCGCCATTTTAATCTGATTATAGCCCGAGAAGCCATCCATGAAGGAGAATACGGAGTATTGAGGAGTGTTGTCAACTAGCACGTCGATATGAGGAAGCGGAAAATCGTCTTTTGGGCTCGCTTTATTTAAGTCACGGTAATCTACGCACATTCTCACTTTACCGTCTTTCTTGGGCACTGGTACAATGTTAGCGACCCATGAGGGATATTTTGTAACAGCCAGGAAACCAGCATCCCACTGTTTTTGAACCTCTTCTTTAATCTTCACTGCCATATCGGGTCTAGTTCTGCGAAGCTTTTGCTTGAACGGCGGGCATTCTTCTTTCAACGGCAGACGGTGCACAACCATATCTGTATCGAGCCCTGGCATGTCTTCATACGACCAAGCGAACACATCACTATACTCTCTGAGCATTTCAACCAGTCTTCACTTGACGTCGCTCTGCAGCGCGGCTCCTATGCGGATATTCTTTTCAACCCCTTCCGACCCCAAGTTAATAATTTCGATGACCTCTTCGTGAGGCAGAATGACATGTTCTTCTTGCTTCACCAACCAAGACAATTCTTCAGGAACGTCACCATCTTCAACAATCTCCTCTTCGGCCTGAAATATCGGGTGTTCAAAGTCGGGACGAGTCATAGGTGGTTCAAGGATGTCATCTGAAAATGTTATCCTGCAAAAATAATGGTTAAATACTTCAAAATGCGTATGAAGCGAATAACCTCGTTGCCATTTTATTGAAAAATACAAAACAAGAAAAACAGAGAGCGCAATATTTGCACATGAAAAAACGCCTTTTATTTAATGATAAACACGCAATGTTCATAACAGCACAGCCCTAAGCAAATCATGATGCCCCGGGCAAGACATCAGATTGTTCAACAATTAAAAAAAACAAAGCATTACTGTTTAAGAGTCACAGGAACAGTCTCCTGAATAGACCAGTTGCACAATCCCTGTCCTGGCGTGCTTGGCTGAATCCAGGCATCCATATCACAATCGCTGTCTCCTTCGTCGGACTCTGAAGCAGCGTTGATGGTCTCCTGACATACTCCACCAGCAGTGATAGTTATTGGTCCTCTGAAACGGGGTGCCACCACAGCAGGTGTTGATGACGACGGTTGATACCCCAGCCCGAACCGGTCCATCTTCACAGGAATATCCAGCACTTTGCCCCAACCCTTTGTCTCACCAGTCTCTACTAGAGCTTGAGCTTCTTTATATGATGAGACGGCTATCTCCGACGCTTTGCTCGGCCCGGGACCTTTGTCCTTGATGCGCAACCCTTCAAATGCCTGGCACGGTGTTTCGTGGATCTCTCCGTCAACCTCCACATATTTAAATGATGACAGATGGCTGACCAGGATGTCTTCTTCTCCGCAGACTGTGACCACGCTGTCACCCACCATATATTTCAACTTTTGATGCAAGGTAGACGTGACTGCCCCAGCCCCATGGATCCAGGGTCTCCCGAGAAGGCAGCTATATGCAGGCTGGATGTCCATGATATAAAATTCAGTTGCGAAAACCTCCGGCCCCATCTGTAGAGGCAATGTTATAGATCCAAAAACTGTTCTTCGCGTGCCATCAAACGCCCTAACCACCAAGTCACTAGGCGTGCACAGGATTCCCCTGACATCTAGTTTCATCATCGCTTTCTTGGGCAGCACGTTTAAAGACGATCCGGTATCGACCAGCACGTGAGACATGACTGACCCTCTACACTCGACAGATACGTGCAGCGCCATATTATGCTCCCTCCCTTTCGGGGTTAAATCGAAGTCTGTAAAGCCCAAGCTATGGCCTGCATTTACATGTGCCAACACTCCCTCCAGCTGATTCACGGAAACATCTTGGGGTACGAAGGAAGTATCCAAGACTTTCAACAGTGCATTTCTGTGCGCTTCAGAACATAATAGCAACGACAATATAGATATCTTTGAAGGCGTCTGTTGCAGATGCTCCACGATCTTATAATCACTTTTTCGAATCAAGCGCATGAACTCTTCTACATCTTTCGATGCCGCTTCTTTTCCATTCCCCTGCACTGGGACATTCTCAACCATCTTTCCCTTTCCCTTCGCCAGTCTTTCGGCCTCTACCTCAGGCGATATGAAGATCCTCCCACTCCTTGTCATACCTCCGGTACCAACAACATTGTCTACGGTCTCGGCTGGCTGCTTATTAACATCAATCTTTATTCCGTCGCAATACACTTCCAACCCATATGACCATGGGACTGCCTTTGTGCTCTCGTATGGGATTGGTCCGGCCTTAGTGATGGTGATCGGCGGTCGTTGGGCCGGTGCTGTTATAGTGATTGTCTTTCGAGGAATCGTCACAGTGGCCACATCACTTTGATTATCTGCTGATGCCCCTGCAGGCTCTTCGATTGCTGCTCGGTAAAATTGCAATGTGCCGCCATCTATTAAAGCCTGAACACCTTTCTTCAAATCATCACACCCCCCAGCTAGGGTCCAACATTCCAAGCAGTACTCGTCACAACCTGGATAGACACCCCCTTGCAATAATCTGCTTTTTATCTCGCTCAGCGGCGTCTTTAAATCGTCGACATTCATAATCAGATTCAACCCTTCCTCAGTCAAAACGGCGTTTGCCCCATGGTTAGGCATGGGCTTCTGCACTATGTTCGGACCCGCCGTTCCAAAATTGATAGCCTTACTATCCAATAGATCCTGCACAACATGCTTGAAAGCATGGCAACCCTCTACATCGTGGCCCGGGGCCCCAGAGTGGAATTCGCAGTGCCTGCTTGCATCATAACCATACGGAGGAGTTCCCGTTATAGGCGCCAGAGTTCTCTTCTCGACCAAGTTCAAACCCAACAGTGTCTGTAACAAATCTGCATACGTTGAAGGAGGCTTCTCAAACACTCTCCTTGGTTTACCCCCCTGGAATCTGCGTTGGGCAGGCTGTGCCCCCTGCTGTGGTTGCTGCTGTTGTTGCTGTTGTTGCATTGGCTGTTGCTGAAACGGTTGTTGCTGAAACGGAATAGTAACACTTGCCACCTGCTGCGGCTGATTATACTGGTTTCGACCTCTGCCTCGGCCCCCAAACATTGCGCTTGCATCGCCCTGACGGCGCCCACCAAAAGCCTTTCTATTACTGCCAGATGAGGTGGATTCCTCAGCTTGGAATCTTCCCTGCTTAATGTTGCTTTCAATCTTTTCTCCCATCAGAATTAAGTCTGAGAAACTGGCCAAAGAGGTGTGAAACAACTTGTCATAAAACATGTCGGTGAATGTTCCAATGAACATGTCATTCATTTCCTTGTCCTCTAGAGGAGGACGGACCCTAGCAGCCATGTCGCGCCATCTTTGCGCATACTCTTTAAAGCTCTCACCCTTCTTCTGAGATAACCCTTGCAATTGGACCCGGTTGGGTGCCAAGTCGCTGTTATACTTATAGTGAGCTACAAATGCCTCTGCGAGCTGCTTCCATGTCTTTATATTAGTTGGTTCCAATCCCATATACCACTCGAGGGAAGGACCTGACAAGCTATCTTGAAAGAAATGCATTAGCATCCTTTCATCAGTTGAATACGCAGACATTCTTCGGTAATATGACCGCACATGCACTTTTGGACAGGTGTCCCCTTTATACTTATCAAATGTAGGAGCTTTTAATTTGATTGGCACCCTCAAGCCAGGTACCAGACCCATTGTTGACATGTCTAAGCCCACAGCACTTTGATTTACGACCCCCCTCATCTGCTCTTCCAGCATTCTGATCCTCTGGGAGTCATCCATCGGCCCTTCGAAACCTCCATCGGAGAAAGCGTCCTCCTGCTGATCCTCTTGCCACATACCATTCCCAGCTCCATACCCATCGTATCCGTTGTTACGACCAACTCTAATCTGATTCATTATTGGGCCTCGCCCTCTGTTGTCGTATCCCGGAGCAACTCCAGCATGTCCAAAAGTCGTCAACCCAGCGCCATTTCCATTTCCGAATCCTCCGTAACCCTGATTAGTCATACCAAAACCGTCCTGCCCAAAGCCTTGAGCATTGAAACCATATTTCCCAGTATTATCGAATCCCTGGTCATTGAAACCGAATCCAGCATTACCGAAGCTGTTGCCTCCCATATTATCACCCAAGTTGACATCACCAAGCCCAACGTTATGGACAACAGTCTCGTTCCCAACTCCAACGTTACCGTTTCCAGCAGCAGTAGCGTTGTTGACATTGGCAGCAGGTATATTGACTACAGGTGGAGCCACTGGTGTGGGAGTACCATCCCCATAAACAGTGTCGACTCGCACAGACTGATGATCCTCATTCCCATGCCCAGAATTCCTTTCCAACAGAGGCTGCACCATGGCTTGCAAATTCTCCTGACCCTTTGCAATAGTCTCCATGGTCTGCATGAAGAGCGCTAGCTTCTCGCGCATATCTTGCATCTCGTTCTGCATTTGATCCATGATTCTTCGACAATTGGTGCGAGTGGAGTATCGGTGTGGGCGCTGATCTTCAATCCTGAAAAGACCTGATACAGAGCAAGGAATAAGATACCATTCAGTAATCACCTGTAATGCAATATGAATATGAATGTAATGCAATGTGTCTGTGCATTAGGGGATGGCATTCCCCGGTTCTAGTGCGAAGGTGCCAGTGCAGTGACAGTGCTAGCAATACGAAGATCGGAGCCGAATCATAGAAAGCCTCATACATTGCAGAGAAAACCATTAAGCCAAGAATACAATATCACTGAGTATAATAAGAAGGCATGACCTCAACCAACAATCCTGGTGATGGTCAGCGCTATGCAAATAAAGCATCAATACATGAAATGATCAAACACACTCATAAGCCTGATACTCTTCTAGTAACTTCTTGGTCTCTGGATGACTTGGTCGGGTAAGCAGACCCTCAACAAGTTGGTTTCTTCTCTTGAGAACACGTCGCACGTCGCCAGCAGTTTCTTCCCATGCCCCTTCTCCGAAGCGATCCTCTAGCTTCCGCTTCTGAGACACAGCTTCGTTCCTGCCTTCGATGGCCTTGTTTAATGCATTCTGGAGACTATACCTGGTCATCACCTCTTCTTCGTACTTCTTAATGCTAGCTGTCACACCCTCATTTTCACCGTTAGCCTTTTATACCCTACATTCGGCATATCATACATCATTCTATTGTGTATCGAGCATGCGGGTTCACAAGGTACGAACTAGGCCATTTGGTTGTAACTTGTCTATTTTCGGACTACATGAAAAAAGGTTCATCACCTAAGGTTTGATCTGAGGAAAAATTCTACTCATGAAAATTTTGGCAAGGGGAAGTTACTTGACAAAATACAAGGATATTCAAGATAAATATTAATAGACATGAATGCTAGACCAAATCCAAAGCTCCTTCATACATGTTTATTTTTATGGCATAAGTGGAGTGCAAATTATTAAGGCATGAATCAAGATCATCAATGCATAATTCAAGATTTCATTTTTAAGCACATGAGGGAATCCATCATCCAAAATTCAAGATTCATGAATGGAGATAAAAATAATACTAAGAGGAATTTTGTGACATTACAATCATGTAATTTGTTACAAAAATTCCAACTCTAGATAATGTTTAGAAATTAATCTATTTCTAAATCTTCATTCAAGTCTTTAATCAAATCTATGATATGGTACTCTTCATACTACACCATTTTTTTTTCATGTGCTACATTATGCTCACAAACATTCAAGAAATATGCAAGAATTAAATCAACATTGGAATGTTTATGGGCCAAGATTATGCATGTTCAATCATAGGCAAAACAGCCCCATGCAAGAGTTGAAGAATTACTACATGTCACAAAATCAAGAGGACAACATGTACTATGTTACAAGATCATTTTTTATGTCACAAAGTCAAGGAAATAGCATGCAAATGATATATTTACTTGCTAAATATCAGTTTGCAAATGCTGTCAAAGAGTTGTAACAATTGGCTACATGGCAAGATACAAAGCAATACCATCCAAGAGACTAATGGGCAAAAAGAGGGATAGTAGTATAGTATGCTACAGCAGAAAAAATGCAGCAAGTCATACTAGAAATAGAAGGGAAAAGTGGGGCTGCACAAAAGGAAGAAAAAGGCATTGCCAAGAATGGAAAGTTGGTGATGAAAAGGTGTGCAAAGTGTGTGGCTTTAGGACAGCAGAAAAAGTTGACAGAAAAGGTGGAAAATGGGCTGCAAGCAAGCATAGAAAACATAGTATTCCTTACTATCAAAACAGAACAGAACACAAGAAGCAAGCAGAGTAGAGACTACACATAGAGAGCAAAGAGTAAGAGCAAAAAACCAGAAAATAGTTAGCAAGAAACCCCCAAAAAACAGAAAAAAAGAGAGTGAGATAGAGACACAAGAGGATCATTGAGAAACCAAACCTTCATAACATAGAGTGAAGAGGGGAGAGCACATCCAACAAAGGTCATTGGAGTACTTGCAAGAAGGATAGAAAGCTCTTGGTATCCATTTCTTCAAATCTTTCTCTTTTTATTCTTTGCTTTTATATTCATTTCATTCACTCTTTTATGTGTTGTTGAACTGTATATCATGTAAAATCCCCTAAGGGACTAAGAAACCATCCTCAAGGAACCACAAAAACGAAACGAAAACATAAAAAAAATGTGAGATTTCGACCTGGACCAGCAACACGGGCCGTGTCACACGACACGGCCGACCGTGTCACGCTACTGTATGAAGTTTTTTTCCCCAGGCCTTGCAACACGGGCCATATCACACAACACGGCCGGGCGTGTTACATCACTGTTTCAACTTTTTTCACCCGTGTCACACCACTGTTTCCTCCATATTTTTTTACCGGTTTTACCTTCGTGCCATTTTTTTTGTGTGTCTCGATTTTTTTGAGCCGTGTGGCTTATGTTTGTATGATGTTTGTATGTGAATATTGTTATGGCCCTTGTTGACCTTTGTTTCCAAAAACTATTTTTAAAAGTAAACTCTCGATTTTATCGAGCCATTTTTGACCATGTAAGTCGGATGCCTTGTGCACCGCCATCGACCTAAATCGCATCACTTCAAATATCTTTACAAGCAATAAATCTTGATCCAACATCAAGTGTTTCTCTTTTCGCATAAAAATACAAAAAAAACACAATAAAATATATGATTGGAATTATGCACCATGAACTTTAAAGTGGTGGAGAAGGAATGAGAATGGAACCCTCCTACACTCATTCCGAATGTTTCGAATACAAGGCGCTCGACTTGGTTATTCGAGACATTCATCTCTATCCAAAGTCTTTTGTATAATCCTAGTCAAGAACACATTTTCTTCAAAAAAAAAACTAAAAACAACATCAACTCATCAAACTATTTTTGCCTTAGGGCGTCAATCCAAAAAAAAAAACCTTTTTCAAGGTATAAAATCAACCAACAAACAACAATTTCATAAAGCCTCCGAACTACGGAGCTCTGATTCTTCACTTCTTTTAAGTGAGGATACGTAGGCACAAGGGCCACAATCCTTGGCGAGCATTAAAATAAATAAACCAATCCCTCTTTTCCTTAAACAAGCAAACTTTTAGAATAAAACACCCATTCACGCGAAATAACCTAGGAGGTTCCCATCGAGTACGATGGATGCGAGGGGGTGCTAATACCTTCCCCTCGCATAACCGACTCCCGAACCCTAAGACCTGGTTGCGATGACCACGCTCTTTTCCCAAAGGTTTTATCGCTATTTCCCTTTCCCCCCGTGGGATAAATAAAATCCGGTGGCGACTCTGTGTCATTTTTCGCGTAGCGACACTAGCCTTCAACTGCTCATCGAGGTCGGAAATTTGCTGCTTCAACTTATCTTCCCTCTTTTTATTGTTGGTGAGCGTAGCATTCCAAGTCTTGTTGCAAGAAGAGATTTCCCGGTGTGCGGCGTCGAGTGCTTTCTTTTTGGATTCCAACATGTCATGGGAGCTTCTGAACTCTTGCCCCAGACGTTCGCGCTTCTTCTTCTCCTCAGTCAACTCAGCCCCTAGTCTGGTTACTAGCTCGATCTGCTGTTGGAAAGCATGCGCGGCCTTGTTTTTCTCACTGCGTATCTGAGCTAGCTCTTGCTCTAACCCTTCATTGATCTTCATCAAGGCTTCCTTTTCTTTCACCACTTGCTCGTAGGCCTCCCTAGTAACAGTGGTTGGCTCTTCCACCGGAATATGAACAGGGACTGGTGCATCTGGAAATGGCATCCGCAACTGTCTTGCTCTCTCCTGGATCCAAACTCTGTATGGCGCATATGCCTGACAATCATTCTTCCCCAACAGTGGTTTCCCTTTTCTGTTAATACGCATCCAGGCATGCCGAAGCTTGGCTAGTAACTCTCCACTCAAATCACCGGTGAAGTATAGAGATTCCTGTACTTCTTCCTCCTGAGGTGGGTTCTTCAACGCATATCCAAACTGGCGGACAAACAGAGATGGGTTGTAGTTGACACACCCTTTTCTCCCTATCAACGGAACATTAGGATACCCCGAACAACTGGAAATAAGCTCAGACCCCAACAAGTCTCGATCAAACCACTCAATGTCTTCGGAAGATAGCCTCATCATACGCTCTGGCCAGTCAGATGTAGTTGCACTATCCACAAAAGGTCCCTTCAAGGGAAGATGGCTCTTAAACCACATGTACAGCAAGGGCACGCAACAAGAGACATTCTTGCCTCTCCTGTTCTAATTTCTGTAGTGCATCGAATGATAGAATTCTCCGATCAAAGTGGGCACCAGGTTGCCAGCAGCAAACAGATGGAAAGCGTCCAAGTCCACAAAATTGGGTAAGTTGGGAAACAACAGTATTCCGTAAATGCATAGAGCCAAGATAGCATTGAAGACTACCCATCACCCATTCTTGGCGTAATCTTGAGCTTTGCCAACCAGAAAATCAAGGGAGAAACCTGGAACCCCTCGCCAAGAAGTCATCAACAGCTCAGAAGCATTCATGTGCAAGACCTTAGCTAGATCCTCCAACTTGGGCTCAGCGGCAGAGTGAATAAAAGGAACTGCATTCTGCACCGGAAGCTCAGTAAACTCCACATACTCCTCCATGGTGGGCCCCAAGATAAAATCAGCAAACGTGAAACACCTCAAAGCCGGGTCATAGAATTGCATCAGCGTATACAGCCCATTCAATTCATCATCAGTGGATTTGCGAACCAAACTCAACAGCCGTCCGTAACTCTGCCTGAAGCTTCTACGGACATCCTCATCAGCAAGAGAAATCAGACCCAGGAGGGGAGCAATATCAGGGATAGGTAGCTTATAGGCAACTGTCATCCTCAAACCAGCCATGATCAATACCCAGAAGTCCAGACACTAGAACCAGGGGATGTGCAAATGCACCTGCAACACAGACACACGTTAATGGGATGCAATGATAGTGATTATGCAAATAATGCAATGCAAGCAACATGCAACAGGGACCAAGTGTTGTAGCTGAGAAGCCTGAACCATATCAACAGTCTCAAACCCTGGTCTCAGATAGACCTCATACAAAGCTCCAATACTGGTCTCTGATAGACCCATAACATAACTCTGACTGGTCTCTGACAGACCTCCTATCATAACTCCAACTGGTCTCTGACAGACCTCAGAACTCTTCAACTGGTCTCTGACAGACCTCAGAACTCTCCAACTGGTCTCTGACAGACCTCAGAACTCTCCAACTGGTCTCTGACAGACCTCAGAACTCTCCATAAATACCCAGGATCTCAGATCAAGAAATGACCGGTATCTGAAGGTCTAGTTACCTGCATAACCCCAAAACCCTCTCACAGGTAGGTGTCCTAGTAACTGACAAAGGTATGGCATCCTATGCGGTCGTCGGCGTCACAGACTTTCAGGATTGATGATACGATTCCCAAAAGGAGTGGCATCATCATATCCTGAAGAGGCCTCACTTAGCCAACTTCCAAATGATCGGTTCCCAGAGTCGACAATCCAACTAACCAGCAACCCGAGCCACCCAAAGGGCAGGACAGGAGGCCAACCAGAAGAACCTCGTCTGAGTGTAGATTTCGCGGGACACTAGGACATGCAAAGCACGTGCGCGCCCATTAATCTCTACTCTAAGTCTAGGTGCACTCAAGCCCAGGTCCGACTTATCTCTCAATCATAGAACCACCCGTCACACCCCAAATACAGCAATAATATCAATAATATAATGCTGAAAATAAACGACAAAAATATAAATCCATACAAAATCCTCGACGGGAAAACAAGCGCTAGGATTGACTCTCTTAAGGGACGTTGGATCCCAAATGCATAAGGAACTATCGCAGTCCTTAGCAGCCAGGGGACGTTGGATCCCCAGCAGAGTCGCCAGTTGTCGCTACTGCGAAAATCGGCGCCGGCTGAACAGAAGATTCGTCACCGTGCGTTATTTATCCCACAGAAGGGAAAGGGAACGCTCAGAGTAAACCTAACGCAAAACCGGGAAACGTATGGTCATCGCAACCAAATCCTGGGTTCGGGAGTCGGTTACGCAAGGGGAAGGTATTAGCACCCCTCACGTCCGTCGTACTCGACGGGATCCACGCTTGTTTTCGGGTATGGATTGTTATTTCTATCTAAACTAAAGGTCGGGGGTTAAAAGAAAATAAAATGACTCGGCAAAGTATCGCACTTTATGCCTACGTATTCCCGTCTGAAACGAGAAATCAGAGTCAACGTAGTTCGCCTACCTACGGGAAAGGAGGGGAAGGTTGCTCGCTAGGATATCGCATCCTATGCCTACGTACTTCCACACAGTACGGAAGATCAGAGCAAACGTAGTTTGGGCCACGTACGACACAAGTCTGTCTTGATTGTTTTTATTCCTTCTGAAAAAGGTTTTTCTGATTAACAGTCCCAGCGGACAAAAATGACGTTTTGATGAGTTCACATTCTTTTACGGAAGAAGTGTCTTTTATTGTGTTTGAAATATTTATTGTGTTTTTCTGTTTGTTTTGAGGGAGAAGAGACAGAACTCTAACCTACGGTTGAAAAGGGAATCAAACTAACCTAATGTTATCATGCATGGGTTAGGACCTAATGTCTATCATGCTCCTCTCTTGCGCAGAGAGAAACAGAGATCCTAAGGGAATAGACGGAAACAGAAACAATAGCATATATACAGTAAAGCAGTAAAATGCATGGATGCAACAATACAAGCGAGGCAAGGGAGTCCCACTCAACCTCGAACCTAGAAAACAATAGGCAAAAGTGAACAGGATTCACTTTCAACCTAACAGGTTAAACAGCAAGCAATACAGTCAGGGAAAACCAATCAATACATCAAGAATGAACAGCTAAAAATAAACAGCCACAGCAGCTCTGCATCAACATATGTCTTTAAGTCATCATCATCTGTCCTCCAGCTTCAAGCAAGCCTCAGTCTTTATCTTCAATCCTTCAAGCAAGGTCTCTGATTATCAGTCTTCCATCTGCAATGGCTTTTCTTCAAGTCTCAATCTCCAAGATGAACATCAATCACAAGAGTGAATTGGGTGTTAAGCAATTAGTTGACCACCAAAGGTGGCAAACAGACTGCTAACAACACATAGAATATTTCTCTCAAGAGTTATATCTCTTAGACACTATCACCAAGCCTTCCAAAGGAAGGGGGTGAGTGTCTTAGAGAGACTCTGCATCACAGAGAGGGATGGAGGCAATCAAGACCTTCCATGTTTGAGAATCAAGTTTACTACTCTAGAGCTCTGCCTAGCTCCTAAACCCTATATCCTCAACAGCTGCCAGCAAAGGACTCTCCTCATCAACTCTGGAAGTTGGACTTCAATCATCTGATCTCCAATGGTCTTCATCATCAAAGGTCTTCAGCTCTCCCAATCCCCAAGCAAACCCAATACCCCACACAGACAAATGAAATAACCCTAGAGAGGGCACACCACACAGTCAAACAAATACAGACAGTATATTAATAGCAGTAGGGGAATCCTAATAATTTCTAAGGGATCTATTAACTACCCATAATCCCTATAGTCCCATACCCCAAAGGTTCAATCTCTAACTCCTAAGGGAAATGAACTAATTCACCTATGTTATCTCCTAAACCCTAGTTTTGATCATGTTATTCACACCTAAACAAATCACCTCAAATTAAGTTCTAAAATTGTGAATTAAATTTTATATACAAGCTAACATTCTATACTAATCAACCTAAAAATAATGAATCAAAAATATAAAAGCATTTAATCAAACTAAAATCACCAAATTCATGCATTAAACTAAACATTATTTAATCCTATTTAAAAGAAAAATATGCCAAAAATATAAAAACAAAATGAAATATTAATTTTTTTGAATGATATTTTTCTTGACAAAATTATGAACAATATGCAAAAAGAACCAATTAAAATCATGCATTTTCCAATTTTTTATGATTTTCCAAAGAATTAAAATTTTTGAAAGAAATTAAAATGGAATTAATTTGGCTGAGGGGTGCATCAAGTAGTAAAACCAGTTAAAAAAGAGAAACGGGCCCAGACTGGGGGGGCGCGCATAGCAAGCGCGTCTGGGCCCAATGCAAACAGAAAACATAACAAAAAAAAAACCCTGAACGGTGCAGTTAGCAAGATTTCCAGTTCAAATCTCGTTGGGCCTGATATGAGGGGGTAGCATTAGCAACAATATTTGAGCCCAGTCTGAAGAACTTTAATGAAACGGTGCGTAGCACCTTTTGAAACTCCCTCCGTTTTCAGTTAAATCACAGCCATTGGATTGCATCCCAAGTCCAAGTCAAACCCTGGATCGTGTGGCTCTCGCTTCGTCTTCAACCTTAGAAACCCTAGGGTTTCTGAAACTCTCCTCTCCCATGCACGAGTTCACCACCTCTGTTCTCCCTTGTCTATCCATGAAATCACATGATTCAAAGAGCAAAGTTGCTCTGATTCTTCCCCTCTACACAGCCATACCAACCATTTCTCCTAAAACTCAACCACAAATCAAACCCGATAGGTGCAACATTCGGATTCCACCATTTCACCTGATATCAACCTTGAGAATTCTTGCTAAATTCTATCCTATCATAATCTACATCTCATGCTGAGTACTCTGAGCCATTTATTCAAGATTGTAGTGCCATATCCTTGATGTTATAAGCTCTAACAGTTTTGGTACACCACTAACAACCTCCATGAAACTTCTCCAAACTTTGTGAAATCAATCCTCTAACCTATCCTAACAGTTCTATACTAACAATTCCCTATGATTCTAACTAAATCATGCAATTCGAATGAGAGAACCAACCTGGTATGATGATGAAAACAGCTATGGAAATCCTTGGATTTGATGCTTGCAATGATCTGAACTTGATCCACACACTCAAATCTTGATTCTGTATGCAAAGATTCTTGCTCCAATGCCTTGAAACTTTGTAACCACTTCTTCTTGCACCTTGAATGATGAAGATGGATGGCACGATTCTTGCTCAATTCAACCAAATCTTTGATGGAATTCTGATCTATGAAGGATGTTGATGATGATCCAATCAAGAAATGTGGAAATTGGTAGAGATTTTGTGAAGTTTGAGAGGTTTTGCAAAAATGGAAGAATTGTGTATAACTTGTGTTTTGATCACAATGATTTACCAACCATGGCATGAAGCTCTTCAATTCAATATATAGGTGAGAATAGAAAGTCCTAGAACCTTGGAGAAACTTCCCATGCACACTTTCCCTTGGATTTGGATTATGTAACTTCTTTTGTAAGTAACCATGCATAACTTTCAATTCTTGAACCAAACTCAAAATTCTACTTTTGCCAATGTTCTTAAAACATTTTTTCCAATCAAAATGACCTATAATTTCATCCCATTTGTCCAAATTATGAAAAATCTCCATTTTAGGTCATTTTTTATTCATTAAATTCACCAATTTTGAAACCTTGAGCTATGAGCCTTTCCAATCTTTCATGGTCACTTTTCTAGACTCAAAATGTCATTTGGAGAAAGTTTTATGTTGTGAAGTTTTCCATTTGAAGCTTCCTTGTATGAGTTTTGGGCATAGGCTTGAAATGACCTGTAATTCTCAGATGACCAAAATACCCTTTGCTTGCCAAGACCATAAGTAGAGTTCCACAAATCATATGAAGGCATACCATACCATTCTAGAAATCTAAGACAATGAGGAACAACTCTTAGGTTGACCAGAAATTCATTTGAAATCTCATTGAGGGGTAAAAGTTGCTTGGAAGACAAGTAACTTTCATAGACAAAATTTCAGATACCTCAGATGACCTGTAACTTGCAAGGACCATAACTTGAGTTCTATAAATCTCCTTGATGTCTTCCACCACTCAAATTAAAGGTCTTGAGATCGTCTACAAGTTTCATGTTGACCAAGGATCCATTTGAAGCTTTCATTTTGACTTATCTTGCTTGGAAATTTGACCTAAATCAGGGGATTTTACACAGAAACCCTATATTAGAAACTCCTCTTCTCCTTGATTTCTCTTGATTTCTTCTTGGCACAACACGATATCCTTCTATACATGCCAAATGATGAACCCAACATCTCTCCAATAGACCTTGATGCCTTTCAATCAATCAATTGACCTAGAGTTGACCTAGAGTTGACCCAGATGAAACCCTAGTTGACTGTCTTCAACTGCAACTCTTGTGACTACACTAATGACTTGTCTCCTTCTTCAAATGACTTTCTAAGTCCTCTATGATGTCTAGATACTCTCCATGCTCAGCCCACAGCTCACAATTTCTTTGATGATCCCCAGATACCCTCAGATAGGAGATAGATGCACTGCTTGATCCACAAACTTCTTTAGCTTTCCAATTCTTTCTGATGGCTTGAATGAGATTGAATTAGAACAATAACTTCTTGATAGGCTCATAGGGATGAGAATGGTACTTGGTCCCTTGTTGGATGACTTGCCATGCTATGCTATGCAGATGATTAGACTATGTACATGACTCTATATGCAAAAGCTAATGCAATTGAAACATAAACCAAATGAAATAGGTTGAGAAAATTTCAGGGTGCAACACTGAGGTATTTGATGTAGTGTTCTACATTATGGACATTCAGCCTGCCTATAGCTATTTGTTGGACCATCCACGAATTCACTCAGCCGGAGCTGTTACATCCATGCTGCATCAGAAGCTCAAGTATATGGTTGGTGGCAACGTTGTCACAGTATGCGGAGAAGAGGACATAATGATCAGTCACTTGTCTTCTTTCAAATATGTTGAGGTGGATGGAGAAATCCATGAGACTCTATGCCAAGCTTTTGAAGCTATTCAGGTTAAAGACAAATCTCCTGTTATGAGCAAAGCGCTGGAAGTGGTCATGTCGTCTTTTAAGGAGGCCCAAGTAGTAGTACAGGCTAGGGCAACGCAGGGATGGGGTCAAGTGCTGGAGATCCCCAATAAGCAGGATAAGTTTGGTTTGGGATACCGCCCATCGTCTTCATCATCCTTGCAAAGCGCGCCGCATTACAAAGGGCTTGTCCAGTTTACTAGTGGGGGTGTTATCTTCGAGCAGATCAACGTCATCTCAGATGATGAAGAGGGGGACAACGACTGTGATATGGACGCTCGGATCAAGCCTTGCACTCTAGGACAGAGTCTGCACAACTGGTCTATCGAGGAATTCATTCAAGTGGCAACCGAACAATAATGATTTGTTTTTCCTGATTATTGTATAACCCTGTGTTCTACCTGGCGCATAGTGGTATTTTGTTTTAGGGCTTACTTGTTTATGCTTGAATATTGCTTTATCAATTAATCAAAGGGCGTTTTTCTCATTCAAATTTTGTGATCCTTGTCTTTCTTATTTTGTTTTTAACAATAAAATGGCAATGTAGTTTTGTGGTTGTTTTGCATATCATTTGAAGCATTTAATCATCATCATTGCAGGATTCACCTTGTAGATGACACCAATCCAGAACCTTCTATGACTCGCTTCGACTTTGATCGCCTGATATTTCAAGCTGAAAAAGAGATTGATAAGGATGAAGACTTGCCAAAAGAGCTAGCCAGACTCTTGAAACAAGAAGAGAAGATCATTCTTCCTCATCAGGAAGAGATTGAGGTCATCAATTTGGGTTCTTAAGAAGTTGTCAGAAATGTCAGAATAGGGGTTGCGCTGCAGAGTGGCATCAAGAAAAGACTAATTGAGATGCTTCAAGAGTATAGTGACATCTTTGCTTGGTCCTATGAAGATATGCTCGGGCTTGACACAGACATTGTGGTTCATCGGTTGATGTTGCGTGAAGAGTGTCCACCGGTCAAGCAGAAGCTTAGAAGGACAAGATCAGACATGGCTGTAAAAATCAAAGAGGAAGTCTAGAAGTAGTTGGACGCAGGATTTTTAGCCATGACAACTTACCCTCCGTGGGTCGCCAACATCGTACCTATACCAAAGAAGGACGGTAAGGTACGAATGTGTGTTGATTATAGAGATTTGAATAAGGCGAGCCCAAAGGATGATTTCCCGCTCCCTCACATTGACGTGTTAGTTGACAATACTGCTCAGTTCTCCGTGTTTTCCTTCATAGACGGTTTTTCGGGCTATAATCAGATTTAAATGGCACCAGAGGATATGGAGAAAACGATGTTTATCACGCCGTGGGGGACGTTCTGTTACAAGGTAATGCCTTTTGGGTTGAAAAACGCAGGGGCAACCTACCAGCGGGCAATGGTGACTCTCTTTCATGATATGATTCATCATGAGAGTGAAGTATATGTTGATGACATGATTGTGAAGTCCCAAACAGAGGAGGAGCATCTAGTCAATTTGTTGAAATTGTTTGAGTGGCTCAAGAAATTCAGGTTGAGGTTGAATCCTAATAAGTGTACCTTCGAGGTAAGATCAGGAAAGCTACTGGGGTTTATCGTCAGTGAAAAAGGAATCGAGGTAGATCCTACAAAGATAAAAGCTATACAAGATCATATGCCAGCATCGAAAATAGAAAAAAAGGTTCGTGGTTTCTTGGGGAGATTAAAATACATTGCTCGGTTCATATCTCATCTCACAGCCACGTGTGAACCAATGTTCAAATTGCTAAAGAAAGATCAGGCGGTCGTCTTGAATGAAAATTGTCAAAAAGCATTTGATAAGATAAAAGAATATTTGCAGGAACCTTCGATACTGATACCTCCAGTAGCTGGGAGACCTTTGATAATGTATCTAACGGTTCTTGAGAGCAGTATGGGTTGTGTTCTCGGTCAACACGACGAGACTGGTAGAAAAGAGCATGCGATTTACTATCTGAGTAAAAAGTTCACTGACTGTGAGTCTCGTTACACAATGCTTGAGAAAACATGTTATGTACTCGCTTGGGCTGCCAAACGTTTGAGACAGTACATGATGAATCACACAACCATGCTGATTTCGAAGATGGATCCGATTAAATACGTCTTTGAAAAATAAGCACTTTCAGGGAGAATCTCCAGATGGCAGATGGTACTGACAGAGTACGATATCCAATATGTTTCTCAAAAAGCGATCAAGGGAAGTGTTCTGTCAGAGTACCTTGCTGAGCAGCCAATTGATGATTATCAACCGATGAAATTTGAATTTCCTGACGAAGACATCATGTTTTTAAAGATGAAAGACTATGATGAGCCATTACCCGATGAAGGTTCGGAGAAGGGTTCTCAATGGCAGATGATATTTGACGGTGCAGTTAACTCGTATGGTAGTGGAATTGGGGAAATTATCACGACTCCTCATGGATCTCATATCCCCTTCACTACTAGGTTAACTTTTCCTTGTACCAAAAATGAAGCCGAGTACGAAGCGTGCATCATGGGTCTGGAAGAAGCTATTGATCTAAGGATCAAGAATTTGGATGTATATGGCGATTCAGCGCTAGTTGTTAACCAGATCAAGGGAGAATGGGAAACTCGTCAGCCTAATCTGATTCCTTACATGAATTATTTAAGGAGGTTGTTACCTTTCTTTGACAAGGTAGAGTTTCACCATGTGCCGTGAGCGGAGAATCAAATGGCAGACGCTCTGGCAACGCTATCTTCGATTTACAAGGTGAACTATTGGAATGATGCTCCAAGAATAGTCATCTCTCGCCTTGATAGGCCCGCTTTCGTATTCGCCATTGAGGAAGCTGCTGATGGCAAGCCGTGGTTTTATGACATCTAGAATTTCCTTAAGAACCAATAGTATCCGCTAGGGGCGTCGACCCGGGATAAGAAGACTCTGAGGAGATTGTCTGGCAACTTTTATCTGAACCAAGATGGTGTGCTTTACAAGAGAAATTATTACTTGGTGTTATTAAGATGCATGGATGAAAACAAATCAAATCTGCTTATGGAAGAGGTCCACGAGGGTACTTTTGGTATATATGCTGGCGGGCATGCCATGTCTCGGAAGCTGTTGCGAGCAGGGTATTATTGGATGGCAATGGAATCAGGTTGTTTCAAATTTGCGAAGAAGTGCCATAAATGCTAGATTTATGCAGACAAGGTTCATGTGTCGCCGAGCCCGTTGAATGTTATGGCGTCCCCGTGGCCTTTCTCCATGTGGGGCATTGACATGATTGGCAAGATTGAGCCAGCCGCATCTAATAGACATCATTTCATCCTGGTAGCCATTGATTACTTCACGAAATGGGTAGAAGCAGCTTTGTATTCTAATGTCACTAAGTAAGTGGTAGCCCGGTTCATAAAGAAGGACATCACCTGTCGCTATAGAGTGCTTGAACGAATCATTACTGACAATGGTTCAAATCTGAACAATAAGATGATGAAGGAATTGTGCCAGAATTTCAAAATCGAACATCACAACTCGTCGCCCTATCGGTCAAAGATGAACGGAGTTGTTGAAGCGGCTAATAAGAACATCAAGAAGATAGTGCAAAAGATGGTTGAGACCTACAAGGATTGGCATGAGATGTTGCCCTTTGCTTTGCATGGTTATCGTACTACGGTACACACATCAACTGGGGAAACTCCTTTCTCGCTAGTGTATGGTATGGAAGTTGTCCTAGCATTGGAATTCGAGATTCCTTCTTTGAGAGTTCTGGTCGACGTCAAGCTCGATGAGGCAGAATGGATAAAGAACAGATTGAATTAGCTTAGCCTGATGGATGAGAAACGGCTAGTGTCTATTGCATATGGTCAGTTGTATCAGAGTCAGATGAAGAAAGCTTTCAACAAGAAGGTGCGCCCTCAAAGCTTTCAGACGGGCGATCTTGTGCTGAAAAAGATTCTCCCCCCACAATCAGATCACAGGGGCAAATGGACTCCCAACTATGAAGGTTCATACGTTGTTTGAAAGGTTTTCTCTGAAGGAGCCTTATTATTGTCCTCCATGGATGGTGAGGATTTTACATCCCCTATGAATGCATACGCAGTTAAGAAATACTTTGCTTAAAGAGACCCGCTGGAAAGAAAAAATAATATCCAGGAAAAAAATGGGGCATCCCGGCGAACCATAAAAAGAATGGGTTCAGGCAAAAATTAGGGATAAAAATGAAAAGATGTAAACACGCAAAGTTGAAAACCTAAAAAGGCGACTTTGGCAAAAAAGGGTGAAAATTCTGGCTTATCACACGATGGATGTTACAGTCAAGGTTATAACATCCACTGTGACATTGAATACAACAATGTATATTTGACAGTTATTAAAGCAGTAAATAACACATAGCAATCGATTACCCGGTTCAGTGTCAACAACACTTACATCTGGGGGCTACCAAGCCAGGGAGGAAATTCACTATTAGCAGTATCAATTCAGAGTTAAACCTCCAGTTTACACTCCTCACTTAATCACTACCCAATGACACTTCAGCCTAGAGACTCTCTAGTACCAGAGCATACCCACTCACTCCCCCACAATCACACAACAGTGATATCAAACAGTTTACACAATTTGGTATGAAGAGACACCTCATACACTTCTTGATCTTGCTTCAAAGCTTCAATCAAGAACCTCACACACTCTTGCTTCACAGCTTTGAGTGAGACACTGCCTATAATCTACCTAACCAAAGCAATCATCAAACAGACAATTACTTGGATTATAAGTATTCCTAAATTGACTTTTACACAAGTGAAGACTAGCCTACTTCACTTGCTTGGACTCTCTACTTTTTCACTCTCTATTCTTCTGTCAAGAATTGATTTTCTGAGTTGATTCTTCTTATATTTATAGCAACTGTAGTCCTTTGGGCCTTGGTGCATAAATTAGGTTTTATCCACAATAAAACCATCCTTCAGAATTTTGCACGTTTGCCACTTTAAACAGGCCTGTATTTGAACCCCTAGGGTGTCTAAAATATCTCCTGTATTCCAGATTGAGTTTCTGGTTTGTTTCCTTAATTATAGCTAGCAGAATAACAAACCTGTGCACTGATGTCACACGACCTATGTTATGACATCCAGCTTAACTTATAGTTAGCTGATTAAAACTTGTCCTGCACAGTCCACTTAATGAATGTAGAAACATCTAATATGACATTCATACATGTACTAAAGTTATGCCACAAAATGCAGCCAACCAAGAGCACTTACAAACTCCCCCTTTGGCAAATTTTTGGCTAAAACACTCTGTACTTACATCAGAGATTTAATCACAGCAGAAGACTTACCATTGACCTATCATAGGAAGGTTGCTCTTTACTCAAGCTCACAGAGTCCTTACAGTTGGCTTTCAGCCCTGTTAGCACTCTCTTAATTCATCATCTGATAGCACTCAATTCAGATGACACTCCCCCTCAACTGATGCACTCACCAGTTGAGTATTCTCTCTGCAGATTCAGCAATTCTGCATCCATCTAGTCTAAACTAGATGTCATGACATTCAGCAAGACATCCTGATGTCATAAATTTATGCTACTCCCCCTGCAGGGATGCATATGCTCTTATTCTGCTCTTACCTAGTCACAAACATATGCTAGCAGATATCCACAGAACTCCTAACTATCTTGTTAGGATCACATATGTTAATACCTAGTTCTATCATTCATTCCACACAGATTAGACATTCACAATCATCACAGCAACATAATTTTAACAGCCTAGGCAACTGTTATCACATATTCAGCAGCACCTGTTCTTGTTGTTGTACCTGTTGTTGCTCACTTTGTTATACCATATGCATACAATCACATCTGTCTGTTCTTGTACTTGTACCTGCTGTTATCTTACTCTCTGCTGTTGTACCTGCTGTTATCTTACTTTCTCTCCCCCTTTTTAGCCACAAATTCAGATCTAACTAACATTTAGCATAGATCAAAAGATTGTAACAGAACAAAGGTTTAGGGTACATTTGTTTTTGGGGAGACAAAACATACAGAGCTCATTCAGAGCATCTCAAATAAACTTCATGTTGTAACACTACAAGAAAAAAATTCAGCAACACTTGACAGCAGCACCCACCCTATCATCATTTTTCCTTTTCTTCACTTGAGCTGGACCTGTCTTCCTCAGTTTCTACATCTTTCTCTGAGTTATCAGCCATATCTTCTTCAGAACTTGATTTCACTTCCTCATCATTCTTGGTACTTTCTTTTTTAGTTCCTGAGTCTGGTGTCTGTTCATCATCCTCTTCTGCCCTAGCATTTGCACTATCCTCATGAAGGAACTCAGATTCTTCATGGAGCTCAAGTGATCTGATCAGGGCTTCAAGACTCTTCTTTCTTGCATCAATCTCCTCACATGTCTCCTTCAGCATTTGAATCACTTCAGATTTCTTTGAGGTAGGTTTTTCTTTGGATGTCTCAGTTGAAGACATAACAATGTCAGGAACATGAGTTCCTTGAAATAGCTTGTAATTGAAGAACAAGGGGTTTTCTCTCTTGCAGGCTATTTCACCCTCCTTGATGATGTTAGGATGTTGTTCACAAATGATGCTGCAGATAAGTGATGGAAAAGCTATAGGGCCCTTGACACTGTAGCTCCCTACTTGTTTCATGATCTGATCATAAATGACTACCCCATAGTTGAGGTTAGCCCTTGTTCCTACAGCATACAGGAACCTTCCTAGAATGGTTGCCACAGTTGTCTTGTGATTGGTAGGTACCCAGTTGGCAGCACCAATCTTATGCAGCATTGCATATTTCACACTCAATTTGCTAGCAACCAGTTTCCCTTTGGATGGCCAGTACTTCACTTGTTTTGCAATTATTTCGTTACAGATTTGATGGTCTGATGTAGTCAGTGCCTCCTGTCCTGCATTTGGTCTCCCCAAATAGTTATTTATGATGGTTGGTGAGAACTTGATACATTTTCCCCTCACAAACACTGTTCCATACTCACTTGATTTGTGATCAGCACATTTTTCAGATAAATTGACTATGAATTCTTTGACTAGAATTTCATAGCATGGAGACATTTGAGTCACTGTTCTTGTTAGGCCAGCTTCTTGTATGAGCTCCATGATCTGTTTGTTGTCAGGAACATTTTGGGCTATTTCTCTTTCTAGTGCCAGTCTCCTTTGGAGTACATACTTCCATCTGTTGGCACTGGAAGGGTAATGGAAGGAAATATTGTCAATTGCCACTTCAGGGACTTTATCAGAGACATCACAAGTAGCATCAGAATCAGAGTTCGAATCAGGAATGGTTTCAGCCTTCCTCTTCCTAGGGGTTACCTTGCTCCAACTCTTGGGGGGCCAAATTTAGGTCTTTTTGTTACCTCTTTCTTTGTAGGGTGATCATGCTCATCAGGTTTCTCAACTTCCTTTTCCTTTGGAGACACTTGATCAGCTACCTTTTTCCCTTTCCTCTTTCTTAATCTCTTGGCAATACCTGGATTGATATTTGCTAAAAGATCATTGTCAGAATACTCCTCAAGATTAACCACCTCAGTAGCGTTGGTTCCTTGCAAGTCATCATTCACTCTATCAGACCGATCATTCTTGTTGTTTTCTTTAGAAGGGATGTCTGTTAATGCTTTGACATTCGGTGTGACATCAACTTGATCATGTTGATCAGGCTCTGTCCTCATAGTGGAGGATGATGTGGGAATATATAGAGCCTCAACTACCATCCCTGCAATCTTAAGATGATTTAGCCTAGTTTCCTCTGCATTTAGGTCAACAGAAACAGCGGCAGAAGGGGCTTGTCTTGGTCGTCTTGCATGTAGTTTCATAGGTCTTTTTACCAGAAGACCTTCAGGTGTCATCATTCGTAGAGGGACACTCTCTAGAGTGTCATTAGGGTTTCCCTCAGCATCATTGGTATTCATTTTGATGGTTGGTTGCGCCATGGAAGATGATCTTGAATGGGATACAAACCCTTCTCTTCGTTTGCTTGAGATGGTACCAAGAGTAGAAAAGATACTTTGTATGCGTGGGGGAGATATAAGATAGCCCACTAGGGGGGAACTTACATTTTTGACTTTGTATTAAATGTATTGGTTTCAAAGCGTAATTCCCAATTCTATTTAATTGCTACAAATCATCAAAGCTAGAAGGACTTAATTTTTTAAATAGTTGTCCTTTGATGTCATAGGGCAGGGTCATGACATTTTGAGTAACATTGCTCGTTTTCTGTTCCATGGACTCCATCAGGTTCCAATATAGCCTATCTGGCTTTACCTGATGACCAATATTTAGGTACCCTTTCTTGTCTAGCCTCCCCTCAAGGCTTCTCTTACCTCCTGACCTTCTTTCTGAAGCATGCTTTGAGGACCCTTTTGCTGATGAGTTGAACCTGGTTCTTTCTAATTTTAGAGGTTGTTTTTGTTTTTCTAACCACAGTTGGTTCTTTTCCTTATTCATCAGTCCATTCATGTTGCTTCTAGATTCCCATAGGTAGCAGTCATTCTTGGATCTGGATCCCCTCATTGTTTTCTTCACCCTCTTTACTGATCACCACACACTCATCTTTGGAAAAGTGAACTTTTAAGCCTTGATCACACAACTGACTTATGCTTATTAGGTTGACATTTAGTCCTTTAACCAACAAAACATCTTTTAATGATGGGCCTTTAGGGTTGTCAAGTTGTCCAACTCCTTGGATTTTTCCTCTAGCTCCATCCCTAAATGTTGCATGGCTTGAAGCATAAGGTTTGATGTCCACCAAAAAATGCACCCTTCCTGTCATGTGCCTAGAGCAGCCACTATCAAAGTACCAGTCTTCCTTGATTGGTATTCTTAAGGGAGTGTGAACTGCTAGTGCCATAGTCTTGGCAGCCCATTGCCTCTTTCTGTAGTGACCATCATTCCTGGGTTCAGCATAATATTGTTTCTTGGTATGCTGCTGCACTCTTCCATACTGTTGCCTTTTGACTTGCCTACACTGTTTGGTTTGTCTTTGGCTAGGGAATCCATGCAGCCAAAAGCACATAGCTTTAATATGCCCAAGTTTTCCACAGTGGTAACATCTATGCTCTTGGAACTACCTCTTGACTTGCTTCCAATTTCTGTGTGGAGGATGTTGTGACTTTGGCTGTGACATCCTTTTTAACAGTTGAATCTCAGGCTGCAACTTCTTGAGTTTCAAGACAGGATTTGACTTCTCAATAAATCCTAGACCAGACCTATTTTCAGAGGTCTGACCACTTTCTGAGTCTTCATCTGACCAAGAGACAGTTAGACTCTTTCCCTTTTTCTTGAGATATGTGGGGCATCCTCTTCTAACATGGTCATATCCCTCACACTCATGACATTGTACTTTGCTGACCTTTTCTTCAGATCTTTCTTTGTCAGCAGGCAGGCTTTTGGAGTAAGGTTTAGATTTAGCATCTTTCCTTTTGACCAGCCTGTTGAACTGTTTTCCAAGCATGGCTATTGCCTCTGATAGATCGTCCTCTTCATCATCTTCTCCTTCTTCTGCAGTGCTTGAAACAATCTCAAAGGTTTGAAGAGAACCAATGAGTTCATCCACCTTTATGTGACATATGCCTTGAGCTTCTTCAATAGCTGTCACCTTCATTGCAAACCTCTTAGGTAGAGACCTGAGAATTTTTCTCACCAGTTTTTCCTCAGACATTTTCTCACCCAGGGCCCCTGAGCTGATTGCAAGTTTCAGTACATTCATGTATAACTCATGAATGGTCTCATCCTCTTTCATTTTCAAATCTTCAAATTTTGTGGTTAACATTTGAAGTCTAGACAACTTTACTTTGGAGGTTCCTTCATGAGTGGTTCTGAGAGTGTCCCAAACATCTTTAGCTAGTTCACAGTGGTGTACCAACCTGAAAATGTTTTTATCTATGCCATTGAATAGTGCATTTAGGGCTTTAAAATTTCCAAGGGCCAATGCTTCTTGTTCTTTGGTCCATTCATCTTCAGGGATTTGCACAGATGTTCCATCCTTGTCAGTCTTTACAGGATGTGTCCAGCCAGAGTTTGCAGCTCTCCAAGCTTTGCTGTCTAAGGACCTTAGGAATGCAATCATCCTAGGTTTCCAATAGTCATAGTTAGATCCATCCAGAATTGGAGGTCTATTTGTGAATCCTATGTCTTTGTCCATATCACCAGAATTTGTTTTCCCTAGATCTCACCCAGTTAAAAACAGGAAGGGTTCCTGCTCTGATGCCAATTAAAAATTCTGGCTTATCACATGATGGATGTTACAGTCAAGGTTATAACATCCACTGTGACATTGAATACAGCAATGTGTATTTGACAGTTATTAAAGTAGTAAATAACACACAACAATTGATTACCCAGTTTAATGTCAACAACACTTACATCTGGGGGCTACCAAGCCAGGGAGGAAATTCACTATTAGCAGTATCAATTCAGAGTTAAACCTCTAGTTTACACTCCTCACTTAATCACTACCCAATGACACTTCAGCCTAGAGACTCTCTAGTACCAGAGCATACCCACTCACTCCCCCACAATCACACAACAGTGATGTTAAACAGTTTACACAATTTGGTATGAAGAGAAACCTCATACACTTCTTGATCTTGCTTCAAAGATTCAATCAAGAACCTCACACACTCTTGCTTCACAACTTTGAGTGAGACACTGCCTAGAATATACCTAACCAAAGCAATCATCAAACAGACAATGACTTGAATTACAAGTATTCCTAAACTGACTTTTACACAAGTGAAGACTAGCCTACTTCACTTGCTTGGACTCTCTGCTTTTGCACTCTCTATTCTTCTGTCAAGAGTTGATTTTTTGAGTTGATTCTTCTGATATTTATAGTAGTTGTAGTCCTTTGGGCCTTGGTGCATAAATTAGGTTTTATCCACAATAACACCAACCTTCAGAATTTTGCACGTTTGCCACTTTAAACAGGCCTATATTTGAACCCCTAGGGTGTCTAAAATATCTCCTGTATTCCAGCTTGAGTTTCTGGTTTGTTTCCTAAATTATAGCTAGCAGAATAACAAACCTGTGCAACGATGTCACACGACCTATGTTATGACATCGAGTGTGACATCCAGCTTAACTTATAGTTAGCTGATTAAAACTTATACTGCACAGTCCACTTAATGAATGTAGAAACATCTAATATGACATTCATACATGTACTAAAGTTATGCCACAAAATGCAGCCAACCAAGAGCACTTACAAAGGGTATCCTGGTGAATTGAAAACCCGCAAGGGCGATTCAGGCAAAATTTAGGGATTGAAAAGCAAATGACTGCGGTCTGCATATTGAACTTCATTGCTTAGTGGATTGGGAGGACCTGAGGGCCGTTTATCCAAATTAATCTCTTCTGAAGACAAAGCATTGGGACAGCATCGAGGTCAGGCGAGTCATAGAGGGATCAGCTCATGGTGTTTGTCTGTGTCACATTACCGACATTTCTGTACACTTTTGTATATTCCTGTGCATTTCTTTATATTTTTGCGTAGCCTCCTCTTTTCAGGGGTTGCATTTATGTAAAATCTGCCTATTTACAGCCCACTTGTCAATAAACATATGCTATTCAGTAACTTGTTTGCTTTGTTTTAACTTTTACTGTTTTGTTTGTGAAAAACGCCTGATGTTTTTGATAAACTTGCGCATACATAAACTTGCAGGTCTTGGCCAATAATTGTTAAAACTTTGATTTAATTGGACAACGTCACTGATGATAACTGAGGGAGTTCCTTTTGTGCAGGATATCTTGTCTGCTTGTTCATTTTTTACAGGGTCGTTATGTATAATCAAGCTTCAAGGCCTCTTATGTTTTGATGAAGACAACTCATATCAACTTAGCACGCAAGATACTTATACTCTATATCCGTGCAGATATATACACCGAAGATAAAATCAAAAGCATCTCTATTCTGAACACCTCACAAAAAGCAAGAGGTGCAAGCATATCAACAAGAATAATTTATCAAGATCAAGATAATCGCATATATCGTTATGGATCAAGTCTCATCAATCAAGCTTCAAAGTGGTGTTGATGATTCAAGACACGGTATAACATTGTTTGCTTAGAATTATGTATGCAAGTGTTCTTTAATCACAACTTCACTACACCACATTCACAAACCTTTTTAAAATATTTTTAAATACTCCTTATATTTTAAATCAAGTATTTTTACAAAAACCTTCAGTGTTAACCGATTAACGTATGGGGTTAACTGGTTAACACACTTTAATTTTCAGTATTTTTGGGATTTCCAACAGTGTTAACCGATTAACCTATATGGTTAACCGATTAACGCATGAAAAATTTGAATATTTTGAACTTTGTAAAGGTTTCAACCGATTAACCTATATGGTTAACCGATTAACACTGTAACAGCATGCAAAAATAGCAACTGTTCATGGAGAATTGCATTGCTCTATGTTCTTCTTACTGGCTATTTTTGATGTCCCCAAAACACACCTTTTTGGAAAGGTTTTTTATCAGTATAAATTGATTTTAGTTTCAAAATCAAAATTCACCTTCAAGAATCAAATTTCAAAAATTACTCTTTGTCTTCAACCTTTTGAATTTTCACAAAGTGTTCAAACCAGAATTTTGAAAGAAGCCATTGAAATACACTTTCACATTTCACAGCTTGCTTTCACAAAAAGAACACTTGTATAATTTCTGAGTAATCTTTGTTTCGAGAATAAGATTAATATTTCATATTGATATACATTCAAATTGTTACTCATATACAAATTCATATTGACTACAACTTATTCTTAGAATTATAAAAGATAAGTTTGTAGGGTTTTCCTTGTATTCTGATTGTGACTACAAGAGGTCCGTTTGTGAGATTGTTAACTCGATCGGACTTAAAATATTGTAAATCCAAGAGGATTCTTCTTGGTTGTTAGGACTGTCTTGTGTAGAAATATAACATTGATAGTGAAATACTCTTTCATGTTGAAAGGGGAGTGGAGTACTCTCGGATTGTGAGGGGAACCACTATACATCGTTGTGTTCTTTACCTTCTGCATTTACCACCTTTCATCACTTAGAAACTCTTAAAGAAGTAAAATCCAAGAATCATCAAAAACCGGAAAAAGTGTCTAAGAACCTAATTCACCCCCCCCCCCCCCCCTCTTAGGCATACATACAACTTACACGTTACCCTTGGGGCAAGTCTCTAGAAAGGTATGGATGAAATTCGTTTTCTCCCCATCCAGAGTCCATTCCTCAGCAATTGGAGTTTGCATCTCTATCCCCAGTAGAGTTGTATGCAGGAAGTATGTACGCTTATCCCCGGCAGTTGGTCGATATACATTTAATCCCCGCAGAGTGCAGGTATGTGCTTACTCCCCAATGAGTCAAGATTGGTTTTATTTCCACCAAGTAGGTGTGAAACCTTTCCAAGCAGTGGGTTAGTGCACATTTTTCTCCAGCAGATTGTCTGGAGATACTCAGCTCTCGGCAGTGCAGATCGAGGTCTCCGGTAGAGTTGACTCCCCTGCAGAATCATTGACTCTCCAGCAAGTAAGATGTGATCCCAACGTTTGGTCGTATTTCCTCAGTCGAGCTTTTGTTCCCCAGGAGAGTTGTATCCTGAAAGGTCGGTCAAGGCATCGTGTTTCTCCGTTAGAGGAGATAGGCTGTTCAAAATGGTTGTTCTATTTCCCCGGTGAGTTGTCTATTCCCCAGAAGGTTTGCATTCTGGAAGGCCGTTCAGGGCATTTTTTTTCTCAGCAGGTGGTGAGTTGTATCCCTAGCCGAGTGGATTCTCGTTCTCATTAGAACATTGTTATCCAGGATTTTTCCTTGCAGGAAGCCATCCAGGGCCCGTTTCCTCAGTATAAGTCCAATCGTTATTGGCACGTGCAAGTTATCCCCAGCAGGGTTGTTTTCTTTTCCCAGTAGGGTGGTTTTTGTATCTCCAACATTTATTTTATTGATTCAGTTTCGTAGCATCTTCATGTGTGCATAGCATCTACCCAAATGCGTAGCATTTCCATTTCGTATGGAGCATTACACCATTTTCAAACATATGCATGTGAAACATAAGTCAGGTTGTTGTCTCTGTGTTTCAGGTGTATCTCCGGAGGTTTGATCTCTTTGCCTTGTGGTATCCAGAACATGGTGTTGCACCCCAAAATTTGCCCAACCTTATTCACTTGGTTTATGTTTCAATGTCATTAGCATTTGCATATAGAGTCATGTACATAGACTAATCATCTGCATAGCATAAGCATAGCAAGTCATTCAACAGGGGACCAATCATTATTCTCATCTCTAGAGGCCTATCAAGAGGTTATTATCCCAATTCAATCTCATTCAAGTCATCAGGAAAGAATTTGAAAGCAAAGAGTTCAGCAGATCAAGCCTTGAGCCTATCCCCTATCTGAGGGCATCTGAGGGTCAACAGGGAGGTTATGAGTGGTGAATGGAGAGAATGGAGAGTATCTAGACATTATGAGAGACTTAGAAAGTCATTTGAAGAAGGAGACAAGTCATTGATGAGAGCACAAGAGCTATAGCTGAAGGCAGCCAACTAGGGTTTCATCTGGGTCAACCCTAGGTCAACCCTAGGTCAATTGACTGATTTAAGGGGCATTCAAGTCTAGTGGAGAGATGTGGGGTTCATCATTGGACATATAAAGAAGGATATGGAGATATGCCAAGAAGAATTCAAGAGAAATCAAGGAGAAGAGGAGCTTCTAAATTAGGGTTTCTGTGTAAAATCCCCTAGTTTAGGTCAAATTTCCAAGCAAGACAAGTCAAAATGCTAGCTTCAAATGGCTTCTTGGCCAACATGAAACTTGTAGAGGATCTCAATACCTTTAATTTGAGTGGTGGAAGACATCAAGGAGATTTATGGAACTCAAGTTATGGTCCTTGCAAGTTACAGGTCATCTGAGGTATCTGAAATTTTGTCTGTGAAAGTGACTTGACTTCCAAGCAATTTTCACCCCTCAAGGAGATTTCAAATGAATTCTTGGTAAACATAAGAATTGTTCCTCATTGTCTTAGCTTTCTAGAATGGTATTGTATGCCTTCATATGATGTGTGGAGCTCAACTTATGGTCTTGGCAAGCAAAGGGTATTTTGGGCATTTGTGAATTACAGGTCATTTTAACTCATGTCCAAAACTCATACAAGGAGGCCTCAAATGGAAAAACTTACAACATCAAACTTGTTCAAAATGTGATTTTGAGTCTAGAAAGAAGGTCACAAATTGTTGGAAAAGCTCATAGCATGAAGTTGCATGATTGGTCAAATTTGAACTAAAATGGCTTATAACTTAAAGAAAGTCAAAGTGAAAAATGGTTTGAGAGATTTATAAGTCCAAATGGAGACTTCCAATATATGATTTTGGGTCCAAAACACATTCTAAGAACAATGGTTCAAGTACTTTTTTGAGCTTAGTGAAAAAAATCAAAGTTATTCATGGTTACTTGCATTTGAAGAAACATAACCAAAATGGATCAAAGTTGGAAGGCAAGGGAAGTTGCAAGATGGATCTAGAAGGTTCATGTGAGCACTATATATTCATGAAATCAGAATTGAGCAAGGGTTGGATTCATTTTTCACCAAAAATTTCCCAAAGTTTCTCATTCTTTCTCATTGCAATTTCATCCAAATTTCACAAATTCAGCATCAATTCTCATCAACATTGATCCTCCTACATTCAATCATCATCATGGCATAGAATTCAATCAAGATCCTGGTGGTTAGAGCTCAATTTCGTGCACTTTCATCAAGAACACACAAGTTGCAAATTCAGTTGGAACTCAAGATCCAGTGCAAGACTCCTCAAGGTGTTGCATACAGAATCAAGTAGTGTAATTGTAGATCAAGATTGAAGCATTAGAAGCCTCAGATCCACGAGTTCCATCATCATCCACAAGCTTTTGCACCAGGTTCAATTTCTCTCCCACAGCTTGATACAGTTAGTTTAGCATAGTTTTATTAGTTTAAATGTGATCTAGGTTGTTAGTAGAACAATTAGGATGAGTTTGGTGCTGTTTGGTGATGATTGTTAGCAGGTTGTTAGAACTGTTAGGATGTAGAACTCATGGCATAGTGCATTATAACCTTAGCTTGTTAGTTTAGAATGATCACCATTAAGTATAGAAGAGATTAGTATAGGTTTGGTTGAGAATCTTGAGGATGAGTTGCAGAGTATTTTCATGGAGTCAGAACTTATCTCGATCGGTTTGAGTGATTTGTTGAATTTCAGAGCAAGCTAATGCCATAGGCTTGTAGAGGGAGAAATTCTGATTGTTTTTCATGTTTGGATCGTGTTGTTTCATGCACTATGGAGAGAGAACAGATTGGTGGAATTGTGTGCGTGCATGAAGTCTCATGGTGGAAACCCTAAGTTCTCAAGCCAAGGAAGAAGACATAATCCTGGCCGTCCCTTGCTTGCAAGACCTTTGACCTCAGAGCCCATCGTGTGGCTCTCATTCAATTCAGATTTTGGAGGGAGAGAGTGGTGCCCTAAACGCACCGTTTCATTTAATGAAACGGGCGGGCCTGAGTGTTGAGTGATATCCCCACCCCCCAGTATTGAGCCCAATTCCATTTGAACGTGAATCCATTTCTGAATGCACCCCCTGCTTGTTTTTTTTATTTTCATTAATGCTGATTCGTTCTGGGCCTAGTGCAACTTGCTACGCGCACCCCACCACTGCCTGGCCCATCCAAATATGAACTGAGCGTGTTTGCTGAATAAACCCCCCCTCCACTTTATTTCATTATATTCTTTTATTTTCTTTAATTTTTTTCTTATGCATTTTCTAAAATTCATAATAAATAGATAAAAAATCATTTTTAATTCATTCTTTTTACATCATTTTCATTAGAATGTTTAGAAAATTGTCATTAAATAAAATTGCATTTTTATTTTTATTTGATATTTTTCCCATATTTTCCAAATAAATGACATTTTAAGTAGTTTCATTTCATGCATGATTTTATTAATTTTTGTTCTATTAGATGCTTTCATATTTTTCGTTCATTCTTTTTAGGTTGTTTAGATTAGATATTGAACTTGTAGATTCAATTTAGTTCCCATTTTTAGAAATTAATTTTAGGTGCTTAATGTAGGCTTGAACAACATGAACAAATTAGGGTTTTTAGGTGATGACTTAGGAGACTTAATTCTTTTCCCTTAGGACTTAGGGTTTGATTAGTTTAGTTATGGGACTATAGGGGCTATGGGTAGTTATTAGATCCCCTTAGAAAAGTCAGGATTCCCCTACTGCTATTAATACTCTGTGTATGTCTGATTGTCTGGTGTGGTGTGCCCTCTTGGGATTATTGCTTGCTTGTGTGGGTATTGGGATTGTGTGGGATTTGGGAGAGCTGAAGACTTGAGGAGATGAAGACCATTGGAGATCCAGAGATTAAAGATCAACTGCCAGAGGTGAATAGGAGGTTATTGCTAGCAGCTGCTGAGGAGACTAGGGTTTAGGAGCTAGGCAGAGCTCTAGATTAGGAAGCTTGTTTCTCAAACATGGAATGCCTTGTCTGCATCCATCCTTTCTCTATGATTCAAAGTCTCTTTCAAATATCCACCTCCTTCCTTTGGAAGGATCAGTGAATATATTTGAAAGATAGAACTTTTGAGAGGAAACTTTCTGTTTAATGTTAACAGTTGATGAACCACCCTTGGTAGGTAATTAACTGTCTAACATTCATTCACTTCACTCTTGTGACTAATCCCTCATCTTGGAGGTTTGAACTTGAAGAAAAGCCATTGCAGATAGAAGAAAGATGATCAAATCCCTTGCCTGAAGGTCATGAAGATGGAGATTGATGCTTGTTGAAGCCTGTAGCTGATTGGAGATTGCTTGAAGCTAGATGTTGATTCAGAGCTGCTGAAGCTGCTTCTTTTTGCTGTATTTCATTTGCTGATGTATTGATTGGTTTTCTGGACTGTATTATTTGCTGTTTACCCTGTTGGGTTGAAAGTGAATCCTATTCACTTTTGCCTATTGTTTTCTAGGTTCGAGGTTGAGTGGGACTCCCTTGCCTCGCTTGTGCTGTTGCATCCATGCATTTTACCGCTTTATTATATCTGTTACTGTTTCTGTTTCTGCCTATCCCGTAGGATCTCTGTTTCTCTCTGTGCAAGAGAGGAGCATGATAGACACTAGGTCTTAACCCATGCATGATAACATTAGGTTAGTTTGTTTCCCTTCGCAACCGTAGGTTAGAGTTCTGTCTCTTTCTTTCTCAAAACAAACAGAAAAACACATAAAGATTTCAAACACAATAAAAGACACTTCTTCCGTAAAAGAATGTGAAATCATCAAAGCGTCATTTTTGTCCGCCGGGACTGTTAATCAAGAAAACCTTTTTCAGAAGGAATAAAATCAACCAAGACAGACTTGTGTCGTACGTGGCCCGAACTACGTTTGCTCTGATCTTTCATGCCGTATGAAAGTACGTAGGCATAGGATGCGATATCCTAGCGAGCAACCTTCCCCTCCTTTCCCGTAGGTAGGCGAACTACGTTGACTCTGATTTCTCGTTCCAGGCGGGAATACGTAGGCATAAAGTGCGATACTTTGCCGAGTCATTTTTTATTTTCATTTTCTTTTTCTTTTAACCCCAGACCTTTAGCGTAGATAGAATAACAATCCATACCCGAAAACAAGCGTGGATCCCGTCGAGTACGACGGACGTGAGGGGTGCTAATACCTTCCCCTTGCGTAACCGACTCCCGAATCCAGGTTTTGGTTGCGACGACCATACCTTTCCCGTGTTGTGCGAGGTTTACTCTGAGCGTTTCCTTTCCCTCCCGTGGGATAAATAACGCACGGTGGCGACTCTTCTGTTCAGCCGGCGCCGATTTTCGCAGTAGCGACAGCTGGCGACTCTGCTGGGGACCCAACGTCCCCTGGCTGCTAAGAACTGCGATGGTTCTTATGCATTTGGGATCCAACGTCCCTTAAGAGAGTCAATCCTAACGCTTGTTTTCCCGTCGAGGATTTTGTATGGAGTTATTGTATATTTCTAACCTTGTATTTTCAGCTTTGTATATTGATTATTATTGCTGTATCTTGGGGTGTGACGGGTGTTCTGATATTGAGTGAGAAGCCGGACCTGGGCTTGAGTGCACCTAGAATTAGAGTAGAAAGTAGTGGGCGCGTGCCGGCTTTGCTTGCATTAGTGTCTCATGAAATCTACACTCGGACGAGGTTCTTCTGGTTGGCTTCTTTTTCTACCCTTTGGGTCGAAGGGGTTGTTGGTCAGCTGAATTGTCGACTCCGGGAACCGATCATTTGGAAGTTGGCTAAGTGAGGCCTCTTCAGGAATTGATGATGCCACTCCTTCTGGGAATCGTATCATCAACCCTGAAAGTCTGTGACGCCGACGACCGCATAGGATGCCGTACCTTTGCCAGTTATAGGGCCACCCACCTGTGAGGGGATTTGGGGTTATGCAGGTAACTAGACCTTCAGACTACCGGTCATTTCTCGATCAGAGATCCTGGGTATTTATGGAGAGTTATGAGGTCTGTCAGAGACCATTTGGAGATGTGTTCTGAGGTCTGTCAGAAACCAATTAGAGATGTGATTTGAGGTCTGTCAGAGACCAGTTGGAGTTATGGTTTGAGGTCTGTCAGAGACCAGTATTGGAGCTTTGCTTTAGGTCTATCTGAGACCAGGGTTTGAGGACTTCTGGATGGTCTATCTGAGACCTTTCTTGATTGGGTTTAGGCTATTCAGCTACAGCTTTGGTCCCTATTGCATGTTACTTGCATTGCATTGCCTGCATATCCATTACCATTTGCATTTCACTAACGTGTGTCTGTGCTGCAGGTGTATTTGCATTTCCCTAGTTCTAGTGCCCAGATTTCTGAATATTGATTATGGCTGGTTTGAGGAAAACAGTTGCGTACAAGCTGCCTTCACCTGATATTACTTCTTTGCTTGGTCTAATATCTCTTGCCGATGAGGAGGTTAGGAGAAGCTTCAGAATGAGCCATGGGAGATTACTGAGATTAGTCTGCAAGCCCACTGCTGATGAGATGAATGGGCTATACACCTTGATGCAGTTCTATGATCCCGCATTGAGATGCTTTACTTTTGCTGACTTCATTCTAGGGCCTACCATTGAGGAGTATGTGGAGTTTACCGAGCTTCCCGTGCAGAACGAGGTTCCCTTTATTCACTCTGCTGCTGAGCCCAAGTTGGAGGACTTAGCCAAAGCCTTACATATGGACGCTGCAGATCTGTTATTGACTTCTTGGCTTGGGGTTTCAGGTTTCTCTCTTGATTTCTTAGTTGTCAAAGCTCGAGAGTACGCCAAGAACGGTTGTTGGGTGGTTTTCAATGCTATTCTGGCTCTATGCATTTATGGAATCGTGCTGTTTCCTAACTTGCCCAACTTTGTGGATTTGGATGCTTTCTATCTGTTTGCTGCAGGCAACCCAGTGCCAACTTTGATTGGAGACTTCTATCATTCATTGCACTATAAGAATGAGAACCGAAGAGGAAAGGTTGTGTACTGCTGTGCTCCTCTGTTGAATATGTGGTTCAAGAGTCACCTCCCCATGAAGGGACCCTTTGCAGACAGTGTAACCTCAGCCAGTTGGTCAGAGCGCCTGATGAGGCTATCGTCGGAAGATATGGAGTGGTTTGATCGAGATTTGTTGGGATCTGAGATCATCTTTAGTTGTTCTGGGCACCCTAATGTGCCGCTGATAGGAAGAAAAGGGTGTATTAACTACAACCCATCTCTGTTCGTCCGTCAGTTCGGATACGCCCTGAAGAACCCGCCAAAGGAGGAGGAAGTACAGGAATCTCTGTACTTCACTGGAGATGTGAAGGGGGAGTTACTAGCCAAGCTGCAGCATGCCTGGACGCGTATTAACCGCAGAGGGAAGCCGTTGTTAGGAAAGAATGACTGTCAGGCCTATGCACCTTATAGAGTTTGGATCCAGGAACGAGCAAGTCAGTTATTAATGCCATTTCCAGCTGCACCTGTCATTGTTCCTATTCCGGCAGAAGAGCCAACTACTGTTTCTAGAGAAGTCTATGAACAAGTTGTGAAGGAAAAAGAAGCCTTAATGAAGATCAACGAAGGGTTAGAGCAAGAGGTAGCCCAGGCACGCAGCGAGAAAAACAAGGCCGTATATGCTTTCCAACAACAGATCGAGCTGTTAAACAGGTTAGGGGCTGAGTTGACTGAGGAAAAGAAAAAGCGTGAACGTCTGGGGCAAGAGTTCAGAAGCTCCCATGACATGCTGGAGGCCAAAAAGAAGGCGCTCGACGCAGCACACCGAGAAATCTCCTCTTGCAATAAGACTTGGAATGCCACACTCACCAACAATAAGAAGAGGGAAGATAAGCTGAAGCAGCAAATTTCCGACCTCGAGGAGAAGCTGAAGTCTAGCATCAAGAAGTGTGAGGAAGAAGTAATGACCCGGTATAGTGTCCAGCATGCACTGAACAAGGCAATCAAATCCAGAGATGAAGCAGTGTCTCAGAAGCGAAAGCTAGAAGATTGCTTCGGAGAAGCAACATGGGAAGAAACTGCTGAAGACGTACGCCGTGTCCTTAAGAGGAGAAACCAGCTTGTTGAAGGGCTGCTTGATCGACCAAGCCATCCGGAGACCAAGAAGTTGATAGAGGAGTACCAGACTTTTGGGAGGATTTGATCATTTCATGTAGTAACTCGTATGCTTTATTTACATAGTGCTGACCATCACCAGGATTGTTGGTTGAGGTCATGCCTTCTTTGTACTCTCAGCAATATTGTACCCTGGGCTTATTGATTCTCCCTGCAATATATGAGGCTTTCTATGATTCAGCTCCGATATTCCTATTGTCAACACTGTCACTGCACCGGCACCTTCGCACTAGAACTGGGGGAATGAATTTCCCTAATGCACAGACACATTGCATTGCATTCATATTCATATTGCATTACAGGTAATCTTTGGATGGTGTCTTATTTCCTGCTCTGTATCAGGTACTTAACAGGATTGCAGATCAGCATCCGCACCGCTATTCTACACGCTCCAACTGTCGAAGAATCATGGACCAAATGCAGAACGAGATGCAAGATGTGCGCGAGAAGCTCGCTCTCTTTATGCAGACCATGGAAGCTATAGCAAAAGGGCAGGAGAATTTGCAGGCCATGGTCCAGCCTCTGTTGGCCCGAAGCGCTGGTCATGGTAATGAAGATCATCAGTCTGTCCGGGTTGATACTGCTCATGGAGACGGTACTCCCACGCCAGTGGCTCCGCCTGTAATCAATATACCTGCTGCTAATGTCAACAACGCTACCACTGCTGTAAATGGTAACGTCGGAGTTGGGAATGAAACTGCTGTCCATAATGCTGGGCTGGGTGATGTCAATTTGGGAGATAATCTAGGAGGCAATGGCTTTGTTAATACTGGATTCGGATTCAACGATCAGGGATTCGATAACACTGGGAAGTATGGCTTTAATGCTCAAGGCTTTGGGCAAGATGGTTATGGTATGGTCAATCAGGGTTACGGAGGCTTTGGAAACGGAAACGGTACTGGATTTATGGCTTTTGGTCCTGCTGGAGGTGTTCAAGGGTACGGCAACAGAGGCCGAGGTCCGGGGATGAATCAGATCAGAGCTGGACGTAATAATGGATATGATGGGTACGGAGCTGGAAACGGTATGTGGCAAGAAGATCAGCAGGAAGACGCCTTCTCCGGAGGAGGTTTTGAAGGGCCGATGGACGATTCCCAAAAGATTAGAATGCTGGAAGAGCAGATGAAGGGAGTCTTAAATCAAAGTGCTGTGGGATTGGACATGGCAACAATGGGTTTGGTACCTGGCTTGAGGGTGCCAATTAAATTCAAAGCTCCTGCGTTCGATAAGTACAAAGGAGACACATGTCCGAAAGTGCATGTGCGAGCTTATTATAGAAAGATGTCTGCGTACTCAACTGATGAAAGAATGCTAATGCATTTCTTTCAGGATAGTCTGTCGGGCCCTTCCCTAGAGTGGTACATGGGGTTGGAGCCAACTGATATCAAGACATGGAAGCAATTGGCGGAGGCGTTCGTAGCCCATTACAAGTATAACAGCGACCTGGCGCCCAATCGGGTCCAGTTGGCCGGGCTTTCGCAAAAGAAGGGGGAGAGTTTTAAAGAGTACGCGCAAAGGTGGCGCGATATGGCTGCCAGGGTCCGTCCTCCTGTAGAAGATAAGGAAATGAATGACATGTTTGTCGGCACATTCACAGGTCTGTTTCATGATATGCTGTTTCATACGTCTTTGGCCAGTTTTTCAGACCTGATTCTGATGGGGGAAAAGATTGAACGTAATATTAAGCAAGGAAAGTTCCAAGTCGAGGAATCAACTGCATCTGGCAGTAATAGGAAAGCTTATGGTGGGCGCCGTCAGGGCGAAGCCAGCGCAGTATTTGGAGGCCGAGGCCGAGGCCGAGGCAGGGGACGAGGTCAATATCGTCAGCCGCAGCAGGTGTCGAGTGTTACTATCCCATACCAACAACAACCACTCCAGCAACAACAACCGGTTCAGCAACAGCCAATGCCACAGCAGCAGCAGCCTCAGCAGGGGACACAGCAGGCTCAACGAAGATTCCAGGGTAGTAAACCGAGAAGAGTGTTTGAGAAGCCTCCCTCAACCTATGCTGATTTATTGCAGACATTGTTGGGATTGAATCTGGTAGAGAAAAGAACTCTGGCGCCGATAACGGGAGCTCCCCCGTTTGGTTATGATGCAAACAGGCACTGTGAGTTTCATTCTGGGGCCCCGGGTCACGATATAGAAGGTTGCCATGCTTTTAAGCACGTTGTGCAGGATCTCTTAGACAACAAGACTATCAATTTCGGAACGGCAGGTCCGAATATAGTCCAGAAACCCATGCCCAATCATGGGGCAAACGCCGTTCTGACTGAGGAAGGTCTGAATCTTATTATGAATGTTGAAGATTTAAAGACGCCGCTGAGCGAGATAAAGAGCCGACTGTTGCAAGGAGGTGTTTACCCAGGATGTAACGAGTATTGCTTAGACTGTTGGACCCTAGCTGGGGGGTGTGAGGATTTGAAGAAAGGCATTCAGGCTTTAATTGATGAGGGCATATTGCAGTTTGATCGAGCGGCAACTGAAGAGCCTGCAGGGGCAGTAGTGGATAATCGGAATGATGTGGCCACAGTAACGATTCCTCGGAAGACGATCACTATTGCAGCACCAGCTCAGCGACCACCGATCACCATAACTAAGGCCGGGCCAATCCCGTACGAGAACACGAAAGCAGTCCCATGGTCATATGGGTTAGAGGTGTATTGTGACGGGATAAAGATTGATGTTAACAAGCAGCCAGCGGAGATTGTGGATAATGTTGTTGGCTCAGGAGGCATGACGAGGAGTGGCAGGATCTTTATATCCCCTGAAGTGGAGGCTGAAAGACTAGCGAAAGGAAAAGGGAAAGTGGTTGAAAATGTCCCGGTACAAGCAAGTGAAAAAGAAGCGGCATCGAAGGATGTAGAGGAGTTCATGCGCTTAATTCGAAAAAGTGATTATAAGATTGTGGAGCATCTGCAGCAGACACCGTCCAAAATATCTATCCTATCACTGCTGTTGTGTTCGGAAGCTCACAGAAACGCTTTGCTGAAAGTCCTGGACACCTCTTTTGTACCCCAAGACGTCTCCGTAAATCAGCTAGAAGGAGTATTGGCACATGTGAATGCAGGCCACAGTCTGGGCTTTACCGATTTCGACTTGACTCCGAAAGGGAGAGATCATAATATGGCATTACATGTATCTGTTGAGTGTAGAGGATCCGTAATGTCGCACGTATTGGTTGACACCGGGTCATCTCTGAATGTGTTACCCAAGAAGGCGATGATGAAGCTGGATGTTCGAGGGATTTTGTGTACACCCAGTGATTTGGTAGTCAGAGCATTTGACGGCACGCGTAGAACAGTCTTCGGATCAATCACTTTGCCTCTGCAAGTGGGGCCGGAAGTGTTTGCAACTGAGTTTTATATCATGGATATACAGCCTGCGTACAGCTGCTTGCTTGGAAGACCCTGGATTCATGGGGCAGGGGCCGTCACGTCTACCCTGCATCAGAAGTTGAAATATATGGTCGGAGACAGCGTAGTCACCGTGTGCGGAGAAGAAGACATCCTGGTCAGCCATTTATCTTCATTTAAATATGTGGAAGTCGACGGGGAGATCCACGAGACACCATGCCAGGCATTCGAAGGTTTGCGCATCAAGGACAAAGGTCCCGGGCCGAGCAAAGTGCCAGAGATAGCTGTCTCATCGTATAAGGAAGCTCAAGCTCTAGTGGAAGCAGGAGAAGCCAAGGGCTGGGGCAAAGTGCTGGACATTCCTGTGAAGATGGACCGGTTCGGGCTGGGGTACCAACCGTCGTCATCAACTCCTTCCGTGGGGGCCCCCCGTTTCAGAAAGTCAATTACCATCTCTGCCAGTGGAGTATGTCATGAAACTGTCAATGCTGCTTCGGAGTCTGATGAAGGAGACAGCGACTGTGATATGGATGCCTGGATTCAGCCAAGCACGCCAGGACAAGGACTGTGCAACTGGTCTATTCAGGAGCTTGTTCCTGTGACTTTTAAACAGTAATGCTTTGCTTCATTAATTGTTGAATAATCTGATGTCTTGCCCGGGGCATCAGGATTTGCTTAGGGCTGTGTTGTTATAAACATTGCGTGTTAATCATTAAATAAATGGCGTTTTTTTCATGTGCAAATACCGTAATCCCTGTCTTTCTTGTTTTATATTTTTTCAATAAAATGGCAACGTGGTTATTCGCTTTATACGCATTTTGAAGCACTTAACCATTCCTTTTGCAGGATAACATTTTCAGATGACATCCTTGAACCATCTATGACTCGTCCCGACTTTGAGCACCCGGTGTTTCAGGCTGAAGAAGAGGTTGTCGAAGATAGCGACGTTCCTGAAGAACTGTCTTGGTTAGTGAAGCAAGAAGAAAGAGCCATTCTGCCTCACGACGAGGTCATCGAAATTATCAACTTGGGGTCGGAAGGGGTTGAGAAGAATATTCGTATCGGAGCCGCACTGCAGGATGATATCAAGCGGAGACTGGTTGAAATGCTCCAAGAGTATAGTGATGTATTCGCTTGGTCGTATGAGGATATGCCAGGGCTCGATACAGATATGGTTGTGCATCGCCTGCCACTGAAAGAAGATTGCCCGCCAGTCAAGCAAAAGCTTCGCAGAACACGACCAGATATGGCAATGAAGATCAAGGAGGAAGTGCAGAAACAGTGGGACGCTGGGTTCCTGGCTGTGACGAAATATCCCTCATGGGTTGCCAACATCGTACCAGTGCCAAAGAAAGATGGCAAGGTTCGAATGTGCGTGGATTATAGAGATTTGAATAAAGCAAGCCCAAAAGACGATTTTCCACTTCCTCACATTGACGTGTTAGTTGATAATACTGCTCAATACTCCGTATTCTCCTTCATGGATGGCTTTTCAGGCTATAATCAGATTAAAATGGCGCCAGAGGATATGGAGAAGACTACTTTTATAACGCATTGGGGAACATTTTGCTACAAAGTGATGCCCTTTGGTTTGAAAAATGCTGGGGCAACATATCAGCGTGCGATGACGACTCTTTTCCATGACATGATGCATAAAGAGATCGAAGTTTATGTTGACGATATGATTGCCAAATCCCAGACAAAGGAAGAGCATCTGGTGAATCTGCTGAAGTTGTTTAAAAGGCTTAGGAAGTTCAGGCTGAGGCTGAACCCTAATAAATGCACCTTCGGGGTGAGATCGGGTAAACTGCTGGGGTTTATCGTAAGCGAAAGAGGAATAGAGGTCGATCCTGCTAAAATAAAAGCGATTCAGGAAATGCCGACGCCTAAAACAGAGAAAGAGGTGCGCGGGTTTTTAGGGAGATTGAACTACATTGCCCGGTTCATATCTCACCTAACGGCCACGTGTGAACCATTATTCAAGCTGTTGAAGAAAGATCAAGCTGTAACGTGGAACGAAAATTGTCAAAAGGCGTTCGATAAAATAAAGAAGTATCTGCAGGAGCCTCCTATTTTGATACCCCCGGTGGCAGGGAGACCCTTGATAATGTATTTGACGGTTCTTGAGGGAAGCATGGGTTGTGTTCTCGGTCAACACGACGAGACGGGGAGAAAAGAGCATGCGATCTATTACTTGAGTAAGAAATTTACAGACTGTGAATCTCGATACTCAATGCTGGAGAAAACTTGTTGCGCGCTAGCTTGGGCCGCCAAGCGTTTGAGGCAGTACATGCTGAATCATACAACCATGCTCATCTCGAAGATGGATCCTATCAAATATGTATTCGAAAAGCAGGCGTTGTCAGGAAGAATTGCCCGTTGGCAGATGGTCTTGACTGAATATGATATCCAATACGTCTCGCAAAAGGCTATAAAGGGGAGTGTGCTGTCTGAGTATCTGGCGGAGCAGCCTATTGAAGAGTACCAATCGATGAGGTTTGATTTTCCTGACGAGGATATCATGTACCTAAAGATGAAGGATTGTGAGGAGCCGTTGCCAGACGAGGGACCAGAGTTGGGTTCCAAATGGAAGATGATTTTTGACGGAGCCGTGAATGCTTACGGTAGCGGAATAGGGGCAATCATCACCACGCCACACGGGTCGCATATCCCGTTTACTGCCCGATTGACCTTTGCCGTTACCAACAATGAGGCCGAATACGAAGCTTGTATAATGGGGCTTGAAGAAGCCATTGATTTGCGAATCAAACATCTAGATGTATACGGAGACTCAGCTCTGGTGGTGAATCAGATAAAAGGGGAATGGGAGACACGGCAGCCTAATTTGATACATTACATGAATTATGCAAGGAGATTGTTGCCTTTCTTTGACAAGGTTGAATTGCATCATGTACCGCGGGCAGAAAATCAAATGGCTGACGCCCTTGCCACTTTGTCTTCCATGTACAAGGTCAACTTCTGGAACGAAGCTCCCCAAATCACTATTTCTCGGTTGGACAGGCCAGCTTATGTATTTGCTATTGAGGAAGCATCTGATGACAAACCGTGGTATTTCGATATCCTTAATTTCCTGAAGAATAAAGAGTATCCGGCTGGGGCATCCAGTCAAGATCAGAAGACTCTCAGGAGATTAGCGGGTAATTTCTACTTGAATCCAGATGGTGTCTTGTACAGAAGAAACCACGATTTGGTGTTGTTGCGTTGTGTAGACGAGAAAGAGGCAAAGCTTCTCATGGAGGAAATTCACGAAGGTACCTTTGGCACACATGCTGGTGGGCATGCTATGACGAGAAAGCTGCTGCGGGCAGGTTATTTTTGGCTGACCATGGAAACTGATTGTTTCAAGTTCGCGAGGAAGTGCCACAAGTGCCAAATCTATGCTGACAAGATACACGTGCCTCCGAGTCCTCTAAATGTGATGTCATCTCCGTGGCCATTCTCGATGTGGGGAATCGATATGATCGGAAAGATCGAGCCGACGGCTTCTAACGGGCATCGGTTCATCCTAGTAGCAATCGATTATTTCACCAAGTGGGTGGAAGCGGCGTCTTACACGAATGTAACGAAGCAAGTGGTGGCCAGATTCATTAAGAGAGATATCATTTGCCGATATGGGATTCCCGAGCGGATAATCACGGATAATGGTTCAAATCTGAACAACAAAATGATGAAGGAGCTCTGTCAGAATTTCAAGATCGAACATCACAACTCCTCCCCTTACCGACCCAAGATGAATGGCGCTGTTGAGGCGGCCAATAAGAATATCAAGAAAATTGTTCAGAAAATGGTGGTGACCTATAAGGATTGGCATGAAATGCTACCTTTTGCTTTGCACGGTTATCGTACGACGGTACGCACATCAACCGGGGCAACTCCGTTCTCGTTGGTATACGGAATGGAAGCGGTATTACCATTGGAGGTTGAGATCCCTTCTCTGAGGGTATTGCGAGACGTTCAGCTGGACGAGGCAGAATGGGTAACGAATAGATTGAACCAACTGAGCTTAATGGACGAGAAGAGGCTAGCTTCCCTAGCATACGGTCGTTTGTACCAGAGCCGAATGAAGAAAGCGTACGACAAGAAGATACATCCGCGAAGCTTTCAGACGGGCGACCTTGTGCTGAAAAGGATTCTCCCGCCGCAAGCAGATCACAGGGGCAAGTGGACCCCCAACTACGAAGGGCCATACGTTGTCAGTAAGGTCTTTTCAGGAGGAGCGTTGTTGTTGTCCACCATGGACGGAGAAGACTTTGCGTCACCTGTGAATTCGGACGCAGTTAAAAAATACTTTGCCTAAAATAGACCCGCTGGACAGAAAAAGAGAATCCAGGCAAAAATGGGGCATCCTGGCGAACCAAAAACAGAATGAAAGGTTCGGGCAAAAGTTAGGGATAAAATTGAAAAAAAATGTACACCCGCGAAGTTGAAAACCTACACTGGGCGGCTTCGGCAAAAAAGGGTATCCCGGTGAACTGAAAACCCGTAAAGGGAGGTTCACGCAAAAGTTAGGGATTTGAAAAGCAAATGACTGCGGTCCGAATTGGATAATTGCAATGAGCATCAATGCGGGAGAATATATTTGAGGAGCCAGTTATCGGATGCAATCTCTTCAGAAGTGGGGATATCGGGAAAGCATTAGAGTCGGATGAGTCATGGGAGGATCAGTTCGTGGTGTTCATCTGCATCCCGTTGCCGACATGTGTACAAAATTTAATTTGTCAAAATATTCATGCTTCTTGTGCATACTTATGTATTTGCTTTGCGTAGCTTCCTCATTTCAGGAGTTACATCCCATGTATAAAACTCCGCCCATTCAGGGGCCCGATCAATAAAATATGTTATTCAGTACTTGATGCTGGTTATTTACTGTTTTTGAGCATGATAAAACGCCTAAGTTTAGTGAAGCTAGCATGAGTATAACATCACTGGCCCTCGCCAACAATTGTTAAAGCTTTGAATTAACTGAGTGTAATGTCACTAACCTGAATTGATTTGATTGCATAGGCTTGCCGTGTCTTGTTTGTGTTGTCACAGGTTTCATAACCATATGAGGAATATAATCAAAAGATTGCGATAACGAAAGACTTAATCCCCACGTAGGTCATGCATGTTCTTCCTGAAGAAGGATGGAATTCCCCAGTTAGCCGTAGCTTATCCAAAGGACGTGCTCCAGAAAAGTTATTCGTCCTCAATAGAGTTTGGCGATTCCAAGATCGTGAGGCTGTACTCAGACAGGTTCACCTTTCCCCGCAGGGTCATGCACTCTCCCCCCAGCGGAGTCAGTGGATTTTCCCCGAGAGAATCATCCTATCCCCAGCAGAATTCTCTTTGCAAGTGCTTTCATTCCTTCCAGTGGAACTCGAAGATCAAGACTCTCCAAAGCAGAGTTGATGGTGGGTCCTGTCATTTATTTTGTCAGAGATACTGGTAATATCAGTTCACGTTCCAGCAGAAAGTCCGATCATACTATGCACATCTGCTATTCCCCAGCAGGGGGTTACCTCGACAAGGCGTTTGGTTTGAGTTCCCAATTTCCCAGCAGGGTTGACTTCACCCTTCCAGCATTTATTTTGCTGGAATAATTCTGTAGCATCTGGCTATCCCCGGCGGAGTTGGCATTATCTTCAGCATTTATTTTGCTGAAACAGTTTCTGTACTCTAGCAGTTCAGGTGGAGAGAACTCTTGCTCAAATGAATTACCAAATGTTCAAGATCTCGGCATGAGACATCCAATGATAATGTCAGTTTCGGCAGTATTCCCCACAGAGTTACCAGGATAAGTTTCTCTTTATTCCCAGGCAGAATTAGTTGTCATCAGGGGTTCCATGAATCAGAATTTCAGAGGCCACCGCCGGTTATCAGAGCAGGCGTCCGATAGTTGGTTTCCAGACATCCCCAGTAGAGTCCGCCTCAAAGTCGCTGTCAAGTTGGTGCTAAGGAGTTTGTGGGTGAGGATCATGGGAGAACTAAGTCCTGACGCGGACAATTTACTCCTAGATTGACGGGATTTCTTCAGAAGTGGGCGTCCTAACGTGGACAGGTTTATTTCCCCGGATTGGTGAGGTGCGTTAGTCCCAACGTGGGCAGATTCGAGTTCTCGAAATTAGCGGAATGGGAGGTCATGACGTTGACAAAAGTGATTACTCTTGGTGTTGGTGTCCTGACGCGGACAGATCAGACCAGTGTGTGAGTCCTTACGTGGACAAGTCTTATTTCCTCAGCGGGTCGAAGACGCCTGAGTCCTTACGTGGACAAATCAAGACGAGATCAGTGTCCTGACGTGGACAAATCAAAGAAATTATTATTCCTAACGTGGAGAAATGGGTCCTAACGTGGACGATGTAATCCTTACGCGGACATATCAAGTTGGATTCCTTACGTGGAAAGAGATGATTCCTTACGTGGAAAAAGATAGTTTCCTTACGTGGAGATGACAGCATTCCTGACGTGGAAAGAGGGGAGTCCTTACGTGGACAGATTAAGATGGCATTCCTTATGTGGAAAAATGTAGTCCTGACGCGGACAAATCGGGAGGAATTGGTTGCCTTACGTGGAAAAGTTGGGGTCCTTACGTGGACAGATTCAAGAAAAGTTGATTCCTGACGTGGAAGAATGATGTACTCCTTACGTGGAAAGTTGAGTCCTGACGTGGACAGATTCAGAACCAAAGTTGAATTCCTTACGTGGAAAGATTGGAGTCCTGACGCGGACATGTCAAGTGGTATTCGAGTCCTTACGTGGCTAGATTGATATAGTGCTCCTTATGTAGAAAGAAGATTGCTTCCTGACGTGGAAAGATGAAAGGGTTAGTCCTGACGTGGACAGATACAGAAGAGATGATTCCTAACGTGGACAGATGTTACTCCTAACGTGGAAGAGTTTTATTCCTAACGTGGACGATTCAGTTTATGGAAATGCAGACGAATTATCCCCAGCGGAGTTGCCGAGATTTTTCGGGGTTAACAGCAAATGGAGTCCTAACGTGGACAGGTTTTAGTTGAGATTTCTTCGTATTGATGACGGACAGAGTCCTAACATGGACAAGCAAGCAATCTGTTATGACAGAATCCTCTTCAGAACGATGAAGACAATCCCCAGCACGGTCGCATGAGATCAGTGGGTTACTGTAACAGTCAGATTCAGCTGATGAATGTCGTTCCTCAAGCAGGAGCGCAATTTAGTTTTGCGGTTGGCAAATTTCTGGTTTCACTAGTATTCAACCGTCTCGTACCGCGAATGTCTGAAGGCTCCGGGCTCTTCACCCAATCGGGTCCAAGCCGCTTGAATAGGGGCAGCTGTTGCACCCCAAAATTTGCCCAACCTTATTCACTTGGTTTATGTTTCAATGTCATTAGCATTTGCATATAGAGTCATGTACATAGACTAATCATCTGCATAGCATAAGCATAGCAAGTCATTCAACAGGGGACCAATCATTATTCTCATCTCTAGAGGCCTATCAAGAGGTTATTATCCCAATTCAATCTCATTCAAGTCATCAGGAAAGAATTTGAAAGCAAAGAGTTCAGCAGATCAAGCCTTGAGCCTATCCCCTATCTGAGGGCATCTGAGGGTCAACAGGGAGGTTATGAGTGGTGAATGGAGAGAATGGAGAGTATCTAGACATTATGAGAGACTTAGAAAGTCATTTGAAGAAGGAGACAAGTCATTGATGAGAGCACAAGAGCTATAGCTGAAGGCAGCCAACTAGGGTTTCATCTGGGTCAACCCTAGGTCAACCCTAGGTCAATTGACTGATTTAAGGGGCATTCAAGTCTAGTGGAGAGATGTGGGGTTCATCATTGGACATATAAAGAAGGATATGGAGATATGCCAAGAAGAATTCAAGATAAATCAAGGAGAAGAGGAGCTTCTAAATTAGGGTTTCTGTGTAAAATCCCCTAGTTTAGGTCAAATTTCCAAGCAAGACAAGTCAAAATGCTAGCTTCAAATGGCTTCTTGGCCAACATGAAACTTGTATAGGATCTCAAGACCTTTAATTTGAGTGGTGGAAGACATCAAGGAGATTTATGGAACTCAAGTTATGGTCCTTGCAAGTTACAGGTCATCTGAGGTATCTGAAATTTTGTCTGTGAAAGTGACTTGACTTCCAAGCAATTTTCACCCCTCAAGGAGATTTCAAATGAATTCTTGGTCAACATAAGAATTGTTCCTCATTGTCTTATCTTTCTAGAATGGTATGGTATGCCTTCATATGATGTGTGGAGCTCAACTTATGGTCTTGGCAAGCAAAGGGTATTTTGGGCATTTGTGAATTACAGGTCATTTTAACTCATGTCCAAAACTCATACAAGGAGGCCTCAAATGGAAAAACTTACAACATCAAACTTGTTCAAAATGTGATTTTGAGTCTAGAAAGAAGGTCACAAATTGTTGGAAAAGCTCATAGCATGAAGTTGCATGATTGGTCAAATTTGAACTAAAATGGCTTATAACTTAAAGAAAGTCAAAGTGAAAAATGGTTTGAGAGATTTATAAGTCCAAATGGAGACTTCCAATATATGATTTTGGGTCCAAAACACATTCTAAGAACAATGGTTCAAGTACTTTTTTGAGCTTAGTGAAAAAAATCAAAGTTATTCATGGTTACTTGCATTTGAAGAAACATAACCAAAATGGATCAAAGTTGGAAGGCAAGGGAAGTTGCAAGATGGATCTAGAAGGTTCATGTGAGCACTATATATTCATGAAATCAGAATTGAGCAAGGGTTGGATTCATTTTTCACCAAAAATTTCCCAAAGTTTCTCATTCTTTCTCATTGCAATTTCATCCAAATTTCACAAATTCAGCATCAATTCTCATCAACATTGATCCTCCTACATTCAATCATCATCATGGCATAGAATTCAATCAAGATCCTGGTGGTTAGAGCTCAATTTCGTGCACTTTCATCAAGAACACACAAGTTGCAAATTCAGTTGGAACTCAAGATCCAGTGCAAGACTCCTCAAGGTGTTGCATACAGAATCAAGTAGTGTAATTGTAGATCAAGATTGAAGCATTAGAAGCCTCAGATCCACGAGTTCCATCATCATCCACAAGCTTTTGCACCAGGTTCAATTTCTCTCCCACAGCTTGATACAGTTAGTTTAGCATAGTTTTATTAGTTTAAATGTGATCTAGGTTGTTAGTAGAACAATTAGGATGAGTTTGGTGCTGTTTGGTGATGATTGTTAGCAGGTTGTTAGAACTGTTAGGATGTAGAACTCATGGCATAGTGCATTATAACCTTAGCTTGTTAGTTTAGAATGATCACCATTAAGTATAGAAGAGATTAGTATAGGTTTGGTTGAGAATCTTGAGGATGAGTTGCAGAGTATTTTCATGGAGTCAGAACTTATCTCGATCGGTTTGAGTGATTTGTTGAATTTCAGAGCAAGCTAATGCCATAGGCTTGTAGAGGGAGAAATTCTGATTGTTTTTCATGTTTGGATCGTGTTGTTTCATGCACTATGGAGAGAGAACAGATTGGTGGAATTGTGTGCGTGCATGAAGTCTCATGGTGGAAACCCTAAGTTCTCAAGCCAAGGAAGAAGACATAATCCTGGCCGTCCCTTGCTTGCAAGACCTTTGACCTCAGAGCCCATCGTGTGGCTCTCATTCAATTCAGATTTTGGAGGGAGAGAGTGGTGCCCTAAACGCACCGTTTCATTTAATGAAACGGGCGGGCCTGAGTGTTGAGTGATATCCCCACCCCCCAGTATTGAGCCCAATTCCATTTGAACGTGAATCCATTTCTGAATGCACCCCCTGCTTGTTTTTTTTATTTTCATTAATGCTGATTCGTTCTGGGCCTAGTGCAACTTGCTACGCGCACCCCACCACTGCCTGGCCCATCCAAATATGAACTGAGCGTGTTTGCTGAATAAACCCCCCCTCCACTTTATTTCATTATATTCTTTTATTTTCTTTAATTTTTTTCTTATGCATTTTCTAAAATTCATAATAAATAGATAAAAAATCATTTTTAATTCATTCTTTTTACATCATTTTCATTAGAATGTTTAGAAAATTGTCATTAAATAAAATTGCATTTTTATTTTTATTTGATATTTTTCCCATATTTTCCAAATAAATGACATTTTAAGTAGTTTCATTTCATGCATGATTTTATTAATTTTTGTTCTATTAGATGCTTTCATATTTTTCGTTCATTCTTTTTAGGTTGTTTAGATTAGATATTGAACTTGTAGATTCAATTTAGTTCCCATTTTTAGAAATTAATTTTAGGTGCTTAATGTAGGCTTGAACAACATGAACAAATTAGGGTTTTTAGGTGATGACTTAGGAGACTTAATTCTTTTCCCTTAGGACTTAGGGTTTGATTAGTTTAGTTATGGGACTATAGGGGCTATGGGTAGTTATTAGATCCCCTTAGAAAAGTCAGGATTCCCCTACTGCTATTAATACTCTGTGTATGTCTGATTGTCTGGTGTGGTGTGCCCTCTTGGGATTATTGCTTGCTTGTGTGGGTATTGGGATTGTGTGGGATTTGGGAGAGCTGAAGACTTGAGGAGATGAAGACCATTGGAGATCCAGAGATTAAAGATCAACTGCCAGAGGTGAATAGGAGGTTATTGCTAGCAGCTGCTGAGGAGACTAGGGTTTAGGAGCTAGGCAGAGCTCTAGATTAGGAAGCTTGTTTCTCAAACATGGAATGCCTTGTCTGCATCCATCCTTTCTCTATGATTCAAAGTCTCTTTCAAATATCCACCTCCTTCCTTTGGAAGGATCAGTGAATATATTTGAAAGATAGAACTTTTGAGAGGAAACTTTCTGTTTAATGTTAACAGTTGATGAACCACCCTTGGTAGGTAATTAACTGTCTAACATTCATTCACTTCACTCTTGTGACTAATCCCTCATCTTGGAGGTTTGAACTTGAAGAAAAGCCATTGCAGATAGAAGACAGATGATCAAATCCCTTGCCTGAAGGTCATGAAGATGGAGATTGATGCTTGTTGAAGCCTGTAGCTGATTGGAGATTGCTTGAAGCTAGATGTTGATTCAGAGCTGCTGAAGCTGCTTCTTTTTGCTGTATTTCATTTGCTGATGTATTGATTGGTTTTCTGGACTGTATTGTTTGCTGTTTACCCTGTTGGGTTGAAAGTGAATCCTATTCACTTTTGCCTATTGTTTTCTAGGTTCGAGGTTGAGTGGGACTCCCTTGCCTCGCTTGTGCTGTTGCATCCATGCATTTTACCGCTTTATTATATCTGTTACTGTTTCTGTTTCTGCCTATCCCGTAGGATCTCTGTTTCTCTCTGTGCAAGAGAGGAGCATGATAGACACTAGGTCTTAACCCATGCATGATAACATTAGGTTAGTTTGTTTCCCTTCGCAACCGTAGGTTAGAGTTCTGTCTCTTTCTTTCTCAAAACAAACAGAAAAACACATAAAGATTTCAAACACAATAAAAGACACTTCTTCCGTAAAAGAATGTGAAATCATCAAAGCGTCATTTTTGTCCGCCGGGACTGTTAATCAAGAAAACCTTTTTCAGAAGGAATAAAATCAACCAAGACAGACTTGTGTCGTACGTGGCCCGAACTACGTTTGCTCTGATCTTTCATGCCGTATGAAAGTACGTAGGCATAGGATGCGATATCCTAGCGAGCAACCTTCCCCTCCTTTCCCGTAGGTAGGCGAACTACGTTGACTCTGATTTCTCGTTCCAGGCGGGAATACGTAGGCATAAAGTGCGATACTTTGCCGAGTCATTTTTTATTTTCATTTTCTTTTTCTTTTAACCCCAGACCTTTAGCGTAGATAGAATAACAATCCATACCCGAAAACAAGTGTGGATCCCGTCGAGTACGACGGACGTGAGGGGTGCTAATACCTTCCCCTTGCGTAACCGACTCCCGAATCCAGGTTTTGGTTGCGACGACCATACCTTTCCCGTGTTGTGCGAGGTTTACTCCGAGCGTTTCCTTTCCCTCCCGTGGGATAAATAACGCACGGTGGCGACTCTTCTGTTCAGCCGGCGCCGATTTTCGCAGTAGCGACACATGGCAGTAGAATATCTTTGCCCTTGGTATCCAGACCTTGGCAACTAATGATTTCTTTTAGCCCGGGTGGTATCCAGACCCTGACTTATGTTATCCCTTAGCGGTGTCTTCTGATCTCGGTTGGTGGCATTCATATAAACTCATGTGGTATCCAGACCACGACAATCGGTGTTATTGTCCTTTGACCGTCGAGTATCCAGACTCCGGTAAAGTTAGTTGGGTATCCAGACCCCAATAATTTTTGTGGTTGTATTCCTTTTCCATGGTGTATTCAGGCTCCGGCTTTCCCGTTGAGCATCCAGGGTCCGGTCATTTGCGTCGAGAAACCAGGCTATGACTTCTCCGTTGAGTATCCAGACTCCAGTGAAGTTCTAATTCGTGACGTATTCCATTTGTCCGTCGAGTATCCAGACTCCGGTCAATTTCCGTCGAGTATCCAGACTCCGGTAAATCCCTAATGAAGTTGCCAATTACGTTGAGCATTCAAACTCCTGCTTTTATGTTGAGCATCCAGGCTCCGACTTTTATGTTGAGCATCCAGACTCCGGCTTTTACATTGAGCATCCAGGCTCCGACTTTTATGTTGAGCATCCAGGCTCTGGTTCATTACATTGAGCATCCAGGCTCCGGTTTGTTACGTTGAGCATCCAGGTTCCGATTTATGTCGTTGAGTACTCATACTCCGGTAAATGTCCAATTTGTGGTATTCTCTTTGTCTGTTGAGCATCCAGACTCCAGCCATTTCCATTGAGTACCCAGACTCCAGTTTATTTTGTTGAGCATCCAGACTCCAGTTCCTTTGTCTGTTGAGTATCTAGACTCCGGTCATTTACATTGAGTATCCAGACTCTGGTAAATTTTGATGTGGTTCTTTTGTTCGTTGAGTATCCAGACTCCAGCAATTTGAAATGTTACCCTTTAGCCAATATGGTATTCAGACCATGGCACAGCTTTTGATGAACGCGTTCATCTTATTATGTGGTTCCCAACAGAGTTAATTGGTTAAGTTTCTCTCTTCTCCCTACCATAGTTGTTTGGTTAAGATTCTCTTCCCTAGCGAAGTATTCTTGTGACCAGTTCAGTTATCTCCAGAGATGCTTGTTGACATTTCTATCTCTTCGGTTGGCAAATTTCTGGGTTTCTTTGGTATTCAATCGTCTTTTACCTCGATTGTTTGAAAGTCGTTCTCTTTTCACTCATTCAGGTCCAAGTCGTTTGAATAGGGGCAGCTGTTGTACCCCAAAATTTGCTCAACCTTTTCTTCATTTGGTTTATGTTTCATTTCATCTTCTAGCATTTTGCATTTTCATTTCATTATCATGTTTGCAGGGGATCAAGAGAGGTGTGCATAGCAAGAGAAGATCATTAGAGGATTGTGAGTCCATGGTTATGGATGGAGAAGATTGTGGAAACTCATTGAGTGCTTTAAAAGTCATTGTGGAGCTTACCCAAGTTGTTACTTCATGTGCAAGAAGCCACAGTCAAGAGTGGTGCCTCTAGGGTTTTCATCTGGCCAACCCTAAGTCAGTTGTGGATTTGAAGGAGTTTAAGACTTAGTTCTAAGTCATTGTGATAATGGAAAGTTGTGTTGAGACATATGAGATATTATTCCAAGATCCATTCAAGAAGAATCAAGAGTGTGAGAAGTTACTAAATTAGGGTTCTCAGTGTAAAATCCCATGTTTAGTGCCTAATTTCAAGATCACATATCTCAAGATACAAGAGTAATCTCACTTGGATGCAAACATGAAACTTGTAGAGCATGTTCTTAGATTTATTTTAAGTACTAGAACTTATCCATTGGGTTTGGAACTCAACTTATGATGCTGACAAGTTATGGGTCCTCGGATGAATGTGTTTTCAGTCAACAAAAGTCAATCGACTTCCAAGGCACTTTTGACCTAGAATCATGTTTCACCTCAACTTGGTGTGAACATGAAAGTTGTTCCTCATGATCTTAGCTTTCCAAAAAGTCCTAAAGCCCTTCATCTCATTTTTAGAACTTAAGTTATGAAGCTTGCAAGGCAGGGGTATTTTGGGAAAGTGAGATTATAGGTCCTTTTCATTATAGGTTTTTTTTCATGATCTTGTGCACTTCAGATAAAATTTTGTCCAACATGAAAGTTGATCCAAATGGTCCCAATTTCATCATGGAACATCAAATTGGCATGAATTTAGATTGGATATGAAGATTGGTGAATCAATTTAATGGAAAATGGACTTTAAAGTCATGAATTAAATTGATTTGGTTTTGGAACCTTTTCATGCCATGTTTGTGCTTATTTTAAGTCACAATATCATACCAAGGAGAATGCACCAATTAATTTGGATTCATGCAAGCTAGAACCCGTACATTTTCAAGTCACTTCAAGGAGAAGTTTCACATTCAATATCCACCATTGGATCAAATCAAGGAGTAATTTATATCCATATGATCAATTCCAAGTCCCAGCAGTTGATTTGAATCAAAAATAAGGGAATTGGAGCCATTTTTCACGTATGCATGAAGCTCCCATTTCCAATTTGGGAATTTTTCAATTGCAATCTAATCAGGCCAAATTGGGCCTCCAAGCCATTCTAGATCCAACATATAAAAGCTCCCGATGAATTTTGAGCATTCATTCAGTCATTTTCGTGGAGAGAGAGCTTGATCGCAGTTGGAGAATTCAAGAGAAAAGTGAAAATCGTGACGTGAGATTAGGGTAATTTCAAGCAAAATTGAAGCATCCTTCTTCCTCAAGTGAAGTGGAGTGATTCTGCATAGTTTAAGCAAGCTTAAGCACCTGTAGAAGCTCCAACGGAGAGACTCCGTTAGGTATTCTTCTTTTCCAAAATTCTCTTTCAATATGCATTGATTCTTCATGATTCTTGTTGCATCTGAAGACCTACACTTGGTAGGAAAAATCTGGATCATTATATGTGATGTTTGTGCAATTTCAGTTATGATGTTTGATTTTTTATCCGTTCGTATCTCTCTATTCTTGCATGATAAATGATTTTTGTTTGTGGATTCATGATCTACGTAGCATGAGCTTCAATTTGGTATTAAATTTTGCACGATTTGATGAAGTTTTGATCTGTTGCTCTGGTTGTGTGATCAGAGAAGATAACCGGAAACTGTAGCTCTGTCGCCTGGTTTTGTTCTCAGATCAGGTGATGTGGACTGCCATGTGTGTTGTTGAATGTTTGATTGAAGGAGATCAACAATCCAGATCTAATCTGACCAGTCTGTGTGTTATTTTGACTTGCCATGTCAAAAATGATACGATGCGTTTCATTTAGTTGGAATTAGATGGGTTTGGCTTGCTATACGCGCACCCTCTCCAGTCCAGCCCAATGCTTTGAACTGCAAACCTCTACTATTTGCATCGTTCCTCTTTTTATTTTATTTCCTTTTTTTCTTTTTATTCTGTTTTGATTTTAATTCATTTAAAATATTTTGAAATGCTGTAAAATCCCACAAAAATATTTTTAGGATACTTTGAGATGTCATTTAATTTTTGGAATTTCTTATTTTTATTTTTGATTTATTTTTCAATTAAAATGGGATTTATCATTTGGAAGTGTTTTTTAATTGAATTTCAATTGTTCTTGTTTGTTCTTGGATTGTTCTTGATTCAATTTTCCTCTCCAATGATTGGAATTTTTTTCTCATTTTGATTGTGAGATGAAGGGTTTTATAGGATCATTTTTCCCTTGGTTTAGTTCATTTTGGTTTGACTTTTGTCCCATTTTTGTTGACCCTCGACAACCCTCTCTCAAATTGGTGCATCCTTGTGAATCAAATTCTTTGATGAGGATTTTAGATGACATTGGTTGTGATCTTTTGGCCCCTGATTTTTAGCTCTTTGATGTTCATTTGGGATTTTATTTGGCTTATTTTGAGCCTTTTTCCTATTTTGAGGTAACTTTCAAGTCAAGTTACTTCTAAGGGAGGTTCATACATACAAGTGATCTAGTTTGAATGGGAAATGAATTCTATGGATCCCTTGAACTCTCAACTTCTCTTTATTAACATTATTAACATGTTTAGCTTGCCGGATGTTCATTTTTAGGTCATAAACTTGTTCGTTGCTTGTTGAGATTTGCACTTCTCTTTAAGCTTTCCACTTGAACTTCAAGTGTTGAATATGTTTAAGACTTTGGTCTTTCTCCTTGCCTATTCTTGCTTTTCTTTTGGATGTGTTTGATTCTTGCTTTGTGCATTCTCTCCTCTCATCCCCACTTCTTTCCAATGACTTTTGAATCCCATTTGAGATGGTTTGGTCCCTCCTTTGGAGGTATTTGAAAATGTCAAAAATGGTGAATCCTTGATGACCTTTTGGTGCCTTCTTGCTTGTTTCTTGTGTAGCCTATGGTTTAGTTGCCCATATGAGTTCCTTGCTGTCCTCATATTACCTCCCATTCTCACATTTTATTTTATCTTCATCTCCTTTCATTTGGATTGCCTTTGGGCATTGTGGTTGATGGTAATGGTTGTGGGATTCATTCTCCCATTTCATCCCATTTTGGTGCACTTGTTTGATTTCTTTTTGTGCATTCTTTCTTCTTTCCTTTTGCATCTTCTCATATGCATGCTTGAGGTTGAAATGTGCTTGTGGAGGCTACTGCCCCACACTTTGTTCCTCCCTCAATACCATTCTAATTGTGCATTACATGTTTGCATACTTGCATCTTTCTTATTTCATGTTTCCTTCTTCTTCTTTCTTCTTTGCCATGTTCCCTTAGGACCTCTAATCTCTTGATATTATGATAGACCTTAGGCTTGAACTCATGTATGATAACATTAGGTAGCATTCCCTTTCATCCCAACCATAAGTTCACTTTGCATGAGAACATTAGGTTTGAGTCTTAGTCTCCCTTTAGAGTGTCTCTCTCTTCTCATCTTCAAACTCTTTCAAAACACTTAATAAAGGTTAATGAATATTGTGTGTTACGATCCTTAAGTACTTGAGAAATGGTGATTGGGGGGATTCCTCTCAATTGCTTAGAGTGTTTAGTGTACACCCTTTGGGTGATATGCGATGCATTCGCTCCTAGGTCATAGTCTTTAGTGCAACATGAGTTACAAATCAAACTCAAAACACTTCTTCTCTAAAAAACACAAAAAGAACTTCAAACCTTTTTTATCCTTCGGGATCTTAATTTGGAAAACCTTTTTCATACAAAGATTGTTGTTAACTCTTGGTTCTATCGCAAACAGGTAACGCCTAAGTCTCCAATGGTCGAGCTGCATACACCCAATTGCTAGAACTAACGTTTAACCGTACTCGGGTAAAACATTTTGAACCAACCGGTGTTCTTGTTAGCCCGAACTATGTTTTCTCTGATTTCTCGTACCAGACGAGGATACGTAGGCACAAGACGATGATGTCTTGGTGAGCAACCTTCCCCACTTTTCACTCGTAGTTTTCCAAACTACGTTGACTCTGACTTTCCCATTGCACGAGGGAGTACGTAGGCACAGAGCGGCGATGCTCTGTCGAGTCACGTTTCTTTTCTTTTGTCCCTGAGACCTGTAGCTAGATAGATAAACACCTTTTAGATAGATAACAAGCGTGGATCCCGTCGAGTACGACGGACGTGAGGGGTGCTAATACCTTCCCCTTGCGTGACCGACTCCCGAACCCGAGATTTGGTTGCGATGACCAATCTTATCCTTTTTTCATAGGTTTTTTCTGATCATTTCCTTTCCCTCTTTTGGGATAAATAACGAACGGTGTCGACTCTTCTATCATTGCCGGCCTTTTTTTTCGTAGTAGCGACACGCCATTACTGATGAAGAACCTGGATGCCAGTCTTCTCAAAGTCTTCTTTTCAAGACCGGTAGCACCATCTGGATACTCCTGCTTGAGCAAATAGTTCTTAATGTCATGAAACCAAGGCTTTTCATCCACCTCGTCCTCTTCGATCACCTGATAGTAAGCGGGCTCAGTCTTACGTTCAATTCGAATGAGGGGTGCTTCGTTAACCAACCTGACCTTCCACATGGATGCTAACATTGCTAAGGCATCGACCACATGATTCTCAGATCTCGGCACGTGTTCGAACTTGATCTCATCAAAGTACTTAATCAACTCGATAATATAGGATCTATAAGGGATTAACTTCTCATGCTTCGTCTCCCATTTACCTTTTACCTGATAAATAACAAAAGTTGAATCTCCACTTAATTTGAGAAGTTTGATTCGGAGGTCAATAGCTGCTTCTAGGCCAGGAATGCATGCTGTTAGAACACAGATTGGTTCTTAATATATCTCTATTTTTATATGATAACACTAATGAAATTTTGTATGAAGTAAATATATACTCTAATTTTGTTCAAGTGTTTTTGTTTCAGATATTAAATTAAATATTTCTCTGGAAGCAAAAATGCATCTGAACGCTATTCTACACAAGGCTCTGAGCGTCAGAAGCAACACTTCAGAAGACTCTGAGCGCTGCCTGAAGAGACTCTGAGCTTCTGCAGAAGACTCTGAAGCGTAGCTGAGAAGAAATTGAGTGAAGAGGTTAAAGCATTGTTTCAGAAGACTCTGGAAGTACTTAACGCTACAAGTACAGAGGCTCTGATAAACAAGTCTACTCAGATTGAGATATTCACGCTTAAGCAATATTGCTGCAAAACTCTGATGACATCAACTCTGATGTACATACTCTAATAAGAGGAACTTTGATAAAGAAACTTGTTGAAGAAGATGCTATTCAAAAAAAGATTTGTTGGCATATTCCTTGTCCTTAACCAAACGACTCTTTCCTCATTCGTGTATGACACAGGAAATCAGACAAAAGGGATTTGTCTGAACATTCCTCTTCTGGGAAATGAAAGTTAAATAACACAAAAGGATACAACTGCACAGCAGGGCCCAGTGTTCAAGCAATGGACTTCATGTACTATAAAAGCAAGTCTTCAACAACATTTCAAAGTTGACGAAACTATTGACAAATGATTGAACAACTCTCTCAAAGCAACTCATTCAAATATTATTCATAAGCTGAATAGTTTTATTCTTTGTTCTTAATTTGTGTAAAAATCACAGTTGTGATAATAGCTTTTTAGAAGCATTCAAACACACATATTTGTATTACCTTTGTAATAGTTCCTTAAGAAGACCAAGTTGTGGTCGGATTTTCTTGAGAAGACCAAGTTGTGGTCAGATGTTCTTGAGAAGACTAAGATCGTTTGTCTTAGTGGTTATCACTCTAATCAGTTTGATTTAGTGGATTAAGTCCTTGTTGAGAAAGGCAAATCACCTTGGTTGGGTGCACTAGAGTAGTTTGAGTTCAAACGAACCAGGATAAAAATAACTTGTTATTTTTTCTATTGTCATAGTTGTTTTTGAAACCCTTATTTAACCCCCCCTTCTAAGTGTTTTTCCCACCTTCAGTTGGTATCAGAGCTCCGGCTCTGAAGTGCTACTCACTTAATAGTGACAGAGAAAGATCCAGTTGGGAAAACTCTTGATATATTATGGTTGAACAACCTTCAAACAACAACAACAACAAATATGATGACAAAGATAGAATCAGCACCAAACCTCTCATGTTTGATGGTGAGAAATTTGGTTATTGGAAAGATAGAATAGAAAGTTTCTTTCTAGGCTATGATGTTGATCTATGGGATTTGGTAATTGACGGTTACATTCATCCTAAAAATGATGAAGGCAAAGAGATTGACAGAAAGTCAATGGCTGATCAACAGAAGAGAGATTTCAGAAATCATCACAAAGCTATAACAATTCTGTTAAATGCTATATCTCATACTGAGTATGAGAAAATCACAAATAGAGAAACAACATTTGACATGTTTGAGTCATTAAAGATGACACATGAAGGAAACTCTCAAGTGAAGGAGACAAAGGCTCTGGCGCTTATTCAGAAATATGAAGCCTTCAAAATGGAAGAATTTGAATCTGTGGAAGCTATGTTCTCAAGATTCCATATTCTAACAGCTGGTTTGAAGGTTCTGGACAAAGGTTACTCCACATCTGATCATGTCAAGAAGATCATCAGAAGCTTGCCAACAAGGTGGAGACCCATGGTCACAGCGCTGAAGCTATCAAAGAATCTGAATAAGATCACTCTGGAGGAACTTATTAGTTCCTTGAGAAGCCACGAGATTGAGCTGGAAGAAGACGAGCCTCAGAAGAAAGGTAAGTATGTTGCATTAAAATCTATCAAATCTGGTAAAGCTTTGCATGTAATTGAAGAAAGCTCTGAAGAATCTTCCTCTGAAGAAGATGAATTGTGTTTGTTGTCTAGAAGGATAAACCAACTCTAGAAGCATAAACAAAAGAAGTTCAGAAACTTAAAGAAACCAGATCAACGTGGAGAGTCCTCTGGACACAAAAGATCTGGAAAGAAAGAAGTTGTCTGCTATGAGTGCAAGGAGCCATGGCACTATAAAAATGATTGTCCCAAACTTCAGAAGGAGAAACCAAGAAAGAAGTTTGAGAAAAAGAAGAAAGTTCTGATGGCCACGTGGGATGACTCAGATGCATATGAATCATCATCATAATATGAGGATGGATGTGCAAATATGGAACTGATGGCTAACGTGGAGGACAAGGAAGAAACATCTAAATCTGGATCAGAATCAGATTCATAAGAGGTATTTTCTGAGCTATCTTGCATCTGAGATTGATCAGATGAAATCTGAAATTGCTGAGCTTAAAGAAAATAATTTTCAAATAAAAACTGATTTAAAAAAAGCTAAACAAAAGTTTGATTCAGATGCTATGTCAAACTCTAAAAACATTTTAGAAGAGTATGACTATAGTTTTCAGAGGTTCATGTCAAGAGGCCTATATAGAAGCAAGATGGCTTCCATGATCTATGGCGTAAGCAGGAACAACAGGAAAGGAGTTGGATATGAATCACCCTCTGGGAGGATTTAAATCCAAAACCTGTTGATAAGCTGATTATCAATTATTCTCCTCTGTACACTCATTTTAAATATGGTCATCTGAATGACATAACGCACACACGTACAGATCAGAACATAAAAGTCTTTGTTAAACCAAAACCTCGTCAGAACAAAGATAATTTTAAGGGAAAGAAGTTCAGACAGAACTTCAAACCAACTAACCCCAGAGGACCCAGAAAAATATGGGTACCTAAAGATAAAATCATCTTTGTTGCAGATGTTCTTAGCAGCAAAGTTAAGACACCAGTCATGGTACCTGGACTCTGGCTGCTCACGACATATGACGGGAAGAAGGTCTATGTACCAAAGCTTGGAACTTAGATCTGAAAGAGACGTGAAATTTGGAGGGAACCAGAAGGGCAAGATAATTGGCTCTGGAATTATTGGTAATAGTAACCTTCCTTCCATCTCTAATGTCTTACTTGTTGAAGGATTAACATATAATCTATTGTCCATAAGTCAATTAAGTGACAATCCTCTTTAATGGGAAAAGGAAGAACAACATTTACAAAATTAATCTTTCAAAACTAAAAGTTCAAAATGTAAAATGCCTTATGTCTGTTAACGATAAGCAATGGGTCTGGCATAGAAGATAGGGTCATATTAGTATGAGACGTATATCTCAGATTAATAAACTCAATCTGGTCAGAGGACTTCCTAAGTTGAAGTTCAACTCAGATGCTCTTTGTGAAGCATGTCAGAAAGGAAAATTTTCAAAATCTTCTTTCAAAGCTAAAAATGTTGTTTATACCTCTATACCATTAGAGCTGCTTCATATTGATCTGTTTGGACCAGTGAAAAATGCATCCATCAGAGGCAAGAAGTATGGATCAGTCATTGTTGATGACTACAGCAGATGGACATGAGTAAAATTCCTGAAACACAAGGATGAGTCACACTCTGTGTTCTTTGACTTCTGCGATCAAGTCTAAAACGAAAAAGAATTTAAAATTGTTAAAGTCATAAGTGATCATGGTGGAGAATTTGAAAATAAATTTTTTGATAAATATTTTAAAGAAATGGCGTTGCACATGATTTCTCTTGTCCTAGAAATCCTCAACAGAATGGAGTTATACAACGGAAAAATAGAACATTATAAGAAACAGCCAAAACCATGATCAATGAGACTAACATGGCAAAACATTTTTGGGCATAAGCAATTAACACAGCATGTTATATTCAGAACAAAGTTTCTGTAAGAGCTCTTCTGGAGAAGACTCCTTATGAATTGTGGAGGAATAGAAAGCCCAACATTTCTTATTTCCATCCTTTTGAGTGTGTTTGCTTTATATTGAATACGAAAGAGAATCTTAACAAGTTTGATTCTAAAGCACCAAAATGTTTCATGATTGGATATTATGAACGCTCTAAAGGCTACAGAGTATACAATACTGAGACACAGATTGTGGAGGAATCAATTCATGTTAGATTTGATGATAAGCTTGGCAATCAAAAGCCAAAGCAGCTTGAAATTTCTGCAGATAGAGAAGTGCTTCTCACAGACTCTGAAGATTCAAAGGCAGAAAAAGCTCAAGCAAAAGAACCAGAAGCTACTTCAAATGCTACTCCTCTAGCTTCTCATTTGGACAACTTGACAATTTCTGAAGAACCAACTGTTAAAGGATCATCCAAAATCAAATCTTCCCATCCAGAAGAAATGATAATTGGAAAGAAGGATGACCCTATCAAAACAAGATTTTTTCTTAGATCATCTGGAACGTCATTGTTTGGTTTGGTGTCAATTGTTGAACCTACCTTTGTGGATGAAGCTCTGCAAGATAATGATTGGATACTTGCCATGCAAGAGGAGCTTAACCAATTCACAAGGAATGATGTTTGGGATCTGGTTCCAAGACCAAAAGAATTTAATATTATTGGAACTAAATGGGTCTTACAAAATAAGCTGAATGAGCAAGGAAAAGTAGTCAGAAACAAAGCTAGGATGGTGGCTCAAGAATATAGTCAGTAAGAAGGAATTGATTAAACAGAGACTTATGCTCCTGTGGCAAGGTTAGAATCTATTCGCTTATTAATTTCTTTTGCTGCAAGAATAACATCACTCTATATCAAATGGATGTTAAGAGTGCCTTCTTAAATGGTATTATAGAAGAGGAAGTTTATGTTCATCAACCTCCTGGTTTTGAAAATGAAAAACTACCAGAACATGTTTTTAAACTAAAGAAATCACTCTATGGCTTAAAACAAGCTCCAAAAGCTTGGTATGAGAGATTGAGTAATTTTCTTCTGGAAAAGAATTATATCAGAGGCAAAGTGGATACAACTCTCTTCTGCAAATCATTTAAGAAAGATTTGTTAATTTGTCAAATTTACGTAGATGATATTATATTTGGTTTAACAAATATTATGCTTGGAAAGGAGTTTGCTCAATCTATGCAGGCAGAATTTGAGATAAGCATGATGGGAGAACTCAGATTCTTTCTGGGAATTCAAGTTAAGCAAACTCCAGAATGCACTTACATACATCAGACAAAGTATCTGAAAGAGCTTCTGAAGAAGTTTAACATGACAGAAAGTAAATTGGCTAAAACTCCAATGCATCCAACAAGCATGCTAGGTAAAGAAGAGGTAAGTAAAAAGGTAGATCAGAAGCTCTATAGAGGTATGATTGGTTCTCTTTTGTACTTGACTGCTTCTAGACCTGATATTCTCTTCAGTGTTTGTCTTTGTGCTAGATTCCAATCAGATCCTAGAGAATCTCACTTAACAGCTGTTAAGAGGATTATGAGGTATCTGAAAGGTACTACTAATATGGGTTTGTGTTACAGAATATCTGATGATTTTAAATTAGTTGGCTTCTGTGATGCTGATTATGCTGGAGACAGAGTTGAAAGAAAAAGCACCTCTGGAAGCTGTCAGTTTCTGGGAGGAAATTTAATCTCTTGGTACAGCAAGAAGCAACCCACAATAGCGCTTTCAACTACATAAGCATAATATATTGCTGCTGCTGGTTGTAGCACATAGATGCTCTGGATGAAAAGTCAACTAGAAGACTATCAGATATATGAGAGTAACATTTCTATCTTCTGTGATAATACTTCTGCTATATGCCTTTCTAAAAACCCAATTTTACACTTTAAGGCAAAGCATATAGAAATTAAACATCATTTTATTAGAGACTATATTCAGAAGGGAATTTTAAGTTTAAACTTTGTTGATACAGACCATCAATGGGCTGATATCTTTACAAAACCCCTTGCTAAAGATAGGTTTAAATTTATTCTGAAAAATATTAGTATGGATTTCTGTCCAGAATAAAATGTTTTTCAGAAGCAAATTTACTCAGATGAAAATAATGTTTTAACTCTGAAGTATTATATCTAATATCTTCTTTGAGTTATTTTTTTTGTGAAACTCTGAATTAACAAACTACAGAGGATCCGAACGTCAGTTGACGTTTCATTTCCAAAAGAGTTTCAAAAGCACCAACACATCAAACACGTGTCACCTTGAATCTGAAACGGTTCAGTGGACAATGCTGAGACGCCGTTTGAGGTACTGTTTGAATAATTAATTCCTCGTTTTCCTCCCCATGTTTGTCAGAATCATTATTCTTTTTGATGTGATTAAATGTTTTAATTAATTATGAGTAAATGTTGAACGTGTGATTTTGTGCCCTAATTTTTGCCCCTATATATTCCACAACATGAAACTTTTCACATTTTCACTCTCACAAACACTTATATGCATTTCTGCTTGTTACATTTTTTCATCTTCTCTTCCAAACCCAAACGAAACCCTAAACCACTCTCAAGTTCGTCAATGGCAACATCATCTTCATCTTCTCAGAAGTTGGCTTCCACAATGGCTGGAGTATCTTCATCAACTATGGGTGTTGTCCCTTTCATGGAACCTGAAAGAACTCTCCCCATGCCTATTCATAAACTGGAAGTTCTCTATGAATTCATGGTAGATTTTGAATGCATGGCTAAGAACGGTTTTGATTTGCGTCTCACTGTTACTTCTCAAGGCTGAGTGAAGTATTTTGATAGACTGTTTGGTCTTGTTTACCCTTGTTTGATTAAAGAATTTTGGATTCATGCAAAGGTATATCCAAAGCTCATCACCTCATCAGTTCAGGGCAAAGAGATAATCATCACTGAAGACATGGTTAGAAAGCTAATTGGGTATGAAGAAACTGATGGTGTTACACATCTTCCTGCTGGTCGTGTTGAGATGGATGATGTGTACAATGAAGTTTTTACTTCTGGGTTGTGTTCAAGCAAGATCAAGGACTTAAAGGTGCAATATAAGATCTGGGCAAAGATCTTTCTAGGATGTATTCATCACAGGAAATCATCAAATTCTCCAGATTATATCAACACTGAGAAATTGTATTTCATGTACTGTTTGAGCAAGAACATCAAGGTGGATCTGCCACACTTGTTATTTTCTCATTTGTGGAGTCATGTGAATATGTCCAGAGAAATTGTCAAGACAAAGCACCAGAAGATCAGGAACTGGATTCCAATGGGGAGATTGATATCAGATATTCTGACAGAGAATAAACTAGTTGCTCATCTAACAGAAGCTGGTATGACAGAAGAATTAGCTTCAATCATTGGAAAGCTCTGGATGGATAAAGTCTACAGAGAATGAAAATAGTAGAAGAACTCACCTCTGCACCAGCAAAGATCAACTCTGAAGATGTAACCAATAGGAGGATCTCAATAGATGATTTTCCAAACTTTTCTACTGAAGAGCCCAACGAAGCGCTACTTCATTACATCTCTTTGTGTCTGGAAGATGGAACTCCAATTCCAGCAGATATTCTTAAACATGCAAATGAACCTGCACCAGATGTGTATATGGAGAAGAAGAGAAGGAAGAAGAATAAGATCTCAGAAGAAGGATCTACAAGGACTAAGAGGAAAGCTTCTAGAGAAGCATCTTCTGTAAAGACCAAATGCATCAAGAAGACAGGTAATCCCTCTGCAAACTTATCTCCTATTTTAGAGCAAGTAACAGAAATATCAACTCCTATATCCCCTCCACCATATGATCCAATACCTACACCTTCACCATAACACAACACATCTAAACATATTTCAACTGAAGTTGTTCAAACCTTTGAACCTATAAATAATTCCCCTCAACTGAACCAACCACAACCATCTGAATCACAACACTATGAACCACAATCATCTGAAACAGAACATTCTGAACCACAAACATCTAAACCACAACCATCTGAACCTCAACCATCTGAATCTCAACCTTCTGAACCTCAACCTTCTGAACCTCGACCCTCTGAATCACAACCAACACCTTTTGAACCTCACCCATCTGACCCTGAACCAGAGGTTCTTGACATCCAACCTCTTAATACCTTGTTCATGGTTTCATCTGGATCATGTGCATCATCTGATTCATCTGAGTCTGATTTATCAAATGCTCTTTCTGCCATATTCAAACCATTTGTTTTGATTCCCTATGACTCTGAGGATGATACCTTAACATCTAAACAAACTCCATCTAAACCCATCCAACCTCAACCAGATATTTCTTCCATTCTTGTTTCTGCTTTCATTCCCTATTCCCCTACTCCCATTTCCACTCCTTTTACCATTCCCTCTGTTTTTAAGGATACATTCACCAGATCCGAACCTCATCATCCTTTACCTTCATCCATTTCCAAACCATTCACCTCTGACAAACCGTCAACCTCTACCAACTCTGCTTTCTTGGATAACCTTAAGAATTCCTTTCTAGCAGCCTACCTGAAACCTAAACCTAGGCTAGATGTTGATATTTTGTTATCTGTTTTTGAAAAAGAGTTGCAGACGTGGTTATCTAAGGTTAGGGAGACATGCCACACTAGCATGAATCCTCAGGATTCTGAAGAAGTCTGGAAGAACTTCAGAAAGAGATTCAATGTTGCATCTCTGAATCTTCAAGATATCTGCACTACAGATGCACAGATGAGATTTTCTGAGGTTGTGAGATTTACTCTGCTGGGTATCAGTAGAACTCCCACACTACTTCTGGAAAACACACCTGAAATGGTTGTGTGTCCTTCTGAAGAAACTGCTGCATCTCAGATTGCTGAAGTGTCTCAACCAAAAGAAGTCATTCTAGAAGGTTCTGCACTTGGTCAACCTGAAGAAACTCCTGACTCTGATAAACCTGAAGAAATTTATGCTATGGTTGTAGAGAATTCATCTGATGCATTGGCTATTCAGCATACATCTGATTCTGTGACTGCTCCGGATTCTTTTGAGGTGAAGAAAGAAAATGAGGATCTGAAGGATAAATTTGTCAAGCAAGAGGTTTTCAACCATCAGATCAAAGAATGGATGGTAAAACAAGAGAAGACCACAGAGGAAAGTAAGACTTGGATGGCAAAGCAAGAAGAGTCTACTTCTGAGATCACAAATCTTCTTAGGATTTTAGCCTCTCGTCCCTCTTAATTAATATATGTGCACTTATGTGATGTTTTTATTATTTTATGTCTTCTCTGGACTTATCAATATATATGACTATGCTTCTTTTGACTGAATCTTATATTATCTTACTCTGATATTTGTTGTCTAAAATGATTTTTTTTATCACTTTTTGATATCACAAAAACGGGGAGAAAATGAAATTCTGATTGTTCAAATAAAAAGATACTAAAATGGCAACTCAGACATTTTAAAATATATCTAATCATATATTTAGTGTTTCAGAGCTATAACACTTCATCTGAAAAAATTCATAGAAGTAGCTCTGAGAGTCTCCAAAGCTTGTTCTGGAAAGAATACTAATGCTGAAAGGGAAGTATTTATTTTCTTTTACAGTATTCAATTCATGGGGAGATTCATAATCTCAGGGGGAGATATATATTTTTCTTTGTTTTGAACAAAATTTCTCATAGTTTTTGTCATCATCAAAAAGGGGGAGATTATTAGAACACAGATTGGTTCTTAATATATCTATGTTTTGATGATAACACTAATGAAATTTCGTATGAAGTAAATATATACTCTAATTTTGTTCAAGTGTTTTTGTTTCAGATATTAAATTAAATATTCCTCTAGAAGCAAAAATGAATCTGAACACTATTCTACGCAAGGCTCTGAGCGTCAGAAGCAACACTTCAGAAGACTCTGAGCACTGCCTAAAGAGACTCTGAGTTGCTGCAGAAGACTCATAAGCATAGCTGAGAAGAAATTGAGTGAAGAGCTTAAAGCATTGTTTCAGAAGACTCTAGAAGTACTTAACACTGCAAGTACAGAGGCTCTGATAAACAACTCTACTCTGATTGAGATATTCACGTTGAAGCAATATTGCCTCAAAAAACTCTGATGACATCAAATCTTATGTACATGCTCTGATAAGAGGAACTTTGATAAAGAAACTTGTTAAAGAAGATGCTATTCAAATAAAGATTTGTTGGTATATTCCTTTTCCTTAACCAAACGACTCTTTCCTCAGTCGTGTATGACACAGGAAATCAGACAAAAGGGATTTGTCTGAACATTCCTCTTCTAGGAAAGGAAAGTAAAATAAGACAAAAGGCTACAATTCCACATCAGGGCACAATCTTCAAGTAATGGACTTCATGTACTATAAAAGCAAGTCTTCAACAACATTTCAAAGTTGACAAAACTATTGACAAATGATTGAACAACTCTCTCAAAGCAACTCATTCAAATATTCTTCATAAGCTGAATATTTTTATTCTTTGTTCTTAACTTGTGTAAAAATCACAGTTGTGATAATAGCTTTTTAGAAGCATTCAAACACACATATTTGTATTACCTTTGTAATAGTTCCTTAAGAAGACCAAGTTGTGGTCAGATTTTCTTGAGAAGACTAAGACTGTTTGTCTTAGTGGTTATCACTGTAATCAGTTTGATTTAGTGGATTAAGTCCTTGTTGAGAAAGGCAAATCACCTTGGTAGGATGGACTGGAGTAGTTTGAGTTCAAACGAACCAGGATAAAAATAACTTATTATTTTTTCTATTGTCATAGTTGTTTTTGAAACCCTTATTCAACCCCCCCCCCCCTTCTAAGTGTTTTTCCCACCTTCACACGCTTCATATTTAGCGATATTATTTGTACATTCAAAGGCTAACCTTGCTGTAAATGGAGTAAAACCACCTTTCAGATTCATTAAAATGGTGCCTATATCATGCCCACTGTAGTTTGAAGAACCATCGAACATCATCCTCCACCAGAGACCCAGCTCGGGACCTTCATCGGGACCTGGATCTTCGCGATCTTTTTTTATCAACCTGAGGTCTTCGTCAGGAAAGTCGAATTTGAGAGGCTCATAATCTTCGACTGGTTGGTCTGCAAGATAGTCTGATAAGACACTTTCTTTGATAGCTTTTTGAGAAACGTACTAGATGTCACATTCTGATAACAACATGTGCCAACGAGAAAGTCTTCCCGTCTGAGCAGGCTTTTCGAAAATGTACTCTATTGGATCCATCTTCGAAATCAACAATATGGTATGACAAATCATGTACTGCCTGAGACGCCTAGCAGCCCATGCTAGCACACAACAAGTTTTCTCCAAAAGTGCGTATCTGTTTTCACAATCGGTAAACTTCTTGCTCAAGTAATCTATAGCATGTTCCTTTCTTCCAGTCTCATCGTGTTGCCCTAGTACGCAACCCATAGACTTATCAAGAATAGTAAGATACATGAATAATGGTCTTCCAGGAACATAAGGAATTAAGATAGGAGGCTCTTGCAAGTGGTCCTTGATCTTTTCAAATGCTCGCTGGCAATCGGGTTTCCAATCAATAGTCTACCCCTTGCATATCAACTTGAATATCGGTTCACAAGTACCAGACATGTTAGAGATAAATTTGGAAATGTAGTTCAAACGTCCAAGAAAACCTCTGACTTGTGTTTCAGTCCGCGGAGCTGGCATGTCTTGAATGGCTCATACTTTATCTGGATCTACTTCAATTCCTCGTTGGCTGACGATAAAACCAAGTAGCTTTCTGGATCTAACACCAAAAGTATACTTAGCGGGATTCAGTTTCAACTAGTACTTCCTAAGTCGTTCAAACAGTTTCACCAAATGGTCCAAATGTTCCTCTTCGTTCCAAGATTTGGCAATCATATCATCCACATATAATTCAATCTCTTTGTGCATCATGTCATGAAAGAGAATGGTCATGGCCCACTGATAGGTTATCCCTGCGTTCTTCAAACCGAAGAGCATAACTTTGTAACAGAAGGTTCCCCAAGGGGTAAAGAATATAGTGTTTTCTCGGTCGTCTGGATCCATCTTGTTCTGATTGTAACCGGAGAAACCATCCATAAACGAGAAAATTGCAAAACTGGCCGTGTTGTCAACAAGTGTATCAATATGTGGCAGAGGAAAATCATCCTTTGGACTTGCTTTGTTCAAATCCCTATAATCTACACACGTTCTGACTTTACCGTCCTTCTTAGGCACTGGTACAATGTTGGCAACCCAATCGAGATACTTCGCAACTGCAAGGAATCCTGCATCCAGCTGCTTTTTAACCTCATCTCGAATCTTCAAAGACATATCAGGTCTAGTTCTTCAAAGCTTCTGCTTGATAGGTGGACAATCAGGCTTAAACAGCAACTTGTGAACAACAATGTATGTGTCTAAACCGGGCATATCTTGATACGACCATGCAAACACATCAACATATTCCTTCAACAACTTGATCAACCTTTGCTTGACCTCAGCCCCGAGTATTGCACCAACCTTGACCTTTTTCTTGTCTTCGACTGTGCCAAGATTAATCAAATCTACTTGCTCCTTATGTGGTTGAAGTTCTGTGTACTCGTACTCAACCAATTTTTTCAGTTCGATGGCTATTTCAAACTCTTCTTCACCCTCATCTTCAGCTTGATAAATGGGTGAATCCCAGTCAGGAGGGACAGTAGAGTCATTGGATTCAACAAGGGTTTTAATGTCACTGCATGTTGAAAGGCTTATTTTATTAAATGTTCAATGAAAATGCAAAAGAAATGAAATGTATTTTAGTTTGTTTTTGAAAAGATTGCCAATTTCATTTTAAAAGGTGAAAACGAAAAAACGCTAGTGAAACAAAGTGGAATGGGAACAAAATGCATTTATCAATAATTGTTTGAAATGAAAGGTGGCCCTACAAAGCGATCCAATAGCCTTGGGCGGAGCTATGGATTTTGAAAACACAAATGAAAAATTAAATTACTTTGACAATGGATAAATAACAGGAATCTCTATAGCCTCCCAGTTGCTCAAAGCTGCATCACTCTGAAACACCAAGTTATTCAGGTCTTCGTCTTCATCATAGTCACTAATAACACTAATTTGAAAACCTCTGCTGGCAAACACTTCTTGAAAAACCTTCGGACGTCCTTCGACAAATGCAGAAGCTTTATCATGAGTTGGTCTGTAACCCAACCCGTAGTGGTCAATCTTCGTCTTGATGTTGATTACCTCTCCCTAACCTTCAGGAATACCCTTGTCGGTCGTTGATCTGATACTCTTCAAGGACGTAAAAGATGGATTACTCTGGACCTTCGCAGCCTCTTTGACTTCCACTAAAACAGCATTGGCGATCTCAAGTGCTTGGAAAAAAGTTTCCAAAGCGTCTTTATCAACCTCAATATAACGGAACAACGATAAGTTGCTAACCATCAAATCCTCCTCACCATGAATAATCACCAGCTTGTCATCAACCATAAACTTCATCTTCTGATGCAAAGTAGAATTTACAGCCTCAGCGGCGTGATTCCAAGGTTTTCCGAGTAAACAGATGTAATTGGGATTAATGTCCATGACTTGGAAAATGATCTTGAAAATATGCGGACCAATCAAAATAGGAAGCTCAACTTCTCCTATTACGGATCTACGTGAACCATCAAAAGCCTTGACAATTAAAGAAGTAGGCTTCACCACGGTTTCCTTATAGGCCAACTTGCTAAGAACCCTCTTGGGTAAGACGTTCAGAGAAGAACCGGTATCCACAAGCACCCTCGCTAAATTATCCTCTTGACACTTCACGGATATATGCAAAGCACGATTATGATTCAGACCCTCTTTTGGCAGCTCTTCATTACTGAAGCTGAGAGTATTACATGCAGTAATGTTAGACATTACGCTATCAAACTAGCCAGTAGTGATGTCTTGAGCAACATGAGCTTGAGTCAAGACCTTCTGCAAAGCAGCTCTATGCATGGGAGAACTCATTAATAGAGACAAGATAGAAATCTTTGAAGGAGCTTGATGAAGTTGGTGAATGACTTTATAATCACTTTTCCTAATGATCCTTAGGAATTCAGCATCTTCATCATTGGTAACTGCCTCTTTACCTTTATCTTTAGTAGGCACAGCAGAAGTAGTAGTTGTCTCCTTAGGTGGAGCCTCATTGAAACGGGGAGTATAGACACGACCACTGCGAGTCATCCTGCTTGCCCCAACTATGTTAGTCACACTTTCACCATCAGTCTTCACTTCTTCCCTTGGAACGAACTTCCCATATTCTTTGTCAATCGCAATTACATCATACTTCCAAGGTACAACTTTGGGATCACTGAACGGAAATGGACTCGGCTTCTAAATGATCAACGATTTAGGGTGATTCATCATTGGAGTAACAAGCTGCGGCATACTAAACACCAGCGTGGCAGAACCTGCCCCTGGTAGATTAAACACTGGCATCCTTCCCCTTGATTCGGGTAGGTTGAAGACAGAATCAATCGCGGAAAATTCCTCCTTCTTTACCTTGTTGACTACTTGCAGAAAATCGTCGTCAATCAATCTCTGAATGTCTTTCTGAACCTCGACACAACCCTTAACATGTCCCTCATAGCTTGCATAATTGATATGAGAAGCAAATACTAGACTGCCTCGAACAGCTTCAAATGGAATGCCTTAAGAGGAGTCTTGATTTGAGCTACATCAAGAATAAAATTCTCGTCAGACAAATCATCAGCGGCATTAACAGTCGCATGTGTAGGCAGAGGGTTGCTTTTGACATTGGGCGGCAGATCATTGAACGACAAAATCTTCTTTTCCATCAGATCCCTGACAATATTTTTCAGAGCATAACAGTTTTCCAAATAGTGACCGGGTGCACCCTCATGAAATAAACACTGAGCGGTGGCGTTGTAGTTGGCTGGCAAAGGATTTGGAGGCGGACCCAAAGCTCGAGTGTTAATCAAGCCTCGTTGTACTAAGTAAGGATACAACTCGGTGAACGTCATTGGAATCGGCGAACAAGGCTTGTATTGTCTCCTATTCGGAGCATTTTGTTGAGGTGCCTGATTCCTCAGTTGTTGATTGGCGGGAGCATTGGATGCTTGCTGATAGTTAGGCGGAGGTTGTTGATAAACCGGAGGCGGATAAACAGGAGCCTGCTGTATAGGCTGATAAGCAGGAGCTTGTGGAGCTTGTTGACTAAAAGATGGTGCGACAACAGCTACATACGGCGGGGGAGCATACTGAACCGGGTAACCCTGTGGTTGAGCATACTACGGCGGATATTGACTGAAGATACATCATGAGTCTCTCCTTCCTTCTTTTTCTGAGAATTGAAAGAAGACTTCTTAGCTTGATCCTTTGAGCTTGAACTGCCAGGACCACTAGACATTTTTCCACTCTTCATAGCCAATTCAACTTTTACCCCAACAACAACAATGTCAGCAAAACTCGTAGTCACACCACACACCATCCTCTCATAGAATTCGGGACGAATGGTGTCATCAAACCAATCAGCTAGTTCCTTATCAGTCAATGGAGGTTCGACTTGAGAAGCAATTTCCCTCCATCGCTGAGCATATTCTTTAAAGGTCTCAGAACTCTTCTGAGTCATACTTAACAATTGTCTCCTGTCGGGAGCTAAGTCCATGTTATACTTATAATTCTTAATAAAAGCGTTGGACAAATCCTGAAAAGACCTGATGCGAGACTGGTCCAAATTCAGGTACCGTTTGGAAGAAGCACCTTTCAGACTATCTTGGAAATAGTAAATCATCAATTTATCATTTTCCATGTGGGCAGCCATCCTACGGTAGTACATTATCAAATGGCTCTTTGGATAAGTGGTCCCTTCATAGCAATCAAAGTTCGGAGTTTTGAACTTCGGTGGAATAACCAGGCCAGAAACCAAACAGAAGTCTCCAGCAGCGGCACCAAAGATCTGGTCACCTTCCATCTTTCTTAATCTTTTATCAATAGTGACAACTTCCTCACGAAGCCTATCACGTGGCTGGTATCCCTCATCATTGTCATCCAGAATTTCAAAAACGGGCTCATTAAGATACGACTGCACCCGAGTGTGGACATTAGCTTGTGTGAAAGTAGGGACGACTCAAGGAGGCTCGAAAACCAAAGGCACAGTTTGTTGAACATTTTGCACAACAGGAATAGCTTGTTGAACTGATGTAACAATAGAAGGTACAAAACCCTATAAAAGACCATAAGGAAACGAATTCTCAACAGTAATAATCGGTGGATCTGCGACAGTAGCGTTAATCTCAGAGACCACAATAGGCTGAGTATCCATCTTTGCATTGATAACCTGGAGCAACTCCACAATCTGTCCTACATTCCCTTGAAGGTCTGCGAGCTCATTGTTGACACGATCCATCTCTCGAGCTTGGTCTTCCATCCTCTTTCGAGCTTGAGCTCTAGTGTAGTATTGACTTAGGGTGACGAAACTGGAAGGCGAGAGAACCAAGTATGAGAAACCGAGAGACACATGTAATGCAAAAATATGATGTGAAATGCAAAATGCAAATGAAATGATTTCATAGAATTCAAATATTTATGAATATTGAGGAATAATAAGGAAATTTTTATTTATAAATTTGAAAAATGGATTACAAATGAATATTCTCAAGATAAAGTCTTACAGAAACAGCTAAAGATAAGCTAATGAAGCCCTAAGGAAGCATTATCCACAACTTTGACGAGCAGGCGGAGAGTTGGAGGAAAATAAATCCTCGTAGAGTCTTCTCTTCTTGTTAGAAAGTGGCTCTTCATTCTTCGACTGAAGCTATTTTTGAAGCTCGTCGTACTCACTGACCATCACATGGTATTTTTTCTTCCATACTTCGGCTTCATGTTGTGCTTTCTTCAAAGTGATCTTCAACGTCTCAACTACGGTCATGAAAATCAGGACGGATTCCTCTCTTGGAGGTAAAGGATCTTGGCGAGGATAAGGCATCTTCAATTTGATAGCTCTTTCTCGGACCCACTGAAGGTATGGCTCCATAGACACACAATTAGGTCTTCCCAGAATTTCTTGACCTTTCATATGCAGGTGATTCCATGCAGATACAATCTGATCTTGAAGCTCTTTATTGTCTTTGAAGAAGATTTTCTCCAAATTAACACTTTTAGGTGGTTCTTTCAAGTGGTACCCTAACTGTCGACGAGCTAGAACTGGATTGTAGCTAATTCATCCATTAAAACCGAGTAAAGGCATTAAAACCGAGTAAAGGCATTTTAGTGAAGTCTCCACAACCATCAATGATTAATATTCCATCATACATACGGTTATACCAATCAATATCCGAGTGAGTTAAAGCCATAACCATTTGTGACCAACGTCCTTTAGTGCAATCCCAAAAAGGACTAGACTTAGGCAAGTGTGAAATTAACCACTTGTATAATAAAGGCACACAACAGGTGATCATCCCTCCACCATGAGAGTTTCGGAGATGCACTGAATGATGAGTGTTACCTAATAAATTCTGCATAGGATTCTTCTGCATGAAGATCTTGATGGCATTAAGGTCAGTGAACCCTTCAAAACTAGGGAACAACAGTACTCCATAGATAACCAAGGCAAGGATCACCTCAGAGGTAGGCATGCTCAAATGATCGGCATAATATTGGGCTTTCTCAATTAGAAACTTTGTAGGTAACCCAAAAATTTAACCCTTATGAGTCATATTGTCCTTAATCTCAGATACCTTCAAACATGTGGCTTTCGTAATATTCTGCTCTTTACGGTCCTTTTCCAAGAAAGGGAAAGGAGTCTTATCCAAAATAGACATCCCTACTAACTGAGAATATTCTTCCAAAGTAGGTAATAGCTGATAATCGGGGAATGTGAAGCAATGGTAGTCTGGATCGTAGAACTGTAGAAAAACCGAAAGAAGTCCTTCGTTCACTTGAAGTTCCAACAGAGATAACAACCTTCCATAATGGTTTTGAAATCCTTCTTGATCTTGGACTAAAGCTCCTAACTTCCTTAGGTCATCTAGCTTAAGGCTTTTAAAAGAATATTTCAAAGTGTTTCTTCTATTGTAAACCATAGTACCCTGCAATATCCATAAATAAGGTTTGAATTCCATGAAATATAATGCAATGTGATTCTTTATGGATACGATGCACATATACAAAGTCCTAGGTTAAAGGTATGCACAAGGAATTAAGATCTACCCATCCCTATAGGGTATGTATTAAGGTTAGTTGTACCTGCAGAACAAGGTTCTAAAGAAGTGCCCAAAGTCATCAGTTCATCCTTCGGATATTATCAACTTTCTGACTGACTCAGGGGTCGATAATATTCTCAAGAGAACCTCTTTTGAGTGTAGTATCACGTAGCAACTATTTTGGGACTACTCCTGTTAGAACACAGAATTGGTTCTTAAATATATCTCTATGTTTTGATGATAACACTAATGAAATTCTATATGAAGTAAATATATACTCTAATTTTGTTAAGGTGTTTTTGTTTCAGGTATTAAATTAAATATGATTCTGGAAGCAAAATATATCTGAACGTTATTCTACGCAAGGCTCTGAGCGTCAGAAGCAGCTCATCAGAAGACTCTGAGCGCTGCTAGAAGAGACTCTAAAGCAGAAGCTGCAGAAGACTCTGAAGCGTAGCTGAAGAATTTGTGTAAAGAGCTTAAAGCGTTGTTTCAGAAGACTCTGGAAGTACCTTACGCTGCAAGTACAGAGGCTCTGATAAACAACTCTGATATGTATGAGATATTCACGCTGAAGCACTTTTGCTGCAAGACTCTGATAAGAGTAAACTTTGAGAAAGAAGCTTGTTGATGAAGATGCCATTCAAAAAGATTCGTTGGCATATTCCTTGTCCTTATTTGAACGACTCTTTCCTCATTTGTGTATGGCACAGGAAATCAGACAAAATGGATTTGTCTGAACATTCCTCTTCTGGGAAAGCTAAAGTCAATAGAAGACAAAAGGCTACAGCTCACAGCAGTGCACAGTCTTCAAGCAACGAACGTTCAGTACTATAAAACCAAGTCTTCAACAACAAATCAAAGTTGACGAATCTATTGAAAAATTATTCAACAACTCTCATACAAACATTCTTATTTAAAGTTGAATAGTTTTTCTTATTCGTTCTTAATATTAAGTGTAAAAATCACAGTTGTGATTAAAGATTTTGAGAAGCATTCAAAACACTTTGTTAGTTTACATCTTTGTAAAAGTTCCTTAAGAAGACCAAGTTGTGGTCAGAATTTCTTGAGAAGACTAAGACAGTTTGTCTTAGTGGTTGACAATGTAATCAGTTTGAATATAGTGGATTAAGTCCTTGTTGAGAAAGGAAAATCACCTTGGTAGGGTGGACTGGATTAGTTGAGTTCAGCGAACCAGGATAAAAATACTGTGTTATTTTTTATTGCCATAATTGTTTCAAAACCCTTATTCAACCCCCCTTCTAAGTGTTTTTCCCACCTTCAGTTGGTATCAGAGCCTGATTCTGTTGTGCTATCACTTAACCGTGAAAGAGAAAGATCCAGTGGGAAAACTCTTGATATTCTTTGTTGATACATTATGGCTGAAGCTTCAACATCAAACAACAAATATGAAGACAGAGATAGAATCAGCACCAAACCTCCCATGTTTGATGGTGAGAAGTTTAATTACTGGAAAGATAGAATATAAAGTTCCTTTCTAGGCTATGATGCTGACCTTTGGGATTTGGTCATTGATGGCTATGCTCACCCCACTGACGGGGATGGAAAAAAGATTGATAGAAAGTCAATGACTGAAGCTCAGAAGAAATAATTCAGGAATCATCATAAAGCAAGAACAATCCTATTAAATGCTATATCTCATACTAAGTATGAGAAGATCACTAACAGAGAAACAACATTTGATATGTTTGACTCTTTGAAGATGACTCATGAAGGAAACTCCCAAGTAAAGGAGACCAAGGCTCTGGCTCTCATCCAGAAATACGAAGCCTTCAAGATGGAGGAATCTGAATCTGTGGAAGCAATGGTCTTAAGGTTTCATATTCTAACTGTCGGTCTGAAGGTTCTGGACAAAGGGTACTCCACTGTTGATCATGTCAAGAAGATCATCAGAAGCTTGCCAACAAGGTGGAGACCAATGGTCACAGCTCTGAAGCTTGCAAAGGATCTGAACAATATCACACTGGAGGAACTGATCAGCTCTTTGAGGAGTCATGAGATTGAACTAGAAGAAGACGAACCCCAAAAGAAAGGTAAGTCTGTTGCATTAAAATCTAACAAATCTGCTAAAGCATTGTAGGTTATTGAAGAAAGTTCTGAAGAATCTTCTTTTGAAGAAGTTGAATTGTCCCTGCTGTCCAGAAGGACCAACCAACTCTGGAAGCATAAACAAAAGAAGTTCAGAAACTTCAAGAAACCAGATCAACGAGGAGAGTCTTATGGACACAGAAGATCTGGGAAGAAAGATGTGGTCTTCTACGAACGCAAGGAGCCTGGCCACTATAAAAATGAATGCCCAAAACTTCTGAAGGAAAAGCCAAGAAAGAAGTTTGAAAAGAAGAAGAAAGTTCTGATGGCAACATGTGATGATTCAGATGCATCTGAATCTTCATCAGAGTCAGAAGAAGAATGTGCAAACATGGCACTTATGGCTGGCGTGGAGGACCATGTAAAAACATCTGGATCTGAATCAGATCTGGATCTGAATCAGAATTTGATTCATAAGAGGTATTTTCTAAACTTACTAGAGCAGAACTTATTGAGTTTATCTGAAATGCTGGAAAACTATAGTAAGATTAAGCTCAAGTACAAGAAGCTTCAAGGCAATCTTGTATCCGAGAATAATCTTCTGAAATCAGAAGTTCCTGAGCTTAAAGAAAACAATTTTAAAATTAAAAATGATTTAGAAAAAGGTCAACAAGATTTTGAAGTTGAAACTAAGTCAAAATCTAAAAACATTTTAGAAAAATATGACTATAGTTTTTAGAAGTTTCTGTCAAGAGGCCTAGATAGAAGCAAGATGGCTTCCATGATCTATGGCGTAAGCAGAAACAACATGAAGGGTATTGGATATGAATCTTCTTCTAGGAAGGATTTAAATCTAACACCTGTTGATAAACTGATCATTAAGCATACTCCCTTGTATACTCACTTTAAGTATGGTCACCTTAATGATATTAAGCACACACGTTCTGATCTGAACATCCCTGTGTTTAAACCTAAAGTACGTCAGAACAATCCTGTTGTCAAAAGATAGAAGTTCAGACAAAACTTTAAGGCAACTAACCCTAAAGGACCCAAAAAGATCTGGGTATCTAAGGACAAAATAATATTTGTTGCAGACGTCCTTAGCAGCAAAGTTGAAACACCAATCATGGTACCTGGACTCTGGCTGCTCACGTCACATGACGGGAAGAAGGTTTATGTTCCAAAGCCTGGAACTTACATCTGGAGGAGACGTCAAGTTTGGAGGGAATCAGAAGGGCAAGATAATTGGCTCTGGAACTATTGGTAATGGTAACCTTCCTTCCATATCTAATGTCTTACTTGTTGAAGGATTAACACATAACTTATTATCTATAAGTCAATTAAGTGACAATGGTTATGATATAATCTTCAATCCAAAATGTTGTAAAGTTGTTAGTCAAAAAGATGGTTCAATCCTCTTTAATGGAAAAAGGAAGAACAACATTTAAAAAATCAATCTTTTAGAACTTAAGGTTCAAAATGTAAAATGCCTTATGTCTGTTAATGATGAGCAATGGGTCTGGCACAGAAGATTGGGGCATATTAGTATGAGACATATATCTCAGATTAATAAACTCAATCTGGTCAGAGGACTTCCTCAGTTGAAGTTCAACTCAGATGCTCTTTGTGAAGCATGTCAGAAAGGAAGATTTTCAAAATCTTCTTTCAAAAGTAAAAATGTTGTTTCAACCTCTAGACCATTAGAGTTACTTCATATTGATCTGTTTGGACCAGTGAAAAATGCATCCATTAGAGGCAAGAAGTATGGGTTAGTCATTGTTGATGACTACAGCAGATGACATGGGTAAAATTCCTGAAACACAAGGATGAATCTCATTATGTATTCTTTGACTTCTGCTCTCAAGTCCAAAATGTAAAAGAATTTAAAATTGTTAAAGTCAGAAGTGATCATGGTGGAGATTTGAAAATAAATTTTTTGATAAATTTTTTAAAGAAAATGGAATTGCACATGATTTCTCCTGCCCTAGAACTCCTCAACAGAATGGAGTTGTAGAGAGGAAAAATAGAACACTGCAAGAAATGGCCAGAACCATGATCAACGAGACTAACATGGAAAAACATTTTTGGGCAGAGGCAATCAATACAACTTGTTATATTCAGAACAGAGTGTCTGTAAGACCTCTTCTGGAGAAGACTCCTTATGAACTGTGGAGGAATAGAAATCCCAACATTTCTTATTTCCATCCTTTTGGATGTATTTGTTTTATGTTGAATACTAAAGAGAATCTAAACAAGTTTGATTCTAAAGAACAGAAGTGTTTCATGCTTGGATATTCTGAACGCTCTAAAGGCTACAAAGTATACAACACTAAGACATAGATTGTAGAAGAATCAATTCATGTTAGATTTGATGATAAGCTTGGCAATCAAAAGCCAAAGCAGCTTGAAATTTCTGTAAATAGAGAAGTGCTTCTCACAAACTCTAAAGAATCAGAGGTAAATAAAGTGAAAGAACTAGAAGCAACACCAGATGCTACTCTCTTGGCTGCTCAGATGGAAAACTTGAATATTTCCGAAGAACCAATTGTTAAAGGATGATCCAGAATTAAATCTTCTCATCTAGAAGAAATGATAATTAGAAAGAAGGATGACCTTATCAGAATAAGAGCATTTCTCAGATCTTCTAGAACATCACTGTTTGGTTTAGTGTCAATCATTGAACCTGCCTCTGTAGAAGAAGCTCTGGAAGATAATGATTGGATACTTGTTATGCAAGAGAAGCTTAACCAATTCACAAGGAATGATGTTTGGGATCTGGTTCCAAGACCAAAAGGATTTAATGTTATTGGAACTAAATGGTTCTTCAGAAACAAACTAAATGAGCAAGGAGAAGTAGTCAGAAACAAAGCAAGGCTAGTTGCTCAAGGATATAGTCAGCAAGAAGGAATTGATTACACAGCGACTTATGCTCCTGTGGCCAGGTTAGAATCTATTCGCTTATTAATTTCATTTGTTGCACAAAATAACATCACTCTATATCAGATGGATGTTAAGAGTGTCTTCTTAAATGGTATTATAGAAGAGGAAGTTTATGTTCATCAACCTCCTGGTTTTGAAAATGAAAATCTTCCAGAATATGTTTTTAAACTTAAGAAATCACTTTATGGCTTAAAACAAGCTCTCAGAGCTTGGTATGAGAGATTGAGTAAATTTCTTCTAAAAAAGAATTTTATCAGAGGCAAAGTGGATACTACTCTCTTCTGTAAATCATTTAAGAAATATTTGTTAATTTGTCAAATTTACGTAGATGATATTATATTTGGTTCAACAAATATTACGCTTGGAAAGGAGTTTGCTCAATCTATGCAGGCTGAATTTGAGATGAGCATGATGGGAGAACTCAGATTCTTTTTGGGAATTCAAGTTAACCAAACTCCAAAATGCACTTACATACATCAGACAAAGTATGTGAAGGAGCTTCTGAAGAAGTTTAACATGACAGAAAGTAAGCTGGAAAAGACTCTAATGCATCCAACAAGCACTCCGGGTAAAGAAGAGGTAAGTAAAAAGGTAGATCAGAAACTCTACAGAGGTATGATTGGATCTCTTCTATACTTGACTGCTTCTAGACCTGACATACTTTTCAGTGTTTGTCTATGTGCAAGATTCAAATCAGGTCTTAGAGAATCTCACTTAACAACTGTTAAGAGGATTCTGAGGTATCTGAATGGTACTACTAACTTGGGTTTATGTTACAGAAGATCTGATGATTTTAAATTAGTTGGATTATGTGATGTTGATTATGCTGGAGATAAAGTTGAAAGAAAAAGTACTTCTTGAAGCTGTCCGTTTCTGGGAAGAAATCTAATCTCCTGGTACAGAAAAAAGCAACCTACAATAGCGCTTTCAACCACAGAAGCAGAATATATTGTTGTAGCTGGTTGTAGCACTCAGATGCTCTAGATGAAAAGTCAACTAGAAGATTATCAAATATATGAGAGTAACATTTCTATCTTTTGTGATAATACTTATGCTATATGCTTGTCTAAAAACCCTATTTTACACTCTAAGGCCAAGCATATAGAGATATTAAGCATCATTTCATTAGAGACTATATTCAGAACGGAATTTTAAGTTTAAATTTTGTTGATATAGACCATCAATGGGCTGATATCTTTACAAAACCCCTTGCTGAAGATAGGTTTAAGTTTATTCTGAAAAATATTAGTATGGATTTCTGTCTAGAATGAAATGTTTATCAGAAGCAAATTTACTCAGATGCAAAATGCTTAAACTCTAAAGTATTACTTCTGATATTTTCTTTGATTATTTTCTTATGTGTATCTGAACTAACAAGCCTCAGAGGATCTGAACATTGGCTAACGTTTCATTTCTCAAAGAGTCTCAGAAGCACATGCAAGCAAACACGTGTCACCTGAATCTGAAAAGATTGTGTGCACAATACTGAAATGACGTTTGAGGTACTGTTTTGAATAATGAATTTCTCGTTTTCCCCAAATTTGTCAGAATCATTAAATGCTTGAAATGATTATTTTTTTATTAATGAGAATTAATTGCTAAGTGGTAAATGTGTTGAATGTGTGCCCTAATTTGTTGCCCCTATATATTCCACAACACTTCACTTCTCACATTTTTCACTCTCACGAATACACTATAGGCATTTCTGTCTTTTACATTCTTTCATCTTCTCCTCAAAACCAAAATCTCAAAGTAACCCTAAACCTCTCTCAACTTCAACAACTTCAACAATGGCAACTTCTTCTTCAACCTCTCAACAACTGCAATCTACAATGGTTGTTAATTCTTCTTCAAATCTGGGTAATGTTCCTTTCAAAGAATCGGTTAGGACTCTTCTCACACCCGTTGATAAACTAGAAATTTTATGTGAATCAATGGTGGGTTTTGATTCCATGGCTAAAAACGGTTTTGATCTTCGTCCTATTATTGATGCTCAAGGCTGGGTAAAATATTTTGATAGACTGATAGGACCAGTTTATCCATGTTTGGTGAAAGAGTTTTGGATTCATGCAACTGTGTATCCCAAGTTCATTGTTTCTTCTGTTATGGGAAAAAAGATAATAATAACTTAAGAACTGATCAGGAAGTTAATAGGCTATGAAGAAACTGATGGAGTCACTCATCTTCCAGCTGGTCGTATTGATAAGTCTGAAGTTTATGCTGAAGTGCTTACAACTGGAAAGGCTTCAAGCAAGTTTAAGGATCTGAAAGCGCAATACAAGGTCTGGGCCAAAATCTTTCTGGGTTGCATACATCATAGGAAATCAACCAATCCTGATTATGTCAACACTAATCAGATGTATTTCATGTACTGTCTGAGTCAAAGCACAAAAGTGGATTTGCCACACCTAATCTTCTCTCATCTGTGGAACCATGTTAAGATGTTAAGAGAAGATATGAAAATAAAGCATATGAAGGTCAGAAACTAGATTCCAATGGGAAGACTCATCTCAGACATTCTAACTGAGAATGGTCTAATTGCTCATCTAACTGAGGCTAGTCAGATACAAGAGTTTGCTTCTATCATTAGAAAGCCTCTAAATGGCAAGAGTTTGCAGAGGATGAAAGTAGTGGATGAACTTACATCTGCACCAGCCAAGATAAATGTTACATAAGTTAGTCAAAGAAGAATCCCTGTAGACGACTTCCCAATATTCTCTGCTGATGAACCTATTGAGGTTGTACTTCACTACATTGCTCTTTGTAAGGAAGATGGAACCCCAGTTCCACCAGATATTCTGAAGCGTGCTAATTAACCAACACCAGATTTCTTTTCTGAGAAGAAGAGGAAGAAGAGGCAAATTTCAGAGGAAGGATCAGCAAGACCAAAGAGGAAATCTTCTGAAGAAGCTTCATCTGGTAAAGTCAAAAGAGTAAAGAAGTCAGGTATTCTTTCTGCATCTTTACCTCCTATTGCTGAATCTGTAACAAAACAATCAATGTTTAGTTCTGATCCTATATCATATGTACCACCTCAACCTCAATCATCTGAACAACCACCCATCTTTGAACCACAAACATCATCTGAACCAAATCAACCTACATCTGTTCCCACACCTTTATCTCAAACTCAACCAATATTTTCTGAACAACATCCTTCTAAACATCCAGAAAAATCTCAACCAGAAGAAATAACACCTAAAGAACCAACACCTCAAGAACCAACACCTCAAGAACCACAACCAGAAGAACCTGTTTCTCAAACAGAACCATCTCATCCATCTGAATCACAAATTTCTGATTCTGAAGTTCTCAACATACAACCCCTAAAGACTCTTTTTGACATCTCATCTGGATCTTGTCACTCTTCTGAATCATCTGATTCTACTGAGTCTGACTTGACATCTGATTTTCCAGGTAGAACCTCACCTTCACAAAACTCTCCTATATCAAAACCTACATCTGTCTTTGTTCCATATTGTCCCATTCCTATTCATGCCATTCCCTCTGAACCCAAAATCAAAAGGTTCTTATTTCCCAAACCTTATGATTCCAAACCTAAGGATGTTACTACATCATTTGACAACACACCTTATCCATCTTACCCTCGTCCTTTGTTCATTATTCCCACTTTTACCATTCCATCTCCTTCTGCAAAACCTAAACCATCACCTTTAGAAGCCTACCTTAAACCAAAACCTAGGATATATGCTGATGTTTTGTTTGCTAGTTTTGCAAAAGAGATAAGGATGAGTTTAGCTTCTGTTAAGAAGGAATGCCTTACACGCATTAATCCAGATGCTTCTGAAGAAAGTTAGAATAAATTTATTGCTAGATTCAACTCTGTAGCTTCAAACCATCGAACCATTTGCTCTGATGATGCAAAGGTACGATTTGCTAAAGTTATCAGACACACTCTTCTGAGTGTTAGAAGATCTCCAACTTTCCTTCTGGAGAATACACCTTCAACTTCTGGAGTATCTGCTGCCTCTGTGCCTGTTGAAGAATTAAGATCTGAAGAAGTTCTTACAGAAAGCTCTGCACTTGAAGAAACTCTGGTCTCTAATAAGTCTGCACTGGTTGTTTTTGAAAAAGCATCTGACTCCGTAACTCAAGATATTGCATCTGCTATGGTCATTGATAATGCTCCAGCATCTCCATCTGCATCTTCTCCTACTTCTTCTGAGATCAAGAAAGAAAATCCTGATCTGGAAGAAAAGTTTGCTAAGCTAGAGGCTAGTAACACAGAAATCAGATCTTGGATGGTCAAGCAAGAACAAACAACTGAAGAGATCAAAACATGGATGGCCAGACAAAAGGAGTTTACATCTGAGATGACTAGTCTACTTAGGATTCTAGCTTCTCGTAAACCTTAGTTACATGTTTGTGCACTTTCTTGTTGTTCTGCTTACCTGCTTATTTTATGTATGTTTTGCTATCAAATGAATCTGAATATTTGAATCCTTCATCTGATGATGTTTTTATGTTTTATTTTATTCTGTTATCCTTTTTATGTCTTTAAAAGTTTTCTTTTTTATATGATAAAAAGGAGGAGAAAATGAAATTCTAATTGTTCAAATAAACAGTTGCCAAAATGAAATTCAGACATGATAAAATATATTTAACTTGAATTTTTAGTCTTTCAGAACTATAATGTTTCATCTGTCCAAATTCATTGAAGTTATTCTGAGAGTTCCTAAACCAGGCTCTGATCCAAACCAGACTCTGATTCTGAAAAGAATACTTTTGCAAAAAGGGAAGTTTTTATTCTTTCTTATAGTATTCAATTCAGGGGGAGATTCTTAATCTCAGGGGGAGTTATATATTTTTCTATTTATTGAACAAAATTTCCTACGTTTTTGTCATCATCAAAAAAGGGGAGATTGTTAGAACACAGATTGGTTCTTAAATATATCTCTATGTTTTGATGATAACACTAATGAAATTTTGTATGAAGTAAATATATACTCTAATTTTGTTAAAGTGTTTTTGTTTCAGATATTAAATTAAATATGATTCTGGAAGCAAAATATATATGAACGTTATTCTATGCAAGGCTCTATGCGTCAGAAGTAGCTCATCAGAAGACTCTGAGTGCTGCTAGAAGAGACTCTGAAGCAGAAGCTGTAGAAGACTCTAAAGCAGAAGCTGCAGAAGACTCTGAAGCGTAGCTGAAGAATTTGTGTAAAGAGCTTAAAGCATTGTTTCAGAAGACTCTGGAAGTACCTTACGCTGCAAGTACAGAGACTCTGATAAACAACTCTGATCTGTATGAGATAATCACGATGAAGCACATTTGTTGCAAGACTCTGATGAACAAACTCTGATAAGAGTAAACTTTGAGAAAGAAGCTTGTTGAAGAAGATGCCATTCAAAAAGATCCGTTGGCATATTCCTTGTCCTTATCTGAACGACTCTTTCCTTATTTGTGTATGGCACAGGAAATCAGACAAAAGGGATTTGTCTGAACATTCCTTTTTTGAGAAAGCTAAAGTCAATAGAATACAAAAGGCTATAGCTCACAGCAGTGCACAGTCTTCAAGCAACGAACGTTAAGTACTATAAAACCAAGTCTTCAACAACAAATCAAAGTTGACGAATCTATTGACAAATTATTCAACAACTCTCATACAAACATTCTTATTCAAAGGTGAATAGTTTTTCTTATTCGTTCTTAATATTAAGTGTGAAAATCACAATTGTGATTAAAGCTTTTTAGAAGCATTCAAAACACTTTGTTAGTTTACATCTTTGTAAAAGTTCCTTAAGAAGACCAAGTTGTGATCATAATTTCTTGAGAAGACTAAGACAGTTTGTCTTAGTGGTTGACACTGTAATCAGTTTGAATATAATGGATTAAGTCCTTGTTGAGAAAGACAAATCACCTTGCTAGGGTGGACTAGATTAGTTGAGTTCAATGAACCAGGATAAAAATATTGTGTTATTTTTTTATTGCCATAATTGTTTCAAAACCCTTATTCAATCCCCCCCCCCCCCTCTAAGTGTTTTTCCCACCTTCAAGTCCCTCATAGTCCTCGCACTACATCCTAGATAAGGCCAAAGTGGTGTTAAGGTACTACGGTCCCCAATATCATGGACTCCTGCCAAAAATAGTAAGGGTTTTCACGACTATACTCGTTCAACCGAACCATTTTCGAAAGGGTATTAATTGAGCGGTGATTCTCAAGCCAGCTTGGTCGGGACTCACTCCCTATAAGCCTCTTCGAATATATCACCTTCCTATCATAAGTCACTCAATTCCGGGTGTATGACTTATCTCACAATAACAGATATCCCCAAGCAAGGTATATTATAAACATATATACAGACAGATAATAAGATAAATGGCATACAAAAGCAAAATAGGGGTAACCCTTAAAAGTTATGGATAGTCCCCAGTGAAGTCGCCATTTTCTGTTGCGGTGGAAATAGGATACCAAACTATTAATTAGTTTAAATCATATCTTTAGTTCACAACCGATCTTTGATTTATCCGAAGGAAAAGGTCAAATGAAGCAAAACCTATTTTTGCATCGTAAACAATGCGGGGAGAGACCTAGATAAGGGGTTGGTTAAGGTTAGGGAAGGTATTAGCACCCTAAACTTCTGTAGTACTCTACAGGGGCCTTTTGTATAAAGTTTACTATTTACTTTATTATCTGCTTGAGGTATATTGCTAAGGGTTAAGAGTGACAAAGAGACCTAAGGGTTAGTCCTAAGTTTACTCGCCAAGATTCGCATCTTGTGCCTACGTATCCGAGGTAGGGGATGGAATCATAGTAATCGTAGTTCCCCTTGAAAGGGAGGTTAGAAACGTCTTGATTGTGGTCAAGGTTTCAATGGGGAATAAGCGTTCTTAAGGAAGCGCTTACGTGGAGTGCGGCGACTCTTATTTCTACATTAAAAATAGTTAATTTGAAATTAGGGTAAACTAAATGTTCCACGGTGGGAAACCCTAAAATGGAGTACGGCGACTCCTTGACCTGACACTAGGGTAAAGGGCATTTTCGTCCATAGTGGGACACCTAGGCAATTAGGGTTTTGAATGCGTCAAAGGTTAGGGTTATTGACTCGGCGGTCAAACTGTTTAGACCTAATCCTTCGGAAGATTTAATGATAAATAGTGTCATGCAAAAATAAATGAAGCGGCAGTATGAAAGCATGGTAAAGTGCGAAAACAGTAAAAAGCATGCATGGTGACGATATAGTCGCATAAGTTACAATCATAAAAATATACGGAGATAAAGCGACGATAGCCTCGCGTAATTACAACCATAAAAATTGAAATAAAACATGGACTAGTAAACAGAGACAAACGAGAATTACATGACTGTCAGATGAAAAGGTGAAATGTCAGATTATGAACTCTTTATTTTTTTGAATTTTTAGTTAGACCTTAGATCGAACTGTTATCAAATTAAGTTAGAATTATTTTTAGCTTTTTAATGTTTTTTTTTTGTTTTTTAATTTAATTTTGAAATAATTTTAAGTTTTCCTTAAGGTGAGTTTTTTTTTAAGAATGAATTTTATTTTTAAAAAAAAATTAATTTTCATTGTCTTTATTTAAAAGAATAAGGTTAATTAAGGAATGTGACGTTAAATTTACAATATATTTAAATTGTTTAAAAAGAGGATTTTATTTAGTTATAGTTTTAATTTTAATTATAAAAATAGAGTTTGAATTTTAATTATGAAAATAGAGTTTGAATTTTATTTATGAAAATAGAGTTTTAATTTTAATTATGAAAATAGAGTTTTTTAAAAAAGGTCTTACTTTAAAAAAAAGTGATTTTTTCAATTTATTGTTAAATCAACTTAATTCTATTTGTTAGGCTTTAACTAAAAATTAAACTTTCAATAGAAAATTCAATTCTCAATTAATGTTTTAGATGGAGATTAAAAAAATGGTTAAATTTTCATATTAAAAAGATAACAATAAGTTTTACCAAAAATGTTTTTTTAGTTTTAATTTTCACGGAGGGGTTTTAATTAGGTTACAATTGAAATAAGTTTAAGTTATGATTCTTAAAAAGGGTTTTAGGTTAGGTTATAATCAAAATGAGTGTTACAACATTCTGAAAATAAATAAAGAAAATAAAGAACAACGCAATAAAAGGTAAAATTAGTAATGTTTCTGAGACATTAGGGTTTTGACCCTCTCATCTCCTTCCTCTTGGCTGCGGCGCGGCTAGCCTCCATGGCTGAGCTCTGAGCTTTTTCACTTTCCTTCATTCTTCTTATTTGCATGGCTATGCCGTTTTCATGATCGTTTTTCTTCTTCTATATCTCATTTGGATTTTTTCCATTTTTTCCATTTTTTCCATTTTTCTTCACATTAGCAAAAAGAAACTGCTCACCTTTTGTGGGTTTGAAGTGGTTGAGATTTTTGTGTGGTTGATGACGACGATGATGATGGTTTTGGATTTGGCGTTTGGGTTTCACTCCTCTCCTCTGATGTCTCCGAATGATGATGATGAAACCTTAAGGGTTTTCTGAATCTGAGCTTTTTGTTTCCCTTTCTCCCCCTCTTTTTGATATATATCTGATGATGATTTTATAGTATCATTCAGTCTTAACTTCTAGGCCTGGATGATTGTGGTTTTCAGCAACTTTTGATGGCTAAAATATTGGGGATTCGCTGCTGCGTTTTCGGAATTATTGTTGTGTTTGTTTGAACGTTTTTTAAGACATTGTTGTTGGATATCTGATGATTCGTGGTTATTCGTTTTCCTCGGAATGTTGCGTTTTTCTCTACGAAAATTTTGGTTGATTGAGTTGATGTGCATGAATATTGTTGTTTGATCCATTTGGGGTCAGACCTTTTCTGGAAATATTGTTAAGGTCATGTTTGGTTAAACGGGAAAGAATCACTTTTTGGAATAATCATTTTGTTCTCGGAAGTGCTTTTTCGAATAATCGCATTTTCTCTCTCTCTCTCTCTCTCTCTCTCTCTCTCTCTCTCTCTCTCTCTCTCTCTCTCTCTCTCTCTCTCTCTCTCTCTCTCTCTCTCTCTCTCTCTCTCTCTCTCTCTCTCTCTCTCTTTCTCTCTCTCTCTCTCCCTTTCTCTCTCTCTCTAGTTTCCTTTGAACAGATTATTGCCGGTGTTAGCCGAGGTCAGAAATCGAGTCGGGAGTTGGCGACGACTCTGTCGTTGCCCTCCCGGCGTACCCGATGATGACACTCGTTTTGAGGGTAACGGACGAAAAAATATAACCGATTAAAATTGTGATTCGTTTATTTTGCAGGTTCGATGAATTAGAAGCTAAAGTATAATTTAGAACAATTAGAAATTTTAGGAAAAAATGTAATTTATTTTTGTAAATTTATTTATTTATTATTTTTTTATATTGTAAAGAAATTATTGTTTTTAAATAAAATTCTTCATTTTTTAGATATTGTAAAAAATACAGAATATTATTATTTTTGATATGAAAATGATGAAATAACACTAATATTATTTTTTTGATATTAAAATGCAATACATCATAATAATTTTAATTAACCTTTTTTGATATTAAACGAAACAAAACTAATTTTTTTTAATATTAACATGAAATACCACATTATAACAAAAAATTTATTATTAAAATGAAGTAAAACATAATAATAACTTTTTTTTTTAAATCTAAATGAAACATAATAATATTTTTTATAACTAAAATGAAACATAACAATTTTTTTATAAAAATTTCAATTCACTTTATCCGATTAACTATCGTCCCCGATACAACTTCCGACTAATCTTTCCGACAAATTAAACGAATAACTTTATCGGAATAAATCCAATCTGTTCGATTAAACTCAAATGATCACACTTTTTCGACTAACTTCATCCAAATAAAATGAATTGATTTAATTCACCTGGCTCAAATCCTCCATGATTAAACTCTTCCAATTAACACCCTCGGCCTCAATTCACACCAATAAATTCAAATGGTTCAAATTCTCTGACTACAACTCAGATTCATAAATTGACAGTCGACACCGAACAAATGACTATTTCACCCTTCCTAAGTTAAAGAGCGCGCAACGCGATTTTTCCTGCAAAATCAACAGACTACACAAACCCGTTAGTGATTAGTTAAATGTAAAGCAAAACAAATTGGGATGCAAAATGAACCTACTAATCTTAGGGCAAAATTTGGGGTAATATATGGTGCGTAACAGCGTTTTGATGTAATTGCGTGTTCGCACAGCGAACAAAGCTCGTCCCAGACTCGCATAGCAAAGAATCCTTCGCACAACGAAGAAACTCGCCCCTGACTCGCACAACAAACTTGCTAACGAACGTAGCAGAGTTTCGCGAATTCTGACCTTGTGCAGTGATGCCTTAATGTTTTGATGTTGTGATTTATTTGACGAATTAATATGAGTATGACGGTGAATTCTATGTGATTTGTACATGATTATATGATGATTCCTATAATGTAATGATTGATGAACTATGATGATATTTCCATGAGTTTTGATGATTCTATGATGACAAGATTTTTGATGATGATGATTATGATGAATGATGATGCACCTATGATGTTATTATGAGGAGATTATTGACGCGTGCATCATGCATTCATGTGCATCCGGACTTTGGTTCAGGACCTTAATTTCTTTGGCTTTAGTCCCATTGTGCGGATGTGTGGTATTTTGATGTACTCCGGTTCTCGAGTAGAATCGATCCTATTGAAGGGGATCTATGGAGGGTTGATGGTCCAATGTCCGTCGGGCTGTGACGATTAGTACAATATGCATGAGTCTTGTTTGCATTTGTATTTATGAGATGATCTTGAGTAATTTATGATGTTGTGGCCTTTGATTTCCATTGTTGAGTATGATGATGTTGAATATGAAAATGACGCCATTTTATATATTGATTTCCTACATTGATTATTATGAATTGTTTTACTCACCTTGCTTATTTGAATGTTGCCACCACGTGGGTAACATGCAGATGACCAGGTTTAACCATGGATGTCGTCGAGGATTTATTTTCTGGAGTTTTGAGTTGTTGGCCACTTTAGTTAACATAGAGGGTCTTGCTCTGATAGTGTAACATCGAGTTGGGGTCTTTGAGTTCAACCATGATTTATTTGATTTGGTTATTTTGATTATGTTCTCGTATAAGGAAAACTTTGGATTATGCCTTTTTGAGTTCCGTTGCAATTTTTGATATCTTTTGGGAAAATCCGTTGTTTACGGAGCTTTGACTTATATTTGATTTATTGGGAAATGTACGCCCTTTGAGGTGATTTTTGTTGAGTTTAATATTTTACTCTGATAAATGTGAATATTTTGCCTTTTATTTTGTAGGGTAGAAAAGGGTGTCACATCTGTGACCCGTGTCGATAACTCTAGACGTAGGGTTGGGCGGGGAAAGATGCCTTATTAAGGTTTCCGATTAGTGATTGTTTGAGTTGGTGGACTCAAGAGGCATATTTCCATACATCGCAAGTTGTGTGAACTTAAGTCTTATCCCTTTCCCTTTTTGACTTGAGATAGAAATTGACTAGAACCTTGCAGGGTCGAATGAACCCATAAGATAAGGGAACTCACTGAGATTATTATCTCACCCCATTATTTTTGATGTTTTTTAGGTATTGTTTACATGTTTAGTTTGCATTAGTGTCGCAGTGAAAATCAGATATCAAGCTATGAATTAACTTGAATCATAAATCATAATTCACCACCGATCTTTAATTTATCCAAGGGAAGGGAAAAAGAACGAATAACCCTAAATATGCAATGTGTTATACCCCAAATTTTTCACTTAGATTCTTTGATCTTTTGCATATCATTTCTTAGGTCAATCATTCATACTTAACTAACCAATTTACTGGACATTATTCATTTCATTTTTGAAATCAGGGTCACTCTAGAAAACTTGAAGGTCATGAAGACTTTGTGTGCGTGTCCTTTGCAAGTTATGGTGAATTCTCGTGGAAATAAGAGAATTGTATATCCTCATGCTTATGGTCAGGCGGTCATGACAGGATCATTGACCCAGGTTATAGGATGAAATAAATTCTAAGACATTTTGTTTAGACTTGTTTCTAATTTTGGTTTGGAATTTATTTAAAAGATTTGTTTCCAAGACTTTAACCTTCGTTTCAATCCAAGGATCATGAAACAACCACAATACAAGAAGAAGACGTTAGAAAGCAGAGTATGTACGAACCTGTGAGCAGAAGCGTATTGTACTAAAAGCCACTTATTTCCAACTCATTTTGCATAGTCATTGGACTTCGTTGAACCTTACGCTCCAACCGTCGCCGCGTCGTAAGTCTTCTTTTCATTAACTTGAATTAATTAAAGAATTATTTTTAATTAAAATTTAAGTAAATTAAGTTTAATTTTTTTAACTAAGTTATTTAACTTTTATTTTTAGTTAGTCGACTTATTATTTTTGAATATGATTTGTTTGATTTTCTATATAATTCCTACCTGTTGTTAATAAGTTGTTATTATTTGATCCTGATAATCTCATTGTGTAATTAACTTATGACATAAACTTTGTATAATCCCTTTGTGGTCCGATTTCAGTTGACTTTGTATAATTGATCGTGCTATTTTCATAATATTTATTCGTTTAGATTTGATTACGTTGACTCGATTTTGTCTGGCATATTACATTTCTTGTATACATTCTAATTCCAAAGAAAAGGATCTCATCCCGTTGACTGCCATGTCAATTCTATAAATTTTAGGTCATTCCCTCATCCTAGCCTTAGGATCAGAGTCGTCGTACTCTACGTAAGTGTCCTGCCATGGATATTATCTTATCTCACCCTTCATCCCAACCATAGGATCGTAGTCGCCATACTCCACGTAAGTTCCTGCCATGGATACTTACTTATCTTTCAACTCAACTTAGACTTGGAGTCGCCGCACTACTTGTAAGTGTCTCACTCTGAGCACTTACTTCCCCTTGGGACCTTGACCATAGTTAAGAGTTCCTCACCCTCGTTGAGGGAAACTACAAACGCTCTGATTCTATTCCCGTCAAGATACGTAGGCACGAGATACGATGTCTTGGTGAGCATACTTAGGACTAACCCCTTAGGTCTTGTTTCAATCCTTTAACAAATATCATATAAAAAATAACAAATAACACAAATAAAACAAGAGGTTTCTGTAAAATACTACAAATTCTTAGGATGATAATACCTTCCATAAGTATAACCAACCCCCAAACCTTATATCTCTCGCATTGTTTTTATGGTGCAATTAGGGTTTTTTCGTTCTTTACCATTTCTTTTGGATAAATTAAAGCTCGGTGGTGAGTTTTAAAGATCTGTGATTCAAGTTAATGAATAGCTTGACATCCAATTCTCACTGCAACACAATGCAAAAACAAAGCAAAAAGAGAATCTAAGGTTAGAGGATTGGTTATACATAGAAAAGGTGCTAGCATCCTAAGTATCTATAGCACTTTATAGGAACCTCTTGTTTTATTGTGTTATTTATTATCTGTTTGCTAAAGGGTAAAGAAAGGGAAGTTCTAAGGTGTTAGTCCTAAGTATGCTCGCCAAGACATCGCATCTCTTGCCTATGTATCCTAATGGGAATGGAATCAAAGCATTCGTAGTTCCTCTTACTAAGGGTAAACAGATGTAAAAAGAAAAGGTTGCTCGCCAAGGATTGGCCTTGTGCCTACGTATTCTTAAAATGAACTTTGAGAAATCAGAGCGTCCGTAGTTCGGACAACTACGGGTAAAAGTAATGTTTATTGGTTGGTTTTAGAAGATGAGACAAGTTGTCATCTTAAGGAGAATACTCAACTAAACTACCACAAACATGTGGAAGATGGATCTTTGCTTCACATTGATTTGCGGGCTCCAACTCGAATATAGAATCGACGAGTATGCCACATATCTATCCCAAGTGGAAAAGAATCAACATCTTTCTCAACTATGTCATGGGGTAGGAGAATTACATCTCAACTAAGGATGACTAGTGTCTAATTCTCTCATGAGAAAAAGGGAACTAACTATAAGTTATCTATAGTTGAAATGGTAATTCTAAGGGAGACTTCTTAAGGGATAGCAAGTTCTAGGATTACCAGAGGTATATACAAGAAGATACAAAATGCAAATAAAAATGTAAATGACAAGACTGTCAATAATAAGCCCTTCCCTTGGATTTAAGCTTAAGCAACCAGAAAAATTCAAGAGCTACGAATAAATATCGGATAGCTAAGCATCATGGAGATGATATACACTGAGTAAACAATAAAGTTAAAAGCATGAACAAATAATAACATGTGTACAAAGCAAGGATCAAGGCACGTGATCATATCACAAGGTGAGACAACAAGAATAAACATCATCAATTAATCAAAATAACATAAACGAATTAAATTGTAATCGTGTGCACTAGTAAAGTGGGCTAGTCTTCTAAACGACCAACTAGAAGTAATTGATCGAATATGTCTCACTGTGAGAAAGCCCATGAGTAAGCTATGAATGTTGTGTATGGTGACCATGAGGTTGATGGTGACGCACGAGGCAATCGACTTACAAGGGTGTAAAATGGCTCGACGTTGGATCGAGAATTTATTTTTGAAAAAGGTTTAATCAGTGCAATATCAAGACATATATAAACAAAATAAAGGAAAGCGATAAAGTTATTACATGTCATGGAAATTGATGTACATTTTGTTGAATGGAAATAGTATATAATGAAATAATTAAATTGAGCCCAATAAAAAAACAAAAATAAATGGGTAAGTGATCGGTGGATTTCAATTGTGTTTTCAAACGCTGTTTGTGGTTAATTTCGCAACTTTATCTGTTTTTCGAAGCTTTAGTTGTTATTATCTGCATTACTCGTAGTTGTGTGTCTTCGAGTCTTATTTTTAAGTTTATGTTACTTTTGTCGCTGGTGCGTTTGATTTGGTTTCTTTTAGTGTGTTTTTGGCAGGAATGGATAGCACGACAATCGCACCGCATTCGGAGGCAAAGAAAAGTCGAAAAAGGGAAATCAGAGCTACAACACGGGTACCTGTGTTGCACAACACGGCCCGTGTCATGGAGGACACGGTTGGCAGACACGGGTAGACCAAAGCAGAAGAAAAGAAGACTCAGACTTACAACACGGGTGCCCGTGTTGCAGCCCTTGGAGAGGAGACACGCCCTGAAGAAGTCAGCAGCCTGACACGGCCACCCGTGTTGCACAACACGGCCCGTGTCAGGGCCACTGAAAGTGAAATTTCTCTGTTTTCTGATTTTTTGCTGTCAGGCCTATTTCGAAGGGCATTTGAGACATTTCGCGATGTAATTTGAATTTAGATATAAGAGGCACATTTTAGAAAGTAGGAGACACTTTTGAACTGATATTAGGATTGACAACTGAGAGGAGTTCGGCTGGAAACAGAGGATCGATCAAAAGCGGAAGCAATTGATGATCCAAGGATTTCAACTTGCATTGTAATGATCTTCTCCTTTTCAATTCTAATTACTTTTATGTTTACCAAGAACATGAGCAGCTAAACCCCAAGTTGTTAGGGGGTGGTCCTAAGTGCGATGTAATGACTTTTGTTTAATGATTCTATGAGAACTATGTTATTACCTTTATATATTTTATTTTGCATTAATCTTAATCGTATTCATATTGGAAAGTAGAATTCGAATCGTGTTTAGGCTTTAGTCTGGAAAGTCAACCTAACACTTTTGCAAAATAGTCTCACGGTCGATATTGCTTAGGAATGAGGATATCCCGTATCATGTATCTTATGGTCAGAACTATTGCTTGATGCTTTTCATGGACACTGAGGAATTAGTGTACAGGAAAATCATCAAAGGGTTTTCATTAAGGAATTAAGGCAACTAAAGTGGCCAACTGATAAATTAAGGTTAATAACTAGTATAGTAGAATAATCATACAGGGTCTTTACTCGCATCGTCTCCACTCCCCTAACACTGTTCTTAGATTGATTCATAAGTCCTAATTTACTTGTTATATTACTCTGCTACCAAACAAACCACTAGACCTTTTGTTCATTTGAATCCTAAAAATTCCGTTAATTACTACGCAGTCCTCGAGATCGATACTTGGGACTTTTCCCTTATTACTACAATTGGTAAAAATAGTACACTTGCTATTTTCCCGATCAAGTTTTTGGCGCCGTTGCCGGGGACTGCCAAATTAACATTGTTTTTAAAATCCAAAAGAAATTTTGTTGCTCTGCGACTAAAATTTTATTGTTTACTGCATAACTTTTATCCGCTTATTATCTAACGCTTGTCTAATTGTGTATGCAAGGTCAGGCCTCAGCTAAATATTCTTTTGATACAGAACCAGAACGAGCATTACACGAAAGACGGAGATTAGCTAAAGTTAAAAGACTGGAAGAAATAGAGGAAATTATATCTGTGCAGAGCGACTCCGAAGAGAGAGAGACAACACCTGAAACTGTTCAAATGGCTGGAAATCCACCTCAGCCTGAAATACTGCTAGGAGACTATGGAGGGGCCAATTCTCAACCAAACCGGATGACCATTGTGAATCAATCGGTGAATGTTGTGCATTTTCAGCTACACCCTTCCACCATTCGTCAGTTGGAGAGCAAGCCGTTCGCCGGAAGAATCAACGAAGATGCAAATAAACATCTTCAGAGATTCCTCACCACCACCACCTCGCTGAAAATAGAAGGACATTCCAAAGAGGCCAAGAGATTAGCTATGTTCCCGTTCACACTCACTGATGATGCGGAAGAATGGTTTTACTCGCTTCCCGCTGGGAGTATCACAACATGGCAAGAGATGGAAACTGCGTTCCTGAATAAGTATTTCCCTGCCTCAGTGTTCATCCGAAAAAGATATGACATTGTCAACTTCAAGCAAAAAGAAGGAGAATCTTTAGGGGATGCATATAAGCGGTTTAAGAGGTGTCTTACAGCATGTCCTACTCATAACATGGACGCCACTGAGTAGATGCAAAACTTTGTGAATGGATTACGACTCAAAACGAAACAACTCATAGATACTGCTGTCGGTGGCTTAACCAACTTCTCAACGGCCACAGGTATCAGAAGGATCATAGAAGAAATCGCCGCTAACGAGCACCTTGAGTTGTACGATCGCACGGTCAACCAACCGGAAGGTAAGATTGATCTGAAGCTGGCAGACCAGGTTGTTAAAATGGAGGATCAGATCACCGCTGAGGTAGAGAGAAGGTTAAAGAAAATGAATGTTGAAACTCAGGTAGTGGCACAGGTTGAACCAGTTCAAGCAGCACCTTGTGAAATATGCGGTGGACCACACTTTACAATGCATTGTGTAGCAACTCAAGAGCAAGTGGAACAAATTAATATGTTGAGGCAGAACAATCCTTACGCCAACACATATAATCCTGGTTGGAAAAATCACCCAAACTTTTCATGGAAAGATCAACAAGGAAATGTACAAAAACCTGTTCAAGGCCAACAACCGTATCAACCTCAGCCACAGCAGTACCAGCAGACACCATACCAACCTCAATATCAACCACAAGCGCCTCGAAAAGCTGATTGGGAAGTGGCCATTGAGAAAATAGCCGCCCAAAGTTCTCAATTTCAAGAAGAGACAAGGAGTAACTTCAGGAATGCTGGAGCATCCATAAAGAATCTTGAAGTACAAATGAGTCAAATTGCCCAACAGCTAGCAAGTTCACAAGCGCCGGGTACACTTCCAAGTGCCACAGTACCAAATCTGAAGGATCACCACCAAATTAAGGCGGTAGTAACAAGAAGTGGAAAAGTCAAGGAAGTAGGAGAAGAGGAAACGAAACTAAATGATCAGATGATTGAAGTGGAGCTGGAAATTAAAGAGAATGAAATAGTCGAGGAAGAAGTGGTGACACCGGTCCCGGTAACTAAAGAAAAAGTGGTAGAACCGAAACCGGTGATCAAGCTGCCATACCCCTCAAGAAATAAAAAGAAAGGACAGCAAGAGAAGAATTTCGAGAAGTTCCTGGAGCTGTTTAAAAAGTTGGAGCTGAACATTCCGTTGTTGGAGGCACTAAAACAAATGCCCACCTATGCAAAATTCATGAAGGACATCATTGCTAAGAAGCGGACTAGTGAGTCTGAACCTGTTATTCTAACGGAAACTTGTAGTGCTATTTTGCAGGGTCTGAAGATTCCGGTCAAGAAGAAAGACAGTGGAGTTGTTACTATCCCATGCACTATTGGTGATAGGTCATTCAACAGAGCTTTAATTGATTTGGGAGCAAGTATTAGCCTCATGCCCTTGTCCATCTACAAAAAGTTGGATATCGGTGCGGTTCAAGACACTCGGATGACCCTCCAGTTTGCTGATCATTCAGTTAAGCGGCCATATGGAGTGGTTCAAGATGTACTAGTTAAGGTAGATAAATTTGTGTTTCCGGTTGATTTTGTGATCCTAGAGATGCCGGAAGATGAAGAAATGCCGTTAATTTTGGGCCGACCATTCTTGGAAACCGGGAGAGTCATGATAGATATGGAAGGCGGCACCCTGACCTTGAAAGTATATGACGAGGAGTTAAAAATTGATGTTAGTAATACCATGAAGCATAAACAGGATCGTGGCACCAGTAGCAACATACAAGTGCTAGAACAAGTCGTAGAGAGCGAACATTTGGAGAGTGTGACCCAACTACCCCTGGAGAGAGTGCTAAGCATGTCAATCTTTAAGGAAGACAAAGAAGTAGATGAGAATGACAAAGAGGTAGTCGAAATGTTGGACACTCGACCATTCCAAAGGGGATCCCGACCACACCGATGGGAGGACTTACGGCAACCTATAGCGCTGGAGGGTAATGACGAAAAGCCTAAAGGTTCGGAATTGAAACAACTGCCGGAAAATCTCAAATATGTTTTTCTAGACACCGAGGAAAAGTGTCCCGCCATTATCAGCTCTAGTTTGAAAAGTGTCCAAGAGAAACAACTGATTGGGGTTCTTAAAAAATTTAAGAGTGCTATTGGTTGGAAAATCGAAGACTTAAAGGGTATAAGTCCTACAGTTTGCATGCACAAAATCCTTATGGAGAAGGACCATAAACCGGTTGTGCAGCCCCAGCGAAGACTGAACCCCGTTATGAAGGAAGTTGTAAGAAAGGAAGTGGTGAAATTATTGGATGCTGGACTTATCTATCCTATATCAGACAGTTCATGGGTGAGCCCTGTTCACGTGGTGCCCAAGAAAGGAGGTACAATTGTGGTGACTAATGACAAGAATGAGTTGATTCCTACGCGTACCGTCACTGGTTGGAGGGTATGCATTGATTATAGGAGACTTAATTTAGCCACCAGAAAAGATCACTTTCCGTTGCCCTTTATTGATCAGATGTTAGAAAGATTGGCTGGTCACGATTACTATTGCTTTCTAGATGGATACTCCGGATACAACCAAATCGCGGTTGCGCCGGAGGATCAAGAGAAGACAGCTTTCACATGCCCGTACGGAGTTTTTGCTTATAGGAGGATGCCATTCGGGTTATGTAATGCTCCAACCACATTTCAAAGATGCATGACTTCCATTTTTGCGGATATGCTCGAGAAACATATGGAAGTCTTCATGGATGATTTTTCGGTTTTCGGGTCATCATTTGATGATTGTTTAACTAACCTGTCACTTGTTTTGCAGAGATGTCAGGAAAGTAACTTGATCCTGAATTGGGAAAAATGTCATTTCATAGTGAGAGAGGGCATCGTCCTTGGTCACAAAATCTCACACAAAGGGATCGAAGTTGATCAAGCAAAAGTGGAAGTAATATCCAAGTTACCACCACCCGTAAACAAGAAAGGTATCTGAAGCTTCTTGGGTCATGCAGGGTTCTACCGCAGGTTCATAAGAGACTTCTCCAAGATAGCTAAACCGTTGACGTCCTTGTTAGTCAAGGAAACGGCGTTTGTGTTCAATAAGGAATGTGCTGACGCATTCGAGAACCTGAAAAATAAGTTAGTGTCAGCACCAATTGTGATAGCCCCAGACTGGTCGTTGCCGTTTGAGATCATGTGTGACGCCAGTGACATCGCAGTAGGGGCTGTACTGGGGCAGCGGAAAGAGAAGCTTTTGCATGTTATTTACTATGCGAGTCATGTTTTGAACCCGGCACAGATGAATTACGCAACTACCGAGAAGGAGTTGCTAGCGGCGGTGTATGCCTTTGACAAATTTAGGCAATATCTGTTGGGTTCTAAAGTGATTGTTTATACTGACCATGCTGCGTTAAAATATCTTTTTGCTAAACAGGAGTCGAAGCCCAGGCTGCTGAGATGGATCCTTCTTCTCCAAGAATTCGATGTGGAGATTCGGGATAAGAGAGGATGTGAAAATACTGTAGCTGATCACCTCTCGCGAATGTCACCGATTGAAGAAAACGAGGAAAAGCGCCCGATAAAGGATGAGTTTGCTGATGAACACATCCTAGTTATTCATGGTGTTCCTTGGTTTGCGGATTACGCCAACTACTTAGTCGGGGGTCTCATACCCGACGATTTTGATTCTAACAGACGGAAAAAGTTTGTTCATGACTGCAGGTTCTACTTATGGGATGACCCGTTTCTTTACAAGAAAGGGGTGGATGGACTGATCAGACGATGTGTTCCAGAAAACGAGCAAAGGAAGGTGCTCGAAGCATGTCATAATTCAGATTATGGAGGGCATTTCAGTGGCGACCGCACCGCAGCCAAAGTCCTCCAATCAGGATTGTATTGGTCGTCTTTGTTCAAGGATTCCCAGAACGTAGTTAAGGAATGCGACAGATGTCAACGGACTGGAAATATCTCGAAAAGAAACCAGATGCCGCAGAATTCCATGTTAGAAGTAGAGTTGTTTGATGTTTGGGGGATTGATTTTATGGGACCATTCCCACCATCATTTGGAAAACACTATATACTGGTAGCAGTTGACTATGTTTCGAAATGGGTATAAGCAGTGGCACTACCAACAAATGATGCTAAAGTAGTGGTCAGATTTCTGAAGGAGAAAATATTTTCGCGGTTTGGAGTACCAAGGGCCCTTATAAGTGATGAAGGAACTCACTTCCTAAATCATCTCATGGAAAAGCTACTCCTTAAGTATAATGTGAAGCACAAAATATCTACTCCGTACCATCCTCAAACCAATGGGCAAGCCGAGGTGTCAAATCGACAACTCAAACAGATATTAGAGAAAACAGTGCGTGCATCCCGTAAGGACTGGGCAGTAAAGCTGGACGACGCTCTCTGGGCGTATCGCACTGCATACAAAACACCCATTGGTATGTCCCCTTACCAACTGGTCTATGGTAAAGCTTGCCATCTGCCTCTAGAGTTAGAACACAAGGCATTATGGGCATCAAAAGTCCTTAACCTAGACCTCACCAGAGCAGGAGAGTCCAAAACCCTCCAACTCCATGAGTTAGAGGAATTCAGGAACCGGGCATATGAGAATGCAAAAATGTACAAGGATCAAGCAAAGAAATGGCATGATCGACGTATTCAGAAGAAAGAATTTCGGGAAGGACAATTAGTACTGTTGTACAACTCCCGACTGAAACTATTTCCGGGAAAGCTTAAATCAAAGTGGTCGGGACCATTTGTAGTACATAAGACGTTTCCGCACGGAGCAGTCGAGCTGAAAAATCCAGCAAATGGAGACATTTTTAAAGTAAATGGTCAGCGTCTGAAACCTTACTACGAGGGACAACAGAAAGATCGAAACTATGTCGTTCATCTCACATGATACGATGACGGACCGTCGAGCCAGGCGACGTAAAATGAAGCGCTTCGTGGGAGGCAACCCACGTATTTCCTATTCACGCTTTCATTTTGTTTTTGTTTTAACAGGTTTTGATCAACTCGCAGTTCATCGGTGAAAGAAGAATGTCGGAGACCAGAGGAGAGGAAAAAGTTGAAAAACAGCACCCTGACACGGGTGGCCGTGTTACACAACACGGGCCGTGTCAGGCCCAGCATGACAGAGATGATAAATTTGGAAAAATGTGGAGTCAGTGGAGCAACACGGGTGCTCGTGTTGTGCAACACGGCCCGTGTTGCAGGTGCGTGGCCTTGGAAAAAAATATGTTACAGGAGGAGCAACACGGGTGCCCGTGTTGTGTAACACGGCCCGTGTTGCAAGGCGCGCTCTGATTTTTAATTTTTTACCCCGTGGGGCCCACCACTTTACTCCCCCACTTATCATTACCAACCACACATTTCATATCATTTTTCATCTTCCTCCTTCTTCTCCCTCACAAAACCCTTAACCTCCATAACCCTCTCTCTACAAAAGCTTCATTATCTACCACACCCACTCATCGGAAACACTTCTGTCCTTCACAAAAAACATTCTACTCATTATTGTGATTAATTCTACGGTTGCGTTTTTCACTAACAGTGATTTCGAAATTTTTCGAACCATCTGTGTTGTTTGTGTTTTGCAGGTTAAGAATGCCTCCTCGTAGAGACACAGGAAAAGCAGTGGCGGAAACTTCGCGCCCCAGAAAGAGAGCACACCGTATGGCGAACCCTCACGGCATACTCTTTGAAGACCCGAATCATCAGAAGAAGTACTCTAACATCATCAAGCGTAAGCTCGCGCCCACAAGGTATATCTGTAACACTACGCTTGATAATCTAGGGCTGAGAATAGAGGTCCATAGGATGTTTCACACTCTGGGTATGCTAGAATTTATGCAATTAGAAGCGCCAACTTATGAGCGCATAACTGTTGAATTCTTGAGTACTTTAGAATTTCAGTTGAAGCACAGGTGGACAGGGGTGGAGGAAGAATATTATGGTACACTGAGGTTTAGGTTATTTGATACTGACCATAGCCTGACCATAACCGAGTTGGGAGATATTCTGAAGCTCCCCAATTTTGGACCCGGAGCCCCTCCGGGAAATTTTAGTGCAGGGGACTTCTGGAAGGCTATTACAGGCATAACTGATTATGTCGCGAAAGCAGCAAAAGCCTCGTGTATCCATAACCCTTGTTTCAGGTACGCTCAAAAGGGATTGGCATATACATTGTTCGGCAGGGGTGACAGCACAGGGGTGGCGACTCAGAGGGAGTTGTACTTCATGTACGGCATGGCCAATCACGAACTCATTAATGTAGCTGCCTTTGCAGCTGATCACCTGAAGAGGGTTGCGAATGCACCTTCCGGCGAAATAAGTGTAGGCGGTATGATTACTCAAATCGCAAATCACTTTGGCCACGGTGCTCTCTTAAGAGAGGAACCCACTGTTGCAGGTAAGACAAAAATAGATCTTGCCACACTGACTGCCCAAGGTATGATTCGAGTCTTTGATAATTACTACTCCTTGGTAAGACGAAACAGTCATCTCCTTGCTTTACCTGCCCCTGACTTTATTAGTATTCAAAATGTGAATAACTGGCTATATGAGAGCCCCATGCAGGATGAAGAAGACCAATTTTATGATGGTACAGGTACAGAATTCTTTGAGGATGAAGGAGATCAGGTAGAAGAAGCGCCTATACCGCCTACTCGATTCTCACCCCATCAGGAATCCGGCTCAGGCTCGTGGAGCTTATCTAAAAAAGAATGGGATTGGATGGAGAATGAGATGTGTCATCTTCGAAGTGAGCAGACGAGGCAAGGCGAGGAGCAGACAAGACAAGGGAACGAACAAATCCGACAAGGCAGGTTGATCGGTGAGATGCATGAATGGATGCGGCAGATGATGCTGCGCGACCAACCTCCGCAACCATGAACTCTGTGAGTCCTCTGCTACTAGTGTTCCAACAGTGAGGACACTGTTGAATTCTAGTGTGGGGGTATTTTATTTGTGTTTTTTATTTTTTGTGTTTTTATGTTATTTGTTTATGTTATTTGTTTATGTTATTTGTGTGTTTTCAATTCTGTTTCAGTTATTTGTTTATTTAATTTCCAGTGTTAGTTTGAGAACATGATAGCGATCCACAGGAAGACCCCCTGACATTGAGCTAATAAAATTAATAACATTGTTGGTTGGGGAACTGTTTAGTGAAGATGTTGAGTGAGGTGATGAGAAAGTATATAGAATACTCAGAAAAGAACCGTGAGGATGAAATCGAGATAATCTTGAGAGATAGGTAAAAGGCCAACACCCTGGGTTTCCCAAATAGGAACGAGTTCGACGTGTAGATTTGTACCATAGTGCTTTGATCTGAGAAGTACCCCTGAGTAGTTTATTTTGACAATCAGGTTCCATCAAAAATAATCGTGTGTGCAAGGGTAATGAAAAATATTGAGCTAAGGCACAGGAAAAAAAAACAAACAAAAAGGGGCAATTAGGAGACTAATCCTTCTAAGTTGGGTAACCCTCACCCGGTTATTCAGCCCAACGGCGGCCGAACCTGAAAGCCATTCAAAAAGAAGAACAGTGCCAGAAAAAGAAAAATGTCATTGATAAATCTTGTGCACACGAGGAAAATCATAAAAGCCGTATAGTGATTGTCCGAATGAAAGGGAGGAAAATCGAAAAAGAAGACTTAAGTACAAAGCATAGTCGGAGAGGTTACCCATAGGGAGACTGAGGTCTGTGGTTTACCGCAGTCTAGTGTTTGCATGTTACCTGTTTTGAGGGAAAAGCCGAGATTAATCCTAGGGGAATTGGAATGAGAAGTTCAAGTATGAGTATTATCACCGTAACTCACAATTCTATGGACGGTTCTGTTACGAAAAAAAAGATATTAAGTTCGGGTTGGTGAGCTTTTTGCTTGAGGACAAGCAAAAGTTCAAGTTCGGGGGAGTTTGATCGGTGGATTTCAATTGTGTTTTCAAACGCTGTTTGTGGTTAATTTCGCAATGTTTTTATCTGTTTTTCGAAGCTTTAGTTGTTATTATCTGCATTACTCGTAGTTGTGTGTCTTCGAGTCTTATTTTTAAGTTTATGTTACTTTTGCCGCTGGTGCGTTTGATTTGGTTTCTTTTAGTGTGTTTTTGGCAGGAATGGATAGCACGACAATCGCACCGCATTCGGGGGCAAAGAAAAGTCGAAAAAGGGAAATCAGAGCTACAACACGGGTACCTGTGTTGCACAACACGGCCCGTGTCATGGAGGACACGGTTGGCAGACACGGGTAGACCAAAGCAGAAGAAAAGAAGACTCAGACTTACAACACGGGTGCCCGTGTTGCAGCCCTTGGAGAGGAGACACGCCCTGAAGAAGTCAGCAGCCTGACACGGCCACCCGTGTTGCACAACACGGCCCGTGTCAGGGCCACTGAAAGTGAAATTTCTCTGTTTTCTGATTTTTTGCTGTCAGGCCTATTTCGAAGGGCATTTGAGACATTTCGCGATGTAATTTGAATTTAGATATAAGAGGCACATTTTAGAAAGTAGGAGACACTTTTGAACTGATATTAGGATTGACAACTGAGAGGAGTTCGGCTGGAAACAGAGGATCGATCAAAAGCGGAAGCAATTGATGATCCAAGGATTTCAACTTGCATTGTAACGATCTTTTCCTTTTCAATTCTAATTACTTTTATGTTTACCAAGAACATGAGCAGCTAAACCCCAAGTTGTTAGGGGGTGGTCCTAAGTGCGATGTAATGACTTTTGTTTAATGATTCTATGAGAACTATGTTATTACCTTTATATATTTTATTTTGCATTAATCTTAATCGTATTCATATTGGAAAGTAGAATTCGAATCGTGTTTAGGCTTTAGTCTGGAAAGTCAACCTAACACTTTTGCAAAATAGTCTCACGGTCGATATTGCTTAGGAATGAGGATATCCCGTATCATGTATCTTATGGTCAGAACTATTGCTTGATGCTTTTCATGGACACTGAGGAATTAGTGTATAGGAAAATCATCAAAGGGTTTTCATTAAGGAATTAAGGCAACTAAAGTGGCCAACTGATAAATTAAGGTTAATAACTAGTATAGTAGAATAATCATACAGGGTCTTTACTCGCATCGTATCCACTCCCCTAACATTGTTCTTAGATTGATTCATAAGTCCTTATTTACTTGTTATATTACTCTGCTACCAAACAAACCACTAGACCTTTTGTTCATTTGAATCCTAAAAATTCCATTAATTACTACGCAGTCCTCGAGATCGATACTTGGGACTTTTCCCTTATTACTACAATTGGTAAAAATAATATACTTGTTATTTTCCCGATCAGTAAGCCATGAGTACGAAGGCCCAAGAGTAAGCCATGAGACTCGAAAGCCAAATGAAGTCGAAGGCAGCCAAATTTAGCTCTAAAAGCTAACTTAGAGTAGATTCATGTAAGAATCACTATATAAGAATTTGAGCAAAAATCTATGCGTACAAGCCATTTTTCGAAAGTTAAATTAATTTTCAATTTCGAGATCACAACGCAATGAAATAAATCAACAACCAACCAAACATATTGTTATTATTACAACAATTTTATAATTTTTTACATCATCTCAAAGTAATCGAAAAATAGAATGTTAAACACAACACACACCCTACACACAATGAATCCGCATTGTTACGAAATTGAAATAGAACAAAAAATAAAATAGAAACAAATTAACATACTACATATATATATATATATATATATATATATATATATATATATATATATATATATATATATATATATATATATATATATATATATATATATATATATATATATATATATATATATATATATATATATATATATATATATATATATATATATATATATATATATATATATATATATATATATATATATATATATATATATATTATCACTGTTATGTAAATTAAAACTATCAACACTGTTATGTAAATTGAAAAAATATATATAAAACAAGAACAACAAAAATGAACAAGAAAAAGAGAGAAAATAAAATAAAATAAATGGTAGATCTAGAGCAAACACTAAAATGTAAACCAGAAAAAACAAATGATAGATCTAAAAAAGAACAGTACCAGTAAATATTTTGGTTTCGAAAAAATAATCTATCGTCCCCTCCACTTGCGGTGTGTATGTGTTTTAATTTATGTTTTTGTGAGGTCTCCTTTTCTGCAAACCGTGTGTGTAGTTTTATAATTTTCAGGAATATTTGAATTTTGCTATTTAATTTGAGTGCTGCTGATTGAATATTTTCCTTTTCCAAGTAGACATATTTACATAATATTTTGGAAATAATTTGAATCTGTTTGGAACATGTTTCTTCTTATTGTAATGTCGTTTCCTTTTCTGCTCAGACATGTGCAAACAAATCCCATTTTTTTCTTATTCAATTCAGCGTGTTGTGTACTGTCGTGAAAGCATGTAGTGTTTCACCAAGATGAGAAAAAATAAAATAAACATTAACAAACTTGTAAATTAAGTCTTGTAAAAAACGGATAAAAAAATTTTAAAAAATATATTAAATATAATTAAATATTAATTATTCACAAATAAAAAAATCTTTAAAAAAATTGTTTGCCCATGACTGATTCCGAATAAAAAAACTTCTCACTAATTAAAATAATTTTTTTTTTCTTACCATCTCATCGAGAAATAGTACTCTTTTGTATATGTTTAACATATTTAACAATTTCAAATTTCAAGCATAATTTTTGTATGGGTAGTGAATTAAAATAATTTGTAACTACCTTATCAACAAACTCACTTGACCGTCCAAGTTTTTGTAGTGTAAGTGTGTAACCAACTAACCCTCACTCTCAAATGGCTTTGACTTTATTCTCCAACATTTCAGCACCATTCTTCTCTCATCACACTCACACCCAAACCAATTTCCAACATTACACCCATTCCTTTTTCCCAACCCGCCATGAAATTTTGACATTCTTCTCTTCCAAGTTCAACCACTCCTCTGTATACGCACCAACTATCACGCCTATCCATTTGCATAATTTTTCCACAGCTTTCTCAGCCGGAGACGGAGGCAGGTTTCCGGGAAGTGGAGGTGGTGGTGGTGATGGTGACGGGGAAGGCGATGAGGAGGAAGAAAGGGACAGGAATAGGAAAGAGGCAATGCTGGTTCTGGCGGAGGCTGGAAGGTCGCTGGAGAGTTTCCCAGCGGATTTAGCAGTTGCTGTTAAGGCGGGACGGGTTCCGGGTTCGATAGTGGGGAGGTTTTTTGAATTGGAGAAGTCAGTTGTGTTTAGGTGGTTGTTCAAATTTGAAGGGTTTAAGGAAAGGTTGTTGGCTGATGATTTGTTCTTATCCAAGCTTGTTATGGAATGTGTTGTTGTCATCTTCACCAAGGTTTATTTCCGTTATTACAATTTCATCAATTAGATAATGTTGTTTGCTAATTTCAATGTTTATGTCATATTCAAATTGATATGTTTGTAGTCTTCAAAGTATATTATGTATGAACTTAAGATTGATATAAGTAGTTTTAGAAGGCGAGGTGTTCGAACTAATGTCTTTATTGCGGCCAGCCCCTAATCGTCTAATTATGTCATTTGGGTTGTCTTCATTGCAGTCTCCAATACCTTCACTGAGTTGGATGTGAAGGGGTGAGTTCAGTCTCACATTACTTAGAGATATGACTTGTGTAGTGTTTATAAAATTTTATTAACTCTCATTTTACAAATTGTTTTTGTAAGGTTGAGTTAGGCCTAATTGTTCTAAGATGGTATCAAAGTATATGCTTGATCTGATATTGGGCTTCCTGCATTGTCCACGCTTCTGGCTCATTGGGGTCTGAGCATGATGGGGTGTGTTTGTGCTTGGTTATACAACCAAATCTTTGACGAAATTGATTTGTGTAGCATACTTGAATATTCACCTTTGGAATTGTGTCTTAACTCAATGCAATGTGTTAGAGATTCCAAGATAAATTTGACTTAATTTCATCTTAAAAATATTTGAAGGACACTTAGGCAAGCTCTTTTTAATTTCAAGTTGTCACAAACCAACGCTGATTTATGAATATGAATTAATGAAGCGTTTGTATAATGTATACGCACGATACTGAGTATTTGATTTAGATCTTGTTAAAGACTTTAAAATCGTCGTGTTTCTTCTCTAATAATCGGTGTTCCTTCAAGTTGAAATTGTATTTTAATTATTGGGAAAGGGATTCCATAACCCTTCAAAGTTTAGTAGTTTTGAATTCTACTTTTATCATTAGGTTGAATGATATACTATACTCTTTCAGGCTGCTGCAGAGTTGGAGCGGCGTAAAGAAAATTTCACAAAGGAGATGGATTTTGTTGTTGCTAATGTGGTATGATTATCAACAAGATATATTGTCAAACGAAAGAGTTCGAGAATTTTTCATTCCTGTAAAGAAAAATGGCAGAAACATATTCTTCTACCAGATCCTAAGAATTTGAGAACCATCTTATTCATTTTGTTACTTTATGTTAGGTGACAGGAATTGTAACAGGTTTTGTGCTTGTGTGGTTTCCTGCTCCAACTGTTTCTCTTAAACCTCCTCCAGCAGTTACAGCTGGACTTATCGCCAAATTCTTCTATGGCTGTCCCGAAAATGCTTTTCAGGTTAAGAATCACTTTAGCTCTAGTATAGCTTTTCCTATTTATGCTTTTGTCTTTCGTTCTTATCATAAGCACTTTTCGATTAAAATCTCTCAGAGTCTCGCCAATACCAGTATATGCCAGTAGATAAGTTCAAATAAATTATGTATACGCTGATGATTTTTTTTTTCGTTTTCTCAACAGGTGGCTTTGGCGGGAACATCATACACACTTCTACAAAGAATAGGTGCTATAGTGGTATGTGTTGGATCATTTAAACGAAACAAAATCGTTATTTTCTTATAAGTGAAGGGTCAATCTCCATCTCTTATATGCAGCGAAATGGGGCAAAGCTGTTCGTAGTTGGAACCGGTGCTTCACTGGTAAATCACCATTCAGCACCTTACTTTCTGTACAAAACTATCCTTTTAGCTTATTCATGAATCTATAACATTCCTTGTTGCACTGCTTTTTCAGGTTGGTATAAGTATAACAAACGCATTGATCAATGCACAGAAGACTGTAAATAAAGCATTTTCGGTTGAAAATTTACCGGTAGTTTCAACTAGTGTAGCTTATGGGATTTACATGGTAGTAGTAAGCAACCTAAGGTAATATATTACAGTTTTTCTTGAAACAAACTGTTATAAATGTTCTTAAATGTTCATCATTAATACATCAAATATTCTTGTGCATAACCTCGTTCAGACTTTTGACTGGAAATTAGAAATAGACCTAGACATTAACCAGTTAGATAGAAACATAGATAATCTACTAAAGAATTTATCTCGGTCGTCAGGTACCAAGTACTTGCAGGAATTATCGAGCAACGGATTCTAGAACCGTTGCTACGTCGAAACAAGCTTATGCTAACTGCAGCATACTTTGCTGTTAGGACTGCAAATACTTATTGGGGCTCACTACTGTAAGTTATTTGACTTAGCTTAATTCATGCTGATAAACTTATGAATCATTTTCGTGGTTTTAGTTTTCAATATTTTGTATATATTTTTGAGTAGATGGGTGGATTTTGCTCGATGGGCTGGAGTCCAGAAGATAAAGGGTTAACCATTACTTACATCACAAAATATATAGCAATGTGTTCAATTGGTGAAAACTTGAATATAGTTGTTCATTCAAAGTACTCTGAATGGTTGATTCTTTAATAATAATGTGGAGTCTTTAAGCTTGCTATGCAACTTTGGCAATTATTTGTAAATGTTTACTTTGTGTGATTTAGAATTTTGAGGATAAAGTCTATATTTTGATTTAAATTTAATTTTTGATTATGTTTTCAAAGAAATGGTGTGATAAATAATCATAATATTATTAATCATAGTTTTAAATTTTTTAATTGCGATTTTTTAATTTTGATATGAAAAATAAGATTTTCTTAGGTTTTTTCTCCAAGATTAAACTCTTTAATGAAAGGAAAGAGAAGGGCATACTTTGAAAAAAAATTAAGAATTGAGTGAAAAGAATTTGAAATTTAGGAGGAAAAAATTTTAAAGGATTTATTTTTATTCATAATACAGAAAAAAAAATCTAGTTTGGAAAACTCAAAAGTTACACCCTTTCAAAATTATCCTAATTAGTTAATTATTTAAATATAATTTATATTATTACAATATTAAAATTTTAAAAAAATTAATGATTAAAATTTTTTTATCACTAATACAAAATTATTCGTCAAAAAAATATTAATTTTTTTCTTCAAATTCCACACGGGCCCTCTAATATCCTTATATTCTAAATAAAACCTTAAGATTTGTTTGAGGATTGCAAGGAATCATTCATACTCAGGTGCAAAGTATTTTCTATCTATAGTTGATGATTATTTCAGAAAGTTATGGATATTCATCCAGAAGATTAAGGATGAAACTTTTGAAAATTTTTAAAGTTGGAAGACTCTGGTCGAAAATCAGACTGGTAGGAAAGTCAGTAGGTTGAGAACAGATAATGACCTTGAGTTCTGCAATAAAGCTTTCAACAGGTTTTGTAGTATGTCTGGTATTGCAAGGCACAAGACTACTGCGGGTACTCCTTAGCTAAATGGCTTGGCTGAGAGATTCAATCGAATAATCTAGGAAAGGGTTGGATGCATACTGGTTAGTGTAGGATTCAAGAAGGTGTTTTGGATATAGGCTATTATGACTACAACATACCTTAAAGTAGGTGTCCATCGATTGCCTTAGGGGTTAAGATGTAACACCCTTTTCCCCACAGAACATTCACGATAATTAAAAACAACTATATCAGAGAATATCACCGCAAGGGTGCCACATTTCGTCATAAAAACCCCTTAAAATCGTCCTACCCCGTAACACGGGTTCTTTCATCATAATTCAATTAAATACTACGCAACGAAAAATCAAAATCTCATCATAGTTTAAAATTTAAAAAAAAAAGTCTTAAAACAAGAAACTCATAGCGTCATGATGTCAACAAGAAATTAAAACATAAAAGTTCGACTCAAGCGTCCCGACCCGATGTTACATATTAGAGCAAGTCCCTCTAATCAACGGAAATAATCAACATACTACAAGGCTAATCTTCACGCACCAAGAGAACTAATCCTGATCACTTGCACGTTACCCACGTGGAGGCAACATTCAAGCAGACATGGAGAGTAATCACAAATTATTATATAAGATATAAAGATAAGATATATTAATCACAAATATCATCATTAATTCATTCATCACAATATCATATTATCAAATCACAATCATCACTAAAACACCCATCAGTTTACAACATCATCCGCAAGGCATTTATTCAATCATTATGCAATGTCACATAGTATGGAATACAACAACATAAACTCATGCATGTGGTACCAATTCAACATGTTGATGGACACTGGGATATCACCCTCCAAAGATCCTCACCAATAGGATCAATTCTACATAAGAACTAGAGCATATCATAAACACCCCAATCCACACGATAGGATTGAAGCCAACATTGGAACGAAGTCCTATTATCAACACTGGACCGAAGTCCTAATATGCTATGAATGTATGATGCAACATATCATAATCATCATCATCATAGGATTGTCAAAGTTGCATCATCATTCATGAAAGTTCATCAAAACATCATAGTATTACCTCTTTATTATACATCTCAATTCTTCATATTACATCACAAATCATCATGTTATAATTATCAAAATACAACACATCAATTACTCAAAGCGTACGAACAACAAGACACAAGGCAGCATAAAATAAAAAAAAATAAAAAAAAACACAGCTCCTGCTCGCTTGGTGTTCGCCCGACGAAGCAGTGGCGAATTCCCTTCCCCATAGAAAAACCAGGAGCACTTTCTCCTGGCGACCTCCAAGTGAATCACTTTCGCTCGACGAAACACCTTGCCCGCCCGACGAAACGTGTGTAATCAGCAAAACTGCTTATGCATTTCTGCATCAAACAGACCCAAAACCCCTTGCAATTTACATCTCTCATAGTATGAAAATTCACACAAATTACATAGTAATTACAATCCAATAACAACACATCATCATAGACTTCAAATACATCATCTTATTGTCGCTACTGCGAAAATCGGCGTCGGCTGACAGAAGAGTCGCCACCGTGCGTTATTTATCCCACGGGAGGGAAAGGAAACGCTCAGAGTAAACCTCGCACAACATGGGAAAGGTATGGTCGTCGCAACCAAAACCTGGATTCGGGAGTCGGTTACGCAAGGGGAAGGTATTAGCACCCCTCACGTCCGTCGTACTCGACGGGATCCACGCTTGTTTTCGGGTATGGATTGTTATTCTATCTAAACTATAGGTCGAGGGTTAAAAAGAAAAGAAAATGACTCGGCAAAGTATCGCACTTTATGCCTACGTATTCCCGCCTGGAACGAGAAATCAGAGTCAACGTAGTTCGCCTACCTACGGGAAAGGAGGGGAAGGTTGCTCGCTAGGATATCGCATCCTATGCCTACGTACTTTCATACAGCATGAAAGATCAGAGCAAACGTAGTTCGGGCCACGTACGACACAAGTCTGTCTGTTGTTTTTTATGAAAAATCTCACCTTAAACAAGGGTTTTCTTATTGCAAAAGGTTGATGTCTGTTCAAATCTTTTGACGGAAGAAATGAATTAATCTCTGTTATAACCTTTATTAATGTTTTTCTGTTGTTTTGAAGGAAGAAGAGATGACACTCTACAAATCCTAGGGTTAAAAGGGAATAAAATCTACCATAATGTTATCATGCATGGGTTAACTCCTAATGTCTATCACATCCTCCCTTGAACAAGGAAGAATGAAAGTCCTACGGGAAAGGAAACGAAAGGAAGAAACGGAAATACAAGTAATAACCGCATACAAGTGAACATGAATATAGCAATGGTAAATGCAATGCAAAGGAGGGAGGAAGGTTCATCTCAACCTCAATCCCATTCATGGATGGAATAAGAAAATATCAAGTGATCATATGCAAAGAATCGAGTGAAAACTCCGAATGAAACGCGTAATCCACTATTTGGAATCGCAACGTGCTATCATGCAAACAAGTCGATAATCGGGCAAACTACACATACAAATAACAGCCACCTAAGGGGTCTTCAACTACCTCTAGCCTATCTATAATAAGAAATATAAACCACGGCATTCACCACGCAAACACAAATCGGCCGTTGGAGCCTTAACAAAAATAAAGTCCGTGCGGAAGTCCAAATTACAAGTTCGAATACAAAATATGAGAAAAATAGCAAAAGGTGCTAAAAAATTCAAATAAAAATCTCCAATGCCCTACATCAAGCCACAAACCAGGGGTGAGAGATACCACAAAAATATCCAAAGATAAATGGTCAAACAAGATGAAAACATTGCAAGATATCTCATGTATACCAAAGGAAAGATTAAAGTGGAGCATGTTAAAGAAAACATCCAAAACCAATTAAAATGGTACAATAAAATTCCCACAAAAATATATCACAATACCTCAACGTGTGTATGAGATCCCTACAAAAGGATTGACATTTAAATTGTGTTTTGATAGGTTAAAGAAATTCAACAAAATGATAGCACCAGCATTGGCCTTTTTATGACGACCCAAATGTAAAAACTCCAAAGAAAATGTCAAAAAATGGTAAAATTATAATTCCAGTTTTATTAAATCCTAGACATCTTAAATATTCAGCACAAAAAAATGGGGATCAAAAAGACTAATTTTCCTATTTTTTATGATTATTTGAAGTCAGCATATAAAACAGAAAAAATAAAAGAAACATGGCAATAGGAAAATAAAAGAAAATAACATGAATAAATAAAAGTGGCATGAGGCTTATGTGGCCGATTACGTGGCGCAGTGAGAGGCGTTGGATGAATGGAAGAAACCTTGACTTGGAAATGCATCCGACGGTGTTAACACCTTCTTCTCCAAATCAAAATTTTCAACTTTGTGAATAGTAACCCGCGGCACTATTCACATGGATTTTTGGCCACTTTGAAGCACCATAACTCCATCAATAATTATCCGTTTCGCACAAAATTTTGGTCAAACTTGAAGGAAAAAATTCAAGGAATCCAAATATGGTCTTAGATTTTCTTGAAACTCTCTCTAACTCCCAAAATGTGACACCTCAAGAAAAACTCAAGAACCAAAAATTGTCATAAAAACCATCTTTTTTGTACTAGAATCCATGTAGGAGATGAGAGCAATGTGATGCAACAACAATAATGCAAGAAAGACTCATAAATCATGAGTTATGTCGAATCCTTTATACCTTGGAAAAATGAATTATGGAGCTTTAATGGAGCACGAATTTCTTTGGAAAAAAGTGTAGAAACCTTCAATAATTCTTGGTAGAGGTAATAGGATCAAAGAAAAGGCTTGAATTGGTGAGGAAATGAAAATCACTTTTGCACTTGGAGCTCACTTTTTCATGTTGATACAACCATGGAATTGCACTAAAATCTTCTTAAAAATTGATGGAAAAATCCTATGTAGTATATTGAATTAATTGGTAATGAGAAAGGATCAAAAAATGGAGAGAAAAAGGATTGAAAAAAATGGAAATTCAAACATGTGAAAGTGTGGGAAAAAATGGAAAAATGATGGAAAAAAATTCAATATGATTTGTAAATGGATTCAACATCAACTATCACCAACCTTTACTCCTAATGATCTCAACCCAATATATAGATGATGATTAACAAACTTAGAGGTTTCTAGAATAATCTTGGAGGATTCTAGAAAGTTGTGGAAATTTCATGAACTTCTCATGCCATGATACTTTGAATATCTCTTATCTCATGCTTGCACCTTTCCAAACTTATGTCAAAATCTCCTTACATGAGATATGGGAAGTGTATGTAAGCTCCTTGCCTTGAAAATTCATCTTGTGCCAAGTTTTCTATACTTGCCTTATTATGCAAGTAACAAAAATACAAAGCAAGTCCAATTTTTAAACCCTAACTCAAAAAAGTGGCTGAACCAATGTCTTTAAAATGATGTTGGGAATCAATTTGGTATATTGGATGACCCATATTGGACTTGTAGATCTCTCAAACCATTTTCCAACTTGAACTTTTTCAAGTTATATGCCTTTTTTAAGTCATTTTTCACCAACTTTATCAAGTCTTGTTCCATGCATTTCCAAACTTTCATAACTTCTTTTCTTGACTTAAAATGGAATTTTGAGAAACTTTGATGTTGGGAAGTTTTTCATTTGAAGCTCCGTTGTATGAGGTTTAGGTATAGGCTAAGAATGACCTGTAATCACCAGATGACCAAAATACCCTTTTCTTGCCAAGACCATAAGTAGAGTTCCACAAATCATATGAAGGCATACCATACCATTCTAGAAAGATAAGACAATGAGGAACAATTCTTATGTTGATCATAAATTCATTTTAAATCTCCTTGAGGGGTAAAAATTGCTTGGAAGTCAAGTCACTTTCACAGACAAAACTTCAGATACCTCAGATGACCTGTAACTTGCAAGGACCATAACTTGAGTTCTATAAATCTCCTTGATGTCTTCCACCACTAAAATTAAAGGTCTTAAGATCCTCTACAAGTTTCATGTTGGCCAAGGATCCATTTGAAGCTTGCATTTTGACTTATCTTGCTTGGAAGTTTGTCCTAAACTAGGGAATTTTACACAGAAACCCTAATTTAGAAACTCCTCTTCTCCTTGATTTCTCTTGATTTCTTCTTAGAATAACAACATATCCTTCTTTACATGTCAAATTATGAACCCCACCTCTCTCCAATAGCCCTTAATTCCTTTCAATCAGTCAATTGACCTAGAGTTGACCCAGGGTTGACCCAGATGAAACCCTAGTTGACTGTCTTCATCCACAACTCTTGTGACTACTCCAATGACTTGTCTCCTTCTCCAAATGACTTTCTAAGTCTCCCATGATGTCTAGATACTCTCCATGCTCAACTCACAGCTCACACCTTCCTTGTTGATCCTCAGATTCCCTCAGATAGGAGATAGATGCACTGCTTGATCCATTGACCTCTTTAGCTTTCCAATTCTTTCTGATGACTTGAATGAGATTGAATTTGAATAATGACCTCTTGATAGGCTCATAGAGATGAGAATAATGCTTGGTCCCTGGTTGGATGCCTTGCTATGCTATGCTATGCAGATGATTAGACTATGTACATGACTCTATATGCAAATGCTAATGATATTGAAACATAAACCAAGTGAATAAGGTTGAGCAAACTTTAGGGTGCAACACTTATACATCTAGAAACCCCAATTTCATCACAATTCCTCTCACTTTCATCACAACCTCACCATTCCCCAAACCCCAAAACTAACTACATATATCTACACTCTATATCCATTACAATGAAAAGTAATACTCCACATACCTTAGATATTTTGGTTCTGATCCTCCTCTTGAGTTCTTTCGAAATTGCTTTGAGCCATAGCCTATTCTTCTACTTTTCCTCAAAGCTCTCTTCCAAAATATGATCGTACCAAAATGAATTCCTTTCTCCTTTATTTTCCCTTTTACCCCTAAGATCCCTAATATGTCTTCTCAACTTCGTCCTCACTTAATCCACCAAACATTACCATCTTGCCTTTAGTGTTCTACTTCTTTTATTTATAATAATAATAATAATAATATAAATAAGATTATTCATATTATTTCATTATTATATTTATCAAAATAATTCTAATAAATCATATACTTCTAATTATTCTCAACACCCTCTTAACATTAACAATACCTCCCAACACAAATCATCAGACATCAAAATATTTCACCAAATTCACCAAAATCATGAATATTTATAATAAATCAATTAAATAAATATTCTAATTATTTTGGAGTGTTACAACCCTCCCTCACTTAAAGAATTTTCGTCCTAAAAAATTACCTAAAGCAAACAGAGTCGGATACGACTCCCTCATCTGAACTTCACACTTCCAAGTCCAACTCTCACGAACTACATATATCTAAACTCTATATCCATTACAATGAAAAGTAATACTCCTCATACCTTAGATATTTCAGTTCTGATAGTCCTCTTGAGTTCTTCTGAAATTGCTCAGAGTCCTAGCTTCTTCTTCTACTTTTCCTCAGAGCTCTCTTCCAAAATACGATCATACTAAAATGTATTCCTTTCTTCTCTATTTTCCCTTTTACCCCTAGGACCCCTAATATTTCTTCTCAACTTCGTCCTCGCTTAATTCACCCAACGTTACCATCTTGCCCTTATTATTCTACTTCTTTTATTTAAAATAATAATAATAATCTAAATAAGATTATTCACATTATTCCACTATTATATTTATCAAAATAATTCTAATAAATCATATACTTCTAATTATCCTCAACACCCTCTTAAAATCAACAATACCTCCCAACACAAATCATCAGACATCAAAATATTTCACCAAATTCACCAAATCATGAATATTTATAATAAACCAATTAAATAAATATTCTAATTATTTTGAGGTATTACGTAAGACATTGAAGAAGTCTGGTCGAGAAATCCTTCTAATCTCGACAAACTTAGAGTATTTAGATGTTTAGCCTATGCTCACATTAGGAAATATAAGGTCAAGCCTAAAGCTCTGAGATGTATGTTTCTTGGATACCCTGAAGGAGTCTAAGCTTATAGGTTGTGGTTCCTAGAGCCAGGTCAAAAGAGGTGTATCATAAGTCGTGATGTAGTTTTCAATGAAGTAGAAATGGTGCTTAAGAAAATTTATGACATTGGTCAGAGTACGAACATATCTATGTAGAGGAGCTGGAACATGGAGAGGTTCTTGTTCAGGTAGAGTACAGTGATGTGTCGCGGTGAAAATTGGATACCAAACTATTGATTAGTTTGAATCTTTAATTCATTTTGCAACCGAACTTTAATTTGTCCAAAGGAAGGGATAAAGATCGAAATTCCCACGATGCAATGCAAATGCAAGGTTTAAAGAGTTTAGGTTCGGGGGTTAGTTAAACTTAGGGAAGGTACTAGCATCCTAAGTTTCTGTAGTACTCTACAGGAACCTCTTGTTTTATATTTGTTTATTGCTATGTGTTTATCTGCTTAAAGGTATAAGAGACCCTAGTGGTTTATTTCTATGTATACTCGATAAGATGTCGCATCTTATGCCTACATATCCTTACGGGAGTGGAATCAGAGTACTTGTAGTTCTCCTAAAGGGTATGAGGAGTTCTTTGACTGTGGTCAAAGTTCCTACAGGTTTAGGGTAGTTGGTTGATTGATTTTAGGAGAAGAGATGTGTTATCATTTTAAAGGAGATTTAACCGCCACAAGTTGTAGGAAAATAGTCTTTGCATCGTCTTAAGAAAATGGCTCAAGTACTCGGATTGTTTGACGAGTATGCCTCTATCTCTCTTAAGGCAAAGTCCCTACATATTGATTGTATTGTTGTGGGGTGGAGATTTTATCTCACTTAAGATGATTAACATCTTTCTCTAATGTGTTGGAGTAAATTGTATTGTGTTGTTTGTGTTTTGTCTAAGTTGTAAGATAAAAGACAAGGTCCTTCCTATGGGGTATGATCTATCTTAAGCGATCAACTTGAATGGGATCAAGGATCGTGTGGGGGGAATGATGCAAGTGTGAATGCATACGCACGATTGTTGAGATCATGCGCAAGTTCTTCCTTTGGACGGAATGCGATGCGTGAATATAAATTGCGGGTAATGTAAATTGCGATAATATGAATTACAGAAGATAAATTGCGGAAGGTAAACCATACACACGCATGAAAGCGCTAAGGTGTAGGTGCAAGTGTCGTGAATGTGAGTGTGCACGATTAGGTTACATTTTACGCTGTTGATTGTTTTTAATTGATTAAATTGTTTTTTAGTTTGACTTAGTTTTATGGGAGAAGTTGAAATTTTGTTAATAGTGAGATTGATTCTACGAGAGTTATTAGTAATTTTTATTCTAGCGAAATTAAGGTAATTTTGAAAAATAGAAGAAATAGATTTAAAAGAATTACTTACTAATAAATAAGTATATAAATTTGTTATTAATATTAAATGAAAATTAAATAAATTGGAAAAGGTTCTTTTTTCTTTTATAATAAAATAGGTTTCTATTGAAATAACCAAATAGTTTTACTTATTAATAAAGTGCTAAATTAAAGGTTATTTGAATTGATTTAAATAAAAGGTGAGATATGTTAGACTTTATAAAAGATCAATTATCTAGAAATGAATAAAAGGTTTTCATTAAAATAAACAAGATATATGAAAATAAGAAAAAAAGGGTGAATAATAAATAAATGAAACGAATTAATTAAAAAACTAATTAATTAAAGGTTAAATTAGAAAAAGATTATTAGTTTAAAATTAAAGAGAGAAAAAAGCTGATTAGGAATTAGTAGTGATTAATTAATTAGTTAAACAATAAAAGGTTAATGGTTATGTTAATTAAGGGTTTTAACGGCGGATTAGATGGTGTTGTGTAGTGATAGTGTGTGATTAGATATACTAATTACAATAATAGAAAAAAAATTAGAACAGTGACAAAAGAACCCTAATCTCTTCGTCCCAACCCCAAATCGTCGTCGTTCCGCCCTCGCGATCTCACTCTCTCTGCCTTCGTCTTCCTTACTTCTCCTCTCCTTTCCGCTTCCTGTTCAAACCCTGGGAACAAACAAAACTCAACGTAAAGCTAAAACAAAATCAAACAGAAAGTTTACCGAAAAAAGGGAAACCGGTGGTGGCTCGAAGGGCCTTTTTTAGATCAATGGCCGCTTGGGGGTGGTGGCGATGGCGGCAACAGAAATGAAGGGTTTGGATGGCGAATCGGTGGTGGATGGTTTCGCCGGTGATCGTGAAATGATTTCACGGTGAGCGGCTCACAAAAGAGGATCCCGACGATGGTGAGAGCGATCTTGCGTTGGGGGGAAAGATAAGCTCTCACTCTTCTGATTTTCGATTCTAGTAATTTAGGGTTTTATCTGGGATTTTTTATTGTTGGGGTTCGATGTTTCTGTTTTGCAATTTTTCTGGTTTATGTGTGAACTGTTATCAGTTCTTCTCCCCTTTCTTCTTCTAATTTGAAGCTCCATTATATAGGGCTTGCAAGAACGATGCGAATTGAAGAGTAATGATGGGATTCCCAGATCGGGCGGATCATGTTTGGGTTGTTTTGGAAGGTAATTTAACACCTGTCCCCTGTTGCAGAAAATTTCCGTTTTGGCTTGATTGATATTGATTTTCAATTCTTTCCCCAGCTGTGATACCGGTGTAATTGTGATTCAAGGTTCTTTCCTTTTCGAACGGGACATGTTGAGGCTGTTTTCGGAAAGAATACGGTAGTTGCCTTTCTAATTCCACTTCAATGTATCCGTATTTGACTTTGTTATGGTGAGAAACTAATCACTCTTTGAATGCAGTGGTGTATATCAAGTTTTAAATCAGAAGGGTGAAGGGAATCGAGGTAGAAAGAGCTTCTACTTGGTCAAACCAGAGTCTTGTATATGGCTGACGCACTTCCTAACTTGCCGTTCAAATAGTTTGCTAATTCCTTGCCTGAAAAGACAGTGAGATGAAAAGGATACCCAAGGAGTTGAGTTCGGATGCTGTCCTCCAAAGAGATTGGTCCTATTTGCAATCTCTTATTCCGATGTGTCCTGGTACGTTTTGGATTGGTTTAAAATGTTGATGATTTTAAGCTTTGCTCAGTTATGGTAGAATCTTTAATATTTCACAGTAATGCAAGATCTTTTCTCTGTCTTGCCATTGACCTCTCAAGATATACCGGTTAAGCTTTGGTGGCCTCGCTCATCAATGACAATAAGTCATCGAGCTTCTGCAGAAGTCAACTTGAACGGTCCCTTATTTGAGGCTGATTTGGACTGTTGGTAATGGTATCATCCTATGTGAGAGGCTTTCATTCACTTATGTTGTCATACCACTTTATTTTGATCAAACAATTGTCCTTGAAACAAAAATCCTCATGAACTTAACATCTTCAATTGTTTTTCAGCAACCAAACTTATATGGTTAGGTGCTGCCATTTGTGGGCTGCTGTCTAATTTATGGAGATGCAATTAGTGAATTCGAATTTTGGAAGCAGCTTGCTACTTTAGAAAAGCAGGAGGTATCCAAGTTTACTATCAAATATCCTGACTTGTTGGTTATGATTCAGTTCCTCCGCTTTGAGAACTAAACTTCATTTCGACTGTAGGTTGGGGACTCGAAGCGTTATTGTTGATATGTCACAGAAATGGCTTCTTCCAATATTCACGATCTTTCACAGCCAGTTGAAGGTGTGTGGAAGTAGCATCAACAACATAATAAAGTAGATGGAGAAGATGTTAAAGGTAGTACCGATTCTAGTCCTCCATACATCAGAAAGAGTGTGGTACGAGTATATGTGGATGGTACTAGTAGAGAAATTCTGACGTTACCGTTGGATTACCTTTGTTGTTGTCAATTTTATTCTCCTGACATTGCATTTGTGCTTTTATTTCATGTCGTAGGCAATATGTCATTGCAAGGACCAATTCTGGATGACGACAACGGTCGCTGCACACCCATTTCTTCATTAGTTTGGTGGTGCTCCTATCTTGGTGACACAGCTCTTTCCACACCATCTTCTCTGTAGTGACACCGGTCGCCTATCCCTTCGAAGATAAATGTAGTCGAGGCCACCGTCAAGTTCAATGTCCTGTTAGTGAGGCATAAAGACTAAATCAGATCCCTTTGTATCTTGGACTTATTTTTCTAATGCCAGCCCTTTATGAGACTCCATAATCTGTATATTTATTTTCTTTGGCTGTTTTGTATCATGAATTTTGGGGAAAATGCAGGTGATATAGCCGGTGCATCACGGCATTTTGCTGAGCTGATATGGAAACAAAGTCTCTTGGAGGTGTTATCAATTTTGGGCCAAAGTATGCACGTCAACAGCCCACGGTCGTCACAGCTTGTATATCTCCACCTTTATTGTTTTGTTCGAAATGGTCGAAACCAATGCCACCTATCAGTTTGATGGCAACTCATGAGAAACTTTAACTTCAAGTAAGCTATCCCTCTTATATCACCTTCATGTGTTGTTGATGCTTTAATCAACTCTTGTTTTTCATGACAAGAACCTTTCCTGATGCTTTACCGCTGATTTCGTTTGGAGTTATTACTCTTGACTCCTTCCCTGCTTGTGATGAAAATTATGTTCTTGCTTAAAGTAGGTTACAATTCATCAGTCCATCCTTTTGACATACTCTGTATTCTCTTTTGCATCAGGTTTGGAAGCTTTGAGGTTCCTAGAACTTCCAGTAATATTGTTTTTGCAGATAAATGCAAAAGGGTTCAAGGAGCTGGGAAAAGTGAGTCTGAGTCCTACACGAGGAAGCTCTTTGGAAGCAGTGAGCTCGAGTAGTTCCAGATTCTGAGGCAGTCCCTTGTGAATTCTCCAAATTAGATGGTTCTCGTAATATTAATGTGAAGAAAAGATTAGGCTTTACTTTGTCAAAGATACTTTCGTCTTTTATGAATTCAAAGATTTAAGGGAAGCCATATGTAATTTGTATCAATAGTAATGCTTAGTTTCTTTAGGAATTCTTCAATAGAATTCTTACCAACTGATATCTATTAACTTCTTTTCCGTATATGCCTTCTCTTGAACACTTTGAGAAAATGATACATAATGAGTGGATAGAACATTATCAGATTATAGTTAGAACACCGCACTATATGTGTAAAGCATGGACAAACACTACATCTAGGGGAACAACTTATGTATTACTGTAGGCAGTTTCCAATGCCACACCCCTTTAATCATGTGATTTCTAGGATTCAAACAACAACAATTAGACCACGTGAATTTGGTGGGCTTTTTGACATAGAGTTAATCCGAATTATATCCAACTTCATCACTATCAATCACGTAATGATTCAACTCCAAAAATTATAATAAGGTCTTTATTGCTTGCAAAACCAAAGATTTGAATGATGGTGAGACTTGAACTTTAAATCATGAAATTCAAATCTTGCAAAGCCTTTCAGAAAGATTTGAACTATCTTGAACCATGAAGTAATGGTTTGATTTTGAATTTGTGTTTTGAATTATCACTTGTATCGTTCATGAATTTCCATCCTAAACTCCTTACTAAAGCTTGATTCAAAAGGGTTATCCAAACCTCCCTACTTTGAAGCCCGTTGAATTTCAACAAAATAACCAATTTCTTAATAGAAATTAACTTGGTGAATACGGACAAAGTCCTGCTTAATGAGTCCTTCGATCATGAGGATATCCTTTATAATACCATCCCCCAGACATTTTTTAATCAATTCTTCCAACGACCATCCACAGGGATTCAAACACAACTTTGCAGGATATGAGCCAGATGAGCATATATACACAGCCTTTATGATCTACACCTTCTGCAGTGAACCTATCTTCACAAATAGAACTGGTTAGAATGGTCAGCTATGCATGATGATTGACTTAGATGATACGCGAGAGAATGTACAAGGAGGTGGGATCTTAAGGTCAAAAATTAGGGTGCAACAGATGCCCCTATTTAAATTGCTTCTATCCGGAGATATGAAGATTGAAATCTTCGTCTCGACGAGATAGGAGGGACTTAAATACAAACATAGCGCGGATTTTTGGCCCTAAGATACCACCGAATGCATATGATATGCAATGATATGAGGAAGCGAGACACGGGTCCTGTGAGGGAAAGACATCACAGGGGAACAACTAGACACGACACGCGGGAAGAATAGGCCCTACAAAGGAGACCCCACAAGGAAAGATTTCCAATCACAAAGTGTCTGTAAATATGTTGTGAAGAACATGGGAGAGAAATCCTCTTGAGGAAATCGCTATATATGTCAAATGGAATTGATTCAAGATATCATCGGGAGAAGTCTACTGCCGAGACTTGCAACTGTAATTGAGAATACTTTTGCCAAATTATTTACTGTTAAAATCTGTAAGGAATCTACTGCCGAGACTCTGTGTTGAAGTCTGTTGGAGAAATACTTCTGACGAGGTCTTCTGGGAATCTACTGTTGAGATTAACCAGAGACTACCTACTGCCGAGGTCTTCTGGGAATCTACTGTCGAGATTAACCAGGGACTACCTACTGCCGAGGTCTTCTGGGAATCTACTGCCGAGATTAACCAGGAACTACCTACTGCCGAGGTCTTCTGGGAATCTACTGCCTAGATTAACCAGGAACTGAAAGATGTTCGAATGATTGTCGTTGTAGACTGTAGTTGTCATTGTAGACTGTAGTTGTCGTTGTAGATTGTAGATGTCGTTTTAGACTGTAGTTTTCGTTGTAGACTGTAGATGTCGTTGTAGACTGTAGATGTCGTTGTAGACTGTAGTTGTCGTTGTAGACTGTAGATGTCGTTGTAGACTGTAGATATCGTTGTAGACTGTAGATGTCGTTGTAGACTGTAGATGTCGTTGTAGACTGTAGATGTAATCTGTTGTAAATGTAGAGCTTCACCGGGGATCTTTGGGAGAGATGTGAGCCGGTTGAATTGTAATGTATGTCTTCTTAAATAAAGAGAGACTATTGTGATAAACTTCTTCGACTTCTTCGGGGAGATATCACTTGACGGAAGTAAACTTGTGTGATGAACTCACTGGGGAATATATTCCTAGGGAGTACCTTAGTTGTTGTAGAAATGTGCGAATTCTCAAATAAAGAGAAATGTCTGTAACTGTCTTCTCTGACGAATCGATAATGTTGAAGGACCCACTGAAGGTAAATGAACTGTCTTGTAGGAATTGTCGTTTGTCATTTTGAATAAGATCTTGATGAAAACGAGTTGCTCAAATAAATAGTCCAAATGTAGATGTTGGAGAAAAAATTGTTGAAGAAATGTCTGTCTTCATGAATATTCTTCCTGGGGAATAGGGTGCAAAATAAATGCACACTTGATCCATGTTCAAAAGGTTGGAGATGTCCACGATGTGATTGTCAAGGACCGAAGTTCAATTCAGGAAATATCTGAAGAGATACTGTCAAATAAGACTCGACCATTGAGGTATGAACTCAAATGGGATTTTAACTAAAACAACCGTCTTCCACGAGGATCGAACTTCATGGGGAAAATAAAACATTATGCTTTTCCTGCCTAGGGTCGACAGATCTAATTGGAGGGATAAGACGCACCCGAACACCTAGGGATAACTACAACCAAAGCGACAAAACACAAAGAATGCAAACAAATGCATATGTTATGCTGCCTACTTATATGCTATGCGTATGCTTATGCTGACAAAACAAACAGAAAGAGGCGATCAGAGATAAACATCTCGGGATAAACATCTCGGCTAATCTTCACAGATAGAAGTACCACTGGGGACAAACGGAGAACCAAATATGGGATCACCATCCTGTTTCAGAGCTTCACAAGCTTCTCTTGGGGGAGTAGAGATCAATCCACTTGGGGATGTAACATCTTGATAAGTCTGAAAGGTTGTATGAAGTTATAGACGGAGGTACCCAAACTGAAGTTTCATAGAGGATAAAATAAATATCCTGGGTCATCATGGTTGTTGAACATGTCGGAGTTGAGCTTCCTGAGGATGAAATAAACATCCACTCCGCTTCAAACTTCAAATGCCCCAAGTCACATAGTGTAGAAAAACATCTCGAGAGGATTTTATAGAAAACATAATGTCCAAATGCCCCACTGTTTTCAAACTCTCTAGAGAGATTCACCGAATCTAGATGTAACTGCCCCTGATTGGCGGTATAACTGAGTCAGCCAAGACTGGTACGGATCAAACCTCTTGAAAAATAACGTGCCCCAGGTTGGCAAAGTCTTCAAATCCATCAACGTTCATATATAATCTTTCTAAGATGTCAAGCGCATTTAGCAAGTCAGAAATGTTAATTTCGAAACGGGTAATGCAACACGTTTGTCTTGAAGTTTTATTTTGAAAAGAGATATCGCAATAACTTGTAATCGAAACCACTAGTTAGGATATAAATTAAAAATTATTTATAAAGCCGATTTAATTTGAGCATAGCTCAAGGAGTCAGGAAACAATATCTCATCGAGTATGCTTTCGAACTAAACCTTACTTCAATTAGGACTTTGAAGGTTGTATATGGGCTTAATTTATGACTTGTAAAGCGGAGGAATAAAGGGTTAGTATATTTGTGCCCACCCAAATTTTTTTTGAAGATGTTCATTATTTTTTGATATTACCCTGCCCCAGGCCAAAAACGAGGTTTCGGTTTGGGAGGAAAAAAAAACAAATCTTTTCTCAAGGCTTAAAAAGAGGGTTTAACTATGTTGGTGTTTAGATGGTTGAAATAATGTCGTACATCATCAGTAGGGTTCTTATTCAAAGCATACAACAAGAGATCATGTGTTTTACTTCATCATCCTCCTTCCAATTCTTCACCAAAGTGAGAAAAATTGGGTAAAAGTCGGTATTATAAATTATTTTGAAAAACAATTTGAGTGAAAACGAATGGATTTCTTCAAGACAAACACTTATTGCATTACTTATTCAAAATAACAAGTTCTTACATGCCAAAAATACTTTTAATCAAAGAAACACAAACACAAAAGCAAAATAAAGTAAAAAGCCAGACAAGCCCTTTTATTATGCCTTGAAATGGAGAGGCTTGCAGAATCGTCTGATGTGTAGTCTTCTGATAACCTTGGATTATGTTCTCGGAGGATGAACCATGTTGGGGTCAATATTAGAACCCTCGAAGGATAAGATTCCGCTCTTAACCAATTCTTGAACGTCTGCCTTCAAACCATAACAGCTCTCAATGTCGTGGCCAGGAGCACCTTGATGATATGGGCAAAATTTGTCAGCTTTGTACCAATACGGGAGTTTCTCGGGTACTTTAGGTGGAGCTTTTGTTTGGATGTGACCTCTCTGAATCAAAGCGGGAAACAGGTCAGCATATTTCACAAGGATGGGATCAAACCGATGAATTACCTCTCTTCGAGTATCCAGAGGCATCCTCTGATACCTTCTCCGAAGTCGTCGATTATGTGGTTGATCTGGAGAAGCCAACTTTTGCTTAGGAGGTGGTTGTTGTTCGCGCTGAGCGGGCATTGCATACTGGTGTTGAGGATGGGGTACCGGAGCTATGAATTCTCTGGAAGGTCCACTGTCATCTTCATTGTCTAGGGCTATACCCAAGTTGTGATGGTATTGCTTCACAAAAGCAACAACCAAGTCTTCCCAAGACTGAATGTGGTTACTTTGCAGCTTCATGTACCACATCGAGGATGTCCCACATAAACTTTCTTGAAAGCAGTGAATCATCAGCTTGTCGCTGTCAATATAAGCAGTCATCTTTCGATAAAACATTGTCAAGTGGTATTTTGGACAGCCGATACCCTTGTAAACTTCGAAGACATGCATCTTGAACTTTAGAGGAATAATTACACCTGGAACTAAACATAGTTCATGAGCACCAAGACCTGATGCGGTAGCTCCTCTCATCATCTTCACTTGTTCTTTGAGACCACGGAGTTCTTTCTCCATTGCTATGAATCTAGGATCATCCACTCCTTTCTCAGTAGAAGTGTTCTGGGGGTCAACAAACAGGTTGTCTTTCGAAGGTTGAAGTTGCACAGGAACATCCACTTGTTGCACAAAGTCGTCGGTGGAATAGTCGAACGTCGAATCAGTCCTTACTTTGAAGCTAGTCATGCGATCCATATCTTTAGTTTTCCTTGCTATCCTTAAGTAATACTTCAAGCTTGATCAGATGGGCGGGATGTCAACTGACAGACAAAGACAGAAGACGGATGAGGACGCAGAGGAGAAGGGACACATGCACATGCTAAAAAAATGCAAAATGCTAATGCAAAAAAAAAAATGCAGATGCAGGATGAGTAGGACTTCATGGGATCCCAACTATTTATAAACATTGCGGTAAAAGAAAACGTTTTTATTAACTTAGAAACGGAATACAACTAATTGCTTTTAAAAGTCCCAAATAAAAGCTAAATAAAACCTAGTAAAGACACTAAAGAAGTTTTGAATTATGCTGCTTGAGCTGCTCCTCCAACTGAGCCTTCTCACGGGTGAGATTTTCCACAATCATCTTCCAGATGGGACACTGAGAGTCGGAGGAAAATAAATCCTCCAACACCTTCCTTCTCTTGTAGGGGAGTAGTTCTTCATCCTTCAATTGTAATTGCTCTTGAAGTTTAACATTCTGCTCCTGAAGTTCATTCTCCTGTGTCTGAAATTCTTTCTTCTATTTCTGAAATTCCTTTTCTCGTTCTTGAGATTCCTTATTCTGTTCCTGAAGCTCACTAATCTCTGCAATAGCCACTTGATATTTGTTTTTCCATGCCTCTGACTCATGTTGCGATTTCTTTAAGGCAACCTCCAATTTCTCAGCATCAGACATAAAAACATAAACAGGCTCTCCCTTCGGAGGTATAGGGTCTTGACGAGAATAAGGCATCCTCAGCTTGATTGCCCTATCTCTTACCCACTGGAGGAATGGTTTTAAAGATACACAATTAGGCCTCCCTAGGCTTCTTTTCCCCTTCTTGTACACACTACGCCATGCATCCAAAACCTTTCCTCGAAGCTCCACATCATCGTGGAAGAAAATACTCTTTACATGGGAACTTTTAGGAGGTCCCTTCAACGGGTATCTCAACTATCAACGAGCTAAAACGGGATTGTAGCTGATTCCTCCATCAAAACAGAGCAATAGTACATTACCAAAGTTACCACAACTATCAATGATTAATACCCCATCATATACTCGATTGTACCAATCAATGTCAGAATGGGTCAATGCCATAACCCTAGGAGACCAAAGTTCTTTGCCAACATTTGTAAAAGAGCTAGACTTTGGCAAGTGCGAAATAAACCACTTGTAAAGTAAAGGTACACAACAAGTAATCATCCCTCCACCACGAAGGTTTCGGAGATGTATAGAGTGATATGTATTACCCAACAAAGTCGGCACTGGGTTGTTCTTCATAAAGATCTTAAATGCTTTGAGATCGATGAAACCTTCAAAACTTGGAAATAGAAGTATCCCATAAACAAGTAAGGCGAAAATTGCCTCGAACTGAGCCTTGTTCGAATGATTAGCATAAAATAAAGCTTTCTCGACTAGGAAACCTGTCTTCAAACCAAGAATTCCATCCTTAGTAACCATGTTGGCCTTGACGTCAGCTACTTTTAAATGGAGGGCCTTAGCAATATCTTTCTCATCAGGGTCCTTTTCCAAGAAAGGAAAAGGAGATTCTTCCAAAATAGGTAGACCCGCCAAAAAGGAGTACTCTTCCAATGTATGTAACAACTGGAAATCTGGGAAGGTGAAACCAATGATAAAGAGGATCATAAAACTATAGTAGAGTGGCAAGAAGTCCTTCATTCACTGTGCGACCCAATAAAGATATCAGCTTCCCATATTTGTTCTTGAATTCTCTTGATCCTTGATAAAGCCCCACAACTTTTTTAGGTCATCCAATTTGGGACTCTTAAAAGTATATTTCACAGTACGTCTTTCATTTGAAGTCATGGTGACCTACAATGTTCATAAACGAAAGTAAATCCCATGAAGTCCAATGCAGAATGATGCTATATGAATGCAGCAAACACAAGTATTCACATAAGGACACAAAAATAAACAAACAAAGGGGAACCCTAGGTTTGCAACGAGCATGGAGTAAAGGTATACCCTTTCCCAAAGGTTATGGACTAAAGGTTGTTTGTACCCGCATAACAAGGTTCTAAGGGGACTCAAAGTCATCAGCCCGTCTTTCGGATATTATCAATTTCTCAACTAACTCGAGGATTAATAATATTCTCAAGAGAACTTCTTTTGAGTGTAGCTTCGCGTAGCACTATTTCGGGAGTACTCCCTCATAATCCCGCACTACATCCTAATAAAGGCCAAAGTTGGGTTAAGGTAACTACGATCCTCAATATCATAGGCTCCAAGGTCGAAAATAGCAAGTGTCTTCACGATTACTCGTTCAACAGTACTATTTTGAGAGGGCCTCAATTGAGCGGGATTCTCGATTTAACTTAGTCCGGATTCAACTCCCTATAAGCCTCCTCGAATATATCACCATCCTATCTTAATTTCTCTCAAGTTCGGGTGTAGAACTTTGTCTCACCACTCAAAAGTATCAACCCAAAAGAACACAGGAGAAGGTATACAAATAAACAATTAATCAAGTAAGCAAATATATAAAGCAATAAATAAAATAAGATAGGGAAACCCACTAGGGAGTCCCCAGTGAAGTCGTCATTTCTGTCGCGGTGAAAATTGGATACCAAACTATTGATTAGTTTGAATCTTTAATTCATTTTGCAACCGAACTTTAATTTGTCCAAAGGAAGGGATAAAGATCGAAATTCCCACGATGCAATGCAAATGCAAGGTTTAAAGAGTTCAGGTTCGGGGGTTGGTTAAACTTAGGGAAGGTACTAGCATCCTAAGTTTCTGTAGTACTCTACAGGAACCTCTTGTTTTATATTTGTTTATTGCTATGTGTTTATCTGCTTAAAGGTATAAGAGACCCTAGTGGTTTATTTCTATGTATACTCGATAAGATGTTGCATCTTATGCCTACATATCCTTACGGTAGTGGAATAAGAGTACTTGTAGTTCTCCTAAAGGGTATGAGGAGTTCTTTGACTGTGGTCAAAGTTCCTACGGGTTTAGGGTAGTTGGTTGATTGATTTTAGAAGAAGAGATGTGTTATCGTTTTAAGGGAGATTTAACCGCCACAAGTTGTAGGAAAATAGTCTTTTCATCGTCTTAAGAAAAGGGCTCAAGTACTCGGATTATTTGACGAGTATGCCTCTATCTCTCTTAAGGAAAAGTCCCTACATGTTGATTGTATTGTTGTGGGGTGGAGATTTTATCTCACTTAAGATGATTAACATCTTTCTCTAATGTGTTGGAGTAAATTGTATTGTGTTGTTTGTGTTTTATCTAAGTTGTAAGATAAAAGACAAGGTCCTTCCTATGGGGTAGGATCTATCTTAAGCGATCAACTTGAATGGGATCAAGGATCGTGTGGGGAGAATGATGCAAGTGTGAATGCATACGCACGATTGTTGAGATCAGGCGCAGGTTCTTCCTTTGGACGGAATGTGATGCGTGAATATAAATTGCGGGTAATGTAAATTGCGATAATATGAATTACAGAAGATAAATTGCGGAAGGTAAACCATACACACGCATGAAAGCGATAAGGTGTAGGTGCAAGTGTCGTGAATGTGAGTGTGCACGATTAGGTTATATTTTACGCTGTTGATTGTTTTTAATTGATTAAATTGTTTTTTAGTTTGACTTAATTTTATGGGAGAAGTTGAAATTTTGTTAATAGTGAGATTGATTCTACGAGAGTTATTAGTTATTTTTATTCTAGCGAAATTAAGGTAATTTTGAAAAATAGAAGAAATAGATTTAAAAGAATTACTTACTAATAAATAAGTATATAAATTTGTTATTAATATTAAATGAAAATTAAATAAATTGGAAAATGTTCTTTTTTCTTTATAATAAAATAGATTTCTATTGAAATAACCAAATAGTTTTACTTATTAATAAAGTGCTAAATTAAAGGTTATTTGAATTGATTTAAATAAAAGGTGAGATATGTTAGACTTTATAAAATGTCAATTATCTAAAAATGAATAAAAGGTTTTCATTAAAATAAACAAGATATATGAAAATAAGAAAAAAAAGGGTGAATAATAAATAAATGAAACGAATTAATTAAAAAACTAATTAATTAAAGGTTAAATTAGAAAAAGATTATTAGTTTAAAATTAAAGAGAGAAAAAAAGATGATTAGGAATTAGTAGTGATTAATTAATTAGTTAAACAATAAAAGGTTAATGGTTATGTTAATTAAGGGTTTTAACGGCGGATTAGATGGTGTTGTGTAGTGATAGTGTGTGATTAGATATACTAATTACAATAATAGAAAAAAAATTAGAACAGTGACAAAAGAACCCTAATCTCTTCGTCCCAGCCCCAAATCGTCGTCGTTCCGCCCTCGCGATCTCACTCTCTCTGCCTTCTTCATCCTTACTTCTCCTCTCCTTTCCGCTTCCTGTTCAAACCCTGGGAACAAACAAAACTCAACGTAAAGCTAAAACAAAATCAAACCGAAAGTTTACCGAAAAAGGGAAACCGGTGGTGGCTCGAAGGGCCTTTTTTAGATCAATGGCCGCTTGGGGGTGGTGGTGATGGAGGCAACAGAAATGAAGGGTTTGGATGGCGAATCAGTGGTGGATGGTTTCGCCGGTGATGGTGAAATGATTTCACGGTGAGCGGCTCACGAAAGAGGATCCCGACGATGGTGAGAGCGATCTTGCATTGGGGGGAAAAGATAAGCTCTCACTCTTCTGATTTTCGATTCTAGTAGTTTAGGGTTTTATCTGGGATTTTTGATTGTTGGGGTTCGATGTTTCTGTTTTGCAATTTTTCTGGTTTATGTGTGAACTGTTATCAGTTCTTCTCCCCTTTCTTCTTCTAATTTGAAGCTCCCTTATATAAGGCTTGCAAGAACGATACGAATTGAAGAGTAATGATGGGATTCCCAGATCTGGCGGATCATGTTTGGGTTGTTTTGGAAGGTAATTTAACACCTGTCCCCTGTTGCAGAAAATTTCCGTCTTGGCTTGATTGATATTGATTTTCAATTCTTTCCCCAGCTGTGATACCGGTGTAATTGTGATTCAAGGTTCTTTCCTTTTCGAACGGGACATGCTGAGGCTGTTTTCCCAAAGAATACGGTAGTTGCCTTTCAAATTCCACTTCAATGTATCCGTATTTGACTTTGTTATGGTGAGAAACTAATCACTCTTTGAATGCAGTGGTGTATATCAAGTTTTAAATCAGAAGGGTGAAGGGAATCGAGGTAGAAAGAGCTTCTACTTGGTCAAACCAGAGTCTTGTATATGGCTGACGCACTTCCTAACTTGTCGTTCAAATAGTTTGCTAATTCCTTGCCTGAAAAGACAGTGAGATGAAAAGGATACCCAAGGAGTTGAGTTCGGATGCTGTCCTCCAAAGAGATTGGTCCTATTTGCAATATCTTATTCCGATGTGTCCTGGTACGTTTTGGATTGGTTTAAAACGTTGATGATTTTAAGCTTTGCTCAGTTATGGTAGAATCTTTAATATTTCACAGTAATGCAAGATCTTTTCTCTGTCTTGCCATTGACCTCTCAAGATATACCGGTTAAGCTTTGGTGGCCTCGCTCATCAATGACAATAAGTCATCGAGCTTCTGCAGAAGTCAACTTGAACGGTCCCTTATTTGAGGCTGATTTGGACTGTTGGTAATGGTATCATCCTATGTGAGAGGCTTTCATTCACTTATGTTGTCATACCACTTTATTTTGATCAAACAATTGTCCTTGAAACAAAAATCCTCATGAACTTAACATCTTCAATTGTTTTTCAGCAACCAAACTTATATGGCTAGGTGCTTCCATTTGTGGGCTGCTGTCTAATTTATGGAGATGCAATTAGTGAATTCGAATTTTGGAAGCAGCTTGCTGCTTTAGAAAAGCAGTAGGTATCCAAGTTTACTATCAAATATCCTGACTTGTTGGTTATGATTCAGTTCCTCCGCTTTGAGAACTAAACTTCATTTCGACTGTAGGTTGGGGACTCGAAGCGTTATTGTTGATATGTCACAGAAATGGCTTCTTCCAATATTCACGATCTTTCACAGCCAGTTGAAGGTGTGTGGAAGTAGCGTCAACGACATAATAAAGTAGATGGAGAAGATGCTAGAGGTAGTATCGATTCTAGTCTTCCATACATCAGAAAGAGTGTGGTACGAGTATATGTGGATGGTACTAGTAGAGAAATTCTGACGTTACCGTTGGATTACCTTTGTTGTTGTCAATTTTATTCTTCTGACATTGCATTTGTGCTTTTATTTCATGTCGTAGGCAATATGTCGTTGCGAGGACCAGTTCTGGATGACGACAACGGTCGCTGCACACCCATTTCTTCATTAGTTTGGTGGTGCTCCTATCTTGGTGACACAACTCTTTCCACACCATCTTCTCTGTAGTGACACCGGCCGCCTATCCCTTTGAAGATAAATGTAGTTGAGGCCACCGTCAAGTTCAATGTCCTGTTAATGAGGCATAAAGACTAAATCAGATCCCTTTGTATATTGGACTTATTTTTCTAATGCCAGCCCTTTATGAGACTCCATAATTTGTATATTTATTTTCTTTGGCTGTTTTGTATCATGAATTTTGGGGCAAATGCATGTGATATAGCCGGTGAATCACGACATTTTGCTGAGCTGATATGGAAACAAAGTCTCTTGGAGGTGTTATCAATTTTAGGCCAAAGTATGCATGTCAACAGCCCACGGTCGTCACTGCTTGTATATCTCCATCTTCATTATTTTGTTTGAGATGGTCGAAACCAATGCCACCTATCAGTTTGACGGCAACTCATGAGCAACTTTAACTTCAAGTAAGTTATCCCTCTTATATCACCTTCATGTGTTGTTGATGCTTTAATCAACTCTTGTTTTTCATGATAGGAACCTTTCCTGATGCTTTACCGCTGATTTCGTTTGGAGTTATTACTCTTGACTCCTTCCCTGCTTGTGATGAAAATTATGTTCTTGCTTAAAGTAGGTTACAATTCATCAATCCATCCTTTTGACATACTTTGTATTCTCTTTTGCATCAGGTTTGGAAGCTTTGAGGCTCCTAGAACTTCCAGTAATATTATTTTTGCAGATAAATGCAAAAGGGTTCAAGGTGCTGGGAAAAGTGAGTCTGAGTCCTACACGAGGAAGCTCTTTGGAAGCAGTGAGCTTGAGTAGTTCAAGATTCTGAGGCAGTCCCTTGTGAATTCTCCAAATTAGATGGTTCTCGTAATATTAATGTGAAGAAAAGATTAGGCTTTACTTTGTCAAAGATACTTTAGTCTTTTATGAATTCAAAGATTTAAGGGAAGCCATATGTAATTTGTATCAATAGTAATGCTTAGCTTCTTTAGGAATTCTTCAATAGAATTCTTACCAACTGATATCTATTAACTTCTTTTCCGTATATGCATTCTCTTGAACACTTTGAGAAAATGATACATAATGAGTGTATAGAACATTATCAGATTATAGTTAGAACACCGCACTATATGTGTAAAGCATGGACACACACTACATCTGGGGGAACAACTTATGTATTACTGTAGGCAGTTTCCAATGTCACACCCCTTTAATCATGTGATTTCTAGGATTCAAACAACAACAATTAGACCACGTGAATTTGGTGGGCTTTTTGACATAGAGTTAATCCGAATTATATCCAACTTCATCACTATCAATCACGTAATTATATCCAACTTCATCACTATCAATCACATAATGATTCAACTCCAAAAATTATAGTAAGGTCTTTATTGCTTGCAAAACCAAAGATTTGAATGATGGTGAGACTTGAACTTTAAATCATGAAATTCAAATCTTGCAAAGCCTTTCAGAAAGATTTGAACTATCTTGAACCGTGAAGTAATGGTTTTATTTTTAATTTGTGTTTTGAATTATCACTTGTATCGTTCATGAATTTCCATCCTAAACTCCTTACTAAAGCTTGATTCAAAAGGGTTATCCAAACCTCCCTACTTTGAAGCCCGTTGAATTTCAACAAAATAACCAATTTCTTAATAGAAATTAACTTGGTGAATACAGACAAAGTCCTGCTTAATAAGTCCTTCGATCATGAGGATATCATTTATAATACCATCCCCCACACGTTTTTTAATCAATTCTTCCAACGACCATCCACAGGGATTCAAACACAACTTTGCAGGATATGGGCCAGATGAGCATATATACACATCCTTTATGATCTACGCCTTCTGCAGTGAACCTGTATTCACAAATAGAACTGGTTAGAATGGTCAGCTATGCATGATGATTGACTTAGATGATACGCGAGAGAATGTACAAAGAGGTGGGATCTTAAGGTCAAAAATTAGGGTGCAACATGATGTTGAATTTCATAGCCTATATAAAGTCGAAGAACAAGAACAAGTTGCTGACGAAGTTGAGGGGACTGGTATGGCTACCTTCTAGCAAGAGACGGGTCGAGAAGAGTCATTAAGCCACCTCATAAACTTGGTTATGCAGATCTCATAGATTTTTCCTTAATCTCTGCAAGTGAGGTCCTTGATGAAGAACCTAGAGACTACAAAGAAGTCACGAGGAATAAAAATAAGAATGAAGGTTGAAAGCCATGGATGATTAGATGTAATCTCTTCATGACAACCACACTTGGGAGTTGATCAAGAAACCTTTTGGAGTCAGGTTACCTGCAAGTGGATTTTCAAGATTAAGGGCGGAATTGAGTGAGTGATGTTGAAGTGATTTATGACAAGGTTGGTTTCTAGGGGGTTCACTCATAAAGAATAAGTTGACTTCAATGAAATGTTCTCACCCGTTGTAAAGCACATATCCATTAGATTGTTGTTAGACATGATGGAAAAGTTCGACTTAGAACTCGAACAAATTGATGTAAAGACAACCTTCTTGTAAGGTGATCTAAATGAAATAATCCCAATGAGACAACTTAGAGGGTATATAGAAAAGGGAAAGGAGGATTATGTGTGCAAGATGAATAGGTCTTTGTATGGCCTGAAAGAATCCCCTCAACAGTGGAATCGGAGATTTGACAAGTTCATGGCACACATAGGTTTCAATAGGAGGCAATTCAACCATTGTGTTTACTTCATATTTTGACCTAGAAATTCAATTGTTATTTTGTTGCTTTATATGGATGATATCCTCATAACAAGAAACAGTATTGAGGATGTAGTGAAGGTGGAGGTTTAATTCGATAGGGAGTTTGACATAAAGGATTTGGGAGCTGCCTCCAAGATTCTTGAGATTATGGGTTTATTGGTGGTGGATATGACAAATGAACATGGAGATGAGTCGCTCATGGAGGTATGATGAGTTTGTATCTAATAATTGGAAAAGTGGTTGTTATTCCTCTATTTATAAAGCCAAATTAAATGCATGAAGTTAATCAATGACCCATTGTGATCTTGTTCGTAGCTAAATTGTAAGACTGATCTTGTTCGTAGCTAGATGAAAAGATAAGTAGGATACTTACGAGCCATATTAAATGCATGCAGTTAATCAATAACCCATTGTGATTGCACCTTCCCGATACAAAAGTCATCTTTCCTAAGCATTAAATGCCACACGTGCTTCCCTAAGCAATGCTTGAAGGAAACAATGAAAGAAATACTTAAGGGATTCACCCCAAGCGATGCTTGAGGCACTCTCCCTCTAAGCTTCGTCTAAGGGACTCACTTTTCTAAAAAGAGATCATCATATCCTATACTTAAAACACTTTTCCCTTTCCAAGCCTCTTGCTAAAGAGATTGTATATTGTGATAACATTAATTGGGCCCTAGATGGGGATAAACCATAACTTAGATAACCCAAGGAAGCATCACAAAGGGATGTTATACTTCTGGGAGAGTCATGGACTGTCTGTTACAACCCATGACGCCCATGGGGTGAGTTTCCATGTGTGTGCAATATGCTCTTAAATATATTTTGAATGATGTCAAAAACTAGGTAGCTTAGATATTTGTGTATTTGGACCTTACAATCTTTGTCAAAATGTGCATCATCATCATAGAACATGTAAGACTAGATTTCATAAGCCATCACATGAAAAAATATGAATTTTTCACAAAATGACATGCATGGGTCGATACAAGTTGAGCATGGGTTGAGTTTTTAAAGAAATTGGTTTTGCCTCGAATGGATCGACAAAAAGAAGAAATGGGTCGATACATTCTTCAAATGGGTCGAATCATCCTTGTTTGGGTCGACTTAATCCAAAATATTTTTTCTAAAATTTTACCACTGCCTCTAATGGTTAAAAAAATATAATTGGGTCGATACATTGATCAAATGGGTCGACTCATTCGTGTTTAGAGTCGACTCATTCTGAAAGTTTTTCTTCAATATTCAGCTATTGCCTCTAATGTAATGACTCTATTTGGTCTTGTACTGACTCATTCAGTCGGTGTATTTACTCATTCCACCTTTGGGTCAATACATTCTAAACCAAATTTTAAAATTGTATTTAGGGTAAAAATTCATTTGCTCATTTTTTTTATCTACACACGCACTTACTTATAAATACTCATTCATGCATCATTTCTAAGCATTGAAACCTGAAAGATACAAGGAATTCTCATCATCTTCAACCTTTATTGACGCATTCATCAACTACACATAATATTTTTTTATTGTTTGTTGGCAAGTTAAGATTAATAAGGTCCAATCTAGGTTGTGTAATCAAAATTGGGTTGAGGTTTTCTTTGGGGTTGTTAAGGATAAAACCTTTAGGGTTTTACTCTAAGATCAAATGTTGATTTGGAGGTTTTTGCACAAGTCTTGTCAAGTTGGATTCAACTGAGCAAAGGCTTTGGAGAATGCGGGTTCTTGCAAAGGAGTAGCGGTAACTAGAGGATCAATTGAAAGGCTTGAGGCAAGATTTCGCAATTTGGATTCAGCCGAGTGAAAGCTTTGAAGAACGACAGGTTTGGTCAAAGGAGTAGCGGTAACTGGAGGATCATATTGGAGATCTTGTGTGACTTGTTCTTGCTAAGATCAAGGGTAGAGAAAGAGATAAGATTAACATCAAACATAGGGTTTGGAGTTTGAATTTCTACATTTCTCTTGTAAACTAATACTGCAAAGGTTAATCATAATATCTTAATTCGACTTTGAATTAAGGGCAGACGTACCCATAGTGAGGACAATTGGAGAACTGACTAAACAAATCTTGGTGTTCTATCTTTCTCTCTATCTCTTCCGCTCTCTTTTTGATTTTCGAGAACAACTAGTGTGTAATTTATATTGTTGAAAATTCGGATTGTGTTGAAGTGTTTAAAACTAATTTTATGAAACCACTGCAATCTAAACCATATAATTGAATTGTTATAACTTCAACACAAGGAGAATCAAGCTTGGTGTATTGCACACCAAGTATTGCACATTAAACTTGGGTTGTCTTTGTGTTATATGTGTTGATTACGTGGATCTTCCCTATAGTTCTTTTGCCTATCATATTTTTCATCAGGACTTGATTTTTATTGTTGCAATTGTCCCAATTGTGACCAATACATTTACAGAAGCTACAATAATATGGAAGCTTTTCATATTCAATCTCTACACACACAAAAATCAAACCCTACCATTTCTACCAAGATTTTATAACTCAAGTCCTTCGAGAGATCCATATCAACAAGGATACTTATAAAGTAGCTGAAAGTCCTATCGAAAGAAAGCTTATTGGAGGTTGAATAAATGCACATAGGGGTACTTACGCTACTAGAAATGTCAAAGATTATTTTAGGTCATCAATATTCTTGAGAAAGTCCATTAATTCTTATTCATACGTAAGCTAAAGATTGGTTGATTGTAGAGGGAACAATGTCTTTGGCCATTGAAACAGTTTAAAAACATCCAAATTTTAGTTCTAGGAATTGATGGATCTAACTCTTCTAACATCTTCAATGTAAGAGAAAGAGTATTCATTTAATCTCTTTCCTAATATTATAACTCCCCATTTAGTGATAGAGTTCCACATTTCTGAGAGTTTTGCATGCAGACTAGCAATTATTAGATAATTTGTAGCTATGGGCCAAATTATTTTATCATAAAGGTTGTGCTTGCAAGCTTTAAACCTCAGTTGATACTCTTCTTTAGGGATGGTGATTGACAATCGACTCCCTTTGAGGCACGGTTCAGGAAGCTGAATGATAGATATGTTGTATACATTATTGACCGCCTCTACAAAGGACTTCATTTGCTTTTTGGGTGCGTTAGAGGTTCAGGAAAATTCTTGATTCTTTCTGGTGCGAGTTTTTTGGTCAATGGAGCAAATTTTCAGAAATAGTAAGACTTCCATGACTGCCATTGCAAAAAGAAAAAGTAAAATTAGTTTAAGTCAAGTATATTGTCAAACCTCTTTGTGCTAGTTTAATTCATGTCATATATTTAGCTTTTATTTTAAAACATTGGTTATAAATTTTTATTTTTACTTTTATCCTAAATTTTAAATTAAAGGAACAACCCACAAACAACGAATTATCATAAATTGTAGGCCATTTACATACTTAAGAAACAAACATCGATCATGGTTTAGATCTAAATCTTTACTAAACATGTAAAGAAAAACAATTATGGAATTAATAACAATTTCCCCAACAATCATATCTCTTTAAGAACCATAATTTTCTTCTCTCAACAACTATCCCTTGCACATCCCATGAATCAAACATGCACATCCCATGAACCAAAATAAAAATTTTTAAATATTCATTTTATCACTAAAATCTATTAATTGACACACAATAGGAGAATTTTTTGGAAAAAGAAAACGAAAAACATAAGGAAAGAGGTGAGGAATTCTTGTATGGTCATATTTTAATTTTAATTCACACAATTATGTCCTACATTTAGTATCGAGATTTGACCGGAAAACAATTGTTTTTCTGTCATTTTACAAAATTAGAATTAATTAAAACGTTTGGTTTGCAAAATTTAATTAGTTTATATACAATCTATATAAAAAAAAACTATAATAACAACCACATGACTATTTTAATATCACAATTGACGTGTCTCAAAATTAGTTAATAATTCAGCTTTAAATGATCAAAAACATGACCGTTAACCATAAACAATACTATAGGTCTCTTATCACTATTATTTTTTTGGAAAGCAATAGGTTTCTTATTCAAAATTAATAGCTTTAAAGAGAGCAGTTGGTAGTTAATTAATTGACAACATTAAAGTTTTATTTTATTCTTCTATTCCTTAAAGTTACAACTCCTAACATAACCATCAAACATTTAATATATATATATATATATATATATATATATATATATATATATATATATATATATATATATATATATATATATATATATATATATATATATATATATATATATATATATATATATATATATATATATATATATATATATATATATATATATATATATATATATATATATATATATATATATATATATATATATATATATATATATATATATATATATATAATCAAATAAGATTAGAGTAGGTGGAGCCTATACACTGTTTTATTAGTATCAAGTTAAATTTGAATTCAAAATTTGAAGTTCAACTAAACAAAACTTTATTATTTAAATCTTTGTATTCGGATGAGGCCGACAAATTTAAAAAGATCAATATTACACTAGTTGCAGAATTTTATTTAAAGTGTGAGCCAAATTATATATTGTGGGACCCCATTTAAACTCGAAGCCAAATTATATATGAACATGAGTAAACACAAAAATTATTTGCATTTAACAAGATTTAAACTTGAAATCTTAAGAGTGTTAGAGGGGGGGGGGGGGGGGGGGTGAATATATCCCAAATAAAAAAATTGATTACAAAAATAGTTTTTCAAAAATCTTGGCTAGCGAAAATAACTTGGATCGATTTGTCTAAATCGAACTGTCATCGAAAAGTTCGGGTATGCATATGCGAAAACAAATTGGAGATAACGATAAGCAACTTTAATCAATAGGCTTTAATCACAATCACTAGAAAGAAACTTAGCAAGCAATTTTATATCCAATGATAAATCAAACCAAAACACAACAGCGACAAATTATCGAACACCTTGAATGTAATAGAATTAGTTTGGAAATATATATAGTTTTTTCGATCTTTAAAACCCAATCACAATCAAATTGATTGTGATCAATTAAACAAAATATTTTCAAATAAATATCAAAACAATTTACCAAACGAATTAATCACACCAATGGTGAATAAAACAATTTGCTAATGAAATATGTGTGTGTGTGTGTGCGTGTGTGTGTGTGTGTGTGTGTGAGAGAGAGAGAGAGAGAGAGAGAGAGAGAGAGAGAGAGAGAGAGAGAGAGAGAGAGAGAGAGAGAGAGAGAGAGAGAGAGAGAGAGAGAGACCATGATTTTTTTAGAAAGTTCGCCAATCGACCTCGCTATGCGTACGTCTTCCCTTAATTTGAATTCGAATTGAGATCATGTAATTAACCTTACTTTGCAATAGTATTTTTACAAGAGAAATGTAGCAATTGAACCTGTAACACCCCATTTGAATTATTTAGTCTTTTTATAATTTGTTGTGTGTATTTTGGTTGTGATGTCTTTGATTAGAGGTATAAGGTTAAGAGCGAGAGTGAGAGCCGATCTTAGTTGGGGGTGAGGTGGACCTATACTGATGATAAAATTAACCATTTAATGAGGATGCTATAGTTATAGGCCTTATTTAATTATTATTAATTATAACATCAATTAGAGAGTGGTTACTATTATTATTATTATTATTATTATTATTATTATTATTATTATTATTATTATTATTAGTAATAGTAATTAAATTAAATGAATTAAAATAGGATTAAGAGGGTTTAAAGAGTATTAGTGGGTTTAGACAGTTAACACGTGAAAGGGAAAAAAGACTGAAGAAAGAGAGCTAGGGCAGAAGAACCAGTTTTCTCCATTGTTGTCCAGAAAGAGCTCAAATCCAAGGTAAGGGGGGAGAATGGGTTTCAATATGGGTGAATTAACATGAGAGGGTAGTGAGAGGTCCTTTCTCTCATAGGATTTATGTCTATTTTGGTTTTCTTGATCTGAAAGTTCGTAACATTATGAATCCCTCAAGTTTGCTATTATTGTTGAATGATTATTATGTGATGTTGTGTGTATGAATCTGGGGATGATACGAAAATTCGTGTAAAAATCCATTGATGATGTAGGTAGCTCTGACAGTTAATAGATCTGAGAACTAATGGGTTAATCGTAATCGAAATTAGATCTAACAATTAGAATCTTGACATATTAGAAGGTAGGATTAATGGAATCGATCTAAAATCTGAGTTTTAGGAGGAAGGAAAAGGTAGAATGATAGATCTTGAGAGGGAATTTGTAGAGATGATGGGATCTGAGTTTTTTGACAGATCTGCTGGTCATACGCGTATTGGGGGTGTTAATACGCGTGTGGGGGACTTCCCAAGGGATGTACGCGCAACAAACATGCCCTGTCCCCAGTGCCAGCACGGCCATCTGGTGATACGCGTACGTTGTACCCCAAAATTTGACCAACCTCTTGTTAGAACACATATTGGTGTTTAATATATCTCATTGTTTTGATGATAACATTAATGAAATTTTGTATAGAGAATTTATATACTCTAATTTTAGTCAAGTGTTTATTTGTTTCAGATATCAAAATTAATATTATTCTAGAAGCAATAATGCCTCTGAACATCACAGAACGAAAAAACTCTGAGCGTCAGAAGCAACACATCAGAAGACTCTGATCTGCTACAATGACTCTGAGCGAAGCTGAGAAGAATCTGAGTAAAGGACATACGTAAAGCTTCAGAAGACTCTGGATGTACTTAATGCTGCAAGTACAGAAGCTCTGATAAAGGATTTCATGCTTAAAGCACTTTGCTGCAAACTCTGATAGAGAAACTCTGATTGAGTTAACTCTGATTTGAACAACTAGGAACATCATCATAAATTTTGATGCAAGACGTTCCAAAGTTGGTAAAGAAGATTGATGTTCAAATAAAGATCCGTTGGCATATTTTTTATCATTATCCAAACGGCTCTTTCCTCATTCATGCATGACACAAGATTTCAGACAAAAAGGATTTGTCAGAACATTCCTCTTCTGAGAAAGGAAAAGTCAATAGAAGACAAAACGAACAGAATGCATAGATTGCACAGTCTTTGAGAAATGGATTTCAAAGTACTATAGAAGCAAGTCTAAGTATCACTTCAAAGGTAGACGGAACTATTGTAAAATCTCTTGGCAAACAAATCATTCACTTTCTTCAAAAGCTGAATAGTTTATTTTCGTTCTTTAACTTATGTAAAAATCACTGTTGTGATATAGCTTTTTAGAAGCACATCTTAAACACACTGTTAGTTTATCTTTGTAAAAGATTCCTTAAGAGACCAAGTGTGGTCAGAATTCTTGAGAAGACTAAGACAGTTGTCTTAGTGGTTTAACACTGTAATCAGTTTGATTTAGTGGATTAAGTCCTTGTTGAGAAAGGCAAATCACCTTGGTAGAGTGGACTGGATTAGTTTGAGTTCAAACGAACCAGGATAAAAATACTGTGTTATTTTTCTATCATCCAAATTGTTTTTAAAACCCTTATTCAACCCCGCCCCTTCTAAGTATTTTTCCCACCTTCAGTTGGCATCAGAGCTCTGGTTCTGTAAGTGCTCTCACTAAACCGTGACAGAAAAATATCCTGTTGGGAAAAACACTTAATCTATTGTTCTTGATTCATCATGGCTGCTGAATGTCGCTTCCGCGAAAATAAGGTGTCGGCAAAACAGAAGAGTCGCCACCTTTCGTTATTTATCCCTCAGATCAGGAAAGGAAACGATCAGAAAAAACCTGACGAAAAAGGTATAAGACAAGGTCATCACAACCGTTGTTTGGGTTAGGGAGTCAGTTACGCAAGGGGAACGTATTAGCACCCCTCACGTCCATCGTACTCGATAGGAGCCACGCTTGTTGTGTTTACTGGACGGGTTGGTTTATCTATCTACCTATCAAGGCTGGCTTGAAAAAGAAAAGAAATGACTCGGCAAAGCGTCGCACTTTATGCCTACATATTCTCATCAGAGAATGAGAAATCAGAGTCAACGTAGTTCGACTAACTACGGGTTACGGGGAAGGTGGCTCGCCAATACATCAGTATTGTGCCTACGTACTCTCAACAGACATGAAAGATCAGAGCTTACGTAGTTTGGGATAATACGGATTACGGGAATTCAGATTCATCTGTTTTATCGAGTAGGGTTAAACAGAAATTCCAGCAGTTAGGGACAAAGCCTGTTTGCGGTAGAACTGAAGTTTAACGACACTCTTTTCTTCAGAAAAGCTTCCTTTGAATTATGGGCCCACGGGGCAAAAAGGTTTGAAGTTTGTTTTCTGTCTTTTACGAAAGAACTGTTTTTTTATTGTGTTTGCAATTTCAATCGCACTAAAGACTATGACCTGAGAGTGAATGCGTCGTATGTCACCCAAATGGTACCATACTAAACATCCAGATTGTTGAAAAGAAGCTCTCCAACAATCCTTTCTCAGATAGCTTAAGGCTCGTAACGTACGAAAGAAATCATTCATGATTACTGTATCTTAAGCTGTTTTGGGATGAGAAGAGAACAGGCTCAACTAAAGGGAGACTATCAAGTCCTAACAATTATCATGCCAAGGATTCATCCTATGGTTGAGGTTTGAAACAGGGAACTCCTAGAAGTTGTCATGCATAGGTTTCAACCTAAAGTTCTATCATCACTCCCTTATCAAATGAAGTGAGAGTCCTAGGGGATCATGTCAATGATAAACAGAAACAGATAAAGCATCAGCTTAAACAGTAAACAGTAAACGACTGTAAAATGCATGCAATGCAAGTGAGGGAGGAAATGTGTGTGGGGCAGCAGCCTCCACAAGCTCATCTCGACCTCAAGCCAGATATGAATAACTGCAATCATACAGAGGAAATGACATGCTATCAAGCAAAACAAACCACATGGGCAAGGGAGCTGGGCTCTACCGAATACCCGCAAGCAAAGCCATACAGTAAAAATACATGCAGAGGGAGCAACTCAACCTCTAGTGCAGTCATGCTCCTAGCTTAAAGTCAATCTAGATATGAACTTATTCTAATGCATCAAGCAAGTCACACAAGGCACATCAACACAGAAAAGGAAACAGACAAGAAAAGAAAGCAGATCAACCCCTCTTTCAATTCCAAGCTTCAGCTCTTTTGACAGCAATCGAGTCTTCAGACTTCAACCACCCTTGAAGGCTATCATCCTCCATGACAAGTATCAACTTGCTTCTCTAGGTTTCAACCCATCAAACATAAGTATCCACTTATTCTCTTTTCTTCAAGCCTCAGCTCTTCAGTCAATTCCACCCTCAGGCTTCACTCCTAACTACAAGTGTCAACTTGATTCCTTCAGGCTCTCAATGCATCAATGTAAGTATCAACTCATCCTTTATTCCTCAAGCTTCAGCTCTCCACTCAATCTCAATTGAATCCTCTTCATAAGTATCAACTTGTCTTCAAGCTTCAGCTCTCTTTACTTTTCCAGTATCAACTTGGTCTTCTTCCCCTACAAGCTTCAGCTTCTCAGAGTAATCTTCAATCACCTGGAAGTGTCAACTTCATCCTTCAATTCTTTTTCAAGCCTCAGCTCTTCACTCAATCTCCATTGGGTCTTCAAGGATCAACTTGTTCTTCTTGCTCTTCAAGCTTCAGCTGCAATGGCAATGCTCAAGGAATCATCCTGTTCCACACTCTTCAATGAAGTCCTCATCTTCAAACTCAAGTCTAACATCTTTCAAGATACTCAAACCAGAAGAAAATTGATTTAACAGAATGAGTGGAAATGATAAACATCTTATTGACAACCAAAGGAAGCCTGTAAGGGTTCATCATTATGAGAGACTAGTTCCCTCAAAGTTCTACTTCCCAGATAAAGCCACTCATCCCTCCAAAGGAGAGATGTGATTATCTTAGAAGGACTTTTAGTCATTGGGAGGAGTGGAAGCACAGGATGCTTTCCATATTTGTGGAAGAAATCATTCTAGTTATAAGGCTCTCCCTATGGCTCCTACATCCTAAATCTTCATCAGACACCTTCAGGCACAAGCAACTCCTAGCTCCAAGCAACTTCAAGCAACTTCAAGCATCCTCACCTTGTCTTCAACTTGTCTTCAATCTCAACCAAAGGCAAACAAAGCAAAACCCTAGTCTAAGGGGATTAAAGAAGTTAATCTATTTGAGTTAGTAAGTTAGGATCACCTAAAACCTAGTACTAAAGTTAATCCTAACTAAAATACTAAAACCAATTGTAAACTCCAACAAAAATAACTATGGGAACCTAGGTCAATCATGACTCTACCATATTAATTCCATAGATCAAATCATCAAATAAGACCTAGAAATAAATTCTACACCACAAAGTACTAAATCTAAACCCTAAAAGGAAGCACCTAAAGCTCAATCTAGAAACCACACCTATTTTCATCACAAAAATGTGAGAAAAATTCTATGGGAGCATACATGTCTAACCTAATCACACACAAAAAATTAGGATCAAAATCATCACCACATTATCACACAAAATTCCACAAAATTAGGTATCAAACATAACCATTTTAATATCAATTAAAATATAAAATTCCTATAAAATCAGAAAATGCATGAAATGAAAATATTTTTTTTCTAAAAAATACTAGACTCAATCATGAGTATAATGCAAAAAGAATGGGATTAATTGGATCATTTTTCAATTTTATATGATTTTATCAAGAACCATGAATAAAATGAAAAAATAAAAGAAAATCAAACAAAAATAATAAAACCACAGTGCAGATAGTAAACACGATCAGTTCATTCTATGGATTGGGCCATGAGGGGGGTGTGGATATCAGTCTTTTCACTAAGCCCAACATCAGCACTAAATGAAACGATGTGTTTCATTAACTCAGATCCTTCACAACTTGAAATTAAAACGTGGCTGTTGGATCACTCCTCTAGTCAAAGGTCTCACCACATCCAATGGCTCTAGAGTCATCTTCTACCTTTTGAACCTCTGAACTTCGTGCGCAGCTCCGGCCACCACCGGTGGTGCTCCGGTCATCGTCCCCAACCCTAACTCTCTCTAGGATCCTCCATTGCAAATGGTCTATACATGAATCTTGTCCCAAATTTTCTCACGAATTCATTCATGCCCTTTATTCTCTCTGAAACCTCAAGATTCGCCATAACCAATTCTCAACCGAAAATGGTAACATCCTAAATTGGTCACTAATTCTCAAATTAATGGTCTGAAATCTTTCCTACACCGTTCTACAATGCATCTAACACCCTAATTCATCTTGATTCTACCTAATTCATGATGGAGGAAGAAAGTTACTAACCTGAAAATTCTTGATGAACAGATGCACTAAACCTTCAAATCAAGCTCTACAACCTTCCAGACACGATCAATGGATCCTTTCCTTGCTTCTGTATGCAATAGAACTGGTTGAAAACTCCTGAATCTTGAAACTCGATGGTGAGTTGCAGATGGAAAAATCTGAGCTCAAGAACACCAATCAGCCACGAATTCCTCTTGATTATGATCTGAACTCAATCCCTAACATCCATGGAAGAAGTTGCAATCAAGAAAATGGATGGAAAGTGAAGAACTTGGTGAAACCGAATTCAGTTGCAAGCTGTGCAATTTCAATCTCAATCTATGCTCTCTCCTTCAATCATCACCAACCTTTGCATTGGATCACCTTTACTCAATATATAGATGATGTATGGATGATCTAGAACCCTCTAGATCCTTCTAATGAGAGTTTCAATCTCTCATGTCATGAGATTTTCAACCATATGCCATGATATGCATAGTTCTGTTTGCAGCTTGAAACCAATCCCATTCTCTTCCAATTTCTCCCCTAGTGACATTTTGAAAGTGTTTAGCTTGCAAAGGGCCTTGGTTATGCCTTGATTCTAGGTTTTGCAAATGTTACTTATGATGTAAGTAACTACTTTTCAAAGCAAGTCCATAAATTAGACCTCAACTCAAAAATGTGGCTAAACCAATGTTCTTAAAATGTTTTCTAGAGTCAAAATGATATATTACATGCCTTGGTTTGGATGTGTAGGTCAAAAATATCAATTTCCAACTTTGGTTTATTTAACTTATACCCTTATTTTAGGTCATTTTTGAAACTTTGAGCTACAAGTACTTCCAACATCTCATGACCTCTTTACTAGCCTTAAAACATTATTTTGAACAAGTTTGATGTTGAACATTTTCCCATTTGAAGCTTGGAAATGGGAGTTATGGCATTATGCTTGAAATGACCTGTAATCTCCAAATGACCAAAATGCCCTTGACTTGTCAAAGCCATAACTTGAGTTCTACAAATCCTATCAAGGACTTCTAGTACTCCCTAGAAAGCTGAGAGGATAAGGAACAACATTCATGTTGACCAAAAGTTCATAGGAATCATCCTTCTTGGGCAAATGTTTGATGCAAGTTGGGTAACTTTGAAGCCCCCAAGTTCACATACCTCAGATGACCTGTAACTTGTCAAAGTCATAACTTGAGTTCTACAAATCCTATCAAGGACTTCTAGTACTCAAATTAAATCTAAGATCAAGCTCTACAACATTCATGTTGGGGGCAAGATGTGATGACAATCACATCTTGAGCTAAAATGCCTTGAAGATAGGGGTTAAACTAGGGGATTTTACACTGTCAAGCCTTAGAAACCCTAGCTTTAAACTTCTCAAACTCTTCAATCATGATGAGTTAACCTTGGAATCATCCTTATAACATCTCAATGTATAAATCCATGATCACATGGCCTTTGAATTAGGTCTCAACCTTGTTCAAATCATCAGTTGACCTAGGGTTGACCCAGTCAAACCCTAATTACACCACTTATGGCTGAGTCTTCTTAATCTTGCACAATGACCTATCTAGGATTCATGATGGCTTTCAAGACATCTCATAAGATCTCTCAAGGCTTCAAGTCCAACTTCATGGCTTCAGAATCATCTGAGGGTCTTCCCCATAACTCTTAAGTTAAGAGGCACACACTCTTGGTTTCAACCACTCTCTATGGGGATCTTTTAACTTCTCTGACAAGGATATCAACCCTTGAACACTTGAATAAGCTCCTTAGCTAGCTTCAAGGTCTTGTGTAGCCCTTAATGGGTAATCATACCTCTTGATCTCCTGCACACATGTCTATGAAATGCAAATGATAATGCTAATGTGAATGAAATGAAACACAAGCTAGGTAAAGAAAAGTTGGGCAAATTTTGGGGTGCAACAGCTGCCCCTATTCAAACGGCTTGAACCTGATTGGGTGAGCAGCGAATGGCTCTCAACCAATCAAGGTGCGAGACGGTTGAATACCGACAAACCCGGAAATTTGCCAACTGCACGAGTACACGGTACTCTGATGGGAACAAATCTTCGAAAACTGAAATATTAGCTGCACGACAACTAGTTGGGGGATTGGTCACACGGTAACCGGCGATACATGGTCGATCATTCCGTCAGGCATTAAAACTCCTCGGGACTCATCAGGTCAACAATCAAGTTAATCATGTCGTCGGGCATTCAAAGAAATTTTCGGGCGTCATCCGGCCTTCGTCAGTAAGTCGAGGATGGAATTCTCAGTCAATCATAAACCAATTGGGGATATCCAACTTCTACCATCAGGCACTCTGCATCAGCTGAGAGAACTGCTTCGTCCATACGGTTGGACTTCAATCATCAAGTCTTTGAGGGAAGTTTCAACTTCGCTGCTGAGAAATCTGCTGGGGATGACACATCTCCGCTGGGGATTCTGGGGAACTATCAAGTAACTATGCTTCGGGAATCCAGAAATCATTCTTGGTGAGTCATCTCTGCTGAGGACTTCAAGAATCATCTTGAACAAATAACTTCATCGGGGACTTCAAGAATCATCCTAGACTAATAACTCTGCTGGAGATTTCAGGAATCGTCCTGAGCAAACACTATGCCGGGGACTCTAAGCATCAACTTGAGCAACCAACTCTGGCGACTTCACTGGGGATTTCAAGAATCATCTTGAGCAAACGACTTTGCTAGGGAGAATTCAAGAATCATCTTGATCAAACCGTTCTGCTGGGGGAATCCAAGAATCATCTTGAGCAAGCGGCTCCGTGGAGGAACACCTGCAAAACAAGAACAGTAACGACCTAACTCATGTTTCATATGCATATGCTTTGACAACGACGCAATGCTCCACACGGTGGAAAATGCTACGCGTTTTTTGATAAATGCTATGCAATCATGCAAAATGCTGCGACCCTGTCAGCAAAATAAATGCTGAAGGGAGAATCCTCCCGTCAAGGAGAAAGAACCACTCTGGTGGGGGAAGGAATCATCCTGCCACAGAGAAAAGGTCACGCCAATCTCAATCGAACTCCGCATGGGGAAGCAAACTTCAGTTGACTGCTGCAGGGGAACGAAGCTCTACGAGAACCCAAACCTGCTGAGGAAAGCGATGTCAATCGCAGAAATAAATTGCACGGCGTTCGCAGCCAACCTTCCTGGAGGTAACGACTCCGGTGGGGAAATACAACATCAGCTATTCAACACTCTACTGGGGACGACCAATCATGGCCCGAACTGCTTTCCAAGGACTCGGCTCTCTTGGGGAACTGCAAACTCGGCTGGGGAAGAAGGAACCACCCTGCTTGCTAGGGAGAGTACGACTCTATGGGGAATCTCGATTCCGCTGGAGACTTCAGTCTTGAACTATCGAGTGCTGCACACTTCAGTATATGACTCAACTGGGGAGATGCCGACCCTTCGGGATGCATCTGATTGGGGAAAGAATCTCCTCTGCCTGGGGAGAACATATCAATGCTTTGCGATCTCACGTTCAGACTCTGTGGGGAGAGGCTGCCGAACTTTGCTGGAGAAGAAGGAATCATCCTGCTTGGGGGTGCGCACGATGCACTGTCTGGTATATGCTACACCTGCATCAACACAAACAAACAGACAAGATACCCTTCTCAAAAGGGACCTATCAAGGTTATCATCTTGTGATAATGTTCAAGTAATTCATTGTTTCAACAATCAATGTCCTAGGCCAATAAGTTTATGTATGCGCATTTTGTCAAAAACATCGGCGTTTTTTCCCGCAAACAAAACAGGTAAATGCTAAACAAACACACAGAATTGCTGAATAGTATACATTTTATTGATAACGAACCCCTGAATGGGTAAAAATGTTTTACAACAGAGGCAAGCTCCTGGAATGAGGAAGCCGCGCAAAAATAAAACATAAATATACATCAGTATATACAAATGTCGGCAATGAGGCGTAGACGAACACCATGAGTTGATCCCTCTATGACCCACTCGACTTCGATACTTCTCCGACGCTTCAGCTTCAGAAGAGATTAATTCAGATAAACGGCCTTCAGGTCTTCCGAACCACTAAACAATGAAAGTCCACACGCGGAACGCAGTCATTTGCCTTTTCAAATCCCTAACTTTTGCCTGAATCGCCCTTCCGGGTTTTCGATTCACTGGGATACCCTTTTTTGCCAAAGTCGCCCATCCGGGTTTTCGACTTTGCGGGTGTACATTCTTTTCTTTTATATCCCTAATTTTTGCCCGAACCTTTTTCCTTTTTTATGGTTCGCCGGGATGCCCCATTTTTGCCTGGATACTCTTTTTCTTTCCAGCGGGTCATTTTTAAGCAAAGTATTTTTTAACTGCGTCCGCGTTCACCGGGGATGCAAAATCTTCGCCATCCATCGTGGATAACAACAAAGCTCCTCCCGAGAAGACCTTGCTGACGACGTACGGACCTTCGTAATTAGAAGTCCACTTGCCCCGGTGATCGGAGTGTGGAGGAAGAATCTTCTTTAGGACAAGATCACCCATCTGAAAGCTTCTAGGACGCACCTTCTTATCATAGGCTTTCTTCATTCGGCTTTGGTATAAACGACCATATGCAATCGATGCCAATCTCTTCTCGTCCATCAGGCTGAGTTGGTTTAGTCGGTTCTTAATCCATTCTGCCTCGTCGAGTTTCACGTCAACCAAAACTCGCAAAGAAGGAATCTCCACTTCTAACGGTAGGACAACTTCCATACCGTACACTAAGGAGAAAGGAGTTACCCCGGTTGACATACGTACCGTGGTACGATAACCGTGCAATGCAAATGGCAACATCTCGTGCCAATCTTTGTAGGTCACAACCATCTTCTGCACAAACTTCTTAATGTTCTTATTGGCCGCTTCAACGGCGCCATTCATCTTTGGCCGGTAAGGAGATGAGTTGTGGTATTCAATCTTGAAACTCTGGCACAGCTCCTTCATCATCTTGTTATTCAGATTCGAACCATTATCAGTAATGATCCGCTCGGGAACTCCGTAACGACATATGATGTCCCTCTTTATGAATTTAGCCACCACCTGCTTGGTCACATTAGCATACGAGGCTGCCTCCACCCACTTGGTGAAGTAGTCGATAGCTACTAGAATGAAGCGATGACCGTTACATGCCGTGGGCTCGATCTTGCCTATCATGTCGATGCCCCACATGGAGAACGACCACGGGGAGTACATGACATTTAACGGGCACGGTGGCACATGAATCTTATCAGCATAAATCTGGCATTTATGACATCTCTTTGCGAATTTGAAGCAATCAGACTCCATCGTCAGCCAGTAGTATCCTGCTCTCAGGATCTTTCTCGTCATAGCATGCCCGCCGGCGTGCGTACCAAATGTGCCTTCATGGACTTCTTCCATGAGAATTCCCGCTTCTTTCTCATCTACACATCTGAGTAGCACGAGATCATGGTTTCTTTTATACAAAACTCCATCAGGGTTGAGATAAAAATTTCCAGACAGCCTCCTCAGAGTCTTCTTATCCTGGGTTGACGCTCCCGCAGGATACTCCTTAGTCATAAGGAAGGTCTGGATGTCATGGAACCATGGCTTGCCATCGGAGGCTTCCTCGATCGCAAAGACGAATGCAGGTCTATCAAGATGAGAAAGGACAATTCTTGGAGCTTCATTCCAAAAATTGACTTTATACATCGAAGCCAACGTGGCTAAGGCATCAGCCATCTGATTTTCGGCCCTGGGCACATGATGGAGTTCCACTCGATCAAAGAACGGAAGCAGCCTTCTGGCATAATTCATGTACGACACCAAATTCGATTGACGAGTCTCCCACTCCCCTTTAATCTGGTTAATCACAAGCGCTGAGTCACCATATACGTCTAGGTTCTTGATTCTCAAATCAATTGCTTCTTCTAGACCCATGATGCATGCTTCATACTCCGCTTCATTATTGGTGACCGGAAACGTCAGTCTCGTAGTAAACGAGATATAGGATCCATGGGGGGTCGTGATGATTGCCCCTATGCCACTTCCGTAAGAATTAACCGCCCCGTCAAATATCAATTTCCACTAGGATTTCCTATCTGGCCCCTCGTCGGGCAACGGTTCATCGCAATCCTTCGCTTTAAGAAACATGATATCCTCATCAGGGAATTCAAATTACATCGGATGATAATCCTTGATTGGCTGTTCGGCAAGGTATTCAGACAATACACTTCCCTTGATGGCCTTCTGGGAAACATACTGAATGTCATATTCCATCAACACCATTTTCCATCTGGCAATCCTGCCCGAAAGCGCTTGCTTCTCGAAGACGTACTTGATCGGATCCATCTTCGAAATTAGCATGGTTGTGTGATTGAGCATGTACTGTCGTAAGCGTTTGGCAGCCCAGGCTAATGCACAACACGTTTTCTCCAGCATCGAGTAACGAGATTCACAGTCTGTGAACTTTTTACTCAAGTAGTAAATGGCATGCTCCTTTCTGCCCGTCTCGTCATGCTGACCGAGAACACACCCCATACTATTCTCAAGAACTGTCAAGTACATGATTAAGGGTCGTTCGACCACTGGGGGTATCAAGATCGGAGGTTCCTGCAGATACTGTTTTATCTTATCGAATGCCTTCTGGCAATCCTCGTTCCAGATAATCGCCTGATCTTTCTTTAGTAGTTTGAACATCGGTTCACACGTGGCCGTGAGCTGAGAAATAAACCTTGCAATGTAGTTTATTCTGCCCAGGAAACCACGAACTTCTTTTTCTGTTTTTGGCGCTGGCATTTCTTGTATCGCTTTAATCTTCGCAGGATCAACCTCGATGCCTCTTTCACTCACGATAAACCCCAGTAACTTTCCGGACCGTACTCCGAAAGTACACTTGTTAGGATTCAGCCTCAACCTAAACTTCCTAAGCCTCTCAAAAAGCTTCAGCACATTGACCAGATGCCCCTCCTCCGTTTGGGACTTTGCAATCATGTCATCGACATAGACTTCAATCTCATGATGAATCATGTCATGAAATAAAGTAACCATTGCTCGTTGGTAAGTGGCCCCTGCGTTCTTCAGACCGAAAGGCATTACCTTGTAGCAAAACGTTCCCCAAGGCGTGATAAACGTAGTTTTCTCCATGTCCTCCGGCGCCATCTTGATCTGATTGTAATTGGAGAAGCCATCCATGAACGAAAATACAGAGAACTGGGCTGTATTGTCGACCAACACATCGATATGAGGCAGCGGGAAATCATCTTTAGGGCTCGCCCTATTCAAATCCCGATAATCGACGCACATTCGCACCTTACCGTCTTTCTTCGGTACAGGTACTATGTTGGCGACCCACGGAGGGTAAGTAGTGACCGCTAAGAAGCCAACATCAAGCTGCTTTTGCACTTCTTCTTTGATCTTAACGGCCATATCTGGTCGCGTCCTCCTAAGCTTCTGCTTAACGGGGGGACAATCTTCTCGCAGCGGCAAGTGGTGGACCACGATGTCAGCGTCAAGTCCGGGAATATCTTCGTATGACCAAGCAAAGACGTCACTATACTCTCTTAGCATCTCGACCAATCTCTGCTTGACATCACTCTGTAATGCAGCCCCTATCCTGACGTTCCTGACAAGTTCTTCAGAACCCAAATTCACAATCTCGATCTCCTCTTCATGAGGCAGAATAAATTTCTCTTCTTGTTTCAACAAGCGGGCCAACTCTTCAGGAAGGTCTTCGTCTTCATCAATCTCTTCTTCGGCTTGATAGATCGGGCAATCGAAGTCGAAGTGAGTCGTAGAAGGTCCAGAGTCGATGTCATCTGCTATGTGGATCCTGCAATAACAAGGGTTAAGCTTAAAACAAGGATATGCAGGTTAGCACAAACCCCATTGCCATTTTATTGTTTTTCAAAACAAATATAAAACAGGAATAACAGAGATCACAATATTTGAATACAAAGAAAAACGCCTTTTGATTTATTGATAAAATGCATGTACATAATCAAACAAGGCCCTGACAATAAAACCGCTATTCCCCGGGTAGGACATAGGGTTGTACAATGATTGGAAAAAGTAAATCATTACTCTTCGCTTGTCATCTGGATGATATCCTTGACGGACCAGTTGTTGAGGCTCTCGCCTGGCTTGCTTGGCTGGATCCATGAGTCTAAGTCACAGTCGCTATCTCCGCTGTCTTCAGACACCGCGTTGACGCTTTCAAATATCACCCCGCCGCTGGTGAACTGGATCGGCCCTTTACCTCGTGACGCACTGCTAGAAGAGGAGGCTTCAGCTCCAGGAGAATACCCCAACCCAAACTTGTCTTGCTTGTTAGGTATCTCCAAAATTCGCCCCCAGCCTGGGGTATATCTGGCCTGGACAACGGCCCGGGCTTCCTTGAAGGAGGAGAGAGTCATCTCTGGCTTTTCAGTGACAACAGGAGCTACGTTCTTGACTTTAACAGCTTCGAACGCTTGGCATAGGGTTTCGTGGATTTCCCCATCCATCTCAACATGCTTGAAGGACGACAAATGGCTCACCAATATGTCTTCCTCGCCACATACAGTCACGATGCTACCTCCGACAACATACTTGAGTTTTTGGTGCAACGTGGAGGTCACGGCACCCGCAGAATGGATCCATGGCCGGCCCAAGAGACAGCTGTAGGCAGGCATGATGTCCATAATGTAAAAGACCGCATCAAATGTTTCCGGCCCAACTTGGATTGGCAACGTCACCTCCCCGAAAACATGGCGTTTGGTTCTATCGAATGGTTTCACAACCAGATCACTGGGTGTGCAAATCACTCCGCGAGTATCTAACTTCATCAATGCCTTCTTCGGAAGAACATTGAGCGACGACCCAGTGTCTACCAACACGTGAGACATGATTGTTCCCCTACACTCTATCGAGATGTGCAGGGCACTATTGTGGTTCCTCCCCTTCGGCGTCAGCTCTAGGTCAGTGAACCCTAACCCATTTCCAGCATTCACGTGGGCTACGACCTCTTCCAGCTGGTTTACCGATATTTCTTGCGGTACATATGCGGCGTTCAACACCTTCAGCAGTGCGTTGCGGTGTGCTTCAGAACACAGCAACAGGTTCAGGATGGAAATCTTCGAGGGTGTCTGATGGAGATGATCCACAATCTTGTAGTCACTCTTTTAATCAACCTCATAAATTCCTCGGCGTCTTTAACAAGTAAGTCTTTGTCTACCCCATGAGGGATCTCTTCAACGACTTTACTTTTCCCTTTATCAGTTGCATCAGCTCTGTCCGCTTTGTCCGCCACGACCTCAGGTGGTGCAAACACTCTTCCGCTGCGAGTAATTCCGCTAACGCCCGCTAGGTTCTCCACAGACGACCCGAACGGTTCTAGTTCCAACTTCTGTCCGTTGCAGTAGACCTCTGCCCCGTCATGCCATGGGACAACATTAATGCTTTCGAACGGTATCGGCCCAGCTTTGGTGATGGTAATTGTGGGCGGTCTGGGTGCAGAAATAGTTATCGTCTGGTGAGGGATGGTGATGGTGGCAACCTCATCATCTTGCTTCAGCATTACCTCTCCCGATCCGCTTTCGACCCTTCGGCTAAATTGCAGGATTCCCTCGGTCATCAGACTTTGAATCCCCTCTCTCAGCTGTTCACATCCATCAGGACTTGTCGCACAGCCCATGCACAGCTCTCCGCAACCTGGAAAGAAACCTCTTTTCATCAGCTTAGCTTTAACGAAGCTAAGCGGTGTCTTCAGATCTCTGACGTCAGTCAACAAATCCAAACTCTCGTCTTCAATAATGGCGTTTACTCCACCTCCCCTATGATTCAGCATAGGGTTCTTCGTGACGTTTGGCACATTATCTGAGAAGTTGATGATCTTGGCATCCACCATGTCCTGCACCTTGTGCTTGAAGGCTTTGCAATTCTCTATTGTGTGGCCTGGTGCCCCTGAGTGAAACTCACAAGTCGCATTCGCGTCATAACCTGGCGGAGGTGCCCCTGTCAAGGGAGCCAAGGTTCTCTTCTGGATCAACTGTAGCTGGAGTAGAGTCTGCAATAGTTGAGCCTAGGACATGGGCGGTGTCTCGAGGAGACGACTCGATAGAGGTGCCCGATTCTGATACTTTCTGTACCCTTGTTGGTTCGGCTGCTGCTGCTGCTGCTGCTGCGGCTGCTGCTGTTGTGGATGTTGGACTACCAGGATAGTTATGCTGGCCACCTGTTGGTGAGGGCCTTTACCCTTCCTTCGAGCGTTGGACACAACGCTCGTTTCTCCTTCCCGTCTTTTGCCACCATAAGGTTTCTTTCCGCCTCCTCCAGCTGAGGATGAATCACCTTGAATTTTCCCCAGTTTGATCCCATTTTCAATGTGCTCACCCGTGATAATGAGATTTGAGAAGGTTCCAGACATACCGCTGACCAATTTCTCATAATAAACCCCTGGGAGGGTGGCTACGAACATTTGCACAAGCTCACGTTCAACCATCGGCGGCTGAACCCTGGCTGCCAACTCACGCCACCGCTGGGCGTATTCCTTGAACCCTTCGTTGTTCCTTTGCGACAGATTCTGCAGTTGGACTCGGTTCGGGGCCAAGTTACTATTATATTGGTAGTGGTGCACAAATGCTTCAGCAAGGTCCTTCCATGTGCGCACACTGGTAGGTTCCAGACTCATGTACCATTCGAGGGAGGGTCCGGACAGACTGTCCTGAAAGAAGTGCATCAGCAACTTCTCGTCCTCAAAATGAGCGGACATTTTTCTGTAATATGATCTCAGGTGGACGCGAGGGCAAGTGGTGCCCTTGTACTTTTCAAAGTCAGGTACCTTGAACTTGGGAGGCACCTTGAAATCAGCAATCAGTCCCAACTTGGACATATCAATGCCCAGGGTGTTCTGATTCTCGATATTCCTCATCTTATCCTCGAGTGCCTTGAACCTTAGACGTGCTTCAGCAGTCAGCTCCCCCTCAGCACCTCTCTGAGAGAACACATCGTCTTGGCGGTTTTCTAACCACGGCTGAGGCCCGAACAGATTCCCAACACCTGCATTGCCGTTGCCCAGTCCAACATTGACGTTAGCTTCAAAATTCCCATTACCGACGCCCGTCGTATTACCGTTGAGTCCCATGTTAGCTATCACATTTCCGTTGGCACTGCCATTCCCCCCGGTCACGGGGACACCATTCTGAGGAGTTTCAACAGGTGGAGGGGTTGGCACAGTCCCACCATGGAGTACGCCATTGCTATCGACCCTTGAAATCAGAGGCTGAACCAAGGTTCTGAGCTGATCCTGGCCATTGGCGACCGCTTGCATGAGCTCCATGAAGCGATCCATTCTTTCGCGAAGTTCTTGAACATCAGTTTGCATTTGCTCCATGATTCTGGTTTGATTTGCTCTGGTCGGATAGCGGTGGATAGGTCTTTGATCAATCCTGGAACAACCTGAAAACACAAAAGGGTTAGGAAAAACGACAAAGTGCTCGTTATGAAAATGCTTCATGCAAATGCAAACGTGTGTCTGTGCGTTAGGGAGATTCTCCCCCGACCCTAGTGCCTGAGTGCCAGTGCTGATAATAAGAAGTCCAAGTCCAGTCATGGAAATAACATCTCATATACATGAAGAAAGCCCATCAAGGCAGTACACAACATCAGTGAGTACAAGATGAATCAACAGCATGACCTCAGCCAACAAGCCTGGTGATGGTCATCATACAACAATGATCAAACAAAAGGAATACAAATAGTCAAGCGCGGCCACGGGCGCGAAACTCTTCTAACAACCCCTTCGTTTCTGGATGATCAGGCCGAGTGAGCAACCTTTCGACGAGTAACTCCCTCTGCATAATGGTGTACTGAAGACCTTCGACCGAATCTTCCCATGCTCCTTCGCCGAAACAATCTTCTAGCTTCCGCTTCTTGAACTCAAACGTCAGTTTGCGCTCCTTCAGGTTAGCAAGAGCCCTATTGAGCTGGCCTTCGGTCGCATATCTGCGAGCGGTTTCTTCATCAAACTTCTTCTCACTAGCCTTCACCTGGGCTTTCAGCTTGGAGATCTGTTGCATCAGCTTGTCCTCCCGCTCTTTCCGGTTGGCTAGGGAGGCCTTCCAGTGCTGGTTAAACTCGGATATCCTCCGATACGCTTCGTCCAAGTGCTGCTTCTTCGTGGCCAGTACATCGTTGACAACTTTGAAGTCTCGACCCATGCGCTCATGCTCAGCTATCTGCTTAGTCAAATCTGTTCCTAGCTGGTTCACCAGCTCGGTCTGCCTCTTGAAGGAATGAACAACTTCGTTTCTCTCGCTCCTGAGTTGAACCAATTCTTTCTCCAATTCTTCATTTGCCCACTTCAATTCATCTCGCTTAGCTAACACCTGATTATGCTGCTGAATGGGCACGGTGGTAGGCTCTTCAATCACTGGAGGGCTTTCTGGCTTGGCAGGAGGAAACGGCATCCCTATAGCATCTGCTCTGGCTCTGATCCATGTCACGTACGGAGTGTAGGCCTGACTATTACTTCTCCCCAGCAATGGTTTTCCCCTCTTACTGATACCATTCCAAGCGCACTGAAGCTTATATAACATATCCCCTTCTAGAAGACCAGTGAGGTACAGAGATTCTTGCACCTCTTCATCCTTCGGCGGAGTTCTCAGAGCATAAGCAAACTGTCGGACCAGCAAAGATGGGTTATAGTTGATACAACCCTTCCTGCCTATCAAAGGCACGTTCAGAAACCCGCTGCAACTGAAGATAATCTCAGTACCCAACCTATCTCTATCAAACCAGGCAATATCCTCCGCTGATAGACTCATCAAACGCTCGGACCACTCAGCTATGGCTGCAAACGAAACAAAGGGACCCCTCTTGGGTAGATGACTATCAAGCCATTTATAGAGTAGGGGCACACAGCACGAGGCATTCTTGCCCCTTCTGTTCTCGTTTTTGTAGTGGATGGAATGGTAGACATCGCCTATCAAGGTAGGGACTGGATTCCCTGAAGCAAAGATGTGGAAGGCATCGAAGTCCACAAAGTCGGGCATATTGGGGAACAGAATGATGCCATATATGCACAAAGCGAGAATGGCGTTGAACACGACCCAACATCCGTCTTTGGCGCACTGCTGAGCTTTTCCCACCAAGAACTGCAAGGAGAAACTGGGAACCTTGTTCCAACTAGACAATACCAACTCGGAGGCATCCAGATGAAGTGACAGAGCTAGACTAGCCAGATTAGGCTCAGCATCCGTATGGACAAAGGGCATTTGACTCTTGATAGGCACACCTAACAAATCAACATACTCCTCTAGCGTGGGTGCGAGAACAAAGTCCTGGAAAGTAAAGCATCTCAATGGAGGATCGTAGAACTGCAACAGAGCGTGCAACCCATTCAACTCAAACACAGAGGGTTTACGAACCAAACTGAGCAATTTGCCGTAAGACTTTCTGAATTCATCTCTCACAGAATCATCTGCTAAAGCAATCAAACCAGTCAGCTGAACCACATCAGGGGCAGGGAGCTTGTAAGCCACGGTCTTCCTCAGAGAACCCATAATAATACAACAGGAGGCAAGAAATCCTAAATCGGGGGGAAACGGTACCTATAACACAGACACACGTTAATGAAATACAAATGAGTATGCAAAGCAATGTAAAATGCAATCATGCAGCAGGAGATCAAGGCAACTGTGCTGCGAAGATTCTGTATCAACAAAACCATGATGTTGCTCTGTCAAGAACAACCACTATCTCTGATAAGAAGAAAACCCTGGTATCGGACCACAAATCTGCTCTGTCAAGAACACACACACATAGGACCATAAATCTGCTCTGTCAAGAACAAACATCTGATACAGGACCAAAACTCTGCTCTGTTAAGAACACACATCTGATGATAAGGACCTCTGATACAGGACCAAAACTCTGCTCTGTCAAGAACAAACATCTGATACAGGACCTCTGATACAGGACCATAAACTCTGCTCTGTCAAGAACAAACATACATCTGCAGATAAGGACCTCTGATACAGGACCATAAGCTCTGCTCTGTCAAGAACAAACATACATCTGCAGATGAGATCCTCAGATCCCAATCATAAACCTGCTCTGTCAAGAACAAATACATCTGATGATGAGAACCTCTGGTACCAACAAAACTGATTCACTATCAAGAAAACCAGGTAGTCTGAAGGTCAAAGTTTCCTGCAACAAACCCAACCCTGCTCACAAGTATGGACCTAAACTGACACAAGTTCAACATCCTATGCGGTCATCAGCGTCACAGACATTCAAGAGGGGTAATACGATACCTAGAAGGTGTGGCATCACCAGCTCATGAAGCGGCCTCACTCGGCTGAATCCCAAATGATCGGTCCCCAGAGTCGACAATCCTCCAAACCAACAACCCCCTCAACCCAAAGGGTTGAAAAAGAAGTCAACCGGGAGAACCTCGTCTGAGCGTGGATTTCATGAGACACTAGTGCCTGCCAAGCAAGCACGCACCCACTAATTTCCACAACTAATGCTATGTTCACTCAAGCCTGGGTCTGGCTTCTCACTCATCAGAATGCCCCTCCCACAACAGCATAGATAATCATATTATACTGAAAATAAAATACGGGAAATAAAAATGCGATAAATACACACAACCTAACAAGTAATCATACAAGCGCTAGGATTGACTCTCGCAGGGGACGTCAGATCCCCAAACTGACTCGCATAGGGACGTTGGATCCCAGGAAACTATGAAGTCCCCAGCAGAGTCGCCAATTGTCGCTTCCGCGAAAATAAGGTGCCGGCAAAACAGAAGAGTCGCCACCTTTCGTTATTTATCCCTCAGAGCGGGAAAGGAAACGATCGGAAAAAACCTGACGAAAAAGGTATAAGACAAGGTCATCGCAACCGTTGTTTGGGTTCGGGAGTCGGTTACGCAAGGGGAAGGTATTAGCACCCCTCACGTCCATCGTACTTGATGGGATCCACGCTTGTTGTGTTTACTGGACGGGTTGGTTTATCTATCTACCTATCAAGGCTGGCTTGAAAAAGAAAAGAAATGACTCGGCAAAGCGTCGCACTTTATGCCTACGTATTCTCATCAGAGAATGAGAAATTAGAGTCAACGTAGTTCGACTAACTACGGGTTACGGGGAAGGTGGCTCACCAATACATCAGTATTGTGCCTACGTACTCTCAACAGACATGAGAGATCAGAGCTTACGTAGTTCGGGATAATATGGATTACGGGAATTCAGATTCATCTGTTTTATCGAGTAGGGTTAAACAACAATTCCAGCAGTTAGGGACAAAGCCTGTTTGCGGTAGAACTGAAGTTTAACGACACTCTTTTCTTCAGAAAAGCTTCCTTTGAATTATGGGCCCACGGGGCAAAAAGGTTTGAAGTTTGTTTTCTGTCTTTTACGAAAGAACTGTTTTTTTATTGTGTTTGCAATTTCAATCGCACTAAAGACTATGACCTGAGAGTGAATGCGTCGTATGTCACCCAAAGGGTACCATACTAAACATCCAGACTGTTGAAAAGAAGCTCTCCAACAATCCTTTCTCAGATAGCTTAAGGCTCGTAACGTACAAAAGAAATCATTCATGATTACTGTATCTTAAGCTGTTTTGGGATGAGAAGAGAACAGGCTCAACTAAAGGGAGACTATCAAGTCCTAACAGTTGTCATGCCAAGGATTCATCCTATGGTTGAGGTTTGAAACAGGGAACTCCTAGAAGTTGTCATGCATAGGTTTCAACCTAAAGTTCTATCATCACTCCCTTATCAAAGGAAGTGAGAGTCCTAGGGGATCATGTCAATGATAAACAGAAACAGATAAAGCATCAGCTTAAACAGTAAATAGTAAACGACTGTAAAATGCATGCAATGCAAGTGAGGGAGGAAATGTGTGTGGGGCAGCAGCCTCCACAAGCTCATCTCGACCTCAAGCCATATATGAATAACTGCAATCATACAGAGGAAATGACATGCTATCAAGCAAAACAAACCACATGGGCAAGGGAGCTGGGCTCTACCGAATACCCGCAAGCAAATCCATACAGTAATAATACAAGCAGAGGGAGCAACTCAACCTCTAGTGTAGTCATGCTCCTAGCTTAAAGTCAGTCTAGATATGAACTTATTCTAATGCATCAAGCAAGTTAAACAAGGCACATCAGCACAGAAAAGGAAACAGACAAGAAAAGAAAGCAGATCAACCCCTCTTTCAATTCCAAGCTTCAGCTCTTCTGACAGAAATCCAGTCTTCAGACTTCAACCACCCTTCAAGGCTATCATCCTCCATGACAAGTATCAACTTGCTTTTCCAGGTTTCAACCCATCAAACATAAGTATCCACTTATTCTCTTTTCTTCAAGCCTCAGCTCTTCAGTCAATTCCACCCTCAGGCTTTACTCCTAACTACAAGTGTCAACTTGATTCCTTTAGGCTCTCAATGCATCAATGTAAGTATCGACTCATCCTTTATTCCTCAAGCTTCAGCTCTCCACTCAATCTTAATTGAATCCTCTTCATAAGTATCAACTTGTCTTCAAGCTTCAACTTTCTTTGCTTTTCCAGTATCAACTTGGTCTTCTTCCCCTACAAGCTTCAGCTTCTCAGAGTAATCTTCAATCACCTGGAAGTGTCAACTTCATCCTTCAATTCTTTTTCAAGCCTCAGCTCTTCACTCAATCTCCATTGGGTCTTCAAGGATCAACTTGTTCTTCTTGCTCTTCAAGCTTCAGCTGCAATGGCAATGCTCAAGGAATCATCCTCTTCCATACTCTTCAATGAAGTCCTCATCTTCAAACTCAAGTCTAACATCTTTCAAGATACTCAAACCATAAGACAATTGATTTAACAAAATGAGTGGAAATGATAAACAGCTTATTGACAACCAAAGGAAGCCTGTAAGGGTTCATCATTATGAGAGACTGGTTCCCTCAAAGTTCTACTTCCCAGATAAAGCCGCTCATCCCTCCAAAGGAGAGATGTGATTATCTTAGAAGGACTTTTAGTCATTGGGAGGAGTGGAAGCACATGATGCTTTCCATATTTGTGGAAGAAATCATTCTAGTTATAAGGCTCTCCATATGGCTCCTACCTCCTAAATCTTCATCAGACACCTTCAGGCACAAGAAACTCCTAGCTCCAAGCAACTTCAAGCATCCTCACCTTGTCTTCAACTTGTCTTCAATCTCAACCAAAGGCAAACAAAGCAAAACCCTAGTCTAAGGGGATTAATGAAGTTAATCTATTTGAGTTAGTAAGTTAGGATCACCTAAAACCTAGTACTAAAGTTAATCCTAACTAAAATACTAAAACCAATTGTAAAATCTTACAAAAATAACTATGGGAACCTAGGTCAATCATGACTCTACCATATTAATTCCATAGATCAAATCATCAAATAAGACCTAGAAATAAATTCTACACCACAAGGTACTAAATCTAAACCCTAAAAGGAAGCACCTAAAGCTCAATCTATAAACCACACCTATTTTGATCACAAAAATGTGAGAAAAATGCTATGGGAGCATACATGTCTAACCTAATCACACACAAAAAATTAGGATCAAAATCATCACCACATGATCACACAAAATTCCACAAAATTAGGTATCAAACATAACTATTTTAATATCAATTAAAATATAAAATTCCCATAAAATCAGAAAATGCATGAAATGAAAATATTTTTTTTCTAAAAAATGCTAGACTCAATCATGAGTATAATGCAAAAAGAATGGGATTAATTGGATCATTTTTCAATTTTATATGATTTTATCAAGAACCATGAATAAAATGAAAAAATAAAAGAAAATCAAACAAAAATAATAAAACCACGGTGCAGATAGTAAACACGCTCAGTTCATTCTATGGATTGGGCCATGAGGGGGTGTGGATATCAGTCTTTTCACTAAGCCCAGCATCAGCACTAAATGAAATGATGCGTTTCATTAACTCAGATCCTTCACAACTTGAAATTAAAACGTGGCCATTGGATCACTCCTCTAGTCAAAGGTCTCACCACATCCAATGGCTCTAGAGTCATCTTCTACCTTTTGAACCTATGAACTTCGCGCGCAGCTCCGGCCACCACCGGTGGTGCTCCGGTCATCGTCCCAACCCTAACTCTCTCTAGGATCCTCCATTGCAAATGGTCTATACATGAATCTTGTCCCAAATTTTCTCACGAATTCATTCATGCCCTTTATTCTCTCTGAAACCTCAAGATTCGCCATAACCAATTCTCAACCGAAAATGGTAACATCCTAAATTGGTCACTAATTCTCAAATTAATGGTCTGAAATCATTCCTACACCGTTCTACAATGCATCTAACACCCTAATTCATCTTGATTCTACCTAATTCATGCTGGAGGAAGAAAGTTACTAACCTGAAAATTCTTGATGAACAGATGCACTAAACCTTCAAATCAAGCTCTACAACTTTCCAGACACGATCAATGGATCCTTTCCTTGCTTCTGTATGCAATAGAACTGGTTGAAAACTCCTGAATCTTGAAACCCGATGGTGAGTTGCAGATGGAAAAATCTGAGCTCAAGAACACCAATCAGCCACGAATTCCTCTTGATTATGATCTGAACTCAATCCCTAACATCCATGGAAGAAGTTGCAATCAAGAAAATGGATGGAAAGTGAAGAAATTGATGAAACCGAATTCAGTTGCAAGCTGTGCAATTTCAATCTCAATCTATGCTCTCTCCTTCAATCATCACCAACCTTTGAATTGGATCACCTCTACTCAATATATAAATGATGTATGGATGATCTAGAACCCTCTAGATCCATCTAATGAGAGTTTCAATCTCTCATGTCATGAGATTTTCAACCATATGCCATGATATGCATAGTTCTGTTTACAGCTTGAAACCAATCCCATTCTCTTCCATTTCTCCCTTAGTGACATTTTGAAAGTGTTTAGCTTGCAAAGGGCCTTGGTTATGCCTTGGTTCTAGGTTTTGCAAATGTTACTTATGATGTAAGTAACTACTTTTCAAAGCAAGTCCACAAATTAGACCTCAACTCAAAAATGTGGCTAAACCAATATTCTTAAAATGTTTTCTAGAGTCAAAATTATATATTACATGCCTTGGTTTGGATGTGTAGGTCAAAAATATCAATTTCCAACTTTGGTTTATTTAACTTATACCCTTATTTTAGGTCATTTTTGCAACTTTGAGCTACAAGAACTTCCAACATCTCATGACCTCTTTACTAGCCTTAAAACATCATTTTGAACAAGTTTTATGTTGAACATTTTCCCATTTGAAGCTTGGAAATGGGAGTTATGGCCTTATGCTTGAAATGACCTGTAATCTCCAAATGACCAAAATGCCCTTGACTTGTCAAAGCCATAACTTGAGTTCTACAAATCCTATCAAGGACTTCTAGTACTATCTAGAAAGCTAAGAGGATAAGGAACAACATTAATGTTGACCAAAAATTCATAGGAATCATCCTTCTTGGGCAAATGTTTGATGCAAGTTGGGTAACTTTTAAGCCCCCATGTTCACATACCTCAGATGACCTGTAACTTGTCAAAGTCATAACTTGAGTTCTACAAATCCTATCAAGGATTTCTAGTACTCAAATTAAACCTAAGATCAAGCTCTACAGCATTCATGTTGGGGGCAAGATGAGATGACAATCTCATCTTGAGCTAAAATGCCTTGAAGATAGGGGTCAAACTAGGGGATTTTACACTGTCAAGCCTTAGAAACCCTAGCTTGAAACTTCTCAAACTCTTCAATCATGATGAGTTAACCTTGGAATCATCCTTATAACATCTCAATGTATCAATCCATGATCACATGGCCTTTGAATTAGGCCTCAACCTTGTTCAAATCATCAGTTGACCTAGGGTTGACCCAGTCAAACTCTAATTACACCACTTATGGCTGAGTCTTCTTAATCTTGCACAATGACCTATCTAGGCTTCATGATGGCTTTCAAAACATCTCATAAGATCTCTCAAGGCTTCAAGTCCAACTTTATGGCTTCAGAATCATCTGAGGGTCTTCCGTATAACTCTCAAGTTAAGAGGCACACACTCTTGGTTTCAACTACTCTCTCTGGGGATCTTTTAACTTCTCTGACAAGGATATCAACCCTTGAACACTTGAATAAGCTCCTTAGCTAGCTTCAAGGTCTTGTGTAGCCCTTAATGGGTAATCATACCTCTTGATCTCTTGCACACATGTCTATGAAATGCAAATGATAATGCTAATGTGAATGAAATGAAACACAAGCTAGGTAAAGAAAAGTTGGGCAAATTTTGGGGTGCAACACTGAAGCTTCAACTTCAACTTCATACAACAACAAATACGATGATAGAGACAAAATTAGCACCAAACCTCCCATGTTTGATGGTGAGAAGTTTGATTACTAGAAAGATAGAATAGAAAGTTTCTTTCTAGGCTATGACGTTGACTTATGGGATTTGGTTACTGATGGTTATATTCATCCTATAAATGATGAAGGCAAAAAGGTTGACAGAAAGTCTATGTCTGATCAACGGAAGAAGGAGTTTAGAAACCATCACAAGGCGAGAACCATTCTATTAAATGCAATATCTCATACTAAGTATGAGAAAACAACTAATAAAGATATTGCATTTGATATGTTTGAATCTTTAAAAATGACGCATTAAGGTAACTCCCAAGTAAAGGAGACAAAAGCTTTGGCACTCATTCAGAAATACGAGGCCTTCAAGATGGAGGAATCTGAATATGTAGAAGCTATGTTCTCAAGGTTTCAGATTCTAACTGTTGGTCTGAAGGTTCTGGACAAAGGTTACTCTACTGCTGGTCACGTCAAGAAGATAATCAGAAGCTTTCCAACAAGGTGGAGACCAATGGTGACAGCGCTGAAGCTTGCAAAGGATCTGAATAAGATCACTCTGGAGGAACTGATCAGTTCCTTAAGGAGTCACGAGATTGAGCTAGAAGAAGACGAACCTCAGAAGAAAGGTAAGTCTGTTGCGCTAAAATCTAACAAATCTGCTAAAGCTTTGCAGGTTATTGAAGAAAGCTCTGAAGAATCTTCCTCTGAAGAAGATGAACTGTCTTTGCTGTCTAGAAGGATAAACCAACTATGGAAGCACAAACAAAAGAAGTTCAGAAACTTCAAGAGATCTGATCATCGCGGTGAATCTTCTAGACATAAGAAATCTGGAAAGAAAGATGTAGTGTGCTACGAGTGCAAGAAGCCAAGCCACTATAAAAATGAATGTCCCAAACTTCTAAATGAGAAACCCAGAAAGAAGTTTGAAAAGAAGAAGAAAGTGCTAATGGCCACGTGGGATGATTCAGATGCTTATGAATCTTCATCAGAGTCAGAAGATGAATGTGCTAATGTAGCACTAACGGCTAACGTAGAGGACCACGAAGAAACTGCTTAATCTGGATCATAATTAGATTCAGAAGAGTTATTTTCTAAACTTTCTAGAGCTGAACTTGCTGAAAGTTTATCTGAAATTCTTGAAAGCTACAGTAAAATCAAACTCAAATACAAGAAGCTTCAAAGTTGTCTTGCATATGAGAATGATCATCTGAGATCAGAAGTTGCTGAGCTTAAAGCAAACAATCTTAAAATGAAATATGATTTAGAAAAAGCTCAAAAATCTGACTCAGATCCTAAATCATGCTCTAAAAATATTTTAGAAGAGTATTATTATAGCTTTCAGAAGTTTTTGGCCAGAGGCCTAGATAGAAGCAAGATGGCTTCAATGATCTATGGCGTAAGCAAAAACAACAAAAAGGGAAATGGATATGAATCACCTTCTTGGAAGGATTTAAATCCAAAACCTGTTGATAAACTGATCATTAAGTATTCTCCTCTGTATACTCACTTCAAATATGGTCATTTAAATGATATTAAGCACACACGTTCTGATCAGAAAAAACATGTGTTTAATAAACCAAAACCTCAGCAGAACAAAGATGCCTTCAAGAGAAAGAAACTCAGAAAGAATTTCAAACCTACTAACCCCAGAGGACCCAAGAAAATATGGGTACCTAAGGACAAAATAATTTTTGTTGCAGATGTCCTTAGCAGCAAAGTTGAGACACCAATCATGGTACCTGGACTCTGGCTGCTCGCGACACATGACGGGAAGAAGGTCTATGTTCCAAAGCCTGAAACTTAGATCCGGAGGTGACGTGAAGTTTGGAGGGAACCAGAAGGGAAAAATCATTGGCTCTGGAACTATTGGCAATGGTAACCTTCCTTCCATATCTAATGTCTTACTTGTTGAAGGATTACCACATAATCTATTGTCCATAAGTCAATTAAGTGACAATGGTTATGATATAATCTTCAATCAAAAATGTTGTAAAGCTGTGAGTCAAAAAGATGCTTCAATCCCCTTTAATGGGAAAAGGAAGAACAACATTTACAAAATCAATCTTTCAGAACTTAAAGTTCAGAATGTAAAATGACTTCTGTCTGTTAACGATGAGAAATGGGTCTGGCATAGAAGATTGGGTCATATTAGTATGAGACGTATATCTCAGATTAATAAGCTCAATCTGGTCAGAGGACTTCCTCAGTTGAAGTTCAACTCAGATGCTTTTTGTGAAGCATGTCAGAAAGGAAAAATTTCAAAATCTTCTTTCAAAGCAAAAAATGTTATTTCAACCTCTAGACCATTAGAGCTGCTTCATATTGATCTGTTTGGACCAGTGAAAACTGCATCCATCAGAGGCAAGAAGTATGAATTAGTCATTGTTGATGATTACAACAGATGGGCATGGGTAAAATTCCTGAAACACAAGGATGAGTCACACTCTGAATTCATTGACTTCTGCAAACAAGTCCAAAATGAAAAAGAATTTAAAATTGTTAAAGTCAGAAGTGATCATGGTGGAGAGTTTGAAAATAAATAATTTGAATTTTTTTATAAAGAAAATGGCATTACACATGAGTTTTCTTATCCTAGAACTCCTCAACAGAATAGAGTTGTAGAAAGGAAAAATAGAACATTGCAAGAAATGGCCAGAACCATGATCAACGAGACTAACATGGCAAAACATTTTTGGGCAGAAGCAATGAATACAACTTGTTATATTCAGAACAAAGTGTTTGTAAGACCTCTTCTAGAGAAGACTCCCTATGAATTGTGGAGGAATATTAAGCCCAACATTTCTTATTTCCATCCTTTTGGATGTGTTTGTTTTATGTTGAACACTAAGGAAAATCTAAACAAGTTTGATTCTAAAGCTCAGAAGTGTTTCATGCTTGGATATTCTGAACGCTCTAAAGGCTACAGAGTATACAATACTGAGACACAAATTGTAGAGGAATCAATTCATGTTAGATTTGATGATAAGCTTGGCAATCAAAAGCCAAAGTAGCTTGAAATTTCTGCAGATAGAGAAGTCCTTCTCACAGACTCTGAAGAATTAGAGGCAGACAAAGCTCAAGCAAAAGCACCAGAAGCAACGTTAGATGCTACTCCCTTGACTGCTCAGATGGATAGCTTGACAATTTCTGAAGAACCAAATGTTAAAGGATCATCTAGAATCAAAGCCTCTTATCCATAGGAAATTATAATTGGATATCTATCATTGAACCTACTTCTGTGGATGAGGCTCTGAACGATAATGATTGGATACTTGCTATGCAAGAAAAGCTTAACCAATTCACCAGAAATGACGTCTGGGATCTGGTTCCAAGACCAAATGGATTCAACATCATTGGAACTAAATGGGTCTTCAGAAACAAGCTGAACGAGCAAGGCGAAGTTATCAGAAACAAGGCTAGGCTGGTTGCTCAAGGATACAGTCAGCAAGAAGCTATAGATTACACAGAGACATATGCTCCTGTGGCAAGGTTAGAATTTACTCGCTTGCTTATTTCCTTTGCTGCACAGAATAACATCACTCTGTATCAGATGGATGTTAAAAATGCTTTCTTAAATGGTTTCATAGAAGAGGAAGTTTATGTTCATCAACCTCCTACTTTTGAAAATGAAAAATTTCCAGAACACGTTTTCAAACTTAAGAAATCACTCTATGGCTTAAAACAAGCTCCCAGAGCTTGGTATGAGAGATTGAGTAATTTTCTTCTAGAAAATAATTTTATTAGAGGAAAAGTTGATACTACTTTCTTCCATAAATCAATTAAGAAAGACATTTTAATTTGTCAGATTTATGTTGATGATATTATTTTTGGAACTACCAATATTACGCTTGGAAAGGAGTTTGCTCAATCTATGCAGGCAGAATTCGAGATGATCATGATGGGAGAACTCAGATTCTTTCTGGGAATTCAAGTGCATCAGACTCCAGAAGGCACCTACATACATCAGACAGAGTATGTAAAGGAGCTTCTGAAGAAATTCAACATGACAGAAAGCAAACTAGCAAATACTCCAATGCATCCTACAAGCACGCTAGGTAAAGCAGAGGTAAGTAAAAAGGTATATCAGAAGCTCTACAGAGGTATGATTGGTTCTCTTCTGTACTTGACTGCTTCTAGACCTGATATCCTCTTTAGTGTCTGTCTATGTGCTAGATTCTAATCAGATCTTAGAGAATCCCACTTAACAGCTGTTAAGAGGATTCTGAGGTATCTGAAAGGTACTACTAACGTGGGTTTGTGTTACAGAAGATCTGATGAATACAGATTAGTTGGATTCTATGATGCTGACTATGCTGGAGACAGAGTAGAGCGTAAGAGTACTTCTGGAAGCTATCAGTTTTTGGGAAGTCATCTGATCTCTTGGTTCAGCAAGAAGCAACTCACAATAGCGCTATCAACAACAGAAGCAGAATACATTGTTGCTGCTGGTTGTAGCACACAGATGCTCTAGATGAAGAGTCAACTAGAAGATTATCAGATACACGAGAGTAACATTTCTATTTTCTGTTATAATACTTCTGCTATTTTCCTTTCTAAGAATCCAATTTTACATTCTAAGGCAAAACACATAGAAATTAAGCATCATTTTATCAGAGACTATGTTCAGAAGGGAATTATTAGTTTGAACTTTGTTGATACAAACCATCAATGGGCTGATATCTTCACAAAACCCCTTGCTGAAGATAGGTTTAAGTTTATTCTGAACAATATTAGTATGGATTTTTGTCTAGAATAAAACTATTATTCAGAAGAAAATATTCTGATGAAAGATGAATAATGTCTATGCTCTGAAGTAATTATTCTGATTATTTCTTTTGGTACATTATCCTTTTGTGAAACTCTGATCTAACAAGTCTACGAAGATCTGAGTGTTGTTTAACGTTTCTTATTCTAAAGAGTTTCAGAGGCACATCTACATCAAACACGTGTCACATGATGTCTGAAAAGGTGGAGCGTACTCAATGAGACGCCGTTTTGAGGTACTGTTTGAATTCTCAATTTCTCGTTTTCCTCCCCACGCTTGCCAATATCATTTAATGTTTTGAAATCATTATTCTTTTGATGTGACTTTTTGATTTAAATTAAATGAATTAAATGCTGAACGTGTGAATGTGTGCCCTAATTTGTTGCCCCTATAAATTCCACAACACAACACCTTCATTAGACGCCTACCTAAAACCCAAACCTAGGCTGGATGTTGGTACTTTATTTGCTAGTTTTGAAAAAGAAATACACATGTGGTTATCTTCTGTCAAGAAGGAATGTCTTTCAAGTATGAATCCTGATGATTCTGAAGCTATCTGGAAGAGATTCAAAAATAGATTCAATTCTGTTGCTTCAAATCTTCAAGAGATTTGTTCTGATGATGCAAAGGTCAGATTTTCTAAAGCTGTCAGACTCACTCTTCTGAGTGTTAGCAAAAATCCAACCTTGCTTCTGGAAAACACACTTGCAAAGGATGTGTGTCTTCTTTCTAAAGAGTTTGTTGCATTTGAGACTGCTGAATTGTCTAGACCTGAAGTAGTCATTCCAAAAATTTCTGCTCCTGGTCCTTCTGAGACTCTTGATTCTGCTCAACCTTCTGACATGATTTTCCAGAACGCTTCTGCATCTTTGGTTGTTCACGACGCCTCTGCTTCTACATCTACTCCCGAGTCATCTGAAGTGAAGAAAGAAGACGAAGATCTGCATGCTCAGCTTGCTGAACTCAAGGCTAGCAACACTGAGATGAAATATTGGATGGTTAAGCAGGAAAAGGCAACTGAAGAAATCAAGACATGGATGGCGAAACAAGACGAATCCACATTTGAGATAACGAATCTTCTGAGGATTTTGACTTCTTGTCATTCTTAGTTTTCTTTGTTGTTTGTGCACTTGTGTTATCTGTCTGTTTGTTTTTGTCTTGGATATTGTTTAATAAATGCATCTGAATGTTATGTTTTCTGAATGAATTTATCTTATGCTTTATTGTTTTTCCTCTATTATCTTTTTTTCTGCCTTCAAGTTTTTCTTAATCAAGATTCTTTTTGATATGACAAAAAGGGGGAGAAAATGGTAATTTTGATAATTCACATAAACAGTTACCAAAGGCAACTCATACATGATAAATTTCATCTAATCATATTTTTGAGTGTTTCAGAGCTAATAATTCTCATCTGATAAAATTCTAAGAATTAACTCTGAACCAAAGTCTGAGAATCTACAAGTTTCCTTTGATGCTGAAAAGAATACAGAAGCTGAAAGGGAAGTATTTAATATTTTCAGAAGTATTCATTTCAGAGGGAGATTAATATTCTCAGGGGGAGTAATATTTCTTTTCTTTTTAAACAAAACTTCCCATAGTTTTTGTCATCATCAAAAAGGGGGAGATTGTTAGAACACAGATTGGTGTTTAATATATCTCATTGTTTTGATGATAACATTAACGAAATTTTGTATAGAGAATTTATATACTCTAATTTTGTTCAAGTGTTTATTTGTTTCAGATATCAAAATTAATATTATTCTGGAAGCAAAAACGCCTCTGAACATCACAGAACGAAAAAGCTCTGAGCGTCAGAAGCAACACATTAGAAGACTCTGATCTGCTACAATGACTCTGAGCAAAGCTGAGAAGAATCTGAGTAAAGAATATACGTAAAGCTTCAGAAGACTCTGAATGTACTTAACGCTACAAGTACAGAAGCTCTGATAAGCAAGTATGCTCTGATAAAGGATTTCATGCTTAAAGAACTTTGCAGCAAACTCTGATAGAGAAACTCTGATTGAGTTAACTCTGATCTGAACAACTAGGAACATCATCAGAAGTTCTGATGCAAGACGTTCCAAAGTTGGTGAAGAAGATGCTATTCAAATAAAGATCCGTTGGCATATTCTTTGTCATTATCCAAACGGCTCTTTCCCCATTCGTGCATGACACAGGATTTCAGACAAAAAGGATTTGTCAGAACATTCCTCTTCTGAGAAAGGAAAAGTCAATAGAATACAAAAAGAACAGAATGCACAGATTGCACAGTCTTTGGGAAATGGATTTCAAAGTACTATAAAAGCAAGTCTAAGCATCACTTCAAAGGTAGACGGAACTATTGAAAAATCTCTTGGCAAACAAATCATTCAAACTTTCTTCAAAAGCTGAATAGTTTATTTTCGTTTTTTAACTTGTGTAAAAATCACTGTTGTGATATAGCTTTTTAGAAGCATATCTTAAATACACTGTTAGTTTATCTTTGTAAAAGATTCCTTAAGAGACCAAGTGTGTTCAGAATTCTTGAGAAGACTAAGGCAGTTGTCTTAGTGGTTTAACACTGTAATCAATTTGGTTTAGTGGATTAAGTCCTTGGTGAGAAATGCAAATCACCTTGGTAGGGTGGACTGGATTAGTTTGAGTTCAAACGAACCAGGATAAGAATACTGTGTTATTTTTCTATCATCCAAATTGTTTTTAAAACCCTTATTAAACCCCCCCCCCCCTTCTAAGTGTTTTTCCCACCTTCACCTCTTTCTTTACTTGGCTTATGTTTCATTTCATCTTTAGCATTTGCATTTGCATAGCATTGTCCTTTACAAGGGATCAAGAGAGGTGTGTCATTCAAGAGAAGAGTCTCACAGGGTTTCAAACTCAAGCAAGAGTGTTTACTCAAATTATCAAGTGCCTATAATCATCATGAAGTGGTCAGAGCTCTTTGAAAGAGTAGATGGATGTATGCTGCTTACCTCCTATCTTGGGGGTCAACTGGGGATCATCAGGGGTTCATAAGCTCATGGTTATGGATAAGAGGTGTTTGAGAAGTTCTTTGAGTGCTCTAGAAGCCACTGTGGAGCTCATCTAAACATTTATTTCACTTGCAAGAGGTCACAATCAAAGGTTGTGCACCTAGGGTTTCATCTGGTCAACTCAAGGTCAATTGTGAACTTGAGGGAGTTTGAGACTTAATTTTAAGTCATTGGAGATATGGGGAGTTATGTTGAGATATCTAGGATGTCATTCCAAGTTTAAATAAAGAAGAATCAAGAGTTCAAGAAGTTACTAAATTAGGGTTTCAGAGGACCTAAGTGTAAAATCCCCTTCTTTAGTGCTCAACTTCAAGGACGATTTACATCATGATAAAAGTTCAATCCCATTTTCTTGTGAACATTAAAATTTTAGGGCATGTTCTTAGCTTTATTTTGAGTAATAGAACACATTCATTGGGTTTGTGGAGCTCAAGTTGTGACGCCATCAAGTTATAGGTCTCAGGTGAACTTATTTTTTGGTCAACAAACGCCAACTCACTTCCAAGGCACTTTTGACCTAGAATCAAGTTTCTCCTCAACTTTAGGTGAACATGAAAGTTTTTCCTCATGATCTTATATTTCCAAAAAGTCCTATAAGTCCTTAATATCATTTGTGGAATTCAAGTTATGGATCTTACAAGGCAAGGGTATTTTGGGAAAGTTTGATTATAGGTCATTTGTTACATAAGCCATTTTCATGCACTTGTGTACTTCAAATGAACTTTCAACCAACATGAAAGTTTCTCCTAGGGACCTCTTTACATCATGAAACTCAAGGATTGTGTGGATTATGGATGGTTGTGAACATTGGGTGAAAATTTCAAGTGAAAAATGAACTTTAAAAGGTGATTTCATTTGAATACATTATAGGTCATTTTCATGTCTTATTCTGATCCAATTCTCTTCATGACACATTAACAAGCAAAATTCAAAATTTGGTTTTGGTCCAAGAGGCAAAAAACACGTGAATTTTGGCATTTCTTCACAAATAAGTTTCACTTTGAAACTTGTTAATTGGATCAATTCAAAGGCCCAATCCATTTCCAATGTGAAATTCAACTCACTAGCTGCAAAACCAAGTGATTTTCATGAGTGTATGCAAGCATTTTCACGTGTGCATGATTTAATTCCATTTTGGGCATTTTTTCAAATTCATCCAAACAAGGCTTCATGGGCCTTCCAATTGATCAGATATCCAACACATATAAGTTCAAAACTCGTTCCAAGAGCTCAGAAGTGAAAATTGGTGCAAGAGAGAGCAAATTCAGTTTTCAAATTCTCAAGAGAAATTCAAAATCGGTTTTCATTTTTCTCTAGAAATCAAGGCAATTTGAAGTGTAATTAAGCTTACTTGAAGAATTTGGAGTGGATCTGGATCATTTGGAGCAAGCTTACACGCCTGAGAAGCACCAACGGAGTGTCTCCGTTCAGTAAGTTTCCAATCAACTTTTCTCTCATTCTAGGCCATGATCTAGGTTCATATTTGTTGTATCTGAAGCCCTACCTTGTGTAGGCCATGTTTGATCCATTATTGCTTGTTTTTGCTTAAGTTTTCAAATGTGCATCTCAAACTTGTTGGCTTCAATTCGCTTGATTTATGAAGGATATGGATGATTGGATCTTGGATTCATGACCTACGTGACTTCAGCTTTAATTTGGTATAGATTTTGTGAAGTTTGGTTGAGATTGGATCATCTGAGTTCCGACCTACTCGCCGGAGAAGAAGGCCGGAGATAGGGCTCTGACGCCTGGTTCATAAACCCTTAGATCTGAGTTGGCATGGGTTGACCTCTTGACCAGCTTATGTGTTTGCTTCTGATTCGCTTGACTTTGCACGCGTGTACCATTGACTCCACCTAGATTAAATGAAACAATGCGTTTCATTTAATCTGAAGCTTGGGTTGGATTGGGCTTTCTTTGCTATTGCCACCCCCATGTCTTTGAGCCCAAATGCGCGCTGAACTGTTTCCTTTGAATTCTGAGATTACTTTTGCACCCCAAGCCATTTTATGTTTTTTTTTCTTTTTATTTTATTTTCTGTTTAGCTTTTAGATTATTAAAAATACTTCCAAATGTCAAAAAATTCAACAAAAAATATTTTCCGACACTTTAAAGTCTTAATTAATTTTTAATAATTTTTAATTTTGATTTTATTTTATTTTTCAATTTAATTTTAATTTTATGATTGGAAGTGTTTTTAATATGGTTTTCATTTGTTCTTGCTTGATTTGTAGAACATTTGCAATCACCTATAAGTAAGGCTTTCTCTAAATTTTAATGATGGATTGAGGTGCCTTTGAGGCTGATTTTGGTCAAAGTTTGACCTATTTTTGTTAGACTTTGGTTTGCATTGTTTTGACCCTCGATAAATATCCTTCAAGGTGGAGCACCTTAGTTGATCAATTCATTTGGTGATGCCTTGATTGGAATTTGGTTTGGTTGTTTTGGCCTCTAGTTTCCAACTTGCTTATGAGCTTTGTGCATTTTATTTGGCATTTATTGAACCATTCTCCTATTTTTGGTGAACCTTACAACTCAAGTCACCCTAATTGAGGTTCATATAAACTAGTTGACCTAGTTCTTTTTGGAGATGACCTTTGTGGATCCCATATGCATTCTATGCCTCTTGAATCACATTCTTGACATGTTTAGGATGTTGGTTTCATTTTTGTAGGTCACACATTTGCTTGGTTTGTGTTACAAGTTACTTTTAATTAGGGCTTTCCATTTGCATTTGAATGTTGAAAGTGTTTTGAACTTTGATTCTTTAGCTTGCCCTACTTCGTAACTTGTCTTGGATTGGTTTCTTCTTTAGTTTTTGAACCTTTTTCTCTTGTTCTCACTTCTGTCCCTTGGACTTTGGAAATCATTCAAGGTGATTTGGTACTCTTTGTTTGTACTTTGAGTTTGCCTTGAATGAGATGCCACTTGGAGAACTTGTTTGTGATTTCTTCTTGCATGATCAATTTGATGCATTTGGTTGAGATTCTTCTTATGTTGCTTGCTGCCCAAGCCTATTCTGCCCTCCTCATCTTGATCATGCTTTCTGCTCTTTCTTATTTGTTTACCTTTTGAGGTTTAGTGATTGATGTTTGAATGGTTGTAGGAGTTGTAGCTTCTTCCATTTCATCTCACTTTTGCTTGGGCTTGTTTAAGTCTTTTTGCTTGCATTTCTCTTTTTTTTTTTTTGCGTTTCTTTGTTTGCTTTTAAGAGGTTGAGATGTTCTTGTGGTGGTTGCTGCCCCACACTTTTTTCCTCCCTCTTTTCTTTGTGTTGCATTTCATGTTTGCATCCCTTTCTTCCTTTTCACTTGTGATTGACTTATCTTGTGTTTACTTGGTTTCCTTTGCCATGATCCCTTAGGATTCCTAGTCCCACGGGAGTAGGAGAGACATTAAGTGTTCAATCCAAGCATGATAATATTAGAATAGTCTTTTCCCTTTCAATCTCAACCATAGGAGCACATTGCATGATAACATTAGGGTTGAGTTAGTTTTCCCTTAGTTGTGTCTTCTCTCTTCTTATCTCAAAACTTCTTCAAAACATGTAATAAAGGATAATAAGTGTTGTACGCTACAAGCCTTAAGCATTTGGGAAATGATGATTGGGGGGCCTCTTCTCAATTGTCTAGAGTGTTTATCGTATGCCCTTTGGGCGATATACGACACATTCGCTCCTAAGTCATAGTCTGTAGTGCAACATGAATTAAAAACACAATTCAATTCACTTCTCCTTCATAAAAGACTCAAAAACAAACATCAAACTTTTTTATCCTTCGGGATTAATTGAAAGCCATTTTCAAAGAGAGTGTTGTTAACTCTTGGTTCTACCGCAAACAGGTAACGCCTAAGTCTCCAATGGTCAAGCAGCAATACGCCTAACTGCTAGAACTAAGGTTTAACCCTACTCAGGTAAAAGACTTGAACCAACCTGTGGTAGGGTTAACCCGAACTGCGTTTGCTCTGATTTCTCATACTAGATGAGGATACATAGGCACAAGAGGAAATGTCTTGACGGTCAACCTTCCCCCTTTCACCTGTAGTTTTCCGAACTACGTTGACTCTGACTTTCCCATTGCACGAGGGAGTATGTAGGCATAGAGCGGCGATGCGCTATCGAGTCTCTTTTCTTTTCTTTTGTCCTTGTGTGCCAACTTTTTGATAGATTAACACCCTTTTTAGATAGACAACAAGCGTGGATCCCGTTGAGTACAACGGACGTGAGGGGTGCTCATACCTTCCCCTTGCGTAACCGACTCCCGAACCCGAGATTTGGTTGCGATGACCTGTCTTTTCCCTCTTTCGTAGGTTTTCTATGATCGTTTCCTTTCCCTCTCTTTGGGATAAATAACGAACGGTGGCAACTCTTCTGTCCTTATCGGCCCCTCGTCGCAGCGATGCGACAGCGTATGGTACGCGTATGGGTCTGGGCAATACGCGTATGGGGGTACTCATATGCGTAAGGGGTGACTCTGATGAGGTTTGGGAGGTAGAGGCCTCTGGTCTTACGCGTAAGGGAGGTCCATACGCATATGATAGCAGGCAGTACGTGTATGGGCCATGCTGATACGCGTATGGACAGTCTGGGATGAATTTTCCCCAGTTTAGGTGATTTTCTGTCTAGCGTTCGCTTGGAATGCGTTTCCGTCGATTCGGTAGGACTAATATGACTAAAATGAACCTAGAAATAAGAGTAATGAATTAAATCGGGAAAAATATGGAATGGTATGAGTGTGCCTTTAAGGGGTGTGTTTGATGATTGTGAGCCATGATTATCGAAGGTGGATAGTCTTGTGCGATGTGGTAACTCCCGAGAGGATTACCATGAGCCCGTGGCTCGTGTGGATCTTTGATGATCGTGAATTATGCTTGAATTATTATATTGCATAATTGTGTTGTCATGCATTTCATGTCATGTGTCTGGTGGAGATGGCTAGGTGGGAATCCATGATGGGTGCCTAGTTTCATTCGGACTTCATGTGGAAGTTGTTGTAGAGATAAGTTGTAGTTTAGAGGAACGTATATGACTTATCCAGATTTCGAAGGGAATCGGGTTCTAGGGTGAACCGTATGTGATTGTGTTGGTACTATATGCATTGTGTCGAGTCAGTGAGTCACATTGCATATTTATATTTGAATATGGGCTATTTATGTTGAGTAATTGATGTGGCACGGGTATGTGCGTGGTATGTGTATGATTATATGTGTGGTGTGTAACTACTCCTTAGAATATGTATTTTACTGCTTATTTATTGAATGTAGTTCTCACCCCTTTTATGTTGTTGTGTCTGTGCTCCTTGGGGAGTGCAGATGACCAGGTACCTGAGTAGTGCTTGGAGTGTGTTGCTATTCGATCGAGTCTTATGAGTCGCTGTAATACGTAACATGGGATAACAGGATTACATTTAATTGACTTATTTTCTTGATTTATTGTTATGTATCTTTTAATTGTTGGATTAATAACGTATAACCACTAGTTGTGGAGATTATATTGGAACATTGATTTTATTCCGCTATTTAATTCAAGCTAGATAACATTGGTTTATTTATGAAAAATGAAGTGACTTAGTGTGACATCCTACTGATTTTGGAACTCTGATGTATTTTCTATAATATTCCTACAATTACGCGTACGGGGTAAAGTGGGGTGTTACAATTGGTATCAGAGCAAGTCGGTCGGTTCGACCAGTGTTGTAGTAGAGTCTGACTATATGTTGTTTATAGTCATGTGTTTTTCTAACCCGTGTTTCCGTGGATGTTGAGCAATATGGTTGGTAGGAATGATGCTGCGATGGCTGCTGCGTTATAAGTTATTGCGCAGGAAGTGGAGAACATTGGTCAGAATATCAATCGGAATGCTGGGAACAGAGAGTTCCGTAATTTGGAGAAGTTCCAGAATAACAAGCCACCTAAGTTCGAAGGCGGACATGATCTAGATGCAGCACATAAATGGCTGAAGGATATTGAGAAGATATTCAAAGTCATGGGATGCTCAGAGGATCAGAAGGTACAGTTCATTACCCATATGCTGGAAGGTGAGGCTAAGGACTGGTGGGACAAGACCCGCTAGAGATTGGAAGCTGGTGAGGGTCCCATTAATTAGACAGTGTTCAGGACAGAGTTTCTGGAATGGTATTTTCCGGAAGATGTTCCTGAAAAGAAAGAGATTGAATTTATTGAGTTGTAGCAGGGGAACATGATGGGTGGCAAAGTATGCAGTTAAGTTCGAAGAGCTGGTAAATTATTGTCCCCATTATAATACTGATGCAACTATGAGTTCAAAGTGCATTAAGTTTGAGAACGAGCTGTGTCCCGAGATCAAACTGGGTGTCGGTTATCAGAAGATAAGGTACTTTCCTGAGCTGATGAACAGGTGTAGAATCTATGATGAAGACAACAGAGCTAGAATCGCTCACTATAAGAATCTAAGTGACAAAAGAGGCAAGTGGATACATGAGCATACACCTTACTATGCTCCGACTGATAAACGAAAGCAGAAAAATGTTGCTGGGAAGAAACCAAGTGGAGGAGGGAACCCTTCCAATCCTCTAAAGTGTTTTAGATATGGTGGCGCGAAGCACTGTGCAAATGAATGTTAGAATGAAGTGAAGAAATTTTTTAAGTGTGGAAAGCCAGGTCATATGGTCGCGGATTGTAGATCCAAGATACCAACCAGTTACAACTGTGGCGAGCAGGGTCATATCAACACCCACTATCAAAAACCGAAGAAGTCTCAGACTTTGTATTGGTGGGAGCTCAGCCTACCAGTGAGGATCGTTTGGTCAGAGGTACGTGTTACATTCATAACACTCCTTTGATTGCTATTATTGATCTGGGTGCAACTCACTCGTTTATTTCTGTGGATTGTGTGAGGAGATTGGGGCTTGTGCCGTCTAATTTGAGTAGAGGGATGGTGATTGATACTCCATCTTTTGGATCAATCACTACATCTTTAGTGTGTTTAAATTTCCCTGTGTCGATCTTTGGTAAAGATTTTGGAGTGGACTTGATTTATCTACCGCTCAGCGAGTTAGATGTTATTTTAGGGATGCATTGACTTGAGAGCAACTATGTTTATGTTAGTTTTTATAGGAAGAGGTTGTTACTTCTGACTCCTGAAGAAGAAGAAATGGAGAGTCTTATATCTACTAAGGAGTTGAGAATCTTGGTGGAAGATGAAGCTAAGGTATTTGCGGTGTTTGCTTCGTATCTATGGAAGGTAAGTCGTCGATCGAGGAATTACTTGTTGTGAGGGAATTTCCTGAAGTGTTCCCAAAGGATGTTGCAGAGCTACCTCTAGAGAGGGAAATAGAGTTTACGATTGATCTTGTCCCTGGTACCAGACCTATATCTATGGCACCATACAGAATGTTAGCGTCAAAATTGGCAGAGTTGAAATCTCAGTTGGGAGAATTGTTGGATAAAAAGTTTATTAGACCCAGTGTGTCGCCATGGGGGGCGCCAGTTTTGTTAGTAAAGAATAAAGACGGCAGTATGCGCTTGTGCGTCGATTATCGCCAGTTGAATAAAGTCACCATCAAGAATAAGTATCCACTTCCAAGAATCGACGATCTAATGGGTCAACTTGTGGGAGCTCGTGTGTTCAGCAAAATTGATTTGAGGTCAAGCTATCATCAGATCCGTGTGAAAGAAGATGATATCCAGAAAATAACTTTCAGAACTCGGTATGGGCATTATGAATATGCAATGATGCCGTTTGGCGTGTCCAATGCACCGGGGATGTTCATGGAGTACATGAATCGTATCTTCCATGCTTATTTGGACCAATTTGTAGTAGTTTTGATTGGTGACATTATGATTTACTCCAAGTCAAAAGCCGATCATGTGAAGAATTTAAGAGTTGCGTTGCAAGTGCTGAAGGATAATAAGTTGTTTGCAAAACTTTCGAAGTGTGAGTTTTGGTTGAACAAAGTGAATTTTCTTGGACATGTTATTTCCAAAGCAGGCGTAGCAGTGGATCCATCGAAAGTGAGTTTTGTGCTTCAGTGGGAGGCTCCGAAGTCAGTGACAGAGATTAGAAGTTTCTTTGGCTTGGCAGGGTATTACCGTAATTTCATCGAAGGGTTTTCTAATTTGGCTCTTCCGTTGACCCAGTTGACTAAAAAAGGCTAGGCATTCGTGTGAGATGCATTGTATGAAGAAAGTTTCCAAGAATTGAAGAAAAGGTTGACTACCGCACCAGTGTTAACCTTACCAAATCTGAATGATCCTTTTGTGGTATATTGCGATGCGTCTAAAATGGGATTAGGTGGTGTTTTGATGAAAGATGGCAAGGTTGTGGCTTATGCTTCACGACAATTGAGGATTCATGAAAGGAATTATCCTACTCATGATCTTGAGTTAGCTGCAATAGTTTTTGCATTAAAGGTTTGAAGGCATTATTTGTAAGGATCGAGATTCGAAGTGTTCAGTGACCATAAGAGTTTGAAATATCTGTTTGACTAGAAGGAATTAAATATGAGGCAACGAAGATGGCTGGAATTTCTGAAAGACTATGACTTTAGCTTGAGTTACCATCCTAGTAAAGCTAACGTCTTGGCAGATGCTTTGAGTCGGAAGACAATACACATGTCGACTTTGATGATTAAGGAAATGGATTTGATTGAGCAGTTTAGAGACTTGAGCATGGTTTGTGAGTTAACTTCGGAAAGTGTAATGTTGGGGATGCTGAAAGTGAATAATGAGTTTCTTCGTAAAATAAGAGAAGGTCATAAATTGGATTTGAAATTGGTAGACTTGATGACCGTAGGAGGGACGGATAAAGAAGAGGATTTTAAAGTAGATGATCCTGGTGTGTTGAAATTTAGAGATAGAATTTGTGTGCCAGATAGTCTTGATTTGAAAAACGAAATTTTGCAAGAAAGCCACAGGAGTAGCTTGAGCATTTATCCAGGAGCTATAGAAATGTATCAAGACTTGAAGAAATTATTTTGGTGGTCGGGTATGAAGAAAGACATAGCTCAATTTGTGTATGCTTGTTTGACTTGCCAGAAGTCAAAGGTGGAACACCAGAAACCATCCAGTTTGATGCAACCGATGGAAATACCCGAGTGGAAATGGGATAGTATTGAAATGGACTTTGTGACTGGTTTGCCGCATACATCGAGAGGTTTTGACGCAATTTGGGTAATTGTGGATAGACTGACGAAGTCGGCACATTTTATAGCGATTAACATCAGTTTTCCTTTGACAAAGCTAGCAAAAATTTATATCAGAGTGATAGTGAAGTTACACGGGGTTCCATCGAGCATTGTATCTGACAGAGACCCGAGGTTTACTTTTGGATTTTGGAAAAGCTTGCAAGAAGCTTTGGGTTCCTGTTTGAAATTGAGTTCTGCTTATCACCCATAGACCGATGGTCAATTTGAGGGACTATTCAGTCATTGGAAGATTTATTGAGAGCTTGTATACTCGAGCGGGGAGGCGCTTGGGATACTCATTTACCATTGATTGAATTTAGTTACAACAACAGTTATCATTATAGTATTAGAATAACACCTTTTGAAGCATTGTATGGTAGAAGGTGTAGGACACCTCTATATTGGTATGAGTCGGGCGAGAGTACCACGGAGATAATCCAGATGATTAGGGAGAAAATGAAGACGATCCAGAGTAGGAAGAAAAGCTACCATGATAATAGGAGGAAAGACTTGAAATTCAGCGAGGGTGACCATGTATTTCTTAGAATCAACCCGGTGACCGGTGTTGGTCTTGCACTGAAATCAAAGAAATTGGATCCTAAGTTTATTGGACTGTATCAGATTCTGCAGAGGGTTGGAGCGGTTGCCTATAGAGTGGCGTTGCCACCCGAACTTTAAAATTTGTATGACGTGTTTCATGTATCGCAACTTTGGAAGTATGTTGCTAATCCATCTCATGTGCTTCAGAGAGATGAAGTGCAAGTTCGAGACAACCTTATGGTGGAGGCGATGCCGTTGAGAATCGAGGACCGCAAGATGAAACAACTGAGAGGGAAAGATATCTCGTTGGTGAGAGTAGCTTAGGGAGGAACTGCTGGGGGAAGTGTGACCTGGGAATTGGAGAGCAAAATGCGAGAGTCGTATCTGGAATTGTTCTCATCAGGTACATTTTCGAGGACGAAAATATTTTAAGCGGGGTAGAGTTGTAACACCCCATTTGAGTTATGTAGTCTTTTTATAATTTGTTGTGTGCATTTTGGTTGTGATGTCTTTGATTAGAGGTATGAGGTTAAGAGCGAGAGTGAGAGCCGACCTTAGTTGGGGGTGAGGTGGACCTATAATGATGATAAAATTAACCATTCAATGAGGATGCTATAGTTATGGGCCTTATTTAATTATTATTAATTATAACATCAATTAGATAGTGGTTACTATTATGATTATTGTTGTACCCCAAAATTTGACCAACCTCTTTTCTTAATCTTTGGCTTATGTTTCATTGCATCTTAGCATCTTGCATTTGCATAGCATAGTTCTTACAGGGGATCAAGTGTTTGTTTGTGTACCATCTACGAGGAAAGTCTTTATTGGTTTCAAGCTCAAGCAAAGGCATTGGTACAAACCATCAGAAGATTGTCAAGGGGTCCATAAGGTCTTATCATTAGTGTGAACATGAGGTAGAAGTTTGTTGAATACCTCAGAGGTCATGGAGGAGTGTAAATGGTCACTTAGTTCATCTAAACAATGCTCAGGCAAAAAGGGTGAAATTAGGGTTTCATTTTTAATCAGGCTAAAATTTTTTGAGAGAATACTTGTTTCCATGGTCTTCCATATGTCCTAAGGTGTTTGGGGATGGGAGATTGACCATCAATTTTAATCAGAGGAGCTTCAATTGATCAGTCAATTGAAAATTAGGGGGTTTGAAAAAAAGTCAACTATGCAGTGGAAAAGTCAACTCCTGACTTTTTGAAGTCAAGATCATGATCCTTAATTTCAATATGACCAATGGGTGGAATTTGATCAAGAAAAGTCAAGGAAATCATGAAAAATCAAGAGTTGTTAAAAGTTGCTATTTTGGGATTTAGGGTTTTAGAAACTTTCTATTTTTGGAAAGTTTTTATGGTTGGAACAATCATCTTCCAAGCCATTTTTATTCATGATCAAGGTTTCAAATGAACCTTTTTCCAACATCAAAGTTGTTACTTGTATTTCAAGCTTTCATTTGAGTACCAATTCTTAATCATATGATATTTGGAGCTCAAGTTATGATCAATCAAAGTTGGGGATTTCAATGATTTCAAAACTGTCAAGTTTGGACAGATTTTTTTTCCACCACTTTGCAAGCCAAATTCCATCAAGCTCTTGATGTCAAATGAAATTTTGTCCCAAATGAAAGTTGTAGAGCATATTACAAGCTTTTCAAAGAGTACAAGAAGTCCTTAATTGGATTTGAGAAGCTCAAGTTATGGATGGGCAAAGTTGAGAAAAAATAAGACAAAATCCATAACTTAGAATTTTTGTAAGTTATTTGTGGATAGATTTTGTGGCATGATTTTCAACCTCAAATTTTATGGTCTTCCATGCCCTCTTTACTAAGAACTCAATTCTAGGGCAAATGGATCTTTGAGCACCAAGATATCATTGATCAAAGTTGGAGGTTTAAGCATATTTTCAAAGCATGTATTTTGGTTCATCTTGGCATGTATTGCAAGTATTCATGCAGAATCCTTGCATTGCCCAAGTCATGCGCATGAGCTGCCTATTTTTCCCACCAAACTTTTCCAAAATGAGACCAACCAAGCTTGTACCATTTTTTGACATTTTGAATTTTTCTTGCTCAAAGAGGAAGAGATCAGCCACCCTCCTTCTGCCCACTCTGCATTTTCAACTGCTTGTTCCCTCCACTCCAGAAAACAACAAAAGTGAAAGCATGCATATGTCCTTGACCCATCATCCACCATTTGATTCAAAAAAACCATGGAGTTGTGGCATCTGATCCATCCATCTTTCACCACAGTAAAACCCTCATTTTCATGTTTTTCCATCATATATAAGCTGAAGAGCAGCAGAGAAGAAACCCTAGCCATCATTTGAGAGAGAAATCAGATTTGACATTTTTGCTCTCCTCTGAAAATTCCCTTGAATCTCACTCATTTCCTCACTATTCTTCAAACCCATCATCACAAATTTATTACTTCAACATTACTTGGAAGCTGCTTGCAAAAGGAGGAGTTATTAGTTCTTCTCTCAAGCTGTTCTGAAAAATCAGCTAGTTGTTTGTAAAGGGAAGGAACTTCAAAACTTTGCTTTTGCTTCTAGTTTATTTTGGAGTCTTCAAGAGGTAAGTTATTTCTAAACCTTCTGTTTAATATGCATAGATATCACTAAAGCATGATTAAGTGTGTTTGTGTTCTTGGTGTTTGGTTGACTTTCATTTAAAATGATTAATGTATATTGTGATGACCAGTCTGTGGTTTTGGAGTGTACAATCTTGTGGTGTTGATTTTTGCAAACTGTTATCATGAGGAATATGCACTGAGGTGTTGGGTTGATAGTTGACATTTTCATGCCGGTTTTGTCTTTGTTACTGTTTGAATCATGTTTGGTGTTTTTAGTGTTTATGCTTGCTGTCATGAATAACAATTTTCTTTTGAAGCAGTGTATTTGAATTGATGTTAACATTTCCATACTGCTTTTGTTTTAACTCTATGCTGAAAGTTGGTCCTTTGTTTGTTTGCTAAGATTGCAACTATTACATGAAGTAGATGATAAACTAGTTTGTTGGATGAATTGAATTTTTGCCATGTTTGAATTCATTTGTAACTGTTAGAGACTATTTTGAGCTTGATTTTATCAATTCATGTTGACCTGCATTAGAGCATGGATTCTTTACTTTAGTGTGCATTTGTTTGTTTTGGCATGTCAATTTGTGTTGTTGCATCTGTTTCAAAACATTTTCTTTGCTTGATTGATAAACTACAATTTCATGTGTGTGTGTGGAGTTGGACTCTTGGCTGCTGTCATAGAGTTATGTGTGCTGGATGACATGAGCTTGTTGTACCTCATTTATAGATTTTCATTCATATGGAGAGGTTGGTGGTAAGATGTGTAGCATTGTTTTGCTTCTGTTAAGTATTGGCAATAGCATGGAAACACCAAGCTGTTTTATTTGCGTGTATGATTGTCCAATTCTGTTTTGTTTGAGAAGTTTGAAAACTGTCATTGAAGTTATTATTTGAGTTGAACATTGTCATGATGGTATGAATGATTTGATTTGGTGTGAACTTACTACTGTGAGTTGATATTGCATTATGCTGGAGTGTGTGTTTACATATGAAGAGTTTGGATGATAGTTTTGTTTTGGTTAAGGTGGTTTGGTTTATAAGTTTTGAGGTTTTGTGAAGTTGTGAAAACCAGTTATAATAGTTTTGATGCATTGTCATGTTAGTTCACATCAAGCTGCTGCTAGAATTTGGTTTCTCATGAAGAAGTTGTTTTATTGTTGTCATTAAGTTTTAACTTAGACCAATTTAACTTTGCCTTGTTTTTACAACCATGGTTAATTGAACTCTTCACATGTGTGTTTTTGAAACCCTTGATGTATGATTTTGAAGCATAGTGTTAGGTCTTGTCCAGTTTTACATGAATTCCATTTGTGATAAGCATGTTCATATTTGTTGCTTGCCAACTGTTTTGAACATATATTTGCCTTGGACTTGCTTTTGTTTTGATGTGCTTATGTCTTGTGAATGTTGAGTCAATTGCTGTCATGAACATGATTGGTATGCTTTGTTTAAAATGTGCTTAATGCAAGTAGAGTTCATGTATGAATCTGCCATTATTTGTTATGTTTAACACTCTTTTAATCATCATAAAATATGGTGCTGCTGTGTGTTTGTGCTTTTGAAACTCCCTTAAACATCATCCTAGGTCATGTATGCCCATAGAAAAAGATTTGCTTGTAACTGTTATGAAGTGAGGTTGATTTGATTTTTGATCTTTTCCATTTGTGAGTGTTGCTGGTTCTATTTAGGCTAGTTTTGATGCTTAGATAGATCAATCCGCATTTGACAACCGTGATGGATTTTGCTTAACACTGGTGGTATGACATGTTGGTAGAAGCAGTTTCTGTAGGGTCCGTTCAAGCCATTTTGGTGTTGACTTAAAACTGTTTTGAACATGTCTATGTCTTGTATGTGCCAACTATTTTTGAACATGTCTATGTCTCATGTTTGATTATGTCTGATGAATGATGAATGGAGTCCTGCTATGAACTGGTTGTTTGATTGTTATCACAAGTCACTTTGCATTGGCCACAAATGTTGATATGGTTTGTAATGTTTGATTCTGCTGCAAACAGCTTTGAGGGTGTTATGACAACCTCCTAGACTTTAAATCCTTTGTGCTGACAGTTTGTATCAAGTCCCTATATGTTTGATTCATGTTCTATTTAACTCATGATATATTGGATTTGTATTATTTGAGCTTGTGTTGGTTGCTACCATTATGTTTTGGCTATTTTCAACTCATGAACAACTTTGCAACTCATATACCTCATTCAGTTCTGTCATCTTTTTGAATCATCTGTCAGTTGGGATTTGATCTATAATATATTTGGAATATGTGCAGACCCTCATTTGTTCTTAAAACCATCTGTATTAATCCATGAATCTCAAAATGCATCTCAAAGCACATTCTTGTATAAGCCATCGATTTTTCTATTGTGTGCATAATTTGGAAATTTGAGCAATGCCATTGTGTTCCTTGTGAAAAGTTAGTCAAGTTAGACTAAAAATTTTCTCAATTTGGTTAAGATTTGAGTAAGTTGCAATCAAAACGCATTTGGTTATTTTCATATGTTTTGCCTTTGTTCTTGCCCAGCCCAGAATTTGCTTTGGCTTATATTTAATTGGGGTGGTTTGATACACGAATGTATCGCCACCCCAGTGGTTGTCACTATGCCCTTAAGTCACCTTGCATTGCCTATGACCTGAGTTTGAGCCCGGTCGGGGCGTTTTTGCTTTTATTCTTTTTTTTTCCCTTCACGTTATCTTTTCTTTCTCTTTTTCCATTTTTATCTGCACGCGTGAAAGTGGCCTGTTGGTTATGTGTTGTGTTTCCAATCCCAAGGTCAGGGGTTCAATTCTTGGTGGGAGCATTTCTTTTTTAGCACTTATTTCTTTTTCTTATTTTCATTTTCTTATTTTATTTTATTTCTTTTCCTATTTTATTTATTTATTTTTTTAAAATATTTTAAAAACCAAAAAATCTTATTTCTTTTTTAAAGGTGTTTTTTTTAATTTTTTTTATTTTCCATCCTTTTTTATTTCATTTCATGTTATTTTTCATTTTTATTTTCATTTCAATTTTGAATTTACAAATTAATTTTCTTCCTTTCATTTCATCTGTGATTGAGTTATTTAGTGTTTATTTGGTTTTGTGCCATGATCCCCCTAGGATTCCTAGTCCCTCCGTTTAGGATGAGAGTAGGAGAGACATTAGGTGTTCAATCCTTTGCATGAAAACATTAGGATAGTGTCACTACTGCGAAAAACGAGGCCAACAAGACAGAAGAGTCGCCACCTTTCGTTATTTATCCCACAGAACGGGAAAGGAAACGATCGAAAAAAACCTGACGAAAAGGTATAAGACAAGGTCATCGCAACCATTGTCTGAGTTCGGGAGTCGGTTACGCAAGGGGAAGGTATTAGCACCCCTCACGTCCATCGTACTCGATAGGATCCACGCTTATTGTGTTTATCTGACGGGTTTGTTGCATGTATCTACACTAAAGGTCTGGTCTGAAAAGAAAGGAAAATGACTCGGCAAAGCGTCGCGCTCTATGCCTACGTATTCCCGTCTGAAACGAGAAATCAGAGTCAACGTAGTTCACCTAACTATGGGGGAAGGATGCTCGCCAAGATATCGCATCTTGTGCCTACGTACTTTCGCACAGCGTGAAAGATCAGAGCAAACGTAGTTCGGGACACGAGAGACACAGGTTTGTCTTTTTTATCCGAGTAGGGTTAACAGACGGTTCCAGCAGTTTGTGTATGTAGCTCGACCATTGGAGACTTAGGCGTTTACCGTTTGCGGTAGAACCGGGAGTTAACAGAACTCTCCTTCTGAAAAAGGTTTCCCAAGGGATTAAAGGTCCAAGAGGACAAAAAGAGTTTGACCTTTGTTTTTCTGTTTTTTAGAGAAGTATCTTTTATGGATGTTTGCAACTGATATCGCACTAGAGACTATGACCTGAGAGTGAATGTGTCGTATGTCACCCAAATGGTGCCATACTAAACATCCAGACTGTTGAAAAGAAACTCTCCAACAATCCTTTCTTAGATAGCTTAAGGCTCGTAGTGTACGACGTCAATTAACCTTTATTACTGTATTTTGATTTTGTTTGTAGATGAGAAGAGAAAAAACGCACTAAAGGGGAACTGGTCCAATCCTAAAGTTGTCATGCAAAATGGACCTACAGTTGAGGTTAGGAGGGAATCCACCTAATGTTATCATGCATGGTTAGAACCCTAATGTCTGTCATAACTTCTCAGGAATCAGAAAAGTCAGAGTTCCTAGGGGAACATGGCAAAGGAAGACAAACAGTAAACAAATCAAACTGAAAAGAAAGATTACTGTAAACAAATGCTGTAAGTAAAATGCATGCTATGCATCACAGAAGCAGAAGGAGACAAGCTCAACTTCTAAACAAACAAGGCACAAGGGCCACACACCACACAGGAAAGGGAGCTGAGCTCTACCAAATACCAGCAAGCAAAGCCACACAGTAAAAATACAAGCAGAGGGGGAAACTCAACCTCTAATGCAATACAAGCAAGGGGAGAGGCTCAACCCTTAAGATGCTCTTAGGCCTATGACCATCTACATGAAGCCTAAAATCTAATGCAACACTCCAAACAAGTCACATCAATACAGTTGAACAAGAAGAAAGCAGACAAACAGGGAAAACAAGCCAGCAATCTCCATAGCAGAGCAATCTTCTGACAGCAATCCAATCCAAAGTCTGTAACTGCTTTTCAGGTTCACACCATCTTCAAGAGAAGAAAAGGGATACTCCATCTTCAAACTCTACCAAACCACTCCACCAAGAAGGAAGAGAATCACCAAGATGAATATTTGATGATGGGAAGCAGGAAGGAAACCAAAGGAATCCCACCTGACACTCAACCAATCATCAGAGAAAGTCATCCTCAAAAGTTCTACTCAATGTAAACATGTCACACATCCCTCCTGTAACACCCTTATTCTACCCCACAAATATTAGGAAAAAATAACACGGATTTCAGAGTAAAATATAAACTTTCATTAAAAAGCCACAAAGGGCGTATATTTCTCAAAGTCAACAAAATTTGGTCAATACTCCGTAACACACGGGTTTTCTCAAATTACATCAAAACATCATATACAGCGGAACTCAAAACATAACTCAATGTTTTCCTCATAAGGGAACATCAGTAAAATAACCCAATGATATACAATCAACTCAAAGAACCCAACCCGATGTTACATATCAGAGCAAGAACCTCTATATTAACCATAAGGCTAACGACTCTAAAACTTCACAATACTCCTCGACGGCGTCCACGACTAAACTTGCTCATCTGCGCGTTACCCATGTGGAGGTAACATTCAAACAGGCAGGGTGAGTAAAACAATTCATAATAATCAATGTATAAAAATTAATGCATAAATGACATATTACTCATAGTTATATTCAACACATTGATATCCTTCAATTATGCCTCAAAGGCCACAACATCATAATTTATACACAAAGGCTCATAAATGCAAATGCAACATAGACTCAATGCATGCGGTACCAATCATCACAACGCGATGGAAACTGGGCCATCAACCCTCCATAGATCCCCATCGATAGGATCAAAGCACATCAAAATACTTCACATCCACACAGTGGGATTAAAGTCAAAGTAATCGAGGTCCTGAACCGAAGTCCGGATGCACATGAATGCATGATGCACACTTCACAATAATCCTCATAATAACAGCATATGGTGCATCATCATTCACCATATTCATCATCATTACACGTCATATCTCATCTTCATATTCATCATCATAAATCATGTTATCATATCTCATCACAGTAATCATCATTATACAACATATCATCATATTTCATCACATTAATCATCATACATCATATCATCATAATTCATCATATTATTCATCATACAACATATCATCATAGTCCATCATATTAATTAATCTCACACATCATGTCATCATATAATCACGTATAAATCACATATTAGCTCATAGCCATATTATCCCATATTAATTCATAATACTACCCCCATATCATCTCATATTAATTTATCAAATTATACTCACGGTAATCCTCACACTATCGCCTATCAATCACATAAACTTCACAGTTCTACTCATGTTAATTCGTCATATCATCACATAGTATTTACATATTAATCCCTAATATCATCTCACATTGCCTCATATTAATTCATCATAATTACACTCGCGGTAATTCTCATACTAGCACTTATTACCCACGCAACCTCACTGTCATACTCATATTAATTCATCATATTATACTCACGGTAATTCTCATATTATCGCCTATTAATCACATAAAATTCATAGTCCTGCTCATGTTAATTCATCATATTATCACAGTTACCCTCATGGTAATTCATCAGGAAAATCACAGCATCAAAACATCACTGAACCAAAACATGATTCATTAATAGGACATATACACAATTGACTTATCAAACATAATTAGATATAAAAATATTGTGAAACCAATTCCCTTATCTATACTATGTTATAGCCCTGTTCATTAGCTTTCCAACACTTCGAACGGGGGTCAAAACGGACTTACAAATCAAAAGTTACGTCCAAAACGATTTCGACCGAAAACATGAACAGTCGTGACGGGCAGCAAAACGCTATTACGCTCCGGAACCTAAATCAACTCAAAAATCCAAACGATTTACTTCCTCAATGCCCCCAGAACATCCCTAAATCATCTCTAAGGTCATACGACGATAACGGCACAACATTTATAGTTTATTAGGCCAATCTGGGAACATTTGCACTGCCTAAAACACGATTCCTTGCAATTGCTCTGAGTACATCAGAGTTACTTCACATTTGAATATTTCTATTCCTACAGGGTCAAACATATCACAATCCACGGTTTTGGCCACGAAGGCCTAAGATTTCCTTTCTCATGTTACACATCAAACAGTCCGATAAGGTTTCCTAAATTCATGTCAATATTCAGGGATACATACCATCAATCATAACCTCAAAGTCTATTCATCAATTTCCCTAATTCTCCTAAATCAACCCAACACATCTTAAATCATAAACCCCACCATAAATACACCGAAAGGCATACATAGAAAATCATGAAATGCGATACTCTCCATACCTTAGCCGATTCAAAGCTTTCATGATTAACTCCGACAATCTTCCGAAGCTTTTGGCTCCACTGATCCCTCCTCAGAGCTCTGGCCTCCATTCTTTTCACGGTTAACAAAATGAATCTTCAACCTTCAGAATTCTATTTTGTCAAACTTAGACTTGTGCCACACAATTGAGCTTTTCCCATAACACCCTTACTAACTCTTCATAATGCCCAATTTACCCTTATTTCACTTATATTCATTTTAATCAATAATAATACTAATATTCTCATATAGTATACTATTAATTAAATAAATAGTCCAAAAATGCACATTTTCTCAATAATCCACAAACCACCGAAAACCACCTAAAATATGAATATTCTCAATTAAATAATTAATTAAAATATTCCGCTTAAATTTGGGGTGTTACACCTCCAAAGGAGAGATGAGACTTTCACACGAGGACTTTGAATCATAGGATAGGATGGGAGGTGAATGAAACCAACCATGTTTATTTGAAGGAAAAACTATTTCTAAAGTTCTCTCCTAAAAACCCTAATCTTATAAGCTACAAAAAGCTAACAAAAAGGAAAGAAAAGCTCCCAAACGAAGCTCCACCAGCCACTCCAAAAAAGCTTCATCATGTCCAGGACACCATCCAAGAGGAACCAGAAGCCCAACATGCAAGAAAAGCCCACTTTGAGTCCATTCCAAAACCATCACCAAAGTTGAAGCACCAAGTGAACAATCAACTTGCATATTCTAACTAAAATAGCAAAACACATCCTAAAAATCTAATTATTTCTATGGGAACATGCATTTGTTAATGGTCTATAGTTCAAAAATCAGAACCTAATTCAACTTCTAAGTCTTCTAATAAAATCCTAAGTTGAAAGGTATCAAGGGGAACCATTAATGGGGAAAGGCTCTAAACCTATCTCTAAATCAGAAGCTAAAATTTTCTAAAAAATGTGAGAAAAATCCTATGGGAGCATACATATCTAACCTAGCAGCTATCAAAAAATCAAAACAAAATTCAATACCAATTGGGAGAACAAAAATCAACAAACAGACAACTCAATTATAAAAAATTAATGAAATAACCAAAACAAGAAAAATATGAATTAAATTGAAAATAGATCAAAAACTAAATCTAATGCTACATAAAAATCACAAATAAAGTAAGGATCATGGGGATATTTTTTTTTTTGACAATTATTGAAATTAAAAATGATTTTAGAAGATAAAAGGAATTAAAGAAAATAGAAAAAAGAATTAAACTAATTAAAATTCAGGAAATAATGAGAGCCATTGGATTGCAAGATTAAGTAATCAGATCCTAGGCTAACGCGCGCATCCACGCAGGCATCCCAGTCACACGCTGATTGGGATTAATGAAACGATGTGTTTCATTACGTTGGAGGCAAACTCAAGTTTAAATCTGAGCCACACGATCAGATGACAAAGTCCAAGTTCCAGCCATATCCAACGCTCCACTCTTCATCTTCTTCCTTGAGCTCAGGCGAACTGTGATTCTCAAACGGTGGCCCGGACGGTGGAGCCACCGTCTTCTCCGGTGAAGGCCAAGTTGCAGGTGTCCAGAAATTACAAACTCTATACCTATCTTGCTCAGAATTTCACGCTGATCACGAATAACTTATCCAAATTAACTGAAACCTTCTAGGTTTCCAAAACCGAATCAAGATCTAAATTATGTCATGTCATTCATCCTCACCAATTGTCCAATTAATGGTATAGAAATGATCCTCATGCTTCACTGATTAACCTAAGCTATTCATTGTGTATTAATTCATCCAGATCAGAGAGTTTCGAATCAAAACAGAAATGGTACCACATGATCAATCATCACCAATTGCTACCAATTTGATCCTAAAACGTGATACATTTCACATAGATCCTAGCCACAAGTTCATTTCTAACTACATCATGCTAAATTAAGAGTAAATCTGAGATTTACCAACCTGACTTGTAGCTTTGAATTGAGGTATGTAGAACACGATTCTGGCCTCAAAACAATGCAGATTGCTTCAATGCTTGATGAGGAACACTTTGCTAACTTCAATTTGCTTGGATCTGGCCTAGAAATTAAAACACGATTTTCAAATTTCTCCTTCAAGTTCCAACTCCAATCCTTGGCTCTGGTGCGAAATGCTCTCCAAAGAGGTTCCAATTCATCCACAGAACTTAAATATAACGTGTTTGTGGGCTTTTTTGATCCAATGGAGGCCCAAAACAGAAAAACCAATTTTCAATTTTCCTCAAAACATTCAACATGCCATGTGCGAATTCTGGCTCAAAAGCTTGCTTGGGAAGCTTTGGTTAGCTTACATAACACATTTGGAATGAATTCAGACCACAAGGAGCTTCCAAATTTCCTTGGTGAATGATTTCTTGTGATGTTGCTTAATAGTGAAGAAACATGTCAAAACACCATGAATTAAAGGTCAATTGAAAAATCTAATAATGCCAATGTTTCTAAAATGCAATTTCTAATCAAATTGAGTGGTCATTTGGCATATTTTGTGCACATAACAAATTATTTGAATTTCCCACCAAATAAGGCCTTTAATTTCTCTTTCTTTCAAACCAATTCAAATCAATTCTCACTATGAACCAAACCAATTCATAATGAGCTCTTGGTTGACCTAAAAACCATATTTTGAGCAAGTTCCATGTTGAACAAAATTGCATTTGAGATGTGCAAGTTGGAGATTTTGACCTATAATTGAGAATGACCTATAATCCCTCTTTCCCAAAATACCCCTAACTTGTAAACCTCATAACTTGAGTTCTACAAATCAGATGGAAGACTTCGAATACAATTTGGAAAGCTAAGATCAAAAGGAACAACTTTCATGTTGGCCAAAAGTTTAGGAGAAACACCTTCCTAGGTCAAAAGTAGCTTGGAAGTCAGATGATTTTCACAGACAAATTTCAGATGCATCTGAGGACCTATAACTTGTCTGGTCCATAACTTGAGTTTTATAAATCCAATGGAGGAGTTCCAGTACTCAAATTAAATCTAAGATCATGATCTACAAGTTTTATGTTGGCAAAAAATGGAGATGAAACTTGCATATTGAGATAAGTGGTCTTGAAGTTAGGCACTAAATAGAGGATTTTACCCTGAGAACCCTAATTTAGCAACTCCTCACACCTTGAACTTTTCTTGCATAGATCTTGAAATATCATCTCATGTGTCTTAACACAACTATCCATGATTGAAAAGACCTAGAATTGAGCTTTGATCCTCATCAATTGGTCAGTTGACTTAGGATTACTCAGATGAAAACCCTACTTGCAACACCTTCCATTGTGGCTCTTCACACTTGGCACATTGACTTGATTGAGCTCTACCATGGCCCTCAAGACACTTCAATGAGCTCTACTCACACCCTCTCACCTTGGTCAAGACTTCACCATCGCTTGATAATCTTCAATTGGTCCTCCAATTAGAAGACTAACCTTATTCAAGCAAATGAACCTCTTAAGATCCCAACCTTCTTCCTGATGATTATGGTGACTTCTCAAACTTGAATAATCCTCTGGCTAGGCTCCATACTTGATCCCCTGTTAAATGAACAATGTTATGCTATGCAAATGTTAGACCAATGATATGCTAATGCAAATGAAACATAAACCAAGTAAGAAAAAATTAGGCAAATTTTGGGGTGCAACAGATAGTTCATTCCCTTTCACCTCAACTTTAGGAGCATTGTGAATAATAACTTTAGGGTCCAGTTTCCCCTTAGTTTGAGTCTTTCTCTTCTCATCTCATAAATAATTCAAAACACCTAATAAAGAAAGATCTGCGATTGAGTTATTTAGTGTTTATTTGGCTTTGTGCCATGATCCCCCTAGGATTCCTAGTCCCTCCGTTTAGGATGGGAGTAGGAGAGACATTAGGTGTTCAATCCTTTGCATGATAACATTAGGATAGTTCATTCCCTTTCACCTCAACTTTAGGAGCATTGTGCATGATAACTTTAGGGTCCAGTTTCCCCTTAGTTTGAGTCTTTCTCTTCTCATCTCATAAATAATTCAAAACACCTAATAAAGAAAGATTTGTGTCATACGCTACGAGCCTTAAGTACTCGAGGAATGATGGTTGATGGGCCTCCTCTCAACTGTCTAGAGTGTTTAGCGTATGCCCTTTGGGCGATATGTGATGCATTCGCTCTCGAGTCATAGTCTTTAGTGCGACATAAGTTTCAAACCATAACTCAATCCACTTATTGTCTTAAAAAACACAAAAAAAACATCAAATCTTTTTTTTATCCCTCGGGATCTTAATTGGAAAACCATTTTCAGAAAGAGTTTTGTTAAGCTTTGGTTCTACCGCAAACAGACATCGTCCCTAATTGCTGGAACCACTGTTTAACCCTACTCGGTTTAAAACACTTGAACCAACCCGTGGTCGTGTCAGCCTGAACTACGTTTGCTCTGATTTCTTGTACCAGATGAGGATACGTAGGCATAAGACGGCGATGTCTTGGCGAGCAACCTCCCCCACTTTCACCCGTAGTTTTCCGAACTACGTTGACTCTGACTTTCCCATTGCACGAGGGAATACGTAGGCATAGAGCGGCGATGCTCTATCGAGTATCTTTTTCTTTTCTTTGTCCCCATGGCTTTTAGCTTAGATAGATTTACACCCTTTTAGACTAGACAACAAGCGTGGATCCCGTCGAGTACGATGGACGTGAGGGGTGCTAATACCTTCCCCTTGCGTAACCGACTCCCGAACCCGAGATATGGTTGCGATGACTTGTCTTATTCCCTTTTCGTAGGTTTTCTCTGATCGTTTCTTTTCCCTCTTTTGGGATAAATAACGAACGGTGGCGACTCTTCTGTCATTGTCGGCCCCTCTTCGCAGCGGTGCGACAATTATTATTATTATTATTATTATTAGTAATAGTAATTAAATAAATGAATTAAAAGAGGATTAATAGGGTTTAGAGAGTATTAGTGGGTTTAGACAGTTAACATGTGAAAGGGGAAAAAGATTGAGGAAGGAGAGCTAGGGCAGAAGAACCAGTTTTCTCCATTGTTGTTAAGAAAGAGCTCAAATCCAAGGTAAGGGGGGAGAATGGATTTCAATATGGGTGAATTAACATGAGAGGGTACTGAGAGGTCCTTTCTCTCATAGGATTTATGTTTGTTTTGGTTTTCATGATCTGAAAGTTCGTAACATGATGAATCCCTCAAATTTGCTGTTATTGTTGAATGATTATTATGTGATGTTGTGTGTATGAATCTGGGGCTGATACGAATATTCTTGTAAAATTCCATTGATGTTGTAGGTAGCTCTGACAGTTAATAGATCTGAGAACTAATGAGTTAACCGTAATCGAAATTAAATCTAACAATTAGAATCTTGACAGATTAGAAGATAGGATTAATGGAATCGATCTAAAATCTGAGTTTTAGGAGGAAGGAGAAGGTAGAATGATAGATCTTGAGAGGGAATTTGTAGAGATGATGGGGTCTGAGTGTTTTGATAGATTTTCTAGTCATACGCGTATTAGGGGTGTCAATACGCGTATGGGGGACTTCTCAAGGGTTGTACGCGTAGCAGACGTGCCCTGTCCCCAGTGCCAGCATGGTCATCTGGCGATACGTGTATGGTACGCGTATATGCCTGGGTAATACGCGTATGGGGGTACTCATACGCGTAAGGGGTGACTCTGATAGGGTTTAGGAGGTAGAGGCCTCTGGACTTACGCGTAAGGGAGGTCCATACGCGTATGACAGCAGGCAGTACGCGTATGGGCCATGCTGATACGTGTATGGACAGTCTGGGATGACTTTCCCCAGTTTTGGTGATTTTCTGTCTAGCGTTCGCTTGGAACGCATTTTCGTCAATTCGGTAGGACTAATATGACTAAAATGAACCTAGAAATAAGGGTAATGAATTAAATCAGGAAAAATATGGAAAGATATGAGTGTTCCCTTAAGAGGTTTGTTTGATGATTGTGAGTCATGATTACCGAAGGTGGATAATTTTGTGCAATGTGGTAATTCCCGAGAGGATTACGGTGAGTAGATGGCTCGTGTGGATCTTTGATGATCGTGAATTATGCTTGAATTATTATATTGCATAATTGTGTTGTCATGCATTTCATGTCATGTGTCTGGTGGAGATGGCTAGGTGGGAATCCATGATGGGTGCCTAGTTTCATCCGAACTTCATGTGGAAGTCGTTGTGGAGATAAGTTGTAGTTTAGAGGAACGTATATGACTTATCCGGATTCCAACGGGAATCAGGTTCTAGGGTGAACCGTATGTGATTGTGTTGGTACCATATGTATTGCGTCGAGTCAGTGAGTCACATTGCATATTTATATTTGAATATGGGCTATTGATGTCGAGTAACTGATGTGGCATGGGTATGTGCGCGGTATGTGTATGATTATATGTTTGGTGTGTAACTACTCCTTAGAATGTGTATTTCACCGCTTATTTATTGAATGTAGTTCTGACCCCCTTTTATGTTGTTGTGTCTGTGCTCCTTGGGGAGTACAGATGACCAGGTATCTGAGTAGTGCTTGAAGTGTGTTGTTATTCGATCGAGTCTTAGGAGTCGCTGTAATACGTAACATGGGATGACGGGATTACGTTTAATTGACTTATTTTCTTAATTTATTGTTACGTATCTTTTAATTGTTGGATTAATAATGTATAACCACCGGTTGTGGAGATTATATTGGAACATTGATTTTATTCCGCTGTTTAATTCAAGCTAGATAACATTGGTTTATTTATGAAAAATGAAGTGACTTAGTGTGACATCCTACTGATTTTGGAACTCTGATGTATTTTCTATAGTATTCCTATAATTACGCGTACGGGGTAAAGTGGGGGTGTTATAGAACCCAACAAACCGTAAGCTTGATATTGATCCTAGCAATTTCTCTTCTCTTTATTAGAGCTTGATCAATTGACCCAACAATGCTAATTCGATTCACTGTCTCACGCTACTCCTTTGCAAGAACTGTTTCCTTTCAAAGCCCTCACTCGATCGAATCTGAATTACACTTGTTGTAACCTAAGATTTACCAAGATGATCCACCGTCTAAAGCTACTCCTTTGCAAGAACCGCAGCTCTTCAAAACCTTCACCTGATCGAATTCAAACTTGAGTAATCTTGTCCAAAACCTTCAAATTCCCACTTTGATCTTGAATAAAAACCCCACCTTAGTTTTCTTATTTGAAACCTCCATAAGATCTCAATCCAATTTACAATACCACAAGCTAAATTAGACCTTATCAACTTGATTCTAGATGACACCCAAATAATGAATGATTACGTGTACGTTGTTTATGTGTATGCATACAACGAAGGTTGAAGATGATGGTAACTCTTAGTATGTTTCAGGTTTTGTTAATAATTTTACCAAAATAATTAAAATAAATGACGCATGTAGCAGGTATATATATGTGACCAAGTGAGAAGTAAAAAGAATAGAAACAAATGCAATTTTTCAAGATTTTTATCTATAAGTCGACCTATACAAGTCATGTGTTGACTTATACATGTTATGTGCTGACCTGTATAGGCAACACATGAAATAGAAGCTACAAGCTTGAATAATGCATCACATGTGCCAACTTATGCATCGTATGTGTCGACCTGTAGTTGAAAAAATTATTCTATAGGTCGACCTAAAATCGTATGTGTCGACCTGTAGAGTGTTTTTCACACAAAAACGAATTTTTGATGCATAAAAATATTTTCTTAATGCATGAATCTTTTCTAAACCATTTTCAAACATGTTGACATATTCTTAATGCTATAAACACAATGCAAAACTATAATAAGATAATATTGTCTAATGTCCATAAATGCTAAAGTTTCCTAGTTTTGACATCATACAAAACACATATAGATGAAAAATTGCAATCACAAAGAGGAGTACACTTCCAGAACTCAAGCCTCTACAATGATGCCACTGATTAATTGACACCTCTTTCTATCGAGACACATTACAACCTAAATATCCTAACTATATCCTAACTATGCATTGGCTTCACTTAAAACCTTATGACAAAAGCTAAATACTATTTAAGATATGAGTCACCTACAGTTTTCAGTTCTTGTATAAACTTATATCAAAGTAGAAATAACTAAAACTCTTAAACTTCTTCTGCACAATCGAACACACTTCAATCAAGATGAAAAAATTTAATCTGTTTATTAGCAAAATATCCAAAATTGCTAACAGAACCTTAGTTTTTGATTTTGATGGCACACTTCTAAGATCCATTTCACTTTTTTCTTACTTCATGCTAGTTTTGTTTGAAGCTGGTGGAATACTAAGACCTATCATTATGTTTCTTTCATACCCTTTGGCACGACAAGTTGGTGAATATCAACTAACTTTAAAGATTATGGTTTTCTTATAATTCCTTGGCATAAGGAAAGATTCATTAAGAATTGGAACATCTGTTCTTCCAAAATTCTTCTTGGAAGATGTTGGGTTGGAGGGTTTTGAAGTTGTGATGTGCTGTGAGAGAAAAGTTCCTTCTAGTAAGTTTCTGAGAATCATGGTTCAAGGTTTCTTGAAAGACTATTTAGGCGTTGAAGCAAGAGAGATAAAATCTTGTAATGGTTACTTTTTGGTAGAGTCTAAAGAGAACCAAATGTTGAGTTGATACCACATGCATAAAAGTCACATCATGTCGTGAGTCGTATTACTTATTATTTGTATATTATTGTGAATGGGTGTGAGATTATGGTGATGTCGGTTGTGTAATTGAATGTATGATATGTTGTGTATTTCTCTACCTTCGCATTCTTTACATTATTCATATTGAAGTTGTTTCTCACTCTTTTTGCTTAATATTGTCCATAATGGACATCTTGTAGATACTCAGGAGTAAAGTTGTTGTTGTATGTGGAATGTGGCTTGTTAGATCTATTCTTCATTTTTATGTTTTAGTTTTATCACTGGTTAATGGTTTTAGTGCTCTGATCTTATAACATTGGAAACGAGCAGTTTGTTATGTTTTTGAGTTAATGTTCATTCTGGTATTTAAAAGTTTTATACTTTATCGATGGAGTTAATTTTAAAAACTATTAGTATATTAATTCCGCTACGTAAATTCAAATGTGTTTTGATGAGTTTTGATTTGGTGATTGTTGGTGGCACCTTAAATTGTCGAGTAATTCTTTTATATAAGTTTCGGGGTTTATGGTGTTACATAATAAAGTGCCTTCCAGTCCTCAAACTCTTAGGTGCAATGGTAAGAGAGCGGAAATTCAAAGGAACCGAGGAAAACCTCTTTCCTTTTGAAAAATTTGGGATAATTCTAAGCCATCCTTCTTTAGGTGTCTCGATAGAAAAGAAAAAAGCCTCTGCTTGAGGAACTAAGCTATTAGGCAGCAATTGGCTCAAACCAAACTGTCTAGCTTCCAAGTTTTAATGGTAAGCAGCTTCTCTTAGTCTTGGATTTGAGGCGGTAAGCTTTGACCATAGAGAGGTGGGTTGGAAGCATGCAAGCAAAATGACATGTATTTATTTTTCTTCTTGGCAAGAGGGATTAGGAAATGATTTCCTAAACCATTCAGGTTCACACTGTCGACTGGAAAATGGTGCCACAATCAAAGTAAATGTCTTGAACTTATAGAACATCTCAAAATATGTCTCAAAAACCTCCCCATAAACAATTTTGCCATCTTTCAAAGTAAGTTGGGCGAGCCTTGGACCTTTAACTCCTACCACTGAGCTAGGAGGAATTATGGTTTTTAGGGAAAGCTTGAAAGTTCCATTGAGCCAGAATTGTAAAAGCCAAATAGGGCCACCTACCTAAAGGCTCTCAAAAATTTTCCTTTTCCTTTGATCTTGGTAGGCTAACCCTAAAGATTCATACACGGCATATAGAATCAAGCAGTTGAGGCAGAATTTTCTTCGTTCATGGAGTTGGGTGGTGTTTACCGTGAAAATTGGTAAACAACCGCTAAACTCCAAATATTGGTTAACTAACAAGATCAACTAGTGAATCATAGGACATGTGCTAATGGTTTTTAAATTAAAGTTTAAGAAACAATGAATACTCCGACAGTATTCATGATTTGAAAATAGTTTACTTCGAGAATATAAAAGAAAATATGTTGTAGGAAAGTAATCAAAAGTGCATCAAAATGCATTAAAAGTAACTTGTGCAAATAAAGAAGATAAATTTCTGGGCAGAAGCATAAAATGAATTTGATTAAAGTGTAAGAAAATGGTGTTTCATCAAATGTACAGTTCTCAATAACTCTTTTCTCTACAAATTGGGTACTTTGAGTAATTTGAGTGACTTGTGCAAACTTGACCACACACGAAATCCTAACACTAAGACCTCTTATTTATACTAAATCAAAATAACTGCCTTTAACATCCTTTCTCCTAAATCAAGACAAGTGGCGCTCTACATGTCTTTATTTCCTTAACGTGCTCAATGTGTGTTCTCTTGAAACTAGATAAGAACAAAATTTCCTCCTTTATTCAAATTCAAACATCAAATCGAAGACATCATTAGTAGCGTCTTCGTCGAATTACATCTTCAAACTTAGAAAATCTCTCTAAGTCCAACTAACCCTTCCTTCTTGCATAAGGGTAAATTCGACTGGACTTCTATAATTATATTGTCCTGTCGAAGTCCATCATAACTTCACAAAAATTCTCTTTCCCTTGTTTATTCCACTAATTAAAACCAGGTATCAAAATTACGAGCTAACAAATTGCCCCCCAAAAATGTCATTTTCAACACCAAATGAAGAAAAGGGAATTTTTTGACAACACCAATTCGACGCCACAAACTATTCGTGCACCCCAGTACAACTATGACGTCATAATCATCATCACACTTTTTCTGAAGAACAACAAATGATCTACAAATACAAGATACTTGTCCATGTTTCTATTGCTGGTAAACCTTATGCTTTCTAGGACCATTATCTGATCCCACTTCTGACCTTAGTAAACTTAGGGAATTTTTCCCTAATCACCACAAGTACAAGCTTATAGCTCACGCTAAGAAACCTAGGGCTAGTAGCGAAGACCTTAAACCTGCCAACCAAAGCAATCCTTCGATGGATGAAACCATTGACCTAAGATATAGGAACAATGGCTTTAGGGTATTTCAATAAAGTCCCTCGTTTAAGGATCCTTCTGACTACTTAAGCTGGTTAGAAAAACTAGAAAAGACCAAGTCCCAAGTCTGGAAAGATATGAGAATCTTTGACCTAATTCAATTGTCGAAAGTAGGACATGAGTATTGCTCGACCATTCTAGTCTCCTCCATATACTTATGGGATAGTACCTACCATACTTTCCATCTTCCTTGTGGAATGATGTCACCAACCCTTTTTGAAATAGATGCCATCACGAGGCTTAAACCTACTGGTAACACTTATGATCCAGATTACCAGGATGACGACACTGTAAGTGCTTTTGATTGGATGCATTTTATGGAAAAACATTAATGTATGAGTAAATGTCATAACTGATGTTAGGACATACATGAAGAGTGTTATGCAAGGAAAGCTATGAGTAAGTGGTGCTGAATGTCATGACTGAATGTTATGACATTGATCGTATGACATCAGGGGACGCAGAGGTTGTTTTTCTGTTATTAGCTCAGGCTATACTTCAGGAAACAAACCAGGAAGCACAGTTGTTTTAGGCAACATAACATGCATTGCTGAGGATAACATAGAAGGCTCCTGACCTAATGATAAGTGCGCAGCTTCATGAAGAAAGGTTTATCTTGGGTAAACCTAAATTCTCTACCAAGGCCCATAGCAGGTCTACTATTATAAATAGCAGAAGGAGCATTCCTAATGGGCAGACACACAGAGGAGAGAGCATCTAGTGAGAGATCATAGAGTGAGTTTTGTGAGTGAAGAACTTTGTTCTTCACGTGAGTCTAGGGGTCTTAGGATTCCTTGTGTGCCAAGCAATTGTATGCTATAGAATTGCTGTGGTTATTGTGTATGAACAGGTGTGTTCATTGAGTCACTCAAAGCTGTTAAGCAAGGGTGTTTGTTCCTTGATCAAAGCTGTGAAGCAAGATCAAGGTGTGTTTGAAGTTTATCTTCATATTGGTTTTGTAATTGTGTATTGATATCACTGAGGTGGTTGAGGGGGAGTGAGTGGGTATACTCAGGTCTAGTGGTCTCTAGGTTGAAGTGTCATTGGTAGGTCTAAGTGAGGAGTGCAAACTGGGATTGTTTGACTCTGAATTAATTCTACTGATAGTGAATTTCCTCCCTGGCTTGGTAGCCCCCAGATGTAAGTGTGGTTGACACTGAACTGGGTGAATAATTACTTGTGCTATTATTTGCTTTCTATTTACAACATATTATTAAGTGCATTAGTACATGTTACAGTGTATGACATAACATCTACAATAACATCCATCGTGTGCTAGCCAAAATTTCAATTGGTATCAGAGCAGGTACCCTGCCTGTTAATTTCTGGGTGAGATCTAGGGAAGATAAATTCTGGTACTATGGATAAAGACATAGGATTCACAAATAGACCACCAATTTTGGATGGCTCTAATTATGACTATTGGAAACCTAGGATGATTGCCTTCTTGAAGTCTTTAGACAGCAAGGCATGGAGAGCTGCAAACTCTGGCTGGGAACATCCAGTGAAGACTGGTAAAGATGGATTGTTTGTGCTTATACCTGAAGAAGAATGGACCAAATAGAAATAAGCCTTGGCTCTTGGGAATTCTAAAGCATTGAATGCATTATTCAATGGTATAGACAAGAACATATTCAGACTGGTGCATCATTGTGAGCTGGCTAAAGAGGTGTGGGATACTCTCAAAACAACTCATGAGGGAACCTCTAAAGTCAAGATGTCAAGATTACAAATGTTAACAACCAAGTTTGAAAGCCTGAGAATGAAGGAGGATGAGACTATTCATGAATACTACATGAACATCCTTGAAATTGCAAACACCTCAGGAGCCTTGGGAGAAAAGATGTCTGATGAAAAGCTTGTGAGGAAGATTCTCAGGTCTTTACCTAAAAGGTTTGCCATGAAGGTCACTGCCATTGAAGAAGCTCAAGATATATGCAACATGAAGGTTGATGAACTCATAGGTTCTCTCCAAACACTTGAGATGGGCATGTGTGACCAGGTTGTGGAGAAAAAGAACAAAAGCATAGCTCTTGTTTCAAACACTGCAGATGACTCAGAAGAAGACAAATGTGAAAAAAAGGAGAATTTGTCAGAGGCTATAGCATTGCTTGGAAGACAATTCAGCAAGCTAATCAAAAGAATAGACCATAAGTCTAAGCTGTATGTCAAGAACAACTCCTCTAACACCAATAGAAGGGAAAAATCTGAAGATACATCTAACCAAGGCAAAGGAGTTCAGTGTTATGAATGTGAGGATTATGGTCACATTAAAACTGAGTGTCCCACCTATCTCAAGAAGCAAAAGAAGGGACTAACTGTCACTTGGTCTGATGGAGATTTTGAGAGTGGATCAGAAGATGAGTCTGCAAAACATGTCACTGTTCTGAATAGTGTATGCATATCTGATGGTGACTCAAGTGAAAAAGATCTAACTTATGATAAACTTGCAGATTCATACAAAAAGCTATGCACAAGAAGTGCAAAACTATATCAGTAAGGAGAACAACAGAAGAAGTGCATAAAGGAATTAGAGGCTGAGATGATAGAGCAGCTAGCAACAATAGACTCATTCAAAAGTGAGGTCAACTTGTTGGAATCCAAAATGGAGCAGATGGAAAAATCCATAAGGATGCTAAACCCTGGGACTGGCACTCTAGAAGAAATCCTACAAAATGGTCATACATCAGGAAATAAGTCTGGACTGGGATTTGTTGGTAAACAGAACCCCATCTTGAAGCTCAAAAGACTAAAACCTAAAACTCAGAAGAAAAAGGGGATGTCACGACCAATGTCACTACATCAGAGAAACAGGAACTTGAACAAAGTCAAGAGTAAATACCAAGGGTATAAGTGTTACCACTGTGGAAAACTTGGACATATTAAATCTGTTTGTTTCTGGCTGTATGGATTTCTTTGTCATCCTCATCAAGGAAAATCCAAACAGGAAGCTCATGTCAAGAAACAACATCATGTTAAACCCAAGAAGGAAGTTCCTGCCAAGATACAAAAATGGGTTGCCAAGAATGTGGCTTTAGTAGCCAACACTTCTCCAAGGATGCCAACCAGAGAAGATTGGTATTTTGGTAGTGGTTGCTCTAGACACATGACTGGGATAGAGAATCTATTGGTTAAAATAAGACCTCATTCCTCAAGTCATGTAACATTTGGAGATGGAGTCAGAGGAGAAATCAAAGGTGTTGGAAGACTGGTTTATCCTGGTATTCCAAAACTGGATGATGTCTTGTTGGTTGAAGGACTGACTGTTAATCTGACCAGTATCAGTCAGCTATGTGACCAAGGACTAACTGACAAATTTTCCAAGGGTAAGTGTGTGGTCATCAATGAAGATGGTGAGGAAGTCATGAGGGGGTCTAGAGCCAAGAATAATTGTTACTTATGGGAGCTCAGAAGTGACCTCAATGACTTGGCCAAAAGGGAAAATAAGGATCAATTATGGCTGGAAAAAGGAAGCAATGTCACTCAAGATGTCATGACTTTGTTCCGTGACATCGAGAGTAACTTCAATATGTACTCAGTTCAGGTCAAGAGAGCTAGAGCCATGCACAGGGATAACTTTCAAAAGGCTTGTGTAAAACTTGGTGATGATGACCTACATTGTGCTGAAATAGGTACAAGAGGTCTCAAGGATACTCAATTTGAAAATTTACTAAGGAAGTCGAGGTCCTCTATTATTGATAAATTAAAACAATTAATGGGAATAGGGAATTGGAGTTTAAATTCTAATCATTCACTGATTGGGCTAAATATTAAGTTCCCTCCTCATTTGCCATATCACCTCTTTAGTTTATACACACAACCTTCCTACGTCATTTGGGTTCAATTCAAACTTTTCATCTACCATCCATCCTCCAACCAGTACAAGAACCTCTCTCCCACACGATCAACGTTCGTAACAATGTCTCAACATCAGAACTCAACATCCTCCAAAAGAATGTCCATCAACGACTCTGATACAAAAAATGGGTCTAGTAACCCTAATGAGATTCTTGAGATAGTTCCCCTGCGTATGATGACTCCTGACGGTCTGCTGGTGAAGGAACCAAGAATCACACATGCAATAAGGTCGAAAGAAATTGTCTCAGGTCAAGCTCCCCCTCCTACATCATCAGTTTCTCATGGAGATGTCAATGAGGAAGAAGCTAGGAAAATCCACAGTACCATTGCAAATATGGTTGCCAATACTTTAAACATACCCGTTCCACCTAACAATGAGAATGATTAAGATGATGTCATTCACAATGTTGAAACATTGAAAAAGGCTATACCAGAGGATAAGAACAAGGATGAAGGATCTGATAAAATGGATGATGACATGCAAGGCAACAAAAATGCTGATTTGGTAGACATTGATGAATACTTTGACAATGACCTGATAGCTAAGATCAATCCTAGCATAGCCAAAAGGCTTATGACTAGGAAAGGGAAGAAGGTTGCTAATCAAAGTCCACCTAAGAAGAAGGCTTTTGAGCAGAACACTTCTAAGAAGGCTGGAACAAAAAGAACTCTGGTTGGACCCACAAAGGGTTAGAGCAAGGTAATCCCAAAGAAGAGGAAGGCTGAAACTAGTTCAGAATCAGAGTCTGACTCTGATGATGTCACTAACATCCAACCTAAGAAGAAACCCTTAGCTAAAAAACTGGTTGCTAATGCTCCTGAAGTGCCCATTGACAACATATGCTTCCATTATCCATCATGTGTCAATAGATGGAAATATGTTCTTCAGAGGAGGTTGGCAATGGAGAGAGAGCTGGCTCAAAGTGCTCTTGAAAACAAAGAAGTCATGGAACTTATTCAGGATGCGGGGTTGATGAAAACTGTCACTCAATTCTTCACATGCTATGAGACTCTTGTCAAAGAATTCATAGTAAACATGTCAGAAGACTGCGTAGATAGGAAGTCAAGTGAGTTTGGTAAAGTATTTGTGAGAGGAAAATGTATCAATTTCTCAGCCACCATCATCAACAGTTACTTAGGGAGACCAAATGAGGGTCAGAATGAACTAACTGCCTCTGACCACCAAGTATGTCAAGTAATAACTGCAAACTAGGTCAAGAGCTGGCCATCCAAAGGGAAGCTGGTTGCAAGCAAATTGAGTGTGAAGTATGTTATGCTTCATAAAATTGGTGTTGAAAATTAGGTGACTACCAATCATAAGACAACATTTGCAACCATTCTGGGGAGGTTCATGTATGTTGTAGGCACAAAAACTAAACTCAATTATGGGACCTACATTCATGAGCAAACCATGAAACATGCGTGTAGCTACAGTGTCAAAAGTCCTATTGCCTTTCCCTCCCTCATTTGTGGATCATTTGTGATCAGCATCCCGACATCCTTAAGGAAAGTGATACAGCGAGCAAGAGAGAAACTCATCTGTCCTTCCATTACAAGTTGTTTAAGGGAACTCATGTTCCTGACATTGTTGTAACATCAACTGAGACATCCAAGGATAAGTTAAAATCCAGAAAAGCTGAAGTAATTGCCATGCTAAAGGAGACCTGTAAGGAGCTAGATGCAAGAAAGAAAAATCTTGAAGAATTGATCAGAACTCTTGAGCAAAATGAAGATTCTGAGTTCTCTGATGAGGAAAGGGAAAATTATGGGTCAGAAGAGGATGATGGTCAGGCAGTTGATTCAGAAGAAGTTGTTGCCAGCTCTGAAGAAAACTCTGGTAAAGAAGAGGACAGTGAAGAAAATACTCCCAAAGATGCTGAGGAGGAGAGCTCAAGCTTTGAAGATTAAGAAGATTAGTGTGATGATGGACTATGGTGTGGCTTAGGTTGCTGAGCTGATGAGGAAGATGTGCTGCTGTTTTGAAGTTTTTTTCTGGTTTGAATGTTTTTTTATTAGATTTTTTTGACAGCAGGAATATGTGATGCTCTCCATGAGCAGTTTTTGTTTGTAATAACCCCAAACATGTGTAATGTTACTCATTATGATCTATACTTCTATTATTTTGATCTTAATTTGTGGCTAAAAAGGGGGAGAGTAACAACAGGTTGAAGACTTGCTTGTGCTGCTGCTTTGTGTGAGTTCCTAATAAGTATAGGAATGTATGTTAGATTTATGTGTGTTCCTTGATGGAACCTAGTAGCTTTATAGCTGCTAGTGTTGTGTGTATCTGCAAGATGATTGCAGAAGGTTGTGCATCTCTTCAGAGGGAGTACCACAAGTTTTTCCACAGCAGGTGTGCTTCAGGATGTCATCCTGAATGTTGTAACATCCAGAGCAGGCTGGATGAATATGTGTGACTGTAGGGTGTCTGCAGGATTTGTACAGCTGGTGAGATATGCACCAATTGAGGGGGAGTAAATTATGATATGTTACTCAACAAATTGTGACATCTGTAGTGTGGACTAACAGATGGTATTGTAAACAGGTTGATCCTGAGAGCTAACAGTGTGAGTGTGTGTAGACAACACTGATAGTGTGTAGCTAGTAGCTTTCCTGCATGGTAGGTTAAGACTTCTGCTGCTTGTAAACTCTGATATGTTAACAGGGTGTTTTATCTAAAAATTATCCAAAAGAGGAGTTTGTAAGTGCTTTTGATTGGCTGCATTTTATGGCAAAACATTAATGTATGAGTAAATTTCATAACTGATGTTAGGACATACATGAAGAGTGTTATGCAAGGAAAGTTATGAGTAAGTGAAGCTGAATGTCATGACTGAATGTTATGACATTGATCGTATGACATCAGGGCACGCAGAGGTTGTTTTTTCTGTTATTAGCTCAAGCTATACTTCAGGAAACAAACCAGGAAGCACAATTATTTTAGGCAACATAACAGGCGTTGTTGAGGATAACATAGAAGGATCCTGACCTAATGATAAGTGTGCAGCTTCATCAAAAAAGGTTTATCTTGGATAAACCTAAATTCTCTACCAGGCCCAAAGAAGGTCTTCTATTATAAATAGCAGAAGGAGCATTCCTAATGGGCACACACACAGAGGAGAGAGCATCTAGTGAGAGATCATAGAGTGTGTTTTGTGAGTGTAGAACTTTGTTCTTCACGTGAGTCTAGGGGTCTTAGGATTCCTTGTGTGCCAAGAAATTGTATGCTATAGAATTGCTGTGATTATTATGTATGAACATGTGTGTTCATTGAGTCACTCAAAGCTATTAAGCAAGAGTGTGTGTTCCTTGATCAAAGCTGTGAAGCAAGATCAAGGTGTGCTTGAAGTTTATCTTCATATTGTTTTTGTAATTGTGTATTGATGTCACTGAGGTGATTGAGGGGGAGTGAGTGGGTATACTCAGGTCTAGTGGTCTCTAGGCTGAAGTGTCATTGTGTAGGTCTTAAGTGAGGAGTGCAAACTGGGATTGTTTGACTCTGAATTAATTCTACTGATAGTGAATTTCCTCCCTGGCTTGGTATCCCCCAGATGTAAGTGTGGTTGACACTGAACTGGGTGAACAATTACTGGTCTTATTTACTGCTTTCCATTTACAGCTTATTATTAAGTGCAGTAGTACATGTTACAGTGGATGTCATAACATCTACAATAACATCCATCGTGTGCTAGCCAGAATTTCAGACACCATAGGTTTGTCAACTTCTAGAGCTGCTTATTCTACCCATATTGCACATTACCATGATAAAACAACAGACGAAGTCTATGAGGTAGAGCATATAACTTTACTTGCTTTATGGTTGTCCCGTTATGTCTTCTGCTCGAAGTTACTTCAGGTGGCCAAGAAGTATCTTACCATGGCTAACCAACTTCATTTTGGCCATGACTTATGTTTAAGTGAAATGATTATGGTGAATCTTTATAAGTCCATGGGTGAAGGTGTCACCCAACTCAAATGCCTTAGAGACAAAGGGAGGTTCCTTGTGACCCTCGACAACCCTCCTTCAAAGTGGAGCATCCTTGTGAATCAAATTCTTTGATGATGCTTTGAAGTGACATTGGTTGTGATCTTTTGGCCTCTGGTTGCCAACTCTTTGATGTTCACTTGACCTAGTTTGAAGGGGAAATGACTTATATGGATCCTTTGAGCTCTCAATTCTTGTTGATTCGTACTTCTAACATGTTGAGGTATTTGAATGCTCATGTTTAGGTCATAAACTTGTTCATTGCTTGTTGAGAAATGCATTTCTTTTTAGACTTTCCACTTGAAGTTCAAGTGTTGAATATGCTTAAGACATAGGTCTTTCTCCATGTCTATGCTTGCATTCTCTTTTGTGCTTTTCCTTATTTGGTTTATGTACTCTCTCCTCTCATCTTTGCTTCTGTCCAATGACTTTTGAATCCCATTTGAGATGGTTTAGTCTCTCCTTTGGAGGTACTTGGAACATGTCATGAATGGTGATTCTTTGAGGACTCTTTTGTGTATCTTGCTTGATCTCTTTTGTGTACATTCTTTCTTCCTTCTTCTTTGCATCTCTCATATACATGCTTGAGGATGAGATGTGCTTGTGGAGGCTACTATCCCACACTTTTTTCCTCCCTCACTTTCATTCTAATTGTGCATTACATGTCTGCATACTTGTATCTTTCTTATTTCATGCTTCCTTATTCTCCTTCTTTCTCCTTTGCCATGTTCCCTTAGAACCTATAATCTTCCTTGTTCAAGGTTGATTATGATAGACCTTAGGCTTGAACCCATGCATGATAACATTAGGTAGCATTCCCTCTTATCCCAATCATAGGTGCACTTTGTATGAGAACACTAGGTTGAGTCTTAGTCTCCCTTAGAGTATCTTTCTCTTCTCATCTCAAAACACTTTCAAAACACAAAATAAAGGTTAAGGATTGTTGTACGTTACGAGCCTTAAGTACTTAGGAAATGGTGATTGGGGGGCCTCCTCTCAATCATCTAGAGTGTTTAGCGTATGTCCTTTGGACGATATGCGACGCATTCGCTCCTAGGTCATAGTCTTTAGTGCAACATGAATTACAAACAATAATCAATGAACTTCTTCTCTAAAAAACACAAAAACAAACTTCAAATCTTTTTATCCTTCGGGATCTTAATTTGGAAAACCTTTTTCATAAAGAGAGTTTTGTTAACTCTTGGTTCTACCGCAAACAGGTAACGCCTAAGTCTCCAATGGTCGAGCTGCATACACCTAACTTCTAGAACAAAGTTTTAACCCTACTCGGGCCTAAAACATTTTGAACCAACCGGTGTTCTTGTTAGCCCGAACTACGTTTGCTCTGATTTCTCATACCAGACGAGGATACGTAGGCACAAGACGGCGATGTCTTGGCGAGCAACCTTCCCCACTTTCACCTGTAGTTAGCCGAACTACGTTGTCTCTGACTTTCCCATTGCACGAGGGAATACGTAGGCGTAGAGCAACGATGCTCTATCGAGTCTATTTTCTTTTCTTTTGTCCTTGTAGCCTGTAGCTAGATAGTTCAATACCCTTATAGATAGAAAACAAAGTGTGGATCTCGTCGAGTACGACGAACGTGAGAGGTGCTAATACCTTCCCCTTTGCGTATCCGACTCCCGAACCCGAGACATGGTTGCGATGACCTGTCTTTTCCCATTTTTGTTAGGTTTTCTCTGATCGTTTCCTTTCCCTCTTTTGGGATAAATAATGAAAGGTGGCGACTCTTCTATCTTTTCCGGCCCCTCTTCGCAGTGATGCGATAGTTGGCACTAGCTTGGCGGCGACATAGGATGGCTGATGACATTTTGAGCCTTCCCATTGAATGTGAGAGCATTCTTATCAACCATGTCTTGGACTTTGTGTTTGAAGGCTCTGTAATCCTTAATTGTATGCCCTAGAGCTCCCTTATGAAACTCGCAGTGAGTGTTTGCATCATAGCCGGGAGGAAATACTGTCAGAGGAGCTAGGTCTCTCAGAGTAATAGCCCTTTTCTCCAACATTTGAGCAAAGATCTAAGCATATGACGTAGGTAGGCGATCAAAGACTCTATCTGGTTTCCTTGCCCTTTGCTGATTAGGCTGACTTTGTTAAGCAGCTCACCGTTGTTGATTCTGAGACGGATACTGATACCCTTGCTGATTGTAGGACTGTTGCTGAGGAGCCTGTTGCTGAGGCAATGGAGCTTGAAAAGCTATAACAACTGGCTGATAAGGCATTGGAGCATATTGCTCAGAAGCAACATATACTATAAGTATGGGATTTGATAAGGCATAGAAGCAGGGGCTTGTTGGGGAGCTTTCCCTTTTTGAGAAGAAATGACATTTGTTTCACCCTCTTTCTTCTTGTATCCTTTAAAAGGCTTCTTGGATCCAGACTAGTTGCTAGAACATCCTTGGATCTTTCCATTTTTCAAACCTTCTTCAATTCTCTCACCAACAATCACCAAGTCAGAGAATCCAGCCGAAACACAACCAATTAGCTTCTCATAGTATTGACCTTGCAAGGTACCCATGAATATATCAATCAGTTCACAGTCAACAAGCGATGGATGCACCCTTACAGTTAGCTCTCTCCATCTTTGTGCGTACTCCTTAAAGGATTCATTATCCTTTTGAGCCATACTCTAAAGTTGAGTACGATTTGGAGCAAGGTCAGTGTTGTATTTTTACTGCTTGACAAACACGTCAGCTATCTCAGCCCAAGTGAGCACACTGCTACGCTCCAACTACATATACCACTCGAGAGATGCTCTAGACAAGCTGTCTCAGAAGCAATGGATCATCAGTTTTTCATCTTCAGATGAATATTAGGATAATTGAGGCCTTTGTACTTCGATAATTCAGGCACCTTGAACTTAGCAGGAATAACGACATCTGACACCAAGCATAATTCTAGAGCATTGAGAGAAGTTGAGTCGTGCCCCTCCATGACTCAGAGTTTTTCAGCTAGATCACGACACATCTTAATGGCTTCTGAATCTTGAGCAGCAGTAGGACTGGAAATATGGATGACAACATTGTAATTTTGCACATCATCATACTGGTCTAGCAGATTCTCTTCAGCATGAGGAATAAGGATCTGAGCACCAACAGGTTGGGCTTGCGGGATGGCTCCAACATTAACTCCATGTGTTAGGATTAGTTGAGAATTGGTTCCTTCAGCTGCGGTAGCGAAGTTCATCAAGTATCCTATAGTTGATGGGGTTGGGAACAAGAACTAAGAGCCTTGAGGTAGACCCTTGCATATGGCTATTGTTGTTGACGGCAGCGGCTTCACATACTTATTCTTCCTTTCTAGCCGTAGTGATGGCTTCAAGAATATGCTCGATCTTTCCTTTGATGGAGTCCAACTCCTCTCTGTAGGCGACTTGCTCTTGTTAAATCTGCTCCATCATGCGTCTAGTATTGGCTCTAGTTGCGTAATGGCATCGAGGAATCAACTTAATTTACTAGAGAGGAAGGAAGGAGAAATGAGTTCCTGCTGTTGAAATGAAATGCAATATGTACAACCGGTGTAATGCAATGCAATGACATGTATGCAGGATGCAATGCAAGATGCAAGATCCAGGATCACAGGTTCGATCCATTCTGAGGCTGGTCACTGTAACAGGTAGGTAACCACAATTTCTTATCATAGAAACCTTACAGGTAGAACCTATATGGGAAGATCTAGATTCTTTACCCATGAACCCACTCACGGGATGGTTTCTAGGTTGATGGATACGGTTCCCAGGATCACGAACACTAACCACATCAATGTCACACAACAAGCTAGTTGCATTACAACTATAATGACAACAAGGTCTCTCTTGAACGGAGTCTTCATGCTGGGCACACAACAAGTGAATCCTTGGAGACTAACACTACACGACCACCAATATAAAAATGGTGCTAAAAGGGTTCCCAGAGTCATGGACCCTTCATGAATCAAGTCGTGCAACAGGTGTCGCTACGCGAAAAATGACACAGAGTCGCCACCAAATTTTATTTATCCCACGGAGGGAAAAGGAAATAGCGATAAAACCTTTAGAAAAAGAGCGTGGTCATCGCAACCAAGTCTTAGGGTTCGGGAGTCAGTTATGCAAGGGGAAGGTGTTAGCACCCCCTCGCATCCATCGTACTCGATGGGAACCTTCTAGGTTATTTCGCGTGAAGGGGTGTTTTATTAAGAGTATGCTTGCTTAGGGAAAAGAGGGGTTGGTTTATTTATTTTAATGCTCGTCAAGGATTGTGGCCCTTGTGCCTACATATCCTCACTTAAAAGAAGTGAAGAATCAGAGCTCCGTAGTTCGGAGGCTTACGAAATAGTTGTTTGTTGGTTGATTTTATACCTTGAAAAAGGGTTTTTTGATTGATGCCCTAAGGCGAAAAATAGTTTGATGAGTTGATGTTATTTTTAGTTTTTTTCTTAGAGAAGAATCTATTCTTGACTAGGATTATACAAAAGACTTTGGATAGAGATGAATGTCTCGAATAACCAAGTCGAGCGCCTTGTATTCAAAACATTCAGAACGAGTGTAGGAGGATTCCATTCTCATTCCTTCTCTACCACCTTAAAGCTCATAGTGCATAATTCTAATCGTATATTTTATTGTGTTTTGGAGTTTTATAAGAAAAGAGGACCACTTGATGTTGGATCAGGGTTTATTGTTTATAAAAAGTGTTTGAGGAGATACGGACAAGGTCTATGGCGGTGCACAAGGCAACCGACTTACAAGGTTAAAAATGGCTCGACAAAATCGAGAGTTTGTTTTTTTGAAAATGGTTTTTGGAATCAAAAGTCAACAAGGACAATAGCAATATTCACACTAAAATCATGCAAACATATGGGGTTAGTCGGCTAAAAAAATCGAGACATGCAAAAAAAACGAAAATTTTTTTGGAGGTAAAATAACAAAATAAGTGAAAAAACAGTGGTGTGACACGGGCGGCCATGTTGTGTGACATGACCCGTGTCACAGGGTACATGCAAAGAGGATTTTTGGGTCTTGACAGAGGTGCAACATGGGTGGCCGTGTTGTGTGACACGGACCGTGTCATAAAGTCTGGGAGAAAAAATGTTTTTGAGGCCAAACAGAGGTGCAACACGGGTGGCCGTGTTGTGGGACACGGCCCGTGTCCGGGGTCCAGGGCATTTTACACGTTGAAACCTCAAACAGATGTGCAACACGGGCGGCCGTGTTATGTGACACGGCCCGTGTTGTGATGCCTGGGGTTTTTGGACGTAGAAAAGGCTATCAGAAGTGCAACACGGCCGGCCGTGTCGTGTGACACGGCCCGTGTCGGGCTACCAGGTGAAAAAACCTAATTTTTTCTATGTTTTTCTTTCGTTTTTGTGGTTTCTTGAGAATGGTTTCTTGGTCCCTTTGGAACCTTACATAATACATACAATACAACAATACATAAAAGAGTAAACAAAATGAATGTAAGAGCAAAAAAATAAAGGGAGAAAGGTTGGAGGAAATGGATACCCAAGAGCTTTCTATACTTCTTGCAAGTCCTCCTTGGTCTTGGTTGAATGTATTTCACTCCTCTTCACTCTATGTTGTGAAGGTTTTGTTTCTCAATGATCTTCTTGGTTCTATATCACTCTCTTTTTCTCTGGTTTGCAAAGCCTTCTATTTTTCTGGTTTTTAGGGTTTTGTTTGCTCTCTCTATTTTCTGGTTTTGCAAATGTGTGTAGAATGGATGTTGAATGAATGAATTCTCTTGTTTACAACCCCCTCCTCTTATCTCAGCTCCTAGGGTTTTCTCTTCCCCCCAAACATCAAATTTTTTCATGGGGCAATGTCTCTTGCCACCTTTTCTCATGTCACTCTCTTTCTTTCCATTTCCATGCAACTTGCTATGCTGCATTTTCTGCACTACTTTCCTATGCTATTTGCTGCAGCACCTTGTGCCTTGCACCCATTTTGTTAGTTTGTGTTTGGACATCTCCTCTTGGTCAATGCCACCAACTCTTGACAGCATTTTTAAAATTCTGATATGTAGAAGCATTGTCACATGTTATTCCCTTGGTCTTGTGACATGTAGTTTTTTGTAACATGAGGAAACTTGCCACCTTTTGCATGGGACGGTTTTGTTCATGACTAACATGCATAATCTTGGTCCTAAAAACATTCCAATGTTGATTTAATTCTTGCATGTTTCTTGGATGTTTGTAAGCATAATGTAGACTTGGTGTGGCATAACATGAATTTGACTAGAGACTTGAATGAAGTATTAGAAATAAATTAATTTCTAAACATTACTTAGAGTTGGAAATCTTGCAACAAATGACATTCTTGTAATGTCATAAAACTTCTCTTTGTAATATTCTTTCCTTTAATCTTGAATTCATGATGGATTTCCTTAGAACCATTAAGCTTGAAATGGATGAAGTCTTGAATTATGGACTTGTGATCTTGACTCATGCTTTGCAAATTTGAACTCCACTTGATCAAGAATTTAAAACAAAATTGGATGAAGCAATATTGAATTATGCCTTGCATTTCATGGTCATTAGGAATATATCTTGAATATCCTAATATTTTGTCAAGTAACTTCTCTTTGAAGAAATCTACAAGAGTAGACTTTCCAATTTAGATCAAACCTTAAATGATGAACCTTTCCTTCCATGTAGTCCAAGATAGACAAGTTATCTCATTTGAAATGGAAAATGACAAATCGACCCAATCTGTACCCACATGCTCGATATGCAATAAAATGATGTATGATATAGCGAATGTAGGGTATAAAGGCTAAAGGCGAAAATGAGGGTGTGACAACAGGCTAGGTGTGTTACAATAAGATCTACGAATAGGTCTCCTCTATGGGAGCTTTCATGCTAGGCACACAAGGAGTGAGTCCTCGGGGACTAACACTACTCGACTACCAATTATAAACTATGTGTTCTTTCTGATTTTACCAAAGCTCGGGCGTATAGCCTTACTCATGATGTCATCCAAAGATCCAACAGGCAAGCAAGATAACAAGCATATAAGAGAAATCAATAAGAGAACAAATACGAGAAGAAAAAAGCAAACAAAGATAACGCTCTTTGCAAACCTCTAACTAAGGCTCTACTCTCTTTTAAATGGAGAAATCTATCTCCAGTTGAGCCTCCAGTTGTCGCACCTCGAAATAAAAACAATCAAGAACACGAACCTCGCGCAAAAGGCGCCAAAATGTAGTTCGATAGAGTCGCCACCGAACTTTATTCATCCCAAACAGATGGGAAAGAAAAATATCGAGAAAACCTTTTAAAAGAAATACAAGAACACGGTCGTCACAACCACATTCCGGGTTCTGGAGTCGGTTACGCAAGCAGAAGGTATTAGCTCCCCTCATGTCCGTTGTACTCAACGGGAACCTCTTAGTTCGATTTACGGTGGGCGTTATCTAAGCTTGTTTGTTTTCTTCTTAATGATAAATGAGAAACAGTACGATAAAAGAATAAAAATGCTAGGGGGAAAATGAATGGTTTAATGATAGGGTGCTCGCCAAGAATTAGGGCCCTTGTGCCTACGTATGCTCATTCAGATGAGAATGAGAAATCAAAGCTCTTGTAGTTCGACTACGAGAAAGTTTGAGGGAAACTGAAAATAGGTAGAAGGTAGACGCGGAATGACGGAGAAAGATGGAAGTGTGCTCTCCAAGATCATCGCAATCTTGTGCCTATGTATCTTATATTCAAATGATTGAAGAATCAGAGCGTCCGTAGTTCGTGGAGACGACCATGAAAAGAAGGGGTTGAATTTGTAGTAGTTTTGTATGAGAAACGAAATTGACTGACAAACAATCCAAGGGGCGTGCCTCGAGAGCTGTCACTCAAGAATCCAAGGAATGCGAGATTCCAAGAACTCATTTCTTTCGGGACTTGATTGAAAAGGTTAGGAGAACAATTAAACGTTTTGAAGTCAACAGATTGAATGAATAACAACCCAAGGGGCGTGCTTCAAGAGTTATTCATTCGAAAATCCAAGGAATGTGAGATTCCAAAATCTCCTTCTTTCGTAAGTTTGATTACGAAAATTCAAGGAATGCTAGACTCCAAGAATGAATGGCAACCCAAAGCGTGCGCCTCAAGAGCCATTCATTCAAAGATCCAAGGAATGCTAGACTCCAAGAATCCTCTTCTTTTGTTATTGATTAAGAAAAAAGTTTGAAAATGATTGAATCAGATAAGTTAGCGAAAAGAGGTGGACTGCAAGGCAAAAGGCACTCGACTTACGAATTTGAATAAAATACCTCTTGACGTTGGATCAAGGGCTTGATTGTATTAGCGTGAACAAAGATTGAAAACAGGTTGATGGAAATGGCTCGACAATAAATCAAGGGTTTGGTTGTGAGAATCAATACTAGTCCCTAGAGCTGCTCCTTAATATCGAAACCACGATGAAATGTGTGAGTGTGTGCGATAGGTTGATGGAGAATGCATACGAACAATCAACATATGATGGGTGCTTGAAAATGGCTCGATGACGAATCAATAATTAGTTTGAAAATGGTTTAGTCTATGCTAGTACCTAGGGGTGCTCCTAGAATATAAACCACAATCAAAGAAAATACAAATGCGTACATCAGAATGGGAGCAAGGTACATGTAAGTTACACAGGATTGCACGAAATAAAAGGGTTCATTATAAGGTAGCCCAAGAGGAAACCGTGTGAGTGCAAGGTGTCTTAAACTATGCCTTGAACAAGAGTTGGATAAAAGCTCCAAGCTAGGGTTTCTGATAAAGTCTAAGTTCCGTTGCTCAAAAAATTAACCAACAATCCACCAATTTAAGCTTTTAGGTTTCGATAATTGTTATTTTGTTTTCGAATAGTTATGAACAAGATATGATGAATATGAATATGATAATATGAATAATATGATAGAATATATAACAATATAATCAAGATAATATTCACAACAGTATACTCAAGATAATATTAACAATTATATATACAATGATAATAAAATCAAGATATATTGACTGAAATGTAAACAAGAGTATATTTGATGGAAATTAAAGTTAGTTGTTAGTTGTTATTGAATGAATCGGGTCAAAATGTAGCGCTAAAACTTCGTAGCTCGATCTATGACGAAGATCAAACTGTAGGAGGTCGCACAAGTTGATATTCGTGTTAAAAACACGATGAAGAAATGATATTGAGGATCATTTTCCAAAGTAATTGTGTCACATGAAAAGAAACAGAGAACGGTCTCGTCTTAATCACAAACTTATGTTGATTAATCGAAGGTAACCTATCATGATTCAAAAGTATAGAAATTGATCCCAATGGTCATTCACTTTAGATTTGAAATAATGAAGGTTAACAACTTCAAAAAAATTAACGTTTATGAATAGAAAGACTTCATCGATCAAAAATCGAAATGAAAAGACAAAGCTAAGCCAAAATGAAATGAGAAAGGCTAGAAAAGAAGGTGATCTCATCTTAATCAAGATTTTAAATTGATAAATCGATAACCTATGAAATTTGACTTTCATTGACCAAAAAGAAATTAAAATCGAAAATAAAAATAAAATGGAAATGGAAATGTAAAGGATAAATAAAATCGAAACTAATATCAATAAAAAAACATAAATGAAATGTAAATTAAATAACATGTATGAATCAAACTAATAATAAATCAATTAAAAATTATTTACAAACAATTAGAGAAATGAAGCAAAAAAAAACAAGGAAGGAACAAAGGGGTGCTCGAGAAAAAAAGGGTGTGCATAGGAATCACTTGGGCTGAATCAAACCCATCATCCCCATTAAGCACGGCTTGACAAAAAAACAGGGGTTGGGGAATTGGAAAAAACACAAGGGCCTTTGAGCCCAAGGCATAGCCATACAGTCCATCATCAGTAGTTCTTATCTCAATACCAAATGCAAATTAAAAAAAGAATCAGTAGTCGGTTCCCTTTAGAAAAACGAAATGGAAAAAAATTACTTCATCAGTTCAAAAAAGAAAGGCATGATTCGATGAACATAACCACAGGGCACATGTCAACGTACTCGATGAAAGGCAACACGTTTCTTCCTCCACGACCGCCTAATCTTGTCTCCTCAAATTTCATCTTGATTCGAGTTTTATTTTTGGTTATGGTTTACTTTTCTTCTTCTTCTTCTCTTTTTCTCTTCTTTTTTTGTTTCTAATTTCTGGTTATGGGTTTAGATTGGAGTAGGCTTGATTTTGAGTTGTTTGAAGGTGATGGTTGAGCAAGGGAGACTAATTAAGGAAAATGGGTAATTTTTTTTATTGTCAATAAAAAAAGGGAGGTGAGTTCTAGATGGAAACTTCTTGAGTGGAATAGAGAGGAATTAAGGGAGAGTTTTTATGAAGATTGGAGAGCTCCACCCTAACCGTTTATGCGAGGGTCTGATTTCTGGAGAGAGTGAAACGGGGTCTATTTTACATGTGAGATTGAAGGGTGTTTGAGGAATTTCGTTTGAGATTCATTTTAAATTTTTGATTCATGATGTGGTTTGGGTGTTGTACGAATTTAAGTTACTAAGGGATATGGTTGAATGGCCCACTGCATGAAAATTTTGTGGAGTAGGCATGCGCGTGAAGGCGGGTATGATGTTGTGGCTTACAAAACTGATGCAGGTGCGATGTGTGATGATTGTAAATCATGGTAGGTAGCATTTTGTTTCGGTTTTGTCATTTTTTTGCATAGAATGGTGTGTGTTATGATTTATTGCTTTACTCGCATGGAGTCGGTGCGTAGAATGCATTGTAGTAGGGTGTTGCTGCGGAATGTCACGTTGCAGGTTAGTAAATGGTAATTGATTTGTTCATTTTTTTCTGCAGGTACAAGCTTAAGGTTTCCCAAAGTGGTTGTGCATTACAGTTTCGTACGTGTTACTCATGGTGAGGGTTTTTCGCTACTGAGTGTGTTGTATCATGTGCTAAAGGTTGCAACAAGTTTTTTCATGTTATATGAAGAAGGTTATGGAAAGGCTGGTGTTAAAATCATGTTGTGGGGTCATGTTTCTGCACTGCAGGTTTGTATATTCTTGAAGATAGCTTGCTTTGACACGTGAAGACATTAATACTCTGCAGAACCTGCATGATGGCTAGAGTGGGAAAGAACCCGGTGAGATAAAGGTGATATTAGGGAAAGTTCAGGTGGGCAATGGTTTGTAGGTAGTATGTTCAAGGCCATGAAGTATTCTTCCTTTTTTATTTCTCTTGTTGCAAAATTGGGCTTGTAAAAAAAGAACTTGGGTTTTCCTCTTTTTGGTGGATTTTGTGTGTAATGATCAATGGTTTTTTTTATAACATGGGCTCATGTGTGATAATCCATGAACTTGCTTTTATCTACTTTATTTTTTTTTGCAAGTCGTAATTTTAATGGGCCTTTGTTGTAGAATCCATGGGCTTTTGATATTGTTAGTTGCACCTTTGATATTGTTATTAGGAACTGGACTACCCCAAAACCCTAATTATAAATATATTGAGCTCTGATGATCCTCAGCCATGAAACATCCTCACTTATCACAACTTGATAACTTGACTCACACAGACAACTTAAATAGGTATAAACCCTAATTGAAAACTCAAACCCACACCACTTGAATCAATCATATCCAGGTCATGATCTTGAAACCAAACTCTTGTATGACCAATATTAGGTCAAAACTGCTTGAACTGAAAACCTCCCTGTACGCACACCTGTCCTGATATCTTAAATGTAACTTAATTCAATCCAATTCAACCTTGTGATACCCTGAGCAGCAACCATACATCTTGTTTTTGGTTTTTTGAATAAAGGTTAGTGGATGGATTTACAGATGAGGATAATGTGGGTTGGATAAATTTGGGGTATGATAGTGTCTAGCTACCATGAGTGCAAAATCTTGGTTATGGCATAAACGCCTAGCTCATCTTAATTTTGAGTTACTAAAAAAAGTATCCTAAAAAGATTTAGTAATTGGTCTACAAAAAATGAAGTTCAGTAAAGACCATCTATGTGAAGCATATCAAATGGGGAAGCAATCGAGAATCTCTTTTAAATTGAAAAATCTTGTTATCTCCATATGGACCTTTTTGGTCCCTCAAGGACCAAAAACATAAGTGTAAACTATTATGGCTTTGTTATAGTCAATGATTACTCAAGATTTTTTTTTGGTTTTATTTTTGTCTAGTAAAGATGAGACCTATCTGACTTTTAAACAATTTGGAAGATTATTCCAAAATAAAATGAATTTGAAAATCGTTTCCATCCGAAGTGATCATGGAGGAGAATTCCAAAATCACCTCTATGAGAAGTATTGTGACAAATATGACATTGAGCATAATGTTTCCGCTCCTAGAAGTCCACAACAAAATTGTGTTGTAGAGCCTAATGTTTCTCATACACACGTTTTTGGATGTAAATGTTATGTTTTGAATAAAGAAAGGGATAATCTTGGTAAATTCGATGATAAAGCCGATGAGGGTATCATCCTCGGATACTCCTAATATAGTAAAGCGTATAGGGTTTATAACAAGAGATTACTTATTGTTAATGAGTCCGTACATGTTACGTTTGATGAGTCTTACCCAAAAGATATTGGGAAATGTGCTATTTTTCATGATGTAGGTGTATCTTATCAAGAAATTCTCAATGGAACCGGATATGGAATTAATCAATCTAAAGTGGTAAAACATGAGAAGAAAGAAGATGATGGTTGTGAAGAGGAGAAGGTCGAAATTCCAGCTATAGTGGAAGATCTACCTTTGACTTAGAAGACATCAAAAGATCACCCTATTAACAACATACTTGGGGATATCACTAAAGGAGTGACAACGCACTCTAAGAAATGTAATTTTGTTTATCACTTTGCGTTTGTTTCTCAAGTGGAACCTAAAAATGATAAATATGCATTACTTGATGAGCATTGACTTATGGCCATGCAAGATGAACTAAATTAATTTAAAAGGAATGACATTTTGGACCTTGTCGCTCGTCCTAAAAATCATCAAGTAATTGGCACCCAATGGATTCTTACAAACAAGCTTGACAAAAACGGAGTGATAACCCATAATAAAGCTTCGCTAGTAGCTCAAGAGTATAACCAAGAGAAAGGAATCGATTATGAGGAGACTTATGCTCTGTTGGCTCGGCTTGAGGTTATACTCCTTCTACTAGCCTATGCTTGCGCTAAAAATTTCAAGTTATTTCAAATGAACGTGAAAAGTGTGTTCCTAAATGACAATATTAATGAAGAAGTGTATGTAGCTCAACCCCCAGGTTTTGAAAGTCACAAGTTTTTCGCCGTGAAAATTGGTGAACAACCGCTGGTCTTACAAATCGAAAAAAGATCTATTTTACTTGCACAATCGAACATACAAATCCTAGGACATGTGCTAATTGATCTTAAATGAAGTTGTAAAAACTATGAACACTTTGACAGAGTCCATGATAAAGAAACCTATTTCAAATGTAAAAGAATTTAAGTGACAGTAAGTGAAATCGAAATACTGGTAAATGACGAAGATAAGAACTTGCATAAAGAAAGAATAAATTCTTTAAAAAAGAGACTTATCAAATTGCATTGAAATGAAAAAACCGGTGTTTAGTCAACGTACATTCGTACAAACTCTTTTCTCTCAACACACGGATACTTGGAGTATACTGAAGAATTTGTACACAATTGAACACACACAAATATTAACACTAAAACCTGCTATTTATAATAATCAAACATAACTGCCATTAACAACTAACAAATGAAATCAAGACAAGTGTCGATATGCATGCCTTTGAATCATAGGGGCACTCCACGTGTCTTTCTTAAAAACAGACTTTCCCTCTTTTATTTGAATTCAAACGAACTCGTCGAGATACCCTTCTTAACGCTTCTGCCGAATCGGGTCTTTCAACTATTGAGGAATATCTCTAAATCCATAACATAGACTCTCCTGGAGAAAGGATGCCTTCGACTCCCATTTCAAAATATGGCTCCAGTCGAAGTAATTAGATTTCTTTAGGAACTCTATTTGTTACTTTTAATTTCATTCAGGCGTTGAAATGAGGAGCCAACAAATTGCCCAACAAAAATGTGATTTTCGACATCAATGAAGAACAAGACATTTTTTGATAGTATCATTCGACGCCTCGAACGAATTTTGCATGTATTTAACTATTCCAAGAACTTATGTCGTCAGAACCATCATGGCCATTTTTAAAAACACGTCTCATCAAAGCATGCCAAAATATCTAGCCATCATCACAATCCCTAGATCCTAGGAAATCATGTACTAGGCATTAATTGCCCGTGTTTCATCAAACAACCATTGTGGGACACGTGCCCCACTAACTATAAGCTCTTTAATGCTAATTTCAGGTCCTTTAAACTCCCACAAGCTTATAAATTGTTCCAAACTTGCTCATTTTAACTTTTACGCTTCCAGAAACCTTTAAACACTATTCTTCCCTCTATATTTCCAAACTTCTAAAAAACCCAGATTATCTTCAAATCTCAACAATGGCGTCTTCAACCACCAATGTTAAAGATTCCAAGAAAATCCACAATTCCAAAGACCTGAAGAAGATTTTCTAACTTCCTCCTTTTGACACACTATCAGCACCTATGATGATGGGAAACCGACAGTTCCTCCCTGAACCTCTTGCAGAAGAAAAGAGAAAGATATATGTATCCCAGGTACTCATTCCTCTTGCTATTTCTGGTAGAATACACGCCCTATGTGGCCCTTTTGCCTTCTCCTAGTTAATCAAATAAATTTAGGGACTTTTTCCCCTCTTACCATAAATCAAAACCCATAGGACAAGCCAACAAAACTAGGGTTGAGAAAACTCCTGTTGATGCGGTAGTGTTAAACAAAATAGATTTAAGGTATATGAACAATAACTTTAGAGTTTTTAGATCAACACCCTCCTTCAAAGAATCAGATGACTATATGAACTGGCTAGAAAAGATAGAGAAAGTCAAATCCTAAACCTGGAAGAAACTGAGAATTTATGACTTGATCATGTTGTCTGATCGGTAACATAGCAAGTGTACTATTTTGCCAATGTAATAATAAGGAGGATTTCTCCGAATATCAATCTCGAGGACTGCGTTCGGCAATATAAGCTTAATTTGAATTCAATCAAACAAAAGCAATTGGGGTTTTAAAATTGTTTGGTTTGATTATAAAAATATTTGCATGTAAAAGAGGAAAATTGACTAAGTGGTTTTAAAAAATATGAGTAAAATTCTAAGGGAAGTGTGTAGCACCCCAAAATTTGCCCATCATTTTTCTTATATCTTGGCTTATGTCTCATACTATTTTTCATTACCATTTGTATATAGCATGGATCTTAGGCAGAAGATCAATGTATCTTACTTAAGAATCAAGAGAAGAGCTTCATCTTCATAGATCAGTTAAGAGCACAAGTTCAAATTTGTGTCAATCTCAAGCAACAAGGTATCCATCATCAATAAGACATGTCACTCAACCACTTGAATCAAGAGCACAAGCATTGATTATCTTCCTTTTATCTCATGGATAACTCTCTAGGGTTTTGGTTCAAAAGGAGATTTGTGGCTAGTTATTTGGACAAGACATGATTCTAAAGCTCAACACACACCTTGAGGGTCATCTACATGGATTACGTGTCATCCCAAGCCACCACAAGAGCCTCAGTCAATGGAAATGGTCCTAGGGTTTCATCTGGTTAACAAAAGTCAACTATGGTTCAATGGGGTCAAAAACATGGGATCTCAAGGTCAATCAAGAGCATGATAGTTGTTTTTAAGTGATTTCATATGTTTGGTACAAGGAGAATCAAGGATGAACATAAAATCAAGAGTTTGACTAAATTAGGATTTTAGTGGAAATTTTTCTAAGTGTAGTAAACCCTAATTCTAGCCATCTTGCAACTTCCATAATTTTCTCGCCCTTGATCCAATGGAGGAAAATTGTAATCAATTTAAAGGGGACATCATGAACTACAAATTTGTGGAAGGAGGCATGTCCAAAAGATCCATAGTTTGAGAGATGTGATAAACTAAAGTTGAGAAAATGGAGATTTTGACATTACAACACTTTGAATTTTTTCTAAGTGTAGAAATTCAGCTTGAAGTACCTACTTTCAAGCCCATCTTTCATGACGATACATGTTTTAAATAAATTTTCCCTTAACATGAAAGTTCAAGAGCATCCTCCAAGATTTCTTTTCAGTACTAGAACTCTTCCATTGAATACGTAGAACTCAAGTTGTGTGCTTTTAAAGTCAAGGTGTCAATGATGTCAAAAGTTTCATAATTTAGATTTTTTCTAAGTTATCTTGGGCAGAATTTTAGACATGACTTACACTCCATTTTTCTCAAACATCAAAGGCTTATTTCACCTTTCCCTCAACATGAAAATTGTTCATTATGGTCTTATCTTTGCATTGAATAGAAGAATTCACCGTTTGAGCCAAAGTTCATCAAGATATTATGCTTCAAAGATGATTATGTGAATTTGGTTTTAATGCACTATTCTTGAATTTTTTTTCTTGCATGAAACTTGGACGTTTCTTGTAACATGGCTTTCTACCAATTCACACGCACATAATACCTCTCTTTTGCTCACAAAATCATTGGCCAAAAGAACCAAACAAATCATGTACCACTCATGCATGTTTTTTTCACCATATTACCATAATAAGAGAAATTTCAAACTTGCACAACAAGTGTGCTATCTCCATCCTTTCATTCTGATTTTTATCCCCTCTCATTTCTACTCACCAAGGACACAACAAAACCACCCCATGCATGCCAAATTCGGATTCCACCTCACACCCACTCAAAATGGCCAAATTTTCAAACAACTTTATTTGTTTGTTTTGGGCCCCAAATCACTTCAACCCATCATATAAATACCTTATAAACCCTAGATGAGAGGAGAGAGGCTTCATTTTTCAGGGTTCTAGGGAAAAATATCTCTCTTTTTCTAGTGAGCTTCCATTTTTCGTTTTGAGTTTTCTACACAAGTTTTCTCATTTCTTTTGAGTTATCTACCACCCTTGATGTCTTTAGAGGAGGAATAAAAGGTTTTATTCAAGCTTGGATCATGTTGTTCAAGATTCAAAGAACCACCGGAATTTTCTTCAAACTTTTATCATTACTATATTACATCTGTTGCACCCCAAAATTTTCCCAACATTTCTTCACCTAGCTTGCGTTTCATTTCATTCACATTAGCATTATCATTTGCAGTTCATTGACATGTGTGCAGGAGATCAAGAGGTATGATTACCAATTAAGAGCTATACAAGACTATGAGGCTAGCTAAGAAGGTTATTCAAGTTTTCAAGGGATGATATCCTTGTCAGAGAAGTTAAAAGATCCTCAGAGAGAGTAATTGAAGCCAAGTGTGTAGGTCTCCTAACTTGAGAGTTGTGGGAAGCCATCAGATGATTCTGAGGTCATGGAGATGGACTTGAGGTCTTGAGAGAGCTCATGTGAAGTGTTGAAGATCACTTTGAGGCCTAGACAGGTCATTTTGCAAGAATAAGAAGCCACAGCCATGATTGGTGCAGCTAGGGTTTGACTGGGTCAACCCTAAGTCAACTGATGATTTGGAGAAGATTGAGACCTAATCGAAGAGCCATGGGATCATGGATTGATGCATTGAGATGTTCTAAGGATGATTCCAAGGTTAAATCATCATGATTGAAGAGTTTGAGAAATTTCAGGCTAGGGTTTCCAAGACTTGACAGTGTAAAATCCCCTAGTTTGACCCCTATCTTCAAGGCAATTTAGCTCAAGATGTGATCTTCATCTCATCTTGACCCTAACATGATTGTTGTATAGCATGATATTAGCTTTAATTTTAGTGCTAGAAGTCCTTGATAGGATTTATAGAACTCAAGTTATTACATTGACAAGTTACAAGTCATCTGAGGCATGTGAATTTGGAGCTTGAAAGTTACCCAACTTGCATGACACTTTTGCCCTAGAAGGAGGATTCCTATGAACTTTTGGTCAACATGAATGTTTTTCATTATTGTCTTAGCTTTCTAGAGAGTACTAGAAGTCCTTGATAGTATTTTTAGAACTCAACTTATGGCTTGGACAAGTCAAGGGTATTTTGGACATTTGGTGATTATAGGTCATTTGTGATCATAGGCCATTTTCAACAACTTATAGGCCTCAAATGAAATTTTGTTCAACTAGAAAGTTGTTCAAAATGGAGTTTTAACCTTGACCATGCATCAAGGAGGCATTGAAATGTCTCAAGGAGAGACTTGGTTTAAGAAATTTTGAAAAAAGAAAGAATTAAAAGGATTTAATGGCCAAAAATTCAAATAATTCATTTTGTGACCAAATGAAGCAAAATTATAGGTCAAATTGATTGGAAAAATGATTTTACAAACAATGGCAATGTTAGAATTTTGATTTAAGGTCATTTGCATACCATTCCATTTCATTTCTTCATGATGAAGTAACATATCCAACTCACACCTTTGGCTTGCAAACAAGGAAAATAACACATCAAACTCATTCAATATCTCATGAGAAGTTGCTTACAAGCATAGCCATGCTCAAAGGGATCCAGAATAGTGACTTCCATGGATGAGATTTTGAAGAGATTTTGAAAATCTAAAATCTCATTTGGATGATTCCAGAAATTTCTAGACAGTCCCAATGAGTTCTATATAAGTCATTGAGTGAATTCAGTTCATTTTTTGGAAGGAATTAAAGCTGGTTGCAGAGAGAGCCATTGAATTTTCAGAGGTTCAAGTGAGAATCGGGTTTTGAGTTCAAGGAAGAATCAAGCTAAATCAAGGTGTGCAAAGGCTTTAGGGGTGAATTTGGAGTGTGTCTGCATTGTTTTGGAGGTTTGAAGTGATCAAGAACACCTTCTGTTACACGTCTTAAACCAGGTTGGTATACTTTAAATTTATGCTTAAACCATAGGGAGATGCTTAGAAATTCATATGTGGTTAGGTTCCCTTATTGATGTAGTAGGATTTAGGATCAGAAATTGGTGAATTAGAGACAAAATGAGGTGATGATCAATTTCTGTTAGGGCTGAAATCTAGTGATTCTTGAAGGAATAATCGTGATTAGATAGTGCAAATTGATCACCATGAGATGAGGATTGGATTGACACCTTTAATTGAAGATCTGACGAGTTTCAAGATTGAGGTGTGTTCTGAAAATGCTATCGGGTTTGAAAATCTAGAGGGAATTAGATAATTCTAAGGTTGGATTCATGACCAACATTGAATTCTAGAGAGAATGATGTATGGTTGGTGAAGTTTTGATGAACTGTAGAGGTTGTATCACCGGAGAAGACGGTGGCGCCACTGTTCAGGCCACCGTCTGGTTATCTCCGTCCAACTGAGTTCAAATGGGGACGATGCACTGCAAGCGTTGGATTAGGGTTTGACCTTGGACTCAGGCGAGCAATGGAGGGCCACAATTTGATTTCAGACTCTGAAGAGAGGCATTAAGATGAAACGCACCGTTTCATTTAATTGGTGTTTTGGGCTTAGGACTCAGATTGATATCAACACCCCCTTTTTGGCCCACTCTGAGAATTGAACTAAACTGGATTGCTATTTGACACGCAAGTTTGTTAATTTCTTTTTATTTTCTTTTATTTTGTGCATTTCATATGACATAGAAATTAATTCATAAAAAATAGGAAATTAACTCAATTAATTCCAAACTTTTTTCCCCTGATTCATGATTAAATCTAGAATTTTGTAGATTAAAAATATTAGGAATTCATGCATTTGTGATTTTATTTGCATTTTTTGAAGATTAATTGATATTAAAATGGGAATGGTTGATACCTTGTCTTGCTGAATTTGGTTTGAGCATTTGGTGATGATTCTTGACTAGATTTTTTGTGTGTAGCTAGCATAGATATGCATGCTCCCCTAGTAATTTTCTCACATTTTTGTGAAGAAGTTTAGGGCTAGTTTTAAGTTGAAACTTTAGGTGCTCTAGTTTTAGGATTTATGCTTAGTACCTTGTGATGTAGGTTTTATTTCTAGGACTTGGTTGATGATTCAACCCCTGGATTTTGTATGGTAGATTCATGATTGAATTAGGGTCCCATAGTTATTTTTGTAGGATTTTACAATTGGTTTTAGTATTTTAGTTAAGATTAACTTTAGTACTAGGTTTTAGGTGATCCTAACTTGCTAATTCAACTAGAATGATTTCTTTAGTTCCCTTAGATTAGGGTTTTGCTTTGCTTGCTCTTGGTTGATGTTGAAGACAAGCTTGGGTTTCTGAGGAATGCTTGAAGAAGCTTGGATGTGAAGATTTCCTTTCTTTTGGTTTGAGTGTTGTTTAGGTGTTAAGATTAGGGTTTGTAGGCAGAGCTTCTAGATAGATTCTCTTCTTTCATAAACATGGAAGGTGTTGATCACTTCCATTCTTCCCTATGATATAAGGTCCCCTTGTAAAGGCCTCATCCCTCCTTTGGTAGGATGTGTGGCTCTTCACAAGTTGGTAGAACCTTTGAGGGTTTCCTTTCTTTGATGATGGAGTGCTTAGTGGTGACCTTTGGTCTTCACTCTGCTGTCTATTATCCAAACCCTGCTCTTGTTAGATGAATCTTTCTCCCTTGCTAGAGGATGGAGTTCCTTGCTAGAAGATTGAAGATGCTAGAAGTTGTTGCTTTCCCTATGTTTGAAGACTGCCATTGAAGCTGAAGCTTGAAGATCAGGAAGAGCAAGTTGACACTTGTGAAGGGAACCCAGTGGAGATCAAATGAAGAGCTGAAGCTTGAAGTTGGAGAACAAGTTGATACTTGTGTGTTTGATGCATTGAGAGCCTGAAGGAACAAGTTGATACTTGCTATTGGGATTGAAGCCTGAAGGTGGAGTCTGTTTTGGAGTTGAAGCTTGAAGAAGGTGAAGAACAAGTTGATACTTGTGGGTGAGGTGTTGAAAGCTTGAAGAAGCAAGTTGACACTTGCTATTGAAGATGAGAGCCTTGAAGAACAGTTATAGACTGAGGACTGAACTGCTGTCAGAGGATTGCTTTGCTGTGAAGCTGTGGAAGCTGTTGATCTGCTTTCCTGTCTATTTGCTTTCTGTGCAACTGTATTGCTGTGGCTTGTTTGATTTGCTTGATGCATTAGAATAAGTTCATGTTTATACTGATTTAAGCTAGGAGCATGATTGCACTAGAGGTTGAGTTGCTCCCTCTGCTTGTATTTTTACTGTGTGGCTTTGCTTGCGGGTATTCGGTAGAGCCCAGCTCCCTTGCCTATGTGGTTTGTTATTTGATTGATGTCATTTTACTTCTGCTGTATGATTGCAGTTATTGTGTTTGCTTGATAGCATGTTATTTCTTCTGTATGATTGCAGTTATTCATACTTGGCTTGAGGTTGAGATGAGCTTGTGGAGGCTGGTGCCCCACACACATTTCCTCCCTCACTTGCATTGCATGCATTTTACAGTCGTTTACTGTATATCTGTTTACTGTTTAAGCTGATGCTTTATCTGTTTCTGTTTATCATTGACATGATCCCCTAGGAATCTCACTTCCTTTGATAAGGAAGTGATGATTAGAACTTTAGGTTGAAACCTATGCATGATAACTTCTAGGAGTTCCCTGTTTCAAACTTCAACCATAGGATGAATCCTTGGCATGACAACATTAGGACTTGATAGTCTCCCCGTAGTTGTCCCTCTCTCTTCTCATCTTCAAACAAATCAAAATACAATAATAAATGTTAACTGACGTCGTACGTTACGAGCCTTAAGCTATCTGAGAAAGGATTGTTGGAGAGTTTCTTTTCAACAGTCTGGATGTTTAGTATGGCACATTTTGGGTGACATGCGACACATTCACTCTCAGGTCATAGTCTCTAGTGCGATATTGGTTGCAAACATCCATAAAAAATAGTTCTTTCATAAAAGACAGAAAATAAACTTCAAACCTTTTTGCCCCGTGGGCCCATAATTCAAAGGGAGCTTTTTTGAAGAAAAGAGTGTCGTTAACTCCCAGTTCTACCGCAAACGGTAACGCCTAAGTCTCCAAGGGTCGAGTTGCGTACACCAAACTGCTGGAACTGTTTGTTAAGCCTACTCGATAAAGCAGATGAATCTGAATCCCCGTAAGCCGCATTATCTCGAACTACGTAAGCTCTGATCTCTCATATCTGTTGAGAGTACGTAGGCACAATACTGACGTATTGGCGAGCCACCTTCCCCGTAACCCGTAGTTAGTCGAACTACGTTGACTCTGATTTCTCACTCTCTGATGAGAATACGTAGGCATAAAGTGCGACGCTTTGCCGAGTCATTTTCTTTTCTTTTTCAAGCCAGCCTTGATAGGTAGATAGATAAAACCAACCCATCAGATAAACACAACAAGCGTGGATCCCATCGAGTACGATGGACGTGAGGGGTGCTAATACCTTCCCCTTGCGTAACCGACTCCCGAACCCAGACAATGGTTGCGATGACCTTGTCTTATACCTTTTCGTCAGGTTTTTCCGATCGTTTCCTTTCCCGCTCTGAGGGATAAATAATGAAAGGTGGCGACTCTTCTGTTTTGCCGGCACCTTATTTTCGCGGTAGCGACAACATCATTTTAGACTCATTTGATTGTTAGAAGCATGTTGGGACATGGGCTGAAGTCCTACTTTGTGCAGGCTCTATTTGTGCATGAATATGTGATTTTCATTTTTTGGATGCACACTTTGTTGCTTGTTTTCTAGAGTTTTTAATGGTTGTTTTTAGAAAATAATGGCATATTTGAAATCTACATGAAAAATCCTTGAGAATGGTACCCATGTTATCTTGATTTGTTGAAGTGGAAATTTGTGTGCACTACTTTCATGACCGATTTTCTTGAGCTTAGAGGTTTTTTTTGGACTTTTTAATAGGATATTTGGATTCTACGCGGAAAACTGAGGGGGTGGTCTCAAAAAGCTGCCACCGGTGACTCCCACTACCGGCGGCGGCAGCCAGCGCCGTTCCTTCGAGCCCTAGGGTGGCTCTGGCAACCGACCATGGTGGAGGAAGGTGGTCTGATTGGACCAAGTCTTGTTGGAGAAGATGAAGTTTGTTTTTGTTTTTAGTGCTTTGTCTTTTAGTCATTTAAAGAAAACATGACCAATTGATAATGTTACATAATTTAATGTTACTATCTTTTTAATTATTTTTGTTATAATTAACTTGGGCTTATACTGCACCCCTATTTTTTGGGCTGAGTTTCGTAGCCTTCCTATACTTGCTGCTGCACCCTCCTTTCTTTTGCTCTTTCATTCATTTGTTTTGTTTTGGTTTCTTTTTGTTTGCATTTTATTTTAATTGATAAAAATATGATAAAATTCCACAAAAATATGTTTATTAATATTTGGTATGTTATTTATTTTTTGACTAGTTTTATATTACTTTTCAATTTATTTTATTATTTTATTTTGAATTAATTTGACAAGTGCTTTTACATGTTTACCCCTTGAACAAGACTTTGTTGTTTGATGACTTTTGAAACACTTTTTGGCCCAATCTTTTTACCATGTTTGGATATTTGTTTGATGATCGTTTGAGTGTAGCTTTGATGCTTTGGTGGTCATATTTTAATTACTTTTCATGTGGTTTCATCTGACTTTTGATTCATGCTTGATTAGTTGCACACATGATTTTGTTTGGCTTGGTTTGGTGATATATTCGAACAATTTCTTTGAGATCTTTTTCAGGATGAGTCTTGACTTTTTTGAGTTGGTTTGAGCTTTGGTTTCATATTCATTTGATTATTTTTTCAATTTATGGTTGGATTTCCAAGTTAATGATGTTTGGCCTCACTCCTTTGGTGTTCCTAACCTAATTCTTTGAGTTGCTTTCTTGTATGGTCAAAGGGATGTTTGTGTTTTATTATAGGTTTTAAATGACATGTTTGAGTGTTTGAATCCCATGATTTTGTGTTTCCTTCGAATGAGTGTTCTGAGTGGTTCCTTAAGCATAATTTGAACATGATCCTTCTTGAGTTTGGTTAATGACTTGGATATGAATATGATAACATGGTGTACCTTGCTTGATCATTTGTGCCTTGTGCTTTGCTTAAACATTTCCTTTTCTTTAAGGATAATTTTGGCATATGCTTGCCTAGTCTTGGTGTTTACTTTCAGTTTGATTTTTGGGACTTCTTCTTAAGATTCATGTGTTGATGATATATTGATATACATGTACATGTTTCTGCCAATTTGGATTCATGTCTTGATTTTACATGTTTACATCATTGAGGTGCGTCTTTGCATGATTGTCTGTGTGACAATTGATTGTGTTTGGATATCGATGCATGATTTGACTCATCCTTTGACCATTGACATGATTTGAGTACATCTTGACATTTCTACTTCCCTACCTTGGTTCTCATATCATTTAACCTTGTTTCACTATGCTTGATGATTGAAAATGCTTCTTGATTGATTTTAAGTCATTTGTGTATGCATTGGTGCTTTATTTTGCTTATTTGTTTTGACCTCTAATCTTCGGTTATGGTTTGACATGTGAGCACATGTTGCTACTTTGGAATGATGTTAGTGTTTACTTTGTATTTTTGAACCTAATGTTTGTGTTTGTGTGACACTTATATCTTATGGAGTGAACTTCTTGTTAGTTCACCTGTTGTTGGATCTTCTCCTTCATCTCTCATTCTTCTTTTTTCTTTTTCTTTTCTTGAGACTTGATTAAGTCTTGAGTTTTTTTTCATTTATGATTGATTAGTATGGTGTTTACTTGTGTTTGCTCACATGATCCCTTAGAATTCCTAGTCCCTCTGTTTAAGATGGGAGTAGGAGAGACATTAGACTTTCAATTCTTTGCATGAGAACAATTAGGATAGTCCTTTTACCTCAACTTTAGGTCCATCAATTATATGGTAACATTAGGTAGACTTGCCTTTCATCTTAAACTTAAAACCATCTTGTATGGTACCATTAGGATTTTCAGTTTCCTTTTAGTGTTTTCTTTGTGTCTTCTCTTCTTTCTCAAACAACTCTAAGACATTTAATAAAAAATGATGAATGTTGTGCGCCACGAGTCTTAAGTATGTGGGAAATGATGACTGAGGGGGTTTTTCCTCACTTGTCTAGAGTGTTTAGTGTATTCCCTTTGGGCGATATGCGACGTATTCGCTCATATGTCATAGTCTTTAGTGCAACGTAAATCTCAAACAAAGCCAACTCACTTCACTAAAACTCTTAAACCAAATTCAAACCTTTTCATCCTTCGGGTTTGTTCTTAAAAACTTTTTTTTCCAGAAAAGAGTTCGTTACTTTTCCGTTCTGCTGCAAACAGGCATCAATCCTAACTGCTGGAATGGGAACTTAACATCACTCATAAAAAATATTTTACTAACCAGTGGTCTAGTTTACCCGAACTATGTTTGCTCTAATTTTTCATACCAGATGAGGAAACTTAGGCACAATACGACGATGTCTTGGCGAGCAACCTTCCCTCCATCAACCGTAGTTTTCCGAACTACGTTGACTCTGACTTTTCCATTGCACGAGGGAGTACATAGGCATAGGGAGGCGATATCCTATCGAATTTTCTTTTTTCTTTTCCCTCCCCCGTTTAGCAGTAGCTTTTAGATAGCTCACCCTTTGATTAGATAACAAGCGTGGATCCTGTTGAGTACAACGGACGTGAGGTGTGCTTATACCTTCCTCTTGCGTAACCGGCTCCCGAACCCAAGATTTGGTTGCGATGAATGATAACGAGAAAACGCATCGATTATATTGCTAGGTTTCATTAATGTTTTATCGCATATTCACCGTTTTAACACTCGATTTCTCGAGTTTTTCTTACCATTTTGCAGGTACATCATTATATGGAGCTAAATCATGAATTAAGAGCAAAAGGAACAAAAGAAACCATAAAGAGATGAAGAAATGAAGAAGCCTGCAAAAGACTGCATAATTTGTTGCAGCCACGGTCGTCACAAGGGTGTCACGACCGTGACACCCCAATTTGAGCCATCAAGACCGTAAGAGAGTGGTCACGACCGTGACACTTAAAAACCACAAGTTACGAACGTGAAGACCTTGTCACGACCGTGACAAGGGTAAAATTAGGTTTTTGACTCAGACTACGTCAAGGCATTACGTGAAGACCACTTCTCCTATTGGCATTACGTGAAGACCATTTCTCCTATTTTGTTGCCACGTTCCTGCATTCCTTCAACAAATTCAGCAAGGCCCATGCAACAAAGGACCAAAAATCCAGCCCATTAAGGATTCTATAAATAGTACAAGTTCTATGAACAAAGGAGAGAGCATTCTTTATTCAAATTCCTGCGAAAGCTCTGCCGAACTGTATTACGAACCAGCCTTTCTATTCCTGCATTATTTTTAGTTTTCTGTTTCGTTTTTATTGTATCCAAACCCGCCATATAACAATTTCCAACATCAGGAAATTGTTATACATTTATTTGTTTCTAAACCTTCAGCATTAGTTTATTTTCAATTTCCACCAATTCCATGCTTTCCGGTCTGTGGAAGAAGGAGTCTGCTCGAATATTTGTTAACCAGGTTTTTCATTATATTGCAATTTAATTTAATTATAATGTTTATTTATTTTTCTGCCATGAGTACGTTATTATTAAATTCTCTGTCTCTGTCTGGTTCGACATCGATGAGTAGCTAAACACCTTAGGGCGGTATGTAGTTATAACAAACTTAACCGGTAAAATATAACCATAGGCTGAAAATAATTAATCACTTAACATTCTGGCTGATACTTTTTAATTGAAATAGACCTTTTCGTTACGAGAGTAAGAAAAGAGTATTAGGTTAGGTCAAGACCACGAGAGTGTGAGATTTTAACCAGATAGCTAAAGTTAGGCATTTAAATTAAACACAGCGAGAGCGCTTTAAGATAAATTAGAATTACTTAGTGTCCAAAAATTACCTCTAAACACTTATGGGCTAGCGAGAGCAGGCATAGGGCTTTAGGGATAAGATCTGATATAAGACCACGAGAGTGTGAGTTGAGGGTATTTAAACTGGTAATCTCTATCGAATAGATTAAGTGAACACCTTTATAAGCCTAGGTTAGATTGACCCACCTAAGTTAGTATAATTACATACCGACCGCCTTAATATTACTTTATTAAAACTTAAATTTAATTCCGCCTTTAATAGTCTTAAAAATCAACAAAAAATCGTGACAACCATTCGCCTTAGCTAAACTAGAAGTTCATCTAGCACTAAGTAACCATAGAATCCCTGTGGATCGATAATCTTAAATATTACTTCGATAGGCTGTGCACTTGCAGTAAGATACCGCTAGACGCATAAGTAGACACGTCTTTAGCCCATCAAGTTTTGGGCGCCGTTGCCGGGGATTCCTTAATTTAGTTACTAGTGCATTTAGGTAGCATTGTCTAGACTAAGGTATCAAATATTTAATTTAATCTAATCTCCGAGTGTATGCCAAGTACTCGCTCTAAAAGCGAAGACTTGCAACCTCTAATCCCTGAATCGGAACGCTTCTTACACGTAAGAAGACGTATATTCGATTTCGAAAATAATTACAATATTCCAGATCTTCAATTAGATCCGCCTAAACCAGTCGTAAAATCAAAGGACGCAGAGATGGCTGAAGAACAGACTCATCCACTCAAGTATTACGCTAATCCTTCGCAAGATGAACCGCATTCAAGCATTGCAGCGCCGGCTATCAACCGAAATGATTTCGAACTAAAACCTTCATTGATATCAGCCGTGCAACAAAATCAATTCGCCGGAAATCCTACCGAGGATCCGAATCTTCATCTTTCGATCTTTGTGCAATATGCAGATACCGTAAAAGCCAATGGAGTTACCCAAGAAGCTATTAGACTACGTTTATTTCCTTTTTCGCTTCGAGACAGGGCAAGAGCTTGGCTTCAATCTCTGCCTTCGAACTCAGTAACTACGTGGGAAGAACTTAAGAGAGTTTTCTTGAATAGGTATTTTCCACCTAGCAAGACAGCTATGCTGAGAGCTCAGATCAACGGATTTAAGCAAAGAGAAAGTGAATCATTATTCGAAGCTTGGGAACGCTATAAGGATCTACTGAGACTTTGTCCACATCATGGATTAATAGAATGGATGGTCATCCATACCTTCTATAATGGACTCTTGTACAATACAAGAATGACAATTGACGCTGCCGCGGGTGGTGCATTGATGGACAAAGAATATAATGATGCCTATGCACTTATCGAAAGTATGGCTCAAAATCATTACCTTTGGGGAAGCGAGAGAGTCGCAACTGAGAAACCAACAAAGGGAGGTATGTACGAAGTAAGTAGTATGGACCAAGTCAATGCGAAGTTTGACCAACTAAGCCAAAAGATCGATAACTTGGCCATAACACCTACAGCCACCGTGGCTGCAGTAACACCTAACTGTGAGTTATGTGGAGTCCCAGGACACGAAGTTTCTGATTGTCAACTATTGGCAGGAACTCCCACTGATCAAGTGAATTATGCTCAAGGAAACCCTTACTCAAACACATACAACCCAGGTTGGAAGAATCATCCGAACTTCTCCTATAAGAATAACAATGCTTATTACGCACCAGGTCAAGCACCAGCTACATCACCAGGATATCAAAAGACTGCTCCTAATATCCCTAGAAAATCGAACCTTGAATTGATGATGGAGAACTTTATAGCTAACCAATCTCAAACAAACAAGGACTTCTTAAACCAAAACATTCACACTAGTGAGCAGATTAAACAATTAGTGAGCAAAGTAGATGCATTAGCTACACATAACAAAATGCTTGAAACTCAGATTTCACAAGTAGCTCAACAACAAGCACCTACTGCTGCACCAGCTGGAGTATTCCCTGGACAACCTCAACCTAACCCGAAAGGACATGCTAACGCTGTAATATTAAGAAGTGGCAAGGAACTTGACGGACCTACCGATCCAAGACTTGACAATCCAGCCATGTACCAAAAACCGGATAAACCGACTGAAATGGTGAATGATCCAGAAGAAAAGGAAGATGACAATCGAGAGGTAGTGGAGAAAGAACAACCTTATGTGCCTCCACCACCCTATAAACCACCAATTCCGTACCCTCAAAGATTAATAAATTCCAAGACGACGGGTCAATTTAAGAAATTTGTCGAACTTCTGAAACAGTTGAATATTACTATTCCGTTTACAGAAGCAATTACCCAAATACCCTCGTATGCTAAGTTTTTAAAAGAAATCTTATCCAATAAGAAAAAGATAGAGGATAACGGAACAGTTACACTTACTGCCGAGTGTAGCGCCATAATTCAGAATAAAATGCCTCCTAAGCTAAAAGATCCAGGAAGTTTCTCTATACCCTGTGTAATAGGAAAATTCGTCATTGACAAAGCTCTATGCGATTTAGGAGCCAGTATCAGTGTTATGCCCTTAACGATTTGCAAAAGGCTAGACATGGGAGACCTAAGACCAACTAAAATGTCTGTTCAACTAGCCGATCGCTCTGTTAAATATCCTGTAGGCATACTAGAAAACGTCCTAGTACGTATAGGACAATTCTACATCCCTACTGATTTTATAATCATGGACATCTCTGAAGACTCCACTACACCTATCATACTAGGAAGACCATTCTTAGCTACCGCCGGAGCTATAATAGACGTAAAAAGAGGAAAGCTAACCTTTGAAGTAGGTGAAGAGAAAGTTGAATTTGTTTTAACACAATTCTTACAATCACCAGCTATAGAGGATACATGCTATCTATTGGACGTAATTGACGAATGTGTAAGAGAAATGGAACTGAAAGAGACCACTTATTCTGAAATAATGAAAATTCAAATCCCTCCGATTTTCGAAGATGATAATTGGCGAAAACCGTATCAGGATGATAGTCTAAGCGAAAGTTTAGCACTTACACTGGATCCCATGCCAAGTAAAGATAAACCTACATTAGGATTAAAAACTTTACCTCATAACCTAAGGTACGAATTCTTAGACGTTGAATGTAAAAGACCAGTTATAGTAAATTCCAGTTTAGGAACTATAGAAACAAAGAAACTTTTAGATGTCTTGAAGAAATATCCAACTGCATTAGGGTATAACATATTTGATCTCAAAGGAATATGTCCTTCAGTTTGTATGCATCGTATTCTGCTAGAAGAAGATTGCAGAACCTCCAGAGAATCTCAAAGAAGAATTAACCCAACCCTTAGCACTGTAGTAAAAGAAGAAGTTAAGAAATTATTAGATGCCGGGATAATATATCCAATCTCTGATAGTGAATGGGTTAGTCCAATACATGTAGTGCCAAAGAAAGGAGGTATCACTGTTGTGAAAAACGCTCAAGGCGAATCGATATCGCAAAGAGTAGTGACGGGATATAGAGTGTGCATAGATTATCGTAAACTAAACAAAGCCACTCGAAAAGATCATTTCCCACTACCTTTCATAGATCAAATGTTAGAACGATTAGCCAAGCATTCTTACTTCTGTTATCTTGACGGTTACTCAGGATTTTTCCAAATCCCTATCCATCCTGATGATCAAGAGAAGACTACATTCACATGTCCTTATGGAACGTTCGCTTATAGGCGAATGCCCTTTGGATTATGCAACGCTCCTGCAACCTTTCAAAGATGTATGATGTCAATCTTCGTAGATTTTATAGACAACATCATGGAAGTGTTCATGGACGACTTCTCTGTATGCGGGCAAAGTTTTGAAGGATGCTTATCGAACTTAGAAATGGTGTTAGAAAGATGTGTAAAAGTAAATCTCGTGCTTAACTGGGAGAAATGTCATTTTATGGTCAACGAAGGAATAGTATTAGGTCATGCAATATCCGACAAGGGAATTGAAGTTGATAAAGCTAAGATTGAAGTAATAAAAGATCTTCAACCCCCTAAAACCGTTCGAGAAATACGAAGCTTTTTAGGACACGCCGGTTTTTACCGACGATTCATCAAAGATTTCTCAAAAATCACTAAACCTCTTACTGGTTTATTAATGAAAGACGCTGAGTTCATATTCAATGAAGATTGTCTTAAAGCATTCGAAACTCTAAAAACAGCCCTCATCACCGCACCAATCATGCAACCCCCTGACTGGAGATTACCTTTTGAAATCATGTGCGATGCGAGTGACTATGCTGTAGGCGCAGTTCTGGGCCAGAGAAAGGAAAAGAAACTTCATGCGATTTACTATGCCAGTAGAACCTTAGATTCTGCCCAGATGAACTACGCTACTACAGAAAAAGAATTGTTAGCAGTTGTCTTTGCGCTTGACAAATTCCGTTCTTACCTAGTTGGAGCGAAAATAATCATTTACACAGACCATGCTGCTATCCGATATCTATTAACTAAGAAAGATGCTAAACCAAGACTCTTAAGATGGATTTTACTCTTACAAGAGTTTGATCTAGAAATAAAAGATAAGAAAGGTACTGAGAACGTCGTAGCGGACCATTTATCTAGAATAGAAGGTATTAAACCCGAACAAGTGCCGATTAACGATGATTTTCCGTATGAACAGCTGATAGCACAAATAGGAAGCGACCTAGCTCAGTTAGATATAAATGAACCAGAATCCGTGGAAACAATCCAGACAACTGTAGGACTGCCATGGTACGCTGACATTGTCAACTACCTAGCCGCAGGAGCTCTTCCACCCGATCTAACCTATCAGCAGAAAAAGAAATTCTTTCATAATCTGAAACATTACTATTGGGATGAACCATTATTGTTCAAAAGAGGACCAGATGGAATCTTTCGCCGATGTATTCCCGAAGAAGAAATAGAAGATGTCATTGCTCAATGCCATTCATCTCCTTATGGTGGACATGCAAGCACTTCCAAGACTTGTGCAAAAATCTTGCAAGCCGGCTTATTCTGGCCTAATCTATGGAAGGATGTCCACATCGCTGTTATAAATTGCGATCGGTGTCAACGCACTGGCAATATTTCAAGAAGAGATGAAATGCCTCAAAAAGGAATTTTAGAAGTAGAAATCTTTGACGTTTGGGGAATAGATTTCATGGGAACATTCCCATCATCTTTCGGTAATAATTACATACTCGTAGCTGTCGATTATGTTTCGAAATGGATTGAAGCCATAGCTTCTCCTACAAACGATACACGAGTAGTAATAAAGCTTTTCAAAAATATAATCTTTCCCAGATTTGGTGTGCCTAGACTCGTCATAAGTGACGGTGGCTCGCACTTCATTTCAAAAATCTTTGACAAGTTACTATCTAAATATGGAGTAAGACACCGTGTGGCTACACCATATCACCCACAAACAAGTGGACAAGTCGAAGTCTCAAACAGAGAAATTAAACAAATCTTAGAAAAGACTGTCGCCATATCTCAGAAAGATTGGTCATCTAAACTTAATGAAGCTTTATGGGCTTATAGGACCGCTTACAAGACACCCATAGGTACTACACCTTTCAAACTAGTTTATGGAAAATCTTGTCACCTCCCAGTAGAACTAGAACACAAAGCTTATTGGGCGATCAGAACTCTCAATATAAACTATAATGCTGCAGGAGAAAAGCGAATCCTAGACATTAACGAATTAGAAGAATTAAGGTTAGATGCATATGAGAATGCTAAGATATATAAAGAAAGAACTAACCGATGGCATGATAAACGCCTATCTAGGAAAGAATTTAGTGTGGGAGAAGTTGTACTCCTCTTTAATTCAAGGCTTAGGCTCTTTCCTGGAAAATTAAAATCTAGATGGTCAGGACCCTTTGAAATAACTAAAGTATTCCCGAGTGGAGCAATAGAAATTAAGGGTAGGAATAGTGAACCATTCATAGTAAACGGACAACGTTTAAAACACTATCATAAAGTTGGAAATAGAGATTATGCGAATAATCTAAAGCTTTTAGAATTGTCCACTGATTCCCCTGATTAATCTAAACCTAAGCATTACGTCAGGCTTTGGACGATAAAAACAGCGCTTAGTGGGAGGCAACCCATTTACCTATTTAATTATTTAAACTATTCTTTTCTTTTAGCATATTGTTATTTATCGTTTTACTATTTGTTTAATTGTTTTGTCATTTTATAGTTTTATTTTATATTACTATTATTTCCATTACATTATGCATTTCATTTTCTTATTTTTATCTTAAATCACTTTTTACAGATTTTCTAAAGTCTTTTCCACTGATTTGTTTCCCCCATATTTGCACTGACCATGGCTAACCAACCAATTAACCATATGGAAACCAAATTTAGAGGTAGGAACCAAAGAATGAAGTTTGAAGAGTTATCACAGAGGCAAATGGATTTGACCCTGTACCCGGATGATAAGACTATGGAAACCCTAGGTATACATGATAGTGTCATGTACTTGTTAAACCGACTCGGATGGGAGAATGCATTGATCCAACATAAGTTTGTGACTTACCGCGAGCTCACCCTTGAGTTCCTTAGCTCCTTAATTTACCTACCTGAGCGCGGTTTTGGATTTAGGAAAGGATTTATTAGTTTCCGCCTATTTGGAATAGAATATGACTTTAACCATAAAGAACTAGCTGACTTGTTAGGATTCCCTAGTGGACCATTTGCTTTTACTACCACACAGGTAGAATTGATGGATATGGAGCTAGATTTCTTTTGGGGAACTTTAACCGGAAACTACCACCCTGAACCAAATAACATGAATAATGATGAGATCCATAATCCTGCTCTCCGTTACTTCCATAAATTCCTTGCCCACACCTTCTTTGGAAAAGAAGAAAACATTACCGGAGTTTCTAAAGATGAAATATTTATTATGTCATGTTTCACTAATGGACAGCCTGTTAATGGTGTACCTTTCATGATGCAAACCTTCACCCGTATCCAAGAAGAACCTGAATTACCTATATTAGTAGGAGGTCTTGTAACCATGATTGCTGATGCCATAGGACTTAGGTACCAACTGGACAGGTGCAACCGTCTAGGAACAATCCGCCCTATGAATCTTAATTTCTGCTTCAATAGGCATATCATAAGGAATTTCGGACATCCACCTTTTGAGTACCTAATCCGGAACGAAGTAGTAACCCTGTTCACATTGCCTAATCATGCTAGAGTAAGTGTTCACAATAAGGATAACTGGCTTTATGAGTTAAACCCACCTGATTATCCATCTACTCCTGAAACACCTCAGTCTTACAAGATAAAAGATGATATAATGACCGCTGTCGAAACTGACCCTGAGACACCTCCTGGTTACCATGACATTGACCACACTGAAGAAGTACATGAAACCCCTGAAGTGAATCAAGGAGATTATGCTAACAACTTACAAAACATCATGAACACTCTCAATGCTTACCAAACTGACATTAATCTATTTAAAGAAGACATTAAGAGCATGCGATTAGACATTATAGGATTGACTGACATAACCTGCGAACAATTCTATCACTTGAACTCCGCCATCGAAGACTTGAAGAAACGCTTTTGAAAATGCTATAAGTGATTTAGTTTATTTTTCTCATTGTTTTCGTTTCTAGTTAGATTTATTTTTCGCAACAATTTCATACCGTAATTTCCGTTTATGTAACTTCATTTTCAATTACTTTATGCAATGCACCTTTAATTCCAAAATTTCTCCATTTTTAGCAATTTATATATTTTTCATTCTATGTACTGTTATGCTTGCATTATTTCATATTATATACAATCTCTCATGCCATGCAAGTTAGTATAGTACTGTGTTGAAATTATATACTATATGGTGTTTATAATTTAATATGAGTGTTAGTGAAGAAAATACATTATTATAAAATATGTGAATTAAGTGAGAAAATGTTTTTCTGGAAATTATTCAACGAAGCGTGCCCTCACGGTCGTCATACCCATCTCACGATCGTGACGTGCTTAAATAGCGTGTCACGACCGTCACACCCCTGTCACGACCGTGACAACCCCTATTACAGGAATCGTGAGAAACAGAACTGTTTCTCATCGTGCCTCTTCTTCTTCTTCCTCCATAACTTCCTCAAAACTACCCATTTTCTCCATAACCTCCGTAACCTCCCAATTACCAACATTAACCCCCCATTATCATAACCTATCACATTCTCACTCTCCATTATTTATCCCGAATCAATATTTCTTTCATTTTACCAATTTTTTCACAAAACATCAAAACTCTTCATTCTTCACTCTAAGCTCTTGCATGCAATGGATTCTATTACTTTTAGAGAAGGTGATGCTGGAGAAACTCAGAGAGAACGTTTTCTCCGATTCCAAAACCGCGTTGTGCAACCTACACGTTACATTGACACTGTCTGTTTGAGGGAACTCGGAATGCTTGCCAGTGTTAAAAGCCTGCTTCAAAAAGTCGGTTTGTGGGATCTTTGCAGTCAACCTCAGCCCACATTCGAACTTCTGACACTGGAGTTCTTAAGCTCATTCAGTTACATCACCGGTACCGGTTCTCAGAGTCAGCTCACCGGTGTCGCCAAATTCAGATTGCATGGCCAAGAGTTCAACATTTCGCAAACCAGGATAGCCGAGTTGTTCGGCTTCGATCACGGAACTGAAGCTCACCGTCGCGTGCCCGATAATTTTAGTGAACAAGCTTTCACTCTATGGCACGACTTAACCAACACCCGTGCATCCGCCTTCCAAAGCCTCAACGCTACGCACATCCACAACTCGGCAATCCGCTATTTCCACCGTGTCATATGCAACACCATCTTCGCTCGAGAAAGCAACCATAAGCTCAACTCCAAGGAGCTTCTATTCTTACACTGCGCTCTTAATGACGAGCCGATCAACGCTGCCCCTTTCATGCTTTATCATATCCAGGCCATTGCACACAGAGGCTCCACCCCGTTCTTCATAGGCGGCATTGTCACCACCCTCGCCATTCAGTTGGGGCTTGGTGACTTGGTCGTTAATCAGCCTCACCTAGCCGCAGAATTCCTCACCAAGAGTTATTGCAGGTCCGCTCACCTGATTGCGCAGCGAGAGGATGGCAGGTATAGCCCTGTTGTCAATGGCACCATTTTCCATCATATCATTCTGCCGTCCCGCGACCGCATCGATCCATCCAACCGAGCCAACTGGCTCTTTGTTTTACCTGTTGCTGCCGATCACGTCCCTATTCATGATGATCAGCCAAACCCTCCAGCGGATGAGATGCAGGACGCTATGGATGCAGCTGAGCCTGTCCAGGATATACCAGAGACATCTACCCGACAGCCCCCTGCTCCCGAAATCACACTTGAGGAAGTCCTCCGTGCGATTCATCAGCAGAACCAGATGAACGCCGCACTGGAGCGAAGGCAGAAGGAGCAGTATGATGCTTTACTCAGCACTATTGCAGCAAACCAGGAAGCTACTAATGAGAAGTTTGGAGAAATTTTCAGCGAGCTAGAAGCCCTCCGCATTAGCATCACTGCTGCCTCCGGCACCGGTTCTGATCCTGAAGTGACTCCTTCCAGACGCCGCTCCCGCACCAGAGGCCGAGCCCGCGGTCCTCAGCAGCCATAGTTTTAGTTTGCTTATGTTTGTTTTTCGTTTTTGTCGTTGTACTGTACTTTTACCGCATTTATATCACAACATTGAGGACAATGTCTGATATAGTGTGGGAGAGGTACCTTTCATTTCCGTATTTTCCCTTTTTCGCACTTTTCCATTTCGTTGTATTTTCAATTCCGTTGTATTTCTTTTCGCAAGTTAATGAAATGAGCAAATCTTTGTGCTATTTTCTTTAATTTCGAACTTTCCCCGATTATTTAGCTATACCAGAAAAAATCTTTAATTATTCGCATTACCCGACTTACCTACGGAATCGTAATTAGGAAGCCGAGAACGATTAAACAAGACCAATACAATCTTGACATCTTTGACTCCCTACTTAAGCAATTCCATCCCGATTACCATTACGAGTACACTTTTAGTTTCAGTTCAAAAGTAACCCCTAGTAGTTTATACTAGCAGTCAGCACCGTCTGAACACAAACCACGTGGGGAGCCCATGAATATAAGCGTTTGATGCCTAATCAATAATGATCCTTCATATCTCGATGCAAAATGAAAAGAAATTGCACCAAAGTACACGGTCGCATATAAGAAACGAGAAATATGAGAAGGAGTCCGTTGCAAGTTGGTTCAAAGGTACTGGTTCTGAACTCGGTAGGGCGTGCTACGGCTCGATCCCCCACAACCTCCAAATCGGATAAAATATGTAGGGTTACCACACTCGTGTACCAGACCCCGTGCTCAAAAAGGATCAAAGTCGCTAACCGGCTACTCCACTATGTGCGTGCTAAGGCAAAGGGCTTAATGTGATTGCGCTAGAATGAAACCGGGCGAAATAAGATCGAAAAACTCCAGGTGAAATCGTAATGTAATTGCCGATTGTTTCGTTTAACGGGAAGTCGACGACATAGCTTGTTGCTTGTGTCATTAGTGTATCGGTAGTGTTCTATCAAAGTACCGGATTATCCGACAAAACGATCCCTCGTACGGTTTGTTATGAGTATGCGTGAATAAAATCTTGTCCGCCGATTTTCAACCGACTATTTTCTTGAGGACAAGCAAAGGTTTAAGTTTGGGGAAGTTTGATAACGAGAAAACGCATCGATTATATTGCTAGGTTTCATTAACGTTTTATCGCATATTAACCGTTTTAACACTCGATTTCTCGAGTTTTTCTTACCATTTTGCAGGTACATCATTATATGGAGCTAAATCATGAATTAAGAGCAAAAGGAACAAAAGAAACCATAAAGAGATGAAGAAATGAAGAAGCCTGCAAAAGACTGCATAATTTGTTGCAGCCACGGTCGTCACAAGGGTGTCACGACCGTGACACCCCAATTTGAGCCATCACGACCGTAAGAGAGTGGTCACGACCGTGACACTTAAAAACCACAAGTTACGAACGTGAAGACCTTGTCACGACCGTGACAAGGGTAAAATTAGGTTTTTGACTCAGACTACGTCAAGGCATTACGTGAAGACCACTTCTCCTATTGGCATTACGTGAAGACCATTTCTCCTATTTTGTTGCCACGTTCCTGCATTCCTTCAACAAATTCAGCAAGGCCCATGCAACAAAGGACCAAAAATCCAGCCCATTAAGGATTCTATAAATAGTACAAGTTCTATGAACAAAGGAGAGAGCATTCTTTATTCAAATTCCTGCGAAAGCTCTGCCGAACTGTATTACGAACCAGCCTTTCTATTCCTGCATTATTTTTAGTTTTCTGTTTCGTTTTTATTGTATCCAAACCCGCCATATAACAATTTCCAACATCAGGAAATTGTTATACATTTATTTGTTTCTAAACCTTCAGCATTCGTTTATTTTCAATTTCCGCCAATTCCAAGCTTTCTGGTCTGTGGAAGAAGGAGTCTGCTCGAATATTTGTTAACCAGGTTTTTCATTATATTGCAATTTAATTTAATTATAATGTTTATTTATTTTTCTGCCATGAGTACGTTATTATTAAATTCTCTGTCTCTGTCTGGTTCGACATCGATGAGTAGCTAAACACCTTAGGGCGGTATGTAGTTATAACAAACTTAACCGGTAAAATATAACCATAGGCTGAAAATAATTAATCACTTAACATTCTGGCTGATACTTTTTAATTAAAATAGACCTTTTCGTTACGAGAGTAAGAAAAGAGTATTAGGTTAGGTCAAGACCACGAGAGTGTGAGATTTTAACTAGATAGCTAAAGTTAGGCATTTAAATTAAACACAGCGAGAGCGCTTTAAGATAAATTAGAATTACTTAGTTTCCAAATATTACCTCTAAACACTTATGGGCTAGCGAGAGCAGGCATAGGGCTTTAGGGATAAGATCTGATATAAGACCACGAGAGTGTGAGTTGAGGGTATTTAAACTGGTAATCTCTACCGAATAGATTAAGTGAACACCTTTATAAGCCTAGGTTAGATTGACCCACCTAAGTTAGTATAATTACATACCGACCGCCTTAATATTACTTTATTAAAACTTAAATTTAATTCCGCCTTTAATAGTCTTAAAAATCAACAAAAAATCGTGACAACCATTCGCCTTAGCTAAACTAGAAGTTCATCTAGCACTAAGTAACCATAGAATCCCTATGGATCGATAATCTTAAATATTACTTCGATAGGCTGTGCACTTGCAGTAAGATACCGCTAGATGCATAAGTAGACACGTCTTTAGCCCATCAATGAACTTGTATTTTCCTGTTCTTTTAGTTTTTGTTTGATCGTTTCCTTTCCCTCTCTTTGGGATAAATAACGTTCGGTGGTGACTCTTCTGTTTGTTTTCGCTGACCCTTTTTTGCAGTATGCGATAGCTGGTGACTCTGATAGGGACTCTGACTCCCTATGCGAGTCAATCCTAGCGCTTGTTTATTTTGTCTTTGGGTGTTTATTTTTGTGCTTATGTATGTTGTATTTGTCAGTTCACTGTTGTATATCATTGCATTTGCATTTTACTTTCTACATTTTATCTTTGTTATCATATTGTATTGCTACTGTGCTATTGGATGGGTTGTTCCACGAGAGAAAAGCCTAGTACCCAGGCTTGAGTATACACATAAGATATGAGTGGAGATTAGTGTGTACTTGTGTGGCATCTTGCCACGCAAGAGTCTACATGAAATTCACATCCAGACGAGGTTTTCTTTGAAGACATCATATCCCGTGCATCTTGGACAGTTGAGGGGTGTTGGATCTAAAAGCTAACGACTCTGGAGACCATTCATTATGAAGTTAGTTGAGACCTCCTTGATTGACAATGATACCAAACCAGAAATGGTGAACATATCATCATTTTTCTACCTGAGAGTCCGTGATACTGATGACCTGCATAGGATGCCGTACCTTTCAAGACTAGAACCTACCTGTGAGAGGAATGGGGTTTTGCAGGATACTTTAACCTCCAACCAACCCAGTTTTTTGGTTTTTTTGTAAGAGCAGGCCTTTGACTTTGGACGCTATAGTTTTCTGTCAGAGTTTCTGGTTTTTCTTATTGGAGTGAAACTTTGGTCTAATTCAGTCAACAACACATCAGTTTTTGATACCTTGATCCCTGTCTACATTTTCATATTCATCTTGCATGTTAACATTTGCATGTATGTGTATTCTTAGGTTCTCGCCTTCCCTTCGATTCTAGTCATTTGATCTGCTATCGAAATGGAGTCTGATTTGAAGAAGATCATTGTTGTACCCCAAAATTTTCCAAACCTTTTTCTAACCTAGCTTATGTTTCATTGCATTCATATAGCATTAGCATTTGCATACCATTATTTAGTTGCAGGGGATTGAGAGAGATGTGCCTAGCAAGAGGAGACTATCCAAAGCTTCCAAGCCTAAGCAAGAGGTTGTATTTAACCTATCCCAATGCTTACTATCATCAGAAGAAACTCAAAGTCCTTTGTGAAAAAACAGATGAATGAATATGGTTCATCTCCTATCTGGGAGGCCATGTGAAGACTATCAGATAATATTGGGTCCATAATTATGAATGAAGAGTATTTTATAAGCTCATGGGATGTCTTGAGAGTCATTGAGGAGTTTGTGCAAGTCATTATATCAGGTGTGAGAATCCTTAGTCCAAGGTGGTGCAGTTAGGGTTTTCATCTGGTCAACCCTAAGTCAACAGTGAATTTAAAGGAGATTAAGACTCAACTCAAAGCAACCATGATCATGGAATGTTATGTTGAGACATGTCACATATCATTTCTAGATCAATTCATCAAGAATCAAGAGTGTGAGAAGTTGCTAAGCTAGGGTCTCTAAGCTTGTTAGTGTAAAATCCCCTATTTAGTTCCTAACTACAAGACCACATATCTCAAGATACAAGTCTCATCTCATCTTGACCCCAACATGAAACTTGTAGATAATGTTTCTATATTTCTTTTGAGTACTAGAACTCATCCATAGGTTTTCTAGAACTCAAGTTATGAAGCTGGCAAGTTACAGGTCATCAGATGAATGTGATTTTAGTAAACAAAAGTCAACTAACTTCCAATACATTTTTGACCTAGAAGGATGTCTCTCATCACTTTGACCCAAACATGAAAGTTTTTCCTTATGATCTTAGCTTTCCAAAAAGTACTAGAAGTATTTCATCTGATTTGTAAAGCTCAAGATATGAAGCCTGTAAGGCAGGGGTATTTTGGGAAACATTGATTATAAGTCATTTTGATAATGGGTCAATTTCACAACTTTGCACATCTCAAATGAAACTTTTGCCAACATCAAAATTGCTCCAAATGAGGTCAATTTCATCATTAAATCATCACCTATCATAGGATTGGATTGGATTGGAAGAATGGTGAAGAAAATTCCATGACAAGATGCTTGAATGCCTAGTTTGGATCAAGATCATTTTAAACCATATAATGACATGTTTATGCATTTTTTGATTTCCTTGAATATGCTAAACATGATGCCAAAATCAGAAATCAAGTTTGAGGTCCAAAACCATGTTAAATTCAAAGTTGCTTCACCATGAAGGTACACATTCAAGATCTACCATTAAGATCAAAACAAGGGATCAATCTCAACCATTGAGTCTCCTTACATCATAAGCAAGCTACCTGAGTCAAGTTTGAAGATTTTGAGCTCTATTTTCGTGTGAACCACAGAGCTTCAAAGTGCAAAACTTGGATTTTCAATTGGATCAATGTGGGCCATGATTGGGCTTTATTATGATCTAGATCCATTGTATATATTGCTAGCACCCTTCACAAGCTCTTAGAGGTAGATTTCCATGGAAGAATAACAGAATTCTATTGAAGAAAAGTGAAGAAAAAGTGGAAATCGAATTTTGCAATTGAAGCAGTTTCAATCCAAATCAAGGTCTCCAACACCTCCATTGAAGATCAAGGAAAGATTCTGGGCGTTTTTTTATCAAGATTCATCAGTAATTGAAAACCCAACGGAGGTGCTCCGTTGAGTAAGTAATCTATCCAAATTTATCTCTGTATAGGAAGTAATTGACTGCCATTTTTACGTATTCATGTTCCCCTAGTGGTATAGAACGTTTCTGGATTAGTTTAAGGCTTGTTTGTGATGATTCTTGATGGAACCTCCAATCTTGTAGCTTTCGGTTTTCACTATTTATGGACCAAGAGTAGAAAAGAACATGGTATTCATGATCTACCTCATGAGAGGAATAGAATGGACCCAGAAATTTTGAGTTTTGGTGGTGTCTTGAGTTTGCTACAGTTTTTCCCCACCGGAGAAGATGACAGGAGCCACCGTGCTCCGGCATCTGGTTTGTTTTCCCGGCGCCTGTGTGTGTGCCTTGGTGGCCGTTAGATCACTGGACTGATTTTAAAAAAATGGCTAGGGTTGCATCTTGATACGTATTGACTTGTTGACTTCAATGTTAATGAAAAGGTGAGTATTGGCTTGGACTCAGTTGGCTTCATCTTTGGCCTTAATTCATTTCCACACCCCCTGGATATAAGGCCCATGCGTATTAACTGAATATGATTGCTAACTGCACCACTGATTTTCCATTTTTCATTTCTTTTTCTTTATTTTCATATTTTGTTAACTGTTCTATTTTAATTCAATTAAAATACTTCTAAATGATGAAAAATCCTACAAAAATATTTTCTACTCATTTCAAGATGTAAACTAAATTTAGGAATTTTTACTTTAATTTTTCTGGACATTTTTCAATTAAAAATAAATGATTCATTTGGAAGTGTTTTGTTGGATTAAAAATTGCATATCTTGCATTCTTGACTTTATTTCTTGATGAAACTTTCACATAAATGTTTGATTTTTCTTGTACATATTCTTGATGCATTAATTGATTTTTGTATATTTTTTTCTCTATTTTTAGTACCATTTGGTTATGTTTTTGGCTGAGCCTTTAGGACCTTCCCTTTGTACTAGTTTTTAGGACATCCCTAGAACTTTCCCTTCTGTTTGCCTAGTTAGGCTTAGAAGTTTTTCCTAAAATCTTGACCCCTGGTTCCAAACACCAGAGGGGTCTCAGGGAATTTTATTTAGATTTTTTAGGGTTAGTTTACTATTTTTAGTATATTTTACACTTTAGGTCACCCTTGTATGATTTCCACCCTAACACTTGTGCTAGTTTGATCTTAATTTTGTGCATTGTTTGAGCATCCTATCTTTGCAAGATCCTCTTGCCATTTCTTGTGCATTCCTTCTCAATTGTGTTATGTGCATCTTCTTCTCCTCATTCCTCTCTGTCCTATGACCTAAGGATCCCACTTGTGAGAGCCTAGTTCCTCCTTTGGAAGAACTAAAGGCATTCCATAAGTGGTAGAACCTTTGAGGACTACTTATGTGTTTTTACACATTGAATGTGATGAGTTTGGTTGGGTGTCATAGTGAGTTCCTTTGGTTCTCACTTTGCTTCCCATCATCTTGTTGATCCTTTCCTTTTCATGTTGTATGATTTTGTGCATTAGGATAGAAGTGCATGTGTAGGCATCCTTTCTCTTAAGTCCATGTTTGAATTACAGGTTGAGGTTTCCTCCCTTTGCTTGGATGTTGTTTTCTTTTTTAAGTTTTATTGTTTGCATTAAAGGTTGAGGTGTCCTCCCTTTGCTTGTGTGTTTTTTCCTTTTGCTCTTGTTTGCATTAAAGATTGAGGTGTCCTCCCTTTGCTTGTAATGTTGCATTGCATGTGCATTCATTCACATTCCCATTTCAATTCAAGTATTGTATGTTGTTGCTTTACTTTCTATTGCCATGTTCCCTTAGGAATTCTCACTTCCTTGATTAAGGATAGTGATGATAGACTTTAGGTTGAATCCTTTGCATAAATAGGATAGAATTCCCTTCTTAACTTAACCTTAGGACCATGATGCATGATAACTTTAGGGTTTTGACTTAGTCCCCTTTTAGAAGTCCTTCTTCTCTTCTCATCTCAAAACAATCTTAAAATACCTAATAAAGGCTAACATGTATTTTACTTTACGAGCCTTAAGCTACTTAGGAAATGGTTGTTGAGGGGTTTCCTTTTAATAACCAGAGTGTTTAGTGTAGCACCATTTGGGTGATATGCGACGCATTCACTCCTAGGTCATAGTCTCTAGTGCAGTATGAATTACAAACATTCATTCAAAACACTTCTCTAATAAAAGACAAAAATAAATAGTCAAACTCATTTTTTCCCTTTGGATCCCTTAACAATGGAAAACATTTTCATAAACAAGAGTGTTATTAACTCTTAGTTCTACCGCAAACGGAAACGCCTAAGTCTCCAATGGTCGAGCTGCATACACCAAACTGCTAGAAATGCTTGTTAACTTTACTCGGGTAAAAAACACATGAACAAACCTGTGTTCTCTTTATCCCGAACTAGGTTATCTCTGATCTCTCATACCTGTTGAGATTACGTAGGCACAAGACGCGATGTCTTGGCAAGCAATCTTTTCCCTTTCTCACCCGTAGTTAGTCGAACTACGTTGACTCTGAATTTCCCATTGCACGAGGAAATACGTAGGCCTAGAGCAGCGATGCTCTGTCGAGTCACTTTTCTTTTCTTTTGTCCCATACCTTTAGTTAGATAGTTTCAATCACCCTTTTAGATAGACAACTAAGCGTGGATCCCGTCGAGTACGACGGACGTGAGGGGTGCTAATACCTTCCCCTTGCGTAACCGACTCTCGAACCCGAGATTTGGTTGCGATGACCAATCTTATTCCTTTTTGTCAGGTTTTCTCTGCTCGTTTCCTTTCCCTCGTTGGGATAAATAACGAACGGTGGCAAATCTTCTGTCATTGTCGGCACCTTTTGTTTTCGCAGTAGCGACAGCTGGCGACTCTGCTGGGGAACTAGATGGTTCCCGATGCGAGTCAATCCTAGCGCTTGTTTGTGTATCTTTTGGGGTGTATGTACATACTTGTACTTTATTTTTACTTTTCCACATTTATTTTCAGCATTATATCATTATTGTTGTGCTTTGGGGAGGGAAGTTCTTATGTGTGATAAGCCAGACCCAGGCTTGAGTGCAAACATAGCCTTAATAGTGGAGATTAGTGGGGGGCGTGCATGCTTTGCAATGTACTAGTTCCCCATGAAATTCGCGCTCAGACGAGATTCTCTTTGATGATTTCTTTTCCATCCCTTTGGGCTTGAGGGGATTTTGGATCTGAGAGTTGTCGACTCTGGGGACCAATCATTTGTGATTCAGCCAAGTGAGGCCTCTTCGAGAGGTGATGATGCCAAACTAGAATTGGTGATCGTATCATCATTTCTTAAAAGTCTGTGACGCTGATGAACGTATAGGATGCCAAACCTTATCAGTGGATAGGTCCATACCTGTGAAACGGATTGGGTTATACAAGAAACCTTGACCTTCAAATTACCTGGTTTTCTCTACAGTTTGAACTTGAGTTATTGGTATCAGTTGGTTCCTATTATCAAAGTTGTATTGTTCTTGCCAAAGCGAAGCGACGATTCTTCTTAAGCTACAACACAAGAATCTTGATCCCCTGCTGCATCTCATTAACATGTATTTATGTTGCAGGTGCATATTTCCTTCCTTGATTCTGGTGGTCTTGCTCTCTGCTTCCGACATGGAACCCCTGAAGAAAACAATTGCCTACAAGCTTTCTACTCCAGGCATTACTCCTCTGCTCAGTTTGACTGCTTTGGTTGACAAAGCAATAATGGAAGATTTTAGAAAATCTTATGGGAAATTGCTCAGTTTTGTCTGCAAGCCTTCAGCGTACGAGATGAATGGTTTCTATGCTCTGCTGCAATTCTATGACCCGCAGCTGAGGTGTTTCACATTTCCTGACTATGTCCTCGCACCTACCTTGGAAGAGTATTCTGCATTGTTAGATGTGTCTATTCTGAATCAGATTTCGTTCTTCCATATAGACACTAAGCCTAATCTGGCTAAGCCTTCTGCAGCATTACATTTGGACGCCTTAGAGATAGAAGGAAGGTTGACTAAATGGAATGGTGTGCCTGGTTTCTCCTTGCAGTTCCTTGTTGAGAAGGCTCAACAGTGCGCCAAAGATGGATGTTGGATCGTATTCAATGCCATTCTAGCCCTCTGTATCTATGGAATCATTTTGTTTCCTAATATGCCGGAGTTCGTAGATCTGGACGCGTTTCATATCTTTTCCTCGGGGAATCCAATACCCACACTGCTCGGTGACGTTTATCACTCGGTTCATTACAAGGATGAGAACCGCAGGGGAAAAAATGTGTCTTGTTGTGTTCCCTTATTGCACAGATGGTTTGCCATTCATATGCCCAAGACTGGTCCCTTCATTACTTCTGCAGATACATTAGAGTGTTTGGAACGTCTGATGGGTTTGTCAGCTGAGAACATCACTTTGTTTGATAGGAATATACTTTGTACAGAAATCACCTATAGCTGCAGCGGATTTCCTAACGTTCCTCTAATCAGAAGAAAGGGGTGCATCAACTACAATCTGTCATTGTTGGTTAGGCAGTTTGGATATGCATTGAGAGATCCTCCCAACGAAGAAGAAGTACAGGAATCTCTGTACTTCACCAGGTTGTTGGATAGTGACATGTTATCCAAACTTGATCATGCTTGGAACAATATTCACAGAAGAGGAAAAGGATTGTTAGGGAAAAGTAATACCCGAGCTTACGATCCCTACTTGAGCTGGATTCAGGATAGAGCAAAGAGGTTTCTGATGTTATTTCCCTCAATTGCGCCTTTATACCTCCTCATGATTGAGGAGCTGACCACGGTAGATATTCATAAATACAATTAGTTATGGGCTGAAAAAGAATAGCTACGGAAAGCCAACGAGGAGTTAGAGAGAAATTGTTCAGCTTCGGGGTGATAAGAATGATGTTGTATACTCCTTCAAAAAGTAAACTGAACTCGTGAATCAATTGGGTACATAGTTGACTCAGCAGACCAACGCTCGTGAGCGCTTAGGCTTGGATTTGAATGTTGTGAGCAGTGTTCTTACCACCAAGAAGCAGGATTTGGACAAAGCCTATTTGAAGATCTCCAAATTCAATACCCAGTGGAATGCCACCTTGTCCAACCATAAAGAACGCGAAGACAAGTTGAAGATGCAGATCGACCAATTGAAGACTCAGTTGAAGGCCAAAGACGAGAAGATTTCAGCGGAAGCGTCGCTCAGGCGTGACAGCAAAAACAAGTTGAATCAAGCTATTGCAAACTTGAGAGATTGCAGGTTGAGGGCTGACTCTAAGAGATGCAAACTTGAAGAGTGTTTTGGGGAAGGAGCCTGTGAAGACTACGCTAAGGGCCTACAGCATACCATTAGACAGCGAGAGCTGCTTATTCAGGGGCTACTCACTAGACCTAATCATCCCGAGACCTAGAAGTTGCTAGAGGACTTCCGGTCTCGCCATCCAGCTTGATTATCTTTCCGTCTATCTGTAGTTGTTGCTTGTTGCTTTGTGCACGGACCGTCACCAGGCTTGTTGGTTGAGGTCCTTTCTGATTGTACTCAATTGATATGCTTGTACACCGCCTACGTGGCTTTGTCATCTATATATGAGGAGTTTCTGCTATTGCTTGTCTATGGGGTTTACCATTGTCGTGCCTTCTCCTGGAACTAGAATTGAGGGGGAAATTTCCCTATTGCATACATACATGTTTGCATAGAATTCTTTGCATTACAGGTATAACAGGACCAGTTATCTGATCTCTGTTCCATCGTTAGATTTGTTTCAGGATAAACAACCGGACAACATTCACCGTTACACTGGGAATCAATCAACACCGAGCCATGGAGCAGGATCAAGCAGGGCTGAGGGAAGTCCAGGGCCAGATGAAGCAGTTCATGGCGGACATGTAAGCGTTGCACCTGGATCAGGAAATGCTCAGAGAGGAAAACCAGCAGTTGAAGACTCAGGTAGGCTTGATTATGGAAGTGATAAGGAAGGTGCTCAGAAAAGAAGGTGATCAGGTGCCTGAAGCTGCTGCAAAGTTGCTTGTTCCGCTTTTCTCTGTGGAACCTACACCAAGGCATGAAAGGCCTAAGAGATCTTCTGCGTAACATAGAGCTCAAGATTTTTTCCGTCAGCAGCTATGTCTCGTCTCCCAGGATAATCCTAAGGTTAAAAGGTATGCTCAGAGACCGAGGCGGTCTGTCAGAATCTTTGATCAGATACCCATGACCTATGCCCAATTGTTGCAAGTACTGCTTCAGATTCGTTTGGTTGAGCTTCGGACCCTGTCTCCGCCTACTGGGGATCTACCACCAGGCTATAATACCAGTGCCCATTGTGATTTCCACTCTGGGGCACCGGAGCATAACATTGAGGACTGCAAAGCTTTTAATCACCAGGTCCAGGATTTAATTGACTCGAAGATGATCGAATTCACGTCGGGCGGCGTAAGCATACCAGGGGGTGTTGTTCCACAAGAGGCGGAGACTCTTATTCTTTCCTCTAAAGCTGCATCAGATCAGATGTATATGTTGCAATCTATGATTTCTGAATCCCCCGGCCCACAATTGTTGCCTGTTCCTGGGCCCAGTCTAGGAATGAAAGCGCCTGAACATAAGGAATGCCTTAGTCAGTACAACGATGATCTGGCACCCAACAGGTTACACTTGCAGAGCTTGTCATAGAGGAATACTGGGAGCTTCAAGGAATATGCCCAGAAGTGGCGAGATTTAGCATCAAGAGTGCAACCTACCATGGAGGAGAGAGAAATGACTGACATGTTCATGGCTACACTACTCGGATTGTATTATGAGAAGCTGATAGGTTACGTGTCCGCAAATTTTTCAGATCTGGTAGCAGCCGGTGAAAGAGTCGAAAGATGTATCAAAATGGGAAAGATCCAAGGTACTCTTGATTCTTCTAAAGATGCAAAGAAGCCTCATGTCGGGAAGGAAAAAAAAACTAATGTTGTATTTGCTACAACTGTTGTTCAACAGTCATCCCGGTACCAACAACCTCATGCTCCTCGGCAACAAAACCCTCGGCGCCAGAATCAGGATGGGCCCCGCAATAATTTGGAAAGGAGGAATGCTCCTCTTCATCTAGTTCCTATACCATACAGTGAGCTTCTGCCACATCTGATCCAGAACTCATTGGTGGAGCCTAAGACCCTCAAGCTGATGCCAGTGCCGTACCCACCTGGATACGATCCCAGTGTTCAATGCGGATATCATGGAGGATCCATAGGGCACTCAACTGAAGATTGCCAGGCCTTTCAAGCCCGGGTGCAACAGTTGATCAACAAGAGGTACATTTCCTTTCCGAAAGGAAGATTGAGGATGCATGTCGACCTCTCATTTGATTGAATTTGAAGATGTCCGACTCAGCAGCAAGCAAGATCTGAAAGCCCGGTTCCCCGAAGCCGGCAATCTTTGTTTTATCTTGTTATTTTCTTTGCATTTGTAGTGTCTTTCCTGTTTAAATGCAAATCTCACTTGTAAAACTGTATTGTTTTCAATTGATAATGATAACGAAATAAATATGCATGTTTTGATTAAATCCATTTGTGTTTGCTTATGTTTTTAATTGATGTCTAACGCTTGTTTAAGCGGAACCTGGGAAGATGATGAAATTGAAAGACAAAAACCTCTTATTGATGCTTTTGAATAGAACCTGCTGATGATGTACAGGCATTGTTTCAAATTCCTAAACACCGGAGGTATAAGGAAGGTAATCCCTTGTCAACCCCTTTGAGCCCAGTAGTAGGAAAAACGAAAAAACCCTCAATCTTAACCCGTGGCAGGGTAGGTGCCAGCTAATTTGACCGTGCGTTCAAATTGCGAAAAGGAGTGTTCCCGTTCGAGGATCAATCACACCCCTAGAGGTCGTGCCTAAAAAACCACAATGGTTAAAGCTCGCCAATCAGGAGTGAAACAGTCACAATCCCTTTAACAAGTCAGACAAGCCGATGTCGCACGCTTTGTTCAAAAAAAAAATATAAAAAAAAGAATCAAAAGAAAGAAGCCCGCTAAGTCGAACCTTGCGAACAAGCGACTTAGACAAAAATTAGGGCATCCTGCTGGACTTTGAAATCAAAAGAAGCTCAAAAGAGCCAGTCCAGGCAAAAGTTAGGGAAAAAGCAGAAAAGCGAAAAGGATTACAAAAAGAAAAATCCTCGAACAAACAAGTCGTGTGACTCCAGGCATCCAAAGACGAAAAGCGAGTGACTGTCACTCCGAAAACTTGTGGTTTCCTGAACCATCACTCTCTGAAAGTTGAGTGCTTAGGTCGAATTAGATGATCATAGGATTGGAGAACATTAAGGAGAATGGGTGGGTTAGGATAGACTTTGAGCCTTTGTCCTTTCTTTCTTAACTGTGAACCTGACCACGTTACAACCTTTAAAAGTCCTAATTGAAGCAGGGTTGTTTCGAAAGCATACTTCGGTAAAGATTGCGTCGAAACTGACTCCTAAAAGGATTCCCCTTACAGCGTTGTATTAATGTTGACACTTGGATAAATGATTTCATCTATTATGTGTCACAAAATTTTCCAGTGAACAGACTTGGATTTCAAAACTGTCATATGCATTGCATTAATGTATCTTTTGCGCAGGACAATTTGTTTTACTTGCGAGTAAGCGCATAACAGCAGGAAAGCCTCCACAATGGAAAGTGTTATCAGGACAGAATGCAGAACGCCTGGTACATCGTGGAACCGAGGCAATTTATCAAACGTTCGTATCATGGGAGTCAGCCATCCAAAAGCCATTTAATCTGAGGCAGTCAGGTCCAGATTCGGTACTACTCCACAAATCAATCAATCAGGAGCAAAGTCATTGCAAGACTGGGGCAGGCCACCCTAAAAGCATATAAGCTATTCTCGACCAGAAGGCAATTCATGTGGAGCACCTCTGCGAGGTTCAAAACGCTGAGGCCGTTCATATCAAACCGCTAGAGTACATAGATTTCAGGGTTCCTTTCGAGGAATATGTGACGAAGATCCCACAGGCTAGGGAAAAAATTGAAAACGAAGGAATTGTTCCTCTCCATCGCTTCAGAGTTCATCAAAAGTTATTGAGGCAAGCCATCTCGAGTTTGTTTCATGGCAAGCTTTTCTGTTCAAAATAAAAGGTCCCCGAGATCATTTTTGCAGGGTCATCACCCCTGGGTCATTCGTCAGGGATATGTCCTCAATATCCTCAGTAGAGGTATATGTAGAGTATTGAGCCTACTCCTCAGCAAGTCAAGGTTGGATTTTTTTTCAACCGAGCAGAAGTGAAGTCCCCTCAGCAGATTCAGTTGTGTTTTCTCATAGAGTCTGAATGTTGGATTGTGAGCATCGATTTGTCTACCCAAGCAGAGATAGATTCTCCCCAACCAGAGTCCATTCCCTAGCAATTGGAGTTTGCATCTCTACCGCCAGTAGAGTTGTGTGCAGTTTAAAGGAGCAGCTAAGTGTGTACCCTTTGTCACTGGAAGTTGTTCGATACACGTTTAATCCCCACAGATTGCGAGTGTATGCTTACTCCTCAGCGAGTCAATATTGGATTTCCTTCCACCAGGAAGGTGTGGAATCTTTCCCAGCAGCGGGTTAGCACGCGGTTTTCTCTAGCAAATTGTCTGTAAATATTCAGCTTTCAGTTGTTCAGACCAAGGTCTCCGACAGAGTTGATTTCCCCGCAGAGTAGTATTCTCCCCGGCACGTAAAATTAATTCCAGCGTCTGGTTGTCTATCCTCAGCCGAATTTATAGTTCCCCAAGAGAGATGTATCCCGGAAGGCCAGTCGTGACATGGTTTCTCTTCAGCAGGTGGGAATGGCTGTTTGGCAGGTTGTTTTGTCTCCCTAGTAGATTCGTCTATCATACCAAAAGAGTTCGTGTTTCGGAAGGCCGCACATGGCATTTTCCCCAGCTGAGTTAGCCACTCAGGCTCGTAACCTCAGCATAAGTCCAATTGTTATTGGCATGTGTAAGTTATCCCCAGTAGGGTCGTTTCTTTCCCCATCATAGTTGGCTTCGTTGCTAGCATTTATTTAGCTGGAGCGGATCCTTTGCATTTTGCATTGTGCATAGCATCTACCCAAACACGTAGCATTTCCATTTCGTATGGAGCATTACGCCATTTTCCAACATATGCATCTGAAGGATAGGCCAGGTTTGATACCTTTGATGTCGGTTGCCTTTAAGGGCTGAGAATTTGAAGTTCAGGAGATTTTTGTATTATCCCCCCGTTGGGTGGATCGTTGGGGTCTTCGTGCTATTGGTTTCCCCTCAGTAGAGTCGTTTGGGTAAACATTATATTTTACTAGGAGTTGTTTGTATAAGCATTTTCTTTTCCCCCCAGATGAGTCGCGTGTAAACATTTTCTTCCCTCCGCGAGCCTTTGGTTCAGACATTTTCTCCAACGGAGTTCGGGTAAGCTCTTTTTCCTCGACAGAGTCGTTTGTTTAAACCTCTCTTTTCCTATCGGAGCTTTTCCCCATAAGTTGTGAGTCGGTTGATTATGTCGCCTGCCTATGTTGGGTATGTTATGCCAACTGTTGGTTGTTAATTCCCAGCGTGGTCTATTTCGGGAGTGTTATCCCAAGTTTTGGTTGGTAATCCTTGGTTTCCCCGCAATGTCCTTATTCCAACTTTTGGTTGGTAATACTCGTTTTATTCCAACCTTTGGTTGGTGACCTATTGGCGTTTGGATGTTATTCTAACTTTTGGTTGGTAATCCTTGGTTTCCCCGCAAAGTCCTTATTCCAACTTTTGGTTGGTAATATTCGTTTCATTCCAACAGTTGGTTAGTGTCGTATTGGCATTTGGATGTTATTCTAAATTTTGGTTGGTAATCCTTGTTTTCCTCAGCAAAGTTGATTATTCCAACTTTTGGTTGGTAATATTCGTTTCATTCCAACAGTTGGTTGGTGTCGTATTGGCATTTGGATGTTATTCTAAATTTTGGTTGGTAATCCTTGTTTTCCTCAGCAAAGTTGATTATTCCAACTTTTGGTTGGCAATCGTTGTTGCGGTTAGTTCGCTTTCATTCAGCGTTTCCGGCAATCCTAACTTTTGGTTAGTAGCCCTTTTATTCCAACTTTTGGTTGGTAGTTCCAGACGTTATTCCAACTTTTGGTTGGTAGTCTGCTTTTGTTGACGTTATTCCAACTTTTGGTTGGTAGTCTGCTTTTGTGGTCGTTATTCCAACTTTTGGTTGGTAGTGTCGGATGATCATTCCAACTTTTGGTTGGTAGTCCTCTGTGGTGGAGTCAGCTTTGTTCTGCGTCCCTAGTGATTCTAACTTTTGGTTAGTAGCTTGTGTTCCGACTATTGGTCGATGTTGGTCTTTTCTTGGCGATCCTAACTTTTGGTTAGTAGCCTTGCTTCCCAACTTTTGGTTGGATTTTATCCCCTGCAGTCGTTATTCCAACTTTTGGTTGGTAGTCTGTTGCTGGTTGGTGTTATTCCAACTTTTGGTTCGTAGTCCCCAGCGGGGTCCGAAGCTTTGTTGACGTTATTCCCACTTTTGGTTGGTAGTTATCTGTTCCTGGAGTTGTTATTCCAACTTTTGGTTGGTAATCCTGTGGTGGTGGTACGCTTATCCCAATTTTTGGTTGGTAGTTCTCCTCTATTCCCGGGCGGAGTCTTTATTCCAACTTTTGGTTAGTAACCTCATGTGATTCCAACTTTTGGTTTGTGAGATTTTGTTGATTTGATTCCAACTTTTGGTTGGTAGCCTTCCTTTCCTGGATTCCTTATTCCAACTTTTGGTTGGTAGCTTTGTTCGATTCCAACTTTTGGTTGGTAGCCTTCCTTTCCTGGATTCCTTATTCCAACTTTTGGTTGGTAGCTTTGTTCGATTCCAACTTTTGGTTAGTAGTCTTCTGTTCCTGGATTTGTTATTCCAACTTTTGGTTGGCAATTAGCAACTTGTCAGAGTTTGTTGGATGCCAACTGTTAGTTGGTGAGGTTTTGTTGATGTTATTCCAACATTTGGTTGGTATCCTTTACTTCAAATCCAACTCTTGGTTGGTAGCTTTGTCTTATTCCAACTTTCGGTTGGTAAGATTTTGTGGATGCAATCTCAACTGCTGGGTGGTAATCCTTGGTTTCTCCTGTGGAGTGTTATCCCAACTTTTGGTTGGTAGCTTGTGGTCGTCTGGTGATTTCAACTTTTGGTTGATAGTGTGGATTCGACTTTGTTCGGTATGCCGGTGATCCCAACTTTTGGTTGGTAGCTTGTGGTTAGTACTTTCGTTGCTTTCTGACTTTTGGTCAGTGTACTTCCCTAATTAAGTAGTCCCGTCATTTCACCTTCAGTCAGCGTTGTAGTGATTCCAACTCTAGGTTGGTAGCGTTCGATTTCATTCTCCGGAGAGTGACCCTTATCCCATCTTTTGGATAGTATCCTTTGATTTTTATCTGGTGGTAGACGCTTTCCTCCCATCCATAGTTGCCTGGTTTAAGCTTCTCTTCCCCAGCGGAGTGTTCTTACGATTAGTTCAGTTACCTCTGGATATTTTCCTCCCCAATCATAGTTTGTAGTTTATTTCTGCGGTTGGCAAATTTCTGGGTTTGTTGGTATTCAACCGTCTTTTACCTTGGTTGTGTGAAAGCTGTTCGTTGTTCACCCAGTCAGGTCCAAGTCGTTTGAATAGGGGCAGATGTTGTACCCTAAAATTTTCCCAACCTTTTTCTAACCTAGCTTATGTTTCATTGCATTCATATGGCATTAGCATTTGCATACCATTATTCAGTTGCAGGGGATTGAGAGAGATGAGCCTAGCAAGAGGAGACTATCCAAAGCTTCCAAGCCTAAGCAAGAGGTTGTATTCAAGCTATCCCAGCGCTTACTATCATCAGAAGAAAGTCAAAGTCCTTTGTGAAAAAGCAGTTGAATGAATATGGTTCATCTCCTATCTAGGAGCCCATGTGAAGACTATCAGATGATATTGGGTCCATGGATGGAGAGTATTGTATAAGATCATGGGATGTCTTGAGGGTCATTGAGGAGTTTGTGCAAGTCATTATATCAGGTGTGAGAAGCCCTAGTCCAAGGTGGTGCAGTTAGGGTTTTCATCTGGTCAACCCTAAGTCAACAGTGAATTTAAAGGATATTAAGACTCAATTCCAAGCAACTATGGTCATGGAATGTTATGTTGAGACATGTCATATATCATTTCTAGATCAATTCATCAAGAATCAAGAGTGTGAGAAGTTGTTAAGCTAGGGTTTCTAAGCTTGTCAGTGTAAAATCCCTTATTTAGTGCCTAACTTCAAGACCATATATCTGAAGATACAAGTCTCATATCATCTTGACCCCAACATGAAACTTGTAGATAATGTTTCTAGCTTTCTTTTGAGTACTAGAACTCATCCATTGGGTTTCTAGAACTCAAGTTATGAAGCTGGCAAGTTACAGGTCATTAGATGAATGTGATTTTAGTCAACAAAAGTCAACCAACTTCCAAGACATTTGTGACCTAGAAGGATGTCTCTCCTCACTTTGACCCAAACATGAAAGTTTTTCCTTATGATCTTAGCTTTCCAAAAAGTACTAGAAGTATTTCATATGATTTGTAGAGCTCAAGATATGAAGCCTGCAAGGCAGGGGTATTTTGGGAAACTTTGATTATAAGTCATTTTGATTATGGGTCAATTTCACAATTTTGCACATCTCAAATGAAACTTTTTCCAACATTAAACTGGCTCCAAAGAGGTCAATTTCATCATCAAATCATCACCTATCATAGGATTGGATTGGATTGGAAGAATGGTGAAGAAAATTCCATGACAAGATGCTTGAATGCCTAGTTTGGATTAAGATCATTTTAAACTATATAATGGCATGTTTATGCATTTTTTGATTGCCTTGAATATGCTAAACATGATTCCAAAATCAGAAATCAAGTTTGAGGTCCAAAAGCATGTTAAATTCAAAGTTGCTTCACCATGGAGGTACACATTCAAGATCTACCATTAAGATCAAAACAAGGGATCAATCTCAACCATTGAGTCTCCTTACATCAAAAGCAAGCTACCTGAGTCAAGTTTGAAGTTTTTAAGCTCTTTTTTTCGTGTGAACCATGGAGCTTCAAAGTGCAAAACTTGGATTTTCAGTTGGATCAATGTGGGTCATGATTGGGGTTTATTATGATCTAGATCCATTGTATATATTGCTAGCACCCTTCACAAGCTCTCAGAGGTGGATTTCCATGGAAGAATAACAGAATTCTATTGAAGAAAAGTGAAGAAAAAGTGGAAATCGAATTTTGCAATTGAAGCAGTTTCAATCCAAATCAACGTCTCCAACACCTCCATTGAAGATCAAGGAACGATTCTGGGTATTTTTTATCAAGATTCATCAGCAATTGAAGACCCAACGGAGGTGCTCCCTTGAGTAAGTAATCTCTCAAAATTTATCTCTGTATAGGAAGTAATTGACTGCCATTTTTACGTATTCATGTTCCCATAGTGGTATAGAACGTTTCTGGATTAGTTTAAGGCTTGTTTGTGATGATTCTTGATGGAACCTCCAATCTTGTTGCTTTTGGTTTTCACTATTTATGGACCAAGAATAGAAAAGAACATGGTAATCGTGATCTACCTCATGAGAGGAATATAATGGACCCAGAAATTTTGAGTTTTGGTGGTGTCTTGAGTTTGCTACATTTTTTCCCCACCGGAGAAGATGATCGGAGCCACTATGCTCCGGCATCTGGTTTGTTTTCCCGGCGCCTGTGTGTGTGCCTTGGTGGCCAATAGATCACTGGACTGATTTTAGAACAAATGGCTAGGATTGCATCTTGATACGTATTGACTTGTTGACTTCAATGTTAATGAAACGGTGAGTATTGGATTGGACTCAGTTGGCTTCATCTTGGGCCTTAATTCATTTTCACACCCCCTGGATATAAGGCCCATGTGCATTAACTGAATATGATTGCTAACTGCACCACTGATTTTCCAGTTTTCATTTCTTTTTCTTTATTTTCATATTTTGTTAACTGTTCTATTTTAATTCAATTAAAATACTTCTAAATGATGAAAAATCCTAAAAAAATAATCTATACTCATTTCAAGATGTAAACTAAATTTAGGAATTTTTACTTTAATTTTTCTGGACATTTTTCAATTAAAAATAAATGATTCATTTGGAAGTGTTTTGTTGGATTAAAAATTGCATATCTTGCATTCTTGATTTTATTTCTTGATGAAACTTTCACATTGATTTTTCTTGTACATATTCTTGATGCATTAATTGATTTTCGTATATTTTTTTCTCTGTTTTTAGTACCATTTGGTTATGTTTTTGGCTGAACCTTTAGGACCTTCCCTTTGTACTAGTTTTTAGGACATCCCTAGAACTTTCCCGTCTGCTTGCCTAGTTAGGCTTAGAAGTTTTTCCCTAAAATCTTGACCCCTGGTTCCTAACACCACAGGGGTCTCATGGCATTTTATTTAGATTTTTTGGGTTAGTTTACTATTTTTAGTATATTTTAAACTTTAGGTCACCCTTGTATGATTTCCACCCTAACACTTGTGCTAGTTTGATCTTATTTAAATTTTGTGCATTGTTTGAGCATCCTATCTTTGCAAGATCCTCTTGCCATTTCTTGTGCATTCCTTATCAATTGTGTTATGTGCATCTTCTTCTCCTCATTCCTCTCTGTCCTATGACTTAAGGATCCCACTTGTGAGATCCTAGTTCCTCCTTTGGAAGAACTAAAGGCATTCCATAAGTGGTAGAACCTTTGAGGACTACTTATGTGTTTTTACACATTGAACGTGATAAGTTTGGTTGAGTGTCATAGTGAGTTCCTTTGGTTCTCACTTTGCTTCCCATCATCTTGTTGATCCTTTCCTCTTCATGTTGTATGATTTGGTGCATTAGGATAGAAGTGCATGTGTAGGCATCTTTTCTCTTAAGTCCATGTTTGCATTAAAGGTTGAGGTTTCCTCCCTTTGCTTGAATGTTGTTTTCTTTTTTATGTTTGCTTGTTTTCATTAAATGTTGAGGTGTCCTCCCTTTGCTTGTGTGTGTTTTCCTTTTGCTCTTGTTTGCATTAAAGGTTGAGGTGTCCTCCCTTTGCTTGTAATGTTGCATTGCATGTGCATTCATTCACATTCCCATTTCAATTCAAGTATTGTATATTGTTGCTTTACTTTCTATTGCCATGTTCCATTAGGAATTCTCACTTCCTTGATTAAGGATAATGATGATAGACTTTAGGTTGAATCATTTGCATGATAACAAATAGGATAGAATTCCCTTCTTAACTTAACCTTAGGACCATGATGCATGATAACTTTAGGGTTTTGACTTAGTCCCCTTTTAGAAGTCCTTCTTCTCTTCTCATCTCAAAAAAATCTTAAAATACCTAATAAAGGCTAACAAGTATTGTATGTTACGAGCCTTAAGCTACTTAGGAAATGGTTGTTGAGGGGTTTCCTTTTAATAACCAGAGTGTTTAGTGTAGCACCCTTTGGGTGATATGCGACGCATTCACTCCTAGGTCATAGTCTCTAGTGCAGTATGAATTACAAACATTCATTCAAAACACTTCTCTAATAAAAGACAAAAATAAACAGTCAAACTCATTTTGTCCCTTTGGACCCCTTAACAATGGAAAAAATTTTTCATAAACAAGAGTGTTGTTAACTCTTAGTTCTACCACAAACGGTAACGCCTAAGTCTCCAATGGTCGAGCTGCATACACCAAACTGCTAGAACTGCTTGTTAACTTTACTCGGGTAAAAAACACATGAACAAACATGTGTTCCCTTTATCCCGAACTACGTTAGCTCTAATCTCTCATAGCTGTTGAAAGTACGTAGGCACAAGACGTGATGTCTTTGGGAGCAACCTTTTCCCCTTCTCACTCGTAGTTAGTCGAACTACGTTGACTCTGACTTTCCCATTGCACGAGGGAATACGTAGGCCCAGAGCAGCGATGCTCTGTCGAGTCACTTTTCTTTTCTTTTGTCCTAGACCCTTAGTTAGATAGTTTTAATCACCATTTTAGATAGTCAAATATGTGTGGATCCCGTCGAGTACGACGGACGTGAGAGGTGCTAATACCTTCCCCTTGCGTAACCGACTCTCGAACCTGAGATTTGGTTGCGATAACCAATCTTATCCCTTTTCGTCAGGTTTTCTCTGCTCGTTAGCTTCCCCTCGTTGGGATGAATAACGAACAGTGGCGACTCTTCTGTCATTGTCGGCACCTTTTTTTTTCGCAGTAGCAACAACCATCATATACAAATTCCCATTACCGGAGTTAGGACCTTTATTTGGTCTAATTTCTATGGCTGATCCTGGCGTTCTTGAAGATTTCAGAAAAGATTATGGGAGAATTCTAAGCCTTGTCCACAAAGTTACAAACTACGAGCAAGGGGTTATCCATGCTTTGTTGCGGTTCTATGGTCCTCCATTACGCTGTTTCACCTTCCCGGATTATGTCTTAGTTCCTACTTTGGAAGAGTTCTTTTTCATTTTGGGAGTTTCGGTCCGAGATGAAGTACCATTCTATCATTTAGAGGAAGAGTCTGACCTTGAGAAGTTTGCCAATGCTCTTTATTTGAGCAAGTCTGACTTGGTGGATGACGTGGTTCATAGAAAGAGTTTCTGGCTTCACCTTATCTTTCTTGGTGGTTAAAGCTCAGAAATATGTGAAAGAAGGTTATTGGGTGGTTTTCAGTGTTGTTCTGGCTCTATGTATATATGGAATTATTTTGTTTCCTAACATAAAGACTTCATTGATATGGACGCTTTCGGAATTTTTGTTTATAAAAAATCCTATACCCACTCTTCTCAGAGACTTATACCATGCAGTGCACTATAAGAATGAAAAGAGGAGAGGGAAGATTGTTTCTTGATGTACACCGCTTTTCCACAAGTGGTTCATAGATCACCTTCCTCATGTTAGAGCTTTTGTTGGTACAAGGGTTGCATCTGAATGGTCAAAGAGGCTTATGGGTTTGAAAACTAAAGATATTATTTGGTTTAATCAAGATCTGCTTGGCATGGAGATCATCTTTAGTTGTGGAAGCTTTCCAAATGTACCCCTGATAGGAAGAAAAGGAGGAATTAATTACAACCCCTCTCTTGCTGTTAGAAAATTTAGGTATGCCTTGAGAGGGCCCCCGAAGGATGAGGAAGTGCAGGAATCTTTGTACTTCACAGGTGTAGTTGACTATGATATTCTGGCAAGAATAGAAGAAGCATGGGGAAGAGTTCATAAGAAGGGAAAACTTTCTTTTGGCAATGGTGATTGTAGAGCTTATGACCCTTACCTGGAATGGGTTCAGAAAAGAGTTGAAAGGTTATTATTGTCGTTTCCTGTTAAAGAACCATTATATCCCCTGATAGTTGAAGAGCCTACGACAATCGACATTCAGAGATACAATAAACTATGGGCAGAAAAGGAAGAGGTGCGTAAGGAAAATGAAGAGCTAAAAAATAAAATCAATCAACTGAAGAGTGACAAGAATGAAGCTGTTTACTTAGCTAGAGTAAAGATAGAAGCTCTGGCTAAGGTGGAAAAGGAGTTGGCAGAAGAAATCTGGGTTCGAGGATGAGTTGGACAAGATTTGAAAAGTACTAATAGCATCCTTTAACATAAGAAGAAAGAACTAGATAAAGCCTATTTGGAGATATCTAACTTCAATGATCAATGAAATGCCACATTGACTGCTAACAAGGGAACAGAGGACGAACCTCGTACACAAATTGACAATTAAAAGAGCTCAAAATCAAAGGTGAAAAAGTTTCAACAGAATCATCCTGTAGGTATGCAAGTGATCAGAAGCTACAAGAAGCCCTGTCAGCATTGGAGGAGCTCAAGGTAAGGGCATAATGGAAGAAACCAAGAGTTGAAGATGCCTTTGGAGAGGATGCTTGGGAGGAATATGCTCAGGGCATGAAAGATGTTATTTGTAGAAGAGACCTTCTTATACAGGATCTGATTGCAAGACCTGAACATCCAAACACAAAAGAGTTACTAAAAGAAGTTCAGACTTGGTACAAGAGTTACAGTGGTTGAAGAAAGTTATCTGATACAGTATCTCAATAGTCTTTTTCTTTTCTTGTCTTGTAATTTGAACATCACCATATCTATTGGATGGGGTCATAGGCTTGTATGTATTTGTATTTCCTGGTTATGTTTTGTATACGTTGACTTTTGTTCTCATTTTATTTATAAGAGAAGCTTGTGATTCTTCCATTTTATCTCTCATGTTTTGTTATTTATTTGTGGAACTAGAATCAAGAGGGAGATTTCCCTGAATTACATATACATGCTTGCATTTTGCATCATCATTTTCATTTGCATAGCAGGTGTTCTTGGAGCCTTCAATCTTATATCCCTGCTTGGTTTTCTTCAACAGTTAACAGGATAGCAGATCCAATTTTCCATAGATATTCTACGAGAGGGAATCAACAAAGAATTATGGATCAAGTACATTACGAGCTACAAGAGGTCAGGGACAAATTGCACAGTTTATGGAGATGATGCAAAGTGTGGCTAATGGGTAAGAGCAATTAAGAACTTTGGTTCAGCCGCTAATAGCACGGATGGATGGTAATGGTGTCCTACATAAAGGGACTTCTACTATTCCTCCTCCAGTTGATGGCAACATTCCTCAGGAAACGGTACTCCGACTGTGGTTAACCCTCCGGGCGGAGGTCATCAGGCTGGAATTCGAATAGGGGGTGTCAGAGGCAGTGTGGGCATTGTGCACGGAGCTGTAGGTCCCCATTGGGAAGATGATGATCAGGAGGATGTATTTTCAATGAGAGACTTGGATGTGGGACTTCCCATAGAAGATGATAAGAGATTTAAACTGCTTGAAGAAAAGATGAAAGCCTTCGAGAACCAAAACTCTTTGGGACTCAATATTTCGAATATGGGACTGGTGTCAGGGGTCAGGATTCCCCCAAAGTTTAAAGTACTAGATTTTAATAAGTACAAAGGGACGAATTGTCCTTGAGTACACCTCAGGGCTTACTTCCGAAAGATGTTTGCCTACTCAGATGATGAGAAACTTCTGATGCATTTCTTTTAGGACAGTTTGTCAGGTCCTTATTTGGTGTGGTATATGGGTCTAGAAAGGACACATATAAAAAGCTAGAGAGAATTGAGAGAAGCATTTGTGCATCACTATCAGTACAACAGTGACTTAGCACCGAATAGGGTGCAATTGTAAAATCTGTCACAGAGAAACAACGAGGGGTTCAAAGATTATGCCCAGAGGTGAGGAGAGTTAGCGGCTAGAGTGTAGCCTCCAATGGTGGAGCGTGAATTGATTGACATGTTCATGGCGACCTTGCCCGAAACATATTATGAAAATTTGATAGGATGTATGTCTAGAAGCTTTTCGGATTTGGTGATGGCAGGAGAGAGGGTGGAGAACGGAATAAAGATAGGAAAAATACCGAGTGGGGCAGGATCTTCATCATGAAGGATGAAGAAACTATACAATGGAAACCCAAATAATAGAGAAAGAGATATGAATGGTATATCAGCCTATAAGGGTAGAGGCCAGGTACAACATCAACCTTAACACCAACATCAACAACATTTTGTCAATATAGCTATCCCAAATGTACCACAATAACAAACTACTGCGCCTCGTCGTTATCAAGATAGGGGAAGGATGGCCAACAGGTAATTTTATACGCCTCTCATGCCTTACTCTCAGCTTTTACGATACTTGTTACAATTACAGCTTATCCAGAAGAGAACTTTGGCGCCACCCACTGGTGCGCCTCCACCAGGTTATGTTGCAAATGCTAGGTGTGAGTTCCACTCCGGAGCTCCAGGCCATAATATTGACAATTGCAAAGCGTTTAATCATAAGGTTCAAGATTTACTTGACTCAAAAGAAATTAATTTCACACATGAAACCTCTAATGTAAATCAGAACCCGATGCCAAAACATGGCGTGGCTAGGGCCAATGATGTTATTGAAGAAGAAAGGATGAATTTGATAACTGATGTTGCAGAGTTGAAGACGCCTTTGGGTTTCGTAAAAGACAAACTGCTAAAAGGAGGTGTCTATCCAGGTTGTTCAAAGGGTTGTTCGGAATGTGTTGTGCATCCAGAGGGTTGCAATTCTTTGAGAAGTTATATTCAGAGTTTGATTAATGAAGGCAAATTACAATTTGATAGATTTGTAGGAGAAGAAGTGATTGATGAGATCAATAATGAATGGGATGAAGTCGCGACGATTTCAATTCTGTACCTGACAATTAACATCTCATCGCCGCCAAGGCCAACTCCGGTCATTATTACCACTCCAGGACCAATACCTTATAAAAGCACCAAGGCCATTCCCTAGAATTATGGGGCAGAGGTGTTTTACAATGGGCAAAAGCAGAAGTTGGTGGGATCATCATACAGAGGTAGTTCAGTTAAGAACATCGTTGGAACAGGGGGGATTACTAGGAGTGGCAGAGTTTTCTCTCTGCCTAAAAGTAATATTGATAGAAGTGATAAGGGTAAAGGAAAGGTTGTGGTAGAAGAAGATATTCAGCAACAAGTTGACAAAGATTCTTTTGTGACGAATACTGAAGAGTTCATGAGGCTTATCCAAAAAATCGATTACAAGATCGTGGATCATTTGCACCAGACGCCATCAAAGATTTCTATTCTCGCTGTTATTATGCTCTAAGGCACACCAAAATGCGCTGTTAAAAATCCTGAATTCAGCATTTGTGTCGCAAGAGATTTCGGTGAATCAACATGAAAGAGTGGTGGCTCATGTGAATGCTGGTAATGGTCTGGGTTTTACAGATTTGGAGTTGACTCCTGCCAGGAGAAACCATAATCACACTCTACATATATCTATAGAATGCAGAGGGGCTCTGTTGTCTCATGTCTTGGTGAACACAGGTTCGTCCCTTAATGTACTCCCAAAGAAAGCCTTGATGAAACTGGATATGCAAGGGCTAATTTGCACGCCAAGCAACTTAGTTGTGAGAGTTTTGATGGTTCTAAGAGGTTAGTGTTTGGTGAGATCATTATGCTAATACAAGTGGGGCCGGAGGTTTTTGATGCAACATTTTATATCATGGATATCCAGCCTGCTTACAGCTGTTTACTCGGCCGACCTTCGATACACTCTGCTGGGGTAGTTACTTCCATGTTGCATCAGAGATTGAAATATATGATGGAGGGAAAAGTGGTTACTGTTTGTGAAGAGGAAAACATCATGATCAGTCAGTTATCATCCTTTAAGTATGTGGAAGTGGATGGTGAAATACACGAGACACTTTACCAAGCTTTCGAAATTGTGCAAATTCAGGAGAAGCCTCCTGTAGAAGCTAAATGCCCAGAGGTCTTGATGTTGTCATTCATGGAAGCCCGTGCTATAGTGGAATCTGGGTCTTCCCAAATATTGGGCCAGGTACTTGATGTTCCTGCTAAACACGACAAGTTCAGTTTGGGATATAGTCCATCTTCTTCTTCAAAGGATCCTCCAAAGTACAAAGGACATGTTCAATTTACCAGCAGCGGGGTTATATTTGACAGGATAAATGCTACTGAGGATGATGAAAGAGACATCGACTGTGATATGGATGCTTGGATTCATCTGTGTATCCCTGGGCAGAAACTTTGCAACTGGATTGTGGAAGAAATCATCCAAGTTACATCAAAAGAGTAATTTCCGTTTGTTTTTTATTTTGTTTGGTCCTACGTTCTGCCCAAGACGTAGTGACTCTTCTTGTAGGGCCCCATTGACAATTTTCAAATTTTTGCATTCAAATATTTGGATCCCTATTTTCCCTTTTTGTTTTTCTTACATTTTAATTAAAAAAGAAAGATGGCAATGTATTTGTGTTTGTTTTCATATCATAATAAGCATAAAACATCAATCATGCAGGTTTCACATTTCAGATACCATCGATCCAGTTTCGGCTATGCCTCGATATGATTTTGATAATCCTATTTACCAAGTTGAAGAAGAGACTGATGAAGATTGTCACCTACCTGGAGAACTGACCAGACTTCTGAATCAAGAGGAAAGGGTTATTCTGCCTCATTAGGAAGATATTGAAGTCGTCAACCTGGTTATCGAAGACGACAATAAGGAAGTCAGAATTGGAGCTGCATTGGAAGATGGTGTCAAAAGAAGACTGATTGAAATGCTCTGTGAGTATAAAGATGTCTCTGCTTCGTCTTATGAGGATATGTCAGGGTTGGATACCGATATAGTGGTGCACTGTCTACCTCTTCGAGAAGAATGTCCACCCGTGAAGCAGAAGTTGAGAAGGATCGGACCTGATATGGCAGTCAAGATCAAAGAGGAAGTCCAAAAGTAGTTGGATGTTGGTTTTCTTATTGTCACTAATTACCCTCCGTGGGTCGCCAACATTGTTCCTGTACCTAAGAAAGATGGGAAGGTCAGGATGTGCGTCGATTATCGAGATCTGAATAGAGTGAGCCTGAAAGTCGATTTCCCGCTCCCCATATTGATGTTTTGGTTGATAGGACTGCTTAATACTCTGTGTTTTCCTTCATGGATGGCTTCTATGGGTATAACCAAATCAAAATGGCCCCAGAGGATATGGAAAAACTATTTTTATCACACCGTAGGGGACTTTTTGCTACAAAGTTATGCCTTTTGGATTGAAAAATGCAGGGGCAACTTATCAGCGGGCAATGGTGACTCTCTTTCATGATATGATTCATCATGAGATCGAAGTATATATTGATGACATGATTGTGAATTCACAGACGGAGGAAGGACATCTGGTCAATCTTCTAAAGTTATTTAAAAGGTTAAGGAAGTTCAAGCTGAGGTTGAATCCTAACAAGTGCACCTTTGGAGTGAGATTTGGGAAGCTGCTAGGTTTTATTGTCAGTGAAAGGGGTATTGAGGTAGATCCTGCTAAAATAAAAGCAATTCAAGAGATGCCTGAGCCGAGAACAGAAAAAGAGGGTTGTGGTTTCGTTGGGAGATTGAATTATATTGCAAGGTTCATTTCTCACCTTACAACTACTTGTGAGCCTATTTTCAAATTGTTAAGAAAAGATCAGGCAGTTGCCTCAAATGCGAAATGTCAGAAAGATTTTGAGAAGATAAAAGAGTATTTGCAAGAGCCTCCAATATTGATTCCTCCAGTCGCAATAAGACCTCTGATTATGTATTTGACGGTTCTTGAGAATTCAATGGGTTGCATGTTCGGTCAACACGATAAGGCAGGTAGGAAAGAGCATGCTATTTACTACTTGAGTAAGAAGTTCACCGATTGTGAGTCAAGATACTCGATGCTAGAAAAGACATGTTGTGCACTTTCTTGGGCAGCCAAACGCTTAAGGCAATACATGCTAAACCATACAACCATGTTGATTTCGAAGATGGATTTGATTAAATACGTGTTTGAGAAACAAGCACTTTTTGGAAGAATTGCTAGATGGTAGATGATGCTGACAGAGTATGACATTCAGTATGTTTCTAAAAAATCCATTAAAGGGAGTGTTTTGTCAGAGTATCTTGTTGAACAACCAATTAAGGATTATCAACCAATGAGGTTTGAGTTTCCTGATGAAGATATAATGTTTTTAAAGATGAAGGACTATGATGAGCCACTACCTGACGAAGGTCCCGAGATTGGGTCTCAGTGGAAGTTGGTTTTCAACGGTGCTGTCAACTCATACGGCAACAGAATTGGGGCAATTACTACAACTCCTCACAATTCTCACATATCGTTCACTGCCCATTAACGTTCTCTTGTGTCAATAACGAAGTTGAATATGAAGCATGCATCATGGGTCTAGAAGAAGCTATTGATTTGAGAATCAAGAATTTATATGTGTATGGTGATTTAACCTTAGTCGTCAATCAAATCAAGGGAGAGTGGGAAACTCGTCAGGCTAACCTGGTGCCTTACAAGAACTATGCAAGAAGACCGTTGCCTTTCTTTGACAGGGTTGAATTTAATCATGTACTGAGGGCTGAAAATCAGATGGCAGACGCTTTGGCAACATTATTTCAATGTATAAAGTGAATTTCTGGAATGAAGCTCCAATGATCACTATCATACGCCTTGATGGTCCGGCTTTTGTGTTCGCAATTGAAAAAGTGTCAGATGGGAAGCCCTGGTACTTTGACATCAAACATTTTCTAAAAACTCAAAAGTATCCACCCGGGGCACCAAGTAAAGACGAGAAGACTCTAAGGAGGTTGTCGGACAATTTCTACTTAAACAAGGATGATGTGTTGTACAAAAGAAACTTCGATATGGTGTTGCTGCGCTGTATGGATGAAAATGAAGCAAGTTTGCTGATGGGAGAAGTCCACAAAGGTTCTTTTGGTACTCATGATGGTGGGCATGCAATGTCTATAAAGCTATCGAGAGCAGGGTATTACTGGATGACCATGGAATCCAACTGTTTTAAGCATGCCAGAAAATGCCATAAATGTCAAGTTTATGCTAATAAAATGCATGTGTTGCCGAGCCCTCTAAATGTATTGACATCTCCTTGGCCCTTTGCAATGTGGGGCATTGATATGATTGGGAAAATTGAGCCGACTGCTTCCAATGGGCATTGTTTTATCTTGGTGGCAATTGATTATTTCACCAAGTGGGTAGAGGCAACTTCCTTTTCCAATGTCACCAGGAAAGTGGTTGCTCGTTTTATAAAGAAGGACATCATTTTCCATTATAGAATACCAGAACGAATCATTACTGACAATGGTTCGAATTTGAATAATAAGATGATGAAGGAGCTCTGCTAAAGTTTCAAGATTGAACACCACAACTATTCCTCGTACCTTCCATAGATGAATGGCACTGTTGAGGCAACGAATAAGAATATCAAGAAGATTGTGCAGAAGATGGTGGTGACTTACAAAGATTGGCATGAGATGTTACCCTTTGCTTTACATGGTTATCATACTTCGTTGTGTACGTCGACTAGGGCAATACCTTTTTCGCTGGTATATGGTACGGAAGTTGTCCTACCATTAGAACTCGAGATTCCTTCTTTAAGAGTATTATTTGATGTGAAGCTTGATGAAGCATAATGGGTAAAGGCTAGGTTAAATTCACTTAGTCTGATTGATGAAAAGAGATTGATAGATATCGCCCATGGTCGGCTATACCAGAGTAGAATGAAAAAGGATTTTGATTAGAAGGTGTGCCCTCGACATTTCCAGATCGGTGACTTAGTGGTGAAGAGGATCCTCCCTCAACAAAATGATCATATGGGAAAATGGAATGCCAATTACGAAGGTCCATACGTAGTAAGAAAGGTTTTCTCTGACGGAGCCTTATTACTATCAACCATGGACGGTGAAGATTTTACGTCCCATGTGAATGCAGGCGTAGTCAAAAAATATTTTGCTTTGATGATGTGTTTCTTCAGATATGTTTTCTTTCCGATTTTATTCTTTGGTTATGTGTTCTTCCCGTCAAATCCCATTGACGATGTGGTTCTGGGGTTCACTGTTCTTTCTTTGGGTATGTTTTCCTTCCGTTGAATTCCTTTGAAGATGCGTGGATGGGCTTCAATTACATTTCTCTCTCCGTGGAGTGAAAATTTTCGATTTCTTTTAGTATTTAATCTGCATTCACCTTGAATGTCTAAAAGTTATTGCTATCATCTACACAAGTTCAAGTCGATTGAATAGGGGCAGCTGTAGCACCCCAAAATTTGCCTCATCGTTTTTGATCAACTGGCTTGTGTTTCTTTACATTTTGCATTTCTGCATATCATGGCATTGATTCTCGAGACGTGGGATCAATGTGTTTCTGTGGCTCATAAATCTCTTTTATTGCAAGATTTTAAACAACGAGCATCAGAGGCTTCGGTATTTAATTTTCCCAGTAATCGAGCGACCGATTTTATTTTATTCAGTAGGTTATTTTCAGCATCAGAGACAGGTCACAGGTTATCTCCAGCATTTTCAAAGTTATAATATCCAAGGGCAAGTTTCAAAGGCTTAACAGGGCTCATAACAGACGAAAACTAACGAATGTGCAAGTTTCCCTCCAAATGGTGCATTTTTTCAATTTTGTGAGTGCTTAACCGACTAACCATAGTAAATTTTTCCCAGTAGTGTGCATTTTCAATACTGCCACTTTTGGGGTCTATTTTGATCACTTGTGAATTTGATTTTACATCAGAAGAAGGATCTAGAATCACTCTAAATTTGGATTAATTTCAAAATCAATTCAATTTTCCATTCCTAATCTCATTCCAATTTTCATAACCCCACTCTAAACATTAATTCTACTCCCAACCAAGAGCCTATTTAAATGAATTTTCTCCAAACCTCACACACGAATTCACCATAATTTCCAACTTCAGATTTCACACTCTCTCATTCTTGAGAATTTGGTCTCAAAATTCTCTCAACTTTTCTACACTCCAAAAACCTCCATTAAATCTCTTTTCAATTGAGTTCTTTGATTCTTCATTGGAATAATTGAATTCTAGAGCTAAACCTCCATCATTCATCTCCATCATCTTCAATTCATCATTTGATTTTCGTTTGGATTTAGATCTGATTTTGGTAGCAAGTTTATAAGTGGTTCTTGGATCAATTTTGGCTTGTACTTCACTTCTAATAGCCAGAAGGATCTTGGATCTTGAAGATTTCTTGGGTTTCTAGCTTGGATCTATCAATTTGCAATGAATCAACACTTAACAAAGCAAATCTCAGCTTTGAAGGTTGGTTAATTCTAGATCCATTCTTATTTTGAGCTTAATTATCACAATGTAAATCTTCAAGTTTTGATTGATTTTGGTGATTTTGATCTTTGTGATTTGTGATCTTAATGCTTGATTAAGTTTGATTGATGTTTGACCACTGATTTTTGGTGTTAAATTCGTACATAATTGATTACATGATCATTTAGATTATTGCACATTAGATTAATTGCTGAAAGTGCTTTTGAATTGCTGTTTTTCTGCTTCTGGTGCAGTGTTAATTGATTAACCAGTTGCAGTACAAAACTGGTTAATCGATTAACCAGTGCAATTTTTGAAGTTTTCAAGTGGTTAATCGATTAACCAGTTTGCACAGGCAAATGGTTAATCGATTAACACTGGACAAGAATGTGATTTTTGGTCATTTTCAAGCATGTTTTGATTTCTTTCCACCTCTAACCTTCATGGATTGATATGATGCATTTGTGTGGAATTTTTTTTGGCTTGTTTCATCATGCTTGATTGTTTGATCTCAAATTTTTGACGCGCGACTTTTGGTTTCTATTTGAATGTTTAACATGTTCATGTTGTTTGATTGTTGTGATGAACATATGCCTTGCTTGTTTATATCATGTTAATCGTTGATTGTTGATGATCATCTTGCTGTACTATGTGATGCATGTTTGTATTCGCTTCCGTTTTCGTTTGTCTCATGTTTGTTTGATTGTGTAATCAATGTTGAAAGCATGTTGATCTTGTTGATTCTTTTTGATGCAATGTTGTTAAATAATGATGTTTGATTGTTGATGCATGTCCATCCTTGCATGCTATTTGTTTATGATTGGTGCTTGCTCATACTTGATTACATTGAAACATGCTTGCGACCCTACTTTCTACAGCTGTTGTATTCTGAATTTGCATGTTGTCTTTACCATGTTTGCTTGTTGCCGACCCTTTTACACCTACTTTTATGCTGATTTACTAGTTGTTAAATTTTGTTGTGCTGACTTGGTAGATTTTATTATTGTTTGGTGCAGGAAGCGCTGTTGTAGATGCTTTTTACCTTGTTTTCTTACTTTTTGTCTTGCCTTTGCATGCTCCATTAGGATTCCTATTCCAATTTAATTTTTGATTAATTTTCGGATTAGGATAGACATTAGAAATGCAATCCATGCATGATAACAATTAGGCTAGTCCCTTTTAACCTTAACTTTAGTGTTGTACCCCAAAATTTGACCAACATTTTCTTGGCTTATGTTTAATTTCATTTTAGTATTTTGCATTTGCATAACATTGTTCTTAACAGGGGATCAAGAGTGATGTTCCATTCAAGAGAGAAGCCTCATTTGATTTCAAGCTCAAGCAAGAGTGTTTATTCAGATCATCAAGTGTATGCCATCACCATGAGGTTGTCAAATCTCCTTGAGAGGAGAAGATTGATGTGTGTTGTTTGTCTCCTATCTTGGGGGTTAACAGAGGATCATCAGGGCTTCATGAGGGCATTATTATGGATATAATATGTTTAAGGAGCTCATTGAGTACCTTGGGATTCATTATGGAGCTTATATTGACATTCATTTCATCTGCAAGAGGTCACAGTCAAAGGATGTGAAGCTAGGGTTCATCTGGTCAACTCAAGGTCAACTGTGGACTTGAGGGAGTTCAAGACTTGGTTTTAAAGCATTGAAGCCATGGGAAGTTATCTTTGGACATTTAGGATGTCATGTCAAGTTCAAATCAAGAAGAATCAGGAGTTCAAGAAGTTACTAAATTAGGGTTTCATAGGATCTCAGTGTAAAATCCCCTTCTTTAGTGCCTAAATTCAAGGACAATTTACCTTGTGATACAAGTTCCATCTCATTTTCATGAAAACATGAAACTTGTAGGATATGTCCTAAGCTTTCTTTTTAGTACTAGAATTCATCCATTGAGTTTGTAGAACTCAAGTTATGATGCCAACAAGTTAGGGGTCTCAGATGAACTTATTTTTGGTCAACTAAAAGTCAACTCACTTCCAAGGCACTTTTGACCTAGAATCAAGTTTCTCCTCAACTTCAAGTGAACATGAAAGTTGTTCATCATGATCTTAGCTTTCCAAAACGTCCTATAAGTCCTTGATGTCATTTGTACATCTGAACTTATGGATCTCATAAGGCAGGGGTATTTTGGGAAAGTTTCATTATAAGTCATTTGGTACAATGGCCATTTCCATAAACTTATGCACCTCAAATGCACTTCTAACCAACATGAGAATTACTCATAAAGGCCTCATTTACATATTTGAACTCAAGAATCATTTGAATTATGGAAATATATGGCCATGTGGGAAGATTTTCAAGTGAAATTTGAATTTTAAGCATGTCATGAGATTGGTTCATTATAGGTCACCTTTGTCACTCATTTTGAATCAATTCACACCAAGACATGATCATGAGAGGGTTGCCCAGATTGGTTTGGTTCCAAGTGCGTGGAAACGTGCCATTTTCAAGTTTCTTCATGAGAAAGTTTCCACTTCAAACTTGCAATGTGGATCAAATTCAAAGCCCAACTCAATTCAAATGCAAAATACACCTCATATGCTAAATACACCTCATATGCTGCAAATTCATGATTTCCTAATGTGTGAAGAAAGCCAAAACGTGTGTGCAAAAGTGAAGTTTCTTTTTTTGGAAATTTTTGAAATCTCACAAATGGGGCATCATGGGCCTGCATGACATGTTCAAATCCATCATATATAAACTAAAAGCTTGCCCTAGAAGCTGAGAACGTGTAATTTTGGCTGGAGAGAGTATAATGAGTTTGAAATTTCTTCAACATTTTTCAAATTCCAATTCCAATTTTCTCTGCAAATCAACTTCAATTGAGGCTTGCATCTTCTTCCTGGGAGAATTTGGAACGTGTTTGAAGCAAGCAAGTGAAGGTTGCATGCATTTGAAGAACCTGTTGCACCCCAAAATTTGCCCAACCGGTTACTTTCTATCTATCCTTAGACAATGTGAACCTTTCAGTGGCATCTTTCCGTCTACCCTTAGACGATGTGAGTATTGGGTTGTCTTTCTGTCTATCCTTAGATAAAGTGAACCTTTCATGGGTGTCTTTCCGTCTATCCTTAGACAAGGTGAGTATTGGTGTCTTTCCGTCCACCTTTGGACGATGTGAGTATGATTTTCTTCCTGGGATTTCTTTATTAGACGATTAGTCAGCTTGATGCTGTTGCAACTGTCTGTATTCAGTTTTCGGAGACGTTTCCCCAATCAGATTTGCAGTTTATTTCTGTGGTTGGAAAATTTCCAGGTTTCTTTGGTATTCAACCATCTTTTACCTTGATTGTCTGAAAGTCGTTCGCTTCTCACCCAGTCAGGTCCAAGTCGTTTGAATAGGGGCAGCTGTTGCACCCCAAAATTTGCCCATCCAGTTACTGGCTTTTGTTTCTTTGCATTTAGCATCTCGCATTGCATAGCATTTGTTCTCGAGGCATGGGATCAAGGCGTTCCTTTGACTTAGATTCATTTTAGATCAAAAGAATAAACAGCGAACAACAAGCATTAAGAGCTTCGGCATTTATTTTGCCCATCCATCGAGCGATCGATTTTATTCTATTTTGCAGGTTAATTTCAGATAAGAAATCAGCACTCAGGCTCGTAACAAGCATCTTCACAGTGACAACGGTCAGAAATGAGTTTCAGCAGCTAAATAGAGCTCCAGATAGTTGAAACAGGACAAACGAGCTGGTTTCCCACCAAAAGGCGCCAAATTCAAATTTTTGGAGGCATTAACCGGTTAACACATATGGTTAATCAATTAACCAAAGGAGAATCAGCCCAGATTTGAAGTTTCAGCAGTGTTAACCGGTTAACGTATATGGTTAACCGGTTAACCATAGAAGAATTTGCCTTGTACGTGAATTTTCAAATGGAGCTACTTTGGGGTCCAATTTTGATCACTTGAAAGCTCATTTTTGCACTTGGGAAGGATCTAGAACATCATTTGAAATTTGGTTAAATTTCATTTCCCTCCAAAATCCCAAACCTCATTCCATACCACAATTTCCAAACCAACTTCCAAGCCTTTGTTTTGGATCCCAACCAAGGTGGTACTTAAGTGAATTACTCCAAAGCAAGCCAATCTAACCTTCATAATTTCCATTTCAAATTCAGAGTGGATCAATTCTCTCAATTTCCTCCATAGCCAAAACATTCACTCAAAGCTCTTTTCCTTTGAAATCATTGATTCTTCATTGGAATCCTTGATTTCTAAGAGCCAAACCTCCATCCATTACATTGATTGAAGTGATTTCATCATTCAATTTTCGTGCAAGTTCAGATCTGGATTTTGAGGTGATTGTAGTAGTGCTTATTTGGAGTAATTTGACTTAATTGTGAAGGGTATTTATTCATACAACATCAATTATTGCGGATCTTGAAGTTTTCCGGATTTCTAGCATTTGATCTTCTCAAATTCAGTTGATCAACATTTACCATATCAATTCTCTGATTCGAAGGTTGGAATTCTTGATCCGATTTAATTTTCGAGCTTAATCATGTTAATCTTCATATTTGATTGAATTTTGTTGATTTTGATCCGTTTGATTTGTGATATGAATGTGCAATTGTGTATCCATGTTGTTGGATCTGTGTTTGTTGTTGTCAATTCCGTGCTTATTTGATAAGTTGATTGGTTGGAATCTTGGATAAGCTATTTTGTGCATTAAGTGATTTTCTGTTTGCTGTTTTTCACTTCTGGTACAGTGTTAACCGGTTAACGCATATGGTTAACCGGTTAACCATTTCAAAATTTCAAATCTTTTTCAAACGTTAACAGTGTTAACCAGTTAACTCATATGGTTAACCGATTAACCTATTCAAAACTCAGTTCTTCTTCAAACTTTTAAGGCATTAACCGATTAACAGTATGTGTTAACCGGTTAACACTGTGCCAGAATGCCATATTTGCTATTTGCTTGCATGTTCGCATACCGATTTGATACGAATCATCATAGATCAATGTGATGCATTAGGATTGAATTGTTTTGAATAATTGTCACTGTTTATGGTTGTTTAATCATGATTTCATTGACATGTATGATCATTTTCCAATCGTTTGCATGTTTGCGTATGTGGTTCGAATTGAGTTTTCATTTGCATGCTCGTTGCTTTCATCTCTTGTTTTCTCCACATGTTTGCATCATTCTTGCATCGTTGTTGAGGTCGAGACACGCTTGTGGCAGCTGCTGCCCCCACACACTTTTCCTCCCTCCCACCATTCTAAATGTGCATTTTTCATGTTTGCATTTATCTACTTGTGATTGATTCTTCCTTTGTTCTTCTTGTGCTTTCTTGCCATGATCCCCATAGGATTCCTAGTCCCTCCGTTTAGGATGGGAGTAGGAGAGACATTAGGTGCTCAATCCAAGTATGCTAACATTAGGGTAGATGTTTCCCCTTTTCAATCCAAACTTTAGGATCACTTTTCATGACAAAGTTAGGGCCGAGCTTCCCTTAGACCTGTTAGAACACAGATTGGTTCTTAATAATATCTATATGTTTTGATGATAACTATTAGGAAATTTTGTATTTAAGAATTATATACTCTAAAATTTGCTTGAGAGGTTTTACTGCAGATAGTAAAGAAATTAACACTCTAGAAGCAAATCTGAATGGTATACAAGAAAGTAACTGACTCTGAAGCGCCAGATGCACTCATTAGAAGATTCTGATTGCTGCCAACAGAAGATTATGAGCGTAGCCTCCAGAAGAATCTGAGGCAAGAAGCTCCAGAAGACTCTGAAGCAGAAGCTCTAGAAGAATCTGAAGCAAGAAGAAGCATCTGAAGCAAGTCAGAAGCATCTGAAGCTAAGAAGAATATTGTATGAAGAGTTTTTCAAAGCATAGTTTCTACAGAAGATTCTGAAAGTACTAAAGCTGCCAGTACTGAAGTTCTATGTCAAATATGCTCTGATGATTAACACGCTGAAAGCACACATGTTGCAGAAGACTCTGATCCAGCAAGCTCTGATCACCATCAGAAGACTCTGACCCAATCAGACTCTGATGAACTTGCTGAAAACTGAAGAAGAAATATTCAAAGAATATATCTGTTGGAGTAAATCAAACGTCTCTTTCCTCATTTATGCTAGACACAAGAACACAGACAAAAAGGATTTTTCTGTGCTTTCTTCTTCTAGGAAAGGTCACTTGATGTGAAGACAAAAAGGCTCAGACCTTTTTGGGACACTCTTTTCAACGCTCAGCTCTCCTTGGATCAGCTGCCTATAAAAGGAAGACTCCACCAAATTCTTCAGTGAGACATTTTGCTAAAAAGATATTGAAACATTCAAGCTCTCATATTCTCATATTCATTCTTAGAATTATTTGTACTTAAACTTAAGAGAAATATCACTGTTGTGAAAAAAGCTTTTTAGAAGCATTCATACTCTTGTATTAGATTTACATTAATTGTAAAGGATTTCCTTAAGAGGATTCAGTTGGAATCAGTATCTCTTGAGAAGACTAAGAACAGTTGTTCTTAGGTGTTACTATTGTAATCTGTTTGATTAAATAGTGGATTAAGTCCTTGTTGAGAAAGGCAAATCACTCTAGGAAGGGTGGACTGGAGTAGTTGAGTTCAACGAACCAGGATAAATATAATTATGTTTTTATTCAAAGTTTTTAATCTTCCATACTTATTCAACCCCCCTTCTAAGTATTTTCTCACCTTCAGTTGGCATCAGAGCTCCGGTTCTGTGTGTGCTACCACTTAACAGTGTCAGTAAAGATCCAGAGAGAAATACTTTGATATATATTTAGTTGTTACTATGGCTGGTAATACAACATCCAACATTAACAATAAATATGAAGAAAGGGACAGAATCAGCACCAAACCCCCTATGTTTGATGGGGAGAAATTTGATTACTGGAAAGACAGAATTGAGAGTTTTTTCCTTGGATATGATGCTGATCTATGGGATCTAGTCATAGATGGATATGTCCATCCCACAGATGGGAATGGAAAGAAGATAGACAGAAAATCTATGACAGATGCTCAGAAGAAAGATTTTAGAAATCATCACAAGGCCAGAACTATATTATTAAATGCAATTTCTCATACTGAGTATGAAAAAATTACAAACAGGGAAACTGCCTTTGATATGTTTGAATCCTTAAAAATGACTCATGAGGGAAACTCTCAAGTCAAGGAGACAAAAGCTCTGGCTCTGATCCAGAAGTATGAGGCCTTCAAGATGGAAGACTCTGAATCTGTTGAAGCCATGTTCTCCAGATTTCAGATCCTCACAGCTGGGCTAAAGGTTCTGGACAAGGGATACTCTACATCATATCATGTAAAGAAAATCATCAGAAGTCTACCTATCAGATGGAGACCAATGGTGACTGCCTTGAAGATGGCTAAAGATCTGAACAAGATCTCTTTAGAAGAACTCACCAGCTCACTGAGGAGCCATGAAATTGAGCTTGAGGAAGATGAACCTCAGAAGAAAGAAAAAGGTAAATCTGTTGCCTTAAAATCTAATAAATCTGCTAAAGCTTTGCAGGTTATTGAAGAAAGCTCTGAAGAATCTTCTTTTGAAGAAGAAGATGAATTATCCATGTTGTCCAGAAGGATAAACAGACTCTGGAAGCATAAGGGAAAGAAGTTCAACAACTTCAGAAGATCTGATCATAGAAAGGAATCTTCTGGGCACAGAAGATCTGACAAGAAAGAAGTTGTGTGCTATGAGTGCAAAGAACCTGGGCATTACAAGAATGATTGCCCCAAGCTTAAAAAAGAAAAACCCAAGAAGAAGTTTAACAAAAAGAAGAAGGTTCTGATGGCAACATGGGATGACTCAGATGAATCTGAATCATCTTCTGAATCAGAAGAAGAATGTGCCAATGTTGCACTAATGGCCAGCACAGAAGATCAGGAGGAAGGAACCTCAGGATATGAATCAGATTCTGAATCTGATGATGACGCTGAAGAGGTAATGGCTAAACTTACCAAAGAAGAACTTATAAAGGTTTTATCAGAAGTTCTTAAAAGTTATAACAATATCAAACTCAAATACAAGAAGCTGAAAAGCAATCTTGAATCTGAGATTGATCTTCTGAAAACAAAACTTGTTGAGCAAAAAGAAATTAATCTGAAAATCAAAACTGACTTTGAAATAACTCAACAAGAATCTGAATCTGAGACTAAGTCATGTGAAAACATTTTAGAAAAATATGACTCTAGCTTTTAGAGATTCCTTACTAAGAGCATAGACAGAAGCAAGATGGCTTCTATGATCTATGGTGTTAGTGGGAACAACAGAAGAGGTATTGGATATGAATCTTCATCTGGAAGTAATCCAAAATCTGTTGACAAACTTTTCATCAAGAAGACACCTCTGTATTCTCAATTTAAATTTGGTCACTTAAATGACATTAAACACACAAGCTCTGAGAAGAATACTTATGTGTTTAAACCCAAGGCAAGTCAGAATAAACATTATGTTGAAAAACAGAAGTTTAGACAAACCTACAAACCAACTAACCCCGAAGGACCCAAGAAGATCTGGGTACCTAAAAACAAAATAATTCTTGTTGCAGATGTTCTTAGCAGCAAGGTCAGGACACCAATCATGGTACCTGGACTCTGGATGCTCACGACACATGACAGGAGAAAAGTCTATGTTCCAAAGCCTGGAACTTAGATCTGGAGGTGATGTGAAGTTTGGAGGGAACCAGAAGGGCAAGATCATTGGATCTGGCACTATTGGAAATGGTAAACTTCCCTCTATTACTAATGTTTTACTTGTTGAAGGGTTAAAGCATAACTTATTGTCCATAAGTCAATTAAGTGACAATGGTTATGATATCACCTTTAATCAAAAATGTTGTAAAGTTATTAGTCAAAAGGATGGCTCTATCCTATTTAGTGGTAAGAGGAAAAACAACATTTATAAAATAAATCTTTCAGAACTTAAAGTTCAAAATGTTAAATGCCTCTTGTCTGTTAATGAAGAGCAATGGGTCTGGCACAGAAGATTGGTCCATATTAATATGAGACGTATATCTCAGATTAATAAACTTAATCTTGTCAGAGGACTCCCTAATCTGAAGTTCACTTCAGATGCTCTTTGTGAAGCATGCCAAAAAGGGAAGTTTTCAAAATCCTCATTTAAATCAAAAAATGTTGTTTCTACCTACAAACCACTAGAATTACTTCATATTGATCTGTTTGGACCAGTGAAAACTGCATCCATCAGAGGCAAGAAGTATGGATTAGTCATTGTTGATGACTATAGTAGATGGACATGGGTAAAGTTCTTAAAACACAAGGATGAGTCACATTCTGTGTTCTTTGACTTCTGCAAGCAAGTCCAGAAAGAAAAGGATTTCAAAATTATAAAAGTCAGAAGTGATCATGGTGGTGAATTTGAAAATAAATATTTTGAAAAATATTTTTCTGAAAATGGCATTGCTCATGATTTTTCCTGTCCTAGAACTCCACAACAAAATGGGGTTGTAGAGAGGAAAAACAGAACTCTGCAAGATGTCGCTACTGCGAAAATCGGTGCCGGCTGACAGAAGAGTCGTCACCGTGCGTTATTTATCCCAACGGAGGGAAAGGAAACGCTCGAAGTAAACCTCGCAAAAAACGGGAAAGGTATGGTCATCGCAACCAAAACCTGGGTTCGGGAGTCGGTTACGCAAGGGGAAGGTAGTAGCACCCCCCACGTCCGTCGTACTCGACGGGATCCACGCTTGGTGTTTATAAGGAAAAGGGTGTGTTTATCTATCTACGCTAGTGGTCAGTCTGAAAAGAAAAGAAAAGGACAGGACTCGACAGAACATACGCTGTTCTGGGCCTACGTACTCCCTCGTGCAATGGGAAAGTCAGAGTCAACGTAGTTCGACTACCTACGTCTAGACGGGGGGAAGGTTGCTCGCCAGGACATCGCGTCCTGTGCCTACGTACTTCCACACGGCATGGAAGATCAGAGCAAACGTAGTTCGGGTTACGCACGACACAAGCTGTTCAAGTTTTTTTATGGGAAAATGCACCTTAACCCAGGGTTTTCACAGTCCAAGAGGACAAAAGGTTTTAATGTTTGTTCAAATCTTTTGACGGAAGAAATGAATTCACTTTTGTTTTATCCTTTATTAAGTGTTTTTTCTGTTGTTTTGAGAAAGGAAAGAGACACCCTAAAACTATGGTTGAAAAGGGGAATCTACCTAATGTTATCATGCCTGGTTAACCAACCTAATGTCTATCATAACTCCTCCACAACAGAGAAGTTAGAGCTCCTAGGGGATCATGGCAACAACACTAAACAGCAAACAGGGATCACTGCAAAGTAAAGAAATACTGGAAATATGCATGAATGCAACAACCAAACAAGCAAGGCACAAAGGCCACACACCACAGAGGCAAGGGAGCTCAGCTCTACCAAATACCAACAAGCAAAGCCACTCAGAAACAATCAAGCAGAAGGAGGACCACCTCCACTTCTCATGCACACGAGCAGACTTACTTCTAAGATGCACCTATCTCAGAAATGTCTATATGAACCCCTAAGTCTAATGCAGCACAGCACCACACGAGTCGATCAACACAAAGAGAAGGCTAACCAGCCTGGCAAACTCCTATCCAAAAGCAAGAAACTAACCCTGAGCAAGACCCTAAACAACCCTAAAACAAAACCCTAATCTACCCTAAGCAAAACCCTAAAGGGAGAAATCAATCCCATTCTTCAAGCTTCAAGACAAGCTTACCAAAGAAAGGGAGCTAAGTAGACAGGCCCATAGTGCCTTCCTCAGGAAAGGACTAGGAGGCCTCTACTTAGGAATCATATCCCATGTGGCTCAACAACTGTGAACGGTTTACATTCCTCCTCAAGAGAAACTAAACTCACATGAAGGCTCCAACATCATCGGATACTTAAGAAATCCTACATGAACTAAGGGAACTAAGTTAACAGACCCATAGTGCCTTCCTCTGGAAAATACTAGGGGGCTTCCACTTAGGAATCATATCCCATGCGGCTCAAGAACTGTGAATGGTTTACATTCCTCCTCAGGAGAAACTAAACTCACATGAAGGCTCCAACATCATTGGATACTTACGAAATCCTACATGAACTAAGGGAACTAAGTGAACAGACCCATAGTGCCTTCCTCTGGAAAATACTAGGGGGGCTTCCACTTAGGAATCATATCCCATGTGGCTCAACAACTGTGAACGGTTTACATTCCTCCTCAGGAGAAACTAAACTCACATGAAGGCTCCAACATCATTGATACTTACGAAAAAGGTGAGAAGAAAGAATGAAAGACATCCATAGTGCCTTCCTCAGGAAAGTACCATGAATTTCCCTCAAACTTCAGGATCTCGAACCTCACAGAAAGAGAGCAAACTCCTAGACTAGGTCTTCAATCCATGCATCCTTGCAAGCTCCATCAAGTCTTCATCCAGCCTCCATCTTCCAGAAGATACCACAGACCCTCAAACCAAAAGAAACTATCTCTAAAGTTCAACCACAGTTGAACTTCAAAGTCAGAAGCCCTCAAAACTTCTCCTATTCTCAAGCTCAAGCAAAAATAGCAAAACAACTTCTAAACATCCACCAAAAATCTAGGGGAAACCTACATGGCTCTATGATCCCAAGATCAAATCTCAAAGCCTAAGTCAACTTCTAAGGCTACTAAACAATCCCTAACATGTGAATGGTCAAGGGTTAACCAGCAAGTTATGAGGTCTCTACTCTCTAACCCTAAAACAACATCAATCAATTTCTAAAAAATCTATGAAAAATCTATGGGGAGCATGCATCAGTCTAGTACAACATACTAAAAAAGAAAAACAAGATTCAGTACCAAGTGAGAGAAATAAAATCAGCAAGGCAGACACATCACAAATCAATATTCAAAACCAATTAAAATGTAAGAATGCAATAAAAATGAAAATGCATGATCAAATTAATATTTTTGCACCATAAAATCCTAAATTGAACTATGAACCTATAGAAAAAAGAAGGGAATTAATTGGATAATCCTACTATTTTTTTATGAATTATTTTCTAACATGGATAAAACAAAGAAATTGAAAAAATAAAATAAAACAAAGGGGGGGGGGGTGCACTCAGCAAAATGCCCTAGTTGCTTCTCAGCATTGGGCCAAGAGGGGGGGGTGCGATCAGCACTCATGCAAAGGCCCAAACCAAATTCAGCCTCACTCGGGGGGGGGGGGGAGACGAGTGAATGCAAGGGTGTGCGTCAGCAATTCGTTGGGCTAGGCCCATATCCGAGAATCCCAAACAGAGGGGGGTATGCTGAGGAATTGGGGTGTAAACAGGCATACGCAATTGGGCCCAAGGCCCAACGTCCAAACGGACTCTTCCTCCCCTCTCCTTTCGCTCTCTCATTTTCTTCTTCTCTGAAACCCTAATTCTTTCTCTAATCTCTCTCTCTCAGCCGCCACCTCTAAGATTCTCCCTCTCCTAACCTTGCTTCCCTCAAACACGCCCATAACACACAAGAATTCAATTGAAATCACAAATCCACCAAACACACTAACCTCTCTCGCTGGTGATTGAAGCTGAATGTTGAGAAGCTTGGCAAGGCGTCCGGATGTTGAAGATGGAGAACGACGCTCTTGTTTCGTGGATGAAGATCGCTGGGAGAAGTTAAGTATTCTGTAGATTCTTGCAACTCGTTGATGAAGATCCACACGAGTTTTCTGGAAATGGACGGATAAGCGGTTGAACGAAGAAGATCTAGAAAAATAAAGCCAGGACGGATGAAGATTCTTGGAGATAGTATGAATCTTGAAGACCCAACGAGATCTGAAAAATAAACTGGTGGTTGAGCTTCTTGATGAATCTGAGCGAATGTCCTTGGAGATCTTTACGAGGAAGATTAAGGAATCTGGAAATTCCTGATGAATATTGCTGGAAAAACGTGAAGAACGATGAAGTTCTTGAGAGTCTTCTAGAAAATGTATGAAGGTCTATGAATATTGCTGGAAAAATGAAGAACTCGGTTGAAGACCTTGAAGAATTTAAGAGTTTTCTGGAGATGTGATGAAGGACGATGAAGGATCTATGCAGGATGATGAAGATCTATGAGGAACCAGATGAAGCTTTAGACGGATCTTGACGAATCTGGGAACTGGACGAGCGTGATGAATTTTTCCGGCGAAAAAAATGCAGTTTCCGGCGAGTCTTGGCCGTGAAACAGTTAGGTTTGATTTTGCCGGTGAGGGATCCGGCGTGTTTGCATGCGAGGTCTGTGGGGGGAACACCTAGCAGGCTTACGTGGCAGCCATGCAGGGAGAGGGAAGGTGGTGAGGGCAGGTGGCAGTGTAGACGGAGAGAGAGAAGGACGGGTGGCAGGGTGAGGTGTCACGGAGAGGGAGTGGGAGTGAACACGTGTGGCAGAGAGAGACTGAGAGAGGGTGATGTGTCAGTGAAGGAGTGAATGAGGTGGAAGAAGAGAAGAGAGAGAGAAATGCGCTGGCGAGGTCCTTTATAGGACACGTGGCTGGACAAAAACAGACTGAAAGAATGGGCCTCCAAAAAAACTCTGGCCCACGAAAATGAATTATTGGACTGAATCTCCACTGAATGGCACGGTTAATGACATATTAAACTCCATTAAAAACTGATTAGAGATTTAACTAATTAACTAATGATACTCAATTAAGACTAAACAGAAATTACAACTACAATTAATGAACTAACGGAAAATTAAAACGGTATGTAAACCTAATTAGACCTAATAAACTCTAATTAAAATCTAATTAAATCTAATTAAATCCTAATTAACACCTAAACAAATGATTAAAGTCCAATTAATCTAACTAATCCTAATTTAATCTAAAAAAGAGAATTAACCTAAAAAAAACTCTATTAATTCCAATTAATTTCTAAACTAATAACAATAGAAAAAACTCTAATAGATCTATTAATCCTATCTAATGAAAACCTTATTAATTTCTATACTAACAAACTATATTAATTTCTATTTAATTTCTAATGAAGCCTATATTAAGCTATATTAATTTCTACTTAACAAATCCTAATAAAAGAAATATTCTATTAAACTATTAACAATAATCAAAACTCTAAACTAATATCTATTAAAACTATTAAAACCTATATTAAAAATATATCTAAAAACTATGATATTATATAAAAGAAAATCTATTAAAAAAACTATTCAATTAATATTCTAAAAGGTTTTTTTTTTTTAAAACTATTAATTTCTATAAAAGAGAAAATCTATTAATTTTCTATTAAAACCTATTATCCATTTCAAAGAAAAACATTCCATCTATTTGAACTGATTAAAAAACACCTGAAATGCGAGGAGAGGGCTGTGATCCCGATAAAATCAAAACAACTGAAAAAAATGCACTGTATGCGATATGCGGATGCGAATGCGAAAATGAGCCGAAACGTAAATCAGGAGCGGGACCCGGTTGGTCAAATTTTAGGGTGCAACACAAGAAATGGCCAGAACCATGATCAATGAGACAAATCTGGCAAAACATTTTTGGGCAGAAGCAATCAACACAGCCTGTTACATTCAGAACAGAGTGTCTGTAAGACCTCTTCTGAAAAATACTCCTTATGAACTGTGGAAGAATAGAAAGCCCAACATTTCATATTTTCATCCTTTTGGATGTACTTGCTATATGTTAAATACTAAGGATAATCTGAACAAGTTTGATTCCAAAGCACAAAAGTGTTTCATGCTTGGATATTCTGATCGCTCTAAAGGCTACAGAGTATACAACACTGAGACACAGATTGTGGAGGAATCCATTCATGTCAGATTTGATGATAAGCTTGGCTCTGAAAAGCCAAAGCAGTCTGAAAACTCTACAGATAGGGAAGTAGTCTTCATTGACTCTGAAGTTCCAGAAGCAGACAAAATTCAAGTGAAGGAACCAGAAGCAACGCCATATGCTATTCCTTTAACTTCTCAGATGAACAATCTAAACATTTCTGAAGAATCAACCATTAGAGGATCATCATCCAGAATTAAAGCTTCTCATCCAGAGGATGTCATTATTGGAAAGAAGGATGATCCCATCAGAACAAGATCCTTTCTAAGATCATCTGAAGCATCATTATTTGGACTGGTGTCAAAAATTGAACCATCTTCTGTAAATGAAGCTCTGCAAGACAATGATTGGATTATTGCTATGCAAGAAGAGCTAAATCAATTTACCAGAAATGATGTATGGGATCTAGTTCAAAGACCTCAAGGATTCAATATAATTGGTACAAAATGGGTCTTCAAAAATAAGCTAAATGAGAAAGGAGAAGTTGACAGGAATAAGGCAAGGCTGGTTGCTCAAGGGTACAGTCAACAAGAAGGTATTGATTACACTGAGACATATGCTCCAGTGGCAAGGTTAGAATCTATACGCCTTCTTATTTCATTTGCTGCATAAAATAACATCACTCTGTATCAGATGGATGTTAAAAGTGACTTTCTTAATGGTATTATAGAAGAAGAAGTTTATGTCCACCAACCTCCTGGTTTTGAAAATGAAAAATTTCCAGATCATGTTTTCAAATTAAAGAAATCTCTATATGGTTTAAAACAAGCTCCCAGAGCTTGGTATGAGAGATTGAGCAATTTTCTTCTGGAGAAAAATTTCATCAGAGGTAAAGTGGATACAACATTCTTTTGTAAATCAATTAAGAAAGATCTTCTAATTTGTCAGATTTATGTAGATGATATTATTTTTGGATCAACAAATATTATGCTTGGAAAGGAGTTTGCTACATGTATGCAGGCAGAATTTGAAATGAGCATGATGGGAGAACTCAGATTCTTTCTAGGAATCCAAGTTAATCAAACTCCAGAGTACACTTACATACATCAGACCAAATATGTTAAAGAACTTCTGAAGAAATTTAACATGACTGATAGTAAGCTGGCAAAGACTCCCATGCATCCTACTAGCTCACTTGGCAAGGAAGAGGTAAGTAAGAAAGTAGACCAGAAGCTCTACAGAGGTATGATTGGTTCTCTTCTTTATCTTACTGCTTCTAGACCTGACATATTGTTCAATGTTTGTCTGTGTGCTAGATTCCAATCAGATCCTAGAGAATCACACTTGACAGCTGTCAAGAGGATTCTAAGGTATCTGAAAGGTACTTCTAATGTGGGTTTGTGTTACAGAAAATCTGATGATTTCAAATTAGTTGGATTCTGTGATGCTGACTACGCTGGAGACAGAGTGGAAAGAAAAAGTACTTCTGGAAGTTGTCAATTTCTAGGAAGAAATCTAATCTCCTGGTACAGCAAGAAGTAACCCACAATTGCACTTTCAACCACAGAGGCAGAATATATTGCTGCTGCTGGATGTAGCACGCAGATGCTCTGGATGAAAAGTCAACTAGAAGATTATCAAATTTTTGAAAGTAACATTTCTATCTTTTGTGATAATACTTCTGCTATATGTTTGTCCAAGAGTCCCATTTTACATTCTAAGGCAAAACATATAGGAATTAAGCATCATTTCATCAGAGACTATGTTCAGAAGGGAATCATAAATTTAGCCTTTGTTGATACAGATCATCAATGGGCAGATATTTTTACAAAACCCCTTGTTGAAGATAGATTCAAATTTATTCTGAAAAATATTGGTATGGATTTTTGTCCAGAATGATATTTGTTAGAAGCAAATTTTTACAGATGCAAAAATGCCTAATGCTCTGAAGTATTTCTTCTGATTGCTTATTTACTCTGCTTAATATTTTCTTTTGTGAAACTCTGAACTAACAATCTTTAGAAGATCTGAACGTTGGCTAACGTTTCATTTCTTAAGAGAATTCAGAACACATGCAAGCAAACACGTGTCACACCAAATCTGAAGAGGTGGCGTGTACATTACTGAAGAGACGTTTGAGGTGAAGTTTGAATAGTGAAAATCTTGATTTTCCCCCCAAATTGTCAGAAGCAATTAATGTTTGAAATGATTATTATTCTTTTCATTTAATGCTTGTTAAAACGTGCAAATTCTGACTGATGGTATGCCTAAGTGTTTTAGTATAAATACATGACTTGTCTTCACTTTCACACTTTTCACAATCTTAGAAAATTATATGCGTTTTCATCTTCTCTTTGCTCTGCATAAAAACCCTAAACCTAAGCGTTTGACAAAGCATTCTTCAATGGCAACTTCATCTTCAACAGCTGCTCAATTCCAATCTTCAATGGCTGCAATAACTTCTGCAAACATGGGTGTTGCTCCTTACTCTCCTCCTAAAAGAACTCTTTTAACCCCTGTTGAGAAATTGGAGGTTTTGTGTGAATCCATGGTAGAGTTTGATTCTCTTGCAGAAAATGGATTTGAGTTTCGTTCTATCATTGGAGCTCAAGGATGGGTTAAGTACTTTGATAGACTCTTTGGACCAGTTTACCCTCTCCTTGTGAAAGAATTCTGGATCCATGCCTCAGTTTACCCCAAATTCATCCTATCTTCTGTACTGGGAAAAGAAATCATTATCACAGAAGATCTGACCAGAAAGTTGATTGGATATGAAGAAACATATGGTGTTTCTCACTTGCCAGGTGGGCGTGTGGATATGGATGAGGTGTATGAAGAAGTGATGACTGCTGGTCAAGCTTCTAACAAATTCAAGGATCTGAAGCCTGACTACAAGATCTGGGCCAAGATCTTCATGGGATGCATCCATCATAGGAAGTCAACTAATTCTCCAGACTATGTCAATAATGAACAGCTCTATTTCATGTATTGCCTCAGTTAGAGCACCAAGGTAGATCTTCCATACATTCTTTTTATGCATCTGTGGAACCATATAAATGCATCTAGAGAGTATGTGAAGGAAAAAGGACAGAAGATCAGAACATGGATCCCCTTTGGAAGGTTGATCTCAGATCTTCTAACTGAGAATGGTTTGGTCTCTGCTCTGTACGCTGCTGGAGTTACAGAGGAATTGGAATTCATAATGGGAAACCCTCTGAATGCTAAAAGTCTTCAGAGACTTAAAATAGTTGATGAACTCACAACAGCTCCCAAGAAGCTGAATGTGTCTGAACTCAGTCAGAAGAGGGTTCCTGTAGATGACTTTCCACTGTTCTTTGCTAAAGAGCCAAGACACATTGTGGTTATGTACATTGATAAATGTAAGAAGGAAGGAAAACCTGTTCCTGCAAACGTGATACAGCTAGCAAGACAACCTCTACCTAATGTAGAAGAAGAAGAAGAAGAAGAAGAAGCACAACTACAGAGGAAAAGGACTCAGCCAGAAGCAGAACCTGCCCCTGCTCAGAAGAAGGTCAAGATTGCTGAGAAGCCAAAGAAGCTCTTAAAGAGAAAAGAATCTGAAGACACTTCTTTTGTACCAGCTAAGAGGATCAAGATAAAAGGTACTAAATCTTCTGTATCTTCTGCAAATACAATTGTTATAAATGACTCTAATATTAAGTCTGTTCCAAAACCACCCTCAACACAAACTACTTCTGTTACTGCTCCAAGTTCAAAATCACCACAAAAACAAACTTCTATTCCAACACCAACAACAACAAAAATCACTCAAACACCAACAGTCTCTGTACCAAAATCATCTCAACCAAAAATCCATATCAAACAGTTTGTTCCACAGAAATAACCATCAGAACAACAACCACAACAATCTGTACACCAAAAATCATCTGATCAACCAGAAAAACCACAAGTATCTCAACCAGAAAGAGCCTCTGAAAATCAACCACCTTCAGATAATCCATCATCAAAATCATCTGAACCCATTGCCCCTGTTACTTCTGAACCTACAAAAGTAACCTCTGTTCCTATTTCAGCAGAACCAATCACAATTCCCTCTGTTTCACCCATCTCAGAACCACCATCAAAACCATATGAAATTCCTTCAGAACTAACCAACACTTCTGAACCCCACATTCCTGAAACAGAAGTTCTTGATGTCACACCCTTAAAAACTGTGTTTCAAGTATCTTCTACTTCATGCACACCAACCACCTCCTCAAACTCCTCAGAATCAGACCTCCACCCAGATTTTCTAATCTCTCCATCTCAAAAATATTCTGAAGTAAACCAACCTGAACCCATTATACCTTCAAAAGCTCCCATTCCAGATCCTATTCCCACACCAGCACCATCATCTGAGATATTGATTCCTAATTCAAACCCAAGATCTTCTATATCTTGTGCCCAAGTTTCATCTATGTTCCACAATTTGGCTTATGGCTTCAAACTCAAAGACTTTTATGATAGAGTTGAACCATCTGACCCCATCAACCCTCTGAAACCAAAACCCACAATGACCCTTCCATCTGTGATTCTTGAATATATAAAATCCAAATCAGATGTAGATTCATTAGCTACTATATCCTGTTCTGCAAAATCTGATAAAGTTGTGGCTTCAGCTCTACCAATTACATCTGATACCAATGTTACATCTGATGAACCCCCCAAATCTGCCTTCCAACCTTACTCAAATGAACCTTTTGATGTAGTTACCCTTCACACCAGAACAAAAACTCATTTGCTAAATGCCTTAATCAGATCAAAAGAAAAAGCTCCTGAGATACCCTTCATTCCATATTATCCTCCTCCTATGATCTCTATTCAGAAATCTCTCTTTCCACCAACTCCCCAACCTAAACCTGTAACTCTGGAAACTCTGTTACGTCCAAAGCCCAGACTTAATGTTGATCATTTATTTCAAACCTTTTTGCATGAAATACAGTTGTATTTAGGTACTGTTCAGAAGAAATGCTCAGCAACAATGGATGCCAAAGAATCTGACATCATCTAGAATGGATTCATCAACAGATTCAACTCAGTGGCCTCAAATCCGAAGAACATCTGTTCTGATGATGCGAAGCTCAGATTTGCTGAGGCTGCAAGGACTTTATTCTGGACTGTCAAGAAATCTGATCCTCTGCTCCTTACAGATGCTCCTCCACCTTCAACAGAATCTACTGACATTGCATCTGAGGAAAATCCGTTGGCTATGACTCTGGTAGACCCTCCTTCTAACTCCACTGCTCCAGACTCTACAGAACCAATGGAAATTGACTCTGTTCAAGCTCCAGAACCTAATCATACTTCTTCATCTGAGTTAAAGAAAGAACATCCAGATTTTGAAGATAAGATTGCTGCTCTGGAAGCTGGCCAGTCAGAGATCAAGTCATGGAAGGCAAAGCAGGATAAGAAGTCTGAGGATATGACAAAATGGATGTCAAAGCAAGATGAAAAGAATGAAACTATGGCTAAGTGGATGTCCAAGCAAGAGCAATCATCCTCTGAGATTACAGATGTATTGAAGATGCTTTTGTCCAAACACTCTTAGATTTTTTTTCATTCTAATGTTTTTGCATCTGTTGTTTGCATCTGTACTTTATTGTTGTATCTTCTGATGTTTGCCTATGTATTCTTGATCTTTTGAATGAATCAAAGTTTTCTCCATTGTATTATCTTATTTACTGTTTCCTTTTATTTGTCTTTTTAAAAGTTTTACTTTTTACTTATGACAAAAAAGGGGGAGAAAATATAGATCTGAACTGTTTAATATAACTTCACCAGAATGAAACTTCAGACATATTTATTCTATCTAACATTTAATCTGACTATTTAAGAACATTTGATAAGTAACTTCTATAAAAGAAACTCTGAGTCTCTCAGATCATTTGACTGTTATCAAACTCTGAATCTTAAATCTGCAAGACATTCTGACCTTCAAATGTTAAAAGAACATACAAGATCTAACTCTGAAGATTACTCAAGACAAAAGGGAAGTTTCTATTCCTTATTTGTATTTAACTCAGGGGGAGATTCAACATCTCAGGGGAGTTATAATTCTAATATTTTCAATTAAACAAAATTTCTGATGCTTTTTGTCATCATCAAAAAGGGGGAGATTGTTAGAACACATATTGGTTCTTAATAATATCTCTATGTTTTGATGATAACTATTAGGAAATTTTGTATTTAAGAATTATATACTCTAAAATTTGCTTGAGAGGTTTTACTGCAGATAGTAAAGAAATTAACACTCCAGAAGCAAATCTGAATGGTATACAAGAAAGTAACTGACTCTGAAGCGCCAGATGCACTCATTAGAAGATTCTGATTGCTGCCAACAAAAGATTCTGAGCGTAGCCTCCAGAAGAATCTGAGGCAAGAAGCTCCAGAAGATTCTGAAGCAGAAGCTCCAGAAGAATCTGAAGCAAGCAGAAGCATCTGAAGCTAAGAAGAATATTGTATGAAGAGTTTGTCAAAGCATAGTTTCTACAGAAGATTCTGAAAGTACTAAAGCTGCCAGTACTGAAGTTCTGTGTCAAATATGCTCTGATGATTAACACGCTGAAAGCACACATGCTGCAGAAGACTCTGATCCAGCAAGCTCTGATCACCATCAGAAGACTCTGACCCAATCAGACTCTGATGAACTTGCTGAAAACTGAAGAAGAAATATTCAAAGAATATATCCGTTGGAGTAAATCAAACGTCTCTTTCCTCATTTATGCTAGACACAAGAACACAGACAAAAAGGATTTTTCTGTGCTTTCTTCTTCTAGGAAAGGTCACTTGATGTGAAGACAAAAAGGCTCAGACCTTTTTGGGACACTCTTTTCAACGCTCAGCTCTCCTTGGATCAGCTGCCTATAAAAGGAAGACTCCACCAAATTCTTCAGTGAGAAATTTTCCTAAAAAGATATTGAAACATTCAAGCTCTCATATTCTCATATTCATTCTTAAAATTATTTGTACTTAAACTTAAGAGAAATATCATTGTTGTGATAAAAGCTTTTTAGAAGCATTCATACTCTTGTATTAGATTTACATTAATTGTAAAGGATTTCCTTAAGAGGATTCAGTTGGAATCAGTAGCTCTTGAGAAGACTAAGAACAGTTGTTCTTAGGTGTTACTATTGTAATCTGTTTGATTAAATAGTGGATTAAGTCCTTATTGAGAAAGGCAAATCACTCTAGGAAGGGTGGACTGAAGTAGTTGAGTTCAACGAACCAGGATAAAAATAATTATGTTTTTATTCTAAGTTTTTAATCTTCCATACTTATTCAACCCCCTTCTAAGTATTTTCTCACCTTCAAGACCTTTTCTGCGTCTCTCTTCTCATCTCCAAATAATGCTAACTCATTTAATAAAGGCGATAAACATTGCGCGCTATGAGCCTTAAGCTACATGGTGAATGATGAGTGAGGGGTCTCCTATCGCTTATCTAGGATGTTTAGTATACGTCCCATTTGGGGGCGATATACGACGCATTTGCCTCCGTGTCATAGTCTTTAGTGCAACGTGAATCACAAACCGAATTAAATCACTTCAATAAAAAACACAAAACAAATTCAAATCTTTTTCCTTCGGGATTAATCGAAAATCTTTTCAGAAAAAGAGTGTTGTTAACTCTTAGTTCTATCACAAACATTAAATCCTAAGTCTCCTATGCTCGAGTTGCATACACCAACTGCTAGAACTGATTGTTAACCCTACTCGGGCCTAAAAAACTTTTGAACCAAACCGTGTTGGTTTTAGCCCGAACTACGTTTTCTCTGATCTTTCATACTGGATGAAAGTACGTAGGAAAAAGATGTGTTGTCTTGGCGAGCAACCTTCTCCCTTCTCTCCCGTAGTTAGCCGAACTACGTTGACTCTGATCTTTCATACCAGATGAAAGTACGTAGGCACAGAGCGGCGACGCTCTGCCGAGTCTCTTTCTTTTCTTTTTGTCCCGCAAGCCTGTAGCGTAGATAGTTTAAACACACCCTTAGATAGACAACAAGCGTGGATCCCGTCGAGTACACCAGACGTGAGGGGTGCTAATACCTTCCCCTTGCATAACCGACTCTCGAATTCAGGACTTGGTTGCGATGACCTCGTCTTTTCCCTTTTTCGTTAGGTTTTTCCGATTGTTTCCTTTCCCTCTCTTTGGGATAAATAACGAAAGGTGGCAACTCTTCTGTTTTCCTCCGGGTGTTTTTTACAATTGCGACAGCTGGCGACTCTGCTGGGGATCTCTGATTCCCTATGCGAGTCACTCCTAGCGCTTGTCTGTTGTGTCTTTGGGTGTTTATTTTGTACAGTTTTTGCTTTATGTACATTATATGTTGTATATTATTGCATTGCATTTCTGTTGTACATTATGTTTGAGAGATGAGTCAGACCTGGGCTTGAGTATACACATAGGATTAGCGGGAGCTTATGTGGCGTTTGGCTGCACAATAGCTCGCGTGAAATTCACATTCAGACGAGGTTTTTCTTTGGAAATATTTTATCCTGCGTGTCTGATGCAGTTGAGGGAATATTGACTTAGAGAGACTGTCGACTCTGGAGACCGTTCATTTGGGAAGTCACCCAAGTGAGGCCGCTTCGTTAGACTATAATCCCAAACCGGAAACGGTGAACGTATCATCGTTTCTCGAAAGTCTGTGACGCTGACCGTCCGCATAGGATGACGTACCTTTCAAGACTAGAACCCACATGTGAGAAGGGACGGGTGTCGCTACTGCGAAAATCGGCGCCGGCTGAACAGAAGAGTCGCCACCGTGCGTTATTTATCCCAACGGAGGGAAAGGAAACGCTCAGAGTAAACCTGACGCAAAACGGGGAAAGGAATGGTCATCGCAACCAAATCCTGGATTCGGGAGTCGGTTACGCAAGGGGAAGGTATTAGCACCCCTCACGTCCGTCGTACTCGACGGGATCCACGCTTGCTTGGGTTGTCTAAAGGATGCAAAACAATCTATCTACGGCTGCTAAATCTAAACGGAAGGGAAGTGACTCGATAGAGCGTCGCACTCTATGCCTACGTATTCTCAAGAGAGAAAGTCAGAGTTAACGTAGTTCGGGACTACGAGAAATTGGCTCGCCAAGACCTCGCGTCTTGTGCCTACGTACTTCCACACTGCATGGAATATCAGAGCTTTACGTAGTTCAAGCTAACTACGGCTAAACAGGGTATTCTCACACAGCAGTGAGAAATCAACTGGTTTCAAAGGTACGGGAACCTATGGGCAAAATTACGGTCTGGTCTCAAGTGCACTCGGGCAAGAGAGAAAAAGGGGATACAGTTAGTCGTCAGCGGGAAAGTCTCGATCGCACGGCAGCGAGAGAACAAAAAGTCAGTTGTTAGTGTGCTCGCTAGGATATCGCATCCTATGCCTACATATTCTCGTCTGGTACGAGAAATCAGAGCAGCTGTAGTTCGGCTACTTCGGGACCACAGCTCTAATCTCATTTTATTAACATTCTGAAAAATGATTACAATGATTGAATACTGAAAAATAATCTCCTAGGAAATACTATCCTATCCTATCCTGAAAAATCGAATGGAAAATAGTCCCCTAACAATCGGACTTTTAAACTATCCTAAAATGGTGTAAAAGAATTTCTATGAAAAAGGTACTCTAAAAAATATTATATCTATACTAATATTTTTTTCAATATTTCTCTTCCCTTTTCTTTTTTTCAAAATATTTTTCCTCTCTTTTTTTCTATTTTCACCCTTTTTCTTTTTCTCTTTTATTCAAAATATTTTTCCTCTCTTTTTTTCTACTTTCACCCTTTTTCTTTTTCTCTTTTATTCAAAATATTTTTCACATATTCTTTCTCATTTTTTTATCATATCTTTTCTCAATATTTTTCCTTCAATATTTCTTTTTACTTCCTTCAATATTATTTTCATATTTTTTTCTTTCTACAAACTAAACAAAATGAAATAATAAAAAAAATCAAGAAAAGAGAACAGGGGGGTACACTGGTACATGGGGGATTACACTAGCAAGAGGGGACCAAACTGGGCCCAGCCCATGGTTCAGCAAAAAACAAAAGAACTGAAACGGGGGGTGTATGGACAAATGGGGGGTGCTGGCGAGCAAACCTCATGTTGGGCCTGAGGCCCAATGCCTACCCAAAAAACACAGGATCTGAGGGTGAATGCCAAACAATGGGGGTGTGTGTACGGCCAAAACGGAATTGGACCGGCCCAATCCATCCTCCTCCTCCCCTCTTTCCTTTCTCTTTCTGAAAACCCTAGATCTCTTCTCACTCACCCTCCGCCGCCGCTTCCACGAACCTTCCTTTCTCGTACCTCTTCAACCTTCAATCATTGAGGAAGACATTCTGAAACAGAAATTGGATAACCTGTGCGAGCGTTCTGGAGATTTGCTTTGAAACGCTATGTTGAACTCTTGACGAACATCACTGGTTGACGAAGATGGATCGCTGATGAAGATGAACATCAAGGAGATCGATAAAGATCTTGAGGAATGTTGAACGAAAATCCGGGATGCTGTATCTATGTGGGATTTCTGGAAAAACGATGAAGAACACTTCATTGGTGATGATAGTTCCTGAGGTCTTCACTAAGAAGATGAAGGTTCGAAGGAGTTCTGGGTTTTCTGAAGGTTTGATGAATCGCTGAGTACGCGCATGTGCTTGATGTTGGCATTCTGGAGATTTTGCGCATGAATCCTATGAACAAAATGAAGATCTTGCGAAGACTTTGAAAGAACAATTATGAGAGTCGTTGAAGATTGTTGCATGTTTCTGGAAAACTGGATGCAGGTTGATGATGTATTGATGAAGTTCTTTGATGATTCTTTGTAGTTTCTGGAATTTGGTTCTTGGTGAGGTGATGAAGATCCATCGTGTTTCTGGAAATTTGTTGAAAGGAAATTTGGAAGAGAGGAAGTTCTGGAGGTGAGGGATGAGGAAGGTTGATCGGAGATGGACAATCGGAGAAGATGATGGTTGAACGGAGGATGAAGATGATTGGCGGTGGTTTCTGGATTTGTTGATTATGGAAGATGAATGGAGTTGATCGGAATCTGGAGATTTGGTATTCTCCGGCGATGGGCATGGCGGTCGGAGACGGTTGAGGGTGGCCGACGGCGTTCTGGTACGGTGGTTGCATGGCCGCCGGCCATGCAACCGGTGGGGGCTTAGGTGGTGACGCGTGGCACCGGTAGTGGGAAGTAGTGGTGCATGTGCGCCACGTGGTATGGAATGTGGCAGATAGAGGGAAGTGGTGAGTGCGAGGTGGCTTCGTGGCAGTGCGTAACGTGGGGTCCCTCTTGGATTTACACGTGGCCTGCTTGCATTTATAGCACTTGGAAATTCTGGAGACTTCTAGAATATTCTGGACGAATTGGACTTTGGCTGATATGAGTTTGGGCTTTGCTGAAGGCTTATGGATACTGGCCCACTAAAATTACCTCCCCCAATCTGCAAAAAAAAACAAAAAACAAAATGGGATTAAGACTGGATTAAAAAAGTTAATGAAAATGATTACTACTAATTAATCCTAACTAAATCTCACTTAATCCTAAAAAGAAAATTATCCTAACAACTCTATTAATTCCCTAATCTAAAAATTAAACTAATAAATCTCTAATAAAACCTATATTATTCCATAAAAGAAAACTCTACATTATTCTATAATATCTATTAAAGACTATTAAGAGAAAAATCTATCTATTTCTATATTAAAAAATGCTATTAAATTCTATACTATCTAAAAGAATATATTCAAAAATCAATTAATATTCTAAAAGAAAAATCTATATTATTTATCTAAAAGAAAACCTCTTATTAATAAAAGAAAAACAAAACTATATTCTTCTATTAAAATGATTAAAAAAACTATTAGCACTATTTAAAAAAACTATTAATATTCTAAAAAATATTCTATATTATCCTAAAAAATCTATTAAATCCTAAAATGATTAAAAATCTATCTAAAAAGAATTAAAACTATTAAAACTATTAAAAAGCCTATTAATATTCTAAAAAATGATTTAAAAGCTATTAAAAAATCTAAAAATGGTCAGTAAAATCCAGAAAAATCACAATAATTTCCCGAGGGAACAAAAATAGCATCGAACGACAAATAACACCGCGAGAGCGCATCAACATAGCCGGTAACAATAAACGGGTACCAAAATATCTCAAAAATACGATTCTATCTATCTAAACTGATAAAAACCACCTGAGACGCGAGACGAGAGCTGTGATCCCGATAAAATCAAAACAAATGAAAGATGCAATGTATGCGATATGCAGATGCGAATGCGGTCATGCGTCGAAACATAGGACTAAATACGGGACCCGGTTGGTCAAATTTTAGGGTGCAACAGCTGCCCCTATTCAAGCGGCTTCGACCTGAATGGGTGAAGAGCGCTCAGCTTTCAAACATTCAAAGGTAGATGACGGTTGAATACAAATGGAACCCTGAAATTTGCCAACCGCGGGAATATACTGCAAAGCTGCTTGAGAAATAGCTTCCAATGAACTGAAGTTCGGTTGTTACGGCAACAACTGGTCAATTTTATGATAAATTTTTCTTCTCCTTTTCAACACCTGTGTGACGCCACAAGTATTGGAATAATTCTTCGCAAAGCAAACACCTTCCCATCTGCTATGGGATCTTTTCTGTCGACTCATAATTCACAGCGAACTTGAGGACAATTTCTCCTGGGGAATTCTGAATTGAACTGCCTGACACCTATTTTGTCAACAGGCCGCAGCTTCAGAAATCTGATATATGTCAATCTTTGTTGTTGTTTTTTCGATGCTGACGTAATCACCAAATGAAAAAATCACTCCGCTGGGGAGGACGAGAAGCTTAACCAAACAACTCTGCAGGCGAACAAATTCGAAATCCAATAGGTAACCAACCTGGTCCATGTTTCGACATGCGTATATCTGATAATGATGCAATGTCCTATATGACATGGAAATGCTATGCATTCTGTTTGAAAATGCGATGCCCAGACGGCATGGATATACTATATGCTTGTATAAATGCTATGACTATATATGCAAATGTAAATGCAGGCTCGAGCTGCCAGAGAACACCAGGTCTGAAAACCACTTGGCAAAATAAATGCTGAAGGCAACATCAACTCTACTGGGGATGAACCGAAGTCACAGAACCATCTCAGCAAAATAAATGCTGGAAAAGGGAAATCTAAATCCGCTGGGACTAACCGTCCTGCTGGAGAAATGAAAAGGCTACCCTGCTTGGGTAACAACATCTGCTGACTGGATCTGGTTGTTACAGCAACAAACTTATCCGTTAACAACCGTGCTGGGGATTATTTTCATCAGCCCGAAAAAGATTCTATCATCGCAAGGGTAGAACTTTGTCCACGTTAGGACGCCTGTTTTGTCAACACCAAGAAAGCTCAACTAAACTTGTCCACGTTAGGACTCCAACTGCCGTCAACCCGGGAAAATCTCGGCGACTTCGCTGGGGGTAACTCGTCTGCATTTCATCAGCAACAAATCGTCCACGTTAGGAGCAAACTCTTCCACATTAGGGATAACACCGTCCACGTTAGGACTAAGGCTTCGTCTGGATCTATCCACGTCAGGACTCAACTCTCTGGATTATGAATACTTCGTCCGCGTTAGGACTCACCCTTCCACGTTAGGAATACATCGCTTTTCCACGTAAGGAATCATCTATTGTCTTGATTTGTCCACGTAAGGACTCAACTTGATATGCCCCCGTAAGGACCCAATCTTTCCATGTAAGGAACTAAAACTTCTCTTTCCACGTAAGGACTAAGCTCTTTTGTATCTGTCCCCGTAAGGACTCCAAACTTGATATGTCCACGTAAGGACTCAATCTTTCCACGTAAGAAATAAACTCATCTTTCCACGTAAGGAAACAATCTTTTTCCACGTAAGGAATCCGACTCTTTCTGATTTGTCCACGTAAGGACTCCCCTCTTTCCACGTAAGGAACCCGTCTTCTTTCCACGTAAGGAAACCAATTTTCTTCCACGTAAGGAATAAAATTCTTGATCTGTCCACGTAAGGACTCCAAGCTTTCCACATAAGGAATACGACTTTATTCGATCTGTCCACGTAAGGACTCCAATCTTTCCACGTCAGGAATGCCATCTTTTTCCATGTAAGGAAACACCTCTAATTCGTCCACGCAAGGACTCACATTTTTTCCACGTAAGGAAACCGTACCTTTCCACGTAAGGAATACTATGTCAACATGTCCACGTAAGGACTCCATTCTTTCCACGTAAGGAATGCAATCTTTCCACGTCCGGAATACATCGTCCACGTCAGGACCCACCTTTCCACGTTAGGAACAACTCTCTTCTTGCTTTGTCCACGTAAGGACTACATCATTCCCCGTAAGGAATACCTCTTTATCTGTCCACGTAAGGACTCCAACCTTTCCACGTAAGGAAACGCTTTTCGTCTTGATTTGTCCACGTCAGGATTCACCTCTCGACTCGCTGAGGATAAAATCTTGTCCACGTTAGGACTCATGCACCTTTGACCCACTGGGGAAGTGAGATTTGTCCACGTCAGGACTCACATCTCGACCCTGCTGAAATAATAAAACCTGTCCACGCCAGGACTTGCGCGTCTTCGACTTGCTGGGAAATAAAACTCGTCCGCGTCAGGACTCATACTCTGCCAACAACACGAAGAAGGATAAATTCGTCCACGTCCGGACTCTCGCATCTTGTCATCACAAAGAACTACAAACTTGTCCACGTCAGGACACACATTTCACCATCACGAATAAAGCTATCTGCTTGAAATAAATCGTCCACGTCAGGACACCAACGCGAAGAGTAATCAATCTTGTCAACGTTATGACTTCACATTCAATCAACTCTGAAGAATCAGACCTGTCCACGTTAGGACTAGCACACATCGTCAACTGGAAGAAATGTCCACGTTAGGACTCCTCATTCCAACGATTCTGAAAAGTCGACCCTGTCCCCGTTAGGACTAGCACATATCGTCGACTGGGGAAATCAATCTGTCCACGTTAGGACCCACCTCTTCTCTAACACAAAGAAAACCTGTCAATAAAATTGTCCCCGTCAGGACTCATCCTTCCCTTGGTCCGCAAACTTCTTATTACTGACGTTACAGCAACTTTGAGGCTGACTCTACTGAGGATATTTGGAAATCAAACTACCGGACGCCTGTTCTGATAACCGGCGGCAGCCTCTGAAATTCTGATTCATGAAACCCTTTGATGCTGACGTGACAACAAATTTGAAGAAAATGATCCGCTGGCCGGACTAGAGAAACTTCAACAAGCAACTCTGGCGGGGAAAACAAAAGAAATTTAAACAAATAACTCTGCTCGGGGACAAAGAGAACTTAACCTAATAACTCTGTGGGGAATAATGCCAAAACTGACATTTTCGTTGAATGTCTCACGCCGAGATCTTGAATGTTTGGTAATTCATTTGAGCAAGAGCTCCCTCCACCTGTAAGGGAAACAATACTTGAAACAAACGGTTAGCCAACCTGGTTTATATTTCAAAATGCATATGTTTGACAATGACGCAATGCTCCATTCGACATGGAAATGCTACGCGTTTTTATTTGGTGGATGCAAGTATGACACTATATGCCGATGCAAATGCAGACTCGAACTGCTGGGATACAGAAACCGCTTCAGCAAAATAAATGCTGAAGACAACGCTCACTCCGCTAGGGGTAACCAGGTGCCAAAGAATTATTCCAGCAAAATAAATGCTAGAAGAGTGAAGCCAACTTCGCTGAGAATAACTGAATGCGCCAATCATGATTGGGCTTCTGTCAGGGACAGCTTACCCGTGCCAATGAAAATTGGACTTTCGCTGGGGAGTGAACGGGTATCACAAGGTATTCCGACAAAATAAATGCCAGGACACACAGCCAACTCTGTCGGGGAGAGTTTTCTTTTTTAATCTTTGAGTTCCACTGGGAGGAAAGAAAACACTTGCTGGAAAGAGAGCTCCGATGGGGACGAAACGATTCTCTTGGGGAAAATCAACTGACTCCGCTGGGGGAGAGTAAATGACCCTACTGGGAAGGGTAGACTGTCTAAGTACAGCTCACGAGTTGGAAATGTTAATCTTCTGAGGCTAAACCACTCTGCTCGGGATGGGGGAACCCTGTTAGGGGACGCCACACTGTCTGAATACAGTCTGCAATCTTGGAACCGCCAAACTCTGCTGAGGATAAATGACTTTGCTGGATAGTGTCCTTCGGCTAAGCTGCGACTAGCTGGGGAATTCGATCCTTCTTCAGTAAGGAACAATATTATCTTGTAAGCGCGACCTGCATGGAGATTCACTTCACATGACGATCAAGTCTTTTCGTTACGAGCTTCTGGTTAGGACTCTTCGATCTCTGTACCCTAACGGTTAGATCTGAACTGTTTCTGTACGTCAAACCCCAAAAGAATGTCCCAACAACATCTTTTGTTTTTAGGGTGTTCTGCCCCGGTCTTACGATAATCTTTTGCCCCTGATCGCCTGATTCGTGGAACAATGCCCATAGCCGTGAGAGATTTGCCAAATCTCGACCTAATTGCCCCAGATGAACTGCTTCTCGAATGTATGACTTTACTGGGGATAACCGAACGTGCCAAGTAGGCTGGACTTCTGTACATCCGTGGTGGGTCATACACACCTGATGCTGGACAATATCTTGTCTGAATTCACGGCTTCTAGTAGAAGGGTCACGATTTCCCGATATTTGTCTCAAACTTGAAGATCGGTTGAATCTGCTCAAGTAGCTTTGAGTAACTCTGATGACACTGAGAAGAACAACTCTTTCGCCTCTGTTATGCCCCGGCCTGCAGGAATCTCTGTGGGATAGTCTGAAAATCTGTACCCTGATGTTTTGATAGCATTCTGAACTTCCGCGAGATACTTCGAATCGAACGTCTTTCGAATAAAGACATGCCCTGCACTCTTGGGATGGCATGCCCCTGTCTGCAATGACTTTGCCTTAATCTGGTTCTCGGAAAAACTCACTCTGAACCGAAAGCACCTTGCTACAATACGACCTTGCGGTGGCTTACCCCGATGTTTGCACGACAAAGGATTCCCTCAATTCAACAACTATCCACATCGTGACTTGCCCCTGAACGAGCGTTGAGCGACTTAACCTATCCTGATATAGCATTCTGGATAACTGCCCCTGATTGGCTCTCGAGAAGATCCGCTTCTGATCAACTTCTGCCCCATAATCAACTGATGCTTCGGGACTTTTCCTCAGACTAATTGATTCCGAACTCACGGGAAGTCAATGCCCCAGATTTATAGGGTTTCACAACATACACCATTCTGATCCAGGCTGTTGAATTATTCAATCCTGTTCAATTATTCCCTGTTGGAATTTCCTTTATGTCAACTACTGACCTGCAAGTAAAATTGTTCAATCCCGAATGGTAATTTTCATGCAGTGTTCATGCAGATTTTGAAAAAAAATTTGTGTTGTCACTCATTTACGTGTCATGACTGTGAGTGATGAATGAACCAAAGTTCAAACGTAGTGCTTATGTGATCAGTGAAAAATACAACAAGGATATGACTAGCAAATCAAGAGGGAGTCAGGTTACTCAACCTTACCGTAATGCGCCTTCAGAATAAACCTTGCCTCAATTAGGTCTTTTAAGGGTTGTATCGTGGTCGGGTTCACGGTTCGTGAAACAAAGGATATTTGGCTCAAATTATGTTTTGTACCCACCCCTTCTACGTGATGATCTCCGATCCTAAAGTTCAGTTAACGTGGCTCGAGCGCTCGCCTCTTCGAGAGGTATGTTGAATGGTAAGGATCATGGCTAAGGAAAACTCACAAGGTTTTCGGAGTAACAGTTACTCCTTTTCATTTTCGGTGTCTGTATCCACACGACCTTGTCCTTGTTCGAGGATTTTTCTTTTGATATCCTTTCTTTTTTGTTCTTTTGATTCCCTAATTTTTGCCTGGACTGACTCCTTTTGAGTTCTTTTCGATTTTTCTTTTGAAGTCCAGCGGGATGCCCTAATTTTTGCCTAAGTATTAGCTTTCCAGCTTTTTCTTTTTCTTTTTTACTTAGCGGGCTTTCTTTTTTCTTTTTTTTTTCTTGGAACAAAGTCGTGTGACACTGATTGTCTTGATTGCTCCGAAAAGATGGTAACTGTCTCACTCCTAGTTGGTGAGGTTTAACCATGGTGGTTGGCGAGATGCGACCTCTTGAGAGGTATAGACTGATTGGTCCTCGAAAGGCAACACTCCTCTGTAAGACTTGAACACTCGGTCAAGCTAACTGACAACTACCCTGCCCCGGGTTAAGATGTGAGGGTTTAAAAGTCCGAAAAAACTTCTACTTCCTGGCTCGAAATGGTTAACAAGGGACTAACTCCTTATCTCTCCGGTGTTTAGGGGATTTGAAACAATGCCTTGTACGTCATCGGTAAGGTCTTATCTGAAAGCATACGATCATCGGTTATGAGTTTATTTTCGTCATCCTCCCTCCAATCTTTGCTAGTCACAGTGATAATGTGGAGTGAATAAAAATGCAAGTGTCAGTGCAATGCAGTAAATGAGCGACAGCGACATGAGTAATTCAGAAACATGCATAATCACCTTATTAATATCACCATTCGAAACAATCAATATTTAAAAGCAAGTAGTAACTAACAGAAAAGAAACTACAAATGCAAATGATAAAAAGTCTGAGGACTGCCAATGCTGAGGGCGCCTGCCGGTCTGGACCACTAGCTTCTTGAAAAGGACCCTCTGAATCTACGAGCTTAGACAGCTGAGAGGTTGGCATGAGCAAACAAAACTCCTTCTGGAAAGGAAATGCACCCTTGGTCGATCAACTGCTGTACCTTCGCCTGAAACGCTTTACAATCTTCAGTTGCATGCCCTGGAGAGCCACCATGGTAACCACATTGAACTTGGGGATTGTACCCAGGAGGGTAAGGTTCTGGCACGGGCTTGAGAGCTTTCGGCTCCACCAAAGAACTTTGGATCAAAGATGGTAGCAGCTAGCCATACAGCATAGGCACTGGGCGAGAAGGAGCTTTTTTTCGTTCCAAATTGCTGCGAGGTCTAATCTGATTCTGACGCTGAGTCTGATAATCTCGGCCACGAGTTCGCTGCTTTGCAAGGGAAGCGACATAAGATTCCTGATAGGGTGCCCCAGGCACGGCTGTCTGTCCAGCATAACAAGGCACAGGAGGTACTGATCTCTAAGAAGACGAAGAACCAACAAAATTCACTGATTCGCTTCGAGGATATTCAACCTTTTGGGCATGACTGCATTGATCACAACTCCTTCTTCACTCTGATAGTCACAAGAATATTCAGTTTCACTAGCTTGATCGTTTGACGTAACTCCAAGCATTCTTTCAAGGTACGAGCTCTCCAGGGAGGGTACAAACATGCTTATTAACTCTTGGTCTTGGTGGTTGTACACTAGCAGCAAATTCTCTCCATATCTCCGCATAGGTTCATTGTTCTCTTGAGACAATCCTTGCAACTGCATGTGACTAGGAGCCATATCCAGGTTGTAATCGTACTGCTTCAGGAAAGCTCTGGCTAAATCCATCCATGACTGAATCTGATTTCTCACTAACTGCATATACCACCTCAAAGATGCCCTAGTCAGACTATACTGAAAGCAATGGATCATCAACTTGTCATCTCGCACAAACGAAGTCATTCTTCGACAGACCATCATCAAATGCTGCTTCGGGCAGCTATCTCCCGTGTACTTCTCAAATTTCGGTACTTTGAACTTATAAGGCAACACCAGGTCAGGAACCAAACACATGTCTACAGCATTCAGGTTGACAGCATCTTTGACTTTCAAAGCTTTCATTCCCTCTTCCAACGCTCGGAGTTTTCTATCCGTCTCAGGAGCTTTTGGATCTTCGGTCCTGACTATCGGGATTATCTCTTCGGTAATTCATCACAGGGAGAGCAACACCTTGATTGTTAACAGGAGGAGGACGTTCATTCCAGGCAACAAACTGCTCATGTCGATCTCGGTCCTCAACAGAAGTCTGTACAACTTGGTCGGCAGTAACGTTGTTCACATGCGGGAAGTCTTCCATAGAATCATACAGAGGGTTGGACGTCATATTAAACCCTGTCAAGGTGTTAGGAGACTGGAAATGGCCTTCAGACATAGCTACCAATAGTCTTCAGCTGACTTCAATGCTTGATTCTGCTCAACTCCGCTCAACCCCTAGGCCGGTCTTCTGACAATCAACAGTTGCTCAATCCAAACTCCGGGTAATCACCCTCAGGAAACAAAGGCTGGATCAGAACTCTGGCTAACTGGAAGATGATATGCAATATGATGCAACACTGTTTATGCAAATGCAATGCAAGATGCAGCAAACAACGGGATCACAGCCCCCCCACACAATCTGAATACTGCTGCGCTGCTGACGGAGTACGCTCTCTCTGAAGAGGAGACCAAAATAACGGGTAGGTTGGAAGTCAAGTTTCCTGCAAAAAACCCCCCCACTCACAGGTATGGACCTATATCTGACAAGGTACGGCATCCTATGCGGTCGTTAGCGTCACAGACTTTCAAGACTGACGATACGATTCCCAGAAGGAGTGGCATCATCAAGTCCTGAAGAGGCCTCACTTAGCTAACTTCCAAATGATCGGTTCCCGGAGTCGACAATCCAACTAACCAACAACCCCCTCGACCCAAAGGGTAGAAAAAGAAGTCAACCAGAAGAACCTCGTCCGAGTGTAGATTTCGCGGGACACTAGTACAAGCAAAGCCGGTACGCGCTCACTAATCTCTACTCTAAGTCTAAGGTGCACTCAAGCCCAGGTCCGGCTTCTCACTCAATCATAGAACACCCGTAACACCCCAACAGCAACAGATAATATCGATAAATAAGCCCCAATAGACAAGCAAACAAGAGCTAGGATTGACTCTCTCTTAGGGGACGTTGGATCCCAAATGCATAAGAACTATCGCAGTTCTTAGCAGCCAGGGGACGTTGGATCCCCAGCAGAGTCGCCAGCTGTCGCTACTGCTAAAATCGGCGCCGGCTGAACAGAAGAGTCGCCACCGTGCGTTATTTATCCCAACGGAGGGAATGGAAACGCTCAGAGTAAACCTGACGCAAAACGGGGAAAGGAATGGTCATCGCAACCAAATCCTGGATTCGGGAGTCGGTTACGCAAGGGGAAGGTATTAGCACCCCTCACGTCCGTCGTACTCGACGGGATCCACGCTTGCTTGGGTTGTCTAAAGGATGCAAAACAATCTATCTACGGCTGCTAAATCTAAACGGAAGGGAAGTGACTCGATAGAGCGTCGCACTCTATGCCTACGTATTCTCAAGAGAGAAAGTCAGAGTTAACGTAGTTCGGGACTACGAGAAATTGGCTCGCCAAGACCTCGCGTCTTGTGCCTACGTACTTCCACACTGCATGGAAGATCAGAGCTTTATGTAGTTCAGGCTAACTACGGCTAAACAGGGTATTCTCACACAGCAGTGAGAAAACAACTGGTTTCAAAGGTACGGGAACCTATGGGCAAAATTACGGTCTGCTCTCAAGTGCACTCGGGCAAGAGAGAAAAAGGGGATACAGTTAGTCGTCAGCGGGAAAGTCTCGATCGCACGGCAACGAGAGAACAAAAAGTCAGTTGTTAGTGTGCTCGCTAGGATATCGCATCCTATGCCTACATATTCTCGTCTGGTACGAGAAATCAGAGCAGCTGTAGTTCGGCTACTTCGGGACCACAGCTCTAATCTCGTTTAATTAACATTCTGAAAAATGATTACAATGATTGAATACTGAAAAATAATCTCCTAGGAAATACTATCCTATCCTATCCTGAAAAATCGAATGGAAAATAGTCCCCTAACAATCGGACTTTTAAACTATCCTAAAATGGTGTAAAAGAATTTCTATGAAAAAGGTACTCTAAAAAATATTATATCTATACTAATATTTTTTTCAATATTTCTCTTCCCTTTTCTTTTTTTCAAAATATTTTTCCTCTCTTTTTTTCTATTTTCACCCTTTTTCTTTTTTTCTTTTATTCAAAATATTTTTCCTCTCTTTTTTTCTACTTTCACCCTTTTTCTTTTTCTCTTTTATTCAAAATATTTTTCACATATTCTTTCTCATTTTTTTATCATATCTTTTCTCAATATTTTTCCTTCAATATTTCTTTTTACTTCCTTCAATATTATTTTCATATTTTTTTCTTTCTACAAACTAAACAAAATGAAATAATAAAAAAAAAATCAAGAAAAGAGAACAGGGGGGTACACTGGTACATGGGGGATTACACTAGCAAGAGGGGACCAAACTGGGCCCAGCCCATGGTTCAGCAAAAAACAAAAGAACTGAAACGGGGGGTGTATGGACAAATAGGGGGTGCTGGCGAGCAAACCTCACGTTGGGCCTGAGGCCCAATGCCTACCCAAAAAACACAGGATCTGAGGGTGAATGCCAAACAATGGGGGTGTGTGTACGGCCAAAACGGAATTGGACCGGCCCAATCCATCCTCCTCCTCCCCTCTTTCCTTTCTCTTTCTGAAAACCCTAGATCTCTTCTCACTCACCCTCCGCCGCCGCTTCCACGAACCTTCCTTTCTCGTACCTCTTCAACCTTCAATCATTGAGGAAGACATTCTGAAACAGAAATTGGATAACCTGTGCGAGCGTTCTGGAGATTTGCTTTGAAACGCTATGTTGAACTCTTGACGAACATCACTGGTTGACGAAGATGGATCGCTGATGAAGATGAACATCAAGGAGATCGATAAAGATCTTGAGGAATGTTGAACGAAAATCCGGGATGCTGTATCTATGTGGGATTTCTGGAAAAACGATGAAGAACACTTCATTAGTGATGATAGTTCCTGAGGTCTTCACTAAGAAGATGAAGGTTCGAAGGAGTTCTGGGTTTTCTGAAGGTTTGATGAATCGCTGAGTACGCGCATGTGCTTGATGTTGGCATTCTGGAGATTTTGCGCATGAATCCTATGAACAAGATGAAGATCTTGCGAAGACTTTGAAAGAACAATTATGAGAGTCGTTGAAGATTGTTGCATGTTTCTGGAAAACTGGATGCAGGTTGATGATGTATTGATGAAGTTCTTTGATGATTCTTTGTAGTTTCTGGAATTTGGTTCTTGGTGAGGTGATGAAGATCCATCGTGTTTCTGGAAATTTGTTGAAAGGAAATTTGGAAGAGAGGAAGTTCTGGAGGTGAGGGATGAGGAAGGTTGATCGGAGATGGACAATCGGAGAAGATGATGGTTGAACGGAGGATGAAGATGATTGGCGGTGGTTTCTGGATTTGTTGATTATGGAAGATGAATGGAGTTGATCGGAATCTGGAGATTTGGTATTCTCCGGCGATGGGCATGGCGGTCGGAGACGGTTGAGGGTGGCCGACGGCGTTCTGGTACGGTGGTTGCATGGCCGCCGGCCATGCAACCGGTGGGGGCTTAGGTGGTGACGCGTGGCACCGGTAGTGGGAAGTAGTGGTGCATGTGCGCCACGTGGTATGGAATGTGGCAGATAGAGGGAAGTGGTGAGTGCGAGGTGGCTTCGTGGCAGTGCGTAACGTGGGGTCCCTCTTGGATTTACACGTGGCCTGCTTGCATTTATAGCACTTGGAAATTATGGAGACTTCTAGAATATTCTGGACGAATTGGACTTTGGCTGATATGAGTTTGGGCTTTGCTGAAGACTTATGGATACTGGCCCACGAAAATTACCTCCCCCAATCTGCAAAAAAAACAAAAAACAAAATGGGATTAAGACTGGATTAAAAAAGTTAATGAAAATGATTACAACTAATTAATCCTAACTAAATCTCACTTAATCCTAAAAAGAAAATTATCCTAACAACTCTATTAATTCCCTAATCTAAAAATTAAACTAATAAATCTCTAATAAAACCTATATTAGTCCATAAAAGAAAACTCTACATTATTCTATAATATCTATTAAAGACTATTAAGAGAAAAATCTATCTATTTCTATATTAAAAAATGCTATTAAATTCTATACTATCTAAAAGAATATATTCAAAAATCAATTAATATTCTAAAAGAAAAATATATATTATTTATCTAAAAGAAAACCTCTTATTAATAAAAGAAAAACAAAACTATATTCTTCTATTAAAATGATTAAAAAAACTATTAACACTATTTAAAAAAACTATTAATATTCTAAAAAATATTCTATATTATCCTAAAAAATCTATTAAATCCTAAAATGATTAAAAATCTATCTAAAAAGAATTAAAACTATTAAAAATATTAAAAAACCTATTAATATTCTAAAAAATGATTTAAAAGCTATTAAAAAATCTAAAAATGGTCAGTAAAATCTAGAAAAATCACAATAATTTCCCGAGGGAACAAAAATAGCACCGAACGACAAATAACACCGCGAGAGCGCATCAACATAGCCGGTAACAATAAACGGGTACCAAAATATCTCAAAAATACGATTCTATCTATCTAAACTGATAAAAACCACCTGAGACGCGAGACGAGAGCTGTGATCCCGATAAAATCAAAACAAATGAAAGATGCAATGTATGCGATATGCAGATGCGAATGCGGTCATGCGTCGAAACATAGGACCAAATATGGGACCCGGTTGGTCAAATTTTAGGGTGCAACAACGGGTTTTGCAGGAAACCTGGCCTTCAACCAACCCAGTTTTTCTTGTCAGTGCAGACTGTTGATCCCGAATGTTCCGTCCAGTGTGTTGTCTCAGGGTTTTAATCAGAGTAGAGCTATTGTTGAATTCAGTCAACGACACAACAACAAGTTTGAGCATTGGATACTTTGATCCCATGTCTGTTGCATTAGCATTCTGCATTTTGCATTGCATTTGCATTTCATATCTGCATATCCATCCTCGACCGGAACAGGGAGCTCACCCATCTTTTGTCTGCTCCGTTAGTTGATTTCCCGACATCCGCATTGGACTTGAATTAGCTTCTGGCAGAATCATGGACTCAGCAGAGTGGAATATGGTTGTTACAAGGGCAGAGTTTGAATTGATGAAGAATAAGCTAGATCAACTCATGAAGGCCATGACAGTTATGACCAGAGGAGAGACCAGTATTCAGAGGACTCCAGCAAACAATGTTGCTCAAGCTCAGCCTGTGCAGATTCCTATTGAAGTTCAAGAGCATCTTATTGCCAGAGATATAGATTTTTCTTCTCTCCATGACACTGATTATCAGAATTTCACCGTCCCTGTGCCAGATTTTCAGAGGGTTGTTCCAAAGGTTGACACTAAAGATCCACAGACCGTTGAGTTTATGAGGAAATGTCAGCTGTTGGAGGAAAAGCTTGATGCCTTGATGAGTCAGGATACCCTTAATTTGAATGCTTCGAGCATGTGTTTGGTGCCCGGTCTTGTGATGCCTCCGAAGTTCAAAATTCCGAATTTTGAGAAGTTCAAAGGAGATAGTTGTCCGAAGCAGCATTTGGTGATGTTCTGCAAGAGAATGACTTCACATGTCCACAATGACAAGCTTATGATTCACTGTTTTCAGGATAGTCTGAGTGGAGCATCGTTGAATTGGTATATGTAGTTGGAGAGTAGTTGTATCAGATTATGGTTAGATTTAGCCAATGCCTTTGTGAAGCAGTACGACTATAATCTCAATATGGCTCCTAGTCGCATGCAGTTGCAAGAATTAGCTCAAGCGGACGATGAATCTTTCAGAGGGTATGTGCAGAGATGGAGAAAGTTAGCTGCTCGTGTTCAACCACCACTTTTGGACAAAGAATTGGTTGACTTGTTCATGGATACCTTGCCAGGCCATTACTTTGATAAGATGATTGGTAGTAAGGTAGTAAACTTTTCTGACTTGGTGAAACCGGGAAAACGTATCGAGAGTGGAATCAAGAGTGGGAAGATTTGAAACATCTCAGATACCTTAGTGTATGAAAATGAATCAGTTGTCAGTTCTCAATAAGAATGGGGAAAAGGAAGTGATGTTCTCTTAGAATCTCCTATATCTCAAGTTCAGTTTTCAGATACTTTGAGTGTCCAGAGTCAGCAGTCTTACCGTCATCAACCGCGTCAACACGCTAGACGAAAACCAAGGAAACCAGAGAGGCATTTTACTCAGTTTCCGGTATCGTATAGTCAGTTGTTGTCGGATTTGATCAGAGGTGGGTTGTTAGTGCCAAAGAAGACTAATCCGGAGATTCCTCCGTATCCGCCAGGCTTCGATGTCAGCGCCCGCTGTGAGTACCATGCTGGGGCACAAGGGCATTCAACTGAAGACTGTAAGGTGCTTAGAAGCCAAATTCAGACTTTGCTGGATTCCAACAGGATCTCAGTCACGTCTCAGGGTGTTCAGATTAACGATCTTCCTTCAACCAGCCAGGTGTTAGTGCATGTTATAGAGGAATTCACCGAGAGCATTTGTTCAAAAGAGTATCAGACTGAAGACTCATTTGAGGGTTGTACTCTTGTGTAGTGTTTGTTCATTAATGTATGATGATCATCGCCAGGCTTGTTGGCCGAGGTCACTCTGTTTGTATTCAGTTACTCCTGTATGGTGCATATTTGTGTGATGGTTATCCCTGATTGGATTTTGGGTTTCCTATTTGCCTTGGTGCTACTCTGAGATTTCCCTTTGCATACTTGTCTGTATCTTGCATATAATTTTTGCATAACAGGTACCTCGGAACTATTAATCTGACTTCATGTACTCCAAAGTTTGTTGTAGGTTATACAATCAGATAGATCACAGGAGTCCCCGCAAAGTTATGAAGCAAGTTCAAGCAGAGTTGAGAGAAGTCAAGAGCCAGATGGGACAGTTCATCGTGGATATGTAAGCGTTGCGCTCGGATCAGAATGCGCTCAGAGAGGAGAACCATCAGTTGAAAACTCAGGTGGGCTTAATCATGGAAGTGATAAGGAATGTGCTCAGGAAAGAAAGTGATCAAGTGCCTGAGGCTGCAGCAAAGATGCTTGCGCCACTTTTGTCTGTGGAACCTTTACCAGAGCGTAATGTGTGTCAGGAATCTGCTGCACAACCAGAGGTTCCGAAATTTCCATGTCATCATATGCGTCCCATTTCTCAAGAGAATCCCAAGGTCAGGAAGTATGCTCAAAGGATAAAATCACCCGACAGAATCTTCAATCAGATTCACATGGATTATGCTCAGTTGGTGCAACTCTTGCTCCAACTTCAGTTGGTTAAGCCTCGGACTTTGGCTCCATTTACTGGCCAGCCACCACCAGGCTATGATATCAATGCTCATTGCAATTTCCATGCTGGAGGACAGGGGCACAACGTTATGAACTATAAAGCTTTTAAGCATAAGGTTCAGGACCTGATTGATTCGAAGACAACTGAGTTCACGCCGGGCGGCATGAAGGTATCAGGCGAAGTTATTCCTTATCCTGCAAATGAGATGGATACTCCTATTTCCTCTCCTAAAGCTGCAGTAGGTCAAGAGTATATCCTACAATATTTGGTGTCAGAATCCCCCTGCCCACAGTTGTTGCCTGTTCCTGGATCAAGTTTAAGAATGAAAGCGCCTGAGCAAAGAGAGTCCTCAAGAGTCCAAGCCCAGTCGCCGGATGTTTCTGCTGTTTAGAGTCCACAACCTTTTGAGTCTTCGCAGCAAGATTACTGTCACCAGATTTAGAGTAGGCCCCGTAGCAACAATTTGAAAAGAAGGAATGCTCCCCTTCATCCAGTGCCTATGTCGTATAGTCAGCTGCTGCCGCACCTAGTTCGGAATTCTTTGGTGGAGCCCAAAGCTCTCAAACCGGTGCTAGAACCTTACCCTCCCGGGTATGATCCTAGTGCTCAATGTGGATATCACGGAGGATCCATAGGGCATTCTACTGAGGATTGCGACGCTTTTCAAGCCAGGGTACAACAGTTGATGGACCGAAGGTGCATATCCTTTCCAGGAGGAAGGTTGGTCGTACATCACTCGTCTGATTGAGTTTGAAGACTTCAAGGATCGCATCCCTCAGCTGCTAATTAGTGTGAAAGCCCAGTTAGCTGGCAATTTTCGTTTTATCCTGTTATTTCTTTACGTTTGTAATTTTCCTTTCTGTTAAAAGTGCAAACTCATTTGTAAAACTTGTTGTTTTCAATTGATATTAATGAAATGAATATGCATCTTTTGATTATATCCATTCATGTTCACTAATTGCTTTTTACAGATGTCAAACGCTTGTTTAAGCGGAATCCAGGGAGGATGACGAAGTTTAAAGACGCGCAAGCTTCCGATTGTATGCTTTTGAAATAAAACCTGATGATGATGTACAGGCATTGTTTCAAATCCCTAAACAACGGAGATATAAGGATGATAATCCCTTGTCAACCCCTTCGAGCCTAGTAGTAGGAGTTTCTTTCTGAAAATGAAAAACCCTAAATCTTAACCCGGGGCAGGGTAGGTGTTAGCTAATTTGACCGAGCGTCCAAGTTGCACAACGAGTGTTCCCGTTCGAGGATCAATCACACCTGTATAGGTCGTGCCTAAAGAACCACAATGGTTAAACCTTATTGACTAAAGAGTGAAATAGTCACAATCCCTTCAACAAGTCAGACAAGCCAGTGTCGCACGATTTGTTCCAAAAAAAAAGAGAAGGAAAAAAGTCTGCTAAGTCGAATCTTGAAAAGGTGACTTAGGAAAAAATTAGGGCATCCCACTGGACTTTGAAATCAAAAGAGGCTCAAAAGAGCCAGTCCAGGAAAAAACAAAGAAAAATTAGAATGAAAGACAAGTCGTGTGATTCAGACACCAGAGACGAAAAACGAGTGGTTGTCACTCCAAAAACTTGTGGTTTCTTGAACCATCACTCCTGTCATTCAACCTTTGAGAGTTGAGCACTAGTGTCGAATTAGCTGAATATAGGATTGGAGAACATCACGGAGAATGGATGGGTTAAAATAAATTTTGAGCCTTTATCCTTTCCTTGTAAACCGTGAACCTGACCAAGTTACAACATGAAAAAGTCCTAACAGAAGCAGGTTTGTTTCGAAAGCATACTTCGGTAAAGATCGCATCGAAACTGACTCCTAAAAGGATTCCTCTTACATTGTTGTACTAATGTTGACATTTGATAAATGACTCGTTCATTTTATGTCACAAATTTTTTTTCCAATGAACAAATTGGAATTTCAAAACTGTCATATGCATTGCATTTAATATATCTTTTATGCAGAACAGTTTGTTTTACTTGCGAGTAAGCGCTTGATAGCAGGAAAGTTTCCATAGTGGAAAGTCTGATCAGGATAGGATGCAGAAGGCATGAATATTCCATCGAGCCAGGGCAGTGTATCAAGTGATCATGACATGGGAGCCAGCCATCCAAAGACAGTTAATAGGGGAAATCAGGTTGAGATCCGGTGGGTATCTCGCAGCTATAGGTGTCATCCCTAGTGAATTTGCCAATCAGGGGCAAAGTCATTGCAGGTTAGGGCAACCACCCTAAGAGCGCAGAAATCGTTTCTTGTCCCTAGGGGAAACTAATGAAGCACCTCTCTGAGGTTCAGAACATTGAGGCAGTTTATTTCAAACCGTCGGGGTTATGAGATTCCAGATTTCCTTTCGAGGAACATCCCCATAGAGATCCTGCGGGCTGGGGAGAAATTAGAAGCGTAGGAATTGTTCCTCTTCATATCCTCAGAGTTATTCAAGCAGGTTCAGTCAACTTTCAAGTTCAAGACGGATGTCGGGAAGTCATGTTACTATCCTTTGACCCTTCAACCAGAAACTGTGAATTCAGACAGGACATTTTCACAGACAACCCGAAGTTCAGGAAGATTTCGTCTGTTCTTCTCTAGCAAAGTCCAATCATCATTGGCGCGTGTAAGCTATCCCCAGTAGAGTCCAATCATACTGGGCACATCTGGTTATACCTAGCGAGGTTGGATTCGTCTTCAACATTTATTTTGCTGGAGCTGTTATGTATTTCAGCTTTCCCCGGCGGCCTGGGCCTACATTTGCATCTTTGCATATATCATCATATTTGCATCATCTTTGCATTTCATCCTCAAATGTGTAGCATTTCCATTTCGCATGGAGCATTACGCCATATTCAAACATACACATATGCATACGAAGCATAAGCCAGTTTCTGTCTGCTTGCTGCGATAACCTGAATTGTTCTTCAATCAGTACAGAGGCATTTATCCAACAACTTTGTTCAGACAACTTATCGGTTTACTCGGGTTCCAGATCATATGTTGGTTATGCTTTGATAATGGCATTCCCCAAGCAGGGCTACTTTGTCCATCAGTCCTCTGATGATGATATCCTAGCAGGTTTTCTTTCCGTCAATTCCTATTGACGATGTGTGCATCCCATTAGATTTTCTTTCCACCAATTCCTATTGACGATGTGTTTCTCCGAGCAGATTTTCTTTCCGCCAATTCCTATTGGCGACGTGTTTCCCCAACAGGTTTTCTTACCGTCTATCCTTAGACGACGTGAGTTTCGGATATGGTGTCTTTCCGTCTATCCTTAGACGATGTGAGTATTGGTTTTCTCTCCGTTTACCCTTAGACGATGTGAGGTTCGGACGCGGTTTTCTTTCCGTTTATTGGAGAAGATGACGTTTCAAGAGGGTTTTCGTGCTGTCAATTCCTATTGACGTTGTGGCTCTTTGAAGAATGTTGGTTTCCCTTGTTGGCAATTCCTATTGACGCCATGGCTCTTTGAAGATGGTTTCTTTCTGTCAATCCCTATCGATGATGTGGCCTTTCGAAGACATTTTCTTTCCATCGACTCTTATGGACGGAAGAATTCTACAGTTCGATAAATGGTTTTGAAGTGCGGTTATGGTGTCTTTCCGTCTATCCCTATACAAGGTGAGTATTTTGGTGTCTTTCCGTCTACTCTTAGACGATATGAGTATTGTTTTTCTTTCCATCTACCGTTAGATGATGTGGATTTTGGATATTTTGGTTATGTTTCTTTCTATCTATCCTTAGGCAATGTGAACCTTTCAGCGGCGTCTTTCCGTCTACCCGACGATGTGAGTATTGGGTTTTCTTTCTGTCTATCCTTAGACAATGTGAACCTTTCATGGGTGTCTTTCCGTCTATCCTTAGACAAGGTGAGTATTGGTGTCTTTTCGTCCACCTTTGGACGATGTGAGTATGATTTTCTTCCTGGGATTTCTTTATTAGACGATTAGTCAGCTTGATGCCGTTGTAACTATCTGTATTCAGTTTTCGGAGACGTTTCCCCAATCAGATTTGCAGTTTATTTCTGTGGTTGGAAAATTTTCGGGTTTCTTTAGTATTCAACCATCTTTTACCTTGATTGTCTGAAAGCCGTTCGCTTCTCACCCAGTCAGGTCCAAGTCGTTTGAATAGGGGCAGCTGTTCCACCCCAAAATTTGCCCAACCGGTTACTGGCTTTTGTTTCTTTGCATTTAGCATCTCACATTGCATAGCCTTTGTTCTCGAGGCATGGGATCAAGGTGTTCCTGTGACTTAGATTCATTTTAGATCAAAAGAATAAACAGCGAACAACAAGCATTAAGCGCTTCGGCATTTATTTTGCCCATCCATCGAGCGATCAATTTTATTCTGTTTTGCAAGTTAATTTCAGATCAGAAATCAGCACTCAGGCTCGTAACAAGCATCTTCGCAGTGACAACGGTCAGAAATGAGGTTCAGCAGCTAAACAGAGCTCCAGACAATTGAAACAGGGCAAACGGGTTGGTTTCCCACCAAAAGGCGCCAAATTCAAATTTTTGGAGGCGTTAACTGGTTAACACATATGGTTAACCGATTAACCAAAGGAGAATCAGCCCAGATTTGAAGTTTCAGCAGTGTTAACCGGTTAACGTATATGGTTAACCGGCTAACCATAGCAGAATTTTCCCTGTACATGAATTTTCAAATGGAGCTACTTTGGGGTCCAATTTTGATCACTTGAAAGATTATTTTTGCACTTGGGAAGGATCTAGAACATCATTTGAAATTTGGTTAAATTTCATTTCCCTCCAAAATCCCAAACCTCATTCCATACCACAATTTCCAAACCAACTTCCAAGCCTTTGTTTTGGATCCCAACCAAGGTGGTATTTAAGTGAATTACTCCAAAGCAAGCCAATCTAACCTTTATAATTTCCATTTCAAATTCAGAGTTGATCAATTCTCTCAATTTCCTCCATAGCCAAAACCTTCATTTAATGCTCTTTTCCATTGAAATCATTGATTCTTCATTGGAATCCTTGATTTCTAAGAGCCAAACCTCCATCCATTACATTGATTTAAGTGATTTCATCATTCAATTTTTGTGCAAGTTCAGATATGGATTTTGAGGTGATTGTATGAGTGCTTATTTGGAGTAATTTGACTTAATTGTGAAGGATCTTCATTCATACAACATCAATTATTGCGGATCTTGAAGTTTTCCGATTTTCTAGCATTTGATCTTCTCAAATTCAGTTGATCAACATTTACCGAATCAATTCTCCGATTCGAAGGTTTGAATTCTTGATCCGATTTAATTTTCGAGCTTAATCATGTTAATCTTCATATTCGATTGAATTTTGTTGATTTTTATCCGTTCAATTTGTGAAATGAATGTGCAATTGTGTATCCATGTTGTTGGATCTGTGTTTGCTGTTGTCAATTTCGTGCTTATTTGATAAGTTGATTGGTTGGAATCTTGGATAAGCTATTTTGTGCATTAAGTGATTTTCTGTTTGTTGTTTTTCACTTTTGGTACAGTGTTAACCAGTTAACGCATATGGTTAAGCGGTTAACCATTTCAAAATTTCAAATCTTTTTCAAACGTTAACAGTGTTAACCGGTTAACGCATATGGTTAACCGATTAACCTGTTCAAAACTTCAGTTCTTCTTCAAACTTTCAAGGCGTTAACCGATTAACAGTACGTGTTAACCGGTTAACACTGTGCCAGAATGCCGTATTTGCTATTTGCTTGCATGTTCGCATACCGATTCAATTTGAATCATCATAGATCAATGTGATGCATTAGGATTGAATTGTTTTGAATAATTGTCACTGTTTGTGGTTGTTTAATCATGATTTCATTGACATGTATGATCATTTTCCAATCGTTTGCATGTTTGCGTATGTGGTTCTAATTGAGTTTTCATTTGCATGTTCGTGTGCTTTCATCTCTTGTTTTCTCCACATGTTTGCATCATTCTTGCATCGTTGTTGAGGTCGAGACGCGCTTGTGGCGGCTGCTGCCCCACACACTTTTCCTCCCTCCCACCATTCTAAATGTGCATTTTTCATGTTTGCATTTATCTACTTGTGATTGATTCTTCCTTTGTTCTTCTTGTGCTTTCTTGCCATGTTCCCCATAGGATTCCTAGTCCCTCTGTTTAGGATGGGAGTAGGAGAGACATTAGGTGCTCAATCCAAGTATGCTAACATTAGGGTAGATGTTTCCCCTTTTCAATCCAAACTTTAGGATCACTTTGCATGACAACGTTAGGGCCGAGCTTCCCTTAGACCTTTTGTGCATCTCTCTTCTCATCTCCAAATCATGCTAACTCATTTAATAAAGGCGATAAACATTGCGCACTATGAGCCTTAAGCTACATGGGGAATGATGAGTAAGGGGTCTCCTCTCGCTTATCTAGGATGTTTAGTATACGTCCTGTTTGGGGGCGATATACGACGCATTCGCCTCCGTGTCATAGTCTTTAGTGCAACGTGAATCACAAACTGAATTAATTCACTTCACTAAAAAACACAAAAAAAAATCAAATATTTTTCCTTCGGGATTAATCAAAAATCTTTTCAGAAAAAGAGTGTTGTTAACTCTTAGTTCTATCGCAAACGGTAACGCCTAAGTTTCCTATGCTCGAGCTGCATACACCAACTGCTAGAACTGATTGTTAACCCTACTCGGGCCTAAAAAACTTTTGAACCAAACTGGTGTTGGTTTTAGCCCGAACTACGTTTGCTCTGATCTTTCATACCGGATGAAAGTACGTAGGCACAAGACGCGATGTCTTGGCGAGCAACCTTCCCCCTTCTCTCTCGTAGTTAGCCGAACTACGTTGACTCTGATCTTTCATACCAGATGAAAGTACGTAGGCACAGAGCGGCGACGCTCTGCCGAGTCTCTTTCTTTTCTTTTTGTCCTGCAAGCCTGTAGCGTAGATAGTTTAAACACACCCTTAGATAGACAACAAGTGTGGATCCCGTCGAGTACGACGGACGTGAGGGGTGCTAATACCTTCCCCTTTCGTAACTGACTCTCGAATCCAGGACTTGGTTGCGATGACCTCGTCTTTTCCCTTTTTTGTTACATTTTTTGATCGTTTCCTTTCCCTCTATTTGGGATAAATAACTAAAGGTGGCGACTCTTCTATGTCGGGTGTTTTTCGTAGTTGCGACAGAACCAACGAAGTTGCTTTGTTCAGTAAGTTTCCCCTTCCATTTTCTCTAATTTTAGGCACTGATTTAAGCTCATATTGGTTGCATCTGAATCCCTACGTTGAGTAGGCCATGTTTGATCCATTGTTGTCTCTGTTTGATGAAGTTTTAGCAAGTGTATCTCATATTTTAAGCTTTCGATTCTCTTATTTCATGAGCCTTTTTGAAAATCTAAGGGTGGATTCATGATCCTTGTAAGCTCAGTTTTCCATTGGTATAAGATTTGACCATTTTCATGGAGAATTTTGAACCTAGCTCTGGCGAACTGGCCAGAGAAGACGACCGGAGCCCTAGCTCTGGCGTCTGGTTCAGATTCAGATCAGATCTAATGTGGCGCCTCTTTGAATGGTTGATTGCGCACGTGTTTGCGTGCAATTGGTTTAACCTGATCTAGTTGGCTTGTTGACTCCATGTACGTTTAATGAAACAGTGTGTTTCATGTGTTGAGCTGAGCTGATCTAATCTGGGCTTGAATTGATATTCTCCCCCCCCCCCCCCCCCCTCATTTGAAGCCCAATTGCACTTTCAACTGTTTTCAGTTCATTCTAAGAATTACTTTTGCACCACCTTTTCATTTCCATTTATTTTATTTTATTTTTATTTTCTGTTTTGATTTTCAATTATTAGAAATACCTCCATTTGTCCAAAAATTAAATAAAAATTGTTTTCCATCATTTTAAAACCTCATTTTATTTTTCATATTTTTTAATTCTGATTTTATTTTATTTTGCAATTTTATTTGAATTTTGCAATTGGAGAGGTTTTTAATGTTGCTTTTTGTTGATCATACCATTTGATATCACCTATGAATGAGGTTTCCTCTCCATTTAGAGGATGGATTGAGGTACCTTTGAGGCTGATTTTGGTCAATGTTTGATCACTTTTTGTTTGACTTTGGTTTGACTTTGTTTGACCCTCGATAATAATTCAATAAGGTGGAGCACCCTAGTTGATCAAATCATTTGGTGATGCCTAAGATTGAGTTTGGTTTTGAAACTTTGGCCTCTGTTTGCCAATGGGCTTGTTTGATTTGTGCATTTTATTTGGAATTTATTGAACATTTCTTCTATTTTTGGTGAACCTTGCAAATCAAGTCACCCTAGATGAAGTTCATACAAACTAGCTGACCTAGTTCCTTTGGGAAATGACTTTGATTGATCTCATATGCACCCTATGAGTATTGACACTCATTCTTTACATGATTAAGGTGTTGGTCTTGCATTTTTTAGGTCATACATTTGTGTAACTTGTGTTACAAGTTACTTTGAAGTAAAGGTATTCCACTTGTTCTTAAGTGTTGATCTTAGATTGAACTTTGGTTCTTTCTCTTATCTTGACTTGTTGTTTGCTTGTGCTTTGTTTTCATTGTTGTTTGTGGACTTCCTTCTTGTGTTTCGACTTTTGTCCCTTGGATTGTGATCATCATTCAAGACAATTTGGTATCCATGTTTATACTTTGTGTTTATCTTGAATGAGGTATCACTTTTAGCACTTGTTTGCTAATTCTTTTTGCATGATCAATGTGTTGAGTTTGGTTGAGACACTTTTCATGTGCTTGCTTCCCAAGCTACTTTCTCCCATATACACTTAGATTATGATCTTTGCTTGTGCATTATTGTTTATCCTTTTGGTTTAAGTGATTGATATTTCAATGGTTGTAGGAGTTGTAACTTCTCCCATTTCATCTCACTTGTTCTTTGACTTGTTTAAGTCATTTTACTTCATCTTTTGTTTGTGTTGCATCATTTGAGTCTTGCATATCATGTTTTCATTTCCTTGGCTTGTTTAAGTCAACTTCATCTCTTTCTTGCATTTCATTTGTGATTGATTTATCTGGTGTTTTCTTGGTCTTTTACCATGATCCCTTAGGATTCCTCGTCCCTCTGTTTAAGATGGGAGTAGGAGAGACATTAAGTGTTCAATCCGAGCATGATAAAATTAGGATATTCTTTTCCCCTCTTAATCTCAATATTAGGAGCACATTGCATGCTAACATTACGGTTGATTAGTTTACCCTTAGAGTTTGTGTCTTCTCTTCTCATCTCAAAACTTCTTCAAGACATCTAATAAAGGATAATAAGTGTTGTACGCTACGAGCCTTAAGTACTTGAGGAATGATAGTTTAGGGGCTTCCTATCAACTGTCTAGAGTGTTTAGCATATGCCCTTTGGGCGATATGCGACGCATTCGCTCTCAAGTCATAGTCTTTAGTGTAAAATGAGTTACAAACTTCTCAATTCACTTCTTCTCTAAAAAACACAAAACAAAACATCAAACCTTTTATCCTTCGGGATTAATTGAAAATCATTTTCAGAAAGAGTGTGTTAACTCTTGGTTCCACGCAAACAGGTAACGCCTAAGTCTCCAATGGTCGAGCAGCAATACACCTAACTGCTAGAACGAAGGTTTAACCCTACTCAGTTAAAACACTTGAACCGGCCTGTGGTCGTGTCAGCCCAAACTAAGTTTTCTCTGATTTCTCATACTAGATAACGATACGTAGGCACAAGATGGTGATGTCTTGGTGAGCAACATTCCCCACCTTTACTCGTAGTTTTCCGAACTACGTTGACACTAACTTTCCCATTGCACGAAGGGGGTACGTAGGCATAGAGCGGCGATGCTCTATCGAGTCTCTTTTCTTTTATTTTGTCCATGTGAGCCAGCCTTATAGATTAACACCCTTTTAGATAGATAACAAACATGGATCCCGTTGAGTACAACGGACGTGAGGGGTGCTCATACCTTCCCCTTGCGTAACCGACTCCCATACCCAAGATTTGGTTGCGATGACCTGCCTTCTCCCTTTTTCGTAGGTTTTCTCTGATCGTTTCCTTTCCATCTTTTGGGAGAAATAACGAACGAAGGTGACTCTTCTGTCTTTGTCGGTCCCTCTTCGTAGCAATGCAACACTTAGGTCCATATTTTGCATGTTAGCACTAGGATAGAATTATCTTTAGCATCCCGACCTTAGGCATCGATTCTAACTGCTCGAATGGAAACTTAATTTCGCTCATAAAAAATACACTAACCAACATGTGGTTTCATAGTGACTCGAACTACGTTTGCTCTAATTTCTCATACCAGATGAGGATACGTAGGCACAAGACGGTGATGTCTTGGCGAGCAACTTTTCCCCTTCACCCGTAGTTTTTTGAACTACACTGACTCTGACTTTCCCATTGCACGAGAGAATATGTAGGCATAGGACGATGATATCCTATCGAGTATTTTTCTTTTTCTTTGTTCTCGTTTCCGTTTAGCAGTAGCTTATAGATAAACACACCCTTTGATTAGACAACAATCATGGATCGCATTGAGTACAATGAATGTGAGGGGTGCTCATACCTTCCCCTTGCCTAACCAACGCCCAAACCTAAGATTTAGTTGCGATGACCTTGTCTTTTCTGGTTCTTCAGGTTTTCTTTGATCGTTTCCTTTCCCTCTCTTTGGGATAAGTAATGTTCAGTGGCGACTCTACTATTTTTCCGTCGGGTGTTTTTCACAGTTACGACAATCACGTCATTTTTATTCCCCTGTCTCATCATAATTGATTCCCACCATACACCTTCACTAATCACCATTTGATCATTAATTTGCCTCTAAATTCAAATTCCAAGTCTAATTTTGTTTCCAAACCAAACTCCAATCCACCAAATTTTCCAAGCATAAATCTTATAAATAAAGGCCTCATTTCTTTCATTTCACAAGCTTTTGATAGCCAAATTCACCTTGCCAAATTTCTTCTTGCCTCTTTTTTTCTTCAACTACTAAATTCACCAAAGCTCTTTCTTCCTTTGAAAGTTAGTAAGTTCATCATTAGAACATACTAATCTTTGAGCTAAACCTTCATCCATTCACTTTTTCATCATCATTTTCAGTAGATCAAGGCTTTGGAGTGTGGTTCTTAAAGTTATTTGAATAAATTTCAAATTTTGAAGTGGTAAACCCTTATTCCACTATTGTTGTTCTTGATCCATTCTTCACAATGTGATATATTGTTGATTCTTGTTGCTTGATTCTTGGATCTTACAAATTGTGTTTTATTGGTGGTATTTGTTGTTGTTTCACTTAAAATTTCGTGTTAATTCTCATTCATGATCATGAGGTGTTTGAAGAAATGGTTGGATCATGGATGCTGAATTTTTTCAAAAAAATTTGTTGTCTTAGCAGTGTTAATTGATTAACACAGTTGCATTGGCAAATGGTTAATCGATTAACCAGTGGCAGATTTCTGTTTTTTGCTTACTTTTGGGACTGTTTTGGTTCTTTCCTCTTCTTCTTCCTTTCTCTTTTGATTTTTTTCCTTAGAATACACTTTTAAAGGTCCCTTTCCTCTTTAAATTCATTAGACTTAGGGTGTAGATGAAGTTGGATAAACATTCACTAATTCAAATCTATCTTTAAAGTGAATTGCTCAATTCATTTTAGGTGCTTTGAGTTAATGATATGTTTAGTGCTTTAATCCACCAAGACGAGTGGAAGAACTTAAAGATGGATTCATCTTGAAATTGTAGTTGAATTCGGCATCCCCTCTCCTCTTCTCTTTTTCTTTTGATCGATGAAAACCTTCGAAATTGTTTGAACTTATTTCAAGTTCTTGATGAAGATGAGATTGTTACTTACTTTCTTTGAATGATACATGATCATGTAGTTGAGTTTCTAAGCTTGATGGATTGATACTTGATCATGTATGTTCTTGTTTGAGTGCCTCATATCTTTGAATGACTTTGGTGTATGAACTTGTTCTTGATGCATATTTTGAATCCAAACCTTAATTTTTCCTTTGTGTGTTCATGAATGAATCTTTGACTTGATAATCCTATTGATATTGTTGCCCAAACTTGGTTCCATGCCTTAATCTCATGTATTTTCCTTTAAGTTTATGTCTTGCATGCTGGTTTTGTGTACCATTTGATTTGTTTATGAATGTGATGCATGATTTGACTTTTTGTGCTTCTTCTTTGATCATTGACATGAATTGGATGTGATGTGATGTTGTTGCTGCCCTACCATGTTTCTTATATCATTTGACTTCATTTCATTTGGTTTGATGATTGATAATGCTTCTTGTAAGATGTTTAAACCATTTGGATGTATGTGGGCACTTTGTTTTGCCATTGTATTTTGATTTCAAATCTTTTGATATGGTTTGACATGTGAATGCTTCTTTGTTGTTTTGAAATGATGTGGGTGTTCACCTTGTATGATTGAGATGTGTGTGTTTGATGCTATGTTTAGATGTGTGCTTTCTCAATTCATTTTAGGTGCTTTGAGTTAATGATATGTTTAGTGCTTTAATCCACCAAGATGAGTGGATGAACTTAAAGATGGAATGATCTTGAAATTATAGTTCAATTTGGCATTCCCTCTCCTATTCTCTTTTTTATTTTGATTTATGAAAATCTTCGATATCGTTGGAACTTATTTCAAGTTCTTGATAAAGATGAGATCGTTACCTATTTTCTTTTCGTGCGGTATTACTTTTAGTGAGTGTTGTGCATATCACTTCTCTAGCATGCATTAGCACTAACATTGTTATTGATCAGCCTTAGATAGACGTGGTTTTTACATAAACCCGATTATAATTGCTTAATTTCCCGTAATCGGAAAATGATCATTCGTGGCTCAAACTTATGTTTGAAAGTCCAAGTATGGTTGAATATTTGTCTTAGGTCAATTACCTATGAAACTTGTTAGGAGGCTTTGATTTTATCAATCCTCTAATGAGTTTTCATTAACTTTTGCCTAAGTACATGAGTTAACCATCGTTGATCATTTGTTCTAACAACTAATCACTAACTCACTAACAATATCATTGTGCTAATTTTGTTTATGCTTCTTTCTTACTCCCTATCTCTCTTTTATTTTTATGCTCCATTATTATCATCTCATATCATATTATTGTTTATGCTTCCGCCAATTTTTCTTTGTCCACTTGAACCTTTTGTTTATGTTTATGTTCTTTTTTTTCTTTTGTCCATTTGGGACAAAAATATTAATAAATGCTAAAACCCGTAAAAAAATTGTTCTCTTAATGGTGGACTATGGTTACTATCCTTTGCATTAGACTATTCTTGGACCCTTGGACTTGGAATTAGGTCTTTTTCCCTATGCTTGGAGTATTATGGATCTTTGCCTTTATTTGACTTTCTCATTAAGCTTATGCTTCAAGATGGATGGAATTCTTATTTCTCTTGCTATGAAGTATGCTACATTTGGTTAGATCCTTCTTATCTCTAGCTTTTATTTGTTTTCTAGGATAGTCAGTTCATCTCCTCTCATTCTTAAATTTTCAAAATCTTCTCCCTTTTTTAAAAACCTTCTTGTTTTCAAACTTAAAACCGCTTTCACAATAAAACCTTGACTTTTGTCAAGTGATTTTTAAACTTTGTTTTATTTAATAAATGCCAATCAATGTTCATCATATTTTGACCAATTTCAAAAAGACTTAAAAAAATATTTTAAAAAACTCATTCAAATCTTTTTGTGTCTTTGTGCACTTTTCATTTTAAAAATTTTCATAAAGTTTAGATGTTGGATGATAGGCTTGTTGATTTTAATCCAAGCAAAACTCCTCCAAACATATAGAAGATGGACTTTGCATCGCATTGAGATAAGGGCTCTAAATCGGATCCATAATCGACGAGTATGCCACATACCTCTCTCAAGTGGAAAAGAATCTACACCCTTCTCAAATATATTCTGGGTAGGAAAATCAAATCTCATCTACATAGATGACTCATGTATACTTCTCTCATGGAAGAAAAAGGGAACTTAAATTGTAAGTTGTCTTATCATCTTAAAGGAAGTTATCCTAACTATTCACTTAAAAAAGGCATAGAAGCCACAAAAGGGAAGCATAGAAATGCGAATGAGATGTAATGTATATGATATAATAGTTAAAATCAAGTTTTTCCCTTGGACATGAACATAAGCAACATAAAGATTCAATAGCCACAAGTAAAGAACAAACACGATAGACATCATAAAGATAGTATACAATGAGCAAATTACAAAGCCTCAAGCAACAAAGTTAAGCTCAAAAATAAATAACAACATGTGTGCAAAGCAAAGATCAAGTCATGTGATCAAAACAATATAACCTAAATAAAAAGATCCAATCTACAAATGATAAGCTAGAAGTTGAGCTGATAAAAGAATTAATAAATAGAAAAATACAATCTAAAATTATTGAAAATAAATCCTAAATAATTATTCTAAATATGAAATAGAATTCAAACTAAATAAGGACAATTAACCGAAGTAATTAACCAAAATATTAATACAGATAATAATAAAGCTAACTAATGAGATTTTTAGCAAAATCATTTAAAAGAATAAAAATGAAGATCCAAAGAGAAAGAAAATTGGGCCAAAAGTGAATAAATTTAAATATAAATTTTAATAAGATTAATTAATAACTTAATTAATAAATATCAAATAAAATATCTAAATCAATTAATAATTAACAATATATATTTACATTTTCATATTTAAAATAAAAAAATTAAATTAAATAAATAAAAAAGATTGAAATATCTTTTGGTCTTCTAAAATGATTTTCAAATTAAAACTAAAACAAAAGGTTAAAATAAAACTTATCTTCTTTTTTTTTAATATCAAATATAATAGTAAGTTCTACAAGTTATACTACATATTAAGGGGCAATGAAATTAAAATAGAAATTGACCAAAAAATGATTATAACAACTTCCAGTATACTACCATCTAACAAAAGTCGCAATTAATTCACGTGAAAGCAATGAACATACGTATCCTTAACACCTTATGTTTTTTTTTTCCAATTTAATTGGAACAACCTTCATCTTGTTAATAAGCTTTGCATTTGTTCCTTAAAATGTAACAGTGCTAGATACACGCACACACAAACCAGTTTCGAATATCAAAGAAGAAGAAAAAAACTGCAACAAGTGTATTTACACACTAATTACAAGCAAACAGTTGTGGTCCACTTTACGGTTTAGAAACAAAAACAAATAATTAAGTAACTAACTAACTAAAAAATAAACAAAATATTAATACAAATTAAACTAAATAATAGAAAGAAAATACAGTTAGCAATTAAATTAAACTCATGAATAAGATGAAGCCTAAAAAACTCTAATTAAAAACTAAAAAAAAGTGTTACTAACAGATCTAAAAATTAATCTATATTTTTCCGGTTTCACTTTTTTTTCATCCTCTTTCCATGTTGTTCTTATGTTTTCACCATTTGGTTTTGATTGTAAGTGAAAGCATAAGTGTACCACAGGAATTTGAGAGAGAGTTTGGTTGGAAATGAGATTGTTCTTTTTTTCTTCTTCTTCAGTGTTGGTCTCTTACCCTCTTTTATAGACATTTTGAATCTTGACATTGAGATGTCGATTTGGAAGGAATTCACATTTGTCTGGAACATGTTTTGTGATTTTGAAAGCTTTCTTCTTTCATTCAAACATGTTTGGATTATGTTTAAGACTTGTTTTGAAATGAATCTTGAATTGGTCTTGAGATTTTATTTTATTTTATTTTATTTTATTTTTTTTATTTATTTAATGCATAAAATAAATATTTAAAAATAAAAAAATTCTTTTTTAAAATACTCTTAAATAAAAAAAATGAAAATAATAATTAAATAATGGAAAAATGATCTTTTTGCTCTTTTTTAATGAAAACACACAAAAAGGAAAATAAATGCAAAAAGTAATACAATAGGACTTGAACCCACAACCTTATGATTAAACCTCTTACATGTACCTTCTTACCAACTATGCTATCTCATTCATACGAAATAAAAATCTACTCGAAAGCATATGAAGAGTGGACAAAATTGGGGTATGACAGATGCCACTATTTATTAACTTGAACCAGAAGGTATGAATGACAGTGGTCTTCGTACATTCTTGGTGGAAGATAATTAATTACAGAAAGATCTCATGTTTTGTCCTAAAAGGTGCACATGAAATGCAGAGATGCAAAACAGAATCTTAGGATTAAAAATTAGGGTATGACACTTAGGTGTCGGACTGCTTTCGATCTTACCCGACGTGTCAAGATTCTACTTTCGTAGTAATCGAACAAATAAATTTTGGAAAATTGAATTAAAACCATAACAATTCAAAAATTAATCCTAAAGAAACAACAAACAGAGTATCGTCGAATCGATGGTCCTCACATTCCAACACTAATAGCTTAGCCGAACATATTCATGGTGAAGAATTTAATTTTGTTTGAAATTCAGAACTAAACATATAAAGCGATACGATTGAAATAAAGAGCGTGCAATGAAAATGAATTAAGTACGGAGAGAAAAATAAAGCAAGGAAACGTAATAAATAAAGTAAAGCATAGTAAATAAACAAGACAAATAAAACATAAATAATGCTGAAATTAATACAAACCTGCTCCATTGGAGACGTGAATCTGGTACAACGGAAATAGACAGAAAGTAACTTGAGTGAAATGTAAATGGCGGCAAGTTTAAAAGCTACGAAGTAAAGGGCTCCAAACTCATTAACAACAATGGTGCAATAACTCTCCGGTGTGAAGAATTAGAGCTTTTGAATGTAAATTTATGGCCTAAGTTGTAACTAAGCTTGGATTCCTCTAAAAGTGATTTTCTACAACTATTTATAATGGTATCAAGCCTTGGAAACCAAGTCACAACTACTAAGTTTGTGTGAGAGAAAAGAGGGAGTGGTGGGGTGAATCTCCAACTGCCCTTTGACTGGGGTGAAATTGCCAAAGATGGCGACCGCCATGTCCAGGGTGGCGAACGCCAAGGTCACAAACTTCCTAGAAATGGTCTTTGTGACAGTTGGTGTATGGTACACATCATCCACCTCATGGTTACCTCCACGGAAAATGCCAAGATGGACGTCGTGTGTGCAAACTACTCCTTTTTCTCTGTTTTCATCTGATTCACTATGTCTCTTCGAATATGGCTATCACTTGGCTATGTATCTAAAATACAGACAATACCAATATAATACTAGAAATGAAATCAAAAAGATGATAAAAAATGTGAAAGTCGAGCCAAATACGCAGTGTGTTTTAGTGTTATCAATTGTTAGGGATCCTCATTGGGGTGAGCAGGTTTTAGATTAGTTCCACTACTTTATCCAGCATCATTGTTGATGTTTTTGGTTAGGTCCGCCACTTTAAGGTTTCTATTATTTTGGTTTGTAGCCTCGTGAAAATCATCCTCATTAGGTTTGTGCTTGTCTTTGTGTTGTATGTGTTGATTATATGGATCCCCCTATAGTTCTTTTTCCTATCATATTTTTCATCAGGACTTGATTTTCTTTTGCAATTATCCCAATTATTTTCAATACATTTACAGAAGCTACAATAATATGAAAGCTTTTGATATTCAATCTCTACACACACACATACAAAAACCCTACCATTTCTACCAAGATTTTATAAGTCAAGTCCTTTGAGACATCCATATCAACGAGGGATCTTACAAAGTGGATGAAAGCCCTATCGAAAGAGAGCTTATTAGAGGGTAAATCAATGCATATATGGGTACTTACACTATTATCAATCTCAAAGATTATTTTAGATCTCCAATATTCTAGAGAAATGCCATGAACTCTTATTCATACTTGAGCTGAAGATTGATTGCAGAGGGAGCAAAGTCTTCGGTCTATTAAAAGAGTTTAATAACACCCAAATTTTAGTTTCAGGAATTGATGGATCTAACTCTTCTAACATCTTTAATACAAGAGAAATAGAATCTATATAATCCTTTTCCTAATGATGTAACTCCCCATTTTGTGATAGAGTTCCACATTCTTGAGATTTTTGCATGTAGGCTAGAAATTGTTAGAGGATTTTTAGCTATGAGCCAAATTATTCTACCATGAAGGTTGTACTTGCAAGCTTTAAGCCTCAGTTGATAGTCTTCTTCAAGGATAGTGATTGACAATCTACCTCGTTTGAGGCACAATTCATGAAGCTGAATGATAGGTATATTGTATACATTAGTGACTGCTTCTACAAATGACTTGATTGGATTTTTGGGGTGCGTTAGAGTTTCAAGCATATTCTTGAATGTTTCTGGTGCGAGTTGGTTGATTATTAGAGCTAGTTTCTACAAATAGTAAGATTCCATGACTGTCGTTGAAGGAAGAAAAATTAAAATTAGATCAACTCTGTAAGTGTATTGTCAAACCTCTTTTTACTAGTCTAATTCATGTCATATATTTAGATTTTTTTTAAAACAACATTGGTTACATATTTTTATTTTTATTTTGTGGTATTTTGGATCGAATTCTAGTGTCAACAAGGGTAGCTTCATGGTTTGACAAAAGGTTTAGTATGAATTTGAAGTCTGTTCACATACTGATCTTGTATGCTGTAGTCGAAGTATGCTCAAGCATGCAGTAGCCAAAATGTTAAGATTGTTAGCATGTCAAATTGGACCTTGCTTGTAAGCCAAATTGTTAAGTTAGCTTATAATCTAAGTTAGCTTAGTAGTCTATAAATAGACTAGTTCTCTCAGGTTGTTGGGAGAGGTTAATTGTTGGTATTCACTTGTAATCTTTGAACCCTTATTGAAAAAGTGAATAGTAAAATAGATTTAACCAATTCTCTATTCTCCTTCTCTTTTCCTTTGTGAAACCTAATATGATTTCTTGTGTTTGTTTAAGAAATTTAATCTTTATCTCATAACTTTATTCTATTATTGACGATATCAATTCACAACATATTGTTATCCTTAATTTTAAATTAAAGGTACAACCCACAAACTATGAGTAATCATACGTGTAGACCATTTAAAAACATTCACAAACAAACATCAATCATGGCTTAGATCTAAATCTTTACTAAATATAAGAAAAAAAATTATGAAATTAAGAACAAAATTAAAAATTAAAAGTTTTAAAAGTAAAAAAAGAATTTGATTTTTGTTGGTGCACAAGGTTAAAAAGAAATAGAATGAGAGAATATATTTCTACTATGCAAATGACGGCTACAAAAGATTGTAAGGAAGAATTACTTAAAAAAGACACCTACCACTAGTCTATATATATACATAGAAAACTAGGGCCACATAGGCAACATAATAAAATACTAAAATACCCTCTAACAAACTTGGTCACCAAGTTTGTAAAATTAAATTATTTCTAACACCATCCCTTAATTTATATTTATCCAAAACTCACAACACCAATTTCATCCGTTAAGAAAAAAATTGACCAGTCTTGATAGCCTTCTGTTGCGGTGGAAATAGGATACCAAAATATTAATTAGTTTGAATCACAATTCTTAATTCACAACCACTCTTTAATTTATCCGAAGGAAAAGGTCAAAAGAGGGAAAACCTATTTTTGCATCGTAAAAACAATGCGGGGAGAGACCTAGGTAAGGGGTTGGTTAAGCTTAAGGAAGGTACTAGCACCCTAAACTTCTGTAGTACTCTACAGGAACCTTTTGTTTATTGTATGCTTTTTATTTTATTATCTGTTTGAAATATATTGCTAAGGGATGGAGTAACCTAAAAACCTAAGGGTTAGTCCTAAGTTTACTCGGCAAGACGTCGCATCTTGTGCCTACATATCCTGACGGGAATGGAATCAGAGTAATTGCAGTTCCCCCTAGAGAGGGAGATTAGAAACTTCTTGACTATGGTCAAGGCTTCAAGGGGAGTAAACGTATCTTAAGGACACGCTTACGTGGAGTCTTGAAACTCCTATTTCTACGTTGAAATAGTTTGAATTGAAAATTAAGGTTAAATAAGGGATTCCACGGCGGGAAACCCTAAAACAGAGTACGGCGACTCTTTGACCTAAAGGTAGGGTAAAGGGCATTTTCGTCCACGACGGGACACCTAGGCTATTAGGGTATGAAATGGTTCAAAGGGTTAGGACTATTGACTCGGCGGTCAAACGGTTTAGACCTAATCCTTCTGAAGGTTAACGGTACAAGCAAGCAAAATATGACAAATCATTATACAACAGAATTAAAGTGAGAAAATAAAGAAAGCTATAAAGAAAGCTTCGCGATGATCACTCGCGTAAATTACAAGTCCCAAAAAAATGTGATCATGGCCTCACATACATTACATCCATGAAACAAAATAAATTGAATAAATGAAACGACAATAAACTGAGACAAACAAACTAATGGGGTTAGACGAAAATGAAACACGCTAAGTCAAGAAATTAGTTTTTTGAATTTCGACGGAACAACAAGTTAATCTAAATAACCAAAAATATTTAATAAGAAGGAAAACTTTTATTTACAAGGAGAAATTGTCTCTATTATTATTATATTTTGTTTTGCGAAAAAACATGTTTTAGTTTGGAGGTAAAAAATGCTTTAGACTTTTATTATGAAAAATGGCTTCAATTTTTAACTGAGAAAAATGTTTTAAGTCTTAAGAAATGAATTTGAAATTAGACTTTCTTTTAATTAAGAAAATTTGTTTTTTTATTTATTTATTTATTATTTTTATGTTAGAAAAGAGAATTGCTTTTAATTGTATTTAGGAAAATTAATTAGCTAACTATATCATTATCCTAATTGCGATTGTTAAACAATATAATAATAGGATTAACAAAATAAAACAGAATAATAAAAAAACAAAAAAATGGAATATGGAATAAAAGAAGGGACTCGTGTGTTGACTTGGCCATTTGCTTCTAGGGTTTTCCTCATCTTCTTCTTCGTGATGTCGTAGCCGCCGGTAGCCATGGATGTATGCTTCCAAAAATTTTCTCTTCTTTTTGCTCCGTTTCCCTTGCATGTCACCTATCCCCTTCTTCAATGGCCGGAGGCGCGACCCATTAGTGGCTTCTCCGAGCTTCGTCTTCTCTCGTCCGCCTTATGCATGCGCTGCGCTTTCTTTGATGCTTGCAAAACACAACAACAAAACAGAGTAAGCGGATCAACACGGTGGCTTATGGTGTCCAAGCTTCGGATCCGTTAGTGGTACTTGTCGATGATGTGGAGACTGAGGCGTGTTGATTCGTTGCTCGCCGGTTGCCTTCGTGGCGACGGCGACGGCGGAGGATCGCGGGTTCCGATCAAAAGCTCCTTCTTTTTCTTCTCGTTTTAGTCTTTTGATGGTGAGGATGAAAGCTCAAAGCTTTCTGAACCGTTATCAGCTGGTGATGATGAGACCGTGAGGTTCTGAACCGCCGTCGTTCTCGATTCGTAACTCCAGGTTTTCGTTCCTCCCCCCTTTTTTCTCTGATGATGGATTCTTGTGATGATTTATATTTTTTCCCTTTTGTGGGCTTTGTGAATCCGCGAAATTTTCTGATGCTTGAATCATTGCAGCCGTCTTGAGCTTGGTTTGGGCTTTCAGCTTATGAAGAGCTTGAATGCTCTTGAAGGAGATCTTTCTGGCAACTTTGTTGGCTGGGATTTCGGTGCTTTGACGGTTGAGATCTTGTTGCTCTTTGTTGATCTTGGTTGATCGTGATTTTGTTGTGATTCTTCCAGATGCGTTGTTTGTTGGCTTAAACTGGAGATTTTTTCAGGAATATTGTTGGAACCTTGAACTTGTTTCTCGGAACTGGTTTTCGGAACTGGTTTTTCGGAACTGGTTTTTCTGTTGAACTTGATTCCGAACTGTTTTGCTTTTTTGATCTTGTTGGATTTGGAAATCCGTTTGTTCGTGTTTGACCGAAAATCACTTTGAATAAGTGTTTTTTCCAAAAGTGCTTTTTTTTTGGATAAGTGCTTTTTCTGGAACATTGTCGTTAAGGCCTATTTGGCAAACCTATGTTCTAAGAAAAACCCTTTTTCAAATAAGCGCTTTTCCAATAAGCACTTTTTCGGATAAGGATTTTTCCCAAAACTTCTTTATCTCTATCTCAGTTGCCTCGGAAACATAAGAACAAATGCTGTCGGGTAGGCCATTGGCCGAGAATTGGACATCCGATGATGATACCGTTCTGAGGGTGTCGAAACTAACCGACTAAATTTTATCTGTTTGTTTTGTTTGCAGGTTCGGAAGGAATAATCGGACGAGTCGGAAAGTCGGAGAAATCGAAAGAAAAATTAGGACTTTAGGATTTTTTATATTTTTTGATATTTTGTAATTTATTAATTTTTTTTGTAATTTTCATCGTTATTAATAAAATTCTTACTTTGTCATTTTATATCTTTTGTAAAACTTTAACTTTTATATAATAAACTTATCAAAAATAATTCAAATAATATTATTATAAAAAGAAATGAAAACAAATTTAAAAAAGAAATAATTTGACTTTAAAAAATGGAAAGAAAATAAATTTTAAAAAATAAATGAAGACAAAATAAAATAAAATTGATTTGAAATAGAAATCATATCTAAAAAATGAAATAGAATATATATATATATATATATATATATATATATATATATATATATATATATATATATATATATATATATATATATATATATATATATATATATATATATATATATATATATATATATATATATATATATATATATATATATATATATATATATATATATATATATATATATATATATATATATATATATATATATATATATATATATATATATATATATTTTAAAATGAAATAAAAAATTTATTATTTTTAAGAAAAGAAATAGAATTCAATTATAAATGAATTGAAAGCAAGAATTAGAAAATGAAATGAATATGATTTAAAAATGAAATGGAATAGGAACTAAAAGATGAAATAAATTTGTTTTTATCATTGTTGACTTACAAATATAAACCACCAACAAAATTTCTATATTTTTTATTAATTCAAAATTCACCTAATTTATCCGATTGATCCGTTTCCGACACCATTTCTGATTAAAACCTCCCAACCAGATCAAACAACTCAAAATTCCTGATTACAACTCGAAATTCAACTTGACGGCTGGCTGCGAACAAATGACCGTTTTGCCCTTTGTGAACCAGAGAGCGTGCCACCTGGTATTTTCCTGCAGAAATCAACCAACTACACAGCCCGTTAGTGGTTAGTTAAAATGCAATGCGAAATGTTATGAAATACGAGAAGATTCGACTAAATTTTTGGGCAAAATTTGGGGTATTACACCTTCGTCAGAACATCTGCCAACTACTTTTGAGTCCTACAGTGTACAACCTCTAGCACTCCATTATGAATATGACTTCTCAAAAAATGATACTTAGTCTCAATATGCTTGCTTCTCCCATGTAGCACTGGATTTCTGCAAGATTGATTGTAGACTTATTATCAATCATCAGATTCAGAGGCTTGTTAACTTTGACCTTCAGATCCTGCAGTAAGTTCAAAATCCACACATCTTGACATGCACTCACAATGTTTGTGATATATTCAGCTTCACAGGTTGACAGCGCAACAACCGGTTGTTTCTTGGAACACCAACAAATATGACCCCCCAAAAACTTAAACAAGTACCCATAAGTACTTTTCTGTCAACTTTGTCTCCACACTAATCAGAATCTGAATAACTCAGAAGTTCTGATTCAATCTTTCTTCCAGAAGGGAATAACACTCCATACTTCAGAGTTCCTTTGATATACCTCAGAATTCTAATAGTAGCTTGGTAATGGGACCACATAGGTTTACTCCTGAATCTACTAACCATTCCAACTACATAGTAGATATCAGGTTTGGTATTACACAAATACCTCAGAGAACCAACCAAATGTTTGAAGGTTGTAGCATCCATATCCTCACCATCAGAATCAAAATCCAGTTTCTGATTTGCATCTGCAAGTGTGATAGCAGCCTTACAACTCTACAGCTTAAATATCTTCAGAAGCTCAAGTTCATACTTCTGCTGATGCAAAATGATACCTTCTCAGAGTATATAAACTTCATCCCTAGAAAATATGTCATTTTCCCGAGGTCAATCATTTCAAACTCATTCATTAGCACCTTTTTTAACTTAATTATCTCTTGTTCAGAACTCCCTATCAGTAGTATGTCATCAACATACAAACACATAAGAATCATATTTCCTTCAGAAGTATGCTGAACATAAAAATTGTACTCCATCTCACATTTATGAAACCCCTGCTCCCTGAAAAGTGAATTAATCTTCAGATTCCAGGCCCAGGGAGGTTGTGACACGTATACCTCTTCTTGTAATGGACCATTCAAAAATGCAGATTTCATATCTAAATGCATCAGAGGCCAATTCCTGTTAGCAGCTATAAAAATCACCAGTCTGATTATTCAATGTCTCACTACATGTGCAAACACTTCAGGATAATTCAGCCCAAGTTTCTGCATAAATCCTCTTGCTACTAACCTCGCTTTATATTTTCCAATTGATTCATACAACTTTATCTTATGCTTACTGATGGCTTTCTTGTCCTTTAGAAGTTCTGTCAGCTTCCAAGTCTTGTTCCTCTCTATGGCATTAAGTTCTTCTTTCATGGCTTCCAGCTAGACTTTCTGCTCAAGAGCCTCTTTTGTGCTTACAGGTTCAGAGTCTACTAACATGGCACATTGGATAACTTCTCTTTCAGAATCTACTTTAATATCTTGTAGCATGTCAAACTCTGCAAATCTTCTCAGAATGTTTCTGATTCTCTGTGGCCTCTTACCTCGTTCAGAATCTCCTTCGGATGCTTGAACTCCAGATGTTCTATCTTCATAAGCTTCTCCTTCAGAAGCTCTTGCTTTAGAAGTTTGACCTCCTCTAGAACCTTGACCACCTTTAGGGTCTGGAATATTCCCAAAATCTGAATCACCGCCAGAATCTGAATCACCATCAGAATATAGATCATAATCATCTTCACCTTCAGAGTCTACTTCAGCTTCAGAATCTTCTCCAGTTTCTGACTCATCTTTAGAAACTTCTAATTCTGAACTTTCTTTAGAAGTTCTCACATCAGAGTTCGATTGAGACTTGTTCTAATCCCAAGTTTCTGATTCCTTTACAATGACGTCTCTGCTGAATTCAACTTTATTAGTTTCTAGACAATAGATCTTGTGCGCACTTGTACTATGGTATCCCACTAGTAACATTACTTTGCTTCTATCATCTAGATTTTGTCTTCTGCCTTTTGGAATATGTTTGTAACATACAAAACCAAATACCTCCATATGGCTAACACTTTGCTTATCTCCAGTCCACTTCTGAATAGAAACTATTTCATTCAGCTTCTTCGTTGGACATATGTTAAGCACATATGCTACAGTGGCAACAACTTCTCCCTATAAGGTATTATAAAGCTTCTTCTCCTTCAACATGTTTCTCGTCATATCAAGCAAAGTACGATTTCTTCTCTCTGCAAAACCATTGTGTTAAGGAGTATAAGGATGCTCAATTCCATTCTCCTCACAGAACTTACTGAACTCAGTGGAGTTATACTCACCTCCACCATCAGTTCTGAGAATCTTCAGAGTCTGGCCACTCAGATTCTAATCCTTCATTCTAAACTTCTTGAATTTAGTAAACACCTCGTGTTTGAACTTTATAAGGGATACCCATGTCATTCTTGTGAATTCATCAACAAGTGACACGAAGTATTTATTTCCTCTAATCGATGCTATTGGAAATAGACCACACACATCAGAATGCCCTCCTCCCAAGGCATGCTTTGCTCTTGGAGCTACTTCTGAGGCAAATGGCAATCTTGGTTGCTATCCTTCCATGCATACTTTGCATGGCTTCTCAGACTTCTTAATTGTAGGGATTCTAATTACCAGCTTCTTCAAATTCAGATGTCCTAAGCTTCTAAAATTCAGATGACCAAATCTTATGTGCCACAACTCACTTTCCTTCACAACACTTGTTACACTAAGACATTCATAGTATATAGTTCTTACATTCACCTTGAATATTTTATTCCTTCCCTGTTCTGACTCCATAATCAGCTTTTGATTACAGTCATACAACTTCAGAAGATTGTCCTTCATGGTAACTGAAAAACCTTTCTCAATTAGTTTCCCCACAGTCATCGCATTGCTTTTCATGCCAGGCACATACCACACTTTCTGAATCAATGTTGCTTTACCATTGTTCAGAATGACTATGACATTTCCCATACCTTCAACGTTAAGGTATTTATCATCAGCACATCTGATCTTTGTCCTCTTACCATAGTCAAAGTCAACCGACCATTTCTTATTTCCAGAAAGATGATTTGAGCAACTAGTGTCCATATACCACCAGTCTGTCAAATCCATATCATCAGATTCAGAAGCCATCAGTAGCAAAGATTCATCATCAGAACTTCTGGCTATATTTGCTTCTTCTGACTTCCTTTCCTTGTTTGACCAACAATCAACAGCAAAATGGCCAAACTTTTTACAACAGTAGCACCAGACCTTCTTCTTGTCATACCTCTCTTTTCCCTTCTGAGCATTCTTCTGCCTATCAGAAGTTGAGGTTTCTGACTTCTGAACACCATCAGATCTTCTCCTGGCTTCTGACCAAGACTGTTTATGATGCTTTTTACCAGAAACTATTTTCAGAGCCTGCTGCTCTACTTCCCTTTCAGAAGTTCTCTCAATCAGACGCAACTTTTGTGCCTCTAGACTATTTTGCAACTCTTCAATTCTCATGGCGCTCAGATCTTTAGAGTGTTCTATTGCTACCACAATATAATCAAACTGAGGGGTAAGGGATCTCAATACCTTCTCAATGATTACTTGTTCAGAAAGGGTTTCTCCACAAGCTTTCATCTCATTAGTGATCAGAATCACTCTAGAGATGTACTCAGATACCTTTTGATTGTTCTTCATGTTGAGATTCTCATACTGCTTTCGTAGGGACTAAAGTTTCTCCTTTTTCACTGATGCGTCACCACCATAGTACCTGACTAGTGTATCCCACGCAGCCTTTGTCGTTGTTGAATCAACGATCACTAGTGCAGAAATGACTTTTTACATCGGGCCAAAAACACATTTTACATTGGGTCTGGGTCCGATGTAAAGCCAAGCGATGTAGTAAATCAAAGACATTTTACATCGGGTCATAGACCGATGTAAAAAATACATCTAGTACATCGGTTTACAGTTAAGAATGATGTGAAATATATTATTATTAATTTTTTTTATAAAAAAAGCACTTTTTACATCGGTTGTTATTCGGAACCGATGTAAAATGTGTCATAGGTGATTTTTTACATCGGTTGGTCAGTAGAACCGATGTAAAAGGTGTCATAGGTGTGTTTTTTTACATCGGTTGCCTTTTTGACCCGATGTAAAAGGTGTCATAGGTATGTTTTTTTACATCAGTTTCCTTTTTGACCCAATGTAAAAGGTGTGCTACGTGTCTTCAAAATTTATGTTTTTACATCGGTTTTTAGGCACACCCACTCGATGTAAAATGTAGGTTGTTTTTCTTAAATATTTAGACTAATTTTTATCTGAATCGATATGGAATCCCTGTAATTTTTTTGGTACGTAATTTTTCATATTTTTCCAACATCACACATACCAAATTTTAGTCCCTATTTGGTATGTGTTCTGGTCTGGGCCCAGAAAACCGAAGTTTCACCAACACTCCACGATCATGGCTAGCCCACACCGCGAGGACACTCCGCACAACTTTGTGCTTAACGTCGCCACCAACGGAAACAAGCAGATGGAAACGTCGCGTCCGGCGGAAACTGACGAGAGAGACGGCCAAACTGCCTCACCGTCGTCCGCGGAGCGGCTCCTTCAGGCCGACCACCGGCCCCCGAGCCCGGCAGCATTCCAACCTGTTCCCATCTCGGCGGGAGCGGACCCAACGGTAGCCTCCCTCTTTATGGCCATCAACCAGACGAACCAGCTGCTGTTCCAGCAAAACGCGAGAATTGGAGCATTGGAACGCGTCGGCCCTCCGAGGTCCCCCCCCGCGAGAAGGCCAGAACGGAGGCTCGAGAAGTCCCTCACCTCGACCCAGAAATCGCCGACCGCGGCTGGAGAGACACCACGCACAGGTGATGCGAGAATGCACCAGGTCCCCAGCAAGACAAGTTCGCGAGAGGCACCAAAACACTGCGTCGATCCCGACCAGGGATCCTCGAGGCGAAAACCCAGGCAGGAGGTCGAGAACCCAAAACCAGGGGCCTATTCTGAATGGTTCGTCTCCCCGTCGGTCCTCGGCCCTCAGCGACGAGGACGATTATCGCACCCCGCTGTCCCGAGAAATCATGGCTGCCCCCATACCCCAAGGGATGGAGAAGCCCCCGACGCTGTCGATGTACGACGGCACATCCGACCCGGACGATCACCTAGAGGACATCGAGGCCATGCTCGATTACTGAAACGTTCGGGGAGCTATCAAATGCAGGCTCTTCTCGCCGACTCTGAGGAAAGGCGCCATGACCTGGTACAAAAGTTTAGAGCCCAAATCAATTACGTCGTGGAGAGTCCTGAAGGACCTGTTCTCCAAACACTTTACCGCGTCCCGGCGCCACCCGAAGACGGAAGCCGTCCTCGGTGTGATAATCCAGGGCCCCGACGAACCTCTCCGAAAGTACATCGAAAGATTCACTCGGGAAGCAGTGCAAGTGACAACGTCAGACGAGATGAGGCGCTACTTAATGGAGCAGGGTCTACGCCACGACTCCAAGTTCTACGAGGCCGTAGGCATACACCGGCCAACCTCCCTCCAGGATTTCCTCGACAGAGCCGCGCATTATATCTGATTCGAAGAAACACAAGCGGCCAACTCCGCTCGAGACACCCGAGACAGGGAGGCCCCTCGCGGGCACCGAGACGACATAGCCTCGAGCCATCGACGGGGAGGGGACCGCCGTCGCGAAGATCGCCCCCGCGAGCCCCGTGAACCACGCGGCCCTGCCGGCCGATTCACAGAGTACACGGCCCTAGTCGCTTTCCGCGAGCGCATACTGGCCGAATGCGCCAAAACCGAATTCATCCAGGGAGGTGTCCGTTTTCCGCGACCGACACCCCCCAAACCCAATGTGGACAAATCAAAATACTGCCGATTCCACAGGAGCCACGAGCACGTGAACGAAGACTACATCCATCTCAAGGACGCGATCGAAATTCTGATCAAAGACGGTCACCTGAAGAGATACACCCGGGGAGGCGAACCACCGAGGCAAGAGGCCCCAGAGGCCAAGAAAGTCGAGGAACTCCCCTCTCCAGAGGACAACAGCAGGCTCCAGGTCGCGCTTTGTGTCAGCTGCCCCGAGGATTGGTTCGCAGACAGAGAATTCGGTCTTCCCGAAGAAACCGACCTAATCGACGAACCAATCCGACCAACCAGCCGCTGGGAATACTTCGCCAGAGCCATGGTCATCTCAGATGGAGCCACGAGGAGCCTGTCCATAGGATCAGTGAAGAGAAAGTTCGACGAGCTTATCTCGAACAACTCCGGAAAAATGAGCACGCTCGAAAAATTCCAAGGTCGATCCAATCCGATCACATTTTACCTCGAGGAACTCCCTGGGGGATCCCCCAACTCCAACATTCCCCTGCTCATACGTGCGCGGATGGAAAACTTCGACGTCAGGCGCCTCCTCGTCGACGGTGGAAGCTCGGTTGACATCATGTACACGCACCTGTTCACAACCCTCCAACTCGACGAATCCAACCTTTCCCCCTACGTAGGCTCCGACCTTCAGGGGTTCAACGGGACGACGACGAGACCTTAGGGGTATGTGGAGCTGACAGTCACCTTCGGAGAAGAGGAAACATCCAGGGAAATCAGCATCCGCTTCTTAGTCATCGAGTGCCCATCCCTCTACAACTGTATCCTGGGCAGAACAACGATAGCAGAACTCACCGCGGTACCCTCCACCGTCCACCTGAAGATGAAATACTACACAAAACGAGGGTCATGGTAACCCTTAACGGAGACATCGAGGCCGCCCGAAGGTGTTTTGAGGCCACGCTGAAAGGTTTAGACTCCATCGCTCCAACAACCTAGAGGACAACTCTAATCGTAGCACCAAAGGGCAAACCAAAGAAGCTGGTCGGATCCGTGGACCTCGACAGTCGCTTCACCGAGGAGCACGACCCCGAAATAAAGACCAGCGAGGTCAACGGGCAGCCCTCCCACCCAGCACGCCCCATCCCGGACGAAGAATTCGAAATCATCACACTCGGGGAAGACACGAGCAGAACCGTGAAGATCGGCACGGGACTCCCAGACCTCGCGAAAAGATAGCTCCAAGCCTGCCTCCGCGAGAACGCCGACCTCTTCGCCTGGAGCGCCGCGGAAATGCCTGGGCTCGACCCCGAGGTCGCCTGCCACCAACTGTCCATCAGCCTGACCGCGAAGGCCGTTGTGCAACGTCGGCGTCGCCAATCCCCCGAAAAATCGGCAGCAGCCGAAAAAGATATAAAAGACCTCCTAGAGGCAAATTTTATTTCGGAAGCCCGGTATTCAATCTGGCTGTCCAATGTTGTACTCGTTAAAAAGAATAATGGGAAATGGCGCATGTGTTTTGACTATACTGATCTCAATCGGGCATGTCCTAAGGACGCCTACCCCCTCCCCAACATCGACAAGCTCGTCGACAACTTCGCGGGCTTCAGGCTCTTGTCCTTCATGGACGCATACTCGGGGTACAATCAGATCCCGATGGCCAAGCACGATAAATAGAGCACGGCCTTCATGACGGCGTCGGGTAACTACTACTACAACGTAATTCCCTTCGGCCTAAAGAACGTCGGGGCCACGTACCAACGGATGATGAACAGTGTCTTCCAAGACGAAATCGGCGACATGCTCGAAGTATACATGGACGACATGATCGTCAAATCGTGCACAGAGGACGACCACACAGCCCACCTCAGGAAGGTCTTCGAGACCGCAAGGACATGCCGAATGCGCTTCAACCCGGAGAAATGCACCTTCGGTGTCCGCGCCGGCAAGTTCCTCGGCTACTACTTGACCGAACAGGGGATCAAGGCCAATCCAGACAAATGCCACGCCTTCTCAGACATCACCACACCCACCACGAAGAAGTCCATCCAATCCCTCAACGGCGTGCTCGCCTCCCTTTCCCGGTTCATTGCCAAGTCCGCCCAACACGCCCTCCCCTTCTTCAAACTTCTCAGGAAGGAAACCAAGTTCGAATGGACGGACGAATGCGAGCAAGCCCTCTGCCACCTCAAACGCGTCTTGTCCGAACCACCAGTGCTGACACGTCCCGTGACGGGCGAAACCCTATACCTATATCTGGCCGTGGCTAACGAAGCCGTCAGCGCCGTCCTCGTCAGCGAAGCCGGGGAGGGCCAAAAGCCCATCTACTTTACTAGCAAAGCCCTCCACGACCCTGAAATCCGATACCAGCTGATCGAGAAGGTCGCCCTAGCCCTCATCACTGCAGCATGCCGGCTCCGACATTACTTTCTCGCACACACCATCGTGCTCCGCACCGATCAGCCCATTCGCCAGCTCCTCGACCGTCCTGACATGGCCGGACGCATGCTGAAATGGTCACTAGAACTCTTTGAGTTCGACATCACCTACGAGGGCCGGCACGCTATCAAAGCTCAAGCCTTGGCAGACTTCGTCGCCGAGATGACCCCGTCACCCGATCCCACCACCAAGAGCCACATCTGGACCATTTTCGTGGACGGCTCCTCCAACTCCACGGGAAGCAGCACCGACATCGTCCTCGACAACGACGAAGGCACCCTCATCGAAGTCTCCCTCACGCTGGCCTTCCCGACGACTAATAACCAAGCCGAATACGAAGCATTTCTAGCCAGACTTCGCTTGGCATCTGACCTCGGGGCCAAAGACATCCGAATCTACACAGATTCCCAGCTAGTCGCTTCGCAAGTACGAGGGAAATATCAAGCGAAGAACGACAACCTCGCCGAGTACTTAACACTCATCACCGAAAAGCTGCGAGGTTTTAACACAGTGGAGATTCAGCACGTCCCGCGCGAGCAGAACACCCGCGCCGACATCCTCTCCAAGTTGGCAAGCACCAAAAAGCGAAGCGGCCACAGGTCGGTCATCCAAGAAGTCTTGTTACAACCGAGTACCAGCGCGACCACTACCCTTCTCGACATCAAGGCCATCGGGGATACTGACTGCTGGATGACCTCACACCACGCCTACCTCAGCACCGGCCACCTTCCGGCCAACCCCAAAGCAGCTAGCGCAACCATACGACGAGCCTGCTCGTACGTCCTCCTTGAAGGAAGGTTGTATCGCCGAGGCTTCGCGATCCCACTCCTCAAATGCATAGATAAATCCCATAGCGCAGCCGTCCTAGAGGAAATCCACGAGGGCATCAACACGCAGCACCTCGAAGGAAGATCCCTAGCATGAAAGGCTCTACGAGCAGGCTACTACTGGCCCTCGATGCAATCGGACGCGAAGGAACACGTCAAACGATGTGACAAATGCCAACGACAAGGTGACATGCACCTCGCCCCCCCAGCCGAACTCACATCCCTCTCCTCCCCGTGGCCGTTCTCCTGGTGGGGGGCTGGACATCCTCGGGCCCTTCCCCCTAGGGTCCTACCAAAACAAGTACCTCATCGTGGGCGTCAACTACTTCACCAAATTGATCGAAACCGAAGCTCTGGCCAAAATCACGGCCCACAACATACTCCGATTCTATAAACGAAACATCCTCGCCAGATTCGGGGTCCCACTGGCCATCGTCACCGACAACGGCACACAATTCACGGACAAAAACTTCCGCGACTTCGTCACCAAGCTCGGAACCAAACATCACTTCACCTCGGTCGAGCACCCTCAGACAAACGGCCACGCAGAATCCGCGAATAGGGTCATACTCAGGGGACTCAAACGACGACTTGGTGACGCAAAACAAGCATGGGTCGAAGAGCTCCACAGCGTCCTCTGGGCGTACCGCACCACCCCCCACTCAACCACGGGGGAAACCCCATTTCGCCTCACGTATGGAACCGAAGTCGTGATACCTGTTGAAATACGCGAACCGTCCAGACGAACGGAAGCTCCCCTAGACACCGACGACAACAACGGCACCCTACGCGAAGAGCTCGACCTCGTCGAGGAAATCCGCTCAGGAGCAGCCCTCCGAGAAGCCCGGCTGAAACAACAAGTAGCACTTCGCCACAACAACAAAGTCCTAAAACGCGATTTTCAAAATGGCGACTTAGTTCTACGCTGAAACCAGAAAGACTCCCACGAGGGCAAATTGGTTGCGAATTGGGAAGGCCCCTACCGTGTCCGCGACAAGACCGAGCACGGGGCCTGTTACCTCGAAAACCTGCACGTTGAACAACTAGCTCGACCATGGAACGCCGCGAAACTTAAGTGGTACTACAGTTAAAACATTTCCCGCGAAGACCCCTCGTCCCGACCACTGGGGGGCGACATGGTACCACCGCACTCCCACGCGTCCACTAGCGACCAGAGAAAAGCAAGCCCTGCCTCTTGTGTGTGCGGGCAGACGGCCTCGCTCGGTGGGGAACACCTCGACTGAGACTTCCCACCGTTGTACCAATACCGGCAAGACGCCCAGCTCGCGATGGGACGTCCATGCCTCGGGGAGAACTACCCCCAAAACGGTCCGGCCACACCGTCAGCCAAACCGTCCGGTTCCCTTCACCGCCGATAACAAGTTTGTCGAGCTAACACCCGGACAGGCCCGAAAAGCATACCAACACATGCACATCAAACATCATTTAAGCGAACAAATAAATACGAAAATAAGACGAGCATAAACATCATGCGAATAGTCAATATTACACGAACAGGGGCGCGCAGGCCCAACAAAGAAAAACAAGTTACAAAATATCGGCACGCAGGCCAGAAAACTACGAGCACGCAGGCCCGGGAACCTATACCACCTCGCCCTCCTGCTCAGCAACCACGGGGACCTCCTCGGGAACGACAAGCTCGGGGTCGACCACCTTCCCGCCGACGATCTCATGATACGACCCAATCTCGTCCACGACGAGCGCGACGTCGGGGTTGACAACTTGGATCTGTGCAACGGCGCTCTTGAACCCGACCTCGACAGCCTCCAAACAATCGCCTTCCAACACCCGAATCCGGGCGACCAAATCAGCACGCGTGATCAACCGCTGGTCCTCCTCAGTCTCGTCCTCGGCCGGACGAAGTGCGCTGTCCAGGACTTCCATACGAACTTTCAGCGCTTGCACCTCGGCCGTCGCCTCCCCCAGCTTCTCCTCCATCGAGGTCACCTTCTCCTCAGCGCCCTCCGCTCGCTTGCGCTGGTCAGCAACATATTTCCGACTCTTCTCCAGCTCCTCGGTAAGCTTGGCCAGGCGCGACTGCATGAAGGTAAGGTCCCCCTGCAATTTGGACAGCTCAGCGGCGGAGCAACCCTCCTCGTTCAGGACAAGGTCCGTCGTGAATGTCCACATCATCGCAGCCAAATCCTCCGCCAGGATACGTCGACGAGACTCTCGATCGGCTTCACGGACAACCTTCACTTCCCCAGCAGAGACGGTAGGAGACCGGGCACCATGAAAATAGCCCGGATGTTGATGGCACGGCGGAACGACATAACCCTCCTCGGCCGAGCCGGTCGTCAGATCAATCAAGCCGCAGGGCTCCTCGGACCTCGGCCTCGTCGCAGCTCCCTGGGACGTAGGAGACTGACTCTCCTGGGGAGAAGAAGACGAGCTCTGGCCTCCCGGCGTCACGGCCTCCTGCCCAACCAGTTGACTCACCCGCGTCTTCGGGACCACGGCGTTCCTTGAGGCGCGCAGCTTCTTCACTCGCTCCTCGACGGAAGACATGTTCGCTGCAAAAACAAACAGAGAGTTAGCAACGATCAAAACATACGATCACAGGGAAAAAGAAACGTCCCTACCTAGATATTCCAGAGCATCCTCCCCCGTGGCGCAACCGAGCAGGGTCTTAATGTTAATCAACCTCTTCTTGGTCCGCACGTTCCCCTACGCATCGAGGATGTACCGACCATCGGGCGTCACCAGTTTCGACGGGGAAAGATCCCGCACAAAGGCAACTATTTTCATATACGCGGCCATATCCTTCTCGTCGAGAGTCCCTGCCCGCATGATATACCGGTCAGTACCACAGTTGAAATGCTCCGAGGTCCACAATAAATGTACCTTGGGGAGCCACGCGAGGAACCGCTGGCCGTCTACCATTCGCTCCCCCTCGGTGAAAAGAGTATCTGAGCCTTCCTGAGTGATCGGTTTCACGAGGAAGAACCGACCCTTGAAATCTCGAACAGAATCGCTGTACATCTTGAAGAGCTTGGTCGGCTGCTTAAACGAGACCCATCCCTGGCGGCCGTTCACCGACTGGCGCTGCAGGTGGAAGATGCGAAAAAACAAGGGCACCGTGGCCTCCACCTCGAGATAAAAGCACACCACCTCGAAAGCACGGATAAAGGCCAGAGCGTTAGGATGCAGTTAGGACGGGGCCAAACGTAACCAATCGAAGAGGCCCAGATGGAAAGCGGAGAACGGCAATCTGAGCCGAGCCTCTTTGAAGTAGAACTCGTGCATGGGAAACATTCGCCGCCCATATCGCGAGCAGATGCGATGGTGCTCCTTCGGGCGATACACCTGCCAGTGTTGCGGCTCCCCTTCCGGCGTGTCCTCGGCGGTAGCGTAGACATCGGACGCATCGGCCACAAAGCAGGATGGGGTGGACAACGGCTATTCGGCCACCCACTCCTCGACGGGGAGGACGCGCTCGTCGAAATCCGGGACCTCAAGTTCATTATCTTCGACCATCGTCCCCGGTACCAAGGCCGACATCTACACCTGAAAAGCAGAAGACAATGGTGAATTCGATAGCCAAGATCAAATCCACCCTTCCACCGCAGGTCAAGTGAAAGGGCGACAAAGGCGGGAGAACGACGAGCGAGTAGGCGCTCCCCGCCGCTCCTCCACGGGGCATTCAAAGGCCAACCTATCATCCCTCCTCGGGATATTTATCGGAAAAGGCGTGCGTCCCCGGGGCGTTCATCGGAGAAAGCCCCCGTCCTCGGGACATTCACCGGAACAACCAATTCTCCCCGGGGCATTCATCGAAACTGACCCAGAAAACCGCCAGATACGGCGGATCTCGCGTCTCTCCTCGGGGCATTCATCATGCCCCGACCACAAACCCTAATTAAACGGCGGAAATAAAAGGAGAAAAGAGAGAAAACTCACTTGTAACGGCAGCGAACGGGAGGAAGAACTAAACGGCGTGGCGGCGATCTACAGCGACGGCGGACGAGCAGGAATCTCAGAGCTTCGCAGGTAAGACAGCAAGGTGGAAAGTAGAAAATGAGCGGGGACCCCCATATTTATAACCCGGTGCGGGACTCGAAGCGACACTAGGCTCTTAAATGACCTAGGGTAGCCGCCCCTACTACCATTTAACGTGCGACACGTGGCGGTAACCTGACAGTCGCGTCCTTTCACATGCCCTTGCCCCGCTCCACCGACGACGAGACCCTCGCGCGAGCGCACGTTCCACCGAGCATAAACCCGACGAACCTCCCACTTCGCTACCTCTCTCCCCGACGCAGCGACCTTAAGTCCTCGCTCTTTCGCCATAGAGCTTCGACTTGGGGGGCTCCTGTTCTGGTCTGGGCCCAGCCTCGCGGTCCAGCCCAATAACGCACAAGGCCCATTAAGTGGACTAGCCTGACCGGGCACACACCCCTATAGGACGGGCAGGGCACGCTCCCCGCCGGGATGGACGGCACGTCCTGTAGCGTTTCAACGCCCCCTTTTGTCGGCCGAACAGGGCACCCCCGGTCCATCGAGCAAGACCCTTAGTTCTTCCACGTCCTCGCGTGCTCCCCTCTGCGAGGAGAACAACCTGCCTCCGGGGAACCTCCCGAGCTCCCCTCCGCAGGGAGAACAACGTGCCTGGTGCACGTTCTCCACGTGCTCCCCTCCGCGGGGACACGTCATCAACCAACTGCCCACCTCCGAAAGAGCAGGTCAAACCCACTTTCCGGAGATCAATGAGCAGTTGGACTAGGGCGAAGACCACGTCCTGGTTTTCACTACGCCACGTAAGCCCTAGCAGTCACCTGGGTTGGGCCTGGAAATCCAGCCCAACGCAGGTGACCGTTGGCCCAGCGCTGGGGTCTCTCTATAAATACCCTCTTCCTCAAGAGGGTCAGGTAATTCACTTCTTACCCCAATTCTGTACTTTGCTCTCACTCTGCCCAATTTCTTACTTTGGCATCGGAGTGTCTCGCAGGTACACCCCCCTTTTCCTCCTCATCACCGGTGAACAGGTAGCAGTCCAACAGCGTGTGGCCGGCCCGTGATCCCCTTCTGATCAGGTCAGATCAGTATGCAATTTTTTATATTTTTTCAACTAACCTTTTAGTTTCATTGCACCTAATACCTAGGATACACATATTCTTCAACATGAACAAATTGATTTACAAAAGTACTAATTTAGTATACATACAATTGTTCAATCCACAAGAAATTGATTTACAAAAGTACAAATTGATTTACAAAAGTACTAATCTAGTACACATATTCTTCAATATTCAACCATTTATAAGTCCTTTACCACACTTGAATACTAACATGCAATCCACAAGAAATCCGTTGTAGCTAGCTTCGGTAGAGAACACCAAAATCACATTTGCTGACAATAAATAATAATATCAATAAACATCAGCAGACAATACCAAAATCAAGAAACTCAAATCAGGTATACATAGACAATTCTATATAACTCACCATATAAAGCTTAATTTTTATATAACTCAAAGAAAAATTTTGCCCAACGGAGTCGCAAATCATACAAATCATCTTGTGTTAATTCTGTTGGATCATCAAATACCTACAATATGTAAATAGCAATATAAAGTTATTCTTTGAAAATTCACCTTAAGTTGCAAACGCAAAGTAAATAACAAAGTAAAGTTATTTTTATTTACCTGCAACCAAGACTCGGTTATGTTGGCAGAGACAATATCCAACATATTTTTCATAACATAGTATCCACAGTCAATAGAGTTATGTTGTCGCCTTGTCTAAAATAAATGACACAATTAGTGAATACTTATGATAAAATTAAATATAAAATTATAATTTACATGATGCTTATTTTGGGTTGGAGCCATGTAGCCTTTTTTCTATTTCCATTTGCCATTTGATAAACCCCGAAAGCACTAATTCAGAAAAAAAAATCCATATAGAGCAACATAAAATATGAAATTACTTTTGTAAAATTTTATGTATATGAGATATAACATATACTCTAACAAAATTCACATAAAATATAAACTTACTTTGTAACAATTTTCTTCATGGTTGGATTAAGTTCCCGATGAAGTGAACAAAAGACGACCACAATATTGTCTCTTGGACAAATGACTATTCATTTCCAATGGTCTCTGTATGTGTGCGTGGAAACACAAAAAACACATCAAATATCTATGTTATCAAAAATAAAAAAAATAAAAAACACAATTTCATACAAACTTACCCATGAATAAATGGTAGTAAGTGACACACTCTGTTTTCGTCACGTAACTTATCTTGTATGTATTTTTTAACCTCTGCTTCATTTTTTTGCATATTATCAACATACACACACCTAGCAGGGTCCATAAATCCATATACTTCCGATGTGGAATTATCAATACATACACGATAGTGCTTACTAAAAAAAACATTGCAACTTAAAAGAAAAGAACACCTAATATAAGAGGATTAACCTTCCAGTACATACCGTAAGCAAATATTCGGAGAATATTTTCCTACAGCTCCCATAGCATCAAAGCTATCATAGACTTCATAATAATTCTTGCTCATGAGTTTGGAAGAAAATGGTGGAATGATTTATGAATAGTGTATGTGGGAGAAAAGAAGAAGTGTATTCTATGTTCTTTTCTTTTTCTATTTCAACAGTCGAGTGTTATATTAAAGTGTGTATGTGTTGTCATGTGAGAAAAATGTGGTTTTTAAGGTTATGTCTTTTAGCAGAAAAAATGAAAGAAAGGTGAGGTTATGCGTATGGTATACAAGTGTAAGTGTACAGTGCAATTAGTATTTCACAAAAGAGTGGTCACTTTTATATAAACACTTCAACATGAAAAAAATCATTGTATCGAATATTATAACCTTTATATGTATGTATATACATAACTAATGTACATGTGAAAGATCCAAAATAATTTTACTGCATGAAATGTTATTCCTCCCAGATCTAGTTGAAATGTTCGTTTGTCTCTATGTGAGTCCCAGTGTCAATCCTAGTTTGTATGTATATTATAGGTTTCTCTTTATGTGAGTCTCAGTATCAAACCTATGATATACATGTACGAGTACGAGTATCAATCCTATTTTGAATAAACATATTTATTTTTTGTATTTTATAAATTGGGGATTAAAAATAAGTAGCAGTACACGATAAACATAATTGGTTTTTGTATTCTTGTGTCAGTATATGGCTAACTAATTCATAAATATGATGAGAGAAAATAATTAATCAGAAAAAATATGATGAGAAACTTACGTAAAAGGGATTTACCTCATCTTCCGCGAAGGGATTGATGGCGGCGGAAAAAAAAGAAGAAGAATGACGGACGGCGGCGGCGGAAGAATGGTAGACGGTGGCGGCAGAGGAAGAAGAAAAACAATGATGGTGGAAGCGAAAAAGAAAAAAAATGGAGATGGAGACGGGGAAGCAAAAAGAAGAACGATAAGAGATTTTTGAGAGTTGGAGAATCTTAATAGGGTTTTGGGATTTTAAGAAACATTTTTATCGGTTGGCAAATAGGCCTGATGTAAAAGGTTTAATCAATTTTATTTAAATTTTTATTTAGAATCTTCTTACATCAGTTGGGCTAATTGGCCTGATGTAAAAGGTTTAATAAATCTTATTTAATTTTTTATTGAGAAACTTATTACATCAATTGGGCAAAATGACCCGATGTAAAACGTTTAATCCGTTTATTTTTTTATTGAAAAACTTTTTACATCAGTTGGGCAAAATGACCCGATGTAAAACGTTTAATCCATTTATTTTTTTATTGAAAACCTTTTTACATCGGTTGGAATAAACAACCCGATGTAAAATGACTTAATCTATATTTTTTACTAATATGAAGAAGCATCTCATAATATCTGTATTTTTTATACAATTTCATAATTAGTGCATGTGATCACATTTTATATGAATTTTAAAAAGATATAATCTAGATGATATATACTAAAGAATTGAAATTTTTGTTTAATCCTTTTATGTTACAAAATTAAAATATCATGCAATTATTATCAGTTAAATATAAAACACTTAAAAAAATTTCAATTAAAATGACTTAATCTATTTTATTTATTTATTTATTGAGGACTTTTACATCGGTTGGGGTAAACGGCCCGATGTAAAATTTTTTATAACAAAATTTTTTACTATGAGTAGCATCACCAATATCTTTTATTTATTATTTATTATTTTAATTAAGAACAACCTATGATATACATGTACGAGTATCAATCCTATTTTGAATAAACATAGAAAAACTATAGAGAAAATAATTAATTAGAGAAAATACGATGAGAAACTTACGGAAAAGGGATTCACCTCATCTTCGGCGAAGGGATGGGTGGTGGCGGGAAAAAAAAGAAGAATGACGGACGGTGGCGGCGGAGGAAGAAGAATGGTAGACGGCGGCGGAGGAAGAAGAAAAACAATGATGGTGGAAGCGAAGAAGAAGAAAAATGGAGACGGAGACGGTGGAAGCGAAGAAGAAGAATGATAAGAGATTTTTGGGAATTGGAGAATCTTAAGTTTTCAGATAGAGTTTTGCGATTTTAAGAAACATTTTACATCGGTTGGGCAAATAGGCCTGATGTAAAATATTTAATCAATTTTATTTAAATTTTTATTTAGAATCTTATTACATCAGTTGGGCAAATTGGCCTGATATAAAATCTTAATCTATTTTATTTATTTATTTATTAAAGACTTTTACATCGATTGGGATAAACAACCCGATGTAAAATCCTTTATAACAAAATTTCTTATTATTTACGACACTGCCACCGTATTATTTTTTACATCAGATGGGGTACATGGCCCGATGTAAAATGTTTCACCCATTTTATTTATTTTTTATTGAGAACTTTTTACATCGGTTGGGATAAATGGCCCGATGTAAAATCTTTTATAACAAAATTTCTTATTATTTACGACACTGCCACCGCGTTATTTTTTACATCAGTGGAAATATATTTCTGATGTAAAATCTTTAAATCAAATATTTCTCACATCATATTGTTTATAAATCTGATGTAAAATCCTTTATCAAATATTTTTCACATCATATATCTAAAAATCTGATGTAAAATCATTTAACCAAATATCTTATTTTTAGTAGTGGATTTTCTCAAATACATTTGCATCCACACACTGATAGATGTAGAACAATGCTTTCTGATCTTTCTTTCTCGTATCTTTGTGCGCGTTTTTTTGTTCCTTCGTTGCATTTGCTGCTACTGGAACGTAACCTTCAGTGACAAGATCAAGCACATCTTGAGCACCGAACAGTACAAACATCTGAATCATCCAACGAGTCCAGTTTTTTCCATCAAACATTGGAAGCTTGGTGCTCAGACCACCGTTTTCGTTCATCTTCAACCTTGTGCAATCACTCCGATCTCACCAAACACAATGTTTCCCAATCCTGCAGAATCAGAAAATGTGATTATGTTACGATTCTGTTCAAAATTCAACACGAATTCAAGAAACGAAATCAACCACACAACGCCTCACTGTTTCGCTTGTGTTTCCCGTGTTTCCAACCGGGGCTCTAGATACCAATGGTTGGTGCACAAGGTTAAAAAGAAATAGAATGAGAGAATATATTTCTACTATGCAAATGACATCTGCAAAAGATGGTAAGGAAGAATTACTTAAAAGAAACATCTACCACTAGTCTATATATACACAGAGGGCCACATAAACAACATAATAAAATACTAAAATACCATCTAACAAATTTGATCACAAAATTTGTAAAATATAAATTATTTCTAACAATTTTCATGTATCTAATCCATGCAAATCAAGTCCAAGAGTTCAACTAACATTTAACAACAACAAAAAAATCAAATAAAGATAAATAGAAATTAAATAATTCTCTTCAGAACAAGAATTAGAACATGCTATTTTTTTTCAAAATTTTTGCAGTATCTCTTTAAGAATCACACTTTTCTTCTCCTCGTAATATTTTGATACTAATTCACACAATTATGTCCTACATTTAGTTTCGGGCCCGTGTAATCTTGAGATTTGACCGGAAAACATTTGTTTTTCTGTCCTTTTACAAAATTATAATTAATTAAAATGTTTGGTTTACAAAATTTAAATAGTTTATATACAATCTATAAAAAAAATTATAATAACAACCACGTGAACTATTTTAATATCACAATTGAAGTGTCTCAAAATTAGTTCTTAATAATTCAGCTTTAAATGATCAAAAACATGACCGTTAACCATAAACAATACTATAGGTCTCTTATTATTATTTTTTGGAAAGCAATAGGTCTCTTATCAAAATTAATAGCTCTAAAGAGAGTAGTTGGTAGTTAATTAATTGACAATCTTAAAAGTTTTGTTTTGTTCATTTCTTAAAATTGCAACTCATAGCATATATTAAATTCCAATCAATTAAGATTATAGTATGCACACGCTTCATTAGTATAAGTTAAGTTGAACTAAAAAAACTAAAGTTTATTATTCGAATCTTGATATTCGAACGTACAACCGACTAATATAAAAAGATCAGTTTTATTATCCAGTTGCGTAATTCAGATTAAATTTAGAACTAATTATATATAAAAAGATCAATTTTACTATCAGTTGCATAATTCCGTTTAAATTTAGAACTAATTATATATTACCAGACCCTCTTAAAAACGAGAGCTATTATTTGCATTTAGCAGGATTTAAACCCGAAATATTAAGAGGAGTACACTTTCTGAACTCGAGCCTTATGTGATTAATTGACACCTTGACAAAGTACAATCTAACTATTCTAACTATATCCTATGCTTCACTTTAAATCCTTATGGCAAAAAGTAAATACTACTTGAGATATGAGTCACCTATAAACTTGTATCAAAATAGCAATAACTAAAACTCTTCACTTCCTTCTGCATAATCAACCACACTTCCATCAAGATGAATAACGTTAATCCACCTGTTCACAAAACATCCAAACTTGCTAACAAAACCTTAGTTTTTGATTTTGAAGGCACTCTTCTAAGATCCACTTCACTCTTTCCTTACTTCATGCTAGTTTCTTTTGAAGCTGGTGGAATAGTAAGATCTCTCATCTTGTTTCTTTCATACCCTTTGGTATGGCTAGTTGGTGAGTATCAACTAGGTTTAAAGATTATGGTTTTCTTAACATTCTTTGGCATAAGGAAAGATTCATTCAGAATTGGTACATCTGTTCTTCCAAAATTCTTCTTGGAAGATGTTGGGTTGGAGGGGTTTGAAGCTGTGATGTGCTGTGAGAGAAAAGTTGCTTCTAGTAAGTTGCCAAGAATCATGGTTCAAGGTTTGTTGAAAGACTATTTAGGTGTTGAAGCTGTTGTAGCAAGAGAGATAAAATCTTGTAATGGTTACTTTTTGGGAGTGTTTGAGAAAGATAAAAAGACAATTTCGTATGATGTTAAAGCAACATGCATTGACAATAGTATTGGAATTATTGGTAGCCATGTTGAGTATATTGACCAGAAACTTTTCCCTCATTACAAGGTTTGGCTTTTTTTGAACACACATGTTCGATTTTAGTCGGTACAGATGTTACGATTACGATTTCAATACTGATGCTGCAATATTGATTGCGGTCGTTACATGTGAATAAGCTATAATTTGTTATTTACCACAAAAACAGTGAATAACGGTATCGGTACCGACTGTCTGATACTGTTTTGTCACAATTGTTTTTGCAATAAATTTTGTTACTTTTTTAAAATAAATTTTGAGTTTTTTTTTTTTCTCTATTTGGCAGAAGGTTTGCTTTAAGCTAAGTTCTGATGAGAGGAGAAACTGGAGAGAGCTGCCAAGAAAATTGTATCCTAAGCCATTGATTTTCCATGATGGAAGATTGGCTTTGAAACCAACTCTAACATCTTCATTCATCATGTTCATGTGGTTACCACTTGGAATATTACTTTCCATTTTCAGAGTCACATTTGGAGTTTCACTGCCTTTCAATGCATCAGCTCCAATATTAGCCTTCTCAGGCACAAGAACCACAGTTTCAAGACCTCAAACCTCGACCGAAACCGAGAAAAATCGAAAGAACATGCTTTACGTGTGCAATCACAGAACTTTGCTTGATCCACTTTACATTTCACACACTATAAACAAACGACTCTCAGCTGTAACTTATAGCATGAGCAGATTCAACGAGGTTATTTCCCCGATTAAGACGACACGGTTAACGCGCGATCGAGATAGAGACAGGAAATCAATGGAGAAAATGCTTAATGAAGGAAACCTTGTAGTGTGTCCAGAAGGAACAACATGTAGAGAGCCTTATTTGTTAAGGTTTAGTCCTTTGTTTGCTGAACTGACTGATGATATTGTCCCTGTTGCTGTTGATGTTAAGGGTAGTATGTTTTATGGAACAACAGCTAGTGGACATAAATGTTTGGATCCATTTTTTCATTACTTGAATCCGAATCCGGTTTATTTTGTTAACATTCTTGAGAGGATACCATCATCACAAACATGTCAGGAGGGTGGAAAATCTTGTGTTGAAGTTGCTAATTTTGTGCAGAATGAAATTGGAAAGAGATTGGGATTTTGTTGCACTGATTTGACTAGGAAAGACAAGTATATGACTTTGGCAGGTAATGAAGGTGTGTAATAAACAATCTTTGTCTTATGAGTTTCGGAAACTAGCTACAAGTTATTTTGTGTGGATCAGTGTGTCACTTATTATATAATATGCAGCTCTGAAAAATGGCGTGTGTCGGATTTATATATCTTTAATTTATTTATTTTTTAAAATTATTATCGATGTTGTTATGTCGAGTGGTTGTGTCCCATAAGTAGCTGATAGTGTGGTAAGGAATTTTTATTTATTTTTATTTTTATTTTGTTGTATAGTGTCAAAATATTGTACTATTTATAAGGGTGTTGGAGTTGTTGTGTTGAGAATTAATCTAATCTAAATAGTATAATATTAATAATGATACTTAATAATATTCTATGTGAATTAATCCTAATATTTCTAATTATAAACATGTGTGCTGTAATTAATTAAAACTAAAAATTAAATATTATATAAAAACACAAGTGATATCTCAAAAATAGCAATTTAAATTTGAGGATGAAATCAAACTTCTAAGAGATGATAAAAAGTTAAAATGGCCCTCCTTAAATTTTTTTAAGTCATTGGAATTGACCAGACGATATGAATAAGAAGTTATGATAGATTAATACCTTTTATTCTAACTCAGATGAATGGAAAAAAATCTGCCATAAAAAGCCTGTCATAAAGATGAATTCCTTGAGGAAGAGACATGTTCAAACACATGATTCTGACTCAGATGCTAATGAATACTGAGTTATCTTCATGGATTCAGGTGGTTGGTTAGAAGATCTTTTCTGAAGATCCATGTGTTTTTGCTAAGTTGTTTGGCCCTTGTATTTGGGCATATTTTGTTTTCTTGTTCTGGATCTGTAATGGCTTAATAGCCTCATGGTTTGTTGCGAATAGTTGTCCTGATGCTCTAGCATCTCGTTCAACATCTATGATATTAGTTTATGTTTGTCTACTTCTTATCCCTTGTGTGTATGTGCTAACATACTGACATCTATGTTGACTGACTTGTGAGGGCAAGGTGTCTCAATCCTTATTTTAATAATGTCAAAACGTGTCTAGTTAGTACTTTGTATTTTGGACGGTATCATCGAGTCTCATCAGCATTCATAGTTCTCTAACGCACGAAAATATTTTAAAAACATGAGTCTATTCATATAGAAGAGCATCATATGTGTTTTGTGTGTATTTGATCCTTTTGAGAGACTTAGGTGTGCATAAGTATTGTTTAGGTAGACCAGAACATGTTCAAAAAGTCATTTTTGGAAGTTTCGAATGCTTGAGTCGACTCAAAGCCCTGCTTAGGTTGACTCATGTAATGTGTATTTTGAGCTTTTACTTTCAGGTGTGGTCGCGTCGACCCTTCAATCGACTCATACTGTTAGCATTTGAATTTCTCAATTTTGGGGAAATTTGCGTCGACGCATGAACCTGTTCCGGTCGATGCACAAAGTCAATTTTTGCACAATTCTGAAATCGGGTGTGCTCAGGTCGACCCTCTATTTTCTTAGGTCGACCGTTCACTCGAATCACTCTATTTTTCTAATCTGTTTGATTTTCAATTTTCTGTTATGGTTATTATTTGGTCTTAAATATTCTTTTTGGCTCATTTTTTACAATACAACAAGAAAAGTGAAACATTGACACTGATTTTTTTCTCATCATCTTCATCCTCTTTCTTACACTTTCTCAACAACTACACATAACAATTTTTGTTGATCATTTTGCATCATTGATGTGATAACGTCCAAACATAGGATATTGTATTGGGCTTGGGTTGAGAGACCAGTGGGTTTTTCTTGAATAAAACTGTTAGGATTTTGTCCTCCAAGAATCTTGAGGCTTTGAGGGTTTTTGCATAAATAATTTCTTCATAGATTCAGCCGAGTGAAGGTGATTGAAAAACGAGTGGTTCGTTCAATATAGTTGTGGTAACCAGAGGATTGTGAAAGAAAGATTTGGGTTTGAATTGTGTGTGATTGAAATCAATCGGGCTAAAGATTTGAAGACTGTTGGGTTGTTCAGACGAGTAGCTGGAATTGGAGGTTTATTCAACACATTCGAGGCACTTGATTTGACTTGAATCAAGGGGAGAGAAGACATAGTATCAACATCAATAACTAGACTTGAGTGTGTGGTTACTATTGCTTCTCATGTACAAACTTTTGCAACAGGTTAATGTCGTAACTGCGAAAAACACTCGGCGGAAAACAGAAGAGTCGCCACCGTTCGTTATTTATACCAAAGAGAGGGAAAGGAAACGATCGAAGAAAACCTACGAAACGGGATAAGATTGGTCATCGCAACCGAACCTCGGGTTCGGAAGTCGGTTACGCAAGGGGAAGGTATGAGCATCCCTCACGTCCGTCGTACTCGACGGGATCCATGCTTGTTTTCTATCTAAGGGTGTGTTTATCTATCTAAGCTACAGGCTCACAGGACAAAAAGAAAAGAAAAGAGACTCGGCAGAGCATCGCCGCTCTGTGCCTACGTATTCCCTCGTGCAATGGAAAAGTCAGAGTCAACGTAGTTCGGAAAACTACGGGTAAAAGGTGGGGGAAGGTTGCTCGCCAAGACATCGCCGTCTTATGCCTACGTATCCTCATCTGGTATGAGAAATCAGAGCAAACGTAGTTCGGGCTGACACGAAACCACAGGTTGATTAAGTGTTTTCATCGAGTAAGGTTAACCTTCGTTCTAGTAGTTAGGGACGATGCCTATTTGCGGTAGAACCAAAGCTTAACAACACTCTTTTTGTGAAAAAGATTTTCCAATTAAGGTCCCGAAGGAAAAAGGTTTGAAGTTTTGTTTGTGTTTTTTCGTGAAGTGAATTAATTCGGTTTGTGATTCAGTTGCACTAAAGACTATGACATGGGAGCGAATGCGTCGCGTATCTCCCCCAAACGGGACGTTCACTAAACACTCTAGACAAGCGAGAGGAGACCCCTCCCTCAGCATTCCCCATGTGCTTAAGGCTCGTAGCGTACAATGTTCATCGTATTTATTAGATAAATTAATATGTTTTGAGATGAGAAGAAAGACGCACGGAAGGTCTAAGGGAAACTTGGTCCTAATGTTGTCATGCAAAGTGGACCTAAAGTTTGGATTAAATAGGGGAAAATCTATCCTAGTATTAGCATACTTGGATTTAACACCTAATGTTTCTCCTACTTCCATCCTAAACCAGGGGACTAGGAACCCTAGGGGGATCATGGAAAAAGACCAAGAAAGCACAAGATAAATTCAATCACAAGTGAGAAATGCAAACATGGAAAATAAACATGCAAAGAGGGAGGAAAATAATGTGGGGCAGCAGCCGCCACAAGCGCGTCTCGACCTCTTGAAAGCAAGCAAAGAATGCAATGTAAAAAAAGATATGCAAGAAGGCAAGCAAATACAAAACTGCAAGCACAAAAGAAAGCAATCATCAGAGAAAAATGGGAGGAAAAGAAGTGCGGGGCAGCAGCCGCCACAAGCGCATCTCGACCACTTGATTCTCGCACTCAAGCAAAACAAAAGAAAAATGCACATCACTTCGAACAACATATACGAGAGTATGCATCCAAGTGGAAAGCAAGCAGCCGTGTCGACGAAATCACAATTGAAAAATCATGAAGAGCAACACATATCCAAAACATCTCACTCCTAATGCATCACACTGATCCATGATGATTCGAAACGAAATGATACCGAAACAAGCATGAAAAACAGCAAAAACAGGCCTGCTGGAACAGTGTTAATCGATTAACACTAGGGGTTAATCGATTAACCACTGAAAAACGCTTGAAAAATTGAATGTTTGATCTGGTTAATCGATTAACAGCATAGGTTAATTGATTAACACTGCTCCAACAGCAGAAAACAGCAACAGAAAAGCACTTTTCAGCAACTTATCACTTAAGAAAACATCCACATGATCTCAAAACAATTGTGCACGAAATTAAACCAGAAAACAGTTATTTAATCAAGATGTAAACACATCTAAACAACACCATCACAATTCACATAGATCAAAATGAATCAAATCAATCAAAAATGAAGATCAACATGATTATCCAAAATAAGCTCAAAAATGCAATAGATCTAGAATTCCAACCTTCGAAGTGGAGAATTGCTTTGGTTAATGTTGATTCACTTCGAACGTGTAGATCTAAGCAAGAAATCCGGAATACTTCAAGATCCAAGCTAATCCTTGGAGTAGAAGTGATGATCCACCAAAATTAAGCAAAATTACTCCAAATAAGCTCTTCCAAAACCATTTCAAAATTCAGATCCAAGTTTGCACGAAAATTGAATGAGGAAATTGCTCCAATGAGGATGGTGGATGAAGGTTTTAGCTCAAGAATTCATTGATTCCAATGGAGAATCAAAGAATTCAATGGATGAAGAGCTTTGGTGAAGGTTTTGGAAAATGGAAAAGTTGAGAGAAACTTGAGAAAATTCTGAAGTTTAGATGAAATTATGAAGATTAGATCATTGAGGTTTGGAGTAAATCAAATAAATACCCCTTAGGTTTGGATCCAAATGAGAGGTTTGAAATGTGGTTTGTTAAATTTGATTTGGAATGAGGAATGGGAGTTTGGAGGAAAAATGAAATTAACCAAAATTCAAGCTGATTCTAGATCCTTCCCAAGTGTAAAATTGAACTTCCAAGTGATCAAAATTGGATCCCAAAGTGACCCCTTTTGAAAATTCACGTGCAGAGGCAAAATCTGCACTGGTTAATCGATTAACAATTTGGGTTAATCGATTAACACTGTCAAAAATTCAAATATGGCCTGATTTTACTTTGGTTAATTGATTAACATATTTTGTTAATCGATTAGCACCTTCAAAATTTTGAATTTGGTGCCTTTTGAAGGGAAATCTGCACATTTCCCCGTTTTCAGCCATTCTGAGCTCTGTTAAGCGTCTGAAATTTGCCCTTGAATGCTATAACCATGAGAATGCTTGTGATAACCTGAATGCTGCTTTCTGAGCTGAAAATACCCTACAAAATAAATTAAAATCGGTCGTCCGACCGCTGGGCAAAATAAATGCCAGAGCCTCTGATGCTCGCTGTTCAGTTGCTTACACTAAAAATAAACCAGTGCCACAGGGATGCCTTGATCCCATGCCTCGGGAGCAAATGCTATGATATGCGAAAAATGCAAAATATAGAGAAACAAAAGCTAGTTAGGGTTAAAACGAAAGGGCAAATTTTGGAGTGCTACAGCTGCCCCTATTCAAACGACTCGGACCTGAAGGGGTGAAAGCATCAACTTTCAAACATTCAAGGTATGTGGCGATTGAATACAACAAGAACCCGGAAATTTGCAACCTGCAAGGATACAAAACAGCAAATACCAACCAAGAGTCGGGATGCGACAAGCTGAGGATAACAATCTAACATGATACAAAACTTCATCCAAAAGATACCAACCAAGAGTTGGGATACAACCAAAGCATACTGTTGTACCCCAAAATTTTCCCAACCTTTTCGTACTTGGCTTATGTTTCTTTTGCATTTTCGCATTTTTGCATAGCATAGCATGTGTTCTTGAGACAGGGGATCAAGGTTTTCCTATGGCTCAGTTTTCATCTCAGTGCAAGCAATTGAACCACAAGCATCAGAGGCTTTGGCATTTATTTTTCCCAGTGGTCAAACGACCGATTTTATTTTATTTTGCAGGTTATTTTCAACTCAAAAAGCAGTAATCAGGCTATCGCGAGCATTTTCATGGTTACAGCGTTCAAGAGCAACTTTCAAAAGCGTAACAGAGCTCAAAACAGCAAGAAACGGGCAAACGGGCAGATTTCCCTCCAAAAGGCCCCAAAATTCAAATTTTGAAGGTGTTAATCAATTAGCCAATATGGTTAATCGATTAACCAAGTCAAAATCATGTCAAATATGAAGTTTTGAAGGTGTTAACCGATTAACCTATATGGTTAATCGATTAACCAGTGCTGATTTTGCCTCTACACGTGAATTTTTAATGCGAGCCATTTTGAGGTCCAATTTTGGTCATGTGTAAATTTGATTTTCACTTTGGGAAGGATCTAGAACATATTTGAGTTGTGGTTAACTTCATTTTCCCTCCAAATGCCCATTCCTAATTCCAATCCACAATTTCACAAACCATAATCTAAACCTCTCATTTGGATCCAAGCCTAAGTGATTCACTCCAAACCTCACACATCTAATCTCTCATAATTCACTCTCATTTTTAGAATTGATCTCATTCTCTCTCAATTCTCTCCCAATTTCTCCATTCCCAAACCTTCACCAAAGCTCTTCATCCATTGAATTCTTTGATTCTCAATTGGAATCAATGAATTCTTGAGCTTAAACCTTCATCCATCATCTTTATTGGATCAATTTCCTCATTCAATTTTTGTGCAAATTTGGATCTAAATTTTGAAGTGTTTTTGGAAGAGCTTATTTCGATAATTCTTGCATGATTTTGGTGGATCTTCATTCTTACTACAAGAATTCAATTGGATCTTGAAGTTTTCCAGATTTCTCGCTTGGATCTATTCAATCGGAGTTGAATCAACAATTACCGAAGCAAATCTCTGCTTCGTAGGTTGGAATCATAGATCTATTGTTGTTTCATACTTATTTTGCATAATCATGTGAATTTTCATCTTTGATTGACTTTTGGTTGATTTGATCTATTTGATTTGTGATCTTGTTTTTTAAATGTGTTTACATGACCATTAGATCACTGGTTTATGGTTTAATTTCGTGCATAATTGATTATATGATCATTAGAATAATTGCACATTGGATAAGCTGCTGAAAAGTGCTTCTGAATTGCTGTTTTCGCCTCTGGAACAGTGTTAATCGGTTAACACATAGGGTTAATCGATTAACCAACTCAAAATTTCAAATTTTCAAGAATTTTTCAATGGTTAATCGATTAACCTCTGGTGTTAATCGATTAACATTGTGCCAGCAGGTCTGTTTTGCTGTTTTTCAAGGTTGTTTTGGTATCGTTTCACTTCGAATCTTCATGGATCAGTATGGTGCATTAGGAGTGAAATGCTTTGGATATATGCCAGTGTTCTTGATTGTTTAATCATGATTTATTCGACGCGTGCGTTCGATTTCCACTTGGATGCCTACTTTTGTAGTTTGTCGTTCAAAGTGATGTTCATCTTTTGTGCTTGCATATTCATGTTTGCTTGCCTTCTTGCATTTGCATTTCCTCTTGTGTTTTGCATCTTTATTGTAAGAGCAAGATTTGTCTCTACAGGATTATCTCTATGTTTTGATGATAACAATTAATTATTTGTGAAAGAACCATTTTATGTTCTAATGTTTGTTATGTGCAGGTCATGATAATTAAATATATAAGATCAAACAAACAACATCAACGTGTGCATCTAAAACAATATGAGAGTTACTATGTGTGACGTATCATAAAGCGCTTATAGGAGAAGCTAATTTGCTTATGCATCTGATCACGATCAGAGAGATCCAAGGACACTGGATATTGCAGTTGCAATGCTCCTGTGGATTCTGCTTTGAGTAGTGCATCTGATCTGAAAGCAAACAAAGCATATTGAAGAAGCAAGTATGCATCTGTATCTAGTCACGATCAGAAAGATCCAAGGATGTTGGATATTACAGTTGCAATGCTCCTTTGGATTCTGTTCTGAGAAGTGCATCTGATCTGGAAGCTAACAAGCGTCTCTATAGAGTGAGTCCTCTGAAGAACTAAGTGTTGAAGACTCTGATGACTTGAAGTTCTTAAGTTTGAAGGCTCTGAAGAGCAAGTGCAGAAAGACTCTGAAGACTTAAGGGTTCTGAAGATCAAGACTCTGAAGACTCTGATGATATAGTCCTCTGAAGAACTACTCTGAAGACTCTGATGACTTGAAGTTCTGAAGGCTGAAGGCTCTGAAGACCAAGTGCAGAAAGACTCTGAAGACGTATTCTGAAGATTAAGACTCTGAAGATTCTGAAGACATGATTTCTGAAGAATCAGTCACGAAGATTTTCAAGACTGTTTCAGAGGAAACTTAGATCTTGGAATGCTGAAGACTGGATTCTGAAGTTGAAGATTGTGTCAGAAGAAGATTCACCCAGACAGAGGCATATTTCTCAGCAGATAAGCTGCTGCTATTAAATCTGATAAACATGTGCTAACAACTCTGATGCTGAAGCTTTCATGCCAAAGTAGTTGCTGAACTATTCATCAGATGAATCATCAGAAGAACCAAGTCAAGAAGACTACAGTACAACACATGCAAACATTTCACTATGACAAAGACGTTGGTACTATTCATAAGCGTGGTTTCCAATGAAGAAATATTAAAGCTACAAGCAAAGGTCATTGTCCAACACGTGAGCTTATTCTATCCATTGGGATACAACCGTTGGAATTAGAGATGACATTTCTACCCTCACAAAGCTGCACTATAAAGGAAGGACATTTGATTCATTCAAATGTTATCTAATTACAAAGTAAGAAAGCTCATTACAAAGCAAGCCAGCTTGTTACGAAGCAATGATGCTGACGAGTGAAGTTAGCAACATAGTTGATTAACAAAGAAAGCTTGTAAGCAATATGGAAACTATTGTTCTAATAATCTCATAGAGATTTATCTTAGATTAGTTTCTGTATTAGGAAGCAAGGAGTTGTTGCTCAATACTTGCTATGTACTTAATTAGGAGTAATCTGCTTGACAAGAAGCACTCATGTAATCTCCGGCAACACAAATTCATATTAGAATTAGTGTCTCCTCAAGTGATCTTGTGAAGATCAGAATACTTGAGATGACAAGTGACAATTGTCATTTGTGGTAACTAATAGGAGATCTTAATTGATCGGATTCTATTAGGTGTCAATGAATGTTATATCCTAAGGGATCCCTAAACGTGTCATTGTCCATTTGTTAATCACTTGCAGTTAGCTTGTGCAAATGTAATCAGTTTGGTTATAGTGGATTAAGTCCTTGCTTGAGTGAGGCGAAATCACCTTGGAAGGGTGGACTAAATTAGCTTGAGAGTTGCTCAAGTGAACCAGGATATATCATGTGTTCTTTACTTGTTTTATGCTTTATTATATATGCTTCCGCAATGCATCTTAAAGAACTCTATAGAAAGCAACAAGTGAAGAAAAGAGAAAAAGTTTTAATAGAGCAAATACCCAATTCAAACCCCCCATTTCTTGTGTATTTTTCACACCTTCAGTTGGTATCGGAGCTCGGGTCTGTTATTGATGGATATCAAACACCTAATAGTGTCAGATAAAGATCCAAAAGTCGTGTGAAGAAATACTATTAGGGACTTTTCACCTTTCTTACAATTTCAGTCTCATATCAGTTTTTGATGAAGATGAGTACTAAAATTGAAATCAAATGGGTTATCTTGAGCAAGTCAGTGATTAGTTGAAGTTTGAAGTTTGGAAGTTTTCAACTAGAAAATCTTCTCCACTAGAGCTTGGAAGAAGATTGTAGAATCAGCTGACAAAACAGATTCATCAGATAAGAAGTTTTCTGTTGAATGCTTATCTTGTAATACGTATTCGCTCAAAAAGATCAAATCATCAGAAAGCAAGAAATCTTGTTTGTTGAAGATTATTTCTATGTGAGCATGAGATTTTTTCAAGAAACAGATTAGTCCACTCTTGACTTTCTCATGAAAAGCTCATTGGAAATTATCTTTAGTAAGTAAAGAAATATTGTTGGCTAATGAATTTGACTCATAGGAACTTCAGAATAAAGTCTGCAGAAAAGGGCTGGAACAAAGATAGTTCAAATTTTGAAACAATGATCCTCCTGATTCAAGGTATCAGAATACTGTTGTTCTTGAGAAGCTTCAAAGAAATCTGTAGATGCTTCATGTAAAGAAGTTCACTAACTCATCATGGATATGATGTAAGATGAACTTTGAGATTTTATTAGAAGTAGCATGGACAATTAAGTTCTGTTAACTTGAGATTTTATCTCAGTTGAACAAACTGTAATTGGTCAGATGTTATTAGACTTTCTTTATCAGAAGTTCATAATGATTAGATCCTGAAGTCTAGCTATTCAGAAAGATACATTGACTAAAGTCATTCAATCTATTTTTAAAAGGGATTTAAATCTCTGGTGTTATTCAGAATGAATAAGTCAGTAGACATCCTCCATCAGAAGTTAGATGCTCTAAATCATGAAGATTAGAATATTTTTGCTCTGAAGATGTCTCTCAGAAATCAGATGGATGATATGTTAATAAAGATGCTGCAGAATGCAACCAAAGGATTTGTGATCAGCTCAGAAGTGAAACTCCAAAGATCCTTCCTCAGATGTTGTTATTGGCCCCTCTCACAGGAACAAGATCCTTCCTCATATCTTCAAGGCTAGTCAGCAAGAAGGTTTTGACTACACAGAAGACATATGCTTCTGTGACAAGGTTAGAATACATACTCTTGTTTCCTCTGTTGCTCAAAATAACATCAATCTAAATCAGATGAATATTAAAAATAATTTTTAAATGGTTTAAATGAAAAAGAAGTATGTGTCCATCAATATTTTGTTTTTGAAAATGAAAGATTTACAGAACACGTTTTATAAATTAAATAAACCATTCTATAGCCTAAAACAAGCTCCTAGAGCATTGGTATGAAAGGCTGAGTAATTTTATTCTGGAAAATAATTTTATAAGAGGAAAGATTGATAACACTCTTTTTCATAAATCAATTAATAAAAATATTTTAATCTGTCAGATTTATGTTGATGATATTTTTCTTTGGAAACAAATATTACGCTTGGAAAGGAGTTTGCTAAGTGTATGCAGGCAGAAGCTGAAATAAGAACTCTAGAAAAAGGAGAGAAAACCTTGTCAAAGAAACCCCATCTGCTGAACTTGATCTTAAGTTGATGACTCTGAGCTAAGAGTGTAAAGATTCAGAAACTTCAGAAGACTCAGAAGCAAGGCTACAGAAGTGAAGCCTCAGAAGAGAAGCTACAGAGGCAAGATACAGAAGCTACAAAGAACTCTGAGGAAGCAAAGCTACAGAAGATTCTGATCGTTTGATGAGAAGCAACTCTTCAGAAGACTCTGAGCGAAGAATGTAAAGATTCAATTGTTTCAGAAGACTCTGAGTGCACTGATCTAAAATACTGCAACTGCAGAGGCTATGAGAATCAGATTACGCATGGCTCTGAAACATCAACAACAAAGCTTACATCTGGATGAACTGTTTGCTGAAACATTCGCTAGAGCTAAGCTGCATAGATCTGAAGCTTACTCTGGAACTTCATCAGAAGATCTGAAGATCACTCTGATAAGGGGAGAAATCGAACTTCATTAGAGGATCTGATGCAAGGAAACATTTCCATGTTTGCTCACTCAATAGATGCTAATCAAGATAAGTAGAATTGCAACTTCACTGTCTGAAGAAACTATTCTGGAAATCCAAATTGGTATCAAGGACTCAAAATTAAAGCATTGTTACTAAGACTCAAGTCATGATTGATTTAATAACAAGCTTGGAATCAGAAACCAAAAGCGGAGAAACCAAAGGTGGATTAGAAAAAGTTCTCACACCTTCATTGGTACAAGAATTCTAGCAGAAAAAGTCACCCTCAGATGATCTGATACTGGTGGATAAAGAGAAAGATTGTCATTCAAACAGATGCTAGAAATACATCTTGGTTTGATGATAGTTGTGATGATTAACTGTGTCTATTCAAAAGAAAAGAAGTTGAAGAAGTCATTATGATTCAAAATAAGAATGTAGCAGAAAGAAGATTAATCTGTCAGAGAGTAGCCAGCTAAGACTCTCATACATTCAACGTACACTCTGGGGAAAGAAGAGGTTAGTAAAAAGATAGATGTAATGCTGTACAGAGGTATGAATTGCTCTCTTCTGTATTTTACTACTTCTAGACCTGACATTCTTTCCAATATATGTTTATGTGCTTGATTCCAATCAAATCCTAGAGAATCTCACTTAACAGTTGTTAAGAGATTTCTGAGGTATCTGAAAGGTGCTACTAACATGGCTCTGTGTTACAGAAAATCAGATGAATATAATTTATTAGGTTTCTGTAATGATGATTTTGCTAAAGACAAAGTTGAACGCAAGAGCACATCTAGAAGTTGTCAGACACTCTGATCCTTGTTACAGCAAGAAGCAACTCAAAATAGCACTCTCTACTGCAGAAGCAGAATATGTTGTTGATGCTTGTTAAAGTATCAGATGCTCTGGATGAAGAATCAACTGGAGAACTATCATATGCATAAGACTGAAGAATCAAAATGCATTCTTCACACATTAACTTCTATTGGTGTCAAAGATGCTCTTCTAAAGTCCTGAACAAATCTGATGTCATAGATCATCTGAAGATTTGATTATCTAGAGATCTAGATAAAAGATTCAATTAGAAGAAGTTCTGTCAAATCAAACTTTGATACTTTTGAAGGATAGTGTTTTGATGTTGAAGAAACAAGATGAAGAAAGGTAAAAGTCAGAATGGAAAGCTCTCAGAAAAAGAATAACTCTGAAGAGCTCAGAATCTCAAAGGAATATGAGCTGTCTGAAAAGTGAAAGTTTTGACTCTAAAAGCTCATTTCTCCATCTGCACATACTCTGTCAAAAGAAAATATGGTTTCAACAATTCCTACACCTCCTTCAATTGGTATTCCTCAGGAAACCAACTCTAATGAAGTCCCCTCATCATTTCACCATTCACACCTTCAGTTCACCTCTGAGCACTATTCATTTCTCTGAAAGTGGTTAAACTTTGAATCTGGACGCTTTTCAAGTTACTAGAAGCTGAAGTTCAATTGGTTAAGGAAAGAGAAGACAAGCTAGAAAGGATAAGAAACTTCAAACTTCTTAGAAGCAAAAAGAAGCTGAAGAACGAGCTGCTGAAGAAGAGAGAATTTTAGCATAGAAAGATTCCAGAAAAGAAACTGTCAGATTGAAGCAAGAAGCTGTAGATGTTGAGAATGCTAAGCAAGTTGCTGTAGTTGGTTCTTCTTCTGAAACTACTCTTGTACGTTGAGAACGTGACGTTAGTGAGATTCAAGAAGATCAACAAGCTATGAAGAAACAACAACAAGTTTTCATAGAAAGCTTTGCTAAGCAGAAACTTGTCAACAACTCTCTTCTGTGCATGCTTCAACAAATTCTGGAAAAGATGTCAACCTATAAGAATTAGGCACTCAGGTTTTATTTCTTGACTCTATCAATTTAATTTTTTTAATTCCGATATAAAAGGGGAGAAATAGAATATATTTTTAAATCTTGTTTTTAATGAAAACTCACCTTTTTGATGATGTCAAAAAGGGGGAGAAAAAAATATGATTTTGATATAACCTGAAGAAATAGAATATGTAAAGAGAATGCAAAACATCAACTCTGATATAATTTGCATTTATCACTAACTGTACATTTGATGTTTTACCAAGGAACTATGAACAAGTTCACTAGGCATTCTAAAGACAGGTCAAATGAATGAACTCTGAGTTCAAATGAACTGGTTGTTCATAGAAGCAAGAATTAGTATCAGACTTAGTATTAAACTAATTGGTATCAGACTCAGAATACTAATTGGTATCAGACTCAGAATCAATTAGCTTCAAGAGACCAAGGATAAAGACTGTATCACGTTCTGAAGATCTAAATATCTTATCTATTGTAGCCAGGGGGAGTTCTCCCAGAAAGGTTCACAAGTCAGAATATTTGATATTCACCCAGTCTAAAACTCAGGGGGAGTTTCTCATCTGAAAGACTAGTTCTACTTCAGAAAAGAATTGTTAAATTGCTATGCTACAAATGTTCTGATGAACGATAGCAAATGCTTCAGAAGGCTCTGAAGTTATATGGCTCTGATACGATGTTTAGAGAAAACAAGTTCTAAAGATCTGAAGATGGAAGTTCTGCTGAACTAGTCCAGATGCTGAAGAATTATGCTCTCGTATATCGTAGTGAAGTATTCATTATCTTCTATTTGATTTGTGTTTTTAAATATTTCTATTTTGTGAGTCTTGGGATTAAAGAAAGTCTCTGAACAAGCATAAAAAGAATTTTTAAGGTTAACACATTCAGGGGGAGTTGTTGCTTGAAACTTTGAATATGTTAGTGCTTGGTGATTACTCTGTATAAAATGTTCTATCAAAATACATGTTTTTGTCATCATCAAAAAGGGGGAGATTGTAAGAGCAAGATTTGTCTCTACAGGATTATCTCTATGTTTTGATGATAACAATTAAGTATTTGTGAAAGAACCATTTTATGTTCTAATGTTTGTTATGTGCAGATCATGATAATTAAATATATAAGATCAAACAAACAACATCAACGTGTGCAGCTAATACAATATGAGAGTTACTATGTGTGACGTATCATAAAGTGTTTACCCCACACTTTGTTCCTCCCTTTGCTTGTGTGTTGCATTACGTGTTTGCATAATTCCATTTTCGTTTGCTCTTCTCTTCTTTTTTTCTTTGCCATGCTCCCCATAGGATCTCTAATCTCTTTTGAGGTTATGATAGACTTTAGGTTGGAATCCAAGCATGCTAACATTAGGGTAGATTTTCCCTTTTCAATCCTAACCTTAGGACCATTTTGCATGACAGCGTTAGGGCCGAGTTTCCCTTAGACCTTCCGTGCCTCTCTCTTTCTCATCTCAAAACAACTCTAAGACACTTAATAAAGGCTAATGAATTTTGTGCGTTACGAGCCTTAAGTACTTAGGAAATGGTGATTGGGGGGCTCCTCTCAATTGCTTAGAGTGTTTAGTGTATGTCCTTTGGACGATATGCGACGCATTCGCTCCTAGGTCATAGTCTCTAAGGCAACATGCATTACAAACACTTCAAAAAACACTTCTCCTTAAAAGACACAACAAACAAAGATTAAACTTCTTTTTTGTCCTTTGGGACCCTTAATAATGGAAAACCTTTTCATAAAAAGAGTTTCGTTAACTCTTAGTTCTACCACAAACAAGTAACGCCTAAGTCTCCAATGGTCGAGCTGCGTACGCCTAACTGCTAGAACTGTTTGTTAACCCTACTCGGGTAAAACAATTTGAACCCACCGGTGTTCTTATTTGCCCAAACTACGTTTTCTCTGATTTCTCGTACCAGACGAGAATACGTAGGCACGAGACGACGATGTCTCGGCGAGCAACCTTTCCCCCACCTTTCACTCATAGTTAGCTGAACTACGTTGACTCTGATTTTCCCATTACACGAGGGAATACGTAGGCACAGAGCAGAGATGCTCTGTCGAGTCTATTTTCTTCTCTTTTGTCCCTGAGACCTTTAGTTAGATAGATAAACACACCTTTAGATAGATAACAAGTGTGGATCCCGTCGAGTACGACGGACGTGAGGGGTGCTCATACATTCCCCTTGCGTAACCGACTCCCGAACCCGAGACATGGTTGCGATGACCTGTCTTCTCCCATTTTCGTCAGGTTTTCTTTGCTCATTTCCTTTCCCTCGTTGGGACAAATAACGAACAGTGGCGACTCTTCTGTCATTGCCGGCACCTTTTTTCGCAGTAGCAACATTTGGCGACGCTGCTGGGAACAGGAACATCCCCTATGAGAGTCAATCCTAGCGCTTGTTTATTTACCTTTGGGTGTGGTATATATGTACTTTATCTTTCTACATTTACTTTCAGCATTGTATATATCATTATTGCTGTTGGGGGGCAAATGTGCCATTTAGAGATAAGCCAAACCCAGGCTTGAGTACACACCTAGCATTATACCGGAAAGTAGTGACAGACCTGTATGTTTTAGCATGCACTAGTCCCCAAGAAATTCGCGTTCAGACGATGTTTTCTGTGAAGGTATCCTATCATGTACATTAGTCGGGAGGGGGTATTGGATCAGTAAACTGTCGACTCCGGAGACCGATCAATTATGATTCAGCTAAGTGAGGCCTCTTCGGGAGATTATGATGCCAAACTAGAAATGGTGAACGTATCATGGTTTCTCGAAAGTCTATGACGCTGATGAACGCATAGGATGCTGAACCTTGTTAGTAATAGGTCCATACCTGTGAGAGGGATTGGGTTATTGCAGGAAACCTTGACCTTCAACCTACCCGGTTTTCTCGACAGTGTGAACTTTTGATCCTGATACAGGGGATCCGTATATCAATGTTATGTTATGTTCTCGCCGAGGCGAAGCTCTGGTTTAGTTTAGTCAAGCAACGCATCAATTATTCAGAGCTTTGTGGGAGCCTTGATCCCATGTTTTTGCATCTGCATAATCATCTTGCTCTTAACATTACATGTCTATGTGTTTGAAAGGTTATCGTCTCTCCTTTGATTCTGGTACTGGTCTTCTGAAGAGAGGGATAATTGTTGTATACAAGTTTCTGACCCCCGAGTTAGGACCTTCATTTGGTCTGATCTCCATGGCTAAGCCTGGCGTCTTTGAAACCTTCAGGAAGAATCTTACCTGATATAGGAGAAGATTATTTTGGTGTTCGTATCCATCCATGTTGTTCTTGTTTATTGAAACTGGAATCAAGGGGGAGATCTTCCTGTAAATGCATAGACATGTTTACATTGTGCATTTTGCATTCTCATTTGCATCGCAGGTTGTTCTTGGTGGTCTCGTGTTCTTATCTCTGCTTGGTTTTCTTCAGTTCAGGATTGAGGAAGTTGAGGAGTTCAGTTTCTACAGGTATCCAACTCGAGGGAATCAGCGAAAAGTGATGGATTAGGTTCAAGCCGAGTTGCAGGAAGTCAGGGCTCGCATGTCCTAGTTCATGGAGCTAATGCAGAATGTTGCTAGTGGGCAGGAATAGTTAAGAACTATGGTCCAGCCGTTGATAGCACCAGGTGGTGGATCTGTCCCACAGGGTATTCCTACTGTTGTCATACCTCCGGGCGGAGGTGCTGCGAATGGAAATGGTAATGTTGCTGGTGGAAGTGTGTGCGCTGTGCACGGGGGCTGCTGGCCCTCATTGGGAAGATCACCAGGAGGATGTTGTTTCCATGAGAGATATGGAGTATGGCGGTTTGCCAACTAAAGCTGACAGAAGGTTTAAACTGATCGAGGAGAAGATGAAGTCTTATGAGAATCAGAACTCTCTAGGTATCGATATGTCAGATCTTGGTCTAGTTCCTGGGGTCAATATTCCTCCCAAGTTCAAGGTACCAGATTTTGAAAAGTACAAAGGGACGACCTGTCCTAGAGTACACCTCCGAGCATACTTTCGGAAAATGTCTGCATACTCCAATGATGAAAAGTTGTTAATGCATTGCTTCCAAGACAGACTGGAATGAGCGTCTTTGGAATGGTATGTGGGGCTTGAGAGAACTCATATCCGCAGCTGGAGAGAATTGGCCGAAGCTTTTGTGTGTCACTATCAATATAATAGTGATCTAGCACCAAACAGGATACCACTGTAGAGTTTGTCGCAGAAAAGTACTGAGAGCTTCAAGGAGTACGCCCAAAGATGACGAGACTTAGCAGCGAGAGTACAACCTCCCATGGTGGAGAGAGAGCTGACTGACCTGTTCATGGCTACACTTCCTGGAGTGTATTATGAGAAGCTGATAGGTTGCATGTCCACAAGTTTTTCAGATCTGGTAAGGACATGAGAAAGAGTCGAAAGCGGTATCAAACTGGGAAAGATCTAAGTGGCTCCTGGTTCTTCTAAAGATACAAAGAAGCCTTATGTTGGGAAAGAAGGAGAAACTAATGTTGTGCATGTGTCGCTACCGCGAAAATAAGGTGCCCGCAAACAGAAGAGTCGCCACCTTTCGTTATTTATCCCTCAGAGCGGGAAAGGAAACGATCGGGAAAAACCTGACGAAAAGGTATAAGACAAGGTCATCGCAACCATTGTCTGGGTTCGGGAGTCGGTTACGCAAGGGGAAGGTATTAACACCCCTCACGTCCGTCGTACTCGACGGGATCCACGCTTGTTGTGTTTATATGACGGGTTGGTTTTATCTATCTACCTATCAAGGATGGCTTAAAAAGAAAAGAGAATGACTCGGCAAAGCGTCGCGCTTTATGCCTACGTATTCCCATCAGAGAATGAGAAATCAGAGTCAACGTAGTTCGGCTAACTACGGGTTACGAGGGAGGTGGCTCGCCAATACATCGGTATTGTGCCTACATACTCTCAACAGGTATGAGAGATCAGAGCTTACGTAGTTCAGGATAATACGGCTTACGGGTTTAGATTCATCTATTTTTCCGAGTAGGGTTAACAAACAGTTCCAGCAGTTGGATGTACGCAGCTCGACCCTTGGAGACTTAAGCGTTACTGTTTGCGGTAGAACTAGGAGTTAACGACACTCTTTTCTTCAGAAAAGCTTTCCTTTGAATTATGGGCCCGCGGGGCAAAAAGGTTTGAAGTTTGTTTTCTGTCTTTTACGAAAGAACTGTTTTTTATGGATGTTTGTAACCAATATCGCACTAGAGACTATGACCTGAGAGTGAATGTGTCGCATGTCACCCAAAGGGTACCATACTAAACATCCAGACTGTTGAAAAGAAACTCTCCAACAATCCTTTCTCAGATAGCTTAAGGCTCGTAACGTACGACGTCAGTTAACCTTTATTACTGTATCTTAATTTGTTTTGAGATGAGAAGAGAGAACGTACAGGTTCAACTAAGGGGAGAATATCAAGTCCTAATGTTGTCATGCCAAGGATTCATCCTATGGTTGAGGTTTGAAACAGGGAACTCCTAGAAGTTATCATGCATAGGTTTCAACCTAAAGTTCTAATCATCACTTCCTTATCAAAGGAAGTGAGATTCCTAGGGGATCATGTCAATGATAAACAAAAACAGATAAAGCATCAGCTTAAACAGTAAACAGTAAACAATACAGGAAACAACTGTAAATAAAATGCATGCAATGCAGGTGAGAGAGGAAATGTGTGTGGGGCATCAACCTCCACAAGCTCATCTCAACCTCAAGCCAGATATGAATAACTGCAATCATACAGAGGAAATAGCATGCTATCAAGCAAGATATAAGTGACTGTAGTCATACAGAGGAAATGAAAATGCCATCAAGCAAACACACCAGACCACATAGGCAAGAGAGCTGGGCTCTACCAAATACCAGCAAGCAAAGCCATACAGTAAAAATACAAGCAGAGGGAGCAACTCAACCTCTAATGCAATCATGCTCCTAGCTTAACACAATATAAACATGAACTTATTCTAATGCATCAAGCAAATCACACAAGTCACATCAATAGAGTTGCACAGAAAGCAAACAGACAGAAAGAAAAAAACAGATCAACAGCTTCCACAGCTTTACAGCAAAGCAATCCTCTGACAGCAGTTCAGTCCTCAGTCCTCAACTGCTCTTTAAGGCTATCATCTTCCATAGCAAGTGTCAACTTGCTTCTTCAGGCTTCTAATACCTCAACCATAAATATCAGCTTGTTCTTCACCTTCTTCAAGCTTCAGCTCCAAAGTAGACTTCACCTTCAGGCCTCAATCCCAATAGCAGGCATCAACTTGTTCCTTCAGGCACTCCAAGCATTGAACTCACAAGTATCAACTTGCTTTCCAACCTCAAGCTTCAGCTTCTTCATTCAATCTCCAAGGGATTCCCCTCACAAGTATCAACTGTTCTTCATCTTCTTCAAGCTTCAGCTCTTTCTTCAATCTCAGCTTGATCTTCTTCCCACAAGTGTCAACTTGTACTTCCTGGTTTTCAAGCTTCAGCTTCAATGGCAGTCTTCAAACACAAAGAAGTAGCAACCTCCATTATCTTCAAAGCTTCTAACAAGGCATTCCATCCTCTAGCAAGGGAGAAAGATTCATCTAACAAGAGCAAGATTTGGATGATTGACAGCAGAGTGAAGACCAAAGGTCACCACTAAGCATCCCATCATCAGAGAAAGGGACCCTCAAAGGTTCTACCAACTTGTAAAGATCCACACATCCTACCAAAGGAGGGATGAGGCCTTTACAAGGGGACCTTACATCATAGGGAAGAATGGAAGTGATCAACACCTTCCATGTTTATGAAAGAAGAGAATCTATCTAGAAACTCTGCCTACAAACCCTAATCTTAACACCTAATCAACACTACACCAAAAGAGGGGAAGTCTTCACATCCAAGCTTCTTTATTCAATCCATGGTAACCCAAGCTTGTCTTCAACACCATCCAAGAGCCATAGAGGCAAAACCCTAATCTAAGGGAACTAAAGAAGTCAATCTAATTGAACTAGCTAGTTAGGATCCCCTAAAACTTAGTACTAAAGTTAGTCCTAACTAAAATACTAAAACCAATTGTAAAATCCTACAAAAATAACTATGGGACCCTAATTGAATCATGAATCTACCATACAAAATTCAGAGGTTGAATCATCCACCAAGTCCTAGAAATAAAACCTAAATCCCAAGGTACTAAGCATAAACCCTAAAAATAGAGCACCTAAAGTTTCAACTTAAAACTACCACCTACATTCATCACAAAAATGTGAGAAAAATCTAAGGGGAACATGCATATCTATTCTAGCTATACACAAAAAATCAAGGCAAGAATCATCACCCAATGCTCAAACCAAATTCATCAAAACAAGGTATCAACCATGGCTATTTTAATATCAATTAATATTCAAAAATGAAAATAAAAATGAAAAATGCATGAATTATTAATATTTTTTAACTAAAACATTCTAGATTCAATCATGAATCAAGGGAAAAAAGTTTGGAATTAATTGAGTTAATATTCTATTTTTTATGAATTAATCTCTAAGTCACATGAAATGAGGAAAAATAAAAGAAAATAAAGGAAATCAATAAAAGTGCGTGTCAAATAGCAAAAATAGGCAGTTCATTTCAATATTTGGGCCAGAAAGGGGGTGTGAACATTAATTGGTTACTAGGCCCAGGTGCCTTGAATTTTGTCTTCCCTTCAGAAATCAGCCAGGGGGGTGCATTCAACAATCTAATGCCTTGTAAATCCATACTGGGCCTGGATGGGGGGTGGTGATAGCAGCTGCAACCCAAGCCCAACGCTCCAATTCCTCAATTCACAAAATCAAAAACACTACACGCCAGGGTTCGAACTCAACACTCCTTGGTCCACACAGCGAAGCTCACCAGATTACTAAACAAAACGGTGCGTTTAAGGGGAGGGACGCGTGGCTCAACGTGAGCCCTGAGATCCACAGACCAAGTCAATCTTTCCACATGAACGAATGGTGAGGATTATGTCTTCCTCGTTTCAAACCTGCAAATCACGCGCGCAAGCCAGATCGCCGGTGGCTTTTTCGGCCACCCCTGTGCAACCCTAGGTCCCTCTACACTCAACCATTGGCCACGATGTCTACATGAATCTTGACCAGAATTTCCTCCTGAATCCAACCATACCATTTACTCACTCTAACAACGCACGGATCGCGAAACCACAATCTCAACCGAAAATGGCATTCAATCTAAATCGTCCCCTAAGTTGCAATTAACTATCCAAGATCCATCTATGTCAATAGGGGAACCTAACCACATGCTTCTAGTTCATTAAAAGTGCATAATCAGTGATAAATTTCAAGAAGTTAGAACCTACCTTGGAGCTTGGATTGCAATGGATACACGCCTCAATTCTCTTCCAAACCTTGCAGAATTCTTCAAGGATTAATGGAGAATGTTTCTTGATGCTTCACTCTGGCTGAAACCCCTTGATTCTCCAAAATGAATTTTCACTTTCAAGCTTCTTGCTCCACCTCTCTCCAATGGCTCCTTCACGAAAAAATGATCATCAACCCTCTAATTCAGTTCTAAATCCCTTTTATGTTCTGTTTCAATGGATTAGAAGCCCAAACCAGGCCCATTCATGAGTTTTGGATCTTCACTTTTTCCTCCAAATTTCAATATGGATATGTGCCTTCAAGCCTTGTTCATACTCCACAATCATTCCAAACCATTCACTTAAGCATTATGGAGTGTAATGAAGTGGTTTTCTCCCTTTGGTTTCAACATATGGAGTGTATAGGGTATGTTTCTTACTTGTGAAAAAATCATCTAAATGGCTATGTTAAGCAACTCAAATCAAAATTGTGACAATGCTAATCTCTTTAGAATACCAATTCCATTCAAATTGACTACAAATTTGACTTGAAAACATGTTAATCTCAATTATTTTGAATTTTCTCATTTTAATTCATTAAAATGGCTTTTATATGGCCTTTCTTCCACCAATGCTTGATATAATCCATATCTATGAACACTTGATGTTTAGACAAGCTAAAAACATCATTTTGAACAACTTTCATGTTGAACAAAAATGCATTTGAGGCTTGCAAGATGGTGTAATGGGCTCATGATTCAAAATGGCCTGTAATGCCCAAATACCCAAAATACCCTTGACTTGTCAATGCCATAACTTGAGTTCTACAAATCCTATCACGGACTTCTAGTACTCTCTAGAAAGCTGAAAGAATAAGGAACAACATTCATGTTGACCAAAAGTTCATAGGAATCATCCTTCTTGGACAAACGTTTCATGTAAGTTGGGTAACTTTCAAGTTCCAAATTCACATTCCTCAGATGACTTGTAACTTGTCAAAGCCATAACTTGAGTTCTACAAATCCTATCAAGGACTTATAGCACTAAAATTAAAGCTAAGATCATGCTCTAAAACAATCATGTTGGGGGAAAGATGATATGACAATCACATATTGAGCTAAATTGCCTTGAAGATAGGGGTCAAACTAGGGGATTTTACACTGTCAAGTCTTAGAAACCCTAGCCTGAAACTTCTCAAACTCTTCAATCATGATGAGTTAACCTTGGAATCATCCTTATAACATCTTAATACATCAATCCATGATCACATGGATCTTGGATTAGGTCTCAACCTTCTTCAAATCATCAGTTGACTTAGGGTTGACCCAGTCAAACCCTAGCTGCACCACTCATGGCTGAGCCTTCTTAATCTTGCATTATGACCTGTCTAGGCCTCAAAGTGATCTTCAACACTTCTCATGAGCTCTCTCAAGACCTCAAGTCCATCTTCATGGCCTCAGAATCATCTGATGGCTTTCCATAACTTTCAAGTTAGGAGACCTACACACTTGGCTTCAATCACTCTCTCTGAGGATCTTTTAACTTCTATGACAAGGATATCAACCCTTGAGCACCTGAATAACCTTCTTAGCTAGCTTCATAGTCTTGTATAGCCCTTGATTGGTAATCATACCTCTTGATCTCCTGCATACATGTCAATGAAATGCAAATGATAATGCTAATGTGAATGAAATGAAACATAAGCTAGGTAAAGAAATGTTGGGCAAATTTTGGGGTGCAACAGCTGCCCCTATTCAAACGGCTTGGACCTGACTGGGTGAGAAGCGAACGGCTCTCACACAATCAAGGTAAAAGACGGTTGAATACCAACAAACCCGGAAATTTGCCAACTGCACAAGTACACGGTACTCTGATGGGACAAATCTTCGGAAACTGAAATAATAGTTGCGCGACAAATAGCTGGAGAATTGGTCACGCGGTAATTGGTGAAGGGTCGAATCTCCGTCAGGATAATCATCCGATTTTGCTGTAGATCTTCGTCCTTAAGTCAACAAGGGGTCACCGGTTACGCGGTAACTGGTAATGGATGATCGATTATGCCATCAGGCATTCTGCGTCATAGCAGAAGAATTCCTTATCGTCGCCTATGGACTTATCATGTCGCTAGGGACGTCGACAACATCTTTGTCGGACTTCCTCAGTAAGTCGGGAATGGAATCCTCGGTCAATCATGAACCAAATAAGGATACCCAAACTTCTGCCATTAGGCGCTCCGCATCAGCTGCGAGAACTGCTTCGACATTACAGTCGGACTTCGTCAATAAGTCTTCAAATGGAATCCTTACTACATCATGGGCCAATAAGGATAGACACTCTTTTGCCATCAGGCACCCTGCGTCAGCTAGGAAAACTGCTTTGACATCACAATTAGACTTCATCAATAAGTTTGGGGTTTTGGCACCGTTGCCGGACTTCAATCATCAAGTCTTCAAGGGAAATTTCAACTTCGCTGTTCAGAAACCTGCTGGGGATGACACATCTCCGCTGGGGATTCTGGAGAACTATCAAGTAACTCTGCTTCGGGGATTCAGAAATCCTTCTGGGTGAATCGACTCTACTGAGGACTTCAAGAATCATCTTGAACAAATAACTCCGCCGGGGACTTCAAGAATCATCTTGAACCAATAACTCTGCGAGAGATTTCAGGAATCATCCTGAGTAAACACTCAGCCGGGGACTCTAAGCATCAACCTGAGAAACCCTCTCTGGCGACTTCACTGGGGATTTTAAGAATCATCTTAAATAAACACCTTCACTGGAGAATTCAAGAATCATCTTGGGCAAGCGACCTTACTGGGGAATACCTGCAAAACAAGAACGGTAACAACCTAACTCATGTTTCATATGCATATGATCCTCAATGGCGTAATGCTCCACATGGTGGAAATGTTATGCATTTAAGGTAAATGCTATGCAATCATGCAAAATGCTACAACCCCATCAGCAAAATAAATGCTGAAGGGAAAATCTTCCTGTCAAGGAGCAGGAACCACTCTGGTGGAGCAAGGACTCATCCTGCCGAGGAGAAGAAGTCACACCAATCTCAATTGGACTCCGTCTGGGGAAATGATCTTCAGTTGACTGCTGCAGGGGAATAAAGCTCTCCGAGAACTTGGACCTGCTCATCTAGGCGTACGAACCACAACTGCTGAGGAAAACGATGTCAATCGCAGGAATAAACTGCATGGCATTCGCAGCAAAACTTTCCTGGAGAAAACGACCCCGATTGGGAAATACAACATCAGTTATTCGACATTCTACTGGGGAAAACCAATCATAGCCCGAACATTTTTCCAAGAACTCGGCTCTCTCAGGGATCTGCAAACTCGGTTGGGGAAGAAGGAATCATCCTGCTTGCCGAGGAGCGCACAACTCTGTGGGGAATTTCAATTCCGCTGGAGATTTCAGACTGAAATATCGAAAGCTGCATACTTCAGTATAAGATTCAGCTGGGAAGACGACGATGAATTCGCTGGGGAAGGAGGAATCATCCTGCTTAGAAACACCCACACGGCGTGTCGCCTGGAATATGTTATACCTGCAACAACACAAACAAACAAACAAGATACCCTTCTCAAAGGGACCTATCAAGGTTATCATCTTGTGACAATGTTCAAGTAATTCATTGTTTCAACAATCAGTGGCCTAGGCCAGTAAGTTTATGTATGCACATTTTATCAAAAACATCGGCGTTCTTTTTCGCAAACAAAACAGATAAATGCTAAACAGGCAAACAGAATTGCTGAATAGTATACATTTTATTGATAACGAACCCCTGAATGGGTGAAAATGTTTTACAACAGATGCAAGCTCCTGGAATGAGGAAGCTGCGCAAATATAAAAAACATAAATATACATCAGTATGTATACAAATGTCAGCAATGAGGCGTAGACGAACACCATGAGTTGATCCCTCTATGACCCACTCAACTTCGATACTTCTCTGACGCTTCAGCTTCAGAAGAGATTGATTCAGATAAACGGCCCTCAGGTCTTCCAAACCACTAAATAATGAAAGTCCATACGCGGAACGCAGTCATATGCTTTTTTCAAATCCCTAACTTTTTCCTGAATCGCCCTTCCGGGTTTTCGATTCACCGGGATACCCTTTTTTGCCAAAGTCGCCCTTCCAGGTTTTCGACTTTGCGGGTGTACATTCTTTTCTTTATATCCCTAATTTTTGCTCGAACCTTTTTCCTTTTTTATGGTTCGCCGGGATGCCCCATTTTTTCCTGGATATTCTTTTTCTTTCCAGCGGGTCGTTTTTTAAGCAAAGTATTTTTTAACTGCGTCCGCGTTCACCGGGGATGCAAAATCTTCGCCATCCATCGTGGACAACAACAAGGCTCCTTCCGAGAAGACCTTGCTGACGACGTACGGACCTTCGTAATTAGGAGTCCACTTGCCCCGGTGATCGGAGTGTGGAGGAAGAATCTTCTTCAAGACGAGATCACCCGTCTGAAAGCTTCTAGGGCGCACCTTCTTATCATAAGCTTTCTTCATTCGGCTTTGGTACAGACGACCATATGCAATCGATGTTAACCTCTTCTCGTCCATCAGGCTGAGTTGGTTTAGTCGGTTCTTAATCCATTCTGCCTCATCGAGTTTCACGTCAACCAAAACTCGTAAAGAAGGGATCTCAACTTCTAACGGTAGGACAACTTCCATACCGTACACCAGTGAGAAAGGAGTTGCCCCGGTTGATGTACGTACTGTTGTACGATAACCGTGCAGTGCAAATGGCAACATCTCGTGCCAATCCTTGTAGGTCACAACCATCTTCTGTACAATCTTCTTAATGTTCTTATTAGCCGCTTCAACAGTGCCATTCATCTTCGGCCGGTAAGGAGATGAGTTGTGATGTTCAATCTTGAAGCTCTGGCACAACTCCTTCATCATCTTGTTATTCAGATTCGAACCATTATCAGTGATGATCCGCTCGGGAATTCCGTAACGACAGATGATGTCCCTCTTTATGAATTTAGCCACCACCTGCTTGGTCACATTAGCATATGAGGCTGCCTCCACCCACTTGGTGAAGTAATCGATAGCTACTAGAATGAAGCGATGACCATTAGATGCAGTGGGCTCGATCTTGCCCATCATGTCAATGCCCCACATGGAGAACGACCACGGGGAGGACATGACATTCAAAGGGCTCGGCGGCACGTGAATCTTATCAGCATAAATCTGGCATTTATGGCATCTCTTCGCGAATTTAAAGCAATCTGACTCCATCGTCAGCCAGTAATATCCTGCTCTCAGGATCTTTCTTGTCATAGCATGCCCGCCGGCGTGCGTACCAAATGTGCCTTCATGGACTTCTTCCAAGAGCATACTCGCTTCCTTCTCATCTACACATCTGAGTAGCACGAGATCGTGGTTTCTTTTATACAAAACTCCATCAGGATTGAGATAAAAATTTCTAGACAGCCTCCTCAGAGTCTTCTTATCCTGGGTTGACGCTCCCGCCGGATATTCCTTAGTCATAAGGAAGGTCTGGATATCATGGAACCATGGCTTGCCGTCAGAGGCTTCCTCGATCGCAAAGACGAATGCAGGTTTATCAAGACGAGAAAGGACAATTCTTGGAGCTTCATTCCAGAAATTGACTTTATACATTGAAGCCAACGTGGCTAAGGCATCAACCATTTGATTCTCGGCCCTGGGCACATGATGGAGTTCCACTCGGTCAAAGAACGGAAGTAGCCTTCTGGAATAATTCATGTACGGCACCAAATTCGATTGACGAGTCTCCCATTCCCCTTTAATCTGGTTGATCACAAGTGCTGAGTCACCATATACATCTATGTTCTTGATTCTCAAATCAATTGCTTCTTATAGACCCATGATGCATGCTTCGTACTCCGCTTCGTTATTGGTGACCGGAAACGTCAGTCTCGCAGTGAACGAGATGTGGGATCCGTGGGGAGTCGTGATGATCGCCCCAATGCCACTTCCGTAAGAATTAACCGCCCCGTCAAATATCAATTTCCACTGGGATTTCCTGTCTGGACCCTCGTCGGGCAACGGTTCATCGCAATCTTTCACCTTGAGAAACATGATATCCTCATCAGGGAATTCAAATTTCATCGGCTGGTAATCTTTGATCGACTGTTCGGCAAGGTATTCAGACAATACGCTTCCCTTGATAGCCTTCTGGGAAACATATTGAATGTCATATTCCGTCAACACCATTTGCCATCTAGCAATCCTGCCCGAAAGTGCTTGCTTCTCGAATACGTACTTGATCGGATCCATCTTCGAAATTAGCATGGTGGTGTGATTGAGCATGTACTGTCGTAAACGTTTGGCAGCCCAGGCTAGTGCATAACACGTTTTCTCCAGCATCGAGTAACGAGATTCACAATCTGTGAATTTTTTACTCAAGTAGTAAATGGCATGCTCCTTTCTGCCCGTCTCGTCGTGCTGACCGAGAACACATCCCATACTATTCTCAAGAACTGTTAAGTACATGATTAAAGGTCTTCCGGCCACTGGGGGAATCAAGATCGGAGGTTCCTGCAGATACTGTTTTATCTTATCAAATGCCTTCTGGCAATCCTCGTTCCAGATAATCGCCTGATTTTTCTTTAACAGTTTGAACATCGGTTCACACGTGGCCGTGAGCTGAGAAATAAACCTTGCAATGTAGTTTATTCTTCCCAGGAAACCACGAACTTCTTTCTCTGTTTTTGGCGCTAGCATTTCTTGTATTGCTTTTATCTTCGCAGGATCAACCTCGATGCCTCTTTCACTCACAATAAACCCCAGTAGTTTTCCAGACCGTACTCTGAAAGTACACTTGTTAGGATTCAGCCTCAACCTGAATTTCCTAAGCCTCTCAAAAAGCTTCAGCATATTGACCAAATGTCCCTCCTCTGTTTGGGACTTCGCAATCATGTCATCAACATAGACTTCAATCTCATGGTGAATCATGTCATGAAATAAAGTAATCATTGCTCGTTGGTAAGTGGCCCCTGCGTTCTTCAGACCGAAAGGCATTACCTTGTAGCAAAATGTGCCCCAAGGTGTAATAAACGTAGTTTTCTCCATGTCCTCCGGCGCCATCTTGATCTGATTGTAGCCGGAGAAGCCATCCATGAACGAAAATATGGAGAACTGAGCTGTATTGTCGACTAACACATCAATATGGGGAAGCGGGAAATCATCTTTAGGGCTCGCCCTATTCAAATCCCGATAATCGACGCACATGCGCACCTTACCGTCCTTCTTCGGTACAGGCACGATGTTGGCGACCCACGGAGGGTAAGTAGTGACCGCTAAGAAGCCATCATCGAGCTTCTTTTGCACTTCTTCTTTGATCTTAACGGCCATATCTGGTCGTGTCCTCCTAAGCTTCTGCTTGACGGGAGGACAATCTTCTCGCAGCGGCAAGTGGTGGACCACAATGTCAGTATCAAGTCCGGGCATATCTTCGTATGACCAAGCAAAGACGTCACTATACTCTCTTAGCATCTCGACCAATCTCTGCTTGACATCACTCTGCAATGCAACTCCTATCCTGACATTCCTGACCAGTTCTTCAGAACCCAGATTCACAATCTCGATCTCTTCTTCGTGAGGCAGAATGACTTTCTCCTCTTGTTTCAACAAGCGGGCCAACTCTTCGGGAAGGTCTTCGTCTTCATCAATCTCTTCTTCGGCTTGATAGATCGGGCAATCGAAGTCGAAGTGAGTCGTAGAAGGTCCAGAGTCGATGTCATCTTCTATGTGGATCCTGCAATAACAAGGGTTAAGCTTAAAACAAGGATATGCAGGTTAGCACAAACCCCATTGCCATTTTGTTGTTTTTCAAAACAAATATAAAACAGGAATAACAGAGATCACAATATTTGAATACAAAGAAAAATGCCTTTTGATTTATTGGTAAAATGCATGTACATAATCAAACAAGGCCCTGACAATAAAACCACTATGCCCCGGGTAGGGCATAGGGTTGTACAATGATTGGAGAAAGTAAATCATTACTCTTTGCCTGTCACTTGGATGGTATCCCTGATGGACCAGTTGTTGAGGCTCTCGCCTGGTTTGCTTGGCTGGATCCAAGAGTCCAGATCGCAGTCGCTGTCTTCGCCATCTTCAGACACCGCGTTGACACTTTCGAATATTACTCTGCCGCTTGTAAACTGGATCGGCCCTTTACCTCGCGACGTACTGTGAGAAGAAGAGGCTTCATCCATAGGAGAGTATCCCAACCCGAACTTGTCCCGCTTGTTAGGTATTTCTAGAATTCGCCCCCACCTTGGGGTAGATCCGGCCTGAACAACGGCCCGGGCTTCCTTGAAGGAAGAGAGAGTCATCTCTGGTTTCTCAGTGATTACAGGAGCTACGTTCTTGACTTTAACAGCTTCGAACGCCTGACATAGGGTTTCGTGGATTTCCCCATCCATCTCAACATACTTGAAGGACGACAAATGGCTCACCATTATGTCTTCCTCGCCACAAACAGTCATGACGCTACCTCCGACAGCATACTTGAGCTTTTGCTGCAACGTGGAGGTCACGGCGCCAGCAGAGTGGATCCATGGCCGGCCTAGGAGACAACTGTAGGCAGGAATGATGTCCATGATGTAGAAGACTGCGTCGAAAGTTTCCGGCCCGACTTGGATTGGTAACGTCACCTTCCCGAAAACATGACGTTTGGTTCCATCGAACGCCTTCACCACCAGACCACTGGGTGTGCAAATTAATCCTCGAGTATCTAACTTCATCAATGCTTTCTTTGGAAGAACATTGAGCGATGACCCTGTGTCCACCAACACATGAGACATAATCGTTCCCCTACACTCTATCGAGATGTGCAGGGCGCTATTGTGGTTTCTTCCCTTCGGCGTCAGCTCCAGGTCAATGAACCCTAACCCATTTCCGGCATTCACGTGGGCTACGACCCCTTCCAACTGGTTGACCGATATTTCCTGCGGTACATACGTGGCATTCAAAACCTTTAACAGCGCGTTGTGATGTGACTCCGAACACAGCAACAAATTCAGGATGGAAATTTTCGAGGGTGTTTGATGGAGATGATCCACGATCTTGTAATCACTCTTCTTAATCAACCTCATAAACTCTTCAGCGTCCTTAACAAGTAAGTCCTTCTCTACCCCACGAGGGGTTTCTTCAACGACTTTACTCTTTCCCTTATCGGTTACTTCAACTTTGTCCGCTTTGTCCGCCACAATCTCAGGTGGAGCAAATACTCTTCCGCTGCGCGTGATTCCGCCAATGCCCACTAGGTTATCCACACACTGCCCTGAGGGTTCCAATTCTAACTTCTGCCCGTTGCAGTAGACGTCCGCCCCATAATGCCACGGGACAACATTGGTGCTTTCAAAAGGTATCGGCACGGCCTTGGTGATGGTAATCGTGGGCGGTCTGGGTGCAGAAGTGGTGATCGTCCGACGAGGGATGGTGATGGTGGCAACCTCATCATCTTGCTTCAGCATTACCTCTCCAGATCCACATTCGGCCCTTCGGCTAAATTGCAAGATTCCTTCGGTCATCAGACTCTGAATCCCCTCTATCAACTGTTCACACCCATCAGGACGAGTCGCACAGCCCATACAAAGTGCTCCGCAGCCTGGAAAGAATCCTCTCTTCATCAGCTTGGCTTTAACGAAGCTAAGCGGTGTCTTCAGATCCTTGACATCAGTCAACAAATCTAAGCTCTCATCTTCGATAATGGCATTCACCCCACCTCCCCGATGATTCGGCATAGGGTTCTTCGTGACATTTGGCGCATTATCTGAGAAGTTGATGATCTTAGCATCCACCATATCCTGCACCTTGTGCTTGAAGGCTTTGCAGTTTTCTATGGTGTGGCCTGGTGCCCCTGAGTGAAACTCACATGTTGCATTCGCATCATAACCTGGCGGAGGTGCCCCTGTCAAGGGAACCAGGGTTCTCTTCTGGATTAGCTGTAACTGAAGCAGAGTCTGTAACAGCTGAGCATAAGACATGGGCGGTGTTTCAAGGTGACGACTTGATAGAGGTGCCCCGTTCTGATACTTTCTGTACCCTTGCTGATTCGGCTGTGGCTGGGGTTGTTGGACAGCGGGGATGGTTATGCTGGCCACCTGCTGGTGAGGGCCTTTATCCTTCCTTCGAGCATTGGACACGGCGCTCGTCTCTCCTTCCCGCCTTTTGCCACCATACGGTTTCTTTCCTCCTCCAGCTGAGGATAGATCACCTTGAATTTTCCTCAGTTTGATCCCATTTTCAACGTGCTCGCCCGTGATGATGAGATCTGAGAAGCTTCTGGACATACTGCTGACCAATTTCTCGTAATAAACCCCTGGGAGGGTGGCTACAAACATCTCAACATGCTCTCGTTCAACCATCGGCGGCTGAACTCTAGCTGCTAATTCACGCCACCGCTGGGCGTATTCTTTGAACCCCTCGTTGTTCCTCAGTGACAAGTTCTGCAGTTGGACTCGGTTTGGAGCCAAATCACTGTTATACTGATAATGGTGCACGAATGCTTCAGCAAGTTCCTTCTACGTGCGCACACTGGTAGGCTCCAGACTCATGTACCATTCCAAGGATGGCCCGGACAAGCTATCCTGAAAGAAGTGCATCAGCAGCTTCTCATCTTCAGAGTGAGCGGACATTTTCCGGTAGTATAATATCAGGTGGAGGCGAGGGCAAGTGGTGCCCTTGTACTTCTCAAAGTCGGGTACCTTGAACTTGGGAGGCACCTTGAAATCAGCAATCAATCCCAATTTGGACATGTCGACACCCATAGTGTTCAGGTTCTCGAAATTCCTCATCTTGTCCTCGAGTGCCTTAAACCTCAGACGTGCTTCAGCAGTCAGCTCTCCTTCAGCACCCTTCTGGGAGAACAAATCTTCTTGACGGTCTTCTAACCACGGCTGAGGCCCATACAGATTTCCAACACCCGTGTTGCCGTTGCCCAGCCCAACATTGACATTAGCTTCAAAATTTCCATTACCGACGCCAGTCGTATTACCGTTGAGCCCCATGTTAGCGATCACATTGCCGTTGGCACTACCATTCCCCCCAGTCATGGGACGCCATTCTGAGGAGTTTCAACAGGTGGAGGGGTTGGAACATTCCCGCCATGGAGTACACCATTGCTATCAACCCTTGAAATCAGAGGCTGGACCAATGTTCTGAGCTGGTCTTGGCCGTTGGCGACCACTTGCATGAGCTCCATGAAGCGGTCCATCCTCTCTCGGAGTTCTTGAACGTTAGTCTGCACTTGCTCCATTGCTCTGGTCTGGTAATGGTGGATTGGTCTTTGATCAATCCTGGAACAACCTGAAACAACCTGTATACACAAAAGGGTTAGAAAAAACGACAAAGTGTTCGTTATGCAGATGCTTCATGCAAATGCAAACGTGTGTCTGTGTGTTAGGGAGGTATCCCCCGATCCTAGTGCCTGAGTGCCAGTGCTGATAATAAGAAGTCTGAGTTCAGTCATGGAAATAACATCTCATATACACGAAGAAAGCCCCTCAAGGCGGTATACAATGTCACTGAGTACAAGCAGAATCAATAGCGTGACCTCGACCAACAAGCCTGGTGATGGTCAGCATACAACAATGATCAAAACAAAAGGATTACAAATATAGTCAAGCACGACCACGGGCTCGAAACTCTTCTAACAGATCCCTCGTTTCTGGATGATCAGGCTGAGTGAGCAACCCTTCGACGAGTAACTCCCTCTGCGTAATAGTGTATTGAAGACCTTCAACTGAGTCTTCCCATGCTCCTTCGCCGAAACAATCTTCTAACTTCCGCTTCTTGGATTCAAATGTCAGTTTTCGCTCCTTCAGGTTAGCAAGAGCCTTGTTGAGTAGGCCTTCGGCGGCATATCTGCGAGCGGTTTCTTCATCAAACCTCTTCTCACTAGCCTTCACCTGGGCTTTCAACTTGGAGATCTGTTGTTTCAGTTTATCCTCCCGTTCCTTGCCGTTGGCTAGGGTGGCCTTCCAATGCTGATTAAACTTGGATATCCTCCGGTACGCTTCATCCAAGTGCTGCTTCTTAGTGGCCAGTACGTCATTAACAGCTTTGAAATCCCGACCCAAACGCTCACGCTCAGTCATCTGCTTAGTCAAATCCGTCCCTAACTGGTTCACCAACTCTGTTTGCCTCTTGAAGGAATGGACGACTTCGCTTCTCTCTCTTCTGAGTTGAGCCAATTCTTTCTCCAGTTCTTCATTTTCCTTCTTCAGCTCATCTCTCTCTGCTAAAACCTGATTATGCTGCTGAATGGGCACGGTGGTAAGCTCTTCAATCACTGGAGGGCTTTCTAGCTGGGCAGGTGGAAACGACATCCCTATAATATCTGCTCTGGCTCTGATCCATGTCACATACGGAGCGTAGGCTTGACTATTACTTTTTCCCAGCAATGGTTTTCCCCGCTTACTGATACCATTCCAAGCGTGCTGAAGCTTAGATAACATACCCCCCTCTAGAAGACCAGTGAGGTACAGAGATTCCTGCACCTCTTCATCCTTCGACGGAGCTCTCAAAGCATAAGCAAACTGTCGGACCAACAAAGATGGATTATAGTTGATACAACCCTTCCTGCCTATCAAAGGCACATTCGGAAACCCACTGCAGCTGAAGATAATCTCAGTACCCAACCTATCTTTATCAAACCAGGCAATATCCTCCGCTGACAGACTCATCAAGCGCTCAGACCACTCAGTTGGGGCTGCAGACGAAGCAAAGGGACCCTTCTTAGGTAGGTGACTATCAAGCCATCTATAGAGTAGGGGCACACAGCACGAGACATTCTTGCCCCTCCTATTCTCGTTTTTGTAGTGGACGGAATGATAGACATCTCCTATCAAGGTAGGGATTGGATTCCCTGATGCAAAGATGTGGAAGGCGTCGAAGTCTACAAAGTCGGGCATATTGGGGAACATAATGATGCCATATATGCACAGAGCAAGGATGGCGTTGAACACGATCCAACAACCGTCTTTGGCACACTGCTGGGCCTTTCCCACTAAGAACTGCAGGGAGAAACCGGGAACCCTGTTCCAACTAGACAAGACCAACTCGGAGGCATCTAGATGAAGTGAAGGAGCTAGACTAGCCAGATTAGGCTCAGCATCCATATGAACAAAGGGCATCTGACTCTTGATAGGCACACCTAATAGATCAGCATACTCCTCTAGTGTGGGTGCGAGAATAAAGTCTTGGAAGGTAAAGCATCTCAAAGGAGGATCGTAGAACTGCAGCAAGGCGTGCAACCCTTCAACTCAAACACAGAACGTTCACGAACCAAGCTGAGCAGTTTCCCATAAGACTTTCTGAATTCACCTCTCACAGAATCATCTGCCAAAGCAATCAAACTAGACAGCTGAACAACATCAGGAGTGGGGAGTTTGTAAGCCACAGTCTTCCTCAGAGAACCCATGACAGCACAAGAGAAGGCAAGAAAACCTGAACCGGGGGAAACGGTACCTGCAACACAGACACACGTTAATGAAATGCAAATGGGTATGCAAAACAATGCAAAATGCAATCATGCAGCAGGAGATCAAGACGACTGCGCTGTTGAGGAGATGAAGGTTCTGTATCAACAAAACCACAATACTGCTCTGTCAAGAACAATCATATCTCTGATGAGAAGAAAACCATGGTATCGGACCATAAATCTGCTCTGTCAAGAACACACATATCTGAAGACAAGGACCTCTGATACAGGACCACGAATCTGCTCTGTCAAGAACAAATACATCTCTGAAGATAAGGACCTCTGATACAGGACCATAACTCTGCTCTGTCAAGAACACATATACATCTGATGATGAGAACCTCTGATACCAACAAAACAGATTCACTATCAAGAAAACCAGGTAGTCTGAAGGTTAAGGCTTCCTGCAACAAACCCAACCCTGCTCACAGGTATGGACCTATACTGACACAAGTTTGACATCCTATGCGGTTATCAGCGTCACAGACATTCAAGAGGGGTGATACGATACCCAGCAGGTGTGGCATCACCGTCTCCTGAAGCGGCCTCACTTAGCTGAATCCCAAATGATCGGTCCCCAGAGTCGACAATCCTCCAAACCAACAACCCCTCAGGCCCAAAGGGCCGGAAAAGAAGTCAACCGGGAGAACCTCGTCTGAGCGTGGATTTCATGAGACACTAGTGCCTGCAAAGCAAGCACGCGCCCACTAATTTCCACAACTAATGCTAAGTACACTCAAGCCTGGGTCTGGCTTCTCACTCATCAGAATGCCCCTCCCACAACAGCACAGATAATCATACCATACTGAAAATAAAATGCGGGAAATAAATGCGATAAATAAACACAACCCAACAAGTAATCATACAAGCGCTAGGATTGACTCTCGCAGGGACGTTGGATCCCCATATTGACTCGCATAAGGGACGTTGGACCCCAGGAAGCTATCAAGTCCCCAGCAGAGTCGCCAGCTGTCGCTACCACGAAAATAAGGTGCCGGCAAACAGAAGAGTCACCACCTTTCATTATTTATCCCTCAGAGCGGGAAAGGAAACAATCGGGAAAAACCTGACGAAAAGGTATAAGACAAGGTCATCGCAACCATTGTCTGGGTTCGGGAGTCGGTTACGCAAGGGGAAGGTATTAGCACCCCTCACGTCCGTCGTACTCGACGGGATCCACGCTTGTTGTGTTTATATGACGGGTTGGTTTTATCTATCTACCTATCAAGGCTGGCTTAAAAAGAAAAGAGAATGACTCGGCAAAGCGTCGCGCTTTATGCCTACGTATTCCCATCAGAGAATGAGAAATCATAGTCAACGTAGTTCGGCTAACTACGGGTTACGGGGGAGGTGGCTCGCCAATACATTGGTATTGTGCCTACGTACTCTCAACAGGTATGAGAGATCAGAGCTTACGTAGTTCGGGATAATACGGCTTACGGGTTTAGATTCATCTATTTTTCCGAGTAGGGTTAACAAACAGTTCCAGCAGTTGGATGTACGCAGCTCGACCACTGGAGACTTAAGCGTTACCGTTTGCAGTAGAACTAGGAGTTAACGACACTCTTTTCTTCAAAAAAGCTTTCCTTTGAATTATGGGCCCGCGGGGCAAAAATGTTTGAAGTTTGTTTTCTGTCTTTTACGAAAGAACTGTTTTTTATAGATGTTTGCAACCAATATCGCACTAGAGACTATGACCTGAGAGTGAATGCGTCGCATGTCACCCAAAGGGTACCATACTAAACATCCAGACTGTTGAAAAGAAACTCTCCAACAATCCTTTCTCAGATAGCTTAAGGCTCGTAACGTACGACATCAGTTAACCTTTATTACTGTATCTTAATTTGTTTTGAGATGAGAAGAGAGAACGAACATGTTCAACTAAGGGGAGAATATCAAGTCCTAATGTTGTCATGCCAAGGATTCATCCTATGGTTGAGGTTTGAAACAGGGAACTCCTAGAAGTTATCATGCATAGGTTTCAACCTAAAGTTCTAATCATCACTTCCTTATCAAAGGAAGTGAGATTCCTAGGGGATCATGTCAATGATAAACAGAAACAGATAAAGCATCAGCTTAAACAGTAAACAGTAAACAGTACAGGAAACAACTGTAAATAAAATGCATGCAATGCAGGTGAGGGAGGAAATGTGTGTGGGGCATCAGCCTCCACAAGCTCATCTCAACCTCAAGCCAGATATGAATAACTGCAATCATACAGAGGAAATAGCATGCTATCAAGCAAGATATAAGTGACTATAGTCATACAGAGGAAATGAAAATGCCATCAAGCAAACACACCAGACCACATAGGCAAGGGAGCTGGGCTCTACCAAATACCAGCAAGCAAAGCCATACAGTAAAAATACAAGCAGAGGGAGCAACTCAACCTCTAATGCAATCATGATCCTAGCTTAACACAATCTAAACATGAACTTATTCTAATGCATCAAGCAAATCACACAAGTCACATCAATACAGTTGCACAGAAAGCAAATAGACAGAAAGAAAAAAGCAGATCAACAGCTTCCACAGCTTTACAGCAAAGCAATCCTCTGACAGCAGTTCAGTCCTCAGTCCTCAACTGCTCTTTAAGGCTATCATCTTCCATAGCAAGTGTCAACTTGCTTCTTCAGGCTTCTAATACCTCAACCATAAATATCAGCTTGTTCTTCACCTTCTTCAAGCTTCAGCTCCAAAGTAGACTTCACCTTCAGGCCTCAATCCCAATAGCAGACATCAACTTGTTCCTTCAGGCACTCCAAGCATTGAACTCACAAGTATCAACTTGCTTTCCAACCTCAAGCTTCAGCTTCTTCATTCAATCTCCAAGGGATTCCCCTCACAAGTATCAACTGTTCTTCATCTTCTTCAAGCTTCAGCTTTTTCTTCAATCTCAGCTTGATCTTCTTCCCACAAGTGTCAACTTGTACTTCCTGGTTTTCAAGCTTCAGCTTCAATGGCAGTCTTCAAACACAAAGAAGTAGCAACCTCCATTCTATTCAAAGCTTCTAACAAGGCATTCCATCCTCTAGCAAGGGAGAAAGGTTCATCTAACAAGAGCAAGATTTGGATGATTGACAGCAGAGTGAAGACCAAAGGTCACCACTAAGCATTCCATCATCAGAGAAAGGAACCCTCAAAGGTTCTACCAACTTGTGAAGAGCCACACATCCTACCAAAGTAGGGATGAGGCCTTTACAAGGGGACCTTACATCATAGGGAAGAATGGAAGTGATCAACACCTTCCATGTTTATGAAAGAAGAGAATCTATCTAGATGCTCTGCCTGCAGACCCTAATCTTAACACCTAGTCAACACTACACTAAAAGAGGGGAAGTCTTCACATCCAAGCTTCTTTATTCAATCCATGGTAACCCAAGCTTGTCTTCAACACCATCCAAGAGCCATACAGGCAAAACCCTAATCTAAGGGAACTAAAGAAGTCAATCTAATTGAACTAGCAAGTTAGGATCCCCTAAAACTTAGTACTAAAGTTAGTCCTAACTAAAATACTAAAACCAATTGTAAAATCCTACAAAAATAACTATGGGACCCTAATTGAATCATGAATCTACCATACAAAATTCATAGGTTAAATCATCCACCAAGTCCTAGAAATAAAACCTAAATCCCAAGGTACTAAGCATAAACCCTAAAAATAGAGCACCTAAAGTTTCAACTTAAAACTACCACCTACATTCATCACAAAAATGTGAGAAAAATCTAAGGGGAACATGCATATCTATTCTAGCTATACACAAAAAATCAAGGCAAGTATCATCACCCAATGCTCAAACCAAATTCATCAAAACAAGGTATCAACCATGGCTATTTTAATATCAATTAATATTCAAAAATGCAAATAAAAATAAAAAATGCATGAATTATTAATATTTTTTATCTACAACATTCTAGATTCAATCATGAATCAGGGGAAAAAAGTTTGGAATTAATTGAGTTAATCTTCTATTTTTTATGAATTAATCTCTAAGTCACATGAAATGAGGAAAAATAAAAGAAAATAAAGGAAATTAATAAAAGTGCGTGTCAAATAGCAAAAATAGGCAGTTCATTTCAATATTTGGGCCAGAAATGGGGTGTGAACATTAATTGGTTACTAGGCCCAGGCGCCTTGAATTTTGTCTTCCCTTCAGAAATCAGCCAGGGGGGTGCATTCAACAATCTAATGCCTTGTAAATCCATACTGGGCCTGGATGGGGGGTGGTGATAGTAGCTGCAACCCAAGCCCAACGCTCCAATTCCTCAATTCACAAAATCAAAAACACTACACGCCAGGGTTCGAACTCAACACTCCTTGGTCCACACAGCGAAGCTCACCAGATTACTAAACAAAACGGTGCGTTTAAGGGGAGGGACGCGTGGCTCAACGTGAGCCCTGGGATCCACAGGCCAAGTCAATCTTTCCACATGAACGAATGGTGAGGATTATGTCTTCCTCGTTTCAAACCTGCAAATCACACGCGCAAGCCAAATTGCCGGTGGCTTTTCCGGCCACCCCTGTGCAACCCTAGGTCCCTCTACACTCAACCATTGGCCACGATGTCTACATGAATCTTGACCAGAATTTCCTCCTGAATCCAACCATACCATTTACTCACTCTAACAACGCACGGATCGCGAAACCACAATCTCAACCGAAAATGGCATTCAATCTAAATCGTCCCCTAAGTTGCAATTAACTATCCAAGATCCATCTATGTCAATAGGGGAACCTAACCACATGCTTCTAGTTCATTAAAAGTGCATAATCAGTGAGAAATTTCAAGAAGTTAGAACCTACCTTGGAGCTTGGATTGCAGTGGATACACGCCTCAATTCTCTTCCAAACCTTGCAGAATTCTTCAAGGATTAATGGAGAATGTTTCTTGATGCTTCACTCTGGCTGAAACCCCTTGATTCTCCAAAATGAATTTTCACTTTCAAGCTTCTTGCTCCACCTCTCTCCAATGGCTCCTTCACGAAAAAATGATCACCAACCCTCTAATTCAGTTCTAAATCCCTTTTATGTTCTGTTTCAATGGATTAGAAGCCCAAACCAGGCCCATTCATGAGTTTTGGATCTTCACTTTTTCCTCCAAATTTCAATATGGATATGTGCCTTCAAGCCTTGTTCATACTCCACAATCATTCCAAACCATTCACTTAAGCATTATGGAGTGTAATGAAGTGGTTTTCTCCCTTTGGTTTCAACATATGGAGTGTATAGGGTATGTTTCTTACTTGTGAAGCAATCATCTAAATGGCTATGTTAAGCAACTCAAATCAAAATTGTGACAATGCCAATCTCTTTAGAATACCAATTCCATTCAAATTGACTACAAATTTGACTCGAAAACATGTTAATCTCAATTATTTTGAATTTTCTCATTTTAATTCATTAAAATGGCTTTTATATGGCCTTTCTTCCACCAATGCTTGATATAATCCATATCAATGAACACTTGATGTTTAGAAAATCTAAAAACATCATTTTGAACAACTTTCATGTTGAACAAAAATGCATTTGAGGCTTGCAAGATGGTGTAATGGGCTCATGATTCAAAATGGCCTGTAATGCCCAAATACCCAAAATACCCTTGACTTGTCAAAGCCATAACTTGAATTCTACAAATCCTATCAAGGACTTCTAGTACTCTCTAGAAATCTAATAGAATAATGAACAACATTCATGTTGACCAAAAGTTCATAGGAATCATCCTTCTTGGACAAAGGTTTCATGTAAGTTGGGTAACTTTCAAGTTCCAAATTCACATTCCTCAGATGACTTGTAACTTGTCAAAGCCATAACTTGAGTTCTAAAAATCCTATCAAGGACTTCTAGCACTCAAATTAAAGCTAAGATCATGATCTATGACAATCATGTTGGGGGCAAGATGAGATGACAATCACATCTTGAGCTAAATTGCCTTGAAGATAGGGGTCAAACTAGGGGATTTTACACTGTCAAGTCTTAGAAACCCTAGCCTGAAACTTCTCAAACTCTTCAATCATGATGAGTTAACCTTGGAATCATCCTTATAACATCTTAATACATCAATCCATGATCACATGGCTCTTGGATTAGGTCTCAACCTTCTTCAAATCATCAGTTGACTTAGGGTTGACCCAGTCAAACCCTAGCTGCACCACTCATGGCTGAGCCTTCTTAATCTTGCACTATGACCTGTCTAGGCCTCAAAGTGATCTTCAACACTTCTCATGAGCTCTCTCAAGACCTCAAGTCCATCTTCATGGCCTCAGAATCATCTGATGGCTTTCCACAACTTTCAAGTTAGGAGACCTACACACTTGGCTTCAATCACTCTCTTTGAGGATCTTTTAACTTCTCTGACAAGGATATCAACCCTTGAGCACCTGAATAACCTTCTTAGCTAGCTTCATAGTCTTGTATAGCCCTTGATTGGTAATCATACCTCTTGATCTCCTGCATACATGTCAATGAAATGCAAATGATAATGCTAATGTGAATGAAATGAAACATAAGCTAGGTAAAGAAATGTTGGGCACATTTTGGGGTGCAACAGCATGCTCCAACTGCGGCTCAACAGTCAGCCCGGTACCAACAAACTTATGCTCCTCAGCAGCAAAACTATCAGCTCCAGAATCAGAATAGGTCTCGCAACAATTTGGAAAGAAGGAATGCTCCTCTTCATCCAGTTCCTGTGTCGTACAGCTAGCTTCTACCACATTTGATTCAGAACTCATTGGTGGAGCCCAAAACTCTCAAGTCGGTGCCAGAGCCATATCCTCCTGGATATGATCCCAGTGTTCAATGCGAATATCATGGAGGATCCATCGGACACTCAACTGAAGACTGCAAAGCCTTTCAAGCCAATGTGCAGCAATTAATTGACAAAGAGTACATTTCCTTTCCCGAGGGAAATTTGGTTGTGCACGCCGACCTCTCATCTGATTGAGTTTAAGGACGGCAAGGGTCACGTCCTCCAGCAGTAAGCCAAGATCTGAAAGCCCGGTTCCCCGAAGCTGGCAATCTTTGTTTTATCTTGTCATTTTCTTTGCATTTGTAGTCTCTTTCTTGTTTAAGTGCAAACTCATTTGTAAAACTTGTTTGTTTTCAATTGATATTGATAAAGAAATGAATATGCAGGTTTTGATTAAATCCATTTGTGTTCACTCTATACTTTTTATTGATGTCAAACGCTTGTTCAAGCGGAATCCGGGGAGGATGACGAAATTGAAAGAAGCGCAAGCTTCCGATTGTATGCTTTTGAATGAGACCTGCTGATGATGTAGAGGAATTATTTTAAATCCCTAAACACCGGAGATATAAGGAAGATAATCCCTTGTCAACCCCTTTGAGCCTATTATTAGGAATTTCTTTCTGAAAAACGAAAAAACCCTCAATCTTAACCCGGGGCAGGGTAGGTGTCAGTTAATTTGACCAAGTGTCCAAATTGCAAAAGGAGTGTTCCCATTCGAGGACCAATCACACCTCTATAGGTAGTGCCTAAAAACCACAGTGGTTGTCCCTCGCCGACCAGGGAGTGAAACAGTCGCAATCTTTTCAAACAAGTCAGACAAGCCAGTGTCACACGATTTGTTCAAATGAAAAAGAAAAGAAAAAGAAGCCCGCTAAGTCAAATCTTGAAAACAAGCGACTTAGGACAAAATTAGGGCATCCCGCTGGACTTCGAAATCAAAAGAAACTCAAAAGAGTTAGTCCAGGAAAAAATTAGGGGAAAACGGAAAAAGAGAAAAGTGAAAAGGATTACAAAAGAAAAATCCTCGAAAGAACAAGTCGTGTGACCCCAGGCACCCAAAGATAAAAAGCGAGTGACTGTCACTCCGAAAACTTGTGGTTTCCTGAACCATTACTCCCGTCATTCAACCTTTAAGAGGTGAGCGCTCACGTCAAATTAGTTGAACGTAGGATTGGAGAACATTAAGGAGAATGAGTGGGTTAAAATAAACTTTGAGCCTTGTATCTTTTCCTTCTAACCGTGAACCCGACCATGTTACAACCCTCAAAAGTCCTAATTGAAATAGGTTTGTTTCGAAAGCATACTTCGGTAAAGAACGCATTGAAACTGACTCCTAAAAAGATTCCTCTTACAGCGTCGTACTGATGTTGACATTCTGATAAGTGATTTGTTCATTATATGTCATAATTTTTTTTCTAGTGAACAGACTTGGATTTCAAAACTGTCATATGCATTGCATTAATATATCTTTTGTGCAATTTGTTTTACTTGCGAGTAAGCGCTTGACAGCAGGAAAGTTTCTATAGTGGAAAGTCTGGTCAGGATAGAATGCAGAAGGCCTGAATACTCCATTGAGCCGGGGCCAGCTATACCCAATGATCACATCATGGGGATCAACCATTCGAAATTCAGATTCTGGGGCAAGTCATCTCGAGGTCGTCTCATGGCAAGCTTTTCTTTTCAAGATGAACTTTCCCAAAGATCATACTGGGGCAAGTTGAGCTATACTGAGGCAGTTACTCAAGCGAGTTTATTCTCCTCAGCAAGAGTTGAGTGTCGGGGAATCGTGTCACCACCTCATTAAGAAACCTGGTATCTGTCAGCTTTTAAACCAGTCTCCATCTGGTCATCCTTTCTGTAGCCAACTGTTTAACCAGTTCTCGTCTGGAAAACACAGTTTCCAAAGCCCAGTTCTTGTCTAGCAAACTAAAAATCAGTTCCCCTCTGATATCTCAAACTACAAAATCAGTTCCCGTCTGATACCCGAAACAAGGATTCAGTTCTCGTCTGACCAGTTTCCAAGTCAGTTCTCGCCTGACCCGTTTTTGGCAGAACACAGTTCTCGTCTGGTAATTAGTTCTCACCTGACCTATTTTGTAGAACCCAGTTCTCGTCTGGTAGTCAGTTCTCGTCTAACCGGTTTTTAGAACTCCAGTTCTCGTCTGGTAGTCAGTTCTCGCCTGACCTTGTTTTGTAGAACTCCAGTTCTCGTCTGGTATTCAGTTCGCGTCTGACTTGTTTTTAAGAATCCAGTTCTCGTCTGGTAGTCAGTTCTCGTTTGACCTGCTTTTAGAACTCCAGTTCTCGCCTGGTAGTCAGTTCTCGTCTGACCTGTGTGGTAGAACCCAGTTCTCGTCTGGTAATCAGTTCCCGCCTGACCCGCTTTTGTAGAACCCAGTTCTCGCCTGGTAGTCAGTTCTCGTCTGACCCGTTTTTAGAACTCCAGTTCTCGTCTGGTAGTCGGTTCTCGCCTGACTTGCTTTTCAGAACCCAGTTCTCGCCTGGTAGTCAGTTCTTGTCTGACCTGTCTAATGCAAATCCATGCTTCCTTTGGCTCATTCTTGCAAAGTCCAGTTCTCGTTTGGCCAATCTTTTCTTCAAAGGAATCGGTTATCGCCTGGTTGTCAGTTCTCGCCTGACCTATCTAATTCAGATCCAAGGCTTGTTTTCCCCAGAAAAAGTCCAACCGTAATTGGCACACCCGGTTATCCCCGGCAGTGGTTGATATGCATTTAATCCCCTCAGAGTGCAGATGTGAGCTTACTCCCCAGCGAGTGCATGTGTGAGCTTACTCCCCAGCGAGTCATTGGATTTTGTTCCACCAAGTAGGTGTGGAGCCATTCCCAGCAGTGGTTCAGGTTTCGTTTCCCCACAGAGTCTGAACGTGGGACTGTACCATGGATTTGTTTCCCCAAGTAGAGGTTGATGCCATTGGGCAATCTCTAGCAAAATCCCCAGTGAAGTCGCCACTGAATAGTCTACAACAGAGATAGATTCATCCCCAACTGAGTAATCCCCAACAGGTTGGATATTTGTTCCTCAGCAGGTGGATTTCGAGTCCCAACAGAGGTGTCCATTCCCTTGAATGTTATATTCTGGCAGACCATTCAGGGTCGTGTTCCCGGAAGAGCGCATTTAATCTCGATGGTTGATGTTGATTCCCCCCGCAGAAGTGTTGATTCCCCGGCAAGTAAGATTTGATTCCAACATTTGTTTGTCTTTCCTCAGGTAAATTGTTGTTCCCTAGAAGGTTTGTATTCTGGAAGGCTGTCCAGGGCATTTTCTCCCGCAGAGTAGAATGGTTGTTCTATTTCCCCAGTCGGGTCATCTATTCCCCAAGAGAGTCGTATCTTGGAAGGCTGTTCAGGGCATGTTCCTCAGCAGGATTTGATTTGATCTCTAGTGGAGTAGAATTACTGTTTTGCAGGTTGTTTCCCCCAGCATGGGTCTATGTGTGCTAGGCACGCCTACCCATCCCCAGCAGGGTTGCTGCCCTCTTCGGCATTTATTTTGCTGATCCGGTTCTGTTGCATTTGCATGCGTGCATAACATCCTCTGAAACGCATAGCATTTCCATTTCGTATGGAGCATTACACCATTTTCAAACATATGCATTTGAAACATAAGCCAGGTTGTTACCTCTTTGCCTTCAGGTGTATCTCCAGTAGATGGTTGATTTCTGTATCCCCACAGTGTTCAGGATATGGCCAGTTGTGAAAGTATTCTCTAAGTCCGCACATGTGTTCATACCTCGGCAGGACGTTCGTGATAGATGTGTTCATCTTATCATTTTCTCCCCATCAGAGTTACTTGTTCAAGTTCTCTCTTTCCCCCACGGAGTTTCCTTGTGATTGTTATCATTGGATGGTCTTAACTTCATATGGATCTGGTCTTCGGGTTTAGGGCTTGCTTTTATTTAGCGGATGCCTGACGGCGATGTCAGAAATTTATCAGCTTCAGCAGATGCCTGGCGGCGATGTCAGATGTTTATCAACTTGTTTTTCTGGCGGCGATGTCAGACGTTTATCAACTTCGTGGTTATCTGGCGGCGATGTTAGATGTTTATCAATGTTGTGTTTGTCTAGCGGCGATGTCGGATGTTTATCAATAGTATGTTTGTCTGGCAGCGATGTCAAATGTTTATCATATGTGTGGTTGTATGACGGCGATGTCAGATGTTTCTTAACAGCGTGGATACCTGACGGCGAGGTCAGATTGTTTTATCCCCTGCAGGATTTCTGGCGGCGATGTCAAATATGTATCAATTTTGTGGATTCCTGGCGGCGATGTCAGATGATTTCATCAACTCAACAGACGTCTGACGGCGATGTTAGATGTTCTGTGTTGATTCGATCTTCAGATTTGATTCTCGCTTTTATTTAGCGAAGGTCTGGCGGCGATGTCAGAAGTCTTTACCTTCGGATTTGATTCTCGCTTTTATTTTGCGAAGGTCTGGCAGTGATGTCAGAAGTTTTTACCCTTGGGTTTGATACTCGCTTTTATTTATCAAATGTCTGGCGGCGATGTCAAAAGTCTCTATCTTCAGATTTGGTGTTTGTATTTTATCAAGCAGATACCTGACGGCGAGGTCAGGTGTGTTTTCTGACTTAATGTGGATACTTGACGGCGATGTCAGATGCTTTATTGATTGGATATCGATAACTGGCGGAAAAGTTAGAGGTTTCTCCAATTTAATGACAACTAGTTTATCGACTTGATGTTGACGCTTGACGGCGAGGTCAGAGTTATTTTCTTTCAAATTGATATTATTACTTGACTGCGAGGTCAGGTGCTTTCACAAATCGACGCAGAGGTATGACGACGAAGTCAGAGGTGTATTATCAGCTGTGTGATATCAGGTGATCTTTTTGACTTGACGTCGATAACTGGCAGCGATGCCAGATGTTCTACCAACTTGAAGTTGATGCATGACGGCGAGGCCAGGTGTTCCTTCCGACTGCGAGTCGATATTGCAATTATCAAATTCAGTTATCTCTGGAGATTTTTGCGGTTGACAAATTTCTGGGTTCGTTGGTATTCAACTGTCTTTTACCTTGATTGGTTGAAAGTCGTTCTCCTTTGACCCAGTCAGGTCCAAGTCGCTTGAATAGGGGCAGCTGTTGTACCCCAAAATTTGCCGAAACTTTTCGTACTTGGCTTATGTTTCTTTTGCATTTTCGTATTTCTGCATAGCATAACATGTGTTCTTGAGACAGGGGATCAAGGTTTTCTCGTGGCTCATTTTTCATCTCAGTGCAAGCAACTGAACCACAAGCATCAGAGGCTTTGGCATTTATTTTGCCCAGCCGTCAGGCGACCGATTTTATTTTATTTTGCAGGTCATTTTCAAGCTCAGAAAGCAGCATTCAGGCTATCGCGAGCATTTTCATTCAAGAGCAACTTTCAAAAGCGTAACAGAGCTCAAAACAGCAAGAAACGGGCAAACGGGCAGATTTCCCTCCAAAAGGCGCCAAAATTCAAATTTTGAAGGTGTTAATCGATTAACCAATATGGTTAATCGATTAACCAAGTCAAAATTAGGTCAAATCTGAAGTTTTGAAGGTGTTAACCGATTAACCTATATGGTTAATCGATTAACCAGTGCAGATTTTGCCTCTGCACGTGAATTTTCAATGCAAGCCATTTTGGGGTCCAATTTTGGTCATGTGTAAATCTGATTTTCACTTTGGGAAGAATCTAGAACATATTTGAGTTGTGGTTAACTTCATTTTCCCTCCAAATTCCCTTTCCTAATTCTAATCCATAATCCAAACCTCTCATTTAGATCCAAGCCTAAGTGGTATTTAAGTGATTCACTCCAAACCTCACACATCTAATCTCTCATAATTCACTCTCATTTTCAGAATTAATCTCATTCTCTCTTAATTCTCTCTCAATTTCTCCATTCCCAAACCTTCACCAAAGCTCTTCATCCATTGAATTCTTTGATTCTCCATTGGAATCAATGAATTCTTGAGCTTAAACATTCATCCATCATCTTCATTAGATCAATTTCTTCATTCAATTTTCGTACAAATTTGGATCTGAATTTTGAACTATTTTTGGAAGAGCTTATTTGGATAATTCTTGCTTGATTTTGGTAGATCTTCATTCTTACTACAAGAATTCAATTGGATCTTAAAGTTTTTCAAATTTCTCGCTTGGATCTATTCAATCGGAGTTGAATCAACAATTACCAAAGCAAATCTCCGCTTTGTAGGTTGGAATCCTAGATCTATTGTTGTTTCAAACTTATTTTGCATAATCATGTGGATTTTCATCTTTGATTGACTTTTGGTTGATTTGATCCATTTGATTTGTGATATTGTTGTTTAAATGTGTTTACATAACCATTAGATCACTGGTTTATGGTTTAATTTCGTGCATAATTGATTATATAATCATTGGAATGATTGCACATTGGATAAGCTGCTGAAAAGTGTTTTTGAATTGCTATTTTTCGCCTCTGGAACAGTGTTAATCGGTTAACACATAGGGTTAATCGATTAACCAACTCAAATATTCAAATTTTCAAGCATTTTTCAATGGTTAATCGATTAACCCCTGGTGTTAATCGATTAACACTGTGCCAGCAGGCCTGTTTTGCTGTTTTTCAAGGTCGTTTTGGTATCGTTTCACTTTGAATCTTCATGGATCAGTATGGTGCATTAGGAGTGAAATGTTTTGGATATATGCCAGTGTTCTTGATTGTTTAATCATGATTTATTCGACACGCGCGTTAGATTTCCACTTGGATGCCTACTTTTGTAGTTTATCGTTCAAAGTGATGTTTATCTTTTGTGCTTGCATATTCATGTTTGCTTGCCTTCTTGCATTTTCATTTCCTCTCGTGTTTTGCATCTTTACTTCTTGCATTAATAAAGGCCGATATGTGCTTGTGGTGGTGTTTACACCACACTTTGTTCCTCCTTTTGCTTGTGTGTTGCATTACGTGTTTGCATACTTGCATTTTCGTTTGCTTTTTTCTTTGCCATGCTCCCCATAGGATCTCTAATCTCTTTTGAGGTTATGATAGACTTTAGGTTGGAATCCAATCATGCTAACATTAGGGTAGATTTTCCCCTTTCAATCCTAACCTTAGGACCATTTTGCATGACAACGTTAGGGCCGAGTTTCCCTTAGACCTTCCGTGCCTCTCTCTTTCTCATCTCAAAAAAACTCTAAGACACTTAATAAAGGCTAATGAATGTTGTGCATTACGAGCCTTAAGTACTTAAGAAATGGTGATTGAGGGGCTCCTCTCAATTGCTTAGATTTTTTAGTGTATGTCCCTTGGATGATATGCGACGCATTCGCTCCTAGGTCATAGTCTCTAAGGCAACATGCATTACAAACAATTCAAAAAACACTTCTCCTTAAAAGACACAACAAACAAAAATTAAACTTCTTTTTTGTCCTTTGGGACCCTTAATAATGGAAAACCTTTTCATAAAAAGAGTTTCGTTAACTCTTAGTTCTACCGCAAACAAGTAACGCCTAAGTCTCCAATGGTCGAGCTGCGTACGCCTAACTGCTAGAACTGTTTGTTAACCCTACTCGGGTAAAAACTTTTGAATCCACCGGTGTTCTTATTTGCCCGAACTACGTTTGCTCTGATTTCTCGTACCAGACGAGAATACATAGGCATGAGACGGTGATGTCTTGGGGAGCAACCTTTCCCCCACCTTTCACCCGTAGTTAGCCGAACTATGTTGACTCTGACTTTTTCATTGCACGAGGGAATACGTAGGCACAAAGTGGCGATGCTCTGCCGAGTCTATTTTCTTCTCTTTTGTCCCTGAGACCTTTAGTTAGATAGATAAACACACCTTCAGATAGATAACATGTGTGGATCCCGTCGAGTATGACGGACGTGAGGGGTGTTCATACCTTCCCCTTGCGTAACCGACTCCTGAACCCGAGACATGGTTGCGATGACCTGTCTTCAACCATTTTCGTCAGGTTTTCTTTGCTCATTTCCTTTCCCTCGTTGGGATAAATAACAAACAGTGGAGACTCTTCTATCATTGTCGGCACCTTTTTTCATAGTAGCGACACATACCAACCAAGAGTTGGAATAACGAACAGAGGATACGAACCAAGAGTTGGGATAACAAATACGGGATATCATCTAAGAGTTGAGATAAAAACCAACAGAATACCGACCAAGAGTTGGGATAACAACTGACAGAACACCAACCAAGAGTTAGGATAAGGCAAGAACGCCAGCCAAAGACGACCTCTTGGGGATGCACTCAAATCCAGCATCTGCAGGACACACAATCACTAGACCTGTGACCTGAGGGGAATTCCACTAGGGGAAGAGTAGAATAACCAGACAACTCTGTGGAGTACCAACGTCCACCAAAGCAATCAAAAAGATACCATCCAAAAGATGGGATAACGACTACTCTCTGGGGATACAAAGCACACACTACCAACCAAAAGTCGGAATTATCATATGAGACAAGACCAAACACAAGCTACCAACCAAGAGTTGGAATCTCTACAATGCCGACCGAAGGAAAAATGACAGGAAATTGAAGTATCGAAACAGTGACCTTGTCGAGGAGCATACCAACCAAAATTGGGATCGAACCAAAATAATAACCACAAGCTGCCAACCAAAAGTTGAGATTACCGAGACGCCGACCAAAGGCGAACTCTGCGGGGGAAAGTGTCAACCCCCCCTAATAGTTGAAAACTACCAAACGGAATCATCCACCCCAAAACTAAAGCTGCAAACCAAAAGTTGCGATTGAAACAAAGATTACCAACCAAAAGTTGGAATAACCATTCCGCCGGGGAATGGAGGAGGATTACCAACCAAGAGTTGGGACACCAAATCCAGGAAAGGAAGACTATCAACCAAAAGTCAGACTAACGTCAACTTAACTTTGGACTTAGCTAGGGATTACCAACCAAAAGTTGGAATAACAACTGTAGGGGATAAGAATCCAACCAAGAGTTGGGAAACAAAGCTACTAACCAAGAGTTAGGATTACCATGAAAAGGGTTACCATCGACCAAAATTCGGCACACAAACTACCAACCAAAAGTTAGAATCGCTAGGAAATATCGTCATCGACCAAAAGTCGAAACACAAGCTGCTGACCAAGAGTTAGGATCGTCGGGGACGCTGAACAAAGTTGACTCCACCACCAAAGACAACCAACCAAAAGTTGGGATGATCATCCGAAACCACCAACCAAAAGTTGGAATCACAAAGCTACTAACCAAAAGTTAGGATCGGAGCATGAACTGGCCACAACAAAGGTTACCAACCAAAAGTTGGAATATCCGAACAAGGATCACCAACCAAGAGTTGGAATACCATCCAGACGTCCATAAGCCACCAACCAAAAGTTGGAATGAAACAAAGATCACCAACCAAAAGTTGGAATGAAACAAAGATCACCAACCAAAAGTTGGAATAAAGACTCCGCGAAGGGGAACCAGAGGTTACCAACCAAAAGTTAGGATGCCACACACAATAACTTGGATTACGTTGGGGAGTGCCAACCAAAAGTTGGGACAACACGCCCAGGATAAGTAGGCAATAAAATCAACCGACTCACAACTTGCAAAGAAAGCTACGATTTGAAAAGAGAGAAGTTTGAACAAACGACTCGGCCAAGGAACATCAGTTTACCAAATAGCTTCGTTGGGGAAAAGCAACTCAACTGGGGAGAATGAAGACACTCAACCAATGACTCAGCTGAAGCAAGAAATACGTTTAACCCAACGACTAATTGGGAAGAAATCAAATAACAATGAACCCCAAAGATCCACCCTGCTGGGGATAGCACAAAAATCTCCTCAATTAAACAGCTTCTGTTGGAAAAGATAACCGGCCTCAAAGGTAACAAACATGGCTTATGCTTCCGATGCATATGTTTAAAAATAGCGTAATGCTCCATACGAAATGGAAATGCTACACATTTGGGAGGATGCTATGAAAAATGCAAATGCAAAGGAACCACCCCAACAAAATAAATGCTGGAGAAAAGATACCAACTGCGCCGGGGAGAGATATCGTGTGCCAAGTACGATTAGACTTATGCCTGGAAAACAAGCCCTGGATGGCTCCCTGGAACAAAACTTCCCTGGGTAGTACTGCTTTTACGAGAACAAAAATCCACTCTGTTGGGGATCAAATCACATTCTGCTGAGAAAAGCGCCCTGGATAGCATACCAGAATACTCACTTTTGGCGGTCAAAGGACTCGGCTGGGAGAACTGGCCCTGAACGGCTCTCCTTGAAAACTTCACCCTGCTGGGAAAGAATCCACTCTGCTTGGGATTACATCAGGTAACAACCTGTCCTGCTGAGGAATATTAGATACTCCCACTAGGAACCCCACTCTACTGAGGAAACTCCATGCTTTTGCTCTAACACTTGCTCCGTCGAGGGAATTAGCACTGAACTCTGCTAGAGGAAGAACATCCTGAATACCGACATTACCAGGAAGACACTTGAACGTCGACTCTGTTAGGGAAAGGGCGTCACAGACGTTGCCTCCGCTGGAGAAGAATACCGGGTTGCAAACTACCCTGCCGCCGAGGGAATATCCTTACACCTTGCTCTGCTGAGAACAAATCCACCCTGCTCGGGATTAACTTTTTGAGAGACAAAGCTTCATTCTGCTGGAGATACAACACACTTTCGTTGGCTACAACATTTCGTGCTCGATAATGAGATCCTGTGGCGACTTCATTAGGGAAGCAAAATCTTCACTGGACAAGATGATTGTCTGCATTCCACCTGTTGGGGATGAGTTTACTCAGCCGGAGATATCAATCTCGACCTACTGAGAATAACCCGGCTGACCATAACTGTCACTTGCTGTGATCTTGAACTACTAAGGGCAATCTCAACCTGCTAGGGATAACCCTGCTGACCTGCAACAAAGAAAAACACCAGGAATATCCTATATGCGAAATGGTTACCTCAGTTACCATTCATGATACTCGCCGCTCAAGCAAATTTAACGCTTTCGCCATGCTCTGTAAAGCCTCTTGTTTTCACCTACAATGTTTACCAAAATAACAGACGTTTTCGCAAACAAAACAATAAAACGAACAAGAAAAAAGAAAGCTCTTTGACTGAAGTGAACACTTTATTGGTGAAAAGCCTATAAATAGGCGAATTAGAATTCAGATGCAATTCTTGAAAAGAGGTAATTGCTCAAAACAAGAAAATATATACATGTCGGCAATGTGGCAACAGACAACCACCATGTGTCGGTTCAGCTATGATCTGTACGTCTTTGATATTTCCCCTATTTTGCCTTTTGAAAAGACTGACTGGACTGATTCCTTTCCTTCGGGATAACTTCTTACAAGCTCACCGACCGAACGCAGACCGCGGTTGTTTGATTTTAAATCCCTAACTTTTGCCTGGACCGCCCTTTCGGGTTTTCAATCCACCGGGATACCCATTTTTGACGAAGTCGCCTTTTCAGGTTTTCGACTTCGCGGGTTCATTCTTTTCTTTTACCCCTAATTTTTTCCCGAACCTTTCCTTTTGTGGTTCGTCGGGATGCCTCATTTTTTCCTAGACTTTTCTTTTTGTGTTCAGCGGGTCTCTTTAAGCAAAGTATTTTTTAACCACGTCTGCGTTCACAAGGGACAAAAAATCTTCACCATCCATGGTAGATAGTAATAAGGCTCCGCCAGAGAAAACATTTCTTACCACATAGGGACCTTCATAGTTAGGAGTCTACTTTCCCCTGTAATCTGTCTGAGGAGGAAGGATCATTTTCAACACCAAATTACCCGTCTGGAAGCACCAAGGACGCACTTTCTGATTAAAGGCTTTCTTCATCCTACTCTGGTACAACCGGCCATGCACAATGGCTGCTAATCTCTTCTCGTCAATCAAGCTCAGCTGATTCGACCTGGTTCGCACCCATTCAGCTTCGTCAAGCTTCACATCCGACAATACCCTTAAAGAAGGAATCTAAACTTCCACTGGTTGGACTGCTTCTGTACCATACACAAGTGAGAAAGGAGTTTCCCTAGTTGATGTACGCACCGAAGTACGATAATCGTGAAGAGCAAAGGGCAACATCTTGTGCCAGTCCTTATAGGTTACAACCATCTTCTGCACAATCTTCTTGATATTCTTGTTAGCTGCTTCAACAACGCCATTCATCTTCGGACGATATGGAGAAGAGTTGTGATGCTCAATCTTGAAACTCTGGCATTGTTCCTTCATTATTTTGTTATTCAAATTTGAACCATTATCAGTAATGATTCTCTCAGGAATTCCATAACGGCAAATGATGTCCTTCTTTATGAATCGGGCGACCACCTGTCTCGTGACATTGGCAAAGGAAGCTGCTTCTACCCACTTCGTAAAGTAGTTAATCGCGACCAGAATGATGCGATGTCCATTAGAAGCAGTCGGCTCAATCTTTCCGATCATATCGATTCCCCACATAGCAAAAGGCCAAGGAGACGTACATTCAGAGGAGCCGGTGGCACATGCACCTTATTAGCATAAATTTGACATTTATGGCATTTTCTGACGTATTTGAAGCAATCGGATTCCATAGTCATCCAATAATACCCAGCTCTCAACAATTTTCTAGCCATTGCATGTCCATTGGCATGAGTACCGAAAGAACCCTCGTGGACTTCCTCCATCAACAGGCTTGCTTCAAGTTCATCAACACAGTGCAGCAAGACCATGTCAAAATTTCTCCTGTAGAGCACATCATCCTTGTTTAGATAAAAATGACCGGCTAACCTCCTCAGAGTCTTCTTATCTTTGTTGGATGCCCCAGATGGGTATTCCTGAGTCTTGAGAAAATGATTGATATCAAAATACCAAGGTTTTCCATCTGGTGCTTTCTCAATTACAAACACAAAAGCAGGTCTATCAAGACGCATAATGGTGATGGCTGGAGCTTCATTCTAGAAATTTACTTTGTACATCGAGGATATCGTAGTCAAGGCATCCGCCATCTGATTCTCAACCCTTGGCACATGATGGAAATCGATTCTATCAAAGAATGGCAACAATCTCCTTGCATAATCCCTGTAAGGCACCAGGTTGGCCTGACGAGTTTCCCACTCTCCCTTGATTTGGTTAATGACTAACGCTGAGACACCGTACACATCCAGATTCTTGATCCTCATATCAACGGCCTCTTCTAAACCCATAATGCATGCTTCATACTCGGCTTCATTATTGGTGCAGGCGAAAGTCAATTGGGCAGTGAACGGTATATGAGAACCGTGAGGAGTAGTAATAATAGCCCTGATTCCATTGCCATATGAATTAACCGCTCCGTCGAAAACGAGTTTCCACTGAGATCCAATCTCAGGACCCTCGTCAGGTAAAGGCTCATCACAGTCTTTCAACTTCAAAAACATGACGTCTTCATCTGGAAAATCAAACTTCATCGACTGATAATCCTCAATCGGCTGTTCCGTGAGATATTCCAACAGAACGCTTCCCTTAATGGCTTTTTGGGAAACATACTGAATATCATACTTTGTTAAAACCATTTTCCATCGGGCAATCCTTCCGGAGAGTGCTTGTTTTTCAAAGACGTATTTGATCGGATCCATCTTTGAAATCAATAGGGTTGTGTGGTTTAACATGTACTGTCTCAAACGCTTAGCAGCCCAAGCAGTGCACAACACGTCTTTTCCAGCATTGAGTATCTAGATGGCATGCTCTTTTCTACCTGACTCGTCTTGTTAACCGAGCACACGTCCCATTGAATTCTCAAGAATTGTGAGGTACATGATCAGCAGTCTCCCTGCAACTGGAAGCATGAGTATTAGAGGTTCTTGCAGATATTCTTTTATTCTTTCAAATGCCTTCTGGTAGTTTTCATTCCACCTGACCGTTTGATCTTTTCTTAGCAATTTGAATATTGGTTCACAAGTGGCTGTAAGATGAGATATGAACCTTGCAATGTAGTTCAATCTCCCTAGGAAACCACGAACCTCTTTTTCCATTTTCGGCTCAGGCATTTCTTGTATACCTCTTATTTTGGCAGGATCTACCTCGATACCCTTTTCACGGACAATGAAACCCAATAACTTTCCAGATCTCACCCTGAAGGTGCACTTGTTAGGATTCAACCTCAGCTTGAACTTCATTAACCTTTCAAACAATTTCAGAAGATCGACCAGAGGTCCTTCCTCTGTCTGTGACTTTGCAATCATGTCATCAACATAGACTTCAACCTCATGATGAATCATATCATGAAACAAATTGACCATTGCCCGCTGATAGGTTGCCCCTGCATTCTTAAATCCAAAGGGCATCACCTTGTAGCAAAACGTCCCCCACGGTGTGATGAAAGTAGTTTTCTCCATGTCCTATGGGGCCATCTTGATTTGGTTATACCCAAAGAAGCCATCCATGAAGGAAAACACAGAATATTAAGCGGTGTTATCAACCAACATGTCGATATGGGGGAGCGGGAAATCATCTTTCGGACTCGCTTTATTCAAATATCTGTAGTCAACACACATCCTAGCCTTTCCATCTTTCTTAGGCTCGGGAACAATATTAGCGACCCACGGAAGGTAATTTGTGACAGCAAGAAACCCAACATTCAACTGCTTCCGAACCTCTTCTTTTATCTTGTCTGCCATGTCAGGCCTTGTTTGTCTCAACTTCTGCTTGACTAGCGGACATTCTCCTCTGAGAGGTAACTGGTGTACCACAATATCCGTATCCAGCCCAGGCATGTCTTGGTAAGACCAAGCGAAGATATCCTTATACTCACGAAGCATTTCAACCAATCTTCTCTTGATAGTGTCTTCCAATGCAGCCCCTACTTTAACCTCTTTCTTGTCGTCCTCGGTACCCAGATTGATAATCTCAATATCCTCCTGATGAGGCACAATGAACCTCTCCTCTTGCTTGAGGAGTTTGGATAACTCTTCGGGTAGTTCACAGTCTTCGTCAGTCTCATCTTCAGCTTGATAAATGGGATTATCAAAGTCATACGAAGTCATATATGAACCTGAATTGATGGCATCTGATAGAAAATACCTGCATGAGGATGTTTATGTTTATTATGCGATGCAACAAACAAAACACATTACCAGTTTTCTGTTTAATATAAATGCAAAACAAAAACAAGAAAAACAGGGTTCATAACATTTGAATGCGAAAACGTCCTTTATTTAATGATAAAGTGCAAATAACAAGAAGGCCCCACAAATGGGTCATTACGTCTTGGGCAGAACATAGGACTGAACATAATCAAAACAATGAACATTACTCTGCAGCAGTAACATGAATGACTTCTTCGGTAGTCCAATTGCACAGCTTCTGGCCAGGAGTACATGGACGAATCCAAGCATCCATATCGCAGTCGTTGTCACCTTAGTCATCTTCAACAGCATTAATCCTGTCAAAAATCACACCACTGCTGGTGAACTGAACAGGTCCCCTGTACCTCAGGATGCTTTGAGAAGAACTGGAGGGTTTGTATCCCAGACCGAACTTGTCCTGCTTGACAGGAACATCAAGAACTTGGCCCCACTTCTAGGATGAACCGGATTCTACGATAGTGTCGCTTACGCGAAAAATAAGGTACCGGCACAACAGAAGAGTCGCCACCTTTCGTTATTTATCCCTCAGAACGGGAAAGGAAACGATCGGAAAAAAATGACGAAAAAGGGTAAGACAAGGTCGTCGCAACCATTGTCTGGGTTCGGGAGTCGGTTACGCAAGGGGAAGGTATTAGCACCCCTCACGTCCGTCGTACTCGACGGGATCCACGCTTGTTGTGTTTACTGGACGGGTTGGTTTATCTATCTACCTATCAAGGCTGGCTTAAAATAGAAAAGAAACTGACTTGGCAAAGCGTCGCACTTTATGCCTACGTATTCTCATCAGAGAATGAGAAATCAGAGTCAACGTAGTTCGACCTACAACGGATTATGGGGAAGGTAGCTCTCCAATACGTCCGTATTGTGCCTACGTACTCTCAATAGGTATGAGAGATCAGAGCTTACGTAGTTCGGGACACTACACATTATTTCCTGTCTTTTACGGAAGAAGTGTTTTTTATTGTGTTTGCAATTTCAATCGCACTAGAGACTATGACCTGAGAGTGAATGCGTCGCATGTCACCCAAAGGGTGCCATACTAAACATCCAGACTGTTGAAGAGAAACTCTCCAACAATCCTTTCCCAGATAGCTTAAGGCTCGTAACGTACGAAAGAAATCATTCATGATTACTGTATCTTAAGCTGTTTTGAGATGAGAAGAGAACAGGCTCAACTAGGAGGGAGACTATCAAGTCCTACTGTTGTCATGCCAAGGATTCATCCTATGGTTGAGGTTTGAACAGGGAACTCCTAGAAGTTGTCATGCATAGATTTCAACCTAAAGTTCTATCATCAATTCCTTATCAAAGGAAATGAGAGTCCTAAGGGATCATGTCAATGATACACAGACACAGACAAAGCATCATCTTAAACAGTAAACAGTAAATGACTGTAAAATGCATGCAATGCAAGTGAGGGAGGAAATGTGTGTGGGGCATCAGCCTCCACAAGCTCATCTCAACCTCAAGCCAGAATGAATAACAGTAATCATACTGAAAGATAAAACATGCTATCAAGCAAAATACAGTAAACTGCAATCATACAGAAGAAATAAAGTCATGCTATCAAGCAAAATAAACCACATGGGCAAGGGAGTCGGGCTCTACCGAATACCCGCAAGCAAAGCCATACAGTAACAATACAAGTAGAGGGAGCAACTCAACCTCTAGTGCATCAAGCAAGTCAAACAAGGTACATCAATACAAAAACGAAAACAGATAAGAAAGCAGATCAACTCCTCTCTCAACTCCAAGCTTCAGCTCTTCTAACAGCAACTCAGTCTTCAGACTTCCATCACCCTTAACAAATATCAATTTGCTTCTCCAGGTTTCAACCCTTCCACATAAGTTTCAACTTATCTTCCTTCTCCAAGCTTCAGCTCCTTAATCAGTTCCACCTTCAGGCTTCACCATTAACCACAAGTATCAACTTGATTCCTTCAGGATCTGCAAGCTTCAAAGTAAGTATCAACTTCCTTTGTTCTCCAAGCTTCAGCTTCTTAATCAATCTCAATTGAATCCTCTTCCTAAGTATCAACTTAGTCCTTAAGCTTCAGCTCTCTTTGCTTTACCAGTCTCAACTTGGTCTTCTCTTACTACAAGCTTCAGCTTCTCAGATTAATCTTCAATCACTCAGAAGTATCAACTTCATTCTTCAGTCTTTAAGCCTCAGCTCTTCATTCAGTCTTTACTGGATCTTCATTGGGTCTTCAAGTATCAACTTGATCTTGTTACTCTTCAAGCTTCAGCTGGAATGGCAATGCTCAAGGAATCACCCCCTTCCATACTCTTCAATGAAGTCTTCATCTTCAAGCCCAACATCTCTCAAGATACTCAAACTAGAGGAAATCACTTAACTGGATAAGCTAGGGTGTTAAACTACTTATTGACCACCAAGGGTGACCTATAAGGGTTCAACATCAAAGGAATGGTTCCCTCAAAAGTTCTACTTCCTAGGTACCATCACTTATCCCTCCAAGGGAGAGAGGTGAATACCATGGAAGGACTTTGAATCATAGGGAAGAATGGAGGTGAAAGATACCATCCATGTTTGAGAAAGAAGTTAACTAAGTCTAAGCTCTTCCTAATTCCTAACCCTAAAACAACAACAAAACAAACAAGATTCAAGCTCTCAAGCTCCTCAATCAATCTTCAAGTCTTCTACTATGCTCCTCCATGCTCCTCAAAGCAAGACCAAGTTCTCCAAGCCCACAAAGCAAAGCAAACAAAAATACAAGCCCACAAGGGCAACACAAACAATCATCAACTACAAAAATCATCTAAAAATAGTATACTATTATATTAAAATTTAATATAATTTCTAGGGGATCCTATATACCTACCCTTAATACCCTGTATGTCCCAATGTCTAACTTGACCTAGAAACCCAAAATTCTAGTGTTATTGTGGACCTATGTTAAGGATTGCCCTAATTCTATACAACCTAAAGTCATCTAAGCAAAACTAATCAAAAATTAATCAAAAAATTATGGAATAAATCCAGGGGGGAGCTAAAGTCCTAAGCTAACTATCCTAAAAAGAATGGCCTAAAAATTCAAAGGGAACTAGCTAAACAAAATTCTACAAAACTATGCATCAACATAAAAGAATTAAAATGCTATTAAAAGAGAAAATACACAGAAAATATTAAAAATGCATGAAATGAAAATATTATGGTTTTATAATTTTCTAGACATGAACATGAAATGGGAGAAAAAATCCCCATGCAAAAATCATTAATTTTCTATTTATTATGATTTTTCAAAGATTAATGAAAAATGGAGAAAAAGAAATTAAAAGGGATAAAACCTTGGTTCAGATAGCAAGTATTTTCAGTTCAAATCATGAATGGGCTCAAAATGGGGGGTGCAGTTAGTATAAGCGCTGGGCCCAATTATCATCAGAAAATCAAATGAGAAAATATAGAGAAAAAGAAAAAGCCACAGTGCATAAAGTAAAGAAATACAGTTCAAAACAAACATGGGCCATGATCTGGGGTGTGAATAGCAAATGAGCCCAATCCCCCTTTTAATGAAACGACGCGTTTCATTGTCTTCAGAATTTCCCTCTTCAAACAAGATTAAATCTCAGCCGTGAGATCTCCCTCCAGTCAATGGGTCTTCGCCTCATCCAATGGCTATGGCACTGTCTTCTTCCTCCAGCTAGGGTTCAAACTGAAGAATCCATGGAAGCAGAGCTTCAAGCTCCATCTTCACCAAACTCGTATCACCTCAAATCTCCATGGAAAATTAAAATTCCAAACCCTAACCTGTCCAGAATTTCACCCTGAATCTAACCATGGCCTTGAAATCAATTGAATCATCCTAAATCTTCAAACCCGATCCAAGATCAAAGATATGCTCAAACTTCAGTTCTAACCATTCTTGCAATTAACTACCTCAGAATGATCACCACCTCACACTGATTAAATCTTGATATTAAACTCATGCTATAGCTCACTATATCTCATGTTCTTGGTCCAAACAAAAATGGTGTCATCCACTGAAACCTCACCAATTGATCCCAAACTTCCCAGAATCCATCACCTAATTGTCTCTAACCGTTCTAACCTAACAATTCTTGCTAATTATGCCTAAATCATGGTGTAGAAGAAAAGTTACTAACCTGTTGAATCTTGATTAACAGATGGGGTAAACCTTCACTTCAAGCTCTCAAATTCTTCAGAATCAATCCTTGAATGATGATAGAGCTTCTGTTTGCAAAAGATTGGACCAAGAAAGCTTCAATCTCCAAATCCGATTGTGACTTGCAACCTTCAAAATCCAAATGCCAACTCTTCAATTCTCCATGGTTTTGCCTCCAATTTGGTCTGCACAGCTTCAGTGTGATCAAGGGAATGTGTTTAGATTGAAAGAATGAATGGAATTGAATCAGAATGTGGAATTTGATTTCAACTTGCAATGGAAGCAAGTGAAATGGCTATCTCTCTCTTCTCTCAAATCTCTCACCAACCTTGCATCTGAGCAAGTTTTAAATCATATATAGAATGGTTTAGACTCATCTAGAACCATCTGGAACCATCCAATGAGAAATTGGAATTCTCATGTCATGAGTTTATGAATTCATTCATCTCATGTATCATCTCATGCCATAGCCCTTGCAGCAACTTGGCTTGAAAATCTCCCTAAATGAGATATATGGTGTGTTAAAACCCTTAGCAAGCTTGTACATTGCCTTTCCTTGAGTTTTGCATTTGTACCTTAAGATGCAAGCAACCAATTTCCAAAGCAGCCCCATGATCTAGGCCTCAATTCAAAAACGTGACTGAACCATTGTTTTTAGAATGTCTTTTAGAGTCAAAATGACCTATTATATGCCATGGTTTGGATGTGTAACTTGGAATTTCCAATTTCCAACTTGAACTTATTTAGTTTATGCCTCCATTTTAGGTCATTTTTATCACTTTTTTCTACAAGACTTTTCAACATGTCATGACCCCCCTAATAGCCTTAAAACATCATTTTAAGCAATTTTGATGTTGAAGATTTTTCCATTTGAAGCTTGGAAATAGGAGTTATGGCCTTATGCTTGAAATGACCTATAATCTCCAAATGACCAAAATGCCCTTGACTTGTCAAAGCCATAACTTGAGTTCTACAAATCCTATCAAGGACTTATAGTACTCTCTAGAAAGCTAAGAAGATGAGGAACAACATTCATGTTGACCAAAAGTTCATAGGAATCATCCTTCTTGGGAAAAAGTTGGATGCAACTTGGGTGACTTTCAAGGCCCCAGATTCACATACCTCAGATGACCTGTAACTTGTCAAGGTCATAACTTGAGCTCTACAAATCCTATCAAGGACTTCTAGTACTCAAATTAAATCTAAGGGCAATCTCTACAACATTCGTTTTGGGGGTAAGATGAGATGACAATCCCATCTTGAGCTAGACTGCCTTGAAGATAGGGATCAAACTAGGGGATTTTACACTGTCAAGCCTTAGAAACCCTAGCTTGAAACTTCTCAAACTCTTCAATCATGATGAGTTGATCTAGGAATCATCCTTATAGAATCCCAATGCATCAATCCATGATCACATGGATCTTGGATTAGGTCTCAACCTTCTCCAAATCATCAGTTGACCTAGGGTTGACCCAGTCAAACCCTAATTGCACCACTCATGGCTGAGTCTTCTTAAACTTGTACAATGACCTCTCTAGGCCTCATGATGGCTTTCAAGACATCTCATAAGCTCTCTCAAAGCTTCAAAGCCATCCTCATAGCCTCAGAATCATCTGAGGGGCTCCCACAACTCTCAAGTTATGAGGCACACAACCTTGGTTTCAACCAATCTTTCTGAGGATCTCTTAACTTCTCTGACAAAGATATCAACCTTTGAACATTTGAATAACCTTCTTGGCTAGCTTCAAAGTCTTGATTGGTACTCATACCTCTTGATCTATTGCCCCCATATCAATGAGAAGCAGATGATAATGCTAGTGAACACAAGCCAGGTAAATAAATGTTGGTCAAATTTTGGGGTGCAACAGATAGCACGAGCCTCCTTGAGTGATGACATCGAAACCTCTGGGTTCTTGGATTCCATAGGAGACTTATCCTGAATCGATACTGTTTCAAATGCCTGGCAGAGTTTTTCGTGGATCTCCCCATCCATTTCCACGTACTTGAAGGATGACAAATGGCTAACCATAATATCCTCTTCGCCGCATATTGTGACAATTTTCCCTTCCATCATATATTTCAACTTTTGATGCAATGTTGAGGTGACTGCCCCAGCAGCGTGTATCCAAGGTCGGCCAAGCAAACAGTTATATGCTGGCTGGATATCCATAATGTAAAAAGTTGCATCAAAGATCTCTGGTCCTATCTGAACAGGTATCGTAATCTCCCCGAACACTGATTTCTTAGACCCATCGAAAGCTCTAACCACGAGATCACTGGGCGTACATATCAAACCTCGAGTATCCAGTTTCATCAACGCCTTCTTCGAAAGCATATTGAGGGATGATCTTGTATCAACCAGGACATGCGACATCAGGGACCCTCTACATTCCAAGGATATATGCAAAGCGCGGTTATGATTCCTCCGGGCAGGAGTCAAATCCAGATCCATAAAATCGAGACCATTGCCGGCATTTACATGAGCTACTACTCCCTCCAACTAATTAACATAAATCTCTTGGGGTACGTATGTTGCATTCAAGATCTTCAGAAAAGCATTGCGGTGTGCCTCCGAACACAGCAACAATGACAAAATAGAGATCTTCGAAAGAGTCTGATTTAGGTGATCTACAATTTTGTAGTCACTTTTCCGAATGAGCCTCATAAATTCCTCTGCGTCTTTCGAGAAAACATCAGCATCGACCTGCGGTTGGGTATTCTCTTCAATCACGGCCTTACCCTTCCCTTTGTCATTCTTACCGGCATTAACTTCCGGTGGAGAAAAGATCCTGCCACTTCTAGTGATACCTCCAGCACCAACTATGTTCTCAACCGATGAACTTCCGCTTGCAGACCCTGTCCATTCTTGCTTCTGCCCATTACAGAACACCTCGCCCCCATAATTCCATGGGATAGCTTTAATGCTCTCGTATGGCACGGGTCCAGGTACAGTAATGATAACTGGAGCAGGCCTAGCAGGCGCCGAAATATTGATTGTACGGTATGGAATAGAGATCGTAGCAACTTCACTTCCATCCTTACTCACTTTATCCTCGACATATTCTTTCACAACTTTGTCAAAGTGCAAACAGCCCTCATCAATCATTCTCTGAATACCCTTTCTCAAAAGATCACAACCTTTCGGCTGCACTTCACATTCTGAACAGTCAGCAGAACAACCAGGAAACACTCCCTTCTTCAACAAACTAGCCTTCACAAAGCTTAGTAGAGTATTCAAATCCTCAACATCAATTATCAGATTCAATTTTTCTCCCTTAATAACAACATTAACCCCTGCCACCCCATGATTCGACATCGGATTTTGAGTCACATTCGGCCCATCGTTGGTGAAGTTGATAGCTTTGGAATCAAGTAAGTTCTGTACTTTGTGCTTGAATGTTTTACAATGGTCAATATCGTGCCCCGGAGCACCTGAATGAAACTCGCATCTAGCGTTCGCATCGTAGCCAGGAGGCGGTGTACTAGTGAGAGGAGCCAGAGTCCTCTTCAGAACCAATTATAACTGCAACAGATGTTGTAAGAAGTGAGAATACGGTATCGGAGGGTTCTCAAACTATCTATCAGCCATTATGCGCCTAGCAGCATAAGGTCGTGGAACATTGACTCGTTGTTGAGCTGCAGCCGGGATATCTACTGTAGCGACTTGTTGAGGATAACGAGACCGAGCTCTACCTTTACCCTTGTGAGAAATAGCATTTGCATCCCCCTCCCTTCTCTTGGGGTTTGCTGAATATGGTTTCTTTGTTCCTCCTGAAGAGGATCCGCCGCCATTTGGAATCTTGCCAGACTTAATCCCACTTTCAACTCTCTCACCAGCCATTACCATATCAGAGAACCCTGTAGACATGCAGTCTATCAACTTTTCAAATTACACACCGGGCAAAGAAGCCATGAACATGTCGATCAGTTCCCTTTCAACCATAACGGGTTGCACTCTTGCAGCTAAATCCCGCCACCTCTGGGCGTATTCCTTGAAGCTCTCAGTATTCTTCTGCGACAAGCTCTGCAATTGTACCCTGTTTGGTGCCAGATCACTATTATACTGATAGTCACGCACAAAAGCTTCAACCAATTCTCTCCAGCTGCGGATATGAGTTCTCTCAAGCCCCATATACCATTCCAAAGACGCCCCTGCCAGACTGTCTTGGAAAAATGCATTAGCAGCTTTTCGTCATCGGAATACGCCGACATTTTCCGGAAATAAGCCCGGATGTGTACTCTAGGACAGGTAGTCCCTTTGTACTTGTCAAAATCGGGCACCTTGAATTTGGGGGGAATCCTGACCCCAGGAACTAGACCAAGATCTGACATATCGAGACCCAGAGAGTTCTGATTCTCTTAAGACTTCATATTTTCTTCAATCAGTTTAAACCTCCGGTCAACTTCAGTTGGCAAACCACCCTCCATATCTCTCACGGAAAATACATCATCCTGGCGATCATCCCAATAAGGGCCAGCAGCCCCGTGCACAGCGCACACACTTCCATTAGCAGCATTACCATTCCCGTTCGCAGCTCCTCCGCCCGGAGGTATGACAACAGTAGGAATACCCTGTGAAATAGATCCACCGATCGGTGGAGGAATAACATCATCTCCTCCGTGCAAAACACCATCTTCATCGACCCGTGCTATCAACGATTGGACCAAAGGTCTTAATTGTTCCTGCCCGCTAGCAACAGCCTACATCAGCTCCATGAATTGGGTCATGCGAGCCCTGACTTCCTGCAACTCGGCTTGAACCTGATCCATCACTTTTCACTGATTCCCTCGAGTTGGATACTTGTAGAAATTGAACTCCTCAACCTCCTCAATCCTGAACTGAAGAAAACCAAGAAGAGATAAGAACACGAGACCACCAAGAATAACATGCGATGCAAATGAGAATGCAAAATGCACAATGCAAACATGTCGTATTTACAGGGAGATCTTCCCCTTGATTCCAGTTTCAAATAAACGTGAACAGCAGAGATGGATAAGAACACCACAATAATCTTCTCATATATCAAGTAAAGCCGAAAAAATACAAACATCAATGAGAAATATCTACATAGAAAGATGTATTGATCTCATCCAACATGTCTGGTGATGATCAAGATACAAAAACAAGGAAACTACAAATGATAAAACTCCCTAGTAGTCATGCTCTTTGCTCCAGTCTTGAGCTTCCCTAAGCATTGTCTTCGTATCTGGGTGATCTGGTCTGGCAACCAACTCTCTAATAAGGATGTCCCTTATGCGTATCACATCCCAGAGATAATTAGAATGATCTTCCCAAGTATCTTCGCCAAAAGCATCTTCGAGTCTGGGTTGCTTTACGCCTGCGCATACCTTGAGCTCTCCGAGTGCTGATGAAGCCTCTTGGTATTTCTGTTCAAACATGCACCTGTTGAACGATTCCTACAATAACTCTTTCTCTTTGACCTTGAGTGGCGCCCTTAGCTTATCAACCTGAATACGAAGTTGATCCTCCTTATTCTTGTTGGCAATCAAGGTAGCATTCCACTACTTATTGAATTTGGATATCTTCAGATATGCTCTGTCTAAATCCTCCTTCTTACTCTTCAGAACACTACAAGTGCTTTTCACATCAAGACCGACTTGCTTCCGTGCTTGTACCTGATCAGCAAGTTCTTTCTCCAACTTGGTCAATACTTCTGACTTCGTCTTGGCCAAATAAACAGCTTCACTCTTATCATGCTTCAGCTGACTGATTTCCTGTTTCAACTCTTCATTCTCTTTACGCAGTTCTTCCTTTCCTGCCCAAAGCTCGTTATACTTTAGAATGTCGATAGTTGTAGGCGCCTCAATGAATAAAGGATACAATGGTTCTTCAATAGGAAACGACAATAGTACCTCTTCAACTCTCTGCTGAATCCACTTCAAGTAGGGATCATAAGCTCAACAATCGCCTTTGCCCAAAGAAAGCTTTCCCTTCTTGTGAATTTTACCCCATGCGTCCACAAATTTGGCCGTAATACAAGGATCCGCTATACTGGTGAAGTACAAAGATTCCTGCATTCCTCTTCTTTCGGAGGTCCTTTCAAAGCATAACCAAATTGTCTAATAGAAAGAGAAGGATTATAGTTGATACCGTCTTTTCTCCCCATCAAAGGCACATTAGGAAAACTACCACAAATAAAGATGAGCTCACGACCAAGCAAGTCCCGGTTGAACCAGACGATATTCTTTTCCATTAAACCCATAAGCCTCTTCGACCATTCAGATGAGTTCGCGAAATCCACAAAAGCTCCAGAACGAGGGAGATGATCAACAAACCACTTGTGCAAAAACGGTGCACAACAAGAAACCATTTTTCCTATTCTCTTCTCATTTTTGTAGTGCACTGAATGATACAAGTCTCCTAGAAGAGTAGGTACGAGATTTTTGGAAGCGAAGATATGAAAAGAATCAAAATCCACAAAATCTGGTACATTGGGGAATAACACAATGCCATAGACCCACAGAGCCAAGATAGCACTGAAAACTACCCAACAACCGTCTTCAGCATACTTCCGGGCTTTATCCACCAAGAAGGATAAAGTAAAGTCAGAAACTCTGTTTCTACTGATAACATGGTCTACCAAGTCAGAGGCGCTCAAATAAAGAGCGGCGGATAACTTCTCAAGATTAGGTTCTTCTTCAGAATTGAAGAATGGCACTTTATTTCGAATCGGAACACCCAAAATGAAAGCAAACTCCTCCAAAGTCGGAACCAACACATAGTCCGGAAACGTGAAGCATCTCAGCGGAGGATCATAAAACTGTAACAAGGTATGAATAGCTCCATGCTCATAACTCATGATCTTACGGACAAACCTCAGAATTCCCTCATACTCTTCCCTGAAAGTTGCAAGGACGCTAGGATCATCCATGGAAATCAGACCAAATAAAGGTCCCAACTCAGGTGCCGGAAATTTGTACACAACAATCCTCTTTCTGCCAACTTCCATCTCTGCAGGAGACTAGTACCAGAATCAAGGGAAAGACGAGAACCTGTAACATACATAAACATGCAATGTTAAATGCAGAATGATTATGCAGATGCATACATGGGATCAAGGTATCCAATGCTCAAATTTGCTGCTGTTCCGCTGACTGAATTCAACCATAACTCTGCTCTAATCAAACCACTGAGAGAATACACTCAGGACCACAAATCCGCACTGACAACACCACCCGGTTGGTTGAAGGTCAAGTTTTCCTGCAAAAACCCATCCCTCTCACATGTGGGTTCTAGTCTTGAAAGGTACGGCATCCTATGCCGGTTGTCAGCGTCACAGACTTTCGAGAAACGATGATACGTTCACCATTTCTGGTTTGGCATCATAGTCTAACGAAGCGGCCTCACTTGGCTGACCCCCCAAATGAACGGTCTCTAGAGTCGACAGTCTCTCTAAGTCAATATTCCCTTGATGCACCAGACGCGCAGGATAGAATATTTCCAAAGAAAAACCTCGTCTGAACGTGAATTTTGCACGAGCTATTGCGTGGCCAAACGCCACACAAGCTCCCGCTACTCTCCACTTTAATCCTATGTGTATACTAAAGCCTGGGTCTGGCTTATCTCTCAATGGAACAACCCACCTCACAGCACAACAGCAGCCTAATATGATAATAAAATGCAAATGCAATAATATACAACATATAATGTACATAAAGCAAAATAAATGCACAAAAGTAAACATCCAAAGACGCAAACAGACAAGCGCTAGGATTGACTCGCATAGGGAACCATCGCAGTCCCCAGCAAAGTCGCCAGCTGCCGCAACTGCAAAAAACACATGGCGGAAAACAAAAGAGTCGTCACCATTCGTTATTTATCACAAAGAGAGGGAAGGGAAAATGATAGAAGAAAACCTACAAAACAGGATAAGATTGGTCATTGCAACCAAACCTCGGGTTCGGGAGTCGGTTACGCAAGGGGAAGGTATGAGGACCCCTCACGTCCGTCGTACTTGACGGGATCCATGCTTGTTGTCTATCTAAGGGTGTGTTTATCTATCTAAGCTACAGACTCACATGACAAAAAGAAAAGAAAAGAGACTCGGTAGAGCATCGCCGCTCTGTGCCTACGTATTCCCTCGTGTAATGGGAAAGTCAGAGTCAACGTAGTTCAGGAAACTACGGGTGAAAGGTGGGGGAAGGTTGCTCGCCAAGACATCTTCGTCTTGTGCCTACGTATCCTCATCTGGTATGAGAAATGAGAGCAAACGTAGTTCGGGCTGACATGAAACCACAGGTTGATTAAGTGTTTTAATCGAGTAGGGTTAAACCTTCGTTCTAGCAATTAGAGACGATGCCTGTTTGCGGTAGAACCAAAGCTTAACAACACTCTTTTTATGAAAAAGATTTTTCGATTAAGGTCCCGAAGGAAAAAGGTTTAAAGTTTTGTTTGTGTTTTTTAGTGAAGTGAATTAATTCGGTTTGTGATTCACATTGCACTAAAGACTATGACATGGGAGCGAATGCGTCGCGTATCACCCCTAAACGAGACGTATACTAAACACTCTAGACAAGCGAGAGGAGACCCCTCACTCATCATTCCCCATGTGCTTAAGGCTCGTAGCGTACAATGTTCATCGTATTTATTAGATGAATTAGCATGTTTTGAGATGAGAAGAGAGACGCACGGAAGGTCTAAGGAAACTTGGTCCTAATGTTGTCATGCAAAGTGGACCTAAAGTTTGGATTAAAGAGGGGAAAATCTATCCTAGTATTAGCATGCTTGGATTGAACACCTAATGTCTCTCCTACTCCCATCCTAAATGGAGGGACTAGGAACCCTAGGGGGATCATGGCAAAAGACCAAGAAAGCACAAGATAAATTCAATCACTAGTGAGAAATGCAAACATGGAAAATAAACATGCAAAGAGGGAGGAAAATAGTATGGGGCAGCATCCGCCACAAGCGCGTCTCGACCTCTTAAAAGCAAGCAAAGAATGCAATGCAAAAAGCGAAATGCAAGAAGGAAAACAAATACGGAAATGCAAGCAAAAAAGAAAGCAATCATCAGAGAAAAATGGGAGGAAAAGAAGTGCGGGGCAGCAGCCGCCACAAGCGCATCTCGACCACTTGATTCTCACACTCAAGCAAAACAAAAGAAAAACGAACATCACTTTGAACAACATATACGAGAGTATGAATCCAAGAGGAAAGCAAGCACGCATGTCGAAGAAATCACGATTTAACAATCATGAATAGCGAGACATATCTAAAACATCTCACTCCTAATGCATCACACTGATCCATGATGATTCGAAGCGAAACAATACCGAAACAAGCATGAAAAACAGCAAAAACAGGCATGCTGGAACAGTGTTAATCAATTAACACTAGGGGTTAATCAATTAACCACTAAAAAACGCTTGAAAAATTGAATGTTTGATCTGGTTAGTTGATTAACATCAGAGGTTAATCGATTAACACTGCTCCAACAGCAGAAAACAGCAATAGAAAAGCACTTTTCAGCAACTTATCACTTAAGCAAAGATCCACATGATTTCAAAACAATTGTGCACGAAATTAAACCAGAAAACAGTGATTTAATCAAGATGTAAACACATCTAAACAGCACCATCACAATTCACATAGATCAAAATGAATCAAATCAATCAAAAATGAAGATCAACATGATTATGCAAAATAAGCTAAAAAATGCAATAGATCTAGAATTTCAACCTTCGAAGCGGAGAATTGCTTCGGTTAATGTTGATTCACTTCGAACGTGTAGATCTAAGAAAGAAATCTGGAATACTTCAAGATCCAAGCTAATCCTTGAAGTAGAAGTGATGATCCACCAAAATTAAGCAAAATTACTCCAAATAAGCTCTTCGAAAACCATTTCAAAATTTAGATCCAAGTTTGCACAAAAATTGAATGAGGAAATTGCTCCAATGAGGATGATGGATGAAGGTTTTAGCTCAAGAATTCATTGATTCCAATGGAGAATCAAAGAATTCAATGGATGAAGAGCTTTGGTAAAGGTTTTGGAAAATGGAAAAGTTGAGAGAAACTTGAGAAGATTCTGAAGTTGAGATGAAATTATGAAGATTAAATCATTGAGGTTTGGAGTAAATCAAATAAATACCCCTTAGGTTTGGATCCAAATGAGAGGTTTGGAATGTGATTTGTGAAATTTGGTTTGGAATGAGGAATGGGAGTTTGGAGGGAAAATGAAATTAACCAAAATTCAAGCTGATTCTAGATCCTTCCCAAGTGTAAAATTAAACTTCCAAGTGATCAAAATTGGACCCCAAAGTGACCCCTTTTGAAAATTCACGTGCAGAGGCAAAATCTGCACTGGTTAATCGATTAACAATTTGGGTTAATCGATTAACACTGTCAAAAATTCAAATCTGGCCTGATTTTACTTTGGTTAATCGATTAACACCTTCAAAAATTTGAATTTGGCGCCTTTTGGAGGGAAATCAGCACATTTGCCCGTTTTCAGTCGTTTTGAGCTCTGTTAAGCGTTTGAAACTTGGTCTTGAATGTTATAACCATGAGAATGCTTGCGATAGCCTGAATGCTGCTTTCTGTGCTGAAAATACCGTGCAAAGTAAAGTAAAATCGGTCGTCCAACCGTTGGGCAAAATAAATGGCAGAGCCTCTGATGCTCGATGTTCAGTTGCTTGCACTAAAAATAAACCTGAGCCACAAGGATGCCTTGATCCCATGCCTCGAGAGCAAATGCTATGATATACAAAAAATGCAAAATGCAGAGAAAGAAAAGCCAGTTAGGGTTAAAACGAAAGGAAAAATTTTGGGGTGCTACAGTTAATAGAGATCTCAATTCTATTTCTAGAATTGAGGGCAGACGTACCCCAAGCGAGGACGAAGGGGGAACTGCCTCGAAAAATTTGGTGTTGTTTTCTCTTTCGCTACTTTTCTATTTCTGAATTTTTTACGTTTGTGCATAATCAATTGCTCGATAAAAATTCTAGTATAGTGTAGTGCTGAAAAGTGTTTTGAAAACTCATTACAATCATTTTGATTGTAATTGGAAAAATTATGCACTACCATTACTTAGAGAATTTCGCTTGGAGTGTTTTGTGCACTAAGTATTTGATAAATTGATCGCACAAAAACCAGTTGTGCTTTTGTTAATTTGAGTTTAATATTTACAAGCCATTGGAAATTGCACAACCTTAAGTGATTCTAATTGTATTGATTAGAATTCAAAATATTAATTCATTTCTCATTGGATTCAATATTTCATCTTGGCTTATTGTATATTCGATCTTTTCAATAAAAATTTGTTTAGACGACCTTGTTCCTCGGCTTCTTCCGTATAAATTTTAAAAACCAAATTTCTTTTAAGCGCCGACTCTGTTTAGGAATTAGTGATCTATTCAACCCCCCTTCTAGATTATTGTCGTCGTCTAACATGACTGACTGGTTTTTTTTATCATACCTTTTCTAAATTATGGAAAAAAATGGGGAGTAATAATGTGTAGTGGATTGGTGTGACTACTGACTAGCTACTGACTTTTTGGTGTATGAGTTCTGCTTATCTGATATATGTTGATGACAGTATGCTTAGTATTAATTAAGATCTAAATGTTTTATGTTCACATGCTGGAGCATCTGGCTTGACATATGGGACTTGTGTGAGTTGACCTATGTGTTAGTAGTATCTGTTGATTCTGACGCATCTAATAACTTTGTGTGTACATGCATGACTGACTTGTATAGAGCATTGACTATGTGTAGCCACCACTTGACTTCTGACTCGTGCTACTAACCCCTATTGCTGCTGATGCGCTATTTTGTTTTGTTCTTTTGTTGCTGCTATTGTTTGCTCTATGTGCTATTGTGTGGTGTGCTTAATGCTCAACTTATGATGCATATCTTGTATGTTTTTGGAAGTGTTTCTTTGCCATAATTTCCCAAAAGGGAAGATTTTTGTTCTTTTTTGGATTGGCTGCATTATGCAAAACAACGTGGTATATACACATGTGGGAACTTATGTCCCAATTGCTTTTTTGAAGAAATGGTGCATGTGTGAAGTGATGTCCCAGCATGTGGCCCTTGTATGCAGGACAAGGATGTTTCTATATGCGTGCATTTTCTAACTGATTGTATTGCATTCTTTTGTTTATTTGTGTAACAATGATTGTTGTTATCTTTCAGAAATCTAATTTGTTTGATTATTTAATTAAATTAAATTTAAATCAAGGTAATTTAAATTTGAATTCAAATTAAATCTTTTGTGGGGTTATTTTAGAGAAACAAATCCTAACTGAATCTCCACCATAACTGGATGAGATCACAACCTAAATCCAAGGAGAAAATCTCAACTATAAATTTCTATATATAAAGACCTTTTTCATTTGAAGACCACGGGCTTGAGTGATAATTTGAGTTTTGGGCTGAGTTTTTTGTTTGTATTAATTGTACACTGCATTATGATTTCATTCATATCATAAGGCATACTAGTTAGTTTGTTTTGCTCAGTTGTATATTCATCATTGAATCATTCTGATTATTGTTGTTGATCATTAGGGTTAGTCATTGAGAGAAAGTTAGAGGGGGTTCTTATATTTAAAGGGAGTCCTAAATATAAATACCTTGAGGGCATAATTAATAAGAGGAGCGTTGAGCAAGGGGCTTGTTCATTTTATACACTTTTTACTAATTTTATTAAAGAGTGGATTTTCTTTCTTGGGTTGAGTGCACCTCCTAGATGTAGGTGTTGTTTGCATTGAACTGAGTTAACAATACTTGTGTGTTCTTTACTATTTTTACTTTGATTCTTTATTGTTGTCATAGTGTATTAAATCTAGTTTAACAAGTTGGACAAGTTGTCCAAGACATGTGGTCCAACATGTGTCTCCCGAGGAACAGAATTTCAGAGACAATGAAACATAACTAAGGTACATAAGGCAATCCATGCTATAACATTTTCAGTTATTTAGAAAAATCGTATTTCGTTTCATCTAAACCTTTCTTGCATTATCACTCGTGATCATTATTGAATCCGTACATCAAAAATGAATTTTTAAATAAAAAATGAAAGTGGTAGTCGACTACCAAAAAGTGGTATTCAACTACCAGATCAAAATTTTGCATATTTTCATATCTGGAAGTGATAGACGGGTATCACGTATTGTTATTTGACTAACAATGTTTGAAATTTAAAAATATGAACGTTGGACAAGTGGTAGTCGACTACCACTTATTGGTATTCGATTACCAAGTTGAAGCATTGTCTCTTTTCATGTTAAAAATATTTGCCGCTTATTGCAATGCTTCACATTTTGATTTTAATTTTATGCACCATTTCAAAGGGATGTTTTAGGATGTATATAAGTATATATACATCAGAGACATAACTTACCTCTTTCCAAAATTTATTTTCATATCAATTTAAACTTTTCTAAGTGTTCATGATTTTTAAAGTTTAAATTTTTTGCATCAATTACAAATTATTCAAAATTTTCTTCATACATTTTGAGCACTTGAATTACATTTGTTTGGATTTTAACATTGTCAAAAAGAATATGTTTTATATCTTAATCACTAATTTTACTGTGATAAGATGTTTTTTTTCTAAAGTAAGGTTCTTTATTTTGAATGTGTATTAGAAGATTGTAAGAAGGTCTTATTGAAGATAACAAAAAAATTCTTCATGAAAGCCAAAATTATATTAGTGTCTTTCTTAGGGATGAATGAATTCTTTAGTGTATCCAATTGTTAAACTGCTAAACAAATATGGGAAACATTACAAATTACACTATTATAAAAAACAAATTTAACCTCGAATGCGAAGTTGATTTAACCTCAGTTACATAGGCGAGGTAATGAACAACGTCATGAAAATTACCCACTATACCCCTCGGTTTTAGAATAACCGAAGGGATAGTTGAAATGGTCATTGGTTCGATCTCAAGAAAAAAAATTATATTTTCAAAACTAGCGCCACATACCTCTCGGTTTATGACCAAAACCGAGGGGAAAGATAAATTATTTTTTTTAATACTCATTACGTTGTTTACACAAAATATTAAAAATAATTTGTTTACACATAATATTAATAAATTAATTTGTGTTACAAACTGTAGCGGAGAAATTTTGAGATTAAGCTATTGATTAACTTAACTCATAAAGAAAGAGTCGCCACCACACTTTTATTTTTTCAAAGGAATGGGAAAAAGAGCGAACAAAACCCATAGAAGTTTTAAAACGAAACTAATAAAACAAAGATACAAAAGATAAGGGGGTTGTTTATGTAATGAGAAGGTGTTAGCACCCAAAACATCTATAGTACTTTATATGAGCCTCTTGAAAATCTATGTTTGGCTTAAAAAGGGTTGTTTGCAAAATTTTGGGGAGATGAGATGAGAAATATTTTCTTAAGGTGTTTGGTGTTTGACAAGACTTCCTAAGTCTTGTGCCTACGTGCCCACAAAGTGAAATAGAAGATCAAAATCTCGTAGTTCGTGGTAAAAATAATAAAAGAGATTTGTTTTGATTGATTGTAAATGGAAAGAAAACTTATCATTTTAAGGAGAAAACTCAACTAATCACCCACAAATATATGAAAATTGACCTTTGCATCATTATTTAGAAGGGCTCAAACTTCGATAAGAATCAACAAGTATACTACTAACTCCCTCAAATGGAAAAGAATCAACATCAAACATTACTATGGGGATAGGAGAATTATATCTCAACTATGAAAATGACTCATGTATAATCCTTAAGAAAAGGTTTTAAAAAGAAAAGTGCACAAAGGGCACAAAATGATTTGAATGAGTTGTGTATTGTTAGGTCTTATGAAAATGGTTTTGATATGTCTTATGAAAATGGTTTTGATATGCTTAAGATGAATTAGCATTTAATTAAGAAAAATAGTTTGAAAATCATTTGACAAAGTCAAGGTTTATTAAGAAAGTAGTTCAGTTTGAAAACAAGAAGGTTTTGAAAAAGAGAGAAGATTTTGAAAATCTACGAAAGGGATGAGATGAAGAAACTACCCTAATAAAAGAAATAAAATGCTAGTGTGTGCAAGTGAAATAACCAGAACTTGACAAGAGTCAAGACTAAAGTTCCATTCCTTTGGAGTAAGCCACAAGCAAGCCAAGTAAGCAAAGCATAATCCAAGGTATCAAATGAAAGAAGAACCCAGACCAAAAGGTTAAAACCAAAGTATCAGAGCCAAGTGTCCAAGAAGTCAACCCAAGATCAAAGGTACTAGATGAATTCCAAAGTCTCAAGTTATAACTCCAAAGAAAAGGATCAAGAACCTAAATCTAAGTCAATAAGCCCAACAGCCAAGCATGGGAAAATAACCAATAGTCCAAGGAATCCATTAAGTTCTTTAGGGGTTTTTCCTTTATTAATGTCTTTTAAAAGAAAAAAGAAAAGTGAAAGTGGAAAAAGGAAAAAAAGTATAAACATAAGCAATATGAAATATAAATGATGAAATAAAAGCATAATATAAAGAGCAATATGTAAAGAATATAAAAGTAAAGGTGCACGAAAAGTAAATGACATAAAGTAAAAGTTAGCACAATAATATTGTTAGTGTTAATGTTAGAGTTAATAATCCAATTCAGGACAAACTTAGTGTTATGTTAAGCAATTGTAGAACAATCTATAGATGTTCTTGATTGACTGTATTTTATGGTAAAACATTGTTGTGTGTAGATGTCTTGACTGATGTCATGACATTCGTGTGTAGTGTACTGCAGGGTAAGTTTGGTTAGCTAGAACAAAGTGTATTGGATGTCATGTTGGATGTTATGACATCAGGTAGCAACTAGCAAGGGTGCATGTTAGTTTTTTTGGTATAATGCATGAGTTAGCGCATGCTAGATTTCAAGAAACGTTTTAGGATTCATAGTTATCTCAGGCGAAATGATAGGCAGTGTTGAGCATAATATCAAATGCCTATGACCTAATTGAAACAACCCTGAATTATGGAAAAGGGTTTAACTTGATTAAACCTAACATCTGCCACTCAGGCCCAAGGACCAACCGCTGCATATAAATAAGAGTGACATCTCTTATTGATGTGTAGAGACTTTAAGTATTAAATACTTAGAGATTGTGAGTGAAGAATTCTGGTGTGTAATTTGTTCTTCACGTGTGTTTTTGTGTCTTAGGATTTCTTGTGAGCCAAGAAATTATCACCTAGATGATTGCATTGGACTAGTGTGTTTTGAGTTGTACTTTGGTTATGTCACTTCAAGCTTTTAAGCACGAGTGATGTGTCTCTTGATTGAAGTTGTGAAGCAAGATCAAGATTTGTTTGAAGTGTGTCTTCTTTTTAATCTGTAACTTAATTGGTTGAAATCACTGCTGTGATTGAGGGGGAGTGAGTAGGAACTCAGGTCTAGTGTTAGGATGAAGTTGCATTGGGTAGGTCTTAAGTGAAGAGTGCAAACTGGTAGTTTGGCTCTGAATTAACACTACTTATAGTCGATTTCCTTCCTGCCTTGGTAGCCCCCAGAGTAGGTGTGATTTGCACCAAACTGGGTCAACAATTTCCTGTGTTATTTACTGCTTTCATTTTCTGTTTACTATTAAGTTCTATAGTCTATTCAGTAGTGGATGTCATAACATCCGTTATTACATCGACTGTTTGTTACTAGAATTTCAATTGGCATCAGAGCAAACACTCTTCCTGTTGTTTTCTGTGTGAGATCTAGGGAAGATAAATTCTGGTACTATAATCGAAATGTCCTCCAATTTTTTCATGTATCCAATTTGAACCTTGGTCCATCACCTACTGAAGACACTTTTTCATTTTCTCCCATTTGTCCGGATTGAGCAAACAAACTTTGCAATTAGCATGCAGGTTTTGAAAATTTTGTAGCCAATCATTTTTTCATGTATTCTAGTCATATGGGTTTTTTACCCGGTCTACCCTCTTAATTAGGATGTTGTCCTCTATTCCTTCGATGGCGTTGACAGTTGGACTAATATGCCCCGGCAACGGATTATTATTTACATTTGGATTTTCTACAGTGAAAGAAATTATCTTACAATTGAGCAGATCTTGTACCTTGAATTTGATAGCCAAACATTTCTTGGCAGTATGCCCCATTGAACCAGCATGGAAGTCACATCTTGAATTAGCACCGTAGCCACGAGGAGGAAGTGTTGGTGGAGGCGTGAGAGGTTTAGGCTTCACCAACCCTCATTGAATCAAATAAGGTAGGATCTGAGTATACATCATAAGTATGGTAGCAAAGTCCTTCGTAGGCCCAATTGACCTCCTCGGGGATACCCATTCCACTGTTGTTGATTTTATGGAGGCAGCATTCCAGGTTCCTGAGCTTGAGGCATAGGATATGCTTGTTGTGGATATTGATTAGGAGTTACTGCACCTATATAAGGAATGTAAGGTATCTGAGAATACCCATCAATTGTAACATCATCGGTCTCGCTCTTCTTTGCATTATTGTTGTTGTAATACATCTTAGAGTTATGTTTGTCACACCCTCATTTTCATCTTTAGCCTTTATACCCTACATTCGCCATATCATACATCATTCTATTGCATATCGAGCATGTGGGTTCATAAGGTATAAATTGGGTCGATTTGTTATTTTCCATTTCAAATGAGATAGATTGCCTATCATGGAATACATGGAAGAAAAGGTTCATCACTTAAGGCTTGATCTAAGTTTGAAAGTCTACTCATGTAGATTACTTCAAGAAGAAGTTACTTGAAAAATATTGGGATATTCAAGATAAATATTCCTAATGAACATGAAATGCAAGGCCAAATTCAAGTTTGCTTCATCCAATTTTGTTTCAAATTCTTGATCAAGTGGAGTTCAAATTTCCAAAGCATGAGTCAAGATCACAAATGCATAATTCAAGACTTTATTTTATATAATAGCATAAGAGAATCCATCATTCAAAGTCCAAGATTCATGAATTCAAGACTAGATTCAAGAATATTACAAAGAGAAATTTCATGACATTTGCAAGAATGTCATTTGTTACAAGATTTCCAACTTTAAATAATGTTTAGAAACTAATCTATTTCTAATCTTCATTCAAGTCTCTAATCAAATCCATGATATGGTAATCTTCATGCCACACCAAGTTTTCATGTGCTACATTATGCCCACAAACATCCAAAGAAAAAAAATACTTAAGAGTTAACATTGGTATTTTTCAAGATCAAGACCATGTGTGTTCAACCATAGGCAATATGGATGCAATCCAAAACAGCCCCATGCAAGAAGTGGCAATATGTATCATGTTACAAATCATTTTATGTCACAAAACCAAGGGGATAAACTTAGGTTGATGCATCTACACATCAAAAATCAGAATTTGAAAATTTTGTCCAAAAGGTAGTGGTATTGACTACATGAGTATGTCCAAGCATAACCAACTAATGGGTACAAGGATGGATGGCAATGTAGAGTGCTGCAGAAGAAAATACAGCAAAACATGCATAGAAATGGAAAGGAGTGGGGCTGCACCAGAAAAGTGGTAATGAGTACCCCTAAATATGGAAAGTCTAAAGGTTGAAACATGTGCAAGAGCTGTTGTTTTGGTACAGCAGAAAAAGGCAGTAGAAAAAGTGGGATAAGAAGAGGAGAGGGGCTGCAAAAGATATTCATTCATCATTCACTAGACATTGAGAAAAAAGATAGAAAGAGAGCAAGAAACCCTAGAGAGAAAACCAGAAAAAAGAGTGAGATGAAAACCAGCAAAAATCAAGAGAGTTCCATAGAAACCCATAGAGAAGCTTTGAGGAAAAGCACCTTCAAAGCATAGAAGGAAGAAGGAAGAAAACACACAACCAAACCAGTGGAAGCTTAACAAAGAAGGAGGAAGCTCTTGGGTATCCATTTCAAACTCTTTCTCTCTTTATATTTCTGCACTTGCCATTTATTATCATTTGTTAAGTGTGTTTGTGCTAGGTGTATTGTGTGAGGTCCCAAGGGAACCAAGAAACCATTTTTAAGAACCAATAGAAAGGAAAGAAAACCACAAAAGACAGCAAAAAAAAAAAGAAATATTGCATTTTTCGCTTCAGGTCGCGGCGCGAACATGCAAAAAACAGAATGACCATTTTTCTTAGTTCGCGGCACAAACATGCAAAAAACATAATGTCCAATTTTCTTGGTTCGCGGTGCAAACACCCTTCGCGACGCGAACTGATCAGTTTGTTTATTTTTTTGCTGTTTTTACCTTTAAAAATTTTTTTCAAGGAGTTCGCCAGTTTCTTTTGCATGTCACGATTTTTTTTAGTTGACTAACCCCATATGTTTGTATGATTTTAGTATGTGAATATTGCTATTGTCCTTGTTGACTTTTGATTCCAAAAACCATTTTAAAAAACAAACTCTCGATTTTATCGAGCCATTTTTAACCTTGTAAGTCGATTGCCTTGCGCATCGCCATCGACCTTGTCCGTATCGCTTCAAATATATCTTTACAAACAATAAACCTTGATCCAACATCAAGGGATCCTTTTTCTCATAAAAAACCCAAAATACAATAAATATATGGTTAGGATTGTACACCATGGATTTTAAGGTGGCGGAGAAGGAATGAGAATGGAATCCTCCTACACTTGTTCCCAATGTTTTGGATACAAGACGCTCGACTTGGCTATTCGAAACATTCACCTCTGTCCAAAGTCCTTTTGTGTAATCCTAGTCAAGAACCATTTCTCTTCAAAAACCTAAAAATAACACCAACTCATCAAACTTTTTGTTTCACCCTAGGGCATCAATCCAAAAACCCTTTTTCAAGGTATAAAATCAACCAACAAACAACTGTTTCATAAGCCTCCAATCTACGGGGCTCTGATTCTTCACTTCTTTTAAGTGAGGATACGTAGGCACAAGGGCCACAATCCTTGGCGAGCATTAAAATATAAAACTAACCCCTCTTTCCTTAAGCAAGCAAACTTTTAAGTAAAAATACCCATTCACGCAAAATAACCTAGGAGGTTCCCATCGAGTACGATGGATGCGAGGGGGTGCTAATACCTCCCCCTTGCATAACCGACTCCCGAACCCTAAGACTTGGTTGTGATGACCATGCTCCTTTCCCAAAGGTTTTATCGCTATTTCCCTTTCCCTCCTTGGGATAAATAAAATCCGGTGGCGACTCTGTGTCATTTTTCGCGTAGCGATAATGTTGACTAGTGGACGATTTTCCAATCTTCTCGCTTTTCAAACCATTTTCAATTCTTTCTCCAATTATTACCAGGTCATCAAATCCTGCTGATACAAATCCTATAATCTTCTTCTAGTATAGGCCTTGCAGGGTGCCCATGAACATATTGACCATTTCACTTTCTAAGAGTGGAGGTTGCACACGAGAATCCAGTTCTCTCCATTTCTTAGCATATTCTTTGAAGTATTAGTTACCCTTTTGAGACAAATGTTGTAGTTCCATACGACTATGAGCTGTAATACCCTAATTTTTACCCCTAAGATCCCACATGTTATTTGCATCTCATCCCACAAAAAAGATCGCAAGTTTTGGTTCTCTTTTGCCTTCCTCTGTAGGTTTATTCTTGAGCGATCACCAGGCACCCTTTGTTTTCTTGTATGTTTGATATTTGTTTATGTTTATGTTTACTAACCATTGATTAAAATCCAAAAAAATGTTTTTTTTTTCCTTTACTAACTTTTTCAGGAAAAATTTGGATCAAAGATATCAAATATCAGTCCCTCAGCTCGAGTGAATTTCATCTGAAAAAAGTCGAAGTTGATCCGCAAACAATTCAAATCATTTAATCAAGAGTTTCCCAAGATTTTATTGACTTATAATCTCCAAATGACCAAAATGCCCTTGACTTGTCAAAGCCATAACTTGAGTTCTACAAATACTATCAAGGACTTCTAGTACTCTCTAGAAAGCTAAGAAGATGAGGAATAACATTCATGTTGACCAAAAGTTCATAGGAATCATCCTTCTTGGGAAAAAGTTGGATGCAAGTTGGGTGACTTTCAAGGCCCCAGATTCACATACCTCAGATGACCTGTAACTTGTCAAGGTCATAACTTGAGCTCTACAAATCCTATCAAGGACTTATAGTACTCAAATTAAAGCTAAGAGCAAGCTCTACAACATTCATGTTGGGGGTAAGATGAGATGACAATCCCATCTTGAGCTAGACTGCGTTGAAGATAGGGATCAAACTAGGGGATTTTACACTGTCAAGCCTTAGAAACCCTAGCTTGAAACTTCTCAAACTCTTCAATCATGATGAGTTGATCTAGGAATCATCCTTATAGCATCCCAATGCATCAATCCATGATCACATGGCTCTTGGATTAGGTCTCAACCTTCTCCAAATCATCAGTTGACCTAGGGTTGACCCAGTCAAACCCTAATTGCACCACTCATGGCTGAGTCTTCTTAAACTTGTACAATGACCTCTCTAGGCCTCATGATGGCTTTCAAGATATCTCATAAGCTCTCTCAAAGCTTCAAAGCCATCCTCATAGCCTCAGAATCATCTGAGGGGCTCCCACAACTCTCAAGTTATGAGGCACACAACCTTGGTTTCAACCAATCTTTCTGAGGATCTCTTAACTTCTCTGACAAAGATATGAACCTTTGAACATTTGAATAAACTTCTTGGCTAGCTTCAAAGTCTTGATTGGTACTCATACCTCTTGATCTATTGCCCCCATATCAATGAGAAGCAGATGATAATGCTAGTGAACACAAGCCAGGTAAATAAATGTTGGTCAAATTTTGGGGTGCAACAGCTGCCCCTATTCAAACGGCTTGAACCTGACTGGGTGAGGAGCGAACGGCTCTCAGCCAATCAAGGTACGAGACGGTTGAATACCGATAAACCCGGAAATTTGCCAACTGCACAAGTACACGGTACTCTGACGGGAACAAATCTTCGAGAACTGAAATAATAGTTGCACGACAACTAGCTGGAAAATTGGTCACACGGTAACCGGTAATACATGGTCGATCATGCCATCAGGCATCACGATTCCTCGGGACTCGTCAGGTCAACAATCATGTTGATCACGTTAAATCATGCCGTCAGGCATTCAAAGAAAATTTTCGGGCATCAGCCAGACTTCATCAGCAAGTCAGGAATGGAATTCTTGGTAAATCATGAGCCAATTGGGAATATCCAAACCTCTGCCATCAGGCACTCCACATTAGCTGAGAGAACTGCTTCGGTAACACGGTCGGACTTCAATCATGAAGTCTTCGAGGGAAGTTTCAACTTCGCTGTTCAGAAACCTGCTGGGGATGACGCATCTCCGCTGGGGATTCTGGAGAACTATCAAGTAACTCCGCTTCGGGGATCCAGAAATCATTCTGGATGAATCAACTCTGCTGAGGACTTCAAGAATCATCTTGGAAAAATAACTCCGTCGGGGACTTCAAGAATCATCTTGAATTGATAACCCTGCTGGAGATTTCAGGAATCATCTTGAGCAAACACTCTGCCGGGGACTCTAAGTATCAACTTGAGCAACCACTCTGGAGACTGCACTGGGGTCTTAAGAATCATCTTAAGCAAGCGACTTCAACGTCGAATTCAAGAATCATCTTGAGCAGGAAGACTTCGCTGGGGACTTCAAGAATCATCTTTAGCAAGAAGACTTCGCTGGGGAGATTTCAGGAATCATCCTGAGCAATCAATTCTGCGGCGGAACACCTGCAAAACAAGAACGGTAACAACCTAGATCATGCTTATTATGCATATGCTTCGGCAATGGCGCAATGCTCCACACGGTGGAAATGCTACGCGTTAATGATAAATGTGATGCAGTCATGCACAATGATGCGATCCCGTTAGCAAAATAAATGCTGAAGGGGGAATCCTCCTGTCAAGGAGAAAGAACTACTCAGATAGAGGAATCATCCTGCTGAGAAGAACAAGGTCACGCCAATCTCAATTGGACTCCGCAGGGGACACAACTTCAGTTGACTGCTGCGGGGGAACGAAGCTCTACGAGAACCTGGACCTGCTGAGGGAAAGCGATATCAATCGCGTGAATAGACTGCACGACCTTCACGGCTACTTCCCTGGAGGTAACGACTCTGGTGGGGAAACACAACATCAGCTATTCAACATTCCACTGGGGAAAACCAATCATGGTCTGAGCAGCTTCCAAGGATTCAGCTCTCTTGGGGGTCTGCGAACTCGGCTGAGGAAGAAGAAATCATTCTGCTTGCTGGAGAGTACGACTCTAGTGGGGAATCTCAATTCCGCTAGGGAAGAAGGAATCATCCGACTTCGGGGGAGAGTACGACTCTGTGGGGAATCTCAATTCCGCTGGAGACTTCAGTCTGGCACCATTAGTTGCTGCACACTTCAGTGAGCGAATAATCTCCTACGAGACCTGCACTTGTGACCCGGTGCTGGGGGATGAACACACGCTTCGGCACCTGACTCATCTGAGGAGATGACGTTCCTTCATGATGCGTCTGATTGGGGAGAGTTCTTTTCTGCCCGGGGAGACATATCAATGCTCACGATCTCGCGTTCAGATTCTGCGGGGAGAGGCTGCTGAACTTTGCTGGAGAAAGAGGAATCATCCTGCTCGGGGGATGCGCATGGCGCACTGTCTGGAGTATGCTACACCTGTAACAACACAAACAAACAGACAAGATACCCTTCTCAAAGGGACCTATCAAGGTTATCATCTTGTGGCAATGTTCAAGTAATTAATTGTTTCAACAATCAGTGGCCTAGGCCAGTAAGTTTATGTATGCGCATTTTATCAAAAACATCGGCGTTCTTTTTCGCAAACAAAACAGATAAATGCTAAACAGGCAAACATAATTGCTGAATAGTGTGCATTTTATTGATAACGAACCTCTGAATGGGTAAAACTATTTTACAACAGATGCAAGCTCCTGGAATGAGGAAGCCGCGCAAAAATAAAACATAAATATACATCAGTATATACACATGTCGGCAACGAGGCATAGACGAACACCATGAGTTGATCCCTCTATGACCCACTCAACTTCGATACTTCTCCGACGCTTCAGCTTCAGAAGAGATTGATTCGGATAAACGATCCTCAGGTCTTCCAAACCACTAAACAAAGAAAGTCCACACGCGGAACGCAGTCATTTGTGTTGCACCCCAAAATTTGACCAACAATTATTTATCCATCTAGCGTTTGAGAGTTGATACCTTCATCAGAAAGTTCAAGAGATCCTCAGAGGAAGTGGATTGAAACCAGGGTTGTGTGCTTCATAGCTTGAGAGTTGTGGGTACCCCTCAGATGATTCTGAGACTTTGAGAATGAACTTGATATTTTGAGAAAGCCTATGAGATGTCTTGATAGCCATCATGAAGCCCAGAGAGGTCATTAGGCAAGAATTCAGAAGATTCAACCATGATTGGTAGAATTAGGGTTTTGACTGGGTCAACCCCAGGATCACTGAAGATTTGGAGAAGGTTGAGACCTAATCCAAGGGATATGAGATCATGGAATGATGCATAAAGATTTTATAAAGATGATTCCTAGACCAACTCATCATGATTGAGGAGTTTGAGAAGTTTCAAGTTAGGGTCTCCAAGGATTGTCAGTGAAAAAACCCTAGTTTGATCCCTATCTTCCAGGCAGTTTTAGCTCTAGATGTGATTGATATCTCATATTCCCCACAACATGAATGTTGTAGAGCTTGTTCTTAGCTTTAATTTGAGTGGTGGAAGTCCTTGCTAGGAGTTACAGAGCTCAAGTTATGGTTTGGACAAATTACAGGTCATCTGAGGTGTGTGAATCTGGGTCTTTGAAAGTCACCCAACTTGCAGACAACTTTTGCCCTAGTAGGATGATTCCTATGGTTTCTTGGTCAACATGAATGTTGGAGGGCATCTTCTTAGCTTTAATTTGAGTGGTAGAAGTCCTTGATAGGATTTGTGGAACTCAACTTATGGTTTGAACAAGACAGGGGTATTTTGGTCATTTGTCAGTTATAGGTCATTTTTAAGCAAATGCCATATCTCCTATTTCCAAGCCTCAAATGGAAAAACTCAAAACATGAAAGTTGTTCAAAATGTGATTTTAAGTCTAGAAAGAAGGTCATGAATTGTTGGAAAAGCTCATAGCATGGATTTGCATGATTGGTCAAAAATGAACTAAAAAATGGCATATAAGTTTAAAAAGTTGGAATTGGAAATTGGTTTGGAAGATTTAGGAATCCAAATTGGGTCATCCAATATATCATTTTGATTGGAAAAACCATTTTAGAGACAATGGTTCAAGCACATTTTTGAGTTTAGTGGAAAAAATAAAAGTTACTTAAGGTTACTTATGATTAAAGAAACATAACAAATTGGATCAAGCTTGGAATGCAAGGGAAAGTGCAAGATGGTGCTGGAAACTTCCATTGAGTGCTATATAATCATGAAATGAACATTGAGCAAGGGTTGGATTCTCATTTTTTGGCAAATACTTCACAAATTCTCTCATTCTCTCTCATTGCATTTTGATCCCAATTTCACAAAACCTTCATCAATCATCACCAATACTGATTTCACCATATTCAACCATCATCATGGAGTAGAATTCACCCATGTTCTGATTGCAATTGGTCCAATTTCGTGCACTTTCTTCATCAAGACACAAGTTGCAACTTCAAGTGGATCTCAAGATTCAAGCGTGCTACACTAAATCTTTTGCATACAGAAAGATCATCATCAAGAAAAGAGTGATTTTGGGCAGTTTCAAGCATTGAAGAGGAGTGTAACCATTGCTGCCATCATCAAGTTGCAGGTTTGCAAATTCATTCGATTCTCCCTGTTTGCATAGTTCTAGATCATGTGGTTAGGGTAATTATGACTAGCAACCATTAGGGATGGATCTTGAGAAGTTAGAGCTCATTCTGAGATGTTTGAGAATTTGACATCATACTTTAAAGATCAAGAACTAGCTGGTTATTGAGTTTTAATATTAATGCTTTAGTTTAGGTTGATCAGTGATGCATGAAGATTAGTTTAATACCAAGAAATTGAGGTTTCATGAGGGTGAAAACCTTGAGCATTAATGGAGGATGAGCGTCGGGTTTCCAGTTTGAGGTTGTTTTAATGCAAGCTGAGGGCATGGTTGTGTTTGGGGAGGAAAACTGAGCAAGTTTGCTCTTTACACGAGTGAGTTTGGCTGAGAGACGAGAGAGAACGAGCTGGTAGAAGACGGCTGCATGAGAGAGTCGTGCATGGTGTTGCCATCAAACCCTAACCAAACGCAAGGAAGAAGATGACCATCCGTCGTTGGATCAGGTCAAGGAAGTGGACTGGGATTTTAATCGTACGGTTGTAATTTAAACTCAGAAACGGAGGGAAGCAAGAACCAGCCATACGACGTCGTTTGGTTTAATGAAGGAATTCTGGGCTTACCCGTGTCCTATCCGCACCCCCCTTTCATATGGCCCAAATAAAATGAACTGGTCTGACCTACTATTTCCACCCCCCTCCCTCATTCTCCTCATTTATATTTTTATTTTGTTTTACATTTTTAATGAACTTTGATAATTCATAAAAAATTGATAAATGGCTCTTTTTTGTTCATTCTTTTTTCTATGTTGAGATAATTTTGTGTAGAAAAATATAAAAATAAAAATGAAATTTTATTTTTAATGTGGAATTTTTGGTGATATTTTCTTTTAAATAGGGCATTTATTTTCTTTTAGTTGATATCTCATTTTCTATGAATTGTTTTAGGACTTTCCCTTAGGATTTTTGAACCATTCTTTTTGGCATAGTTAGATATTGAACCCTAGTTTCATGTAGGATTTATCTCTTGATTTGTAGATTAAAATTTGATGTAGTTTGATTGTTAGACATTTAGGTGCTCTAATTAGGGTTTTAGGTTGTATAGGTAGACTTCAACATTTTATTTTTGGGGTTTTTAGGACAAGTTAGCCTATGGGGAATATATGGGACTTAAGGGTAGTTAAATAGGATCCCCTAGAATTTATATTAGGAATTTGTATGGTATTTTAGTATTTTTCATTGATTTTTGAATGTATGGATAGTATGTGTGTTGCTTAAAGGCATAAGTTGTATTGTTGTGTTTTCTTTCCTTCTCTGTTGAGTGTGTGAGCTTTGAAGATTGAGTTGAAGACCTTGTGGATCATCATGGAAGCTTTGAAGACCTTGCAGAAGAGTTTAGCATAGCTTTTGTTTGTTTTGTTTATAGGTTGATAGGTGCATAGGCAGAGCCCTAGATAGAATACTTTGTTCAATAAACAAGGAGTGTCTTGTTCACCTCCTTTCTTCTCTGTGACATAGAGTCCCTTAAGGGTATTCACCTCTCTCCTTTGGAGGGATTAGTGACCTTGCCCTATAAGGTAGAACTTTGAGAGAGCCTTTCCTTTGATGTTAAGTTCTCAATGGCATCCTTTGGAAGTCAGTGAGCACTGCAACATCCTCACCTCATCTTATTGACTGAATCTTGTTTGCTGGAGCATTTGAGCCATTGAAGATAGAAGCTGAAGCTTTGAAGAGGATGATTCCTTGAAGATTGTTAAAGTCTGAAGACTTTGTTGATGCCTGAAGATCCCTGGAGATAGTAAAGCCTGAAGGTGGAGCTGGTCAAAGGAGCTGAAGCTCAAGGGAGAAGATGAGTTGATACTCATGCTGTAGGTTTGATACCTGGAAAGCAAGTGATCTCTGAAGTCTGAAGACTGGGTTGCTGCTGGAGGAGCTGAGGCTTTCTTCTGTTTTCTTTGATGTATTGTGTGTTTTGTCTGATTTGTCTGTTGCATTAGACTAAGCCCATTTAGAATAAGTTCAGTCTAAGAGCATGAGTGCATCTGATTGTATTGTTATTGCTTGGCTTTGCTTGCGGGTATTCGGTAGAGCCCAGCTCCCTTGCCCATGTGTTTATTTTGCTTGATAGCATGATTTCATTTTCTGTCTGTATGAGTACAATTTACTGTTTTTGCTTGATAGCATGTTGTTTATTTCAGTATGATTACTGTTATTTCATGACTGGCTTGAGGTCGAGACGAGCTTGTGGAGGCTGAAGCCCCACACACATTTCCTCCCTCCCTTGCATTGCATGCATTTTACTGTTAAAGCTGATGCTTTTGTCTATTTTGGTGTATCATTGACATGATCCCTTAGGACTCTCATTTCCTCTGATGAGGATTTGATGATAGACTTTTAGGTTGAAACCTATGCATGACAACATCTAGGAGTTCCCTGTTCAAATCTCAACCATAGGATGAATCCATGGCATGATAACAGTAGGACTTGATAGTCTCCCTCCTAGTTGGGCCTGTTCTCTTCTCATCTCAAAGCAGTTTAAGATACAGTAATCATGAATGATTTCTTTCGTACGTTACGAGCCTTAAGCTATCTGAGAAAGGATTGTGGGAGAGTTTCTTTTCCATAGTCTGGATGTTAGTATGGTACCCTTTGGGTGACATGCGACGCATTCACTCTCCGGTCATAGTCTCTAGTGCGGTTGAAATCGCAAACACAATAAAAAACACTTCTTTTAGGAGATAACCCGTAGTTTCCCGAACTACGTTTGCTCTGATCTTTCATACCAGATGAAAGTACGTAGGCATAGGATGCGACATCCTAGCGAGCAACCTTCCCCATCTTCCTTCGTAGGCCGAACTACGTTGACTCTGATTTCTCGTTCCAGACGGGAATACGTAGGCATAAAGCGCGACGCTTTGCCGAGTCATTTTTCTTTTCTTTTTCAGCCAGCCTTGATAGGTAGATAGATTATAACCAACCCGTCCAAGTAAACAAACAAGCGAGGATCCCGTCGAGTACGACGGACGTGAGGGGTGCTAATACCTTCCCCTTGCGTAACCGACTCCCGAACCCAGACAATGGTTGCGACGACCTTGTCTTACCCTTTTTCGTCAGGTTTTTCTGATCGTTTCCTTTTCCGCTCTGAGGGATAAATAACGAAAGGTGGCGACTCTTCTGTTTTGCCGGCACCTTATTTTCGCGCAAGCGACAGCTGGCGACTCTGCTGGGGACTCCAACGGTTCCCTGCGAGTCAATCCTATCGTTTGTATGTTCGCCTGTTGGGTTGCGTTTATTTATCGCATTTTTACTTCTCGCACTTTATTTCCCGCATTTTATATTCAGTAAAATATGATTATTTGTACTGTTGTGGGATAGGAGTTCTGATTGAGTGAGAAGCCAGACCCAGGCTTGAGTGCACCATAGACTTAGAGTGGAAATTAGTGGGCGCGTGCTTGCTTTGCAGGCACTAGTGTCTCATGAAATCCACGCTCAGACGAGGTTCATCCGGTTGGCTTCACTTTCAACCCTTTGGGTTGAGACGGTTGCTGGTTTGGTGGATTGTCGACTCTGGGGACCGATCATTTGTGATTCAGCTAAGTGAGGCCTCTTCAGGACTTGATGATGCCACTCCTTCTGGGAATCGTATCATCAGTTTTGAAAGTCTGTGACGCTGATGAACGCATAGGATGCCGTACCTTGAGTCAGTCTAGGTTCATACCTGTGAGTGGGACTGGGTTTATTGCAGGAAACTTAGACCTTCAGACTACCTGGTTTTCTTGACAGTGAATCAGTTATGTTGGGTTCTCAGTTGCAGACATGTTCTTGATAGAGCAAGAGGTTTTTGATCAGAGGATCTTGTCGCCGGGTGTTTGTCTGTTCTTGATAGAGCAGGCTTTGGTCAGTATGTTATCATCGATGGTTTGTTCTGGATGGAGCAGATTTTGAGTGAGGTCTGAAGACCTCATCGGCAGATGTTATTTGTTCTTGATAGGGCAGATTTTGAGTGAGGTCTGAAGATCTCATCAGCAGCTGTGTGTTTGTTCTTGATAGGGCAGATTTTTTATTTGGGGTCTGAAGACTTCAACAGATGTTCCTTGATCTTGCACCCGGGGTCCTTATTATTAGTCACTTACTCTTGTCAGAACAGAATTTTGATCTCGGTCCCGTCAGATGGTTATTCTCAGCAGATCAGATTAGTGGTCTTACACCGGGGTTTCCCTTTCATCAGTGACTGTTGATACAGAATCTCCACAGCAGCCACCTGGATATATTATTGCATGCCTGCATTTTGCATTAGTTTGCGCATTCATCTGCATTCCATTAACGTGTGTCTGTGTTGGAGGTACCGTTTCCCCGATCCCGGATTTCTCGTCTTTTGCTGCTATTATGGCTTCTCTCAGAAAGACTGTTGCGTATAAGTTCCCGACCCCCGACGTGTCGAAGCTGACTGGCTTGATAGCCCTGGCAGGGGATTCTGTGAAGGATAGGTTCAGGAAGTCTTATGGCAAGTTGCTTAGTCTGGTTTGCAAACCTTCTACGTCCGAGTTGAATGGGTTACATGCTCTTCTGCAGTTTTATGACCCTCCTCTGAGGTGTTTCACTTTTCATGACTTCGTTCTCGCGCCGACATTGGAAGAGTATGCTGATATGCTGGGTGTGCCTATCAAAAGGCAAGTGCCTTTTGTCCACATGGAGGCTGAACCTGATCTGGTTGGTTTGGCTTCCTCACTCCATTTGAGCGCTTCTGAGTTAGTAGTGACGAGTTGGAACAAGGTCCCAGGGTTCTCTCTGCAGTTTCTGATAGCTAAGGCTCAGCAGTGTGCTAAGGACAAATGTTGGGACGCCTTCAACGCCATCCTTGCTCTATGCATATATGGCATTGTCCTATTTCCCAGCATGCCTGATTTCGTAGATTTTGATGCATTCCATATCTTTGCCTCAGGGAATCCAGTCCCTACTCTGATCGGAGACGTTTACCACTCAGTGCATTACAAGAATGAGAACCGGAGAGGGAAGAATGTTTCATGCTGCGTACCGTTGCTGTACAAGTGGTTTGATAGTCATTTGCCTAAGAAGGGTTCTTCTGTCTTGTCTGCAGCCACAGCTGAGTGGCCTGAGCGTCTGATGAGTTTGTCGGCAGAAGACATTGTTTGGTTCGTTGACAGAGGCAGGTTAGGCACCGAGATGATCTTCAGTTGTAATGGGTTTCCTAACGTACCTCTGATAGGTAGGAAGGGTTGCATCAACTACAACCCATCATTGCTAGTTCGTCAGTTTGCATATGCTTTGAGGACTCCACCGAAGGAAGAAGAGGTATGGGAATCTCTGTACCTCACGGGTATTCTAGAGGGGGATTTGTTGTCCAAGCTTCAGTATGCGTGGAACAATATCAGCACGAGAGGAAAGCCTTTGTTGGGGAAGAGCAACAACCAAGCTTACCCTCCTTATTCAGATTGGATCAGAGCCAGCACTATAGGGATGCCATTCCCTCATGTCAGACCGGAGAGTCCTCCACCAGTCGAAGAGCCTACCGCTGTGCCCATTCATCAGCACAACCAGATATTAGCCGAGCGTGATGAACTGAAGAGGGCAAATGCAGAATTAGAGAAGGAGTTAGCTCTGCTTCAGAGTGAGAGGAACGAAGCCGTGCATGCTCTCAAAAAGCAAACAGAGTCGGTGAGCCAGCTGAGTGCAGACTTGGCAAAGCAGATTGCTGATCGAGAACGCTTGGGTCAGGACTTCAGATCTGCTAATGATGTGCTAGCTACGAAGAAGACGCATTTGGAGGAAGCATACCGAAGAATATCTAAGTTCGACCAGCATTGGAAGACTTCCATGGCCACCAGGAAGGAGCGAGAAGACAAGCTGATGCTGCAGATTTCTAAGCTAGAAACCGAAGTGAAGGACAGTGAGCGGAGGTTTGATGAAGAGACTGCCCGCAGGTACTCCGCTGAAGCCCGTCTCAACAAAGCCATTGCTAGCCTGAAGGAGCATAAGCTAATGTTTGAGTCTAAGAAGCGGAAGCTGGAAGATTGCTTTGGCGAAGGCGCTTGGGAGAGTTCAGTTCAGGGGCTTCAGCATACTATCAGGCAAAGGGAACTACTCGTCGAGGGGTTGCTCACTTCGCCAGATCATTCGGAGACAAAGGAGTTATTAGCAGAGTATCACGCCCGTGGCCGTACTTGACTAGTTATATCCCTGTTGTTTTGATCTTTGATGTATGCTGACCATCACCAGGCTTGTTGGATGAGGTCATGCTGTTGATTTGTACTCGCTGATACTGTGTACTGCCTCGACAGGCCTTTCCATATATATATGAGATTGATGTTTCCATGATTGGGCTCGGATTTCTTCTTCCTCTTGTTATTATCAGCACCGTCACTAAGGCACTAGGATCGGGGGAAAATCTCCCACGCACACAGACACACGCATGCATCTGCATGAAGCATATTTGCATGGTGTATATCTTATTGCTTTTCCTAACCTTTATTGTTAACTGGTTTTTCAGGTTCCGAGCTGCTTTCGATCTCCAGGATTGATCAAAGACTCATCCACCGCTACTCAACTCGCGCTAATCAGACAAGAATCATGGACCAGGTGCAGTCAGATGTTCAAGAACTCCGTGAGCGGATGGATCGTTTTATGGAGCTGATGCAGGTGGTCGCGAATGGTCAAGACCAGCTTCGTACTCTGGTTCAACCTCTGATCTCCAGGGTTGACAGTAATGGCATACTTCATGGAGGGGCCGTGCCTACTCCTCCCCCAGGGGATACTCCACAGAATGTTGTTCCTGCTGCCGGGGGCAACGGCAGTGCTAACGGCAATCTGATGACTAATCTCGGACTCAACGCGGCTGGCGCCGTAAATGGTAGTTTGGGAGCCAATGTTAACATAGGGCCGGTCAACGGCAATGCTGGTGCAGGAAATCTGGTGGTGCCTCAACCATGGCTGGAGGACCATCAGGATGATATATTCTCTCAGAGAGGTGTAGAGGCAGAGTTGAATGCTGAAGCTCGACTCAGGTTTAAGGCGCTGGAAGACAAGATGAGAAGCATAGAAAATCAGAACACATTGGGCGTTGACATGTCCAACCTAGGGTTGATTGCTGACTTTAAAGTACCTCACAAGTTCAAGGTGCCTACCTTCGAGAAGTATAAGGGTACTACTTGCCCCCGGGTCCACCTCCGATCTTATTATAGAAAGATGTCCGCCTATTCTAACGATGAGAAGTCGCTGATGCACTTCTTTCAGGATAGTCTTTCTGGTCCATCACTCGAATGGTATATGGGTTTGGAGCCCGCTACTGTGCGCACCTGGAAAGATCTTGCAGAAGCGTTTGTTCTCCACTATCAATATAATAGCGACTTGGCTCCCAACCGAGTTCAGCTTCAGAATCTCTCACAGCGGAACAATGAAAGCTTCAAAGAGTACGCCCAGCGGTGGCGTGAATTGGCTGCTCGGGTTCAACCGCCGATGGTTGAGCGCGAGCTGGTGCAAATGTTCGTGGCTACCCTTCCTGGAATCTATTATGAAAAGCTGGTCAGTGGCATGTCTGGAACATTCTCGGCTCTTATCACTTTGGGCGAGCATGTTGAGAACGGTATAAAGATCGGAAAAATTCAGGGCGAATCATCCTCAGCTGGAGGAGGTAGCAAGAAACCCTATACTGGCAAGCGTCGAGAGGGAGATGCCAGTGCTGTCACTAATGCTAGGAGAAAGGGCAAGGGCCCTCAGCCTCAGATCGCTAGCATAAATATCCCAGCTGCTCCGCAGCCGTATCAGCAGCAGCCTCAGCAGCAGAATAATCAGGGGTATAAAAGATATCAGAATCGGGCTCCTCTGGCAAGCCGTCATTTTGATACTCCACCTATGTCATATGCACAACTTTTGCAAACGTTGCTTCAGCTCCAATTAGTTCAAAAGAGGACGTTGGCTCCCTTAACAGGGGCACCACCACCGGGGTATGATGCCAACGCTACTTGTGAATTCCATACTGGGGCACCTGGCCATACGATTGAGAATTGTAAAGCTTTTAAGCACAAAGTCCAGGACTTAGTGGACGCCAAGGTTATTAACTTTTCTGACAACGTGCCCAACGTCACCAAAAACCCGATGCCTCACCATAAGGGGGGCGGAGTGAATGCTGTTATCACTGAGGAGAGTTCAGACTTGCTGACCGATGTCAAAGATTTGAAGACGCCGTTGAGTTTTGTCAAGGCTAAGCTGCTGAAGAAGGGCTTCTTTCCTGGATGCGGAGAATTATGTATGGCTTGTGCTACACTTCCTGACGGATGTGAGCAGCTGATCGAAGGTATCCAAAGTCTGATGTCCGAGGGTATTTTGCAATTCAGCCGGAGCGTCGAGAGTGCATCAGGGGAAGTCGTGCTGAAGCAGACAGACGAAGTTGCTACCATTACCATTCCTCGCCACCCTATCACTATTTCTGCGCCCCGACCGCCTACAATCACTATTACCAGAGCTGGGCCAATCCCATTCGAGAGCACTAACGCCGTTCCATGGCATTATGGCGCTGAGGTATATTGTAATGGTCAAAAGATGGAGCTTGAGCCGTTCGGATCAACTATGCAGAATCTTACCGAGGTCAGTGGTATCACTAGAAGCGGAAGAGTGTTCGCACCAGCAGAGGTTGCAGCAGAGAAAGTGGTCCGGGCTGACGCTGTGGATAAGGGTAAAGGTAAAGCTGTTGAAGAGGTCCCTGCAGGGGCAGAGAAGGACTTGCTGGTTAAAGATGCTGAAGAGTTCATGCGACTAATAAAGAAGAGTGACTACAAAATTGTAGATCATCTTCATCAGACTCCGTCGAAGATCTCAATTCTTAACCTGTTGCTGTGCTCTGAGGCGCACCGCAATGCATTACTGAAGGTATTGAATGCTGCATACGTGCCGCAGGAGATATCAGTAAATCAACTCGAGGAAGTGGTAGCCCATGTTAATGCTGGTAATGGGCTGGGATTTACAGATTTAGAGCTGACTCCTAAAGGAAGAGATCACAATAATGCCTTGCACGTCTCGATAGAGTGCAGAGGCACGATTATGTCACATGTCCTGGTGGATACGGGTTCCTCGCTTAACGTGCTTCCGAAAAAAGCACTGGTGAAGTTAGATACCCGTGGACTGCTGTGCATGCCCAGTGATCTGGTCGTGAAGGCCTTTGATGGAACCAAGCGCCACGTCTTCGGAGAATTGACCCTGCCCATTCAAGTTGGTCCAGAGACGTTCAGTGCGGTTTTCTATATCATGGATATCATGCCCGCCTATAGTTGCCTCTTAGGTCGGCCATGGATCCATTCTGCTGGTGCCGTGACGTCCACGCTGCATCAGAAGCTTAAATATGCTGTTGGGGGCAGCATAGTGACAGTCTGTGGAGAGGAGGACATCATGGTAAGCCACCTGTCGTCCTTTAAATACGTTGAAATGGATGGTGAGATCCATGAGACTCTTTGCCAAGCATTTGAAACCGTCAGGGTGAAGGAGGTGGCTCCTGTCGTCGCAGAGAAGCAGGAGATGAATCTTTCCTCGTTTAAGGAAGCTCGGGCTGTTGTCGAAGCCGGTTCCACCCCAGGCTGGGGGCATGTTTTGGATATACCAATCAAGCAGGATAAGTTTGGATTGGGGTATTCTCCTGGAGCTGAAGCTCCATCTTCTTCTGGCAGCTCGTCTCGTGGGAAAGGGCCGATCTTATTCACCAAGGGGGGAGTAATCTTCGAGAGTATCAATGCTGCGTCGGAGGACAGCGGAGACAGTGATTGCGATCTTGACGCCTGGATTCAACCGAGCAAGCCAGGCGAGCGCCTCCACAATTGGACCATCAAGGAGATTATCAAGCTGACAAGTGAAGAGTAATGATTTTCTTTTTACAATCTTTGTACAGCCCTATGTCCTGCCCGGGGCATAGTGGTTTTACTGTCAGGGCCTTGTTGGATTATGTGTATGCATTTTGTTAATAAATAAAAGGCGTTTTCTTCGTAATCAAATATTGTGTTCTCTGTTATTCCTATTTTATGTTTATTTCGAAAAAACAGCAAAATGGCAACGAGGTTCGTGCTAACCTGCATATTCCTGCTTTAAACTTAACCCTTGTTATTGCAGGATCCACGTAACAGATGACATCGACTCTAGAACCTCTACGGCTCACTACGACTTTGATTGCCCGATCTATCAAGCCGAGGATGAGATTGATGAAGACGAAGACCTTCCGGAAGAGTTGGCTCGCTTGTTGAGACAAGAGGAGAAGGTTATTCTGCCTCACGAGGAGGATATTGAGATCATAAATCTGGGTTCTGAGGAGCTCGTCAGAAATGTCAGAGTTGGGGCTGCGCTGCAGAATGATGTCAAGCATAGACTGGTCGAGATGCTTCGAGAGTATAGTGACGTCTTTGCTTGGTCATATGAGGATATGCCCGGACTTGACACTGATATCGTGGTTCATCGCTTGCCGTTGCGGAAAGATTGCCCTCCAGTCAAGCAGAAGCTCAGGAGGACGAGACCAGACATGGCTGTAAAAATCAAAGAAGAGGTCCAGAAGCAGTTGGACGCAGGATTTCTAGCCGTTACCACTTACCCTCCGTGGGTCGCCAACATTGTGCCTGTACCGAAGAAGGACGGTAAGGTACGCATGTGCGTTGATTATCGGGATTTGAATAGGGCGAGCCCTAAGGATGATTTCCCGTTGCCTCATATCGATGTGTTGGTCGACAATACAGCCCAGTTTTCCGTGTTTTCGTTCATGGATGGATTCTCCGGTTACAATCAGATTAAGATGGCACAGGAGGACATGGAGAAAACGACGTTCATTACCCCCTGGGGAACATTCTGCTATAAGGTAATGCCCTTCGGTCTGAAGAACGTCGAGGCCACTTACCAACGAGCAATGGTTACTTTGTTTCATGATATGATTCATCATGAGATCGAGGTCTATGTTGATGACATGATTGCAAAGTCCCAAATGGAGGAAGAGCATCTGGTCAGTTTGTTGAAGCTGTTTGAAAGGCTTAGGAAGTTCAGGCTGAGGCTGAATCCTAGCAAATGCACTTTTGGAGTGCGGTCCGGAAAGTTATTGGGGTTTATCGTTAGTGAACGAGGTATTGAAGTTGATCCTGCAAAAATAAAAGCTATCCAAGAAATGCCAGCGCCGAAAACAGAAAGAGAAGTTCGTGGTTTCTTGGGCCGAATAAACTACATTGCAAGGTTTATCTCTCAGCTCACGGCCACTTGTAAACCGATGTTCAAGCTTTTAAAGAAAGATCAGGCGATTACTTGGAATGAGGATTGCCAGAAGGCATTCGACAAAATAAAGCAGTATCTTCAAGAACCTCCAATCTTGATACCCCCAGTGGCTGGACGGCCATTAATCATGTACCTGACGGTTCTGGAGAATAGTATGGGGTGTGTTCTCGGTCAGCACGACGAGACGGGCAGAAAGGAGCATGCCATTTATTATTTGAGTAAAAAGTTCACTGAGTGTGAATCTCGATACTCGATGCTGGAGAAGACGTGTTGTGCATTAGCTTGGGCCGCCAAACGTCTACGACAGTATATGCTCAACCACACCACTATGCTAATTTCGAAGATGGATCCGATCAAGTACGTCTTCGAGAAGCAGGCTCTTTCGGGCAGGATTGCCAGATGGCAAATGGTGTTAACGGAATATGATATTCAGTACGTCTCTCAGAAAGCCATTAAGGGAAGCGTACTGTCTGATTACCTTGCCGAACAGCCAATCGAAGACTACTAGCCGATGAAGTTTGAATTCCCGGACGAGGACATTATGTTTCTCAAAGCGAAGGATTGCGATGAGCCATTGCCCGATGAGGGGCCAGATAGGAAGTCTTAGTGGAAGTTGATATTCGACGGAGCGGTTAATTCCTACGGAAGTGGTATCGGGGCTATCATCACGACTCCTCACGGATCCCACATCCCTTTTACTGCGAGACTGACGTTTCCAGTTACCAACAACGAAGCCGAGTATGAAGCATGTATTATGGGTCTGGAAGAGGCAATTGATTTGAGAATCAAGAATCTAGACATATATGGTGACTCAGCGCTTGTAATCAATCAGATTAAAGGGGAGTGGGAAACTCGTCAAGCGAATCTAGTGCCGTACATGAATTATGCCAGGAGGCTGCTTCCGTTCTTCGATCGGGTGGAACTTCATCATGTACCCAGGGCTGAAAATCAAATGGCTGATGCCTTAGCCACGCTGGCTTCAATGTATAAGGTCAATTATTGGAATGAGGCTCCAAGAATTGTACTTTCGCGTCTTGATAGACCGGCATTCGTCTTTGCAATCGAGGATGCCACCGACGGCAAGCCATGGTTCCACGACATTCAGACCTTCCTTATGACTAAGGAGTATCCCGCGGGTGCGTCGACCCAGGATAAGAAGACTCTGAGGAGGCTATCTGGAAACTTTTATCTCAATCCTGATGGAGTGCTGTATAAGAGAAACCACGATCTCGTGCTACTCAGATGTGTGGATGAAAAAGAGGCGAGTATGCTCATGGAAGAAGTCCATGAGGGCACATTTGGTACGCACGCCGGCGGGCATGCCATGACGAGAAAGATCCTGAGAGCAGGGTATTACTGGATGACCATGGAGTCGGATTGCTTCAGATTCGCGAAGAAATGTCATAAATGCCAGATTTATGCTGATAAAGTTCATGTGCCGCCGCGCCCATTGAATGTCATGTCCTCCCCTTGGTCGTTCTCCATGTGGGGCATCGACATGATAGGAAAGATCGAGCCCACTGCGTTCAATGGTCATCGTTTCATTCTGGTAGCTATCGACTACTTCACCAAGTGGGTGGAGGCAGCCTCGTACGCTAATGTGACCAAGCAGGTGGTAGCTAAATTCTTAAAGAGGGACATCATCTGTCGCTATGGAATTCCCGAGCGGATCATTACTGATAATGGTTCGAATTTGAACAACAAGATGATGAAAGAGCTGTGCCAGAGCTTCAAGATTGAACACCACAACTCATCTCCTTACCGGCCGAAGATGAATGGCGCTGTCGAAGCGGCCAACAAGAACATCAAGAAGATTGTTCAGAAGATGGTTGTGACGTACAAAGATTGGCACGAGATGCTGCCGTTTGCCTTGCACGGTTATCGTACGACGGTGCGTACGTCGACCGGGGCAACTCCTTTCTCCTTGGTATACGGTATGGAAGCGGTCCTACCGCTAGAAGTGGAGATTCCCTCTTTGCGAGTTTTGGTTGATGTGAAACTCGACGAGGCAGAATGGATTACGAATCGCTTGAACCAGCTCAGCCTGATGGACGAGAAGAGGTTAGCATCGATTGCATTTGGTCGCCTGTACCAAAGCCGAATGAAGAAAGCTTATGATAAGAAGGTGCGTCCTAGAAGCTTTCAGACGGGTGATCTCGTCCTGAAGAAAATTCTTCCGCCACACTCCGATCACCGGGGCAAATGGACTCCGAATTACGAAGGGCCGTATGTCGTCAGCAAGGTCTTCTCAGGGGGAGCTTTGTTGTTATCCACGATGGATGGTGAAGATTTTGCATCCCCGGTGAACGCGGACGCAGTTAAAAAATACTTTGCTTGAAAGAGACCCGCTGGACAAAAAAGAAAGAGTCCAGGCAAAAAAGGGGCATCCCGGCGAACCAAAAACAGAATAAAAGGTTCGGGCAAAAAATTAGGGATATATTGAAAAATGTACACCCGCGAAGTCGAAAACCTACACTGGGCGGCTTCGGCAAAAAAGGGTATCCCGGTGAACTGAAAACCCGTAAAGGGCGGTTCACGCAAAAGTTAGGGATTTGAATAAGCAAATGACTGCGTTCCGCGTATGGACTTTCATTGTTTGGTGGTTTTGAGGACCTGAGGGCCGCGTATCTGAATCAATCTCTTCCGAAGCTGAAGCGTCGGAGAAGTATCAAAGTCAAGTGGGTTTTAGAGGGATCAACTCATGGTGTTCGTCTACGCCTCGTTGCCAACATTTGTATATACTGAGGTATATTTATGTTTTCTTTTTGTGCGGCTTCCTCATTCCAGGAGCTCGCCTCTGTTGTAAAACATTTTTGCCCATTCAGGGGTTCACCATCAATAAAATGCACATTATTCAACAATTCTGCTTGTCTGTTTAGCATTTATCTGTTTTGTTTGCGAATGAAAACGCCGATGTTTTTTCGATAAAATGCGCATACATAAACTTGCGGGCCTAGGCCCATTGATTGTTGAAACAACTAATTAACTGAATATCGTCACGAGATAATAACCTGGATAGTCCCCTTTGAGGAGGGTATCTTGTCTGTTTGTTTGTGTGGTTGCAGGTGTAAGATGTGCCGTGCGCATCCCCGAAGCAGGGCGAACCCTCCTTCTCCAGCGGAGTCCAGTAGTCTCTCTTCCATAGAATCAGAATCAGAATAGTGAGCATTGATATGTCTTCCCCGGGCAGAGGCGATTCTCTCCCCCAAGCAGACGCATCCTGGAGGAATGTCACCTCATCAGCTGAGTCAAGCACCAAAGAATGATGCCGTTCCCCCAGCACCGGGTCACAAGTGCAGGTTTCGTAGAAATGTTCGGGTGCCGAAGCTCGTGTTTTCCTCAGTAAAGTCGTCGAAGCAGGTATCTTTCCCAGCACCGGGTCACAAATGCAAGTCTTGAAGGAAGTTGTTCGTATGCCGAAGGATGATGTCTCCAGCGGAGTTGAGATTCCCCACCAGAGTCATGCTCTCCCCCGAAGTTGGATGATTCCCTCTTCCCCAGTAGAGTGCTGGAACAGCTGATGTTGTATTCCTTTGCAGAGTTGTACTCTCCCCCGAAGTCAGATGATTCTTTCTTCCCCAGCGGAATTGAAATTCCTCATCAGAGTCATACTCTCCAGTGAAATAGAATGATTTCTCTCTCCCCGACTGAGTCCGCAGAAAAGCAGAACCCTTGGAAGCAGTTGAGACCGTGAGTGGTTTCCCTAGCAGAGCGTGGGGCAGCTGATGCTGTACTTCCCCAGAGCCGCACTTTCTCCAGCGAAGCAGAATGACTTCTCCTTCCTCAGCCGAGTTTGCAGATGCCCAAGAGAGCCGAGTCCTTGGAAGTTGATCAGACCATGTTTTCCCCAGCGGAGTGTGGAGCAGTTGAGGTTGTTTCCCCACAGAGTTATCCTCCCCAGAAGAGTAGCCGAGACGGCCGCACAGTTCATTCTTGCGATTGATATCAGCAGGTCCAAGTTCTCGTAGGGCCTTGTTCCCCTGCAGAAATCAGCTGAAGTTGTTTTCCTTGCAGCAGTCCGCGGAAGATCAATTCCCCAGACAGAGCCTGATTGATATTGGCATGTCCATGTTCTCCTCAGCAGGATGATTCCTCTACCTGAGTAGTTCTTGTCTCCTTGACAGGAGAATTCCCCTTCGGCATTTATTTTGCGGACGGGATCGCATCATTGTGCATGACTGCATAGCATTTAACACTGCATGGCATTTAACGTTGCATAGCATCGTGCATGATTGCACAACATTTAGCATAAATGCATATCATTCCCACCGTGTGGGGCATGGCGCAGAAGCATACGCATCATAAGCATGATCCAGGGTACTATCATTCTTGTCTTACAGGTGTTCCACCAAGAGACCAGTTGCTCAGGACGATTCCTGATATTCTCCCCAACAAGGTCGCTTCCTTGAGATGATTCCCGAGACCCCGGTGTGATCCCCACAGTCGCCCGCTCAAGATGATTTTTTGAGATCCCCAGCGAAGCCTTCAGTTCAAAATGACCCCTGAACTCCTCAGCAGGGCCGTTTGCTTAAGGTGATTCTTAAGACCTCAGTACAGGTTCCCGAATGGTTTGCTCAGGATGATTCGTGAGCTCCCCAGTGGCGTCCCCAGCAAGAGTTGCCCAGGAAGATTCCAGGGATCCCTAGCAGAGTGAAGTCACCAGAAAGGTTATCGGTTCAGGATGATTCTTAAAGGTGCCCGACGGATTTGTTTGTTCAAGATGATTCTTGAAGTCCTTAGCAGCGTGATATGTCTGCTCCAACAGTGTTGTCTAATCGGAAGATTGACTGCGTAAAACGCCTGAAGGCGGTATCAGAAGGTTCCTGTGAGCTCAGATGTCCTTGTTGATGAATCAACGTGTGGCTGAATACAAGGTTCCAAAGTTTGTAGATATACCAAGATGATCCGTGTTGGTTTGAAGACCAAGTCAGTTGCCCTGAGGTGATGATTGATCGCGATCTAGTGAATAGTGTTTCTTCTGACTGAAGTCGAAGATGTTTCTCCAGCTGAAGCGGAGTTTTTTCCTGAAGGCAAAGTGTTTGAATCCCCGTAGAGTCATGAATGGCTCTGGATACCATTTCGTTGACTGAAGTCACAGATTTCCTAAGCTAAAGCGAAGGTGCCTAAGGGCAAGGTTATCCCCAAGGTCATGAATGACCTATGATTCATTTTTCGGACTGAAGGCCGAAATATATCCCTGACTGAAGTCACGGATACTCTATAGCAGAGGTGGAGTTGCCTGAGAGCAGATCCATGTATCCTTGAAGGCCAAGGACCATTTCTTTAGACTGAAGTCGAAGATACCTCCTGCAGAGTTGCCGGCGGGCAAAGTTTACGTCCTTGAAGGTCAAGGATGTTTATCTTCAGAAGTACTTGAAGATTTTTTCTAGCTGAAGCTGGAAATGGCCAGGGGCCAGGGTTTCATATATCTTTAATGTTGAAGTTCTACGGTGGGTCAGTTATGCAGCAGTATTCCGATGTTCGTTATGGTTCTGAGGGTGAACCCCAGATCAGAGTGTGCTCGGTTAAGTCTCTCATTCCCAGCGGAGTAGTTTCAAGTGTACCTTTTGTGAACCCCAGGTTAGATTCGTTCAGATTATATTTGGTCCGACGGCGAGGTTGGATGTTTGTTTGATGGCGAGGTTGAACGTTTGGATTTGACGGCGAGGTTAGATCATCATTTGTCCGGCGGCGAGGTTGAATGTGTGTGTTCGACGGCGAGGTTGAACGTTTGGCGGCGAGGTCAGACTCTTTAAATCCCCAGTAGAGATGATGTTTGTGCGACGGCGATGTCGAGTGTCTCCAAGAGGATGTTTGTTTCCGACGGCGATGTTGGGCATGTCAAGGTGATCCAGTCTTCTGACGGCGATGTTAGGTGATGCAGATCCTTTATTTTCTCCAGCGGCGATGCGGGGTACTTTGTTCAGAGATGTATTTTCTCCAGCGGCGATGCGGGGTACTTTGTTCAGAGATGTATTTTCTCCAGCGGCGATGCGGGGTATTTTGTTCATTATTGTATTTTCTCCAGCGGCGATGTTGGGTAATTTGGTGATTCAGGTTTAGGTCTCCGGCGGCGATGTTGGACGCTTATTTCCCCGAGTTACGGTTGTTCTCGACGGCGATGTCAGGTGATTTAGTCTTCCAGCGGCGATGTTGGATGTTGCGGTTGTCTGAAGGCAATGTCAGAAGAAGTTGATGTGGATAACTGGCGGCGATGTCAGATCAGTATCTCTCCAGCTAGCGGCCGTGCAGCTAGCATTGCAATATTCGAAGATTTGTTCCCCGCAGAGTACCGTGTGCTCGTGCAGTTGGCAAATTTTCGGGTTTACCGGTATTCAATCGTCTCGCACCTTGATTGGTTGAGAGCCGTTCACTTCTCATCCAGTCAGGTTCAAGCCGTTTGAATAGGGGCAGCTGTTGCACCCCAAAATTTGACCAACAATTATTTATCCATCTAGTGTTTGAGAGTTGATACCTTCATCAGAAAGTTCAAGAGATCCTTAGAGGAAGTGGATTGAAACCAGGGTTGTGTGCTTCATAGCTTGAGAGTTGTGGGTACCCCTCAGATGATTCTGAGACTTTGAGAATGAACTTGATATTTTGAGAAAGCCTATGAGATGTCTTGATAGCCATCATGAAGCCCAGAGAGGTCATTAGGCAAGAATTCAGAAGATTCAACCATGATTGGTAGAATTAGGGTTTTGACTGGGTCAACCCCAGGATCACTGAAGATTTGGAGAAGGTTGAGACCTAATCCAAGGGCTATGAGATCATGGAATGATGCATAAAGATGTTATAAAGATGATTCCTAGACCAACTCATCATGATTGAGGAGTTTGAGAAGTTTCAAGTTAGGGTCTCCAAGGATTGTCAGTGAAAAAACCCTAGTTTGATCCCTATCTTCCAGGCAGTTTTAGCTCTAGATGTGATTGATATCTCATCTTCCCCACAACATGAATGTTGTAGAGCTTGTTCTTAGCTTTAATTTTAGTGGTGGAAGTCCTTGCTAGGAGTTACAGAGCTCAAGTTATGGTTTGGACAAATTACAGGTCATCTGAGGTGTGTGAATCTGGGTCTTTGAAAGTCACCCAACTTGCAGACAACTTTTGCCCTAGTAGGATGATTCCTATGGTTTCTTGGTCAACATGAATATTGGAGGGAATCTTCTTAGCTTTAATTTGAGTGGTAGAAGTCCTTGATAGGATTTGTGGAACTCAACTTATGGTTTGAACAAGACAGGGGTATTTTGGTCATTTGTCAGTTATAGGTCATTTTTAAGCAAATGCCATATCTCCTATTTCCAAGCCTCAAATGGAAAAACTCAAAACATGAAAGTTGTTCAAAATGTGATTTTAAGTCTAGAAAGAAGGTCATGAATTGTTGGAAAAGCTCATAGCATGGATTTGCATGATTGGTCAAAAATGAACTAAAAAATGGCATATAAGTTTAAAAAGTTGGAATTGGAAATTGGTTTGGAAGATTTAGGAATCCAAATGGGGTCATCCAATATATCATTTTGATTGGAAAAACCATTTTAGAGACAATTGTTCAAGCACATTTTTGAGTTTAGTGGAAAAAATAAAAGTTACTTAAGGTTACTTATGATTAAAGAAACATAACAAATTGGATCAAGCTTGGAATGCAAGGGAAAGTGCAAGATGGTGCTGGAAACTTCCATTGAGTGCTATATAATCATGAAATGAACATTGAGCAAGGGTTGGATTCTCATTTTTTGGCAAATACTTCACAAATTCTCTCATTCTCTCTCATTGCATTTTGATCCCAATTTCACAAAACCTTCATCAATCATCACCAATACTGATTTCACCATATTCAACCATCATCATGGAGTAGAATTCACCCATGTTCTGATTGCAATTGGTCCAATTTCGTGCACTTTCTTCATCAAGACACAAGTTGCAACTTCAAGTGGATCTCAAGATTCAAGCGTGCTACACTAAATCTTTTGCATACAGAAAGATCATCATCAAGAAAAGAGTGATTTTGGGCAGTTTCAAGCATTGAAGAGGAGTGTAACCATTGCTGCCATCATCAAGTTGCAGGTTTGCAAATTCATTCGATTCTCTCTGTTTGCATAGTTCTAGATCATGTGGTTAGGGTAATTATGACTAGCAACCATTAGGGATGGATCTTGAGAAGTTAGAGCTCATTCTGAGATGTTTGAGAATTTGACATCATACTTTAAAGATCAAGAACTAGCTGGTTATTGAGTTTTAATATTAATGCTTTAGTTTAGGTTGATCAGTGATGCATGAAGATTAGTTTAATACCAAGAAATTGAGGTTTCGTGAGGGTGAAAACCTTGAGCATTAATGGAGGATGAGCGTCGGGTTTCTAGTTTGAGGTTGTTTTAATGCAAGCTGAGGGCATGGTTGTGTTTGGGGAGGAAAACTGAGCAAGTTTGCTCTTTACACGAGTGAGTTTGGCTGAGAGACGAGAGAGAACGAGCTGGTAGAAGACGGCTGCATGAGAGAGTCGTGCATGGTGTTGCCATCAAACCCTAACCAAACGCAAGGAAGAAGATGACCATCCGTCGTTGGATCAGGTCAAGGAAGTGGACTGGGATTTTAATCGTACGGTTGTAATTTAAACTCAGAAACGGAGGGAAGCAAGAACCAGCCAAACGACGTCGTTTGGTTTAATGAAGGAATTCTGGGCTTACCCGTGTCCTATCCGCACCCTCCTTTCATATGGCCCAAATAAAATGAACTGGTCTGACCTACTATTTCCACCCCCCTCCCTCATTCTCCTCATTTATATTTTTATTTTGTTTTACATTTTTAATGAACTTTGATAATTCATAAAAAATTGATAAATGGCTCTTTTTTGTTCATTCTTTTTTCTATGTTGAGATAATTTTGTGTAGAAAAATATAAAAATAAAAATGAAATTTTATTTTTAATGTGGAATTTTTGGTGATATTTTCTTTTAAATAGGGCATTTATTTTCTTTTAGTTGATATCTCATTTTCTATGAATTGTTTTAGGACTTTCCCTTAGGATTTTTGAACCATTCTTTTTGGAATAGTTAGATATTGAACCCTAGTTTCATGTAGGATTTATCTCTTGATTTGTAGATTAAAATTTGATGTAGTTTGATTGTTAGACATTTAGGTGCTCTAATTAGGGTTTTAGGTTGTATAGGTAGACTTCAACATTTTATTTTTGGGGTTTTTAGGACAAGTTAGCCTATGGGGAATATATGGGACTTAAGGGTAGTTAAATAGGATCCCCTAGAATTTATATTAGGAATTTGTATGGTATTTTAGTATTTTTCATTGATTTTTGAATGTATGGATAGTATGTGTGTTGCTTAAAGGCATAAGTTGTATTGTTGTGTTTTCTTTCCTTCTCTGTTGAGTGTGTGAGCTTTGAAGATTGAGTTGAAGACCTTGTGGATCATCATGGAAGCTTTGAAGACCTTGCAGAAGAGTTTAGCATAGCTTTTGTTTGTTTTGTTTATAGGTTGATAGGTGCATAGGCAGAGCCCTAGATAGAATACTTTGTTCAATAAACAAGGAGTGTCTTGTTCACCTCCTTTCTTCTCTGTGACATAGAGTCCCTTAAGGGTATTCACCTCTCTCCTTTGGAGGGATTAGTGACCTTGCCCTATAAGGTAGAACTTTGAGAGAGCCTTTCCTTTGATGTTAAGTTCTCAATGGCATCCTTTGGAAGTCAGTGAGCACTGCAACATCCTCACCTCATCTTATTGACTGAATCTTGTTTGCTGGAGCATTTGAGCCATTGAAGATAGAAGCTGAAGCTTTGAAGAGGATGATTCCTTGAAGATTGTTGAAGTCTGAAGACTTTGTTGATGCCTGAAGATCCCTGGAGATAGTAAAGCCTGAAGGTGGAGCTGGTCAAAGGAGCTGAAGCTCAAGGGAGAAGATGAGTTGATACTCATGCTGTAGGTTTGATACCTGGAAAGCAAGTGATCTCTGAAGTCTGAAGACTGGGTTGCTGCTGGAGGAGCTGAGGCTTTCTTCTGTTTTCTTTGATGTATTGTGTGTTTTGTCTGATTTGTCTGTTGCATTAGACTAAGCCCATTTAGAATAAGTTCAGTCTAAGAGCATGAGTGCATCTGATTGTATTGTTATTGCTTGGCTTTGCTTGCGGGTATTCGGTAGAGCCCAGCTCCCTTGCCCATGTGTTTATTTTGCTTGATAGCATGATTTCATTTTCTGTCTGTATGAGTACAATTTACTGTTTTTGCTTGATAGCATGTTGTTTATTTCAGTATGATTACTGTTATTTCATGACTGGCTTGAGGTCGAGACGAGCTTGTGGAGGCTGAAGCCCCACACACATTTCCTCCCTCCCTTGCATTGCATGCATTTTACTGTTAAAGCTGATGCTTTTGTCTATTTTGGTGTATCATTGACATGATCCCTTAGGACTCTCATTTCCTCTGATGAGGATTTGATGATAGACTTTTAGGTTGAAACCTATGCATGACAACATCTAGGAGTTCCCTGTTCAAATCTCAACCATAGGATGAATCCATGGCATGATAACAGTAGGACTTGATAGTCTCCCTCCTAGTTGGGTCTGTTCTCTTCTCATCTCAAAGCAGTTTAAGATACAGTAATCATGAATGATTTCTTTCGTACGTTACGAGCCTTAAGCTATCTGAGAAAGGATTGTGGGAGAGTTTCTTTTCCATAGTCTGGATGTTAGTATGGTACCCTTTGGGTGATATGCGACGCATTCACTCTCCGGTCATAGTCTCTAGTGCGGTTGAAATCGCAAACACAATAAAAAACACTTCTTTTAGGAGATAACCCGTAGTTTCCCGAACTACGTTTGCTCTGATCTTTCATACCAAATGAAAGTACGTAGGCATAGGATGCGACATCCTAGCGAGCAACCTTCCCCATCTTCCTTCGTAGGCCGAACTACGTTGACTTTGATTTCTCGTTCCAGACGGGAATACGTAGGCATAAAGCGCGACGCTTTGCCGAGTCATTTTTCTTTTCTTTTTCAGCCAGCCTTGATAGGTAGATAGATTATAACCAACCCGTCCAAGTAAACAAACAAGCGAGGATCCCGTCGAGTACGATGGACGTGAGGGGTTCTAATACCTTCCCCTTGCGTAACCGACTCCCGAACCCAGACAATGGTTGCGACGACCTTGTCTTACCCTTTTTCGTCAGGTTTTTCCGATCGTTTCCTTTTCCGCTCTGAGGGATAAATAACGAAAGGTGGCGACTCTTCTGTTTTTCCGGCACCTTATTTTCGCGCAAGCGACAATTTGCTTTTTCAAATCCCTAACTTTTGCGTGAACCGCCCTTTGCGGGTTTTCAGTTCACCGAGATACCCTTTTTTGCCAAAGTCGCCCATCTGGGTTTTCGACTTTGCGGGTGTACATTTTTTCAATTTATATCCCTAATTTTTGCCCGAACCTTTTCCTTTTTTATGGTTCGCCGGGATGCCCCATTTTTGCCTGGACTCTCTTTTTACTGTCCAGCGGGTCGCTTTCAAGCAAAGTATTTTTTAACTGCGTCCGCGTTCACCGGGGATGCAAAATCTTCACCATCCATCGTGGATAACAACAAAGCGCCTCCCAAGAAGACCTTGCTGACGACATACGGACCTTCGTAATTGGGAGTCCACTTGCCCCGGTGATCGGAGTGTGGAGGAAGAATCTTCTTCAGGACGAGATCACCCGTCTGAAAGCTTCTAGGACGCACCTTCTTATCATAAGCTTTCTTCATTCGGCTTTGGTACAGACGACCAAACGCAATCGATGCTAACCTCTTCTCGTCCATCAGGCTGAGCTGGTTCAGTCGGTTCGTAATCCATTCTTCCTCGTCGAGTTTCACATTAACCAAAACTCGCAAAGAAGGGATCTCCACTTCTAACGGTAGGACTGCTTCCATACCGTACACCAAGGAGAAAGGAGTTGCCCCGGTCGACGTACGTACCGTCGTACGATAACCGTGCAGTGCAAATGGCAGCATCTTGTGCCAATCTTTGTAGGTCACAACCATCTTCTGAACAATCTTCTTTATGTTCTTATTGGCCGCTTCAACGGTGCCATTCATCTTCGGCCGGTAAGGAGATGAGTTGTGGTGTTCAATCTTGAAACTCTGGCACAGCTCCTTCATCATCTTGTTATTCAGGTTCGAACCATTATCAGTAATGATCCGCTCGGGAATTCCGTAACGAAAGATGATGTCCCTCTTTATGAATTTAGCCACCACCTGCTTGGTCACATTAGCATACGAGGCTGCCTCTACCCACTTGGTGAAGTAGTCGATAACTACTAGAATAAAGCGATGATCGTTAGATGCAGTGGGCTCGATCTTGCCTATCATGTCGATGCCCCACATGGAGAACGGCCACGGGGAGGACATGACATTTAACGGGCACGGAGGCACATGAACTTTATCAGCATAAATCTGGCATTTATGACATCTTTTCGCGAATTTAAAGCAATCTGATTCCATCGTCAGCCAGTAATATCCTGCTCTCAGGATCTTTCTTGTCATAGCATGCCCGCCGGCGTGCGTACCAAATGTGCCTTCATGGACTTCTTCCATGAGCATACTCGCCTCTTTCTCATCTACACATCTGAGTAGCACGAGATCGTGGTTTCTTTTATACAAAACTCCATCAGGATTGAGATAAAAATTTCCAGAAAGCCTCCTCAGAGTCTTCTTATCCTGGGTTGACGCACCCGCAGGATATTCCTTAGTCATAAGGAAAGTCTGGATGTCATGGAACCATGGCTTGCCGTCGGCGGCTTCCTCGATTGCAAAGACAAATGCAGGTCTATCAAGACGAGAAAGGACAATTCTTGGAGCCTCATTCCGAAAATTGACTTTATACATTAAAGCCAATGTGGCTAAGGCATCAACCATCTGATTTTCAGCCCTGGGCACATGATGGAGTTCCACTCGATCAAAGAACGGAAGTAGCCTTCTGGCATAGTTCATGTACGGAACCAAATTCGATTGACGAGTCTCCCACTCCCCTTTAATCTGGTTGATCACGAGCGCCAAATCACCATATACGTCTAGGTTCTTGATTCTCAAATCAATCGCCTCTTCTAGACCCATGATGCATGCTTCGTACTCCGCTTCATTATTGGTGACTGGAAACGTCAGTCTCGCAGTGAACGGGATATGGGATCCGTGGGGAGTCGTGATGATCGCCCCTATGCCACTTCCGTAGGAATTAACCGCCCCGTCGAATATCAATTTCCACTAGGATTTCCTATCTGGCCCCTCGTCGGGCAACGGTTCATTGCAATCCTTCGCTTTGAGAAACATGATATCCTCATCACGGAATTCAAATTTCATCGGCTGGTAATCCTCGATCGGCTGTTCGGCAAAGTAATCAGACAATACGCTTCCCTTGATGGCCTTCTGGGAAACGTACTGAATATCATATTCTGTCAACACCATCTGCCATCTGGCAATCTTGCCCGAAAGAGCCTGCTTCTCGAAGACGTACTTGATTGGATCCATCTTCGAAATTAGCATGGTGGTGTGATTGAGCATGTACTGGCGTAAACGTTTGGCAGCCCAGGCTAGTGCACAACACGTTTTCTCCAGCATCGAGTAACGAGATTCACAATCAGTGAACTTTTTACTCAAGTAGTAAATGGCATGCTCCTTTCTGCCCGTCTCGTCGTGCTGACCGAGAACACACCCCATACTATTCTCAAGAACTGTCAAGTACATGATTAGAGGCCGTCCAGCCACTGGGGGTATCAAGATTGGAGGTTCCTGAAGATACTGCTTTATCTTATCGAATGCCTTCTGGCAATCCTCATTCCAGATAATTGTCTGATCTTTCTTTAAAAGCTTGAACATCGGTTCACACGTGGCCGTGAGCTGAGAGATAAACCTTGCAATGTAGTTTATTCGGCCCAAGAAACCACGAACTTGTTTTTCTGTTTTTGGCACTGGCATTTCTTGTATCGCTTTTATTTTCGCAGGATCAACCTCGATGCCTCGTTCGCTCACGATAAACCCCAGTAACTTTCCGGACCGTACTCCGAAAGTACACTTGTTAGGATTCAGCCTCAACTTGAACTTCCTAAGCCTCTCAAAAAGCTTCAACAAATTGACCAGATGTCCCTCCTCCGTTTGGGACTTCGCAATCATGTCATCAACATAGACTTCAATCTCATGATGAATCATGTCATGAAACAAAGTTACCATTGCTCGTTGGTAAGTGGCCCCTGCGTTCTTCAGACCGAAGGGCATTACCTTATAGCAAAATGTTCCCTAAGGTGTAATAAACGCCGTTTTCTCCATGTCCTCCGGCGCCATCTTGATCTGATTGTAACCGGAGAAGCCATCCATGAACAAAAACACGGAGAACTGGGTTGTGTTGTCGACCAACACATCAATATGAGGCAGCGGGAAATCATCTTTAGGGCTCGCCCTATTCAAATCCTGATAATCAACGCACATGCGTACCTTACCATCCTTCTTCGGTACAGGCACTATGTTGGCGACCCACGGAGGGTAAGTAGTGACCGCTAAGAAGCCAGCATCGAGCTGTTTCTGCACTTCTTCTTTGATCTTAACGGCCATATCTGGTCGTGTCCTCCTAAGCTTCTGCTTAACGGGAGGACAATCTTCTCGCAGCGGCAAGTGGTGGACCACGATGTCCGTGTCAAGTCCGGGCATATCCTCGTATGACCAAGCAAAGACGTCACTATACTCTCTCAGCATCTCGACCAATCTCTGCTTGACATCACTCTGCAGTGCAGCCCCTATCCTGACGCCTCTGACTAGTTCTTCAGAACCCAGATTCATGATCTCGATTTCCTCTTCATGAGGCAGAATAACTTTCTCCTCTTGTTTCAACAAGCGGGCCAACTCTTCAGGAAGGTCTTCGTCTTCATCAATCTCTTCTTCGGCTTGATAGATCGGGCAATCGAAGTCAAAGTGAGTCGTAGAAGGTCCAGAGTCGATGTCATCTGTTATGTGGATCCTGCAATAACAAGGGTTAAGTTTAAAACAAGGATATGCAGGTTAGCACAAACCCCGTTGCCATTTTATTGTTTTTCAAAACAAATATAAAACAGGAATAACAGAGATCACAATATTTGAATACGAAGAAAACGCCTTTGATTTATTAACAAAATGCATGTACATAATCCAACAAGGCCCTGACAATAAAACCACTATGCCCCGGGTAGGACATAGGGTTGTACAATGATTGGAAAAAAAGTAAATCATTACTCTTCGCTTGTCATCTGGATGATATCCTTGACGGACCAATTGTTGAGGCTCCCGCTTGGCTTGCTTGGCTGGATCCAAGAGTCGAGGTCACAGTCACTATCCCCGCTGTCTTCGGACACCACGTTGATGCTTTCGAAAATCATTCCGCCACTGGTAAACTGGATCGGCCCTTTACCTCGAGACGCGCTGCTAGAAGAAGAAGAAGCTTCAGCTCCAGGAGAATATCCCAACCCAAACTTATCTTGCTTGTTGGGTATCTCCAAAATTTGCCCCCAGCCTGGGGTAGATCCGGCTTGGACAACGGCCCGAGCTTCCTTGAACGAGGAGAGAGTCATCCCTGGCTTTTCAGTGACTACAGGAGCTATGTCCTTCACTTTGACAGCTTCGAACGCTTGGCATAGAGTCTCATGGATTTCGCCATCCATCTCCACATACTTAAAGGACGACAAATGGCTCACCATTATGTCTTCCTCACCACACACGGTTACGATGCTTCCTCCTACAGCATATTTGAGCTTTTGGTGCAAAGTGGAGGTTACGGCACCAGCAGCATGGATCCACGGCCGGCCCAAGAGACAGCTGTAGGCAGGCATGATGTCCATAATATAAAAGACTGCGTTGAACGTTTCTGGACCGACTTGGATCGGCAGGGTCACCTCCCCGAAAACATGGCGTTTAGTCCCATCGAACGCTTTCACAACCAGATCACTGGGTGTGCAGATCACTCCACGGGTATCCAACTTCATTAATGCCTTCTTCGGAAGAACATTAAGTGACGAACCCGTGTCCACCAACACGTGCGACATGATCGTCCCCCTACACTCTATCGAGATGTGCAGGGCGCTATTGTAATTCCTCCCTTTTGGCGTCAGCTCCAGGTCTGTGAAGCCTAGTCCATTTCTAGCATTAAGGTGGGCTACAACCTCTTCTAGCTGATTCACCGATATTTCTTGCGGCACATATGCGGCGTTCAACACCTTCAGCAGCGCATTGCAGTGTGCTTCAGAACACAGCAACAAGTTGAGAATGGAAATCTTCGAGGGCGTCTGATGGAGATGATCTACAATCTTGTAGTCACTCTTTTTAATCAACCGCATAAACTCCTCGGCATCTTTAACAAGCAAGTCTTTTTCTACCCCACACGGGGCCTCTTCAACGACTTTACTTTTACCTTTATCAGCCGCATCAGCTCTGACTGCTTTATTCGCCACGACCTCTGGTGGTGCAAACACTCTTCCGCTGCGAGTTATGCCACTGATTCCCGCAAGATTCTCCACAATCGACCCAAACGGTTCCAGCTCCAACCTCTGTCCGTTGCAGTAGACTTCAGCCCCATAATGCCACGGGACAGCGTTAGTGCTTTAGAAGGGTATCGGCCCAGCTTTGGTGATAGTGATTGTGGACGGTCTGGGCGCAGAAATGGTTATCGGCCGGCGAGGGATGGTGATGGTGGCAACCTCATCGGCTTGCTTCAGCACTACCTCTCCTGACCCACTTTCAGCCCTCCGGCTAAACTGCAGAATCCCTTCAGTCATCAGACTTTGAATTCCTTCTACCAACTGCTCACACCCATCAGAACGTGTGGCACAGTCCATACATAGCTCTCCGCAACCTGGAAAGAACCCTCTTTTCAGCAACATAGCTTTAACGAAGCTAAGCGGCGTCTTCAGATCTCTGACGCCAGTCAACAAATCTGCACTCTCTTCTTCGATAATAGCGTTCACTCCGCCTCCCCTATGATTCGGCATAGGATTCTTCATGACATTGGGCACATTATCGGAGAAGTTGATGATCTTGGCATCCACCATGTCATGCACCTTATGCTTGAAGGCTTTATAGTTCTCTATTGTGCGGCCTGGTGCCCCTGAGTGGAACTCACAAGTGGCATTTGCATCGTACCCTGGCGGAGGTGCCCCTGTCAAGGGAGCCATCGTCCTCTTCTGGATCAACTGTAGCTGAAGCAAAGTCTGCAAGAGTTGCGCGTACGACATAGGTGGTGTAACACCCCCTTCTATACCCCAAATAAATGCATATAAAATAATTAAGCACATACAAATTATCAGAGTAAAAAGGTTTTATAATAAGGTATAAAATAAGAATGCCACAATTTCACCAACAAAACTCTTTAACATTTTGCTCCATAAAATATGTAACATTTTTGTAGTTTTAGAAATCACAATTTCAACATTTAATTTAAGCGGAAGATAACATCATTTAATCAGTTCCAAAATATTAATTCAAATGCACATAAGTCATCCAGATTAATACATCATATCAGTTAGATTACAAAACCACATCAGCTGATACATCGCAATGTATCACAAAAGAATGACTATACTAGTCTAACTACCCGGTGTTACATATCAGAGCAGCCGACTCAAAAGAATGAAGACTAACTTCACAAAAGGACTCCAGCATCCTAATCTGCAATGCCTCATAGAGCATTATAAAACAGCAGAAGGGTGAGAAATATAACCATAATAATCAAAGCATAAGATTATATATATATATATATATATATATATATATATATATATATATATATATATATATATATATATATATATATATATATATATATATATATATATATATATATATATATATATATATATATATATATATATATATATATATATATATATATATATATATATATATATATATATATATATATATATATATATATATATATATATATATATATATATATATATATATATATATATATATATATATATATATATATATATATATATATATATATATATATATATATATATATATATATATATATATATATATATATATATATATATATATATATATATATATATATATATATATATATATATATATATATATATATATATATATATATATATATATATATATATATATATATATATATATATATATATATATATATATATATATATATATATATATATATATATATATATATATATATATATATATATATATATATATATATATATATATATATATATATATATATATATATATATATATATATATATATATATATATATATATAGGTATTCATATAACACGTATTCACATTTCTCACCACACTTCATTCTCTTAGTCATATATATTTACCACACATATATATACAAACATGGATATTCACGAAGCATTCCCACATTATGCATACACTTACAATTTCACAATCTCATCATTCACACATAAGCATCTCTTCATACATATGTCATATATTAATGTGACTCAACAACTCAATGCAACTCATGCAATGCGGTACCGACTCTCGTTATCTTTTTTCGGTTTTTACATTAAACCGGGTCCACACTTCTAGACCGATAACCCGTTATCTTTTTTCGGTTTTTACATTAAACCGGGTCCACACTTCTAGACTGATAACCACAAAGGCCCGTCCTCTAAGCCTTCAAACCCACACTTCTAGGTTTGGGACAAGCCACTAGTTTCCACGAAACTAACAGACATTGCCTCTTGACTAAATGATGCATGTACAATCAGCCACAACAAATGCACTTAAGACCGACATCTTAATCTCATGCATTCAAATAATTCATCTCTTCAAGAATTACATTATGATTGCACACACAACATATTCACATAACATTCATCGATGTATTCATAATTCAACACTATCACCACATTATCACTCACAATGCACTCATATCCACAATATGTTCTCATGCATTCTTCACAGTTATCAAACAATGCACACATATCCACGATATGTTCTCATGCATTATTCACATATATTCACAATTCAATACAACATCATATTTAGCAAGCAATGCACGCATATCCATCATTATGCTCTCATGCATTCTTCATGTATTTTAACATACAATCGCATATAAACAATATGCATCCACAACACATTTTTCATAGTATGTTTATTCTTTATCTCATGCCATCTCATACAAGGTATACACATCACACTACCAATCATACAATTATAAGTTATGCACACATATCCACCATGTTCTCATGCATACTCATCACATAATTGTATACACATCAAGCATTCGCAAGTTCATTAGACAATACACATACATTCATCATTGTATTCACATGTATTTCTATTTATCACAATTAATACGCATTGCACCTTAACTAGGATTCACGCCCGTAGGCTACCCACAGCACACATCATCACAATAGATCATATCTATGTCATATCATAGAGGCATCCCCCTATGAGAAGTAACCAAACCATCTCCACATGAACAACACAGCAAAAGAAAAATGCTGTCACATTCGCCTTCATTCGCCTGGCGAACCCTCGCAGCGAACCTTCGCCTGGCCTTCGCCTGGCGAACTCTCTCAGCGAACACTCGCTAGGCTTCGCCTGGCGAGACTTCCCAGCGAGCCCAAGTCAGTGGCTACTGACTTCATTCGCCACCATTCGCCGGCACCTTCGTTGGGAGAACCTTCACTATCCACCTTCGCTTGGCGAACTCGCCAGCGAAGTCCACTGGGACTTAATCATAATTACTCGCCAGCATTCGCTAGGCTTCGCCTGGAGAAGCTTCGCCTTCGCTCGCCTGGCGAGAGCCAGCGAACCTGCGCAGAACAGAACCCTATTCTGCCTCTCCTTCATCAATCCATCATCAACCAAACCTCAAACATCCAAATCAGTACAAATAGCATCAATACATGTTACCCGACTATTCTACGGCATTATTACTCAGTTCCAACCGATTAAATCATCAATCTACCGATTAATCCAACATTTGCCCTAATTGGAAAGTGATGAAAACTCTACCAAAACCCCATCCCAACATACATAACATCATGCAATGATCAAATAGAAACATTTCTCACCCTTACCTTGGTTTAATCGAAGCTTTGAGTTGCCCTTGATGATTTCCACACTTCTCTTCTTCTTCTTCTTCTTCTTCTTTACCTTTTTCTTCCCTTTTCTTTTTTCTTACCAACTCTTATCTCCTTTTCTTCTATTTCTATTATTTATATTTATTTCCATTCTATTTCCTCCATAATACCTTTCTCTTTATTTCTTTCCAATATATTTACTCTCTCAAAACATCTATCAATCCATTAAACAAACATCTAATTATTCAAATAATTAGAATAAAATAAATCAATTAATTAACACAATTAATTAATTATTGAAAATTGGGCTGTTACAACTCTCCCCCACTTTAGGAATTTTCGTCCTCGAAAATGTTACCTGATTCAAATAACTCTGGATACGATCCTCGCATCCCAACCTTCCAAATCTAACTCTCTCTCGAACTACCTCCATCAAAGGAATTCCTTTACCTCGAAGTTACCTCTCGTTCATCAACCTGAACTAGTAATGCCTTAACGGTCAATTCCTTTCTCACTTGTACACCATCTATCTGAATGAATGCACTTGCACTTCCTCAACTTAGGTACATGAACATATCATGCAATTCCCACAAGTGACAGCGGTAAAACAGTCTAACATACTATTTCTCCCACGCTTCCGCTGCGCCACTCTGATACAAATAAGCAAAACACGGTGGGTGCTTCCGAGACCTCGAGCTCGACCAACACCAGTTACTATTGTAACTCCCGAAACACTTCTTTTCTTGGATCCTTTTGATCTTTCTAGTCGTCTCTTGCATAATCTCAGGTTCGAGTACAACACTCTTGCCTGGCACACATCAACACAAAGGATTCCTACACCTCTTACCGTACAAAGCCTCATACAATGTCATTCCGATACTAGAATGATCATTATCATTGTAGGTAATTCAAGCAACGATAGTTAATTATCCCATGATCCACCTTGATCCAACACACAAGCCCTCCAGAAATCCTCTACATACTGGATAGTTCTCTTTGTCTACCCATTCGTCCACAGATGCTAGACAGAGATTATCATCAACAGGTCGCTCAAAGCGTCTGCAACTCCCTCAAAATCCCAATGAAAAACTCTGATTCCCATCTGACACAACATTCGACGGTATCTCATACCACTTCGCAGCTTCCTCAATATATCTCCTAGATAGCTTCAGCACAGGGTGATTAATCCTCATTGGTAAGAAATAAGTTAATCTTGTCGATCTATCCACAACCACTCAAATCAAATCATACCCCTTCAAATTCTTCGGAAAACCCGGCACAAAGTCTATGGAAATACTATTCCATCCCACTCGGGAATATTCAATAGTTGCATCCGACCCAACGGTCTCTGACGTTTATTCTCCGACATTCTAATAAGTCTAATCCAGTATATACAAACTCAATCACTCATCTCTTCATCTGTGGTCATCAAAATAATTCCTCAAATTCGGTCACACCTTCCCATTACCTGCATGGATACCCCATTTATCTCAATGTCCTTTTTCCCGTGTACTTTCATCCAACTCACACTATTCAGAACACATACTCCATCCTGACATCTCATGATACCATTTCCATAAATCCAAAAATCACTTCCTCGACTTTTATCCCTTAAATTCAATCAATCTATTAACTCAGATTAGAATTCCGACCTCCTCGAATCTCATCGAGAATACCAATAGTCAGTCGTATCATATAAAGTTCAACTCCATGAGAAGTCTCTTCACAGACTACAATCATATTCTGAATTTACTCAATCAGTCTCATTACCATCATCATCAGTACATATAGAGATTTCCAATGCAATAACTCAGTTACCACTTGGTCTCAATTGAATGGTAACTCAACCAAGACCATACTCTTTCAGAAGTCTCAAATATTTCCTCTGCATCATATTCAACTTCTCAAATCAAATAAATACCTTAAGATCTTAAGATCATTAACCATCTCAAATCTCAACTAAACAATTGAGGCTTCCAAACTCCGGTAGAAACACACAACAACACCCAACTCTAAATCACTTGTCTGATAATTCCCTTATGTACTTTAAGTTGCTTCAAAGCATAGCCAAAACTCGTTGATGTTGCACTTAACATATCTCTCAGTCATATTAACAAAGCATTACAACGCAACAAATAGTTCCGTCGGATTCGGCAAGACCAACACACGAGCTATTGACAACTTTCCAAAAACTCTCTGAACTTCTTCACAGTGGCATATCACTACCTCTTCTCCAATACTGATAACACAAGTTCCCGATGCTCAACATGATCCTCTATATTCTTCGAATTATCAAACACATTCCATCAATAAATTAACTAATTTCCCTGCCGCTATTTCACCATCACACAGAGCATTAAAATAACGTCCAACGCTCCGAATGGTGCGTCAAAAGACGAAAACAACATTTTCACACTCCGAAGGCCACTCAACGCATTTCAACTCTTGAAATTCCAAAGGTCTAATTATACCCGTATTGTACTCCATATTTTACTTTCCTTAATAATCACCGAAAGTCATTATACATTCTTATACTCGACTTCACACTTTGCTGTCGTAGCATACACACCACACACAAGCCTCAACACAACTTAATCAATCTTAATTCCTTGGCCACTCAAACAAACGTATAATATGGAGCTTCCAATATCTGATTATTCTCCGCAACTAAGTCGATCACAACTCAACTTCACGTCTTGGCTATTTATCCCTTATCTTGTCAGGATAATTCTCAAACTACCACAATCAAACGGTAAACCGACAACTCCTCCACTTCCATCAATACTCAATATTTCCATCGAAATCAAACATCTCATCACTGTCCTGCACCGACATATCAAAACAATTCTCAAGTGCTCGGCTTTACTCAAGACAATTCACTGCACCACGCCATCTAAGCTTGCAAGACACATCTATCCCATCCAACACAATCCCAACTACTATCAACAAAAGATTAAGGGTGATCAGTTCCTCAATTTGTCAATAGACAGCCGAAACCATAATGGGGCATAGACCATCTTTACCAAACTATAATAGCGTTTAACTACACACTAAGCTACAACTCCACACTTGCAGCCTTCTAAGGAATCACAAGCTTCTCCCCCACAGAACAGAACCCTATTCTGCCTCTCCTTCATCAATCCATCATCAACCAAACCTCAAACATCCAAATCAGTACAAATAGCATCAATACATGTTACCCGACTATTCTACGGCATTATTACTCAGTTCCAACCGATTAAATCATCAATCTACCAATTAATCCAACATTTGCCCTAATTGGAAAGTGATGAAAACTCTACCAAAACCCCAACCCAACATACATAACATCATGCAATGATCAAATAGAAACATTTCTCACCCTTACCTTGGTTTAATCGAAGCTTTGAGTTGCCCTTGATGATTTCCACACTTCTCTTCTTCTTCTTCTTCTTCTTCTTTCTCTTTTTCTTCCCTTTTCTTTTTTCTTACCAACTCTTATCTCCTTTTCTTCTATTTCTATTCTTTATATTTATTTCCATTCTATTTCCTCCATAATACCTTTCTCTTTATTTCTTTCCAATATATTTACTCTCTCAAAACATCTATCAATCCATTAAACAAACATCTAATTATTCAAATAATTAGAATAATCCAAATAAATCAATTAATTAACACAATTAATTAATTATTGAAAATTGGGCTGTTACAGGTGGTGTCTCGAAGTGATGGTTCGCCAAAGATGCCCGATTCTAATACTTCCTGTATCCCTGTTGATTCGGTTGCTGCTGCTGCGGAGCTGCCGGGATATTTATACTGGGATATTTATACTGGCCACCTGCTGATGAGGACCTTTACCCTTCCTTCGAGCGTTGTTCACAGCGCTCGCTTCTCCTTCCCGTCGTTTGCCAGCATAAGGTTTCTTTCCGCCTCCTCCAGCTGAGGATGACTCACCTTGAATTTTCCCGATCTTGATCCCATTTTCGACGTGCTCACCCGTGATAATGAGATCTGAGAACGTCCCAGACATACCGCTGACTATCTTTTCATAGTAAACCCCTGGGAGGGTAGCTACAAACATCTGCACGAGCTCACGTTCAACCATCGGCGGCTGAACCCTGGCTGCCAACTCACGCCATCGCTGGGCGTATTCCTTAAACCATTCATTGTTCCTCTGCGACAGATTTTGCAGCTGAACTAGGTTCGGGCCAAGTCGCTATTGTATTGATAGTGTTGCACAAATGCTTCAGCAAGATCCTTCCATGTGCGCACACTAGTGGGCTCCAGACTCATGTACCATTCAAGGGATGGCCCGGAAAGACTGTCTTGGTAGAAGTGCATCAGCAACTTCTCGTCTTCGGAATGAGCAGACATCTTCCTGTAATACGATCTCAGGTGGACCCGAGGGCAAGTGGTGCCCTTATATTTTTCAAAGTTAGGTACCTTGAAGTTAGGAGGCACCTTGAAATCAGCAATTAATCCCAACTTGGACATATCAACGCCCAAAGTATTCTGATTCTCGATATCTCTCATTTTATCTTCAAGTGCCTTGAATCTAAGCCGTGCTTCAGCATTCAGCTCCCCTTCAGCACCTCTCTGAGAGAACACATCATCCTGACGATCCTCTAGCCATGGCTGAGGCACAAACAGATTCCCGACGCCTGCATTGCCGTTGCCCGGCCCGACATTGACATTAGCTCCCAGACTCCCATTACCGACGCCCGTCGTATTGAGTCCGATGTTGGCCATTACATTGTCGTTAGCACTGCCGTTGCCCCCGGTCACGGGAACACCATTCTGTGGAGTTTCAACTGGTGGAGGAGTAGGCACAGTCCCACCATGGAGTACGTCGTTGCTATCAACCCTGGAAATCAAAGGCTGAACCAAAGTTCTGAGCTGATCTTGGCCATTGACGACCGCTTGCATGAGCTCCATGAAGCGATCCATCCTCTCGCGGAGTTCCTGAACATCGGTTTGCACTTGCTCCATGATCCTGGTCTGATTAGCTCTAGTCGGATAACGGTGAATAGGTCTCTGATCAATCCTGGAACCACCGGAAGCAACCTGAAACAACCTGAAAAGCCTGCGACAACCTGTAAGCACAAAAGGGTTAGGAAAAACAACAAAATGCTCGTCATGCAAATGCTTCATGCAAATGCATGTGTGTGTCTGTGTGCTAGGGAGATCTCCCCCGATCCTAGTGCCTGAGTGCCAGTGCTGATAATAAGAAGAAGTCCGAGTCCAATCATGGAAATACCAATCTCATATATAAAGAAAGCCTATCAAGGCAGTACATAGCATCAGCGAGTACAAGATGAATCAACAGCGTGACCTCAGCCAACAAGCCTGGTGATGGTCAGCATACAACAATGATCAAAACAAAAGGAATACCAATAGTCAAGTACAGCCACAAGCGCGATACTCTTCCAACAACTCCTTCGTTTCTGGATGATCTGGCAGAGTGAGTAACCCCTCGACGAGTAACTCCCTTTGCACAATGGTGTACTGAAGACCTTCGACCGAACCTTCCCATGCTCCTTCGCCGAAGCAATCTTCTAACTTCCGCTTCTTGGACTCAAACGTCAGTTTGCGCTCCTTCAGGTTAGCGAGAGCTTTGTTGAGCTGGCCTTCGGCGGCGTATCTGCGAGCGGTTTCTTCATCAAACCTCTTCTCACTGTCCTTCACCTGGGCTTCCAGCTTGGAGATCTGTAGCATCAGCTTATCCTCCCGCTCTTTTCTGGTGGCCAGGGAAGCCTTCCAGTGTTGGTTGAACTTGGATATCCTCCGATACGCTTCGTCCAAGTGTTGCTTCTTCGTAGCCAGTACGTCGTTAACAGCTTTGAAGTCTTGACCCATGCGTTCACGCTCGGCTATCTGCTTAGTCAGGTCTGTCCCCAGCCGGTTCACCATCTCTGTTTACCTTTTGAAGGAATGAATGGCTTTGTTCCTCTCGCTTCGGAGCTGAGCCAATTCCTTCTCCAGTTCCTCATTCGCCCGCTTCAATTCATCTCACTCAGCCAACACCTGATTATGCTACTGAATGGGCACAGTAGTAGGCTCTTCAATCATTGGAGGGCTTTCTGGCTTGGCATGAGGAAACGGCATCCCTATAGCATCTGCCCTGGCTCTGATCCAAGTCGCGTATGGAGGGTAGGCTTGATTGTTGCTTCTTCCCAGCAATGGTTTTCCTCGCTTACTAATACCATTCCACGTGTGCTGAAGCTTGGACAACAGATCCCCCTCTAGAAGACCAGTGAGGTACAGAGATTCCTGCACCTCTTCATCCTTCGGCGGAGCTCTCAAAGCATACGCGAACTGTCGGACCAACAACGCCGGATTGTAGTTTATACAGCCCTTCCTGCCTATCAAAGGCACATTTGCAAACCCGCTGCAATTGAAGATCACCTCAGTACCCAACCTATCTCTGTCAAACCAGTCGATATCCTCTGCAAATAAACTCATCAGACGCTCGGACCACTCAGCTGTGACTGCAGACGAGACAAAAGGACCCCTCTTAGGCAGATGGCTATCAAGCCATTTATAAAGCAAGGGTACATATCATGAGACGTTCTTGCCCCTTCTGTTCTCGTTTTTGTAGCGGATAGAATGGTAGACATCTCCTATCAAGGTAGGGACTGGATTCCCTGATACGAAGATGTGAAACGCATCGAAGTCTACAAAATCGGGCATATTGGGGAACAGAATGATGCCATATATGCACAGAGCAAGGATGGCATTGAACGCAACCCAACATCCGTCCTTGGCGCACTGCTGAGCCTTACCCACTAGAAACTGCAAGGAGAACCCGAGAACCTTGTTCCAACTAGTCAACACCAACTCGGAGGCATCCAGATGAAGCGAAGGAGCTAAACCAGCCAGATCAGGCTCAGCATCCATGTGAACAAAAGGCATCTGCCTCTTGATAGGCACACCTAGCAAATCAGCGTACTCTTCCAGCGTGGGTGCGAGAACAAAATCCGGGAAAGTGAAACATCTCAACGGAGAGTCGTAGAACTGCAGCAGAGCGTGCAACCCATTTAACTCGAATGCAGAAGGTTTATGAACCAAACTGAGCAACCTGCCGTAAGATTTTCTGAACTCATCCCTCACAGAATCATCTGCCAAAGCTATCAAACCAGTCAACTTAACCACATCAGGGGCAGGGAACTTATAAGCCACGGTCTTCCTCAGAGAACCCATAACAATACAATAGGAGGCAAGAAATCCTGGATCGGGGAAAACGGTACCTGCAACACAGACACACGTTAATGAAATGCAAATGTATGCAAAATAATGTAAAATGCAATCATGCAGCAGGAGATCAAGGCAACTGTGCTGTGGAGATTTTGTATCAACAAAACCATAATGCTGCTCTATCAAGAACAACTACTGATAAGAAGAGAGCCCCGGTATCGGACCACAAATCTGCTCTGTCAAGAACAACCATCTGATAGGGCCATATACACAAGATCATAATTCTGCTCTGTCAAGAACAAATGTCTGATAATAAGGACCTCTGATGTAGGACCAAGAACTCTGCTCTGTCAAGAACAAACATACATCTGCTGATGAGATCTTCAGACCCCAATCATAAATCTGCTCTATCAAGAACAAACATACATCTGCTGATGAGATCTTCAGACCCCAATCATAAATTTGCTCTGTCAAGAACAAACAACTGATGACCAAAACTCTGCTCTATCAAGAACAACCATACATCTGCTGATGAGATCTTCAGACCCCAATCATAAATCTGCTCTGTCAAGAACAAACAACTGATGACTAAAACTCTGCTCTATCAAGAACAAGCATCTGGTAATAAAACCCTGCTCTATCAAGAACAGACACCTGATATTGAGATCCTCTGATCCAAACCTGCTCTATCAAGAACAAGTACACATCTGATGATAAGATCCTCTGATCCCAACAAAACTGATCCACTATCAAGAAAACCAGGTAGTCTAAAGGTCAAAGTTTCCTGCAATAAACCCAACCCTGCTCACAGGTATGGACCTAAACTGACTCAAGTTCGGCATCCTATGCGTTCATCAGCGTCACAGACATTCAAGAGGGGTGATACGATACCCAGAAGGTGTGGCATCACCAGCTCATGAAGCGGCCTCACTCGGCTGAATCACAAATGATCGGTCCCCAGAGTCGACAATCCACCAAACCAGCAACCGTCTCAACCCAAAGGGTTGAAAGAGAAGCCAACCGGGAGAACCTCGTCTGAGCGTGGATTTCATGAGACACTAGTGCCTGCAAAGCAAGCACACGCCCACTAATTTCCACTCTAAGTCTATGGTGCACTCAAGCCTGGGTCTGGCTTCTCACTTATCAGAATGCCCCTCCCACAACAGCACAGATAATCATATCATACTGAAAATAAAGTGCGGGAAATAAATTGCGATAAATAAACACAACCCAACAAGTAATCATACAAGCGCTAGGATTGACTCTCGCAGGGGAACTGGAGAACCAGAGATTCTGGGTTCGGTCCCCAGCAGAGTCGCCAGCTGTCGCTTACGCGAAAAATAAGGTGCCGGCACAACAGAAGAGTCGCCACCTTTCGTTATTTATCCCTCAGAACGGGAAAGGAAACGATTGGAAAAACCTGACGAAAAAAGGTAAGACAAGGTCGTCGCAACCATTGTCTGGGTTCGGGAGTCGGTTACGCAAGGGGAAGGTATTAGCACCCCTCACGTCCGTCGTACTCGATGGGATCCATGCTTGTTGTGTGTACTGGACGGGTTGGTTTATCTATCTACCTATCAAGACTGGCTTAAAACAGAAAAGAAACTGACTCGGCAAAGCGTCACACTTTATGCCTATGTATTCTCACGAGAGAATGAGAAATCAGAGTCAACGTAGTTCGACCTACGACGGGTTATGGGGAAAGTAGCTCGCCAATATGTCCGTATTGTGCCTACGTACTCTCAACAGGTATGAGAGATCAGAGCTTACGTAGTTCGGGACACTACGCATTATTTCCTATCTTTTACAGAAGAAGTGTTTTTTATTGTGTCTGCAATTTCAATCGCACTAGAGACTATGACCTGAGAGTGAATGCGTCGCATGTCACCCAAAGGGTGCCATACTAAACATCCAGACTGTTGAAAAGAAACTCTCCAACAATCCTTTCCCAGATAGCTTAAGGCTCGTAACGTACGAAAGAAATCATTCATGATTACTGTATCTTAAGCTGTTTTGAGATGAGAAGAGAACAGGCTCAACTAGGAGGGAGACTATCAAGTCCTACTGTTGTCATGCCAAGGATTCATCCTATGGTTGAGGTTTGAACAGGGAACTCCTAGAAGTTGTCATGCATAGGTTTCAACCTAAAGTTCTATCATCAATTCCTTATCAAAGGAAATGAGATTCCTAAGGGATCATGTCAATGATACACAGACACAGACAAAGCATCAGCTTAAACAGTAAACAGTAAATGACTGTAAAATGCATGCAATGCAAGTGAGGGAGGAAATGTGTGTGGGGCATCAGCCTCCACAAGCTCATCTCAACCTCAAGCCAGAATGAATAACAGTAATCATACTGAAAGATAAAACATGCTATCAAGCAAAATACAGTAAACTGCAATCATACAGAAGAAATAAAGTCATGCTATCAAGCAAAACAAACCACATGGGCAAGGGAGCCGGGCTCTACCGAATACCCGCAAGCAAAGCCATACAGTAACAATACAAGTAGAGGGAGCAACTCAACCTCTAGTGCAATCATGCTCCTAGCTTAAATCTAGTCTATATATGGACTTATTCTAATGCATCAAGCAAGTCAAACAAGGCACATCAATACAGAAACGAAAACAGATAAGAAAGCAGATCAACTCCTCTCTCAACTCCAAGCTTCAGCTCTTCTAACAACAACTCAGTCTTCATACTTCCATCACCCTTAACAAATATCAATTTGCTTCTCCAGGTTTCAACCCTTCCACATAAGTTTCAAGTTATCTTCCTTCTCCAAGCTTCAGCTCCTTAATCAGTTCCACCTTCAGGCTTCACCATTAACCACAAGTATCAACTTGATTCCTTCAGGATCTGCAAGCTTCAAAGTAAGTATCAACTTCCTTTGTTCTTCAAGCTTCAGCTTCTTAATCAATCTCAATTGAATCCTCTTCCTAAGTATCAACTTAGTCCTTAAGCTTCAGCTCTCTTTGCTTTACCAGTCTCAACTTGGTCTTCTCTTACTACAAGCTTCAACTTCTCATATTAATCTTCAATCACTCAGAAGTATCAACTTCATTCTTCAGTCTTTAAGCCTCAGCTCTTCATTCAGTCTTTACTGGATCTTCATTGGGTCTTCAAGTATCAACTTGATGTTGTTGCTCTTCAAGTTTCAGCTGGAATGGCAATGCTCAAGGAATCATCCCCTTCCATACTCTTCAATGAAGTCTTCATCTTCAAGCCCAACATCTCTCAAGATACTCAAACCAGAGGAAATCACTTAACTGGATAAGCTAGGGTGTTAAACTACTTATTGACCACCAAGGGTGACCTATAAGGGTTCAACATCAAAGGAATGGTTCCCTCAAAAGTTCTACTTCCTAGGTACCATCACTTATCCCTCCAAGGGAGAGAGGTGAATACCATGGAAGGACTTTGAATCATAGGGAAGAATGGAGGTGAAAGATACCATCCATGTTTGAGAAAGAAGTTAACTAAGTCTAAGCTCTTCCTAATTCCTAACCCTAAAACAACAACAAAACAAACAAGATTCAAGCTCTCAAGCTCCTCAATCAATCTTCAAGTCTTCTACTATAATCCTCCATGCTCCTCAAAGCAAGACCAAGTTCTCCAAGCCCACAAAGCAAAGCAAACAAAAATACAAGCCCACAAGGGCAACACAAACAATCATCAACTACAAAAATCATCTAAAAATAGTATACTATTATATTAAAATCTAATATAATTTCTAGGGGATCCTATATACCTACCCTTAATACCCTATATGTCCCAATGTCTAACTTGACCTAGAAAACCAAAATTCTAGTGTTATTGTGGACCTATGTTAAGGATTGCCCTAATTCTATACAACCTAAAGTCATCTAAGCAAAACTAATCAAAAATTAATCAAAAAATTATGGAATAAATCCAGGGGGGAGCTAAAGTCCTAAGCTAACTATCCTAAAAAGAATGGCCTAAAAATGCAAAGGGAACTAGCTAAACAAAATTCTACAAAACTATGCATCAACATAAAAGAATTAAAATGCTATTAAAAAAGAAAATACACAGAAAATATTAAAAATGCATGAAATGCAAATATTATGGTTTTATAATTTTCTAGACATGAACATGAAATGGGAGAAAAAATCCCCATGCAAAAATCATTAATTTTCTATTTATTATGATTTTTCAAAGATTAATGAAAAATGGAGAAAAAGAAATTAAATGGGATAAAACCTTGGTTCAGATAGCAAGTATTTTCAGTTCAAATCATGAATGGGCTCAAAATGGGGGGTGCAGTTAGTGTAAGCGCTGGGCCCAATTATCATCAGAAAATCAAATGAGAAAATATAGAGAAAAAGAAAAAGCCACGGTGCATAAAGTAAAGAAATACAGTTCAAAACAAACATGGGCCATGATCTGGGGTGTGAATAGCAAATGAGCCCAATCCCCCTTTTAATGAAACGACGCGTTTCATTGTATTCAGAATTTCCCTCTTCAAACAAGATTAAATCTCAGCCGTGAGATCTCCCTCCAGTCAATGGGTCTTCGCCTCATCCAATGGCTATGGCACTGTCTTCTTCCTCTAGCTAGGGTTCAAACTGAAGAATCCATGGAAGCAGAGCTTCAAGCTCCATCTTCACCAAACTCGTATCACCTCAAATCTCCATGGAAAATTAAAATTCCAAACCCTAACCTGTCCAGAATTTCACCCTGAATCTAACCATGGCCTTGAAATCAATTGAATCATCCTAAATCTTCAAACCCGATCCAAGATCAAAGATATGCTCAAACTTCAGTTCTAACCATTCTTGCAATTAACTACCTCAGAGTGATCACCACCTCACACTGATTAAATCTTGATATTAAACTCATGCTATAGCTCACTATATCTCATGTTCTTGGTCCAAACAAAAATGGTGTCATCCACTGAAACCTCACCAATTGATCCCAAACTTCCCAGAATCCATCACCTAATTGTCTCTAACCGTTCTAACCTAATAATTCTTGCTAATCATGCCTAAATCATGGTGTAGAAGAAAAGTTACTAACCTGTTGAATCTTGATTAACAGATGGGGTAAACCTTCACTTCAAGCTCTCAAATTCTTCAGAATCAATCCTTGAATGATGATAGGGCTTCTGTTTGCAAAAGATTGGACCAAGAAAGCTTCAATCTCCAAATCCGATTGTGACTTGCAACCTTCAAAATCCAAATGCCAACTCTTCAATTCTCCATGGTTTTGCCTCCAATTTGGTCTGCACAGCTTCAGTGTGATCAAGGGAATGTGTTTAGATTGAAAGAATGAATGGAATTGAATCAGAATGTGGAATTTGATTTCAACTTGCAATGGAAGCAAGTGAAATGGCTATCTCTCTCTTCTCTCAAATCTCTCACCAACCTTGCATATGAGCAAGTTTTAAATCATATATAGAATGGTTTAGACTCATCTAGAACCATCTGGAACCATCCAATGAGAAATTGGAATTCTCATGTCATGAGTTTATGAATTCATTCATCTCATGTATCATCTCATGCCATAGCCCTTGCAGCAACTTGCCTTGGCTTGAAAATCTCCCTAAATGAGATATATGGTGTGTTAAAACCCTTAGCAAGCTTGTACATTGCCTTTCCTTGAGTTTTGCATTTGTACCTTAAGATGCAAGCAACCAATTTCCAAAGCAGCCCCATGATCTAGGCCTCAATTCAAAAAAGTGGCTGAACCATTGTTTTTAGAATGTCTTTTAGAGTCAAAATGACCTATTATATGCCATGGTTTGGATGTGTAACTTGGAATTTCCAATTTCCAACTTGAACTTATTTAACTTATGCCTCCATTTTAGGTCATTTTTATCACTTTTTGCTACAAGCCTTTTCAACATCTCATGACCTCCCTACTAGCCTTAAAACATCATTTTAAGCAATTTTGATGTTGAATATTTTTCCATTTGAAGCTTGGAAATAGGAGTTATGGCCTTATGCTTGAAATGACCTATAATCTCCAAATGACCAAAATGCCCTTGACTTGTCAAAGCCATAACTTGAGTTCTACAAATCCTATCAAGGACTTCTAGTACTCTCTAGAAAGATAAGAAGATGAGGAACAACATTCATGTTGACCAAAAGTTCATAGGAATCATCCTTCTTGGGAAAACGTTGGATGCAAGTTGGGTGACTTTCAAGGCCCCAGATTCACATACCTCAGATGACCTGTAACTTGTCAAGGTCATAACTTGAGCTCTACAAATCCTATCAAGGACTTCTAGTACTCAAATTAAATCTAAGAGCCATATCTACAACATTCATGTTGGGGGTAAGATGATATGACAATCCCATCTTGAGCTAGACTGCCTTGAAGATAGGGATCAAACTAGGGGATTTTACACTGTCAAGCCTTAGAAACCCTAGCTTGAAACTTCTCAAACTCTTCAATCATGATGAGTTGATCTAGGAATCATCCTTATAGAATCCCAATGCATCAATCCATGATCACATGGCTCTTGGATTAGGTCTCAACCTTCTCCAAATCATCAGTTGACCTAGGGTTGACCCAGTCAAACCCTAATTGCACCACTCATGGCTGAGTCTTCTTAAACTTGTACAATGACCTCTCTAGGCCTCATGATGGCTTTCAAGACATCTCATAAGCTCTCTCAAAGCTTCAAAGCCATACTCATAGCCTCAGAATCATCTGAGGGGCTCCCACAACTCTCAAGTTATGAGGCACACAACCTTGGTTTCAACCAATCTTTCTGAGGATCTCTTAACTTCTCTGACAAAGATATCAACCTTTGAACATTTGAATAACCTTCTTGGCTAGCTTCAAAGTCTTGATTGGTACTTATACCTCTTGATCTATTGCCCCCATATCAATGAGAAGCAGATGATAATGCTAGTGAACACAAGCCAGGTAAATAAATGTTGGTCAAATTTTGGGGTGCAACAGATAGCACGAGCCTCCTTGAGTGATGACATCGAAACCTCTGGGTTCTTGGCTTCCATAGGAGACTTATCCTGAATCGATACTGTTTCAAATGCCTGGCAGAGTGTTTCGTGGATCTCCCCATCCATTTCCACGTACTTGAAGGATGACAAATGGCTAACCATAATATCCTCTTCGCCGCATATTGTGACAATTTTCCCTTCCATCATATATTTCAACTTTTGATGCAATGTTGAGGTGACTGCCCCAGCAGCGTGTATCCAAGGTCGGCCAAGCAAACAGTTGTATGCTGGCTGGATATCCATAATGTAAAAAGTTGCATCAAAGATCTCTGGTCCTATCTGAACAGGTATCGTAATCTCCCCGAACACTGATCTCTTAGACCCATCGAAAGCTCTAACCACCAGATCACTGGGCGTACATATCAAACCTCGAGTATCCAGTTTCATCAATGCCTTCTTCGAAAGCACATTGAGGGATGATCTTGTATCAACCAGGACATGCGACATCAGGGACCCTTTACATTCCAAGGATATATGCAAAGCGCGGTTATGATTCCTCCGGGCAGGAGTCAAATCCAGATCCATAAAACCGAGACCATTGTCGGCGTTTACATGAGCTACTACTCCCTCCAACTAATTAACATAAATCTCTTGGGGTACGTATGTTGCATTCAAGATCTTCAGAAAAGCATTGCGGTGTGCCTCCGAACACAGCAACAATGACAAAATAGAGATCTTCGAAAGAGTCTGATTTAGGTGATCTACAATTTTGTAGTCACTTTTCCGAATGAGCCTCATAAATTCCTCTGCGTCTTTCGAGAAAACATCAGCATCGACCTGCGGTTGGGTATTCTCTTCAATCACGGCCTTACCCTTCCCTTTGTCATTCTTACCGGCATTAACTTCCGGTGGAGAAAAGATCCTTCCACTTCTAGTGATACCTCCAGCACCAACTATGTTCTCAACCGATGAACTTCCGCTTGCAGACCCTGTCCATTCTTGCTTCTGCCCATTACAGAACACCTCGCCCCCATAATTCCATGGGATAGATTTAATGCTCTCGTATGGCACGGGTCCAGGTACAGTAATGATAACTGGAGCAGGCCTAGCAGGCGCCGAAATATTGATTGTACGGTATGTAATAGAGATCGTAGCAACTTCGCTTCCATCCTTACTCACTTTATCCTCGACATCTTCTTTCACAACTTTGTCAAAGTGCAAACAGCCCTCATCAATCATTCTCTGAATACCCTTTCTCAAAAGATCACAACCTTTCGGCTGCACTTCATATTCTGAACAGTCAGCAGAACAACCAGGAAACACTCCCTTCTTCAGCAAACTAGCCTTCACAAAGCTTAGCGGAGTATTCAAATCCTCAACATCAATTATCAGATTCAATTTTTCTCCCTTAATAACAGCATTAACCCCTGCCACCCCATGATTCGGCATCGGATTTTGAGTCACATTCGACCCATCGTTGGTGAAGTTGATAGCTTTGGAATCAAGTAAGTTCTGTACTTTGTGCTTGAATGTTTTACAATGGTCAATATCATGCCCCGGAGCACCTGAATGAAACTCGCATCTAGCGTTCGCATCGTAGCCAGGAGGCGGTGTACTAGTGAGAGGAGCCAGAGTCCTCTTCAGAACCAATTATAACTGCAACAGATGTTGTAAGAAGTGAGAATACGGTATCGGAGGGTTCTCAGACTATCTATCAGCCATTATGCGCCTAGCAGCATAAGGTCGTGGAACATTGACTCGTTATTGAGCTGCAGCCGGGATATCTACTGTAGCGACTTGTTGAGGATAACGAGACCGAGCTCTACCTTTACCCTTTTGAGAAATAGCATTTGCATCCCCCTCCCTTCTCTTGGGGTTTGCTGAATATGGTTTCTTTGTTCCTCCTGAAGAGGATCCGCCGCCATTTGGAATCTTGCCAAACTTAATCCCACTTTCAACTCTCTCACCAGCCATTACCATATCAGAGAACCCTGTAGACATGCAGTCTATCAACTTTTCAAATTACACACCGGGCAAAGAAGCCATGAACATGTCGATCAGTTCCCTTTCAACCATAGGGGGTTGCACTCTTGCAGCTAAATCCCGCCACCTCTGGGCGTATTCCTTGAAGCTCTCAGTATTCTTCTGCGACAAGCTCTGCAATTGCACCCTGTTTGGTGCCAGATCACTATTATACTGATAGTCACGCACAAAAGCTTCAGCCAATTCTCTCCAGCTGCAGATATGAGTTCTCTCAAGCCCCATATACCATTCCAAAGACGCCCCTGCCAGACTGTCTTGGAAAAATGCATTAGCAGCTTTTCGTCATCGGAATACACCGACATTTTCCGGAAATAAGCCCGGATGTGTACTCTAAGACAGGTAGTCCCTTTGTACTTGTCAAAATCGGGCACCTTGAATTTGGGGGGAATCCTGACCCCAGGAACTAGACCAAGATCTGACATATCGAGACCCAGAGAGTTCTGATTCTCTTAAGACTTCATATTTTCTTCAATCAGTTTAAACCTCCGGTCAACTTCAGTTGGCAAACCACCCTCCATATCTCTCACGGAAAATACATCATCCTGGCGATCATCCCAATAAGGGCCAGCAGCCCCGTGCACAGCGCACACACTTCCATTAGCAGCATTACCATTCCCGTTCGCAACTCCTCCGCCTATGACAACAGTAGGAATACCCTGTGAAATAGATCCACCGATCGGTGGAGGAATAACATCATCTCCTCCGTGCAAAACACCATCTTCATCGACCCGTGCTATCAACGATTGGACCAAAGGTCTTAATTGTTCCTGCCCGCTAGCAACAGTCTACATCAGCTCCATGAATTGGGTCATGCGAGCCCTAACTTCCTGCAACTCGGCTTGAACCTGATCCATCACTTTTCACTGATTCCCTCGAGTTGGATACTTGTAGAAATTGAACTCCTCAACCTCCTCAATCCTGAACTGAAGAAAACCAAGAAGAGATAAGAACACGAGACCACCAGGAATAACATGCGATGCAAATGAGAATGCAAAATGCACAATGCAAACATGTCGTATTTACAGGGAGATCTTCCGCTTGATTCCAGTTTCAAATAAACGTGAACAGCAGAGATGGATAAGAACACCACAATAATCTTCTCATATATCAAGTAAAGCCGAAAAAATACAAACATCAATGAGAAATATCTACATAGAAAGATGTATTGATCTCATCCAACATGTCTGGTGATGATCAAGATACAAAAACAAGGAAACTACAAATGATAAAACTCCCTAGTAGTCATGCTCTTTGCTCCAGTCTTGAGCTTCCCTAAGCATTGTCTTCGTATCTGGGTGATCTGGTCTGGCAACCAACTCTCTAATAAGGATGTCCCTTATGCGTATCACATCCCGGAGATAATGAGAATGATCTTCCCAAGTATCTTCGCCAAAAGCATCTTCGAGCCTGGGTTGCTTTACGCCTGCGCATACCTTGAGCTCTCCGAGTGCTGATGAAGCCTCTTGGTATTTCTGTTCAAACATGCACCTGTTGAACGATTCCAACAATAACTCTTTCTCTTTGACCTTGAGTTGCGCCCTTAGCTTATCAACCTAAATACGAAGTTGATCCTCTTTATTCTTGTTGGCAATCAAGGTAGCATTCCACAACTTATTGAATTTGGATATCTTCAGATATGCTCTGTCTAAATCCTCCTTCTTACTCTTCAGAACACTACAAGTGCTTTTCACATCAAGACCGACTTGCTTCCGTGCTTGTACCTGATCAGCAAGTTCTTTCTCCAACTTGGTCAATACTTCTGACTTCGTCTTAGCCAAATAAACAGCTTCACTCTTATCATGCTTCAGCTGACTGATTTCCTATTTCAACTCTTCATTCTCTTTACGCAGTTCTTCCTTTCCTGCCCAAAGCTCGTTATACTTCAGAATGTCGATAGTTGTAGGCGCCTCAATGAATAAAGGATACAATGGTTCTTCAATAGGAAACGAAAATAGTACCTCTTCAACTCTCTGCTGAATCCACTTCAAGTAGGGATCATAAGCTCAACAATCGCCTTTGCCCAAAGAAAGCTTTCCCTTCTTGTGAATTTTACCCCATGCGTCCACAAATTTGGCCGTAATACAAGGATCCGCTACACTGGTGAAGTACAAAGATTCCTGCATTCCTCTTCTTTCGGAGGTCCTTTCAAAGCATAACCAAATTGTCTAATAGAAAGAGAAGGATTATAGTTGATACCGTCTTTTCTCCCCATCAAAGGCACATTAGGAAAACTACCACAAATAAAGATGAGCTCACGACCAAGCAAGTCCCGGTTGAACCAGACGATATTCTTTTCCATTAAACCCATAAGCCTCTTCGACCATTCAGATGAGTTCGCGAAATCCACAAAAGCTCCAGAACGAGGGAGATGATCAACAAACCACTTGTGCAAAAACGGTGCACAACAAGAAACCATTTTTCCAATTCTCTTCTCATTTTTGTAGTGCACTGAATGATACAAGTCTCCTAGAAGAGTAGGTACGAGATTTTTGGAAGCGAAGATATGAAAAGCATCAAAATCCACAAAATATGGTACATTGGGGAACAACACAATGCCATAGACCCACAGAGCCAAGATAGCACTTAAAACTACCCAACAACCGTCTTCAGCATACTTCCGGGCTTTATCCACCAAGAAGGATAAAGTAAAGTCAGAAACTCTGTTTCTACTGATAACATGGTCTACCAAGTCAGAGGCGCTCAAATAAAGAGCGGCAGATAACTTCTCAAGATTAGGTTCTTCTTCAGAATTGAAGAATGGCACTTTATTTCGAATCGGAACACCCAAAATGAAAGCAAACTCCTCCAAAGTCGGAACCAACACATAGCCCGAAAACGTGAAGCATCTCAGCGGAGGATCATAAAACTGTAACAAGGTATGAATAGCTCCATGCTCATAACTCATGATCTTACGGAAAAACCTCAGAATTCCCTCATACTCTTCCCTGAAAGTTGCAAGGACGCTAGGATCAGCCATGGAAATCAGACCAAATAAAGGTCCCAACTCAGGTGCCGGAAATTTGTACACAACAATCCTCTTTCTGCCAACTTCCATCTCTGCAGGAGACTAGTACCAGAATCAAGGGAAAGACGAGAACCTGTAACATACATAAACATGCAATGTTAAATGCAGAATGATTATGCAGATGCATACATGGGATCAAGGTATCCAATGCTCAAATTTGCTGCTGTGCCGCTGACTGAATTCAACCATAACTCTGCTCTAATCAAACCACTGAGAGAATACACTCAGGACCACAAATCCGCACTGACAACACCACCCGGTTGGTTGAAGGTCAAGTTTTCCTGCAAAAACCCATCCCTCTCACATGTGGGTTCTAGTCTTGAAAGGTACGACATCCTATGCCGGTTGTCAGCGTCACAGACTTTCGAGAAACGATGATACATTCACCATTTCTGGTTTGGCATCATAGTCTAACGAAGCGGCCTTACTTGGCTGACCCCCCAAATGAACGGTCTCTAGAGTCGACAGTCTCTCTAAGTCAATATTCCCTTGATGCACCAGACGCGCAGGATAGAATATTTCCAAAGAAAAACCTCGTCTGAACGTGAATTTTGCACGAGCTATTGCGTGGCCAAATGCCACACAAGCTCCCGCTACTCTCCACTTTAATCCTATGTGTATACTAAAGCCTGGGTCTGGCTTATCTCTCAATGGAACAACCCACCTCACAGCACAACAGCAGCCTAATATGATAATAAAATGCAAATGCAATAATATACAACATATAATGTACATAAAGCAAAATAAATGCACAAAAGTAAACATCCAAAGACGCAAACAGACAAGCGCTAGGATTGACTCGCATAGGGAACCATCGCAATCCCCAGCAAAGTCGCCAGCTGCCGCAACTGCAAAAAACACATGGCGGAAAACAAAAGAGTCGTCACCATTCGTTATTTATCACAAAGAGAGGGAAGGGAAAATGATAGAAGAAAACCTACAAAACAGGATAAGATTGGTCATTGCAACCAAACCTCGGGTTCGGGAGTCGGTTACGCAAGGGGAAGGTATGAGGACCCCTCACGTCCGTCGTACTTGACGGGATCCATGCTTGTTGTCTATCTAAGGGTGTGTTTATCTATCTAAGCTACAGGCTCACAGGACAAAAAGAAAAGAAAAGAGACTCGGCAGAGCATCGCCGCTCTATGCCTACGTATTCCCTCGTGTAATGGGAAAGTCAGAGTCAACGTAGTTCAGGAAACTACGGGTGAAAGGTGGGGGAAGGTTGCTCGCCAAGACATCTTCGTCTTGTGCCTATGTATCCTCATCTGGTATGAGAAATGAGAGCAAACGTAGTTCGGGCTGACATGAAACCACAGGTTGATTAAGTGTTTTAATCGAGTAGGGTTAAACCTTCGTTCTAGCAGTTAGAGACGATGCCTGTTTGCGGTAGAACCAAAGCTTAACAACACTCTTTTTATGAAAAAGATTTTTCGATTAAGGTCCCGAAGGAAAAAGGTTTAAAGTTTTGTTTGTGTTTTTTAGTGAAGTGAATTAATTCGGTTTGTGATTCACATTGCACTAAAGACTATGACATGGGAGCGAATGCGTCGCGTATCACCCCTAAACGAGACGTATACTAAGCACTCTAGACAAGAGAGAGGAGACCCCTCACTCATCATTCCCCATGTGCTTAAGGCTCGTAGCGTACAATGTTAATCGTATTTATTAGATGAATTAGCATGTTTTGAGATGAGAAGAGAGACGCACGGAAGGTCTAAGGGAAACTTGATCCTAATGTTGTCATGCAAAGTGGACCTAAAGTTTGGATTAAAGAGGGGAAAATCTATCCTAGTATTAGCATGCTTGGATTGAACACCTAATGTCTCTCCTACTCCCATCCTAAATTGAGGGACTAGGAACCCTAGGGGGATCATGGCAAAAGACCAAGAAAGCACAAGATAAATTCAATCACAAGGGAGAAATGCAAACATGGAAAATAAACATGCAAAGAGGGAGGAAAATAGTATGGGGCAGCATCCGCCACAAGCGCGTCTCGACCTCTTAAAAGCAAGCAAAGAATGCAATGCAAAAAGCGAAATGCAAGAAGGCAAACAAATACGGAAATGCAAGCAAAAAAGAAAGCAATCATCGGAGAAAAATGGGAAGAAAAGAAGTGCGGGGCAGCAGCCGCCACAAGCGCATCTCGACCACTTGATTCTCACACTCAAGCAAAACAAAAGAAAAACGAACATCACTTCGAACAACATATACGAGAGTATGAATCCAAGAGGAAAGCAAGCACGCATGTCGAAGAAATCACGATTTAACAATCATGAATAGCGAGACATATCTAAAACATCTCACTCCTAATGCATCACACTGATCCATGATGATTCGAAGCGAAACAATACCGAAACAAGCATGAAAAACAGCAAAAACAGGCATGCTGGAACAGTGTTAATCAATTAACACTAGGGGTTAATCAATTAACCACTAAAAAACGCTTGAAAAATTGAATGTTTGATCTGGTTAGTTGATTAACAGCAGAGGTTAATCGATTAACACTGCTCCAACAGCAGAAAACAGCAATAGAAAAGCACTTTTCAGCAACTTATCACTTAAGCAAAGATCCACATGATTTCAAAACAATTGTGCACGAAATTAAACCAGAAAACAGTGATTTAATCAAGATGTAAACACATCTAAACAGCACCATCACAATTCACATAGATCAAAATGAATCAAATCAATCAAAAATGAAGATCAACATGATTATGCAAAATAAGCTAAAAAATGCAATAGATCTAGAATTTCAACCTTCGAAGCGGAGAATTGCTTCGGTTAATGTTGATTCACTTCGAACGTGTAGATCTAAGCAAGAAATCTGGAATACTTCAAGATCCAAGCTAATCCTTGAAGTAGAAGTGATGATCCACCAAAATTAAGCAAAATTACTCCAAATAAGCTCTTCGAAAACCATTTCAAAATTTAGATCCAAGTTTGCACAAAAATTGAATGAGGAAATTGCTCCAATGAGGATGATGGATGAAGGTTTTAGCTCAAGAATTCATTGATTCCAATGGAGAATCAAAGAATTCAATGGATGAAGAGCTTTGGTAAAGGTTTTGGAAAATGGAAAAGTTGAGAGAAACTTGAGAAGATTCTGAAGTTGAGATGAAATTATGAAGATTAAATCATTGAGGTTTGGAGTAAATCAAATAAATACCCCTTAGGTTTGGATCCAAATGATAGGTTTGGAATGTGATTTGTGAAATTTGGTTTGGAATGAGGAATGTGAGTTTGGAGGGAAAATGAAATTAACCAAAATTCAAGTTGATTCTAGATCCTTCCCAAGTGTAAAATTGAACTTCCAAGTGATCAAAATTGGACCCCAAAGTGACCCCTTTTGAAAATTCACGTGCAGAGGCAAAATCTGCACTGGTTAATCGATTAACAATTTGGGTTAATCGATTAATACTGTCAAAAATTCAAATCTGGCCTAATTTTACTTTGGTTAATTGATTAACACCTTCAAAAATTTGAATTTGGCGCCTTTTGGAGGGAAATCAGCACATTTGCCCGTTTTCAGTTGTTTTGAGCTCTGTTAAGCGTTTGAAACTTGGTCTTGAATGTTATAACCATGAGAATGCTTGCGATAGCCTGAATGCTGCTTTCTGTGCTGAAAATACCGTGCAAAGTAAAGTAAAATCGGTCGTCCAACCGTTGGGCAAAATAAATGGCAGAGCCTCTGATGCTCGATGTTCAGTTGCTTGCACTAAAAATAAACCTGAGCCACAAGGATGCCTTGATCCCATGCCTCGAGAGCAAATGCTATGATATACAAAAAATGCAAAATGCAGAGAAAGAAAAGCCAGTTAGGGTTAAAACGAAACGACAAATTTTGGGGTGCTACAGTTAATAGAGATCTCAATTCTATTTTTAGAATTGAGGGCAGACGTACCCCAAGCGAGGACGAAGGGGGAACTGCCTCGACAAATTTGGTGTTGTTTTCTCTTTCGCTACTTTTCTATTTCTGAATTTTTTACGTTTGTGCATAATCAATTGCTCGATAAAAATTCTAGTATAATGTAGTGCTGAAAAGTGTTTTGAAAACTCATTACAATCATTTTGATTGTAATTGGAAAAATTATGCACTACCATTACTTAGAGAATTTCGCTTGGAGTGTTTTGTGCACTAAGTGTTTGATAAATTTATCGCACAAAAACCAGTTGTGCTTTTGTTAATTTGAGTTTAATATTTACAAGCCATTGGAAATTGCACAACCTTAAGTGATTCTAATTGTATTGATTAGAATTCAAAATATTAATTCATTTTCTCATTGGATTCAATATTTCATCTTGGCTTATCGTATATTCGATCTTTTCAATAAAAATTTGTTTAGACGACCTTGTTCCTCGACTTCTTCCGTATAAATTTTAAAAACCAAATTTCTTTTAAGCGCCGACTCTGTTTAGGAATTAGTGATCTATTCAACCCCCCTTCTAGATCATTGTCGTCGTCTAACATGACTGACTGGTTTTTTTTATCATACCTTTGCTAAATTATGGAAAAAATGGGGAGTAATAATGTGTAGTGGATTGGTGTGACTACTGACTAGCTACTGACTTTTTGGTGTATGAGTTCTGCTTATCTGATATATGTTGATGACAGTATGCTTAGTACTAATTAAGATCTGAATGTTTTATGTTCACATGCTGGAGCATCTGGCTTGACATATGGGACTTGTGTGAGTTGACCTATGTGTTAGTAGTATCTGTTGATTCTGACGTATCTAATAACTTTGTGTGTACATGCATGACTGACTTGTATAGAGCATTGACTATGTGTAGCCACCACTTGACTTCTGACTCGTGCTACTAACCCCTATTGCTGCTGATGCGCTATTTTGTTTTGTTCTTTTGTTGCTGCTATTGTTTGCTCTATGTGCTATTGTGTGGTGTGCTTAATGCTCAACTTATGATGCATATCTTGTATGTTTTTGGAAGTGTTTCTTTGCCATAATTTCCCAAAAGGGAAGATTTTTGTTCTTTTTTGGATTGGCTGCATTATGCAAAACAACGTGGTATATACACATGTGGGAACTTATGTCCCAATTGCTTTTTTGAAGAAATGGTGCATGTGTGAAGTGATGTCCCAGCATGTGGCCCTTGTATGCAGGACAAGGATGTTTCTATATGCGTGCATTTTCTAACTGATTGTATTGCATTCTTTTGTTTATTTGTGTAACAATGATTGTTGTTATCTTTCAGAAATCTAATTTGTTTGATTATTTAATTAAATTAAATTTAAATCAAGGTAATTTAAATTTGAATTCAAATTAAATCTTTTGTGGGGTTATTTTAGAGAAACAAATCCTAACTGAATCTCCACCATAACTGGATGAGATCACAACCTAAATCCAAGGAGAAAATCTCAACTATAAATTTCTATATATAAAGACCTTTTTCATTTGAAGACCACGGGCTTGAGTGATAATTTGAGTTTTGGGCTGAGTTTTTTGTTTGTATTAATTGTACACTGCATTATGATTTCATTCATATCATAAGGCATACTAGTTAGTTTGTTTTGCTCAGTTGTATATTCATCATTGAATCATTATGATTATTGTTGTTGATCATTAGGGTTAGTCATTGAGAGAAAGTTAGAGGGGGTTCTTATATTTAAAGGGAGTCCTAAATATAAATACCTTGAGGGCATAATTAATAAGAGGAGCGTTGAGCAAGGGGCTTGTTCATTTTATACACTTTTTACTAATTTTATTAAAGAGTGGATTTTCTTTCTTGGGTTGAGTGCACCTCCTAGATGTAGGTGTTGTTTGCATTGAACTGAGTTAACAATACTTGTGTGTTCTTTACTATTTTTACTTTGATTCTTTATTGTTGTCATAGTGTATTAAATCTAGTTTAACAAGTTGGACAAGTTGTCCAAGACATGTGGTCCAACATGTGTCTCCCGAGGAACAGAATTTCAGAGACAATGAAACATAACTAAGGTACATAAGGCAATCCATGCTATAACACTTTCAGTTATTTAGAAAAATCGTATTTCGTTTCATCTAAACCTTTCTTGCATTATCACTCGTGATCATTATTGAATCCGTACATCAAAAATGAATTTTTAAATAAAAAATGAAAGTGGTAGTCGACTACCAAAAAGTGGTATTCAACTACCAGATCAAAATTTTGCATATTTTCATATCTGGAAGTGATAGACGGGTATCACGTATTGTTATTTGACTAACAATGTTTGAAATTTAAAAATATGAACGTTGGACAAGTGGTAGTCGACTACCACTTATTGGTATTCGATTACCAAGTTGAAGCATTGTCTCTTTTCATGTTAAAAATATTTGCCGCTTATTGCAATGCTTCACATTTTGATTTTAATTTTATGCACCATTTCAAAGGGATGTTTTAGGATGTATATAAGTATATATACATCAGAAACACAACTTACCTCTTTCCAAAATTTATTTTCATATCAATTTAAACTTTTCTAAGTGTTCATGATTTTTAAAGTTTAAATTTTTTGCATCAATTACAAATTATTCAAAATTTTCTTCATACATTCTGAGCACTTGAATTACATTTGTTTGGATTTTAACATTGTCAAAAAGAATATGTTTTATATCTTAATCACTAATTTTACTGTGATACGATGTTTTTTTTCTAAAGTAAGGTTCTTTATTTTGAATGTGTATTAGAAGATTGTAAGAAGGTCTTATTGAAGATAACAAAAAAATTCTTCATGAAAGCCAAAATTATATTAGTGTCTTTCTTAGGGATGAATGAATTCTTTAGTGTATCCAATTGTTAAACTGCTAAACAAATATGGGAAACATTACAAATTACACTATTATAAAAAACAAATTTAACCTCGAATGCGAAGTTGATTTAACCTCAGTTACATAGGCGAGGTAATGAACAACGTCATGAAAATTACCCACTATACCCCTCGGTTTTAGAATAATCGAAGGGATAGTTGAAATGGTCATTGGTTCGATCTCAAGAAAAAAAATTATATTTTCAAAACTAGCGCCACATACCTCTCGGTTTATGACCAAAACCGAGGGGAAAGATAAATTCTTTTTTTTAATACTCATTACGTTGTTTACACAAAATATTAAAAATAATTTGTTTACACATAATATTAATAAATTAATTTGTGTTACAAACTGTAGCGGAGAAATTTTGAGATTAAGCTATTGATTAACTTAACTCATAAAGAAAGAGTCGCCACCACACTTTTATTTTTTCAAAGGAATGGGAAAAAGAGCGAACAAAACCCATAGAAGTTTTAAAACGAAACTAATAAAACAAAGATACAAAAGATAAGGGGGTTGTTTATGCAATGGGAATGTGTTAGCACCCAAAACATCTATAGTACTCTATATGAGCCTCTTGAAAATCTATGTTTGGCTTAAAAAGGGTTGTTTGCAAAATTTTGGGGAGATGAGATGAGAAATATTTTCTTAAGGTTTTTGGTGTTTGACAAGACTTCCTAAGTCTTGTGCCTACGTACCCAAAAAGTGAAATAGAAGATCAAAATCTCGTAGTTCGTGGTAAAAATAATAAAAGAGATTTGTTTTGATTGATTGTAAATGGAAAGAAAACTTATCATTTTAAGGAGAAAACTCGACTAATCACCCACAAATATATGAAAATTGACCTTTGCATCATTATTTAGAAGGGCTCAAACTTTGATAAGAATCAACAAGTATACTACTAACTCCCTCAAATGGAAAAGAATCAACATCAAACATTAATATGGGGATAGCAGAATTATATCTCAACTATGAAAATGACTCATGTATAATCCTTAAGAAAAGGTTTTAAAAAGAAAAGTGCACAAAGGGCACAAAATGATTTGAATGAGTTGTGTATTGTTAGGTCTTATGAAAATGGTTTTGATATGTCTTATGAAAATGGTTTTGATATGCTTAAGATGAATTAGCACTTAATTAAGAAAAATAGTTTGAAAATCATTTGACAAAGTCAAGGTTTATTAAGAAAGTAGTTCAGTTTGAAAACAAGAAGGTTTTGAAAAAGAGAGAAGATTTTGAAAATCTACGAAAGGGATGAGATGAAGAGACTACCCTAATAAAAGCAATAAAATGCTAGTGTGTGCAAGTGAAATAACCAGAACTTGACAAGAGTCAAGACTAAAGTTCCATTCCTTTGGAGTAAGCCACAAGCAAGCCAAGTAAGCAAAGCATAATCCAAGGTATCAAATGAAAGAAGAACCCAGACCAAAAGGTTAAAACCAAAGTATCAGAGCCAAGTGTCCAAGAAGTCAACCCAAGATCAAAGGTACTAGATGAATTCCAAGGTCTCAAGTTATAACTCCAAAGAAAAGGATCAAGAACCTAAATCTAAGTCAATAAGCCCAACAGCCAAGCATGGGAAAATAACCAATAGTCCAAGGAATCCATTAAGTTCTTTAGGGATTTTTCCTTTATTAATGTCTTTTAAAAGAAAAAAGAAAAGTGAAAGTGGAAAAAGGAAAAAAAGTATAAACATAAGCAATATGAAATATAAATGATGAAATAAAAGCATAATATAAAGAGCAATATGTAAAGAATATAAAAGTAAAGGTGCACGAAAAGTAAATGACATAAAGTAAAAGTTAGCACAATAATATTGTTAGTGTTAATGTTAGAGTTAATAATCCAATTCAGGACAAACTTAGTGTTATGTTAAGCAATTGTAGCACAATATGTAGACGTTCTTGATTGATTGCATTTTATGGTAAAACATTGTTGTGTGTAGATGTCTTGACTGATGTCATGACATTCGTGTGTAGTGTACTGCAGGGTAAGTTTGGTTAGTTAGAACAAAGTGTATTGGATGTCATGTTGGATGTTATGACATCAGGTAGCAACTAGCAAGGGTGCGTGTTAGTTTTTTTGGTATAATGCATGAGTTAGCTCATGCTAGATTTCAAGAAACGTTTTAGGATTCATAGTTATCTCAGGCGAAATGATAGGCAGTGTTGAGCATAATATCAAATGCCTATGACCTAATTGAAACAACCCTGAATTATGGAAAAGGGTTTAACTTGATTAAACCTAACATCTGCCACTCAGGCCCAAGGACCAACCGCTGCATATAAATAAGAGTGACATCTCTTATTGAAGTGTAGAGACTTTAAGTATTAAATACTTAGAGATTGTGAGTGAAGAATTCTGGTGTGTAATTTGTTCTTCACGTGTGTTTTTGTGTCTTAGGATTTCTTGTGAGCCAAGAAATTATCACCTAGATGATTGCATTGGACTAGTGTGTTTTGAGTTGTACTTTGGTTATGTCACTTCAAGCTTTTAAGCACGAGTGATGTGTCTCTTGATTGAAGCTGTGAAGCAAGATCAAGATTTGTTTGAAGTGTGTCTTCTTTTTAATCTGTAACTTAATTGGTTGAAATCACTGCTGTGATTGAGGGGGAGTGAGTAGGAACTCAGGTCTAGTGTTAGGCTGAAGTTGCATTGGGTAGGTCTTAAGTGAAGAGTGCAAACTGGTAGTTTGGCTCTGAATTAACACTACTTATAGTCGATTTCCTTCCTGCCTTGGTAGCCCCCAGAGTAGGTGTGATTTGCACCAAACTGGGTCAACAATTTCCTGTGTTATTTACTGCTTTCATTTTCTGTTTACTGTTAAGTTCTATAGTCTATTCAGTAGTGGATGTCATAACATCCGTTATAACATCGACTGTTTGTTACTATAATTTCAATTGGCATCAGAGCAGACACTCTTCCTGTTGTTTTCTGTGTGAGATCTAGGGAAGATAAATTCTGGTACTATAATCGAAATGTCCTCCAATTTTTTCATGTATACAATTTGAACCAAACCTTGGTCCATCACCTACTGAAGACACTTTTTCATTTTCTCCCATTTGTCCGGATTGAGCAAACAAACTTTGCAATTAGCATGCAGGTTTTGAAAATTTTGTAGCCAATCATTTTTTCATGTATTCTAGTCATATGGGTTTTTTACCCGGTCTACCCTCTTAATTAGGATGTTGTCCTCTATTCCTTCGATGGCGTTGACAGTTGGACTAATATGCCCCGACAACAGATTATTATTTACATTTGGATTTTCTACAGTGAAAGAAATTATCTTACAATTGAGCAGATCTTGTACCTTGAATTTGATAGCCAAACATTTCTTGGCAGTATGCCCCATTGAACTAGCATGGAAGTCACATCTTGAATTAGCACCGTAGCCACGAGGAGGAAGTGTTGGTGGAGGCGTGAGAGGTTTAGGCTTCACCAACCCTCATTGAATCAAATAAGGTAGGATCTGAGTATACATCATAAGTATGGTAGCAAAGTCCTTCGTAGGCCCAATTGACCTCCTCGGGGATACCCATTCCACTGTTGTTGATTTTATGGAGGCAGCATTCCAGGTTCCTGAGCTTGAGGCATAGGATATGCTTGTTGTGGATATTGATTAGGAGTTACTGCACCTATATAAGGAATGTAAGGTATCTGAGAATACCCATCAATTGTAACATCATCGGTCTCGCTCTTCTTTGCATTATTGTTGTTGTAATACATCTTAGAGTTATGTTTGTCACACCCTCATTTTCATCTTTAGCCTTTATACCCTACATTCGCCATATCATACATCATTCTATTGCATATCGAGCATGTGGGTTCATAAGGTATAAATTGGGTCGATTTGTTATTTTCCATTTCAAATGACATAGATTGCCTATCATGGAATACATGGAAGAAAAGGTTCATCACTTAAGGCTTGATCTAAGTTGGAAAGTCTACTCATGTAGATTACTTCAAGAAGAAGTTACTTGAAAAATATTGGGATATTCAAGATAAATATTCCTAATGAACATGAAATGCAAGGCCAAATTCAAGTTTGCTTCATCCAATTTTGTTTCAAATTCTTGATCAAGTGGAGTTCAAATTTCCAAAGCATGAGTCAAGATCACAAATGCATAATTCAAGACTTTATTTTATATAATAGCATAAGAGAATCCATCATTCAAAGTCCAAGATTCATGAATTCAAGACTAGATTCAAGAATATTACAAAGAGAAATTTCATGACATTTGCAAGAATGTCATTTGTTACAAGATTTCCAACTTTAAATAATGTTTAGAAACTAATCTATTTCTAATCTTCATTCAAGTCTCTAATCAAATCCATGATATGGTAATCTTCATGCCACACCAAGTTTTCATGTGCTACATTATGCCCACAAACATCCAAAGAAAAAAAAATACTTAAGAGTTAACATTGGTATTTTTCAAGATCAAGACCATGTGTGTTCAACCATAGGCAATATGGATGCAATCCAAAACAGCCCCATGCAAGAAGTGGCAATATGTATCATGTTACAAAATCATTTTATGTCACAAAACCAAGGGGATAAACTTAGGTTGATGCATCTACACATCAAAAATCAGAATTTGAAAATTTTGTCCAAAAGGTAGTGGTATTGACTACATGAGTATGTCCAAGCATAACCAACTAATGGGTACAAGGATGGATGGCAATGTAAAGTGTTGCAGAAGAAAATACAACAAAACATGCATAGAAATGGAAAGGAGTGGGGCTGCACCAGAAAAGTGGTAATGAGTACCCCTAAATATGGAAAGTCTAAAGGTTGAAACATGTGCAAGAGCTGTTGTTTTGGTACAGCAGAAAAAGGCAGTAGAAAAAGTGGGATAAGAAGAGGAGAGGGGCTGCAAAAGATATTCATTCATCATTCACTAGACATTGAGAAAAAAGATAGAAAGAGAGCAAGAAACCCTAGAGAGAAAACCAGAAAAAAGAGTGAGATGAAAACCAGCAAAAATCAAGAGAGTTCCATAGAAACCCATAGAGAAGCTTTGAGGAAAAGCACCTTCAAAGCATAGAAGGAAGAAGGAAGAAAACACACAACCAAACCAGTGGAAGCTTAACAAAGAAGGAGGAAGCTCTTTGGTATCCATTTCAAACTCTTTCTCTCTTTATATTTCTGCACTTGCCATTTATTATCATTTGTTAAGTGTGTTTGTGCTAGGTGTATTGTGTGAGGTCCCAAGGGAACCAAGAAACCATTTTTAAGAACCAATAGAAAGGAAAGAAAACCACAAAAGACAACAAAAAAAAAAAGAAGAAATATTGCATTTTTCGCTTCAGGTCGCGGCGCGAACATGCAAAAAACAGAATGACCACTTTTCTCAGTTCGCGGCACAAACATGCAAAAAACATAATGTCCAATTTTCTTGGTTCGCGGTGCAAACACCCTTCGCGACGCGAACTGATCAGTTTGTTTATTTTTTTGCTGTTTTTACCTTTAAAAAAAATTTTCAAGGAGTTCGCCATTTTCTTTTGCATGTCACAATTTTTTTTAGTTGACTAACCCCATATGTTTGTATGATTTTAGTATGTGAATATTGCTATTGTCCTTGTTGACTTTTGATTCCAAAAACCATTTTTAAAAACAAACTCTCGATTTCATCGAGCCATTTTTAACCTTGTAAGTCGATTGCCTTGCGCATCGCCATCGACCTTGTCCGTATCGCTTCAAATATATCTTTACAAACAATAAACCTTGATCCAACATCAAGGGATCCTTTTTCTCATAAAAAAACCCAAAATACAATAAATATATGGTTAGGGTTGTACACCATGGATTTTAAGGTGGTGGAGAAGGAATGAGAATGGAATCCTCCTACACTTGTTCCCAATGTTTTGGATACAAGACGCTCGACTTGGCTATTCGAAACATTCACCTCTGTCCAAAGTCCTTTTGTGTAATCCTAGTCAAGAACCATTTCTCTTCAAAAACCTAAAAATAACACCAACTCATCAAACTTTTTGTTTCACCCTAGGGCATCAATCCAAAAACCCTTTTTCAAGGTATAAAATCAACCAACAAACAATTGTTTCATAAGCCTCCGAACTATGGGGCTCTGATTCTTCACTTCTTTTAAGTGAGGATACATAGGCACAAGGGCCACAATCCTTGGCGAGCATTAAAATATAAAACCAACCCCTCTTTCCTTAAGCAAGCAAACTTTTAAGTAAAAATACCCATTCACGCGAAATAACCTAGGAGGTTCCCATCGAGTACGATGGATGTGAGGGGGTGCTAATACCTCCCCCTTGCATAACCGACTCCCGAACCCTAAGACTTGGTTATGATGACCATGCTCCTTTCCCAAAGGTTTTATCGCTATTTCCCTTTCCCTCCTTGGGATAAATAAAATCCGGTGGCGACTCTGTGTCATTTTTCGCGTAGCGATAATGTTGACTAGTGGACGGTTTTCCAATCTTCTCGCTTTTCAAACCATTTTCAATTCTTTCTCCAATTATTACCAGGTCATCAAATCCTGCTGATACAAATCCTATAATCTTCTTCTAGTATAGGCCTTGCAGGGTGCCCATGAACATATTAACCATTTCACTTTCTAAGAGTGGAGGTTGCCCACGAGAATCCAGTTCTCTCCATTTCTTAGCATATTCTTTGAAGTATTAGTTACCCTTTTGAGACAAATGTTGTAGTTCCATACGACTATGAGCTGTAATACCCTAATTTTTACCCCTAAGATCCCACATGTTATTTGCATCTCATCCCACAAACAAGATCGTAAGTTTTGGTTCTCTTTTGCCTTCCTCTGTAGGTTTATTCTTGAGCGATCACCAGGTACCCTTTGTTTTCTTGTATGTTTGATATTTGTTTATGTTTATGTTTACTAACCATTGATTAAAATCCAAAAAAATGTTTTTTTTTTCCTTTACTAACTTTTTCAGGAAAAATTTGGATCAAAGATATCAAATATCAGTCCCTCAGCTCGAGTGAATTTCATCTGAAAAAAGTCGAAGTTGATCCGCAAACAATTTAAATCATTTAATCAAGAGTTTCCCAAGATTTTATTAACTTTTATTCAAGAGACTCAAAGGCTCATGTATTTATTTCCATACCTCCTTTGACAAGTAAAATAATCGAGCCAGAGCTAAGACCATACATCAAAGAGGCCATTTTTCACCATTTTTGCCTGTGGTAATCGGTTACCAATATTGGGTAACCAGTTACCCTGTGCGAATTTTGTGAAAATTGGACAAATTCAAATTCTGCAGCATTTTTGGCACCAAATTCAAATATTGCAACATGAGAATATTTTAGATCACTTCATTTTAATTCCCCTACCTCATCATAATTAATTCCCACCATACACCTTCACTAATCACCACTTGATCTTGAATTTCCTTCCAAATTCAAATTCCAAGCCTAATTTTGATTCCAAACCAAATTCCAATCCACCAAATTTTCCATGCCTAAATCCTATAAATAGAGGTCTCATTTCTCTCATTTCATAAGCTTTTGATAGCCAAAATCATCTTGTCAAACTCTTTCTTGACTCTCAATTTTCTCCAATTACCAAATTCACCAAAGCTCTTTCTTCCTTTGATAACTAGTAAGTTCATCATTAGAACATACTAATCTTTGATCTAAACCTTCATCCATTCACTTTTTCATTATCAATTCTAGTAGATCAAGGCTTTGAAGTGTGGTTTGTGGAGCTAATTTGAAGAATTTCCAGATTTGGAGTGGTAATTTCTTGATTCACCATTGTTGTTCTTGATACATCTTCCACAATGTAATATCTTAGTGATTCTTGTTGCTTAATCTTTGGATATTGCAAATTATGTTCTGTTGGTGTTGATTGCTGTTATTTTACTTGAATTTTCGTGCTCAGTTGCATCCTTGATCATGAGGTGTTTGAAGAAATGATTGATCAAGTTTCTGCAGTTTTTTAAGCTTATTTGCTGCAGTTTTTGCAGTGGTAATCAACTACCTGATTTGGGTAACCGGTTACCTGGTGTTATTATGTTGATTTTTTGTTGTTTTAGCAGTGGTAACCGGTTACCAGATTTGGGTAACCGGTTACCCAGTGTCTTTTTTGCCTTTTGGCTTTGTTTTGGGATTGTTTTGGTTCTTTCTTCTTCTTCTTCCATTTCCTTTTGATTTTTGCCTTGGGATGCACTTTTAAAGGTCCTTTTCCTCTTTAAATTCATTATACTTAGGGTGTAGGTGAAGTTGGATAAACATTCATTAGTTCAAATTATCTTTAAAATGAATTGTTCAATTCATTTTAGGTGCTTTGAGTTAATGATATGTTTAGTGCTTTAATCCACCAAAATGAGTGGATGAACTTAAAGATGGAATGATCTTGAACTTGTTATTCAATTTGGAATTCCCTCTCCTCTTCTTTTTTTCTTTTGATCAATGAAAATCTTCGATATCGTTTGAACTTATTTCAAGTTCTTGATGAAGATGAGATCGTTACCTATTTTTCTTTTCGTGCGGCATTGCTTTAGGAGAGTGATCTACATATCACTTCTCTAGCATGCATTAGCACTAACATTGTTATTAACCGGAAAGTGATCATTCGTGGATCAAACTTATGTTTGAAAGTCCAAGTATGGTTGATTATTTGTCTTAAGTCCATCACCTATTGTAGCACCTTAAAATTTTGACCCTAAGATCCCTCTTCTTTGTCCATCATCTTGCATAGCATCTTCTGAGCTTAGGTTCTCTTGTATGCGTGTTTATTATGTCTAACAAGATTGTGCAGGTATGCCCGATTTCAAGCGGAGACAAGACTCATTCTCACAGTCCAGCACTTCAGGGCAGAATCAACCGATGATAGGCCTAATGCTTCAAATATATTTTGGACTATGATCTCTCAGGTTCCTCAAGACGACTTTAGGGCTAATACTTTGTGACAGGGACTATGCATTTTGAGTTCAAGATATAGATGGATCATTTGGGCCGTTTCCTGTGTGGTTCTAAATCAGTGCAGGATCACTCCCCTAGCAAAAAGTCATGTCTCAAATTCGATCCAAGGCCACTCAACCTATTTGGAAATGCCCAAGTATGAATTGTACGCCTAAGTCAAGATGTCTTTCGATATCCTTTCCAGTGATGAAAGTCTTACGTAGAACTCAGATCAAAAGACCAAATCACCAAGATATAGTTAATTAATTCGAGATGACCTCAGAATAAGAGGATTCTCGTGATTTTTTAAGATATGACCCATATCCTTTGTGCAAGTTCACGTTACCATTTTGAAACTCAAATTGCTCCGTTGGAAATTACATCGTTCAAAAATTGGGTTCTGAGTCCAACGCCATTCCAATCTTGAGAAATTCAGTGGCAAGACGGAAGATCTTGTCGATTAGTAAAATATTGTTAGCTCTGGCATAAATAGGACTCGCCATACTACAAGGGTCATGAGATGATACACATTAAAGGTTTGGAGTAAGCCACGTGCATCAACCTAGTACTCCCGCTGTTATCCTCTGGTATTCACGAGTAATGTCGAAATAGTTGGAAAAAACATTGTGACTATGGGAACTTGCTACAGATAACCATCACATATTTCAGCAGGCCATCCCACCGCCCCCATTTGTGTAATAAACACCCTAGAGATCTCACAGCATATCGAGTTCTTGCCAAGCTCAATCATGTAAATTCTTCAACACCACCAGCTACAAAACAAACACAAGCAAGTTCATAAAACGGGAACACGCGAGATCAAATAACTTTCATAAAAAATGCAATCAAACATATCAGACACAAAAGCAGGAGTTATGATAAGGTTTAAGCATGTTTGAAACTGAACATGAACCTTTTTCTTTCTTTCCAAAACAAGTTGGAACAGATCGCACGAAAACGGAAAGACATTTATCCTTTCTTTTCTTTTTCAAGACAGATACCAAACATATTCAAGGAAATTGTGAATTCATTCTAAAACATTGTTAACCGCATTTAATCGGGAATTTAACTCACAATTTCCTATAAGAGTACACATGTTTATCACCAGAAGACCAGAATTTCGCTTGAGCAATTGTAGAAAATAATACCCACAAAAAACACATACCAACAGCCACAAGAGCATTCGCTTCGATTTTAATTAACTTTGTTTTAAAGAATTTCAATTGATTCACTCATAACTATAATAACTTTGATTTTAAAATTTTGATAAATTAAATTCTAAATTCAAATTATAATTATAATAATTTCGTTTTAAATAAAAAGATTTATTTAATTATTAACTTTGTGTTGAACTCAATTATTTTATTTAAAATTTAAAATTCAATTATAAATATTAATAGCCTCGATCTAAAAATTCAACTTTTATTCTAAATTTGAAATTCAATTATTAACTTCGTTTTGAAATTCAATCTTAACTCATATGTAATTGTGGTGACTTAGGTTTAATGATTAACCATGATGCTTCGAATTGATAATTTCTGAAATTTTGGCAAGCCCACAATGGATGTTATCACGGATGTTATGACATTTAGTGTAACACAGACTACTGGACTAACTAATAAGTTGTAAATGGAAAGCAGTAAATAACACACGTAATTGTTCACCCAGTTCAGTGTTAACCACACCTACATCTGAGGGCTACCAAGCCAGGGAGGAAATTCACTATCAGTAGAATTAATTTAGAGTCAAACAACCTGTTTTCACTCTTCACTTAAGACCTACCCAATGACACTTCAGCCTAGAGACCACTAGACCAGAGTTTCCCACTCACTCCCCCTCAATCACCTCAGTGATATAAACCAATTTACAATAGAGTTATGAAGACACACTTCAAACACACACCTTGATCTTGCTTCACAACTTTGATCAAGTGACACAACCCTCTTGCTTAAAAGCTTTGAGTGGCACAATGAACACAACAGTTCATACACACTAAACCAATGCAATTGTACAGCTGACAATTGCTTGGCAAAGTATCCTAAGACACACGTGAAGAGCCAAACTTCTTCACTCACACACCACACTCTGCAGTCTCTCTCCAGAAGCTCCCTGCTTTATTAAGGTTCATCCTCTTATTATTTATAGCAGCATATATCCTTTGGGCCTTTGTGCAGAATTTAGGTTTACCCAAACCTCTCTTCAAGAATCTGCATCCTTACCAGTTAGGTCAGGATCATTTTATTTCGCCAGGGCTTCTAAAATGTTTCCTGACTTCCAGCTTAAGCTTCTAAAATATTTCCTGTATTCTAGCCTGAGTTCCTTCATTCTAAATACCAAAAAATTAAAACTGCGCACCTGATGTCATACGATCAATGTTACAGCATCCAGTCATGACATCCAACTTCACTTACCCTGCAGAATACTCTTAGTGTATGTCATGACATCAGTTTTGACATTCATACATACAACAATGTTTTGCCATAAAATGCAGCCAATCAAGAGCATCTACGAACTCCCCCTTTGGCAAATTTTTGGCTAAAACAGTTTGTTATAGCATTAGAGATTATAAGCAGCAGAAGTCTAACATATCATGCAGGAAAGCTACTAGCTACACACTATCAGTGTTACACACACTCACACTGTTAGCTCTCAGCATCTCAGGATCAACCTGTTCACACACAATCATCTATTATTTAACACTACAGATGTCACAATATGTTGAGTAACATTCTAGGTTACTCCCCCTTAATTGATGCACAGTACATCAATGCACACAACCTGCAGTCACACACATTCATCCAGCCTGCTTTGGATTATGGATGTTAAGACATTCAGGATGACATCCTGAAGTACACAATCACCTGTTAAGTATAACATCCTATGCTAATCCCCCTGAAGAGGTGCACAGCCACATACATTTTGCAAACACCCTGCAGAAACACACCCTACTAGCAGCTACAATACTATTAGGTTCCATCAAGGAACACACACACAACTAATAGCATCAGCTGTTATCACACATGCACATTAGCAAAATCTTCAACCATGCATATTTGCAGCAGCCCCTGTAACACACCTGCAACACACTTGTAGCAGCAATTCAGCCAAGAGTCTTCCACCTGCTTGTTGTACCCCCAAATTTGACCAACTGTTTCTTACATTTGGCTTATGTTTCGTTTCATTTGCATTTGCATTTGCATACCGCATACTGTGCTTTTTTTCAGCCGGATTGACTTTATCAGGATTACAGCCCTCTTCTCGCGTCTCAGGCGATTCAAATCAGTTCGAATAAGCATGTTTATTTTGGAAGTGGTGCTCTCCCCGGTGAATCAGTCTTTGCTGGTTGTTTTTGAGGATATTTCGGTGTCCGCCATTTTTACTGTTTATTTCGTTACTTTCTCGAATTTTTATTCTTTGATTTAATTGTTTTTTATTGATTTTCATTGGAATTATCTTGATTTTCTAGGATTTTATTTCATTAGATTTTAAATAGATAGTTTTATGTTTTATTTTCTATTTTAGAATATTATTATATTTTAAATAGCTTTTTCTATTTTTGATGGTTTCTAGAAATTAATTGTTTTTAGAATGTTAGGTTTTTTTTATAATTAATTCTTTTAATTTTAATTAGATTTCATTAATCTAGATTTAATTGGGTTAGATTGTTAGATATTCTTTTAGTTACTATTTTAATTAATTTGTTTAGCTCTCACATTGATTTAATTGTCATTAGCTTTATCAATAGTCAGCACTTTAATTAATTTTCGTATCTCTAGTTTAATTGTTTTTCAGCTTTACTCATTAACTATCAGCTTTGGCATTAATCATGTACTAGCTTTTCATTAATCTCCAGGTTTAATTAATTAGTCAGTTGTTAATCACTTTTCACCAGGCCACTTGTCACGTTGTCAGGGCTATAAATGCACAGTACACGCTCTCTCCAAAGGGTTGGCATGCATCCCAAGACAAACCCTAATCCACCCTCGCCGACAAAATCAGCGGCGTTCAACCCTGCCGGGAAACACACCGGAAACTTCATCATTCACCGGAAAACTCATCGTGTTCATCATGTTCATCGTCATGTTTCCAAATTTTCTATGAACATTCAACCGACCTTCATCCTTTTTCCAACATTCATCTTGATCATCACAACATTCATCCTGATCATCACAACATTCATCCTGTTCATCACAACATTCATCACATCTTCATCTGTTTTTCCAGAAAATCATCTCAACCTAGACCTGAAGCTTCATCTTCATGAACAACTCATACGAATATTCATTACCTTCATACAAGATTTTCCAGAACTTTGAATCTTCATCACACCTTCATCATTTGAACCTTCATCATCATCTTCATGAAAGATCTTCATCATCTACATTCAACTCTCCAATATTCATGAAACAACAACACTTCCCAGACCTTCATCCGCTCAACTGTCATCCTTTAACCAAGCTTCAAGCAATTTTCCATATCTGAGTCCATAACCTTCAAAAATTCATCAACATCCACCTTCGCGTCCCCAGATTTAAACATGCAAACCACAGATCCACCATAATCACCACCGAACACCATCTGTAAACACATTAAACCCCTTCGATCCTACTTCACCTCACACGATCCGGATCTACAAACTTGTTTTCGTCATCAATCGTTCTCCGATTCAACTTGCATCATTCTCAGATTCAGCAACATAAAAACGATCTAGAACAAACTCGAATCTCCTTCTTCAAATCCAAACGACCTCTGAAACATAGAAACCTGTTGTTTTTTCTTTCGAGTTTTGTTTGTTATCTGGGTTTGATTTTTCTTAACAGGAAAAGGAGGAGCGCATGAGATCGGAGAGAGGTTTGAGAACGGGAGAAGGTGTTTTGAGGTTAAGTTGAGAAGAGTGAAGCTGTGATCGGAGAAGTTTCGTTGGAAGAAGTTTCGGAGGAGGAAGCAAAGGAGAAGGTTGAACAAGCGAAGCTGACGGCGGATTAGGGTTAACCGAGTGAAGAAGATGAAGTTAGTGGACTCTCCTGGATTGGTTAGTGGGCTTCGGCCCAATTATTTCATTTTCAGCCTACACCCCCATATTCATTACGGGGGCCCCCTCTGTTGGTTATTTCTGTTGCTATTTGTGATTGTGGTTGGGCCTTAGGGCCCACCGTGTAAATGTCTGGACTACACCCCTGACTGAACTGCTGTACCCCCCTCCTGCTTTTATTTTCTTTTGGTTATTTCTTTTTTTAAATACTTTTGATATTATAATATATATATATTATATTTCTTTTGTATTATATTTTCTTATAGAATTTTATATTCTATTTTCATTTCAATTTCTTTTTAATTTCTTTTAGAATTTCTTTTTCTTATTAGAAGTTTATTTCTTTTAAAATTGAATTCTTATTTTCATTTGTTATTGGACTTGATATCTCATTTTCATTTTGGTTTTGGTCGATGATGAGACCTCCGTAATTCATTATTAATCAAATTGTTGATGGATAATTGTCGTACCTCGAAAAATACGATCCTCGCGATGGCCGCGGAAAATACTGTTCGAAACAGAGTCGCCACCGAACTTTATTCATTCCAAGGATGGAATAGGAAAATATCGATAAAACCTTTAAGGAGATAAGAACATGGTCACCGCAACCAATATTCTAGGTTCGGGAGTCGATTACGCAGAGGGAAGGTATTAGCACCCTCTACGTCCGTTGTACTCAACGGGAACCTCTTGATCGATTCGAGAGTAAAGTTAACTATGCTTGTTTGTTTTCTTCTAAAGTTTTCTCCTATAGAGGGAAGTGGGTTGTTTAAGGATAGGGTGCTCGCCAAGGATTGGGGCCCTTGTGCCTACGTATCTTCACTTATAAGAAGTGGAAAATCAGAGCATTCGTAGTTCGTGGGACTACGGGTAAAAAGGGGATTGTGCTCGCTAGGATTATCGCAATCCTATGCCTACGTACTCTCAACAGACATGAGAGATCAGAGCAGCCGTAGTTCGGCTAACTACGGTAAAAAGGTTTGGGAAACGAACGAGTGTTTAGGCCACGTTCTAACTGCTAAACGTTGGCTTGTCTGCTCGCTAGGGGAGGCTGAAGCACGAGTTTGTTATGCGCGAAAGAATGAACTAAAAAATGTTCTTTCGGAAAGTGTTTGGGCTAGAAATCGCACGAGGGCGGGGAATTAGGTTTATCGTATTAGATGTTTTTGTTTAGGGAAGAGAATGGGTTTGAATAGGTTTAAGGTTTCAATTGCACGGGGGCAAGAAATAGGAGTTTGGTTAGGTAATTTTGATGGAGAATGACGACTATTCGATAAACGAGACGTCAATCTCACAACCAATTAATCGGGATATCGTTGGAATGCTAGATCCCACCGACACCTTTTTTATTCAATTAATTAGGAAATTGTATTTGAATGGACAATGAATACTTGTCCAAATAATTAGGGGAAGTATTTTGGGAACGAAAGTTCGAATGACACGCTACCTAAGGCGTACGCCTCAATAGTTGTCATTCAAGAATTCAAGGAGTGCGGGACTTCAAGAATTCAGTTCTTTCGTAATTTAATTAAGAAAATAGTTTGAATTTAATGTACGGTTTAGATGTCTACTAGGGTTTAGACTTGATAGCACGAGGGTGAGGAACGAGATTAGACGGGTTAAAAAAATGGGAGGAATGACGACTATTCGATAAGCGAGACGTCAGCCTCGTAATCAACTAGTCGGGATATCGCTGGAGTGCTAGATCCCAACGATACCTTTTTCATTTCATTAATTATTAAAGGATATTTGAATGGACAATGTAATATTCGTCCACATAATTAGGGGAAGTGTTTTAGGAACGAAAGTTCAAATGACATACTATTCAAGGTGTACACCTCAATAGTTGTCACTCTCGAATTCAAGGAAAGCGTGACTCCAAGAACTCGATACTTTCGTAATTTAATTAAGAAAGATGATTTGAAAATATTAGTGTGTAGATTAAACTAGGGGTGAGTGTATCACTCGAAATAGGGTTTGCGAATTTTGAAAGGTTTAAAACGAGGTTGGGTATTTTTAAAGATGAAAGACGAAGTGACCACAACTCAAGGTGTGCACCTCGAGAGAGGTCACCTAAGGATCCAAGGAGTGCTAGACTCCAAGGATCCACTACTTTCATTAAATTCAAAGATGGATTTTTACTTATTCTAATCTAAAAAAAATAAAATTTTTTGAATTTAATAAAAAAGAAAATAAGAAACAAGTTGATAAAATTCCAAAAAAGAATTTAAGTAAAGTCATATTGCAAATATTAATTATTATAATTTATAAATGAAAATCTAACAAAATAAAACTAATAACTAACTAATAATATACTTTAATAATAAACTATATGTAATTAGTCCTAAAATAGGATCTCATTAAGTTCACTAAACCTTATTTAAATTAAATGTCATTGTAATATTATCTAAAAAAACTTTCATGTCTTAATTAAAACCTAATATAATTCAGACTAATGGGCCAAGCCCAGAGGGTGAACAAAACCCTAGCCTTTTGTCTTGAAATGAAAATAAAATAAATAAATCAAATAAATAAATAAATAACAAAGCAATTAATGACTAGCCCCCTATCCCAATGTTTATCATCGAAAACCAACGGTTACAAGGGAATCATTGATGCTACCGTGTCATTAGTACAAGCAAGAATCATTATTATGTTTCTACAAAACACTTAAAGCAATAAATCCCACACCCCAATCTTATCCATCAACAGTTACTGTGGCCCTCGGGAGATGAGAAAATTCCTTGTTATTACTTTGAAAAATAAAAAAAGAACAAATCCACTTATCAAAAGCACAGTTAAAGAAAAAACAAACGTAGCATGCTTTATGTAGAACCGCAACCACTCTTTCTTAAAAAACAAAACGCGGCAAACTACATCTCCATTCATGCTTTGGTACTCGGTTCTCCTTCTTCTGAAAGGAATATGAATGAACCCTCATCGTACCGTCCAAACTACACACATATGCCTCACAAACATGATTATCAATTCACACAAAGAAATACCCTAATTCCCAAATCAAACCACCAATCCCTAAACCCAACTCAATCCTAACAAGCAAAATCATAGTCATAAATCAAAGCCTACTCAAAACATATTCAAGCAGATCAATCATGGTGACGAGCGAAAATCAAGTGAACAAGGGAACTCACCAGCTTTGAGCTATCTCGACGGCGAGTCTGCGAGGTAAGTGCTCAACGCTTTCCTTTTTCCATTTTTCCTCTTCTCGATTCGTGTTCCGCGAGATATGGATAAGTTCAAGTTGGCTAGAGTTTCAGTGTGAAGCTCTATCAACTTTAGAGAACTTTTTTCGTGTGATTTTGGTATCTTGAGGCTTGAATTTCGCAGAGCTTCGCTAGGGCTTTTCGGTCGTTTTCTTGCCAATGAATAGGACCGTATTTATAGGAGATTTTAGGGTTTTTTGATACGTGTGAAAAATTTGAAATCTGCTGATGAAAAATTGGTTGAAACGTGTGAGGTTTTGTGTAGGACGACGAGGTGCATTTGTGGTAGTACAATTCTGTTAGGAGGTTTTTGCAAAAGGATTTTGTGGTGGGGCCAAGGTGATGGTGACCTGTTGATTTGTCTGTAGTGAGGAAGAAAAATATCTAGTTTTACCCTGGTTTTTTACTGTGTGAAAATGTTTCTTTTACTGCTTATCAACTTGCTGACATGGGAGTCTTTATTTGACTTAAAAAATTTGTTCTTGTTGCCATATTCTGTTATAACTGTCATGCTCTTTCTTCTTCATATGTTGCTAATGTTGAGTAGTCATTGCAGGTTGTTACACTCACTGGTCCCTAGTGTTTGGCAAGGTAAAAAACGGTGAAGAGGATCAAGGAGCTCAATTGAGATTTGGCATTATGGAGGCTCTTGCAGACTGCATTTGATGAAGAGTCTGAAAATTGGTTTCGAGGAAATGTTATCCGGGAGTGTTTCAACTTGCTAGGTGCAAGTAGAACATAGAAGCATAATGAATGTCAAGTGTGCTCATTGAATTAGTGTTTTGTCCCACTGTTGGTGAACCATGCGGTTATGAAACCTTTGACAAATGAATCCTGCTGCGACTTTGATTGAATGGTATGGTTTTTTCTTACGAGACGTTGCATTAGGATTCTTATGGCCAGCTAGTTTATACAACTTTCTGTGATGACTTGATATTGTTTTTATGCAGGAGGCCAATGGTGGTTTGGTCGTGATTGTTGCTCCTGGTCGTCTAGCTTCAACGCCCTATGCTTTTGCATTAAATCATTCTCTAAAAGGACAATCTCGAAGGCTTGAAGTATCATATGGTGAAGGCCCTATTAAGTTCCATTCTATCAGGCATCATGGGCTTGCTACCACAGAGCTTGGAAAGTATGCAGTCGGCGTTCCATATTCTTCAGCAGTGGCCTGGTAATGACTCTAAGTAAAAGCCCAAATGGCCTATACCAAATTGTGATAACTTGTCTTTCATTCTTCATTCTGGTATGTTTATTCTGTTTGGCATTATCCTTATGTTGCCTTTGTCTACTGCAGCTATGAAAGCGTCGTGAAGCTCAGGGGGTACCTGTGGAGCTACCACTGTCTTCAAATACTTACCGGTTCACCATTGGAAATAGATGGAACCTTCTGACCAAGAATATCAATCAGGCGGCGAATTTCTGTGTTGCTTACGGGATAGAGCAAAACCGGTGAAGGATCTCCCAGTATGACATGAACATGATCTGTACATGGAAATTCATAGTTTTCCAAAATTAAGCCAACAAAAAAACTCATGCTTGATAAATGTTTCTTATTTGCTGTAATTGTTCTGCGCCTGACTTGAATTCACTAGTTTTGCAGGTGGTGGAAACGTGAGGTAACATAGGTTTCGCTGAAGAGGGATGAAGAACTGGTGGAACTCATAAGCTGTTGTATTTTGTTTGATGCAGGGTGTCCTCTTTGAATGTCTAGGAATCATGGTGACAACTTAAGCTCAAAGTTTCAAGAAATTCACCCATAGATTGTGATAAATCCATGCTGCTGGTTTCGAAGGATTGACGAGAATAAAAAATCAGCAAAGGTAAACACTTCTTCTTGTAACTTTCGCTTATCGTTAAGCTTAGAAACAACTACAAATTCAATCCTTGTAACTAGCTCCCTTCTTTTCTTGACATGATGATGATTCATGGTGTATTTTAACAGTCTGGAGCTGCCCTGTTTATTGCATTGAGTATGAGTAAGATCCGTTCCCGTTCCAACCTCCTCTTCCAAGTAACTGAGTACTAAACTTCATAACCAATGTTAGCACGGAAAATACACTTATGGATGAAGCGGTGTTTCGTGCCACAACACCTATCATACGAGTAGCAACTGGCCCTGCATTGCCCAAAGAGGTAATCATGACAAAATGATTTCTATAATAAATTCTTGCCATGAGTCTTCAAATGCTCTGCAATGGCATACTCTTGTGTCTTCTTTTGACCTTGGCTTAGCTGATATGACAACATTTTCATTTTATTCGAATCTTGTGTTTTGGCTGTGCAGGCTTTGAAGTTTACAAAATCACCTAGAAGTTGTTGCTTTGGTGTTTAACATGGAAAGAGTTTTGAAGCGTTTTTCCGAAGTGGCTTATTGAATTGCTCTTAAGTGGTAAAGGTGTGGTGAGAATGGACAAAACTGTTTCTTCTTGGCATTGGAAACATCTTGGTAACATCTAATTACTTATTTATTCTTTAAATGTTATTTGATCTCCTTCTCTTGAAATGAACTGGCCATTCTAGTTCTGATCTATCATTACCTCCTATTTTCGTGCAAGTTGTGACTCTCCTTCTTCTACCCTCCAAGGATGCAGTCCAAGTGAAAGTGTTATGCATATTTGGTATTCTGGCTTCGCACTAACATTACTCCAATTAGGAGCCTTGAACTGCTCTGCTGCCTAAGATTGTGGCTGTGAACTCAAGTCCTCGATCTTAGCTTCACCAAAAAATAATATAAGTGTCGGAGTTTGGACTCTTAAAAAAACATTTGGCTTTGAAATGACGAGCAACATATTTTCGCTCTTCTGGACTGTCATACGGCTGACACTAACTGTCATACGGCTGACACTAGTGACAGGTTTCATCCCAAGTATAAGCCTTTCCTTGCAGCTCTTCTTTTTACTTCTGGTCTGTTTGGACCTAACAGATGCGTCACCTTCTAGTCCTTCTACATCATCGGCTTTTCCAACTACCGGCTCATTATAATGGATATTTTGTTGTTCGAGATGCGCGGCAAGAAACTCTTCTTGAGTTTGAGCAGTCATGGAAGGCTTGCGAGAGATTGATTATGAGGCGGTGGTAGATCCAACACAGCAGTAGGTGCCATTCCTGCAGCTGCCACACTTGTAACATGTGTGATAATGTGGATTTTGGAATGATGTAATCACTTTTATGAAACACTCGTTAAGTCATGACCTTCACGAATTTTATCTCATGTTTTGAAGGTGATCTTATCTGTGAACTTCATCACCACTTCATGTATGAGTAATACACTATTGTTTAGAATTCGGAATTTCCGCGAAGCATGTGAGAATGAGTTTGCTTGGGTATATTTTCAGTCTATATTTCTTCATGTCTTGTATCAATGAAACTTGGCTAAATCCCTATGAAAAGGTCTTTGTGCTTTCATTACTTTTGACTGGAAAGTACTTGTATAGGTCTTGACGTGTGACTTCTTTTTGCAGGGTATCTCGACTCGAGGCAAAGGAGACCATGACAGGGCGCGTCCTAGGGATGGAGGAGATTGCAAGCTAGTTGCCTTCCTCGTGGGTCAACTTGGCATGAAGTTGAAGGCGACCCTCTTGAACTGTGTTGTTTCTGTCATTGTTTTGGCAAGCACCATATATTTGTAACTCTGCTGAATTTTGCCAATAGATGCAAACTAATCTTGTTATGTCGTTTTTTGAAGGCATGCTGGTTGAAAGACGGGGTTGTCGACGGTTGACAATATGAATCCAAAGTTGCCGATGAGATGCTTGAATATGTTGATAAAGCTCCATGAAGGTTTTTACGCAATGGTAGCTGGTAATTTCCTTGGAATCCCCATTGGTTATCAATTATCGTGTTGTTGTCGTTAAAGCTTTGCAAAGGTCTTGGACATTTTGAGCAGTTCTTTTTTCACTCCGAGCTGCCGATAACGAACTAACCTTGTTCACCTGTTTTTTTCAGATGCACTTCTCTTCTGTTCATGGAAATCCGGTAACGAACCAAATATATATGCAGCTCCCAAGTTAAGATTTAGTCATCTTCGTTCCTTGGCGGATTCAAATCCTAACACATTAGCTATCCTCGGCATAAGTTTGTTTTGTTTTGAATTTATTTGAGCTCGCGAGTCTCTTGTATATGCAGTTTTTTTGACCTGTTATTTACGAGGCTTAGGCGGGCGTTTTGTAAACATTTAAGCTGTATATTTTGAACTGTGAAACTTCTTCCTTGTAAATTTCTGTAACTAACACTCATTCATTATTAGCTAAACATAGTTTATGGCATTATGGTCTGTGTGCGTTGTTTTGACATCTTGATGACCTGATGACCCTTCCCACAATGGGCCTTAATATTTTAACCTTTTGATTAAAAGCCATGCCATAAACTTTCTTTAAGTTGGTTTGAGATAGGTCACTTGAACAGGGAAGAAGAAACGATAATGATGGTGTTACTGTTGTATATCATGGCTTTGGGCACAAACTTCTTATAAACTTCTTACCAACAACTTGACTCAATATGTGCCAAACAACTAGTACAATCCTAGTACCAGACATACTGTTTATGGCTTAATGAATGGTATATGCTTTTGAAAACAAAAACTCTCATCTTTGTAGGAGATCTTGAAACTAAGTTGAATAACCTCATAAATTATGTCAAAAATCCGTATTATGGCTCGAAGCAACCCCCACATGACTTAAGAACTTTGAGAAAGGGATAAAAATAGAACCATAATCTCAGACCATTTTGAGACTAATTGTACATCTTAAATAATTTCATTGCAACTTGAAACCAATAAGTTACATCCATGTTTTCCGACACCTCACCTTGAAAACGACCCTAGCTTAAGACTTTTAAACAAATCCGGCCATGGATCGAGGATAAATCAACAATGCTCTTAAAACATGAATGATTATAACCAGAGCCCATTTCCAAATATAATCGAGAATAAACTTGGAGCAAATCCAACCGAGGTCTAGCTTATGTAACCGTATGACTCTATGCCAACTTGAAAACATGACTCAAAATTGATCAACATAAAACTTGGAATGAACTTGAAACAGGGTTTAAAAACAGTTGAAACTAAATAATCAAGTCTTGACTAATTGCATCTAAATTCCATTATGACTTGAAATTTGCAAGTTAAATCTAAGTTTGTCACAAACTGATTTTCTAATTCCATTAAGACTTGAAATTTGAAAATTAAATTTAAGTTTGTCACAAACTAATTTAGAAACCAAACATAGCTGGATGCTCGCGTTTAATTCGAACAAAGCTTGAGGTTAAATCGACCGTGTCTAGAAGCAAGTACCTTTGAACAACTTGGATCAGGTGCATACTATAACAAGCAACTTGTAGTGAGACTCACATAACTTTTAGAGATGTTCGTAACCAAGTTGAAATAGGGTTTAAATTTCTTGAAAACCAATAATTATGTTGTGAGGTAGATCCAATCATGTATTTGACGTCATTGTCCATATCATATATGTCCGATCGTGAGAACGAGGACACGCATGAGTTTGGGTATAAGGGGGCTGGAGGCGCGCTCTTCCCACAAGGATTCCACATAAAGGGCTAGAGATTATAACCACAATGTGTACACACATGGTCTTTATAAACGAAACATTAGAGGGTTATGGCTAGAAGTCACAAAATAGTAAAATGTTCATTAAATACCGAAGTAGGACAAATTTGGGGTATGATAGATGCCCCTATCTAATTGCCTTAAACTTGAGAGAATGAACTGCTGCATCGCATTCATTTTAAGGTGGAAGTCAATTAGATACAAGAAGACCCCAAAATTTGTCCGATAAGCAAGTGAGATATGGGATAACAGGATGCGAAAGATGAACAAAATAATTTGACATTCTCTGGGTGGTCGAAGCAGTCCCTCATTCGTTGAGGTTCTTCGATGATACCAAAGCCAGTATATCTGGACAAAATTTGAGATTCTTCGGGTGGTCGAAGCAGTCCCTTATCCCATAAGGTTCTTCGATGATATCAAAGCAGTATCTCTGATCAAAACTTTAGATTCTTCGGGTGGTCGAAGCAGTCCCTTATCCAATAAGGTTCTCCGATGATACCAAAGCAGTATCTCTGATCAAAACTTGAGATTCTTCGGGTGGTCGAAGCAGTCCCTCATCCCATAAGGTTCTCCGATGATACCAAAGCAGTATATCTGATCAAAACTTAAGATTCTTCGGATGGTCTAAGTAGTCCCTCATCCCATAAGGTTCTCCGATGATACCAAAGCAGTATCTCTGATCAAAACTTGAGATTCTTCGGGTGGTCGAAGCAGTCCCTTCCAATAAGTTCCTTCGCGATACCAGAGTAGTATAAACAAACCTCTTTGGGTGGTCGAAGCAGTCCCTCATTCGTTAAGGTCCTTCGCGATACCAAAGTGGTATAAACAAACCTCTTTGGGTGGTCGAAGCAGCCCCTCATTCATTAAGGTCCTTCGCGATACCAAAGTGGTATAAACGAACCTCTTTGGGTGGTCGAAGCAGTCCCTCATTCGTTAAGGTCCTTCGCGATACCAAAGTGGTATAAACGATCCCCTTTGGGTGGTCGAAGCAGTCCCTCATTCGTTAAGGTCCTTCGCGATACCAAAGTGGTATAAGCAAACCTCTTTGGGTGGTCGAAGCAGTCCCTCATTCGTTAAGGTCCTTCGCGATACCAAAGTGGTATAAACGAACCTCTTTGGGTGGTCGAAGCAGTCCCTCATTCGTTAAGGTCCTTCGCGATACCAAAGTGGTGTCTCTAAACACATGAGATTCTTTGGGTGGTCGAAGCAGCCTCTTATCCAATAAGATTCTTCGATGATACCAAAGCAGTATCTCTAAAATTTGTTGGGGAACAGTTGAGCCAAAATTCCTATTGGAGGAACAACGTTGTCCAAACTCTGCAGGGGGAAAGCCTTCAAGAAACTTTTTAAGGTAACCTCTGCTTGAGGAGCCATAAGAGCAATAGTTGCTGGGGATTACCATCATCAACTGCATGGTTGAAGAATGACTTTCTGGGGAGTAGAATTCTCTGAACTCGTAGGGTATTAACTCTTTTCAGAGTCATACTGCCAACTTCACTGGAGGACTGGTCAAGATGTTTGTGAACCGATCTTGGATCCTGCTATGCTGTTATGCCACATAATGCTAGTGGGGATAACAATATTATCCGTTATGATGCACAAATATGCGACTAAAAATGCAACTGCTAGGGAATGCAAAATGCGTATGCAAGTGATGCGCAAATGCTTAATATGATTATGATATGATGTTGCATGCTTATGACGAGGCACATGATCAGGTATGCTAGGGATAAAATCTTGCCAGGGATGTCACCAGAGACTGGACTTGGTAGTTGCCAAATGGATTGGACTTTGGTTTTATGGAGATGCCATCGAGGTGGACTTTTAGTGGTTGCCAATGAAGACTGGACTTTTTAGGGTGAATTGAAGGTGTCAACTGGAGTGACTTTTGTAGTTGCCAATAAAAGATTGGACTTTAAATATGTGCCAAGCGAGATTGCACTTTTATGGCAGGGTGGTGAGAGGATTAGACTTCCCGACACACAGTATAAGACAGCGCCACGAGCAAAAGACATATGTGGATACTCTTGGTGCCCCAAGTTGGATCCTTTTGTAGAAGTGGTCTACTTGTTCTTGTAAGAACCTCCAGCTGATATGTCATGATAGCTTACAAACATTGAGCGTAGCGACTTATCTAAAGCATGTTGACTGCGCGAGCGTAGCGACTGAACCAATGCGTGTTTATCGTGTGAGCGTAGCGATTTAACTAATGCATATGGATTGCATGAGCGTAGCAACTTAACCAATGCGTATTAGTCGTGCTTTTGCTCTGCCCCAAGGCCTTTGACGCTTGTTGACCTCAACCATCAGCTAGTTTGCCCCAAGTTCAACCAGTTTGCCCCAGTCTGCCGGATGTTTGAAGGACTCTCTTCTGGGATGAGAACTTTGGCAGTGATCATACCAGGATATGGCTTGAACCCATTTGCCCCAGTGTCTGGGCCTTGCAGTGGTCTACCCCGGTTTAAACCTCAGAAGGGCTTGCCCCAGACTCGCAGGGTTATGAGAAAATCTTGATTTAGGTCAACACCAATGAGTGATCAAGTTCTTCTTTGATTACACTTTGTTGGTATTTCTATTATGTCAAGTACTGACTTGCAGTTTAAAAGTGTTTATTCAAAAAAATGGTAATTTTAATGCAACATTTATGCAAAATTTGAAAGGATCATTTATTAGAATGATGTGACAGTGTGTGACGAGCGGACTATTAGTCCAAACGCAGTGTTAATTTATCTGGTGCGAAAGATATAGCAAGAATAATGACACCAATGTTGGTGATTAGCAATCATGTGAGGAGTCAGGTTACGCAACCTTGCTGTAAATATGCTTTCAGAATAAAACCCTGCCTCAATTAGGTCTTTTAAGGGTTGTATCGTGGTCTGGTTCATGGTTATAGAAACAAAAGATAGAAGGCTCAAATTATGATTTTAACCCACCCATTCTTCGTGATGGTCTCCAGTCCTACGTTCAGTTAATTTGGCACCTGCTTGACGGTGTAAACTTGATGGTTCAAAGTTTGCTTAAAATGGCAGCCACCTTATTTTGATGGATGTCAGTAACCCCTTGATTTGGGTGGCCACTGAATCTTATTTTGTTTTTGTTGAGGGTTTGAGGACCTCTTTTTGGTTTTGTTTTTGATCCCTAACTTTTGCACGGACTGACTTTGTTTGTCAGATCCATCGGGATTGCCTTGATTTTTTGCCTAAGTCTCCTTTAAGGTGCTTGACTTAGCAGGCTTTTGATTTTTTTGGAGACTTGTGACCGCCAAGTCACTTTGAAGAACAACCATCATATCTTTTGGATTTTGTCTCAAGTGTGGGATTGAATTAACTGAACAACTACCCCTGCCCCTGGTTAAGTGTAGGGGTTTATAAATCCGAAGGAAACTCCTACTTCTAGGCTCGAAGTAGTTGACTAGGGACTAACTCCTTATCTCTCCGGTGTTTGGGGATTTGAAACAATGCCTGTACATCATCAGCAGAATTTTATCCAAAAGCATACCATCAACAATTATGGGTATTTAGTTTTCTTCATCCTCCCTCAAATCTTTGCTAAACAGCAGTGCGATAAAGGAAGTGGAGTGAAAAAATTTTGTGATTTTTTGCAATAAGTGAGAAAATGTGAGTGAATACGAATGGATTTGATCAAAAACATGCATAATTATCACATTAATAATACCATTAATAAGAAACAATGTCTAAAAGCAAGTAGTAATTAACAGAAAAGAAACTACAAATGCATAAAAAAACATGATCTAAAAAATGCCAGCATGGATGAACTGGGCTTTTCTTGCTTGATCGGTTGTCTTGAGAATATGCGTCTTGAAGTCCCCAAACTCATTCAGGTGCGAGGCAGATACGCACAACCAAACTCCCTTCTTGAAAGGATATACATCTCTGGTCAATCAATTGTTGCACCCTGGCTTGGAAGGCTTTGCAGTCTTCTGTTGAATGCCCCATTGATCCAGCATGGTATCCACAATGTGCCTTGGGATCATACCCAGGAGGGTATGGTTCTGGCACTGGCTTGAGAGACTTAGGCTCCACTAGTGAATTTCGAATCAAATGTGGCAGAAGCTGAGTGTGCGATACAGGAACGGGGTGACGAGGAGCATTCCTTCTTCCCAAATTATTGCGAGGCCGGTTTTGATTCTGGCGTGGATCCTGATTTCCTCGGCCATACGCTCGTTGATTTGCATAGGGAGCAATCCAAGGTTTCTGACACGGTTCCATGGGTATTGTTGGCTGTCCTTTTTGGGATCCAAAGGTGGATGTCATCATCTTCCTCAGTATCGGTATGATGCTCTCCCAAGTGACTTTTCGAGGTCTCTTCAGCAAATACAACCCCTTTAGACTTCTCTTCCATCTCCTCTCTTGAGATCATGGTCTCCACATGATTATCAGAGGATAAAGACATCTCATCTGCCAAAAACTCAACCTTTTCCTTGTGGTACCAGATTCTAATTGGTCCACAAAACTCTTGCACTTCCTCTTTGCCAGATCTTTGAGTTGAACCATTTGGGATAGGGTCTTCCTTTCTGGTCAATCTTTGCAACTTGTTTCGAAAGCTTTCACACTCTTCGACAGCATGCCCTATGGTTCCAGTATGATACCCACACTCTGCCCCTGGGTTGTCTTCCTCGAAGACTATGCGCTTGTTATTAATTAGCTCTCGAACTTTATTCTTGAATGACCAACAACCTTCAATAGAGTGCCCTCTCGCTCCCTTATGGTATTCACACTATGCATCAGGATCATATCCAGGTGGAGGAGGAGTACGAGCTGGCCCGAGGGATATGGGTGCCACTAATGAACTCTGAATCAGGTGCGAGAGCAGTTGTCCACACGGTATAGGAATAGGGTCGTGAATAGGGCGTAATTGAGACTTCTTGACGCCTCTCTGGTTTAAATTTCCCTGTTCCTGGGATAGAACAGGTGATGACTGTTGATTCCGAGGCTTTGGAAGAAATGGTTGGGGATAAAAATCAAGAGGCTGTGGAGTGGGATGAAATATGGGAGTAAAACTCCTACTTGTGGTACCTTCTTGAAACTTTTCCTTTCTTCTTCCCACTTCTGGCGTCTGCTTCATCTTGCCTTCCCTGCTATTCTCGTCTTTTCTCAGCTCAAATTGATTTTGCCTCAAGTGTTCCATAGTCTTCTAGCACTGCTTCAAGTCCAACACGTGTGTCAGGAAATCAACTATGGATTATAGACAAAGGATGGATGAGCTTTTCGGTTTTGGAAAATGATATGAAGTGCAAATGAAATGCATATGCGATGACACGCGAATGCAATGCAGGTAGGATCCAGGATAACATAAGCAGGTCAAAGCTCCCTAACTGGTAGGTTACACTAGGCAAGCTCTATTTTCTTTACATACCCACTCACAGGATAGCTTCCATGTTGATGGATAAGGTTCCCCAGATCACGGACATCGATCGCATCAATATTACGCAACAGGCTAGCTGTATTATAATGAGAGTACGATAGGGCCTCTCCTGAGTGGAGTCCTCATGCTAGGCACACGAGGAGCGGGTCCTTGGAGACTAACATTACACGACTACCAATATAGAAACTGGTTCTACGAGTGGTTCCCAGAGTCACGGACCCTTCATAAATCAAATCGTGTAACAGGCTAGCTGTGTTATGATAGGATCTATGAAAAGGTCTATTCTGGAGGAGCTTTCATGCTAGGCACACAAGGAGCGAGTCCTTGGGGACTAACACTAATCACTACCAATTCTAAACTATGTTTTCTCTCTTCCTTTCCAAAGCTCAGGTGTAGAGCTTTACTTGCAATGCTATCCCCGAATCCAGCAGGCAGATGCAGGCAGATATAATAAACAGCATACGATAGAAAGAGAAAATGAGAAATAAATAATAGGAGAAAATAAACATAAAGAAAACAGGTAAGCAAAAGGTTAGTACTCTCAAACCGAGTCAAGTTAGGCTTGACTCTCTCTTGCATAGGGCAATGCGAGTCCCCAGCGGAGTCGCCATCTGTCGTACCTCTAAAAATACGATCCTCGCGATGGCCGCGGAAAATACTGTTAGAAACAGAGTCGCCACCGAACTTTATTCATTCCAAGGATGGAATAGGAAAATATCGATAAAACCTTTAAGGAGATAAGAACATGGTCACCGCAACCAATATTCTAGGTTCGGGAGTCGATTACGCAGAGGGAAGGTATTAGCATCCTCTACGTCCATTGTACTCAACGGGAACCTCTTGATCGATTCGAGAGTAAAGTTAACTATGCTTGTTTGTTTTCTTCTAAAGTTTTCTCCTATAGAGGGAAGTGGGTTGTTTAAGGATAGGGTGCTCGCCAAGGATTGGGGCCCTTGTGCCTACGTATCTTCACTTATAAGAAGTGAAAAATCAGAGCATTCGTAGTTCGTGGGACTATGGGTAAAAAGGGGATTGTGCTCGCTAGGATTATCGCAATCCTATGCCTACGTACTCTCAACAGACATGAGAGATTAGAGCAGCCGTAGTTCGGCTAACTACGGTAAAAAGGTTTGGGAAACAAACGAGTGTTTAGGTCGCGTTCTAACTGCTAAACGTTGGCTTGTCTGCTTGCTAGGGGAGGCTGAAGCACGAGTTTGTTATGCGCGAAAGAATGAACTAAACAATGTTCTTTCGGAAAGTGTTTGGGCTAGAAATTGCACGAGGGCGAGGAATTAGGTTTATCGTATTAGATGTTTTTGTTTAGGGAAGAGAATGGGTTTGAATAGGTTTAAGGTTTCAATTGCACGGGGGCAAGAAATAGGAGTTTGGTTAGGTAATTTTGATGGAGAATGACGACTATTCGATAAACGAGACGTCAATCTCGCAACCAATTAATCGAGATATCGTTGGAATGCTAGATCCCACCGACACCTTTTTTATTCAATTAATTAGGAAATTGTATTTGAATGGACAATGAATACTTGTCCAAATAATTAGGGGAAGTATTTTGGGAACGAAAGTTCGAATGACACGCTACCTAAGGCGTACGCCTCAATAGTTGTCATTCAAGAATTCAAGGAGTGCGGGACTTCAAGAACTCAGTTCTTTCATAATTTAATTAAGAAAATAGTTTGAATTTAATGTACGGTTTAGATGTCTACTAGGGTTTAGACTTGATAGCACGAGGGTGAGGAACGAGATTAGACGGGTTAAAAAAATGGGAGGAATGACGACTATTCGATAAGCGAGACGTCAGCCTCGTAATCAACTAGTCGGGATATCGCTGGAGTGCTAGATCCCAACGATACCTTTTTCATTTCATTAATTATTAAAGGATATTTGAATGGACAATGTAATATTCGTCCACATAATTAGGGGAAGTGTTTTAGGAACGAAAGTTCGAATGACATACTATTCAAGGTGTACACCTCAATAGTTGTCACTCTCGAATTCAAGGAATGCGTGACTCCAAGAACTCGATACTTTCGTAATTTAATTAAGAAAGATGATTTGAAAATATTAGTGTGTAGATTAAACTAGAGGTGAGTGTATCACTCGAAATAGGGTTTGTGAATTTTGAAAGGTTTAAAACGAGGTTGGATATTTTTAAAGATGAAAGACGAAGTGACCACAACTCAAGGTGTGCACCTCGAGAGCGGTCACCTAAGGATCCAAGGAGTGCTAGACTCCAAGGATCCACTACTTTCATTAAATTCAAAGATGGATTTTTACTTATTCTAATCTAAAAACAAATAAAATTTTTTGAATTTAATAAAAAATAAAATAAGAAACAAGTTGATAAAATTCCAAAAAAGAATTTAAGTAAAGTCATATTGCAAATATTAATTATTATAATTTATAAATGAAAATCTAACAAAATAAAACTATTAACTAACTAATAATATACTTTAATAATATTACTTATAATATCGTTAATAATAAACTATATGTAATTAGTCCTAAAATAGGATCTCATTAAGTTCACTAAACCTTATTTAAATTAAATGTCATTGTAATATTATCTAAAAAAACTTTCATGTCTTAATTAAAACCTAATATAATTCAGACTAATGGGCCAAGCCCAGAGGGTGAACAAAACCCTAGCCTTTTGTCTTGAAATGAAAATAAAATAAATAAATCAAATAAATAAATAAATAACAAAGCAATTAATGACTAGCCCCCTATCCCAATGTTTATCATCGAAAACCAACGGTTACAAGGGAATCATTGATGCTACCGTGTCATTAGTACAAGCAAGAATCATTATTATGTTTCTACAAAATACTTAAAGCAATAAATCCCACACCCCAATCTTATCCATCAACCGTTACTGTGGCCCTCGGGAGATGAGAAAATTCCTTGTTATTACTTTGAAAAATAAAAAAAGAACAAATCCACTTATCAAAAGCACAGTTAAAGAAAAAACAAACGTAGCATGCTTTATGTAGAACCGCAACCACTCTTTCTTAAAAAACAAAACGCGGCAAACTACATCTCCATTCATGCTTTGGTACTCGGTTCTCCTTCTTCTGAAAGGAATATGAATGAACCCTCATCGTACCGTCCAAACTACACACATATGCCTCACAAACATGATTATCAGTTCACACAAAGAAATACCCTAATTCCCAAATCAAACCACCAATCCCTAAACCCAACTCAATCCTAACAAGCAAAATCATAGTCATAAATCAAAGCCTACTCAAAACATATTCAAGCAGATAAATCATGGTGACGAGCGAAAATCAAGTGAACAAGGGAACTCACCAGCTTTGAGCTATCTCGACGGCGAGTCTGCGAGGTAAGTGCTCAACGCTTTCCTTTTTCCGCTTTTCCTCTTCTCGGTTCGTGTTCTGCGAGATATGGCTAAGTTCAAGTTGGCTAGAGTTTCAGTGTGAAGCTCTATAAACTTTAGAGAACTTTTTTCGTGTGATTTTGGTATTTTGAGGCTTGAATTTCGCAGAGCTTCGCTAGGGCTTTTCGGTCGTTTTCTTGCCAATGAATAGGACCGTATTTATAGGAGATTTTAGGGTTTTTTGATACGTGTGAAAAATTTGAAATTTGCTGATGAAAAATTGGTTGAAACGTGTGAGGTTTTGTGTAGGACGACGAGGTGCATTTGTGGTAGTACAATTCTGTTAGGAGGTTTTTGCAAAAGGATTTTGTGGTGGGGCCAAGGTGATGGTGACCTGTTGATTTGTCTGTAGTGAGGAAGAAAAATATCTAGTTTTACCCTGGTTTTTTACTGTGTGAAAATGTTTCTTTTACTGCTTATCAACTTGCTGACATGGGAGTCTTTATTTGACTTAAAAAATTTGTTCTTGTTGCCATATTCTGTTATAACTGTCATGCTCTTTCTTCTTCATATGTTGCTAATGTTGAGTAGTCATTTCAGGTTGTTACACTCACTGGTCCCTAGTGTTTGGCAAGGTAAAAAACGGTGAAGAGGATCAAGGAGCTCAATTGAGATTTGGCATTATGGAGGCTCTTGCAGACTGCATTTGATGAAGAGTCTGAAAATTGGTTTCGAGGAAATGTTATCCGGGAGTGTTTCAACTTGCTAGGTGCAAGTAGAACATAGAAGCATAATGAATGTCAAGTGTGCTCATTGAATTAGTGTTCTGTCCCACTGTTGGTGAACCATGCGGTTATGAAACCTTTGACAAATGAATCCTGCTGCAACTTTGATTGAATGGTATGGTTTTTTCTTACGAGACGTTGCATTAGGATTCTTATGGCCAGCTGGTTTATACAACTTTCTGTGATGACTTGATATTGTTTTTATGCAGGAGGCCAATGGTGGTTTGGTCGTGATTGTTGCTCCTGGTCGTCTAGCTTCTACGCCCTATGCTTTTGCATTAAATCATTCTCTAAAAGGACAATCTCGAAGGCTTGAAGTATCATATGGTGAAGGCCCTATTAAGTTCCATTCTATCATGCATCATGGGCTTGCTACCACAGAGCTTGGCAAGTATGCAGTCGGCGTTCCATATTCTTCAGCAGTGGCCTGGTAATGACTCTAAGTAAAAGCCCAAATGGCCTATACCAAATTGTGATAACTTGTCTTTCATTCTTCATTCTGGTATGTTTATTCTGTTTGGCATTATCCTTATGTTGCCTTTGTCTACTGCAGCTATGAAACCTTCGTGAAGCTCAGGGGGTACCTGTGGAGCTACCACTGTCTTCAAATACTTACCAGTTCACCATTGGAAATAGATGGAACCTTCTGACCAAGAATATCAATCAGGCGGCGAATTTCTGTGTTGCTTACGGGATAGAGCAAAACCGGTGAAGGATCTCCCAGTATGACATGAACATGATCTGTACATGGAAATTCATAGTTTTCCAAAATTAAGCCAACAAAAAAACTCATGCTTGATAAATGTTTCTTATCTGCTGTAATTGTTCTGCGCCTGACGTGAATTCACTAGTTTTGTAGGTGGTGGAAACGTGAGGTAACATAGGTTTCGCTGAAGAGGGATGAAGAACTGGTGGAACTCATAAGCTGTTGTATTTTGTTTGATGCAGGGTGTCCTCTTTGAATGTCTAGGAATCATGGTGACAACTTAAGCTCAAAGTTTCAAGAAATTCACCCATAGATTGTGATAAATCCATGCTGCTGGTTTCAAAGGATTGACGAGAATAAAAAATCAGCAAAGGTAAACACTTCTTCTTGTAACTTTCGCTTATCGTTAAGCTTAGAAACAACTACAAATTCAATCCTTGTAACTAGCTCCCTTCTTTTCTTGACATGATGATGATTCATGGTGTATTTTAACAGTCTGGAGCTGCCCTGTTTATTGCATTGAGTATGAGTAAGATCCATTCCCGTTCCAACCTCCTCTTCCAAGTAACTGAGTACTAAACTTCATAACCAATGTTAGCACGGAAAATACACTTATGGATGAAGCGGTGTTTCGTGCCACAACACCTATCATACGAGTAGCAACTGGCCCTGCATTGCCCAAAGAGGTAATCATGACAAAATGATTTCTATAATAAATTCTTGCCATGAGTCTTCAAATGCTCTGCAATGGCATACTCTTGTGTCTTCTTTTGACCTTGGCTTAGCTGATATGACAACATTTGCATTTTATTTGAATCTTGTGTTTTGGCTGTGCAGGCTTTGAAGTTTACAAAATCACCTAGAAGTTGTTGCTTTGGTGTTTAACATGGAAAGAGTTTTGAAGCGTTTTTCCGAAGCGGCTTATTGAATTGCTCTTAAGTGGTAAAGGTGTGGTGAGAATGGACAAAACTGTTTCTTCTTGGCATTGGAAACATCTTGGTAACATCTAATTACTTAGTTATTCTTTAAATGTTATTTGATCTCCTTCTCTTGAAATGAACTGACCATTCTAGTTCTGATCTATCATTACCTCCTATTTTCGTGCAGGTTGTGACTCTCCTTCTTCTACCCTCCAAGGATGCAGTCCAAGTGAAAGTGTTATGCATATTTGGTATTCTGGCTTCGCACTAACATTACTCCAATTAGGAGCCTTGAACTGCTCTGCTGCCTAAGATTGTGGCTATGAACTCAAGTCCTCGATCTTAGCTTCACCAAAAAATAATGTAAGTGTCGGAGTTTGGACTCTTGAAAAAACATTTGGCTTTGAAATGACGAGCAACATATTTTCGCTCTTCTGGACTGTCATACGGCTGACACTAACTGTCATACGGCTGACACTAGTGACAGGTTTCATCCCAAGTTTAAGCCTTTCCTTGCAGCTCTTCTTTTTAATTCTGGTCTGTTTGGACCTAACAGATGTGTCACCTTCTAGTCCTTCTACATCATCGTCTTTTCCAACTACCGGCTCATTATAATGGATATTTTGTTGTTCGAGATGCGTGGCAAGAAACTCTTCTTGAGTTTGAGCAGTCATGGAAGGCTTGCGAGAGATTGATTATGAGGCGGTGGTAGATCCAACACAGCAGTAGGTGCCATTCCTGCAGCTGCCACACTTGTAACATGTGTGATAATGTGGATTTTGGAATGATGTAATCACTTTTATGAAACACTCGTTAAGTCATGACCTTCACGAATTTTATCTCATGTTTTGAAGGTGATCTTATCTGTGAACTTCATCACCACTTCATGTATGAGTAATACACTATTGTTTAGAATTCGGAATTTCCGCGAAGCATGTGAGAATGAGTTTGCTTGGGTATATTTTCAGTCTATATTTCTTCATGTCTTGTATCAATGAAACTTGGCTAAATCCCTATGAAAAGGTCTTTGTGCTTTCATTACTTTTGACTGGAAAGTACTTGTATAGGTCTTGACGTGTGACTTCTTTTTGCAGGGTATCTCGACTCGAGGCAAAGGAGACCATGACAGGGCGCGTCCTAGGGATGGAGGAGATTGCAAGCTAGTTGCCTTCCTCGTGGGTCAACTTGGCATGAAGTTGAAGGCGACCCTCTTGAACTGTGTTGTTTCTGTCATTGTTTTGGCAAGCACCATATATTTGTAACTCTGCTGAATTTTGCCAATAGATGCAAACTAATCTTGTTATGTCGTTTTTTGAAGGCATGCTGGTTGAAAGACGGGGCTGTCGACGGTTGACAATATGAATCCAAAGTTGCCGATGAGATGCTTGAATATGTTGATAAAGCTCCATGAAGGTTTTTACGCAATGGCAGCTGGCAATTTCTTTGGAATCCCCATTGGTTATCAATTATCGTATTGTTGTCGTTAAAGCTTTGCAAAGGTCTTGGACATTTTGAGCAGTTCTTTTTTCACTCCGAGCTGCCGATAACGAACTAACCTTGTTCACCTGTTTTTTTCAGATGCACTTCTCTTCTGTTCATGGAAAGCCGGTAACGAACCAAATATATATGCAGCTCCCAAGTTAAGATTTAGTCATCTTCGTTCCTTGGCGGATTCAAATCCTAACACATTAGCTATCCTCGGCATAAGTTTGTTTTGTTCTGAATTTATTTGAGCTCGCGAGTCTCTTGTATATGCAGTTTTTTTGACCTGTTATTTACGAGGCTTAGGCGGGCGTTTTGTAAACATTTAAGCTGTATATTTTGAACTGTGAAACTTCTTCCTTGTAAATTTCTGTAACTAACACTCATTCATTATTAGCTAAACATAGTTTATGGCATTATGGTCTGTGTGCGTTGTTTTGACATCTTGATGACCTGATGACCCTTCCCACAATGGGCCTTAATATTTTAACCTTTTGATTAAAAGCCATGCCATAAACTTTCTTTAAGTTGGTTTGAGATAGGTCACTTGAACAGGGAAGAAGAAACGAGAATGATGGTGTTGCTGCTGTATATCATGGCTTTGGGCACAAACTTCTTATAAACTTCTTACCAACAACTTGACTCAATATGTGCCAAACAACTAGTACGATCCTAGTACCAGACATGTTGTTTATGGCTTAATGAATGGTATATGCTTTTGAAAACAAAAACTCTCATCTTTGTAGGAGATCTTGAAACTAAGTTGAATAACCTCATAAATTATGTCAAAAATCCGTATTATGGCTCGAAGCAACCCCCCACATGACTTAAGAACTTTGAGATAGGGATAAAAATAGAACCATAATCTCAGACCATTTTGAGACTAATTGTACATCTTAAATAATTTTATTGCAACTTGAAACCAATAAGTTACATCCATGTTTTCCGACACCTCACCTTGAAAACGACCCTAGCTTAAGACTTTTAAACAAATCCGGACATGGATCGAGGATAAATCAACAATGCTCTTAAAACATGAATGATTATAACCAGAGCCCATTTCCAAATATAATCGAGAATAAACTTGGAGCAAATCCAACCGAGGTCTAGCTTATGTAACCGTATGACTCTATGCCAACTTGAAAACATGACTCAAAATTGATCAACATAAAACTTGGAATGAACTTGAAACAGGGTTTAAAAACAGTTGAAACTAAATAATCAAGTCTTGACTAATTGCATCTAAATTCCATTATGATTTGAAATTTGCAAGTTAAATCTAAGTTTGTCACAAACTGATTTTCTAATTCGATTAAGACTTGAAATTTGCAAATTAAATTTAAGTTTGTCACAAACTAATTTAGAAACCAAACATAGCCGGATGCTCGCGTTTAATTCGAACAAAGCTTGAGGTTAAATCGACCGTGTCTAGAAGCAAGTACCTTTGAACAACTTGGATCAGGTGCATACCATAACAAGCAACTTATAGTGAGACTCACATAACTTTTAGAGAAGTTCGTAACCAAGTTGAAATAGGGTTTAAATTTCTTGAAAACCAATAATTATGTTGTGAGGTAGATCCAATCATGTATTTGACGTCATTGTCCATATCATATATGTCCGATCGTGAGAACGAGGACACGCATGAGTTTGGGTATAAGGGGGTTGGAGGCGCGCTCTTCCCACAAGGATTCCACATAAAGGGCTAGAGATTATAACCACAATGTGTACACACATGGTCTTTATAAACGAAACTTTAGAGGGTTATGGCTAGAAGTTACAAAACAGTAAAATGTTCATTAAATACCGAAGTAGGACAAATTTGGGGTATGACAATAATGTAGGATATGAGACCACTTTTTCTCTCCTAATTTCTCTTCTTCTTCTGATTTTATTTTGACTTTCTTCTGTTATGTTCCGTGTGACACGATTCAATGGGAGATTGATTCGCAATATCATTTCTCTATCTTTTCTTTGACACGGATATCAACAAGCTACCTCTTATAGCTTGACTTCCATTTATAAGTCAAGTTACGTCGGTTCAGCGTGACATTGGTTCTGATTCAAAACGTCATCATCAAGGATAAAAGAAGAGGAAAAGCTTGGAATGGAGCTTGCACGCAAACGTCAAGGGTCAACGGAACCACACCGTTCGGTAACATTGTTTTTATTTCATCTCTTTTATTCAACCGTCGAGTGTTGTGAGCCGTAAACGTTAGATACATGGGAAATGATGAGTGAGTGGCTTCCTCTCACTCGTCTAGAATGTTTAGTGTACACCCTTTGGGTGATATGCGACACATTCGCTCCTATGTTTAGGACTAAGCGTGTGTGTCCCGTTCCGACCCATTTCCTCTCGCATCCTGGCGATTGAGACCTCCCCTTTTCTCTCGCATCCTGGCGATTGAGATCCCTTCTCTTGCCCCCGTGCAATCGAGACCGTTTTTCTGTAGTTAGCCGAACTACGTTCACTCTGATCTCTCATATCTGTTGAGAGTACGTAGGCATAGGATTGCGATAATCCTAGCGAGCACTTTTCCCCCTTTCCTGTAGTTGGCTGAACTACAGCTGCTCTGATTTCTCGTACCAGACGAGAATATGTAGGCACAAGACGCGATGTGTTGGCGAGCACACTAACAACTAATTTCTCTGTTCTCTCGCTTCCGTGCGATCGAGACTTTCCCGCTGACGCTAATTTCCCTTTCTCTTGCCCCAGCGCAATCGAGACCAGCCCGTAGTTCTAGAACCCGTAGGTTCCCGTACCTTTAAACCATGGCATACTACGTCCGTTCTACCGCAAACAGGTAAGCCTAAGTCTCCAATGGTCGAGTAGCATACACCTAACTGCTAGAATGCGTACGCTAGTATCGTCAACCTTTTCTCTCACCCCCGTGTGATCGAGAACACCCTGCTTTCCCGTAGTTAGCCTAAATTATGTTTTGCTCTGATTTCTCATGCCAGATGAGAATACGTATGCACAAGACGCGACGTCTTGGCGAGTAACTCTCCCCGTAGTTTTCCGAACTACGTTAACTTTGACTTTCCCATTGCACGAGGGAATACGTTGGCATAGAGCGGCGATGCTCTATCGAGTCAGTTCTTTCCGTTTAGCTTTAGGAGCCGTAGATAGTTTGTTTTTCACCCAGAGACTAGACAACCAAGCGTGGATCCCGTCGAGTACGACGGACGTAAGGGGTGCTCATACCTTCCCCTTGCGTAACCGACTCCCGAACCCGAGATTTGGTTGCGATGGCCAATCTTATCCCGTTTCCTCAGGTTTCCTCTGATTGTTTCCTTTCCCTCTTTTGAGATAAATAACGAACGGTGGCAACTCTTCTGTCATTGCCGACCTCTTTTTTCGCAGTTGCGACAGCTGGAGACTCTGCTGGGGACAGGAACATCCCCTATGCGAGTCAATCCTAGCGCTTGCTTGCTTGTCTTTGGGTGTGTATATTTGTGTGTTGTATTTTGTATATTGTTGTATTTATATTTTTCGCAATATATTATTATCTGTTGTTGTTGTGTTGTTGGGTGGTTGTTCCTTTGAGAGATAAGCCAAAACCCAGGCTTGAGTACAGACATATCTTTAGTAGTGGAGAGTAGGGGTGGGCATGCTTGCTTTGCTCGTACTATTTCACCATGAAATTCGCGCTCAGACGAGATTCTCTTTGATGATTTTCTTTCTGGCCCTTGGGGCTCGAAAGGGATTTTGGATCTGAGGGTTGTCGACTCTGGGGGCCGATCATTTGTGATTCAGCTAAGTGAGGCCTCTTCGGGAAATTATGATGCAAAACCAGAAATGGTGAACGTATCATCGTTTCTCGAAAGTTTGTGATGCTGATGAACGCATAGGATGCCGAACCTTATCATATTAGGTCCATACCTGTGAGTGGGAGGGTTTATGCAGGAAACCTGACTTCCAGCCAACCCGGTATTTTGGTTTTCTCTTCAGAGGAAACTTACTCAGTCAGCAGCGTAGCAGTATTCAGAGCTTTGTGGGGGCTGTGATCCCATGTTTGCTGCATCTTGCATTGCATTTGCATAAGCATTTGTGCATCATTTTGCATATCATTCTCTCGTTGGCTATAGCTCTTATCCAGCCTTTGTTTTGATTTAGAAGGTGGTTCTCTGGTGACTGTTCTGAGCAAGTGTTGATTGTTGGAAGACGCCCAAGTGGTTTGAAGCAGAGTTAAGCAGTGTCAAGCAGTGAAGTCAGTTGAAAGTTGTGTGTAGTCATGTTAGGGAACAACCTCCAGAATGTTGATACCTTGTCAGGTTTTACTATGACGACCAATCCTCTGTATGGTTCTCTGCCCAATGAAGACCTTCCACAAGTGAACAACCTGAATGAAGCTCATCCTGTGCAGCCTTCTGTTGAGAACCAAGGTCTACATGAACAGTCTGTTGTCCGAAGTGAACGTTATGCTTCTCCTGATACCATAGATTATTAGGATGTTGTTTTCTCTGTGCCGAAGTCCAGAAGAGAGGTTCAGATAGTGAGGACTGAAGACCCAAGAGCTCTCGAGTATGCTAGAAGATTCCATGCATTGGATGAAAGATTCAAGGCCTTAGAAGTTAAAGATGCTGTTGGTCTCAATGCTTCAGACATGTGCTTGGTTTCTGGCCTAGTGTTACCTCTGAATTTCAAAGCACCGAGGTTTAAAAAGTACAAAGGGGATAGCTGCCCGAGGCAACATTTGGTGATGTTCTGCAAAAGAATGACTTCGTTTGTGCACAACGACAAGCTGATGATTCACTGTTTTCAGGACAGTCTGATTGGGACATCTCTGAGTTGGTATATGCAGCTAGAGGGTAATCAGATCCGATCATGGGTGGATTTAGCCAAGGCTTTTCTGAAACAGTACGAGTATAATCTGGACATGGATCCCAGTCGCATACAGTTGCAAGAATTGTCTCAAGAGAACAATGAACCTTTCATAAGGTATGCTCAGAGATGGAGAGAATTTGCCTCCAAAGTGCAACCATCGCTCCTAGACTAAGAGTTGGAAGACATGTTCGTAAACTCCTTGCAGAGCTCGTACTTTGAGAGAATGCTCGGAGTTGCACCAAACTTCTCTGAATTGGTAATAGCAGGAGAACGCATTAAGAATGGTATAAAGACTGGAAGAATTCAAGATGTCTCGAGCAGTCAGGCTAGTGAAACTTAATCCCTCTGTAGCTCTCAAACTGAAAGAGAGGATGTAATCAATGCAGTCATGCCAGATGTTGGTTATTCTCAGGGTGAATTGGTGAAATATTTTGTTTCTTCATCTTCTCAGTGGTCAGTATCTTCAACGTCTCGTCATTCTGGACAAACAACTGTGCCTAGGGCACCAAATCATAAACTTTGGGTCGCTCCTCATGTAAATCAACAAGCCCGTGGTCGGGGTTATCAGAATCAGTGCCAGAATCAGAGTAGGCCTCGTAGCAACTTGGAAAGAAGGACTGCTCCTTTTCATCCAGTTCCTATGTCGTACAGCCAGCTTCTGCCACATCTGATTCAGAACTCTTTGGTGGAGCCTAAGACTCTTAAGCCTGTTCCAGAACCTTACCCTCCTAGGTACAATCCCCATGCTCAGTATGGATATCATGACGGATCCATGGGGCATTCGACCGAAGATTGGAAAGCTTTTCAGGCAAAAGTACAACAGTTGATTGATAAAGGGTGCATTTCCTTTCCAGAAGGAGTATTGGTTGTTCATGTCAACCTCTCGTCTGTCTAAGCTCACAGATTCAGAGAGCCATTTCCAGAAGCCAGTGTTCCAGACAGGCAAACGTCCTCAACATTGGCAGTCCTTGGACTTTTCATCATTTGCATTTGTAGTTTCTTTCTTGTTAGTTGCTACTTACTTTTAAACATTGTTGTTTTGAATGATAATATTAATGAAGTGACTATGCATTTTTCTGAATTAATCATGTCGCTTTCGCTCATTGTTGTACAGCACAGACACTTGCACTTTTATCCACTCCACTTTATCACTATGTTTATCAAAGATCGGAGGGAGGATGACGAAAACTGAATACTCATAACTGATGATTGCATGCTTTTAGATAAAACCCTGCTGATGACGTACAGGCATTGTTTCAAATCCCCTAAACACCGGAGAGATAAAGAGTTAGTCCCTAGTTAACCACTTCGAGCCTAGAAGTAGGAGTTTCTTTCGGACTTTTAAACCCTCACATCTTAACCTGGGGCAGGGTAGTTGTCAGTTAATTTGACCGAGCATTCAAATTTTATAGAGGAGTGTCCCACTCGAGGACCAATCACATATTATCCCTCTCAAGAGGTCGTACCTCACCAACCACAATGGTTAAACCTCACCAATCAGGAGTGAGACAGTAACGACCCTTTCGGAGAAATCAAGACAACTAGTGTCACACGACGTGTTTTAAGAAAAAAAATAAAAGAAGAAAGAAAAAAGAGAGCCCGCTAAGTAAAAAGAAAAGAAAAGCTGGAAAGCAAATAGTTAAGCAAAATCAGGGCATCCCGCTGGACTTCAAAATCAAACGAACTCAAAAAGAGTCAGTCCAAGCACAAATTAGGGGAAAAAAGAATAAAAAGAAAAGATCTCAAAAGAAAAATCTTCAAACAAGAACAAAGTCGTGTGGCTACAGACACCGAAGACAAAAAGGGGTAACTGTCACTCCGAAAAAAACTTGTGAATTCCTTAACCATCACTCCTACCATTCAATAAACCTTTTGAAGAGGTGAGCGCTGGTGCTAGGTTAACTGAACATAGGATTGGAGATCATCATGGAGAAGGGGCGGGTACAAATCATACTTTGAGCCTAATATCCTTTGTTTCAATAACCGTGAATCCGACCATGATACAACTCTTAAAAGACCTAATTGAGGCGGGGTTTACTCTGAAGGCATACCACAATGAGGTTGATTAACCTGAATCCCACATGATTTGATAACCATATCCTTGTTTTATTTTTCACTAATCAAATCAGCACTACGTTTGGACTTTTGGTTCATTCGTCACTCACTATCACGACACTTGATAAGTGACATATTTTTTAAAATCTGCATGAACACCGCACTAAAATTACCATTCATGAGCAAACAATTTTAATTGTAGGTCAGTAGTTGACATGGAGGAAATTCCAATAAGGAACAGTCGAATAAGATTGGATTATTCAGCAGTCTGGATCAGAATGGTGTATACTTTGAAACCCTGTGAATCTGTGGAATTGACATCCAGTGAATATGGAATCAGTCAGTCTGAGGACAAGTCCCGAAGCATCAGTTGATTATGAGACAAACCATTCAAGAAGCAGTTGATCAGAAGTGAATCATTTTGAGGCTCTACCAATCATGGGAAATCGCCCCGAGTTTCTTTGAGTTGAGGGCAGATCCCTCCGGTATTCAATCAGATCAGGTTAAGTCGCTTCAACACTCAGTTAGGGGCAAATCACTTCAAGGGTATATTAGAGCCAATCATTCTGAGATTGGTTTAATCAAGGATGGAACCTTTCATGGTACAGATGTCGCTACGCGAAAAATGACACAGAGTCGCCACCGAATTTTATTTATCCCACGGGGGAAAGGGAAATAGCGATAAAACCTTTGGGAAAAGAGCGTGGTCATTGCAACCAAGTCTTAGGGTTCGGGAGTCGGTTATGCGAGGGGAAGGTGTTAGCACCCCCTCGCATCCATCGTACTCGATGGGAACCTCCTAGGCTATTCAACGTGAATGGGTGTTTTTATTTTGCTTGCTTAAGGAAGAGAGGTTTGGTGTTTATTAGAGTGCTCGCCAAGGATTAGGGCCCTTGTGCCTACGTATATTCACTTGTATGAAGTGAAGAATCAGAGCATTCGTAGTTCATGGGACTACGGTGGAAAACAGGATGTTGGGTGGACGATGCTATCGTGCGCATTCTAGCAGTTAGGTGTATTGCGGCTCGCTCTTGGAGTCTTATGCGTTACCTGTTTGCGGTAGAACGAACGTAACATGTCCTTGGGTAACAGCGTATGGATGATTAAAGATGGGAAAGAAAGAAAATTGTGCTCGCTAGGATCATCGCAATCCTATGCCTACGTATTCTCAACATGTGTGAGAAATCAGAGCAACCGTAGTTCGACGGCTTGTGAAATTGTTGTTTGTTGGTTGATTTTATACCTTGAAAAAGGGTTTTTGAATTGATGCCCTAAGGCGAAAATAGGTTTGATGAGTTGATGTTATTTTTAAGTTTCTTAAGAGAAATTGTTCTTGATTAGGATTATACACAAAAGACTTTGGATAGAAATGAATGTTTCGAATAACCAAGTCGAGCGCCTTGTATCCAAAACATTCGGAATGAGTGTAGGAGGACTCCATTCTCATTCCTTTTCTACCACTTTAAAGTTCGTGGTGCATAATTCTAATTGTTTATGTTATTGTGTTTTGGATTTTTTATGAGAAAAGAGAACCACTTGATGTTGGATCAAGGTTTATTGTTTGTAAAAGTATTTGAAGCGATACGAACAAGGTCGACGGCGGACGCACAAGGCAGCTGACTTACAAGGGTTGAAAATGGCTCGATAAAATCGAGAGTTCGTTTTTGAAAATGGTTTTTGGAATCAAAAGTCACCAAGGACAATAACAATATTCACATACAATAATCATACAAACATAAGCTAGACGGCTCAAAAAAATCGAGACACACAAGAAAAACGGCACGAAGTGCCATCAAAGAGTTTGTCGTGCGAACTCTTTGAATAAAGTCAAAAAAAAAAACAGTAACTTCAAAATGTGACATTTTTGGGTTAACTTCCAATGGTGGAAGTTAGTGTTATTTCAGGCTTTTTTTCAAAAATGTCGCTTTTTGCACTTAACTTCCAATGGTGGAAGTTATGTGTTATTTTGGGCTTTTTTTCAAAAAAACGTCACCTTTTGCACTTAACTTCCAATGGTGGAAGTTATGTGTTATTTTGGGCTTTTTTTCAAAAAAACGTCACCTTTTGCACTTAACTTCCAATGGTGGAAGTTATGTGTTATTTTGGGCTTTTTTCAAAAAATGTCACATTTTGCACTTAACTTCCAATGGTGGAAGTTATGTGTTATTTCAGGCTTTTTTTCAAAAAAATGTCACATTTTGCACTTAACTTCCAATGGTGGAAGTTATGTGTTATTTCAGGCTTTTTTAAAAAAAAATGTCACATTTTGCACTTAACTTCCAATGGTGGAAGTTATGTGTTATTTCTGACTTTTTTCAAAAAAAACGTCACTTTTTGCACTTAACTTCCAATGGTGGAAGTTATGTGTTATTTCTGACTTTTTTCAAAAACGTCACTTTTTGCACTTAACTTCCAGTGGTGGAAGTTATGTGTTATTTTTGACTTTTTTCAAAAAACGTCACTTTTTGCACTTAACTTCCAGTGGTGGAAGTTATGTGTTATTTTTTACTTTCTGTGGTTCTAAACCATGGACTTTTGGTCCCCTTGGGATCTTACATGATGCATACAATACAACAACACATAAAAGAGTGAACAAAAGGAATATAAGAGCAAAGAAATAAAGAGAGAAAAGTTTGAGATAATGGATACCCAAGAGTTTCTTCTTCTTGCAAGTCCTCCTTGGTTTTGGATGAATGTGCTCCACTCCTCACTCTATGTTGGGAAGGCTCTTGCTCTTTAGTGGTTCTCTTGGTTCTATATCACTCTCTTTTTCTGCTTTGCAAAGCTTCCTATTTTTCTGTTTTTTAGGATTTTGTTAGCTCTCTCTATTTTTCTGGTTTTTGCAAATGTGTGTAGAATGGATGAATGTGTAGTGAATGATCCCTTTTTGTTTACAGCCCCCTCCTCTTATCTCAGCTCCTCTAGGGTTTTCACTTCTTCCCACACTTCAGATTTTTTCATGGGGCAATGTTTCTTACCACCTTTCCTTATGTCACTCTCTTTCTTTCCATTTCCATGCAAGATGCTATGTTGTATTTTCTGCACTACTTTGCCTATGCTGTTTTTCTGCAGCACCTTGTGCCTTGCACCCATTTTGTTGGCTTGTGCTTGGACAGCTCCTCTTGGTCAATGCTACCAATTCTTGACAGCATTTTGAAAATTCTGATGTGTAGAAGCATTGTCACATGTTATGCCTTTGGTCTTGTGACATGTAGATTTTGTGACATGAGGAAATTTGTCACCTTTACATGGGGCTATTTTGCTTATGACTAACATGCATAATCTTGGTCTTAAAACAATCCAATGTTGATTTAATCCTTACATATTTCTTGGATGCTTATAAGCATAATGTGGACTTGGTGTGGCATTACCATAACATGAATTTGGCTAGAGATTTGAATGAAGATTAGAAATAAATTAATTTCTAAACATTACTTAGAGTTGGAAATCTTGCAACAAATGACATTCTTGAAATGTCATAAAATTTCTCTTTGTAATATTTTTGCCTCCAATCTTAAATTCATGATGGATTTCCCTAGAACCATTAAGCTTGAAATGGATGAAGTCTTGAATTATGGACTTGTGATCTTGACTCATGCTTTGCAAAAATTGAACTCCACTTGATCAAGAATTTAAAACAAAATTGGATGAAGCAATCTTGAATTATGCCTTGCATTTCATGGTCATTAGGAATATATCTTGAATATCCTAATATTTTGTCAAGTAACTTCTCTTTGAAGAAATCTACAAGAGTAGACTTTCCAATTTAGATCAAACTTTAGATGATGAACCTTTTCTTCCATGTAGTCCAAGATAGACAAGTTATCTCATGGAAAATGACAAATCGACCCAATCCGTACCCACATGCTCGATATGCAATAAAATGATGTATGATATGGCAAATTTAGGGTATAAAGGCTACAGGCGAAAATGAGGGTGTGACAGCTGCCCCTATTTAATCCTCTTGGACCTGAATGTCTGGAGGGTAAAGGTGCTCGAACATTCATGGTAGAAGAGAATTAAATACTAGAATACCCGGGATTTTCGACTGGAGAGGTATGGGGTGAATGTAAATAGTCAACGAGATGGCTTGAAAAAGGTTTCTTGTTATTGGAGAAGGGGTATGAGGGATATGATGATAGGCTCGAGATGCAATACTGAATGGACATGAGTGCTTTGCCAGCCGAAAAAGGAGGCACCTCGTAACATGGAAACACAACTGGCCAAGAGATATTCCTTCTATAAAAGATAGAGAGGACTCAAGAAATGGATTGGGAGATATTCCTTCTACAAAAGATAGAGAGGACTCAAGAGACGACAATGAGATATTCCTTCTACAAAAGATAGAGAGGACTCAAGAGATGACAATGAGATATTCCTTCTACAAAAGATAGAGAGGACTCAAGAAATGGATTGGGAGATATTCCTTCTACAAAAGATAGAGAGGACTCAAGAGATGACAATGAGATATTCCTTCTACAAAAGATAGAGAGGACTCAAGAAATGGATTGGGAGATATTCCTTCTACAAAAGATAGAGAGGACTCAAGAGATGACAATGAGATATTCCTTCTACAAAAGATAGAGAGGACTCAAGAGATGGTAATGAGATATTCTTTCTACAAAAGATAGAGAGGACTCAAGAGATGGTTTTTTCTCTTACAAAAGGCAAGGAGGACTCCTGAACAAAAGGTTTGGAGAAAATGCTTCCTTCTACAAAAGGTAGAAAGGACTCCAAAACAAAAGGTTTGAAGACAAGTATTCCTTCTACAAAAGGTAGGGAAGACTCCCTTGGGAGAGTACGATCGTATTTCCTTCTGTCACGGCAGAAAGGACTCAAAAACAAAAGGTTAGGAGAAAACATTCCTTCTACAAAAGGTAGAGAGGATTCCTAAACAAAAGGTCAGGAGAAAAATTCCTTCTACAAAAGGTAGATAGGAAACTCCCTTAGGAGGGGATGATCGTATTTTCTTCTGCGGAAAGCAGAAAATATTCCTGAACAAAAGGTTAGGAGAAAATATTCCTTCTACAAAAGGTAGACAGGATACTTACGAAAGGTAAGCTGACAAGAATCTGTACAAAAGGTACGAGAGGTCTTGTTAAAGGTAAGTTGAATTTGTTGCGACAGGCAAGGTGAAGATATTTCGTGAAAGAGACACAAAAAGGTTCATAAAAGGTAAGTTGAGGGCAATAACCATCCTCTTGCAAAGGTAGAGGGACTTTGAAAAGGGTATCAGAACATCATTTGACCTCACAGGCACAACGGCGGAGATGACATTCTTTAAGTATGACGACCATTTAGTTCTTGGCCACATAAGCATCAAGCATCCAAATTGATCGAAGATACCCAACACAAAGTTTTGTCGCCTGTAAAAGACAGCGAGAAAACGCTTACGAAAGGGAAGCGAAAGGATAAGATTTCATGCGAAAGGCCATGAAATCCCTTACGAAAGGTAAGGTGACTCCTATGCGAAAGGCAGAGAGAAGATACTTCGTGGAAAAGACACGGAAAGGTTTACAAAAGGTAAGTGAAGGGTAATAACCATCCTCTTGCCAAGGCAGAGGGACTTTGAAAAGGGTATCAGAACATCATTTGACCTCACAGGCACAACGGCGGAGATGACATTATTTAAGTATGACGACCATTTAGTTCTTGGCCACATAGGCATCAAGCATCCAAATTGATCAAAGATACCCAACACAAAGTTTTGTCGTATGTAAAAGATAGCGCGAAAATGCTTACAAAAGGGAAGCTAAAGGATAAGATTTCATGCGAAAGGCCATGAAATCCCTTACGAAAGGTAAGGTGACTAGACATCTCAAAATGGACTTACGAAAGGTAAGTGAAGGGATAGCACTCTTAAAGGATCTTACCAGGATGTCCACAGGAAATTTGTATCTTTGAGAATGACTGACTAGGCACTAATGTAATGATGCAGCATGTATGCAAAAATTGTTAGGGATGTAAGAATATGGAGTTTGTGGGCGATGGACGCGTCAAGTATGGTTGGGTTTTGAAGGTGAATTACCAGATGGGAACCGATTTTTACGGGGTATGCTAAAGAAAAGGGTGACCAGGCGAGAACTGGTTTAGAAGTGATTTGGGTTACAAGGTTGTTGGATTCAAGTTGTGAGATTAGGCTCGAGGAACGAGATGATATGCACGACACCATGCATGAGAAAACCAATGTGACTAATGCCTGAGGATGATTTATGCAATGATATGAAGTTTCCTAGAAATGTAATGAGGGTCTTTTGTAGCAAGGCTTTTATTTGATAAGGGTGATTTGGTCGGGTGGGCTAATAGCATGATTTCCCGACACTCGCTTTGAGCTTAAAAGAGCCTACTTCATAAGCCTGAATACACTGGGAGGAATTGCCCCAGTTTCAGTTCAACCTTCCCCAGTCTGGAAGGGTCTTTGGAGGATTTTCCTTTGAAACACTGAGAGGAATTGCCCCAGTTTTAGTTCAAGTTGCCCCAGTCTGAAAGGGTCTCTGGAGAATTTCTCCTTAAAAGAGAGATTGGAGGTAGCTCGTCATGAGATGACCTCGAGATGGCCTGCCTCAGAATCTTGCGTGATGAAGAGGTTAGTCCTTAATTAACCGACTCTTGGAGTGATGGGCTTTGACGTACTCTTGAAGTAGCCTGTCCCATATTGAGCGTTGAAGCGATTTAACTTATGCTGATTTAGCATTAGAGGGACTTCAAAGAACCTTCGAGTGGCCTGCCCCTAGTTGGTAGAATCTTGTGATGATTCTCTTCTGATCCACCAACTTTTGAATGACTCGTCCCATAATCAAATGATGCTTGGGGGCTTGCTTTAGACTAACTAACTTCATAGCAATTGGATGTCAATGCCCCTGATCCACAGGACTACAAGGTGCTCTTGGTTCTGATCAATTCCGATGAATGGTCAAATTCTCTTTGATTACTCTTTATTAGCCTTTCCTTGATGTCAAGTGTCGACTTGCAGTTCAAATTGTTTATTCACAAATGGTAATTTTAATGCGATTCTCATGCAAATTTGAAAGATCATTTTATTAGGAATGATGTGGAAGTGTGTGACGAATGGAATATTAATCCAGACGTAGTGTTGATTTATTGGTGTGTGAAAAATATAGCAAGAATATGACACCAATGCTAAAGATTAGCAAGTCTGTGGGAGTCAGTTTACGCAACCTTGCTGTAGTATGCTTTCAGAATAAACCCTACTTCAATTAGGTCTTTTAAGGGTTGTAACATGGTCTGGTTCACGGTTATTGAAACAAAGGATATAAGGCTCAAAGTTTTATTTTAACCCACCCTTTCTTCATGACATTCTCCAGTCCTATGTTCAGCTAATTCCGCATGTGCTTATCTTGACAGTGTAAGCTTGATGGCTCAAGGTTTGCCCGAGATGGCAGTCACGTTATTTGGTTTTTTGATGGATATCAGTAACCCATTTATTTTGTCATAGTGGTCACTGAATCTTATTTTGTTTTTGCTGAGGATTTGAGAACCTCTTTTTATTTTGTTTTTGATCCCTAACTTTTGCATGGACTGATTTTTCTTGTCAGACCCATCGGGACTGCCTTGATTTTTTTTTTTTGCCTAAGTCCCCTTTGAGACGTTTGACTTAGCAGGCTTATGATTTTTTGGTATTGTTGGGGGATTATGACTGCCATGTCATGGGTCTTTGATGAACAATCGTCTTCTGGATCTGGCTTTGTTGATTCAAATGCGGGATTGGATTAACTAAAAACTACCCTGCCCCAGGTTTATCATAAGGGTTTAAAAGTCCGAAGAAAACTCCTACTTCTAGGCTCGAAGTGGTTGACTAGGGATTAACTCCTTATATCTCCGGTGTTTAGGGGATTTGAAACAATGCATGTACATCATCAGCAGGATTTTATCCGAAAGCATACAATTGCATTTATGGGTATTTCGTTTTCGTCATCCTCCCTCCAATCTTTGCTAAAATTTGGAAAAGAAGGTGGACGAGAAGCGTACATGGATGTATTTTTTTTGTTTTTGTTTTTTTTTTGTTTTTTTTTTTGTTTTTTGTAAGTGAAGAAAAGATGAGCGAATGCGATATGATTAATTCAAAAAGCATGATTACTTCATTAATATTACCATTCAAAACAAAACAGTGTTTAAAAACAAGTAGCAAATGACGGGAAATAAATTACAAATGCTTAGAAAAGACAAGATATAAAAATTGTCGGCATTGGGTACTAGGCTTTTTCTTTCTTGACTCGCAGTTAGGCTAGCCTTCTTGCTCATTGGGACCGCTATGATAACCTTTTCCATGCCCACTTTCAAAATTTTCTTCCATGCCAGAAACTGATGAACCTGCCCGACCAGATGAAGGGTTGACGTTAATTTGAAGGCCTTGAGGCGTAAATGAAATCAATCTGGACTCAATCAACCCTTGTACTTGGTACTTCAAACTTTTACAATCCTCAATAGTGTGTCCAGGCGCTCCAGAGTGGAATACACACTTGGAATTTGCGTCATAGCCTAGAGGAGGAGGTGTTGGAGGAGGACCAAGTTCTCTTAGCTGGACCAAAGAGTTACTGAGCAATAAAGGGAGGAGTCGACTGTACGACATAGAAATTGGGTCAAAGTGTTTCTCTGGCCTCCTTGGTCTGTTCGGGCCTCGTTGGGCAGAGCTTCGACGCTGATTTGGATATGGATTCTTACTTTGCGGTTGATTCCTTGGACTTGAATGAGGATTAAGTAATGGTCGTTGATAAGTACGCTTCATAGGTCCAAGTGGTAGGTCATGCTCACGAGGCATCTCTTGACTTGAGGGGGATTTAAGTACTTCCATAGGATCAAGCATTTTTGCGGGAACAACTGGTGCGAGGTTACTTTCCTTCCTCATCAGTGTTTGCAGGATCTCCATAATCAAGTTCACCTGAGTTTTCAGTTGCTTGACCTCCTCCTTTAACAATTCTTGACCTTTCTGAAGCTCTTCCATAGTGATCTGGGACATATTTCCAATCCCAAGCAAGTGTCGGAAAATCAGCTAGCTGGTTAGAAGCAAAAGGTGGTATGAGGTTCGCGGGAAATGATATGTAGAATGCAGATGCAATGCACATGAAATGGATTGAATGCACTGGGATGCAATGTACTTAATCTGACTTTAGCACACAGGATCAACGGTACGGATTAAGGATAAAATTTAATTGATCGTAACACAAGGTTCTCACCAGGTGTGATCTAAGATTCAATTGGGATCCCAAAGTCATGAATCCACATGACTGTTCATCATACATGACATGAATATGTCGGAGGATGACTCCATCACATGAATATCTTTTAGGTGAGGTCCTCGTATCGACCCACACGAGAAGAACTTCTCGGGGACCCATACTACGAGACACATCGACGTTGGGTTCTAGACAAGGATTTCAGAGTCATGGACTTGCTTGACTGTTTGTTACGTATGTCAGTCATTGCCAGGCAACAACTCCATCAAGAAAGTCTCTTCTGAACGAGGTCCTCGTATCGATCCACACGAGAAGAGCTTCTCGAGGACCCATACTACATGACCATCAATCTTAGTTGGCCAATGGTTTAAGGTTCTAAAAGGTCCTTAGAGTAATGGATTCCCACGAAAATATTGGTTCAACACGCCAAGAGCTTGACGGTTTCCATCATTCTCAAAGAAATCTACTCTAAACGAGGTTCTCGTATCGACTATCACGAGATGAGCATCTCGGAAGCCCATACTACTCAACCTCTCCTATCTCAATTTTAACGCTCTAGACTCGGGTATAGAGTCTTTCCCTCAAGGTTTGCCACCAAAGTTTTCAATCCATACCAAGAACCAATGAAGCCAAAACACGGTGAGATACAATTGAAAAAACAAGGAAAGCGATAAACAAGCATAAAGGAAAGAACCCAAACACGTAAAAACAACCTAGTTTAGGCTTGACTCGCTTAGGAAAAAGTCCCCAGCTGAGTCGCCAGCTGTCGCTACGCGAAAAATGACACAGAGTCGCCACCGGATTTTATTTATCCCACGGGGGGAAAGGGAAATAACGATAAAACCTTTGGGAAAAGAGCGTGGTCATTGCAACCAAGTCTTAGGGTTCGGGAGTCGGTTATGCGAGGGGAAGGTGTTAGCACCCCCTCGCATCCATCGTACTCGATGGGAACCTCCTAGGCTATTCAACGTGAATGGGTGTTTTTATTTTGCTTGCTTAAGGAAGAGAGGTTTGGTGTTTATTAGAGTGCTCACCAAGGATTGGGGCCCTTGTGCCTACGTATATTCACTTGTATGAAGTGAAGAATCAGAGCATTCGTAGTTCATGGGACTACGGTGGAAAACAGGATGTTGGGTGGACGATGCCATCGTGCGCATTCTAGCAGTTAGGTGTATTGCGGCTCGCTCTTGGAGTCTTATGCGTTACCTGTTTGCGGTAGAACGGACGTAACATGTCCTTGGGTAACAGCGTATGGATGATTAAAGATGGGAAAGAAAGAAAATTGTGCTCGCTAGGATCATCGCAATCATATGCCTACGTATTCTCAACATGTGTGAGAAATCAGAGCAGCCGTAGTTCGGCGGCTTGTGAAATTGTTGTTTGTTGGTTGATTTTATACCTTGAAAAAGGGTTTTTGAATTGATGCCCTAAGGCGAAAATAGGTTTGATGAGTTGATGTTATTTTTAAGTTTCTTAAGAGAAATTGTTCTTGATTAGGATTATACACAAAAGACTTTGGATAGAAATGAATGTTTCGAATAACCAAGTCGAGCGCCTTGTATCCAAAACATTCGGAATGAGTGTAGGAGGACTCTATTCTCATTCCTTTTCTACCACTTTAAAGTTCGTGGTGCATAATTCTAATTGTTTATGTTATTGTGTTTTGGATTTTTTATGAGAAAAGAGAACCACTTGATGTTGGATCAAGGTTTATTGTTTGTAAAAGTATTTGAAGCGATACGAACAAGGTCGACGGCGGACGCACAAGACGGCCGACTTACAAGGGTTGAAAATGGCTCGATAAAATCGAGAGTTCGTTTTTGAAAATGGTTTTTGGAATCAAAAGTCACCAAGGACAATAACAATATTCACATACAATAATCATACAAACATAAGCTAGACGGCTCAAAAAAATCGAGACACACAAGAAAAACGGCACGAAGTGCCATCAAAGAGTTTGTCGTGCGAACTCTTTGAATAAAGTAAAAAAAAAAATAGTAACTTCAAAATGTGACATTTTTGGGTTAACTTCCAATGGTGGAAGTTAGTGTTATTTCAGACTTTTTTTCAAAAATGTCGCTTTTTGCACTTAACTTCCAATGGTGGAAGTTAGGTGTTATTTTGGGCTTTTTTTCAAAAAAACGTCACCTTTTGCACTTAACTTCCAATGGTGGAAGTTATGTGTCATTTTGGGCTTTTTTCAAAAAATGTCACATTTTGCACTTAAATTCCAATGGTGGAAGTTATGTGTTATTTCAGGCTTTTTTTCAAAAAAATGTCACATTTTGCACTTAACTTCCAATGGTGGAAGTTATGTGTTATTTCAGGCTTTTTTTCAAAAAAATGTCACATTTTGCACTTAACTTTCAATGGTGGAAGTTATGTGTTATTTCAGGCTTTTTTTTAAAAAAATGTCACATTTTGCACTTAACTTCCAATGATGGAAGTTATGTGTTATTTCTGACTTTTTTCAAAAAAAAAACGTCACTTTTTGCACTTAACTTCCAATGGTGGAAGTTATGTGTTATTTCTGACTTTTTTCAAAAACGTCACTTTTTGCACTTAACTTCCAGTGGTGGAAGTTATGTGTTATTTTTGACTTTTTTCAAAAAACGTCACTTTTTGCACTTAACTTCCAGTGGTGGAAGTTATGTGTTATTTTTGACTTTCTGTGGTTCTAAACCATGGACTCTTGGTCCCCTTGGGATCTTACATGATGCATACAATACAACAACACATAAAAGAGTGAACAAAAGGAATATAAGAGCAAAGAAATAAAGAGAGAAAAGTTTGAGAGAATGGATACCCAAGAGTTTCTTCTTCTTGCAAGTCCTCCTTGGTTTTGGATGAATGTGCTCCACTCCTCACTCTATGTTGGGAAGGCTCTTGCTCTTTAGTGGTTCTCTTGGTTCTATATCACTCTCTTTTTCTGCTTTGCAAAGCTTCCTATTTTTCTGTTTTTTAGGATTTTGTTAGCTCTCTCTATTTTTCTGGTTTTTGCAAATGTGTGTAGAATGGATGAATGTGTAGTGAATGATCCCTTTTTGTTTACAGCCCCCTCCTCTTATCTCAGCTCCTCTAGGGTTTTCACTTCTTCCCACACTTTAGATTTTTTCATGGGGCAATGTTTCTTACCACCTTTCCTTATGTCACTCTCTTTCTTTCCATTTCCATGCAAGATGCTATGCTGTATTTTCTGCACTACTTTGCCTATGCTGTTTTTCTGCAGCACCTTGTGCCTTGCACCCATTTTGTTGGCTTGTGCTTGGACAGCTCCTCTTGGTCAATGCTACCAATTCTTGACAGTATTTTGAAAATTCTGATGTGTAGAAGCATTGTCACATGTTATGCCTTTGGTCTTGTGACATGTAGATTTTGTGACATGAGGAAATTTGTCACCTTTACATGGGGCTATTTTGCTTATGACTAACATGCATAATCTTGGTCTTAAAACAATCCAATGTTGATTTAATCCTTACATATTTCTTGGATGCTTATAAGCATAATGTGGACTTGGTGTGGCATTACCATAACATGAATTTGGCTAGAGATTTGAATGAAGATTAGAAATAAATTAATTTCTAAACATTACTTAGAGTTGGAAATCTTGCAACAAGTGACATTCTTGAAATGTCATAAAATTTCTCTTTGTAATATTTTTGCCTCCAATCTTAAATTCATGATGGATTTCCCTAGAACCATTAAGCTTGAAATGGATGAAGTCTTGAATTATGGACTTGTGATCTTGACTCATGCTTCACAAAAATTGAACTCCACTTGATCAAGAATTTAAAACAAAATTGGATGAAGCAATCTTGAATTATGCCTTGCATTTCATGGTCATTAGGAATATATCTTGAATATCCTAATATTTTGTCAAGTAACTTCTTTTTGAAGAAATCTACAAGAGTAGACTTTCCAATTTAGATCAAACTTTAGATGATGAACCTTTTCTTCCATGTAGTCCAAGATAGACAAGTTATCTCATGGAAAATGACAAATCGACCCAATCCGTACCCACATGCTCGATATGCAATAAAATGATGTATGATATGGCGAATGTAGGGTATAAAGGCTACAGGCGAAAATGAGGGTGTGACAACAGATCCTGGGCAAGCCATCTCGAGGCCGTTCATGGCAAGTTATTTTCTTCTCAAGGTGAACACTTTCCCAAGAATCGGACTGGAGAAAGTTGGATTACACTGGGGCAAGTTGTTCAAGCAAGTTGTTCTCCCCAGCAAGAGTCGAGTGTCAGGGAATCGTGCCATTACCCCCATCAAATAACCTTAACCTTCTGAAAAGGCCTTGCTGTCATTGGATTGTCATCCCGCAGCTTAAACCTATTACTTGTCAGAACCGTGTAACCAATCATTTCAAAAGCCCAGTTCTCGTCTGGAATACCCTCAAACCAGTTCCCGTCTGGTCAACCCTTTGCAAGCCCAGTTCTCGCCTGGCAAACCTTTAAACCAGTTCTCGTCTGGTCAAACCTTCAGTAAACACCAGTTCTCGTCTAGTGCCTGTCAAGATTTTAAACCAGTTCCCGTCTGGTCACCCTTTTCTTTAACTCGCTGTTTAACCAGTTCTCGTCTGGCTGACGCAGTTTTAAAGTCCAGTTCTCGTCTGGCAAACCAGAAATCAGTTCTCATCTAATACCCAAACCAGAAATCAGTTCCCATCTGATACCAAAACCACAGAAGTCAGTTCTGGTCTGAAATCTTAACCTTTTGCCAGCAGTTCTCGTCTGGTAGTCCACCCCTCAATGCTAGTTCTCGTCTAGTATTTTCCCTTTCAAATCCAATTTTGTTGGTAACCAGAAATAAATCCCTATCACCATAAACCTATTCCCATCCCTGAACCAGAAATGTCCTACTGTACCTAACACGATAATTCCCAGTGACTCACATGTTATCATTTCTCCATAGTAGGGATTCTGTATTCCCCATGTTGATGTTGTTAAATTAGGAATATCTCGCCAGCAGAGATGTGCAGTTTGAGTTTGTTTCTACTCAACAGTTTAAGTTTGCAGCAAGTCAAGATGGCACTTAGCCCTTATCAAATCAGGATCAAGATTATCCTCAGCGGGTCAAGATTGTTATCCCTAGAATAGCAGAGTTATCCCCATCAGATTGATTGTGTATCTCCGGTGGGTTGAGATTGAAGTTTTCCCTGACAAGCAGATTTGGGTTTATTTCCCCAGCAGTGGGACGAATGCGTTGTTGTTCCCCACAAAGTCCAAGTCTTTGGTTTCTTTCCCCTCATAGTTTGGATCATTGACTCATTCCCTAATTAGAGGTCGATATTGTTGAGTTTTATTCTCATTTACCCCAAGCAGAGGTCGGTACCGATTCCCTCACGGAGAAATCTATAGCGGAGGTAGATTATTCCCCAGCTGAGTATCCCTAGAAGGTTGGATTTTGATTCTTCCCCAGTGAAGTTGCCACTTGCAGATGAGTATTTTGTACCCTAAAAGGATTTTGGTGTCCTAGGAGGCCGTCCAGGGTTGTTTTCCTCGGTGAAGCGAGATTCAATTTCAGTGGTTGATTATGTTTCCTCTGCAGAGTCGTTGATTCCCCAATAGAGTGGACATGTTCCTCCAGCTGGGACATTTGTTTCCCAGAAGAGTCGTATTCTGGTGGGCTATCCAAGGTGTTTTCCTCAGCAGGGTTTGATTTGATCCCCAACGGAGCTGGCTTTCTTCTCTCCAACATTTATTTTGCTGGAGCAGTTCCTTTGCATTTTGCATCGTGCATATCATCCTCCCCAAATGCATAGCATTTCCATTTCGTATAGAGCATTACGCCATTTTCAAACATGTGCATATAGAACATAAGCCAGGTTGTTATCTCTTTGTTTCAGGTGTATCTCGCAGATGATTGTTATCTCTTCCCGCGTGGTATCTAGACCCCGGCTTGCGTTATTCCCCCAGCGGTGTTGCTGGACTTCGGTTTGTGATATTTTGTTTCTATAAGTTCGTACAGGTGTTCAGACCTCGGTAGAAGATTTGGGATAGATGGGTTCATCTCATCATGAGCTCCCCATCAGATTTACTTGTTCAAGTTCTCTATTTCCGCAGCGGAGTTGCCTTGTGATTGTTATCATTGGATGATTTTAACTTCGTGTGGATTTTGTTGCTCACTCTTATTTAGCGAAGGCCTAGCGGCGATGCCAGATATCCTGACTTTTGGGTTCAGTGTATGTTTGTGTTCAACAGATACCTGGCGGTGATGTCAGATCCTTATCAACTTATTGTTCTACTGGCGGCAATGTCAGAGGTTTCTCAGAGTTGTGGTTTTCTGGCGGTGATGTCAGGTGTTTTGGTTACTGACGACGATGTCAGAGGTTTCTCAGAGTTGTGGTTATTTGGCGGCGATGTCAGGTGTTTTGGTTTTCTGGCGGTGATGTCAGATGTTTATTACGTTGTGGTTATCTGACGGCGATGTCAGGTTCTCTTACCAGATTTGTGTTTGTTGGGAGGCGATGTCAGATGTTTATCAACATTGTGGTTATCTGGCGGCGATGTCGGACGCTTTAATTTTGTGAATGACTGGCGGCGATGTCATGTGATTTACTGATTGAATAATGCCTGGCGGCAATGTCAGATGTTTCTTAACTGCGTGGATACCAGACGACGAGATTAGGTTGTTTTTATCCCCTGCAGATTACTTACGGCGATGTCAGATGTGTATCAACTTCATAGATTACTGAGGGCGATGTCAGATGTGTATCAGCTCAATAGATGCTTGGCAGCGATGTTAGATATTTCTGTGTGGATTTGATCTTCGGATTTGTCACTCGCTTTTATTTAGCGATGGTCTGGCGGCGATGTCAGAGGACCTTATCTTTGGATTTGATGTATGCTTTTACTTAATAGAGGACTGACAGCGATGTTAGCTATTTTACTGACTTGAGGTAGATGACTGACGGCGATGTCAGATGCTTTTACAAGCTTAATGTGTATAACTGACGGCGAGGTCAGATGTTTCTTCGAACTGGCGGCGGTGCCAGAGGTTTACCGAATTGATGTTGACGCTTGACGGCGAGGTTAGGTGCCTGACGGCAAAGTCAGGGGTTTTTTCTTTCAAATTGGTGCTGGTATCTGACGGCGAGGTCAGATGTATTACCAACCTAATGCAAATGCCTGACGGTGAGGTCAGGTGCTTTTCCAAAAGTATTGCAGAGTCCTGATGGCAAAGTCAGAGGTTCATCATCTATTGTGTGATATTAGAGGATCTTTTCGACTTAATGTTGATGACTGGCGGCGATGGCAGACGATTACCAACTTGATGTTAATGCCTGACGGCGAGGTCATGTGTTCTTCAGACTACGTGTCAATTTTGTTGCAACTATCAATTCAGTTATCTCCGGAGATTTTTGTCCCCAATTAGAGTTGGCAGTTCTATTTTTGCAGTTGGCAAATTTCTGGGTTCTTTGGTAATCAACCGTCTTTTACCTTTGAACGTTTGAAAGTCCTTCGCTTTTCAACCCTTCAGGTCTAAGCCGTTTGAATAGGGGCAGCTGTTATACCCCAAAATTTGACCAACCGTTTCTTACATTTGGCTTATGTTTCGTTTCATTTGCATTTGCATACCGCATACTGTGCTTTTTTTTCATCCGGGTTGACTTTATCGGGATTACAACCCTCTTCTCGTGTCTCAGGTGATTCAAACCAGTCCGAATAAGCGGGTTTATTTTGGAAGTGGTGCTCTCCCCGGTGATTCAGTCTTTACTGGTTGTTTTTGAGGATATTTCGATGTCCGCCATTTTTACCGTTTATTTCGTTACTTTCTCGAATTTTTATGCTTTGATTTAATTGCTTTTATTGATTTTTATTGGAATTATCTTGATTTTCTAGGATTTTATTTTATTAGATTTTAAATAGATAGTTTTATGTTTTATTTTCTATTTTAGAATATTATTAGACTTTTAATAGATTTTAAATAGCTTTTTCTATTTTCGATGGTTTCTAGAAATTAATTGTTTTTAGAATGTTAGGTTTTTTTTAGAATTAATTCTTTTAATTTTAATTAGATTTCATTAATCTAGATTTAATTGGGTTGGATTGTTAGATATTCTTTTAGTTACTATTTCAATTAATTTGTTTCGCTCTCACGTTGATTTAATTGTCATTAGCTTTATCAATAGTCAGCACTTTAATTAATTTTCGTATCTTTAGTTTAATTGTGTTTCAGCTTTACTCATTAACTGTCAGCTTTGGCATTAATCATCTACTAGCTTTTCATTAATCTCCAGGTTTAATTAATTAGTCAGTTGTTAATCACTTTTCACCAGGCCACTTGTCACGTTGTCAGGGCTATAAATGCACAATACACTCTCTCTCCAAAGGGATGGCACGCGTCCCAAGACAAACCCTAATCCACCCTCGCCGGCAAAATCAGCGACCTCCAACCCTGCCGGGAAACACACCGGAAACTTCATCATTCACTGGAAAACTCATCGTGTTCATCACGTTCATCATCATGTTTCCATATTTTCTATGAACATTCAACCGACCTTCATCCTTTTTCCAGCATTCATCCTGATCATCACAACATTCATCCTGATCATCACAACATTCATCCTATTCATCACAACATTCATCACATCTTCATCCATTTTTCCAGAAAATCATCTCAACCTAGATCTGAAGCTTCATCTTCATGAACAACTCATACGAATATTCATTACCTTCATATAAGATTTTCCAGAACTTTGAATCTTCATCACACCTTCATCAGTTTTTTCCAGATCTTCAAACGCATTCAAACCTTCATCCTTTTTTTCTCCAGAAACTCATTTGCCATGAACATTTTTTTGGATCATCATTTGAACCTTCATCATCATCTTCATGAAAGATCTTCATCATCTACATTCAACTCTCCAATATTCAAGAAACAACAACATTTCCCAGACCTTCATCCGTTCAACTGTCATCCTTCAACCATGCTTCAAGCAGTTTTTCCAGATCTTAGTCCATAAGCTTCAACAATTCATCAGCATTCACCTTCAATCACCTTCGCGTCCCCAGATTTAAACATGCAAACCACAGATCTACCATAATCACTACCGAACACCATCCATAAACACATTAAAACCCTTCGATCCTACTTCACCTTACACGATCCGGATCTACAAACTTGTTTTCGTCATCAATCATTCTCCGATTCAACTTGCATCATTCTCAGATTCAGCAACATAAACACGATCTAGAACGAACTCGAATCTCCTTCTTCAAATCCAAACGACCTCTGAAAAGTAGCAACCTGTTGTTTTTTCTTTTGATTTTTGTTTGTTATCTGGCTTTGTTTTTCATTAACAGGAAAAGGATGAGCGCATGAGATCGGAGAGAGGTTTGAGAATGAGAGAAGGTGTTTTGAGGTTGAGTTGAGAAGGAGTGAAGCTGTGATCGGAGAAGGTTTCGTTGGAAGAAGTTTCGGAGGAGTAAGCAAAGGAGAAGGTTGAACAAGCGAAGTTGATGGCGAATTAGGTTAACCGAGTGAAGAAGATGAAGTTAGTGGAATCTCCTGGATTGGTTAGTGGGCTTCGGCCCAATTGTTTCATTTTCAGCCTACACCCCCATATTCATTATGGGGCCCCCTCTGTTGGTTATTTCTGTTGCTATTTGTGATTGTGGTTGGGCCTTAGGGCCCACCGTGTAAATGTCTGGACTACACCTCTGACTGGACTGTTGTACCCCCCTCCTGCTTTTATTTTCTTTTGGTTATTTCTTTTTGTAAATACTTTTGATATTATAATATATATATATATATATATATATATATATATATATATATATATATATATATATATATATATATATATATATATATATATATATATATATATATATATATATATATATATATATATATATATATATATATATATATATATATATATATATATTATATTTCTTTTGTATTATATTTTCTTATAGAATTTTATATTCTATTTTCATTTCAATTTCTTTCTAATTTCTTTTAGAATTTCTTTTTCTTATTAGAAGTTTATTTCTTTTAAAATTGAATTCTTATTTTCATTTGTTATTGGACTTGTTATCTCATTTTCATTTTGGTTTTGGTCGATGATGAGACCTCCGTAATTCATTATTAATCAAATTGTTGATGGATAATGTAGGATATGAGACCACTTTTTCTCTCCTAATTTCTCTTCTTCTTCTGATTTTATTTTGACTTTCTTCTGTTATGTTCCGTGTGACACGATTCAATGGGAGAATGATTCGCAATATCATTTCTCTATCTTTTCTTTGACACGGATATCAACAAGCTACCTCTTATAGCTTGACTTCCATATATAAGTCGAGTTACAACGGTTCAGCGTGACATTGGTTCTGATTCAAAACGTCATCATCAAGGATCAAAGAAGAGGAAAAGCTTGGAATGGAGCTTGCACGCAAACGTCAAGGGTCAACGGAACCACACCGTTCGGTAACATTGTTTTTATTTCATCTCTTTTATTCAACCGTCGAGTGTTGTGAGCCGTAAACGTTAGATACATGGGAAATGATGAGTGAGTGGCTTCCTCTCACTCGTCTAGAATGTTTAGTGTACACCCTTTGGGTGATATGCGACGCATTCGCTCCTATGTTTAGGACTAAGCGTGTGCGTCCCGTTCCGACCCCTTTCCTCTCGCATCCTAGCGATTGAGACCTCCCCTTTTCTCTCGCATCCTGGCGATTGAGATCCCTTCTCTTGCCCCCATGCAATCGAGACCGTTTTTCTGTAGTTAGCCGAACTACGTTCACTCTGATCTCTCATATCTGTTGAGAGTACGTAGGCATAGGATTGCGATAATCCTAGCGAGCACTTTTCCCCCTTTCCTGTAGTTGGCTGAACTACAGCTGCTCTGATTTCTCGTACCAGACGAGAATATGTAGGCACAAGATGCAATGTGTTGGCGAGCATACTAACAACTAATTTCTTTGTTCTCTCGCTTTCGTGCAATCGAGACTTTCCCGCTGATGACTAATTTCCCTTTCTCTTGCCCCAGGGAAATCGAGACCAGCCTGTAGTTCTAGAACCCGTAGGCTCTTGTATCTTTAAACCATGACATACTACGTCCGTTCTACCGGAAACAGGTAACGCCTAAGTCTCCAATGGTCGAGCAGCATACACCTAACTGCTAGAATGCGTACGCTAGTATCGTCAACCTTTTCTCTCATCCCTGTGTGATCGAGAACACCCTACTTTCTCGTAGTTATCCTGAACTACATTTTGCTCTGATTTCTCATGCCAGATGAGAATACGTAGGCACAAGACGCGACGTCTTGGCGAGCAACTCTCTCTGTAGTTTCCCAAACTACGTTGACTCTGACTTTCCCATAGCACGAGGGAATACGTAGGCATAGAGCGGCGATGCTCTATCGAGTCAGTTCTTTCTGTTTAGCTTTAGAAGCCGTAGATAGTTTGTTTTTCACCCATAGACTAGACAACCAAGCGGGGATCCCGTCGAGTACGACGGACGTGAGGGGTGCTCATACCTTCCCCTTGCGTAACCGACTCCCGAACCCGAGATTTGTTTGCGATGACCAATCTTATCCCGTTTCTTCAGGTTTTCTCTGATCGTTTCCTTTCCCTCTTTTGGGATAAATAACGAACGACGGTGACTCTTCTATCATTGTCGGCCTCTTTTTTCGCAGTAGCGACACTGTTGTTTTCAGTCTTCCACCTGTTGTTTTCCAACAACACTCTCTCCCCTTTTTTAGCCATAAATTAAGATCAAACTAATAACATAGTATAGATCATAATGAGTAACATTACACATGTTTGGGGTCATTACACACAAAAACTGCTCATGAAGAGCATCACAAAATCAAGTTGTTACAAGAAAACAGAAGTCTAACACAAATTCAAACCAGCAGCACATGTCATTAGCTCAGCAACCAGCAACTTGAGTTCCATTGCAGTCTATCAGCCTACATTATTCCTCTTCCACAGAGGAACTGGAATCACTGTCATCCGAATCTGTCAATGAGATGTCCTTATTGATGTCATCAGGGTCGTCCTCTGGCATGTCAGAATTGTGGGGTGGATCCATGCGACCCAGGGGAATGGTGATGCCTCGAAAAGGCAGTCCTTTCTTGAGGATATCATCGATAATTTCCCAATGGATTTGTCTACGTATGTTGAGCCTTCCCTGTTTTTGATTCGTCTAAGTTCTTCAGCAGCGGGAGGAGGATACATGCGCTTAGGTTCTTCAGCAGTAGGAGGGGCATCTTTTGAGGATTTGGGAGGGGTCTTGGATGAAGAGGTATCATGATGAAAATACATCTTGTTGCAGAGTGCAGACTGAGAATTCTGTAGAGTGGAGGAGGCGGAGAAAATTGTATATGCAGTGATATAGCACGTTTGCATGGAATGGAGAGTTTTTGTGGTCAAGGCCGTAGACTGCATACTCTCACGTGCCAGTAATTGCTATGAGTCCTCATACATGCAAATACCCAATTTTCCTCTTAGATTCTCAAATTGAGCAGCATCTAGAGCCTTTGTAAAGATGTCAGCTAGCTGTAGTTCAGTGGACACATGTTCCGAGGAAATCACTTTGTCTTCCACAAGGTCTCTTATGAAGTGATGTCTTATATCTATGTGCTTAGTTCTGTTATGCTGGATTGGGTTCTTAGAAATATTGATAGTACTAAGATTGTCACAGTATAATGTCATGACATCCTGAGTGACATTGTATTCAGTTAACATTTGTTTCATCCATACCAGCTGAGAACAACTACTACCAGCTGCTATGTATTCAGCTTTAGCAGTGGATAATGAGACACGATTTTGCTTTTTACTGAACCAAGATATGAGGTTGTTCCCTAAAAAGAAGCATCCACCAGAGGTGCTCTTTCTATCATCAGCACTTCCAGCCCAGTCAGCATCACAATATTCAGATAATGTAGGATCATACCCATGAGAGTAAAGTATACCATAATCACAAGTTCCATTCACATATTTGAGAATCCTTTTGACTTGATTTATGTGACATACCTTAGGATTTGCTTGATATCTGGCACATACACCAACTGCAAATGCAATATCAGGTATGCTAGTTGTTAGATACAACAAGCTTCCAATAATGCTTCTGTACAGGCTTTGATCCACACTAGTACCACTTTCATCTTTTGATAACTTTAGATGAGTGGGTGCAGGTGTTCTTTTGTTGCGGTGGAAATAGGATATCAAACTATTAATTAGTTTGAATCACAATTCTTAATTCACAACCGCTCTTTGATTTATCCGAAGGAAAAGGTCAAAAGAGGGAAAACCTAATTTTGCATCGTAAACACAATGCGGGGAGAGACCTAGGTAAGGAGTTGGTTAAGTTTAGGGAAGGTACTAGCATCCTAAACTTCTATAGTACTCTACAGGAACCTTTTGTTCATCATATGCTTTTTTATTTTTATTATCTGCTTTAATATATATTGAGCTAAGGGATAAAGTGACCTTAAAGAGACCTAAGGGTTATTCCTAAGTTTACTCGGCAAGACGTCGCATCTTGTGCCTACGTATCCTGGATAGAGAATGGAATCAGAGTAATCGTAGTTCCCCTCGAAAGGGAGGTTAGAAACATCTTGACTATGGTCAAGGTTTCAAAGGGAAGTAAACGTATCTTAAGGACACGCTTACGCGGAGTTTTGAAACTCCTATTTCTATGTGGAACTTGTTGATTGAATATTAGGTTTAAAATTAGGGATTCCACGACGGGAAACCCTAAAACAGAGTACGACGACTCTTTGACCTAAAAGCTAGGGTAAAGGGTATTTTTGTCCACGGTGGGACGCCTAGGATAATAGGGTTTGAAAGGGTAAAAAATTAGGGTTATTGACTCGGCGGTCAAACGGCTAGACCTAATCCTTCGGAAGGGAAAATAGCGGTAAAACATGCAAAACATGGCAAATTATTATATGGCGGAAATTAAAGTGCGAAAAGTAAAGAAAGCGGTAAAAAAAACATCGCGACGATCACTCGCGTAAATTACAAATCCCAAAAAATGCAAAAATAAATAAATAAAAACCGCGACCATGGCCTCGTGTAAAACACATCCATGAAACAACATAAATTAAATAAATATGAATCGGAATTTAAGTGTAAACGGAGAATGTTAATGAAAAATTAGACGGATATATATCCAATAATAAAAACAAACAACATTAAAAGAAGAATAAAATGTCATCATTAATTATTAATTAAAATAAAAGTTATAACTTATAAAAAAAAGATATTTGAATGTTTATGCAAAATAAGTTTTAAATTACTTTAAAAAAGGTTTTAGTTTTTAAAAAGAAATTTTCAGTTCTTATTTTTAAAAAAGGTGAAATTTATTTTAAAGAAACAATTTTTAATTATTTATTTAAAAGGAAATCACAGTTTTAATTATATAAAAAGCAAAATTTTTGATTATTTTAAAAAACAGGTTTTATTGATTAATTAAAAGACAGAATTTGAGTTTTACTATTATTTTGAAAAACAGGTTTTATTGATTAATTAAAAGACAGAATTTGACAAAACAAAACCATATACACAGCATTTGGGTTTGGGCCGGTTACCACTTCCGGATCCAACCCGGTCTGCGGATCACACAATAAAGGAGGAGAGTTGGAATTTTTTAGGGTTTGAGGAACCCTCTTAGAGAAACCGCGGCGGCCTCCTCTCTCTCGTATTCTCTCGTGTTTTCTCACGTTTTCTCCTTGTCTTCTTCATCTTCATGGCCCTCTTTCATTCTTACACCTGAAAAACAACAAAAATCAGTGATTATACGATTTAGATCCTTACGGCTAGTTGGATTCCGAGGTTCCCCTCTTTTGGCCGATGATGTCGAAGAACAGAGGTTGTGAGGGTTTCGACGGCGCCGAGTTTCGTTATGATTGTGATGATTTCCGGTGATTCTTGAATGATGATAACAATGAGATTTCCGTGTGAGTTCGCAGCCACAGCCGAAGCTTCATCTGTCTGGATTTATCTGTCCTGGCGTTCGTGGCCGTTGGGGTTTCTCGGTGAGTACGTTCCACATTTGTTTCTTTTACTCAGATGATGATGAAGCTAAAGCTTCTGAATCCGCCGCTCACTCCCCCATCTTGTTAGGGTTTTAATATCTATTTATATCCCATTTTAATCTTCGTTTGTGGGCTTGGATATCTTGCTTTTCCATTGAGATTCATGCGGACTTCTGCAGTTTTTCCGGAACTGATGGCTAGTGACCTTTGAACGGCTTTGTTATGTTGTTACTGGGCTTATGCTATTTTTCTGTTACTGATTTGGATGTTGTCCTGATTTTTCTGATACGGCTTCTGTTTCTGATTTCTCTGATTGGACTTTGATATTTTTCAGGTGAACTTATTTTTAGATCTAGTTGGGATTTATGGACATCTGGATTTGAACCCGGATATCCAAATATTTACTTGATAATATGGATATCTGGATTGGTTTTGATTTGAACTTATTCTGAACTGGTTTTCTCAGAAAGAACTGGTTTGAATTTGTTTGACCATTTCTGAACTGGTTTGATGTTGTCTGAATTGGGATTGTTATTCCGGAAGATCGGCGTTACGGTCCAAATTTTGGGCAAACCGTCTTTCGGGAACTATCACCTTTCTCCAACTGGCTTTTCGGATAAGCACTTTCCGGAATAATCCCCTTTTGGCCACACTTATTTTTACTCTTTTTCTCGGCTGCCCCAAAAATAAGAACGGATGCTATCGGTTTACATCCGCGGTCGAGTTTGGAAATGGGAGTTCGGCTGCGGCACCTGTCGTACCCTCCCGACACCCGATGATGTGTAACTGAGGGTGTTCGGACCATCAAAATAATTTTTCCGTTAACAATCTGCTTGCTCTGTTCTTGTTTGTCTATGCATGTATGAAGAACAATCGGGCACGAAGGATTAGTCGAGCATGAAGATCTTTTAGGGAATTAGGACTTAGGATATCTTTTATTTGTAATTTGTAATAAAAAATATTTATGAAAATAATTCAATAATATTCCTTTTTGTAACTTTAAATACAAATATTATGAATGATATTCAATATATTTTCCAATCTAAAATACTTTCCGATTATTCTCTTCATGATTATGAATGATTACTCTCTTCATGCTATAACACCATCGGTCACATGCCTTTGAACAAAATCCAATGATTAAAATTAATCCGCCTAATCTTGAATAAGACTTAAATTCACCACATAACTTTGACATGACTAAGTCCCAAAAATTAGTTGAATCAAAATTGTCACTCCAATATGCAATGCTTTCCATAACTGATAAAATTTCCCCATACATTAAGTCGCGCCTGATGATAGAATCAGAGTGGGCCCTGAATGGATAAAAATAGAAAGCAAAAGCAGAGAAAATCCATTAGCACCAAAGCAGAACTACATTCCGTGCCAACAATCCCATTTGTATTTCCGATAGATAAATCCAATGTCAAGGACTAACTCGGCCAAAAATTGCCATCAAACAGATCTAATAAATCCAGACTTGAGTCGACGTTTGTATTTCTTTCTTTTTGAGAATTTAATAGCAGGTAGCGGAAGAACAGAGAAAATAAATGCCTGTTGAACCCCAAATTCCGCAAGATGAATTCACGCATTGACTTGAACCAAATCGACGGGCGACAAAGTCTCGGCCCACTGATTTAACTAATGTATCTCCACATTCTGATGCCAAAAATTACTGCGAATTTCTGCTTATCTTCAAAAAACATAAAGAACTCGGGAACGGAAGCTCTAATTGCTCTATAAAATCCTGACAGTGATTCAGTTTTGTGACCTGTCGACAAGCAACGTACAAATGACGATGTTGCCCCTTAACAACCAAAGTGTACCAGGCGCGGTTCCTGCAAAGCGAAACAAACTACGCAACCTGTAAATAGTGAGCTGATGCAAAATGAGATGACATGCGACATGAATCAACTGATCTGAGGGTAAAATTTAGGGTATTACAGTTGCCCCTATTTAAATAGCTTCACCCGATGATTTGAGCGGCGAAGGCTCGAGAAATCATGGTGGAGGGATTTAAATATAGATAACCGAAAATTTTGCCCTTAGATGCAGTGATATGCAATGCTATGGACAAAACAGAAATAAACTATAACGCTGACAATACCATGAATTTAGAATGGTGCGTATGATGGAATGGTGAATGCAATGATGTAGACGACACCGGGGACAGACGCGACGAACGAACCACACTAGGGAATACGACGCACTGGGGAAACAACACGACACAGGGGAATTCTAACATGATGGCCAACTGGCGCTAGCACGACCAATTGTCACTTTTAGACAAGGAAAGGTAAGAACGAGATCCACAATGGAGATGGCACCGGTGAGATGGCCTCCACTGGGGAATACCGAGAGTACTTGTTCAACAGGTTCAGGAGTGATCAGCTGATACTCTGGGGTAAAAGATAAAACTAGGATCTGCACGACTGTAGGATCGATTAACAAGATGCTGGAGCATTGAGCAAAGAATAACATCCGAGCTTCTGGAAACTCTCCCAAGTGACAGGATCAGACGGAATTTAGGAATCCGTAGAAAATATACAGGGTAAAAACCGGCTGTATGCCAAACTAAATGGTCTTAAATGGAAACGCCCTGATAAGCTTTCTCGAGAGAGAACTTCCACTTATCGTCGGAAGGGACTTATATGCCAAACTAGATAAGCTCTCAAATAAAGAGACTGCTGTTTATCTGTGGATAATAGGTTGATTGATAAAATAACTTCTTCACGTCTCAGGTCTGTGCTCCCTGAACATAATTTGGTTTCTTCTTTTGCTAAAGGATAAAGTGAACTTTCATAATTCAAGATTGTGCTCTCCTAAATATGATTCAACTCCTTCTTTTACTAAAGGGTAAAGCGAACTTCTTCATAATTCAAGATTTGTGCTCTCCTGAACATGATTAAGTTCAAACCTCCCCGCACTTCAACATGAAAAGGAAAATGGAAGCCCAGCTGCTTGATGGAGATGGCCATTTGCTGCAAGTTATAACGAAGATAGGATAATCTCCTCAGGCGAGAAATACCACTTTGATAGGCTTCTCGGGTGAGAACTGCTTGTAGAGGTGGTAACAGGTAATGTAAATTGTAATGAAGATTGTAATGAAGTTTGTAATGAAAGAACAATGTAAATTGTAATGAAGGTTGTACTGAGCTCCTTGTACGAGAAGATCAATTGTAGAGTGCAATGAAAAATTGTAATGAAAGTTGTAATGTAAATTGTAATGAAGGTTGTAATGAAAGTTGCAAGGTAAGTTGTAATGAAGTTTTGTAATGAAAATTGTAAGGTAAATTGTAAGGTAAATAGTAATGAAGGTTGTAATGAAAGTTGCAATGTAGATTGTAATGAAGGTTGTAATGAAAGTTGCAAGGTAAATTGTAATGAAGGTTGTAATGAAATTTGCAAGGTAAATTGTAATGAAGGTTTTAATGAAGTAATGAACTCCTTGTACGAGAAGATCAATTGTAGAGTGTAATGAAAAATTGTAATGAAAGTTGTAATGAAGGTGATATAATGGTGATAGGCTTCTCTTGTGAGAACAGTCGCATACCAGTTGTTGTAAGATGTATTGTAATGTCGAACAAGACTCCATTAAGGAAATGAACTCAAATGGGGATTATCTTATCCTGTCATGGAAAGATAACGGAAATAACCATCGTCCACGAGGGTTGAACTCTGTGGGGAAACTTGGAACAAACAAGTATTTTATGCTTAGGGCTGACGATCTACTTGGAGAGAGCGGAAAAACCCAATTACTCGGCGGTAACGACAAGGGATGCCACGGATAGCAAAACAATGTAGATGCTAATGCGCATGCCAAAGTGTATACTAATGTGTATGTTAACGTGTATGAAAACGTCATGCGATGAGTAATGCAATGCTTAGGCTCATGCATATGCTGACAAAACAGATGAGAGAGGAGACATGAGATGAAATAAACATCTCGACAGGAGTACCCTAGCGACCTCTGCAACAGTACATCCATCAGGGTATAGGAAAAGTTGATGGTAGAACCAAATCCTGTTTCAAAGTTATAACTTCCCTGGGGAGAAAATCTCATGACTTCTACATGGGGATATGACACGACTTCACTGGAGATTACGATATCATGGCTTCAAATGGGGATCCTTGATCTCCGCCTGGGGATAAGATGTCATGATTTCACGTGAGGGATTTCTATCATGAACCATAATCAGCCCAAAGAAATCTTAGGATCAGAGACTTTCGGGGATAAAATAAATATCTGTTGTATGGGGAAGGTGTGGAATTAGGAAGCTTCATAGAGATAGCGTAACAACTTCCTAGAAATAATACCTCGGCTTCCTGGGGAAAGGTACGTCCAACTAGGGATAAAGTATATCAAATTTCCCTGCGGAGAGTTCATCAGACTTATTGGGGAGAAATCGACAGACATTCTTGAGGACAATATCTGGACTGCTTAGGGAGAACATGGAAATCTCCTAGGGAACATCCCTGAGGAAGGTAAGGCAACTTCACTGAGGAACCAATGATTCCACTGAGAATGGGTCTTCCAGAACATATATCACTTGGAGGGTACCAGAGATGTCTCTGCAGTCTTGAGAGTCATTGGGGATTTATCAGATGGCTCCCAAAAGTGTTGTCAGCTTAAAGTCTCGCTGGGGACTATCATTGGGAAGATGCTGGTAAGATCTCCGTTGGGGACTGTGTCGGCTTAAAGTCTCTCTGGGGACTGTCCGAGGCAATGGTTAAGACATAGATTATGCGATGATGAGATTTACTGGGGAATGAAGGCCGCCTGGAGTAAAATCCATCGGGTGCATGAAGCATGTCGTAAAGCTAATTTTGATCTCAATGGACTTTGTAGTAGTCTCCATTTTGAAAAATATCATGCCCCAGAGTACCTGCTTTGTGAGAAAGTCATCTCGAGAGGATTTTACAGAGAAACATGGAGTTCAATTCGTCCCACTATTTTCAAACTCTTGGAGAGATCCGTTAAATCTCGACGTAACTGGCATGGATCAACCGTGTTACGACTGAGTCTTTAAGAATAGCTCTTTAAGAAAGTCAGACTTGCATCGGTAGTGAATTGGAAGCCACCTGCCCCTGCTTAGCAGGATCTTCAAGCTTTGTTGTCGCCATCTATATGTAAGTTTCTAAGGTATTAGGAAAAATCAACACGCGTGAAATGCTAATTCTGAAACTATCAATGCAACAATATTTGTCTTGAGATTTTTGTTTTTGTTTTGAAAAAGATCACCATAACACGTGATTGAAGTCACTAGTTAGGATATGAATTTGATTTACAATGCCAACATTAAATTGAGCCTAGCTCATAGGAGTCAGGAAACGTTATCTCGTCGAGTATGCTTTCAAAAGAATCCATACTTCAATTAGGTCTTTTAATGGTTGTATCGTGGCTTGGTTCACGGTTTAGGAAACAAAGGATAAAGGCTCAAAATTATTTGTACCCACCCATTCTTCGTGATGTTCTCCAATCCTATATTCAGTTAACTGGATATGAGCACTCCTATCTCAATCGGATTTGACATGGCTGAGAACTCATAAAGGCTTTGGACATGGCAGTCACTCACCTAGTTTCTTTTTGATTGTTCACACAACTTTGTTCTTTATTAGGGATTCTTTAATGTAATCCCTTGTTTTTGTTATATTTATTTTTCATTCCCTAACTTTTGCCTGGACGACGTCTTTTGGATTTATTTTTTTTTACTTTGGAGTCCAGCGGGATGCCCCAGTTTTGCCTAAGTCTCCTTCATAGGTTGTGACTTAGCAGGCTATATTTTTTATTTTGGTTGAGTAAGTCGTGTGACTCCTTTGAAAGGCTTGTGACTGCCCCCACTCTTTTAGTAGTAGAGGGATAATCATTGACTTACTTCCTAATATGTTAAGGATAGGTTCTCGAAGGTTCGCTCTTCATTTTTGAAAGTTTGCACGCTCAATCAATTTAGCTGAAGAACTACCCTGCCCCAGGTTAAAATAAGGGTTTTAATTTGGAAAAGAAGAAAACTCCTACTTCACAGCTCGAAGGGGTTAAAGAGGGATTATCATCCTTATATCTCCAATGTTTGGGATTTGAAACAATGCCTTACATCATCAGCAGGTTTCAATTGGAAGCATACGACAAGAGATTTGATGATTTGGTTCATCATCCTCCTCCTAATCAAAGCAAGAGATCGGGTAAAGTTGGCATTATAAGTTTATGAAAAAATATTTTTGTGAGTGAAACGAATGGATTAATTCAAGACAAACATTATGCATTAATTATTCCAAAATAAACAAGTTCGTACATGCTAATTATGCTTAATCAAAGAAAATAAAACATATAAATAACGAAATGAACTGTCTCAAATCCCTTCAAATGTGTTTATGAAGTCTTTGCATCTGAGACCGACATGGTAGTGGTGGTTTCCTCTGGCGGAGCCTCACTGGAATGAGTCGTCTTGCTTGCCCCATCCATGTTGATCTGAGCTACCTCAAGAAGAAGACCTTTCAATGGACGAGTCATCAACAGAGCTAACAGCCCCATGGTTAGGCAGAGGGTTGCTTTTGATATTAGGCTGTGGATCGTTGAAAGACAAAATATTCTTTTCCATCAGCTCTCTGACAATATCCTTCAGAGCATAGCAATCTTCCAAATCATGTCCGGGCGCCCCCTCATGAAATAAACAATGAGCGGCGGCGTTATAATTAGCGGGCAAAGGATTACGAGGCGGACCCATTGCTCGGGTAGTAATCATACCTCGTTGCACTAAGTAAGGAAACAACTCGGTGAACGTCATTAGAATCGGCGGACACGGCTTGCATTGTCTCCTAGTCGGAGCATTTTGACGAGGTGCTTGCTCCTTTGACGGTTGATTGGCAGAAGCATTGGGCGCTCGCTGACAGTTGATAGGAATTTGTGCAGACTGATAAACAGGAGGTTGTTGATAAACCGGATGCTGATAGACCGGAGCCGGCGGCACGGGCTGATATGTAGGAAATTGCGGACTGAAAGGAGGTGCAACAGTAGCTACATAGGTTATGGAGCATACTGAACTGGATAACCTTGAACATAATTCTGCTGAGGTTGCCAAGGTTGGTGAGGAGCCATCGAGCAATTTCTCGGACATGTGGGTCTTTTATGGTGGTCAACCCTCGGAGTTTTGCACTTCGGAAGAGTAACTCGTCGAACTGGTTGAGCAATGGTAGGATGCACCAAATTGGGTTGAATACCATGAGGAGTTATGTTCTCAATAGTAACAGCTGGGTGAGAACCCACAACAACGTTGGTAATCTCAGAAACAACAGTAGGTTAATTATCCATCTTCACCTTAAGGGCTTGCAGCATCTCCATAATCTGCCCCACACTTCCTCGAAGATCTTCGAGTTCATGGCTGACACGGTCGATCTCTTGAGCTTGTTCTTCCATCCTTTTTCGAGCTTGGACGCTAGTATTATACTGATGCGGAGGACCCAGGGTGACGAAACCGGCATGCGAGAGAACCGAGAATAAGAAACCGGGAGACGAATGTGATGCAAAAATATGATGCAAAAAATGCGAAATGCGAATGAAATGATTTCATGGAATTCAAATATTTACGAATATCGCAGAATACCAAAACTTTATTTATTAATTTGAAAACGGATTACAAATAACACTCTTAGAAAAGTCTTGGCATAATAGCTAAATAAAAGCTAATAATGACCCTAAGGAAGCTTCTTGTTCTGCCCCTTGCTCTGCTCTTCGAGCTAGGCCTTTTTGAGGATGAGCCTATCTTCAAAAAGTAGATCGAGAGTTAGAGGAAAATAAATCCTTCATCAAAACCAAGCAAGTGTACACTGGAAAAGTCTTCCTAAATGTTGGTGATTCATGTCCTTGCTGTTGGATAACTTCGAACATATAGCTTTAACAATGTCTTATTCTTTAGGGTTCACCTCCAAGAAAGGGAAAGGAGACTCCTTCGGAATAGGTAACCCTACCAACTGAGAGTACTCTTCTAGGGTAGGCAAGAGATGGTGCTCGAGGGATGTAAGGAAAAGATAATCTGGACCCTAGAACTGTAACAAAGTCGAAAGGAAACCTTCGTCTACTTGAGGTTTCAACAAAAATAACGGCCTTCCCTACTTGTTTCTGGATCCTTTGTTGATCTTGAACCACAGCTCCTAGCTTCCTTAGGTCATCTAACTTAAGTCCTTTAAAAGAATATCTCAAAGTTTTTTATTTGTTGTTTTTTTTTGTAATCCATGGTACCCTGCAATATTCATAAATAAAATTTGAATTCCATGACATGTTATGCAATGTGATGTTTTATGTATGTAATGCACATAAACACACAAAGTCCTAGGTTAAAGGTATATGAGCGGAAGTCAAGGTCTACCCATCCCACAAAGGCATGTATTATAGGGTTAATTGTACCTGCAGAACAAGGTTCTAAAGAAGTGCCCAAAGTCATCAGTCCATCTTTCGAATATTATCAATTTCCCAATTGACTCGATGGTTGATAATATTCTCAAGAGAACCTCTTTTGAGTGTAGTATCACGTAGCAACCATTTTGGAATTACTCCCTCATAGTTCCCGCACTACGTCCTAGATAAGGTCAAGGTGGTGTTAAGGTAACTACGGTCCCCAGTATCATAGGCTCCTATCAAAGATAGTAAGTGTTTTCATGATTACTCGTTCAACAGAACTACCTTTCAAAAGAACCTTAACTGAGCGATGATTCTTAAGTCGGCTTGGTCGGGATTCAACTCCCTATAAGCCTCGTCGAATCTATCACCTCCTATAATAATTTCACTCAAGTCCGGGTGTAGGACTTATCTCACAACAAAGATACCCCCCAAGCAAGGTACAATATGAATATATTATATACAAGAAAACAAATAATAAAGTAGATAGCATGCAATAAACAGGGTAGGGATAACCCTTAAAAATTATGGTACTCCCCAGTGAAGTCGCCATTTTCTGTTGCGGTGGAAATAGGATATCAAACTATTAATTAGTTTGAATCACAATTCTTAATTCACAACCGCTCTTTGATTTGTCCGAAGGAAAAGGCCAAAAGAGGGAAAACCTAATTTTGCATCAGAAACACAATGCGGGGAGAGACCTAGGTAAGGGGTTGGTTAAGCTTAGGGAAGGTACTAGCACCCTAAACTTTTGTAGTACTCTACAAGAACCTTTTGTTTATCGTATGCTTTTTTATCTTTATTATCTGCTTTAATATATATTGAGCTAAGGGATAAAGTGACCTTAAAGAGACCTAAGGGTTATTCCTAAGTTTACTCGACAAGACGTCGCATCTTGTGCCTACGTATCCTAGATATGAAATGGAATCAGAGTAATCGTAGTTCCCCTCGAAACGGAGGTTAGAAACGTCTTGACTATGGTCAAGGTTTCAAAGGGAAGTAAACGTATCTTAAGGACACGCTTACACGGAGTTTTGAAACTCCTATTTCTATGTTGAACTTATTGATTGAATATTAGGGTTAAAATTAGGGATTCCACGGCGGGAAACCCTAAAACAGAGTACGATGACTCTTTGACCTAAAAGCTAGGGTAAAGGGTATTTTCGTCCACGGCGGGACGCCTAGGCTAATAGGGTTTGAAAGGGTCAAAAATTAGGGCTATTAACTCGGCGGTCAAACGGCTAGACCAAAACCTTCGGAAGGGAAAATAGCGGTAAAACATGCAAAACATGGCAAATTATTATATGGCGGAAATTAAAGTGCGGAAAGTAAAGAAAGCGGTAAAAAAACATCGCGACGATCACTCGCGTAAATTACAAATCCCAAAAAATGCAAAAATAAATAAATAAAAACCGCGACCATGACCTCGCGTAAAATAAATCCATGAAACAACATAAATTGAATAAATATGAATCGGAATTTAAGTGTAAACGGAGAATGTTAATGAAAAATTAGACGGATATATATCCAATAATAAAAACAAACAACATTAAAAGAAGAATAAAATGTCATCATTAATTATTAATTAAAATAAAAGTTATAACTTATAAAAAAAAAGATATTTGAATGTTTATGCAAAAAAAAGTTTTAAATTACTTTAAAAAAGGTTTTAGTTTTTAAAAAGAAATTTCCAGTTCTTATTTTAAAAAAAGTTGTAATTTATTTTAAAGAAACAATTTTTAATTATTTATTTAAAAGGAAATCACAGTTTTAATTATATAAAAAGAAAAATTTTTGATTATTTTAAAAAATAGATTTTATTGATTAATTAAAAGACAGAATTTGAGTTTTACTATTATTTTGAAAAACAGGTTTTATTGATTAATTAAAAGACAGAATTTGACAAAACAAAACCATATACACAACATTTGGGGTTGTGCCGGTTACCACTTCCGGACCCAACCCGGTCCGCGGATCACACAACAAAGGAGGAGAGTTGGAATTTTTTAGGGTTTGAGGAACCCTCTTGGAGAAACCGCGGCGGCCTCCTCTCTCTCTCTCTCTCGTATTCTCTCGTGTTCTCTCACGTTTTCTCCTTGTCTTCTTCATCTTCATGGCCCTCTTTCATTCTTACACCTGAAAAACAACAAAAATCAGTGATTATCCGATTTAGATCCTTACGGCTAGTTGGATTCTGCGGTTCCCCTCTTTTGGCCGATGATGTCGAAGAACAGAGGTTGTGAGGGTTTCGACGGCACCGAGTTTCGTTATGATTGTGATGATTTCCGGTGATTCTTGAATGATGATAACGGTGAGATTTCCGTCTGAGTTCGCGGCCACAGCCGAAGCTTCATCTGTCTGGATTTATTTGTCCTGGCGTTCGTGGCCGTTGGGGTTTCTCGGTGAGTACGTTCCACATTTGTTTCTTTTACTCGGATGATGATGAAGCTAAAGCTTCTGAATCCGCCGCTCATTCCCCCATCTTGTTAGGGTTTTAATCTCTATTTATATCCCACTTTAATCTTCGTTTGTGGGCTTGGATATCTTGCTTTTCCATTGAGATTCATGCGGACTTCTGCAGTTTTTCCGGAACTAATGGCTAGTGACCTTTGAACGGCTTTGTTATGTTGTTACTAGGCTTATGCTATTTTTCTGTTACTGATTTGGATGTTGTCCTGATTTTTCTGATACGGCTTCTGTTTCTGATTTCTCTGATTGGACTTTGATATTTTTCAGGTGAACTTATTTTCAGATCTAGTTGGGATTTATGGACATCTAGATTTGAACCTGGATATCCAAATATTTACTTGATAATATGGATATCTGGATTGGTTTTGATTTGAACTTATTCTGAACTGGTTTTCTCAGAAAGAACTGGTTTGAATTTGTTTGACCATTTCTGAACTGGTTTGATGTTGTCTAAATTGGGATTGTTATTCCGGAAGATCGGCGTTACGGTCCAAATTTTGGGCAAACCGTCTTTCGGGAACTATCACCTTTCTCCAACTGGCTTTTCGGATAAGCACTTTTCGGAATAATCCCCTTTTGGCCATACTTATTTTTACTCTTTTTCTCGGCTGCCCCGAAAATAAGAACGGATGCTATCGGTTTACAGCCGCGGTCGAGTTTAGAAATGGGAGTTCGGCTGCGGCACCTGTCGTACCCTCCCGACACCCGATGATGTGTAACTGAGGGTGTTCGGACCATCAAAATAATTTTTCCGTTAACAATCTGCTTGCTCTGTTCTTGTTTGTCTATGCATGTATGAAGAACAATCGGGCACAAAGGATTAGTCGAGCATGAAGATCTTTTAGGGAATTAGGACTTATGATATCTTTTATTTGTAATTTGTAATAAAAAATATTTATGAAAATAATTCAATAATATTCCTTTTTGTAACTTTAAATACAAATATTATGAATGATATTCAATATATTTTCCAATCTAAAATACTTTCCGATTATTCTCTTCATGATTATGAATGATTACTCTCTTCATGCTATAACACCACCGGTCACATGCCTTTGAACAAAATCCAACGATTAAAATTAATCCGCCTAATCTTGAATAAGACTTAAATTCACCACATAACTTTGACATGACTAAGTCCCAAAAATTAGTCGAATCAAACTTGTCACTCCAATATGCAATGCTTTCCATAAATGATAAAATTTCCCCATACATTAAGTCACGCCTGATGATAGAATCAGAATGGGCCCTGAATGGATAAAAATAGAAAGCAAAAGCAGAGAAAATCCATTAGCAGCAAAGCAGAACTACATTCCGTGCCAACAATCCCATTTGTATTTCCGATAGCTAAATCCAATGTCAAGGACTAACTCGGCCAAAAATTGCCATCAAACAGATCTAATAAATCCAGACTTGAGTCAACGTTTGTATTGCTTTCTTTTTGAGAATTTAATAGCAGGTAGCGGAAGAACAGAGAAAATAAATGCCTGTTGAACCCCAAATTCCGCAGGATGAATTCACGCATTGACTTGAACCAAATCGACGGGCGACAGAGTCTCGGCCCACTGATTTAACTAATGTATCTCTACATCCTGATGCCAAACATTACTGCGAATTTCTGCTTATCTTCAAAAAACATAAAGAACTCGGGAACGGAAGCTCTAATTGCTCTATAAATTCCTGAAAGTGATTCATTTTTGTGACCTGTCGACAAGCAACGTACAAATGACAATGTTTCCCCTTAACAACCAAAGTGTACCAGGCGTGTTTCCTGCAAAGCGAAACAAACTACGCAACCTGTAAATAGTAAGCTGATGCAAAAATGAGATGACATACGACATGAATCAACTAATCTGAGGGTAAAATTTGGGGTATTACAGCAGGCATGTGTCTTGTTCATCGAGGTCTGCTTGAACCTGCTTCATCTGCAACTGGTTCCTGTCGAACTTCTATTTCGACTTTAGTGGTTGGTTATTCACAAGAGATTCTCATTGAATCCTTCTAGGCATTCTCAGTCCAGTCCCATCCTTTAAGCTCATCTATGATCATGTCCCTGCTGATCACTACCTGCTTATTCACTGGGTCGAACAACTTATAAACTCCTGTCGAATGATATCCTATCAAGATCATCTGATTTAACTTATCATCAAGCTTCCTTCTCAACTAATATGGCACATGTTTATGTGCTATAGATCCAAACACCTTCAAGTGACTGAGACTAGGCTTGACACTAGACCAACATTCTTCTGGTGTGATTCCTTCAAACTTCTTCGTTGGACATCTATTCAATATATACGTTGCTGTCGAAACTGCTTCTCCCCATAATTCTTTAGGTAGATGCTTTCCATTCAATATACTTCTCACCATATTCATGATGGTTCTGTTCTTGCATTCTACAATCCCATTTTGCTGTGGAGTGTAAGGTGGCACCACCTCATGAATAATCTCCTCTTTTACACATAGTATATCGAACTCTTTCGATATATACTCTCCACCACCATCAGTCCTCAGAATTTTTAGCTTTCGACCATGGACTTGAATCTGGAAAATACCTCAATCACGTCACTTTTCTTTTTGATGAGGTAAGTCCACAACTTTCGATTGTAATCATTTATAAACGTGACAAAGTATCTATTGCCACCAATCAAATCCACCTGGATTGGACCACATACATCAGAGTATATAACTTCAAGTATTTCCTTTGACTTCCTTCCTGCATCCTTGCTAAAGCTATTCTTGTGTTGTTTCGACTGGACACACTCCTCACAGACTTCACTTGGAATGTCGATTTCTGGTAATCCTGAAACCATATTTTTTCTCTTCAATTCTCTGATGTCATTAAAGTTGAGATGGCCTAGTCGAAAATGCCATAACCATTCATCTCTGCTGGCTGTAGTTGCTAGACACTTGTGCTCCATCACATTGAGTCCAATCTTGAAGGACCTATTCAGAGACATTGAAGCCTTCAAGATTAATCTACCACCTGCGTCGAGAACTCTCATCATCTTGTCTTCTACAACTATCTTGTAGTTCTTTTCGACAAGCTGCCCTATACTGAGCAAATTACTCTTCATGCCTAGTATGTATAACACATTGGAAATTGTTGACCTTTTTCCATCTTTCCTCATAATCAGAACATCACCAACACCTTCGACTGCTAGAGTATTGTCATTTGCAAACTTCACTGTGTTATTCGACGAGGGCTTCATGTTGACAAACCAATCTTTCCTTCCAGTCATGTGTGATGAGCATCCTGAGTCCAAGTACCACTGATCTTGGAATCTTTCTTCATCTTTTGTTATGACCATTAGCAACGTTTCTTCTTCTTCATGTTTCTCCAGCTTTGCATCAGTCTCTTAATTTCTCTTCCTTTCTGGACAATCACTAACATAATGATCATACTTCTGGCAATTGAAACATTGAATGTGGCTTTTGTCTGTCTTTCGACCACCACCTCTTTGGTTGCCTTGGTTCTAAGGTTTCTTCTGATTTGACTGGTTTCCTCCTTTGTTGCCATTCCAGCTACCTTTGCCTTTTCTTTCCTTTTCTGAATGCGCCTGCAAAGCCATATCTTTCGACTTTCCTACAGCTCTCTCAGCCATCCTCTGTTCATGAGATCAAGAGTCCCTTGAAGTTCTTCATTCGTCAACACTAACAGATCTTTCGAATCTTCTATGGCAACTACCACGTGGTCGAATTTTGGAGCCAATGATCTCAAAATCTTTGAGACAACTTCTTTCGTCGTCAGCACTTTTTCACATACTTTGATTTGATTCACCAACTTTGTAACTCTGGTGAAGAAATCTGTAATGCTTTCATTGTCTTCCATCTGAAGCAACTCATAGGTTCTCTTATGAGTTTGTAACCTCACCTCTTTCACCTTCTCTGCGCCTCCAAACGACTTTTCAAGAATCTCCCATGCTTCTTTTGCTGAATCAACATCACTAACCTTTTCAAAGTTATCAAGATCAACACACTGATGAATTATAAAGAGTGCTTTATAATCCTTCTTCTTCAATTCTTTGTATGCAGCCTTTTCCGCATTCGTTGCGTTCTCCCTGTCGCTACTGCGAAAATCGGCGCCGGCTGAACAGAAGAGTCGCCACCGTGCGTTATTTATCCCAAAGGAGGGAAAGGAAACGCTCGAAGTAAACCTACCGCAAAGACGGGAAAGGAATGGTCATCGCAACCAAATCCTGGATTCGGGAGTCGGTTACGCAAGGGGAAGGTATTAGCACCCCTCACGTCCGTCGTACTCGACGGGATCCACGCTTGTTTTCTGGTACGGATTGTTGTTCTATCTATTCTACAGGTCAAGGGTTAAAAGAAAAGAAAATGACTCGGCAAAGTATCGCACTTTATGCCTACGTATTCCCGTCTGGAATGAGAAATCAGAGTCAACGTAGTTCGCCTACCTACGGGAAAGAAGGGGAAGGTTGCTCGCTAGGATATCGCATCCTATGCCTACGTACTTTCATACAGCATGAAAGATCAGAGCAAACGTAGTTCGGGCCACGTACGACACAAGTCTGTCTTGATTGTTTTTATCCTTCTGAAAAAGGTTTTCTCCTGATCACGGGTCCAAGCGGACAAAAATGACTCTTTGATTGGTTTACAGTCTTTTACGCAAGAACTGTTTTTTATTGATGTTTATCCTTTTATTGTATTTTTGATTGTTTTGAGAAAGAAGAGACAGAACTCTAAAACCTAGGGTTAAAAAGGGAATCAAAATCTACCTTAATGTTGTCATGCATGGGTTAACGCCTAATGTCTGTCATATTTCTCTCTTGCACAGAGAGAAATAGAGATCCTACGGGGATAAACAGAAAAGCAACAGCATATATACAGTAAAGCAGTAAAATGCATGAATGCAACAGTACAAGCGAGGCAAGGGAGTCCTACTCAACCTCGAACCTAGAAAACAATGGGCAAAGTGAAACAACTTCACTTCAAACCTAAGGGGAAAATTAACAAACAATACAGCAAAGAAAGTAAAACCCCAAAACCAGCCCTGACAGCACACCAGCTCCTACAGCAGCAAACCCTAGCTTTTTGACATGAACAATCTTCATCTTTGTCAATCTTTGATCTTCATCTCTGTCTTCAATGGCTTTTTTCTTCAAGGCAAGCTCTCCTAGATGAGAATTGATTTATCTGAGCAAATTGAATGTCAAAATAGTTCATTGACAACCAAAGGAAGCCTATAAATAGTTGACATTGTAACAGACTGTTTCCCTCAAAGTTCTACCTCCTAGACAAAACCACTTATCCCTCCAAAGGAGGGAGGTGAATATCATAGAGGGACTTTATGTCATAGAGAGGAATTGAAGCAAAGGAAGCTATCCATGTTTATGAAAGAATTTGGTCTATTCTAAGGCTCTGCCTATTTGCTCCTATTTCTCCTAAGTCTTCAATCATCTAGCTCAAGCAATCCTCATGCATCAACATTTGATCATCATCTTCAATCTTCTCCATTGATTCTTCATGCTTCCACAAGCTCAAACCAAGCAGACAAACAAAAACCCCAAGAATGGGCAAACCAAACAATCACACAATTGTAAAATATACTAAAAATAGTAATATAATATTTACAAGCCTAATATTAATTCTAAGGGGAATACTATATCTACCCTATATACCCCATAGGTCCCATACTCTAATTCAATCTGAAAAACCCAAAATAAAATGTTCAAGTGCACCTATGTTGTGTATAAACCCTAATCTAACCATCTTAATATCATCTAATCAAGACTACCTAAAAATAATCCTAAAAATTATGGAATAAAATCCAGGGGTACCTAATGTTTGTATCTAATCACCCTAAAAAGAAAGGCCTAAAAAATTAAGGGGAACTATCTAAACAAAAATATACAAAATTATGTACAATCTAAATGCAATAAAAAACAACTAAATACAAAATATTCACAAAAAAATAAAGAAAATACCTAAAATAATATTTATATTTATGCACAATTTTCTTGAAACAAATATTAACCTGTAGCAAAAATCCCCATATTAAAAAGATCATTTTCCAATTTTATATGATTTTTATAAAATGCAAAGCAAAATGAATAAAAAAATAACAAAAGCTGGGTTGCAAATAGCAAAAGAAAACAACATGAAACTCAATTGGGCCAAAATAGGGGGTGCGCATAGTGATGCGTGATAGGCCCATGGCTTGATCAGAAATCAAAACAAAAATATAAAGAAAACATAAAAACGTTGGTGCAGGAAGCAAGTAAAACAAGTGTAATCCTAGTGGGCTTCTCAACAGGGGGTATCAACATCAATTATGCTAGGCCCATTATCAAACATAAAAATCAACTAAAAAATGGTAAAGAAAAATCAATAAACAAGCGGTGCAGGAAGTAAGAGAATGAAGTGTAAAATTGCGTGGGCCACGAAATGGGGGTGGGGATAACAACTATCACACTTAGGCCCATGGCTTCAATTAAATGAAACGGTTGTGTTTTGTTCTTCAGTAGAGATCTTTCACAAACTGAGATAATACATGGGCCACACGATCTAATCCCTAGTCCAGGTCAAACGCAGATCCAATGGTAGAGAAGTTATCTTCTTCATTCAAATCGTTTTGGGGCCAACCTTCCATGGATGAACACACATGAACGCGGCCAATCCTCACCATCGTATTCCCTCCATACTTGATCAAACATCAAATTGTAAAACCCTAACATGCTCCATTTTTCACCCCGAGTTTATCTATGGCCTTGGAATTCATTAACACAGTCTCTAACTCTAAACACGCATCTCCCTCCAAAGTTGATCAGAAAATCAATCATCACCAATCATCAAATTAAGTATCCCAATCTCTTCCTTATTCAACACTGATCATGTCTAACCATAGAACTAAGATTATAACTCCATATCCAGCATGTTCTTGGTTGAAACAGAAACTATGTCACTATATCAATCATCACCAAATTGCTTCAAAATGTCCAGAAAGATCCACCTAACCACATACTATGCTTCTAACCTAAAGATTCATGTTAACTACTCCTAAATCGAGCCAGAGTTTGAATTTTACTAACCTGTGAAGATGAGTGAAACAGATAGTGAAAACCTCCAAGTCAAGGCTTGTAAATCTCCAGATTCCTTCAGTGTGATGTACTCTTGCTTCTGTATGCACTAAATCTCCTTGGAAGTTCTTGCTTTGTTGAACCCGAATTCAAGTTGCAGGTGGCAAAAGTGGAAGATCAAGAACACGATTTCAGCTTGAATTCTCTCTGATTATGATTTGTACACATTCAGTAATGGCAATAGAATGAAATGAAATCAAGAAATTGGATTGATTGTGAAGAAAATAAAGAACTCGAATATGAATTGCAATGGAGGAAATTGAAACTCAATCTTTCTTCTTTGCACCAAATGACACCCAACCTTGATCTTGATCAACTCAAATGACCTTATAGATGAGGTTAGAAGCTTCTAGAGATTGTTGGAATGATCCAAGGAGAAATTGGATATCTCATGCTATGATAAATTGAAATGGTAAGATCAACATATCAGTTGAAGCTAGCTCTGTTACAGCACTAGTATGAGGCTTGAAAATCTCTCCAAATGAGAAATAGAAGGTGTGGGAATGGCTTGCTAGCTTGTGCCTTGATCCCTTGTTCATTTGGCAAGTGTAACTTCATTTACAAGCAACTAATGACAAGTCCAATTTCTTGACCCCAAATGAAAAATCTAATGATGTCAATGATCTCAAAATGTGTTTTCCCTTCAATTTGGTATATCACATGATGCATTTTGGCCTTGGATCAAAAATCCCCAATTTTGGTCACTTGAAAATGTACTTTTCCTTCCATATTTGGTCAAATTTGTCATTTTTAGTTCCATGCATTTCCAAACTATCATGACCTCTTACTCAGACCCAAAACATCATTTTGAGCAAGTTTGATGTTGAACATTTTTTCATTTGAAGTTTTCAAGTAGGAGTTTTAGGCATATGCTTGAAATGACCTATAATCTTACTTTCCCAAAATACCCCTGGCTTGTCAAGATCATAAGTAGAGTTCCACAAATCAAAATGAGGCATACCATACCTTTTTAGAAAGCTAAGATCATGAGGAACAACTTTCATGTTTACCAAAAATTCATTTGAAAACTCCTTGTGGGGAAAAAGTTGCTTAGAAGTCAAGTAACTTTCACAGATAGATTCTAGTGTCCTCAAATGACCTGTAACTTGCAAGAACCATAACTTGAGTTCTATAAATCTCCTTGATGACTTCCACCACTCAAATAAAAGGTATTGAGATGCTCTACAAGTTTCATTTTGGCTAAATATCCATTTGAGACTTGTATTTTGAATTATTTTGCTTGGAAGTTTGACCTGAACCAGGGGATTTTACACAGAAACCCTAATTTAGAAACTTCTCTTCTTCTTGATTTCTTTTGATTTCTTCTTGGCACAACACCACATCCATATCCACATATCAAATGATGAATCCCCCATCCTTCAAATAGGCCTTGATGCCCTTCAATCAAGCAGTAGACGTAGGGTTGACCTAGGGTTGACCCAGATGAAACCCTAGTTGATTGTCTTCAACTGTAGCTCTTGTAACCACACCAATAACTTGTCTTACTTTCAAAATGACCCTCTAGGTCTTCCATGATGTCTACACACATTCCATGCCTCAGTTCATAGCTCACAACCTCTTTGATGATCTTCAAATACTCCCCAGATAGGATATAGATCTACTGCTTGATCTATTACCTTCTCAAAAGCTTCACCTTCTTTCTTGGTGACTTGAATAGGCTTGAACTTGAATAAAAACCTTTTGGATATACTCCTTGAGATGAAAATGGAACTTGACCCCTTGTTGGATGGCTGGCCCATGCTATGCTATGCAAATTAATGAACTATGTATATGATCTACTATGCAAATGATAAAGCTATGAAAACACAAATCAGGTAAAACAATTTGGTCAAATTTTAGGGTGCAACAGCTGCCCCTATTCAAACGGCTTGGACCCGACTGGGTGAAACGCCCGGATCCTTCAGACAATCGAGGTACGAGACGGTTGAATACCAATAAACCCGGAAATTTGCCAACTGCAAAAATAAATTGCGACATAAACTGCACCACTACTTGGGGAACACTATCTACAAATCTGATTTCAACACTATCTTGTCAATATCGGAATAAACTTAGTGACTTCACTGGGAGAAGTACTTCTGTCGAATATAAGAACACAATTCTGTCTTGTCATGGGACACATACTATGTTCCTTACAGGGAAATCATTCGTCTAGATACTGAGGAGTTCATCCGCCTATCTCTCACGGGAAACATGCATCGATTTAGTAACACTTCATCCGCCTATCCAATACGGGAACACTATTCTGTTTACATCACATGAAAACTTCATCCGCCTATCCAATACGGGAACACACTTCTGTCTTTCTCACAGGAAAATTTTCTTCTACCCATCACACAAGAAAATACACTTCTGCCCATCACACAGGAAAATACACTTCTGCCCATTACGCAGGAAAATACACTTCTGCCCATCACGCAGGAAAATACACTTCTGCCCATCACGCAGGAAAATCTTCTTCTGCCCATCACGCAGGAAAATACATTTCTGCCCATCACGCAGGAAAATACACTTCTGCCCATCACGCAGGAAAATCTTCTTCTGCCCATCACGCAGGAAAATACCCTTCTGCCCATCACGCAGGAAAATCTTCTTATGCCCATCACGCAGGAAAATACACTTCTGCCCATCACGCAGGAAAATACCCTTCTGCCCATCACGCAGGAAAATCTTCTTCTGCCCATCACACAGGAAAATACCCTTCTGCCCATCACGCAGGAAAATCTTCTTCTGCCCATCACGCAGGAAAATACACTTATGCCCATCACGCAGGAAAATACCCTTCTGCCCATCACGCAGGAAAATCTTCTTCTGCCCATCACGCAGGAAAATATACTTCTGCCCATCACGCAGGAAAATACACTTCTGCCCATCACGCAGGAAAATACACTTCTGCCCATCACGCAGGAAAATCTTCTCGGACATAGCTTCTTTGCCTATTCTTTGCCTTAACTAACTCCACTGGGGATATTCCGAAAATAACTGTCAAACACTCGTCTCAATAACAAGTGGCTACTTCTGAACTTTGATTTTATGAAAACCTGAAACGCTGCCGCAGCAACAAACTTGAAGAAACATTCCGCTGGCCGGATACAATAACGCCTCAATTGGCAACTCTGTGGGAAAATAATAAACTGAACTATGTCATCACACGTCTCCCGGCGAGACCTCGATTGTCTGGTAATATCTGAGAGTTTAGAGCTCCATACTCCTATTGAGGACCACACCTGAAAGCAAAAAATCAACCAACCTGATCTATGTTTCAAAATGCGTATGTTTGATAATGGCGTAATGCTCCATACAATATGGAAATGCTACACGTTTTTTTGTTTGGTGGATGCAAATATGACACTATATGCCGATGCAAATGCAGGCTCGAACTGCTGGGATAGCTCTAACAAGCTTGCTTCATCAATCTTGGCCGTCGGGGACAAATACCACCCTGCTGGGGAGTGAACGAGTATCACAAAGTATTCTGGCAAGGTAAATGCCAGGACACACAACTAACTCTGTCGGGGAGAGTTTTTAACCTTAGATTTCCACTGGGAGGAAAGAAAACACTTGCTAAAAAGAGAGAACTCCGCTGGGGACTAAACAACTCTCTTGGGGAAAATCAACTGACTCCGTTGGGGAGAATAAATGACCCTACTAGGAAGGGAATCTCTGCTGGGGAGAGTAGACTGTCTGGGTACAGCCAACAAGTTTGGAAATATTAGTCTTCTGAGGCTAAACAACTCTGCTCGGGATCGGGAATCCTTCTGGGGGACACCACACTGTCTGAATACAGCCTACAATCTTGGAATTATCAATTCTGTTGGAGACGAATGACCCTGCTGGGAAAAGTAAACCATCTGGCTATAGTTCACGAACTCGGGACTGAGGATAGACATCCTGTGGCGAGCATTAATCTTGACCTGCTGGAGAGTATCCTTTGGATAAGCTACGGCTAGCTGGGGAATTTGATCCTTCTTCGGTAAGGAACATTGTCATCTCAGCTTCAGGGAATGAAGTGCGACCTGCATGGGGATTCAATTCACATAACGATCAAGTCTTTTCGTTACGAGCCTCTGGTTAGGACTGCAATCTTCTGATCGTCCACTTCGTATGGTCAAGAACCCTGCAACACCACAAACGAGACAAGACAAGTCTATACAACCAAATTTATTCAGGTTAGCGTTAGTGACATCATTTTCAGTCAATTCGAAGTTTTAGCAATTATTGGCAAGGGCCAGCAACGTTATGCACTTGCTAGTTTTATTAAACCTTGGCGCTTTTCACATACAAAACAGTAAAGAACAAGAATCAAATACTGAATAACATGTTTCATTAATGGGCCCCTGAATGGGCAGAGTTTTGTACACTGGATGTAACTCCTGAAAAGAGGAAGTTACACACAACAAATATACAAGTACGTACAGGAAGCATAAATACAGTGACAACTCAAATTTGCACATATGTCGGCACCGTGATGCAGACGAACATCATGAGCTGATCCTCCTATGACTCGCCTGACTCTGGCACTTTCCTGGTATTCAAACTTCTGAAGAGATTGTATCTGATAATCGAACTCTCAGGTATATTCTCCCGCACCAATGTGCAACGTAGTATCAAATTCGGACTGCAGCCATTCGCTTTTTTTAAATCCCTAACTTTTGCGTGAACCGCCCTTTGCGGGTTTTCAGTTCACCGGGATACCCTTTTTTGCCGAAGCCGCCCAGTGTAGGTTTTCAACTTCGCGGGTGTACATCTTTTCGATTTTATCCCTAATTTTTGCCCGAACCTTTTATTCTGTTTTTGGTTCGCCAGGATGCCCCATTTTTGCCTGGACTCTCTTTTTTCTGTCCAGCGGGTCAATTTCAAACAAAGTATTTTTTAACTGCGTCCGAATTCACAGGCGACGTAAAGTCTTCACCGTCCATGGTGGACAACAACAATGCTCCTCCTGAAAAGACTTTTCTGATAACGTATGGCCCTTCGTAATTGGGGGTCCACTTGCCCCTGTGATCAACCTGTGGCGGGAGAATCCTTTTCAGCACAAGGTCGCCCATCTGAAAGCTCCGAGGATGTATCTTCTTATCATACGCTTTCTTCATTCGGCTCTGGTACAAACGACCGTATGCTAGAGAAGCTAGCCTCTTCTCATCCATTAAACTCAGCTGGTTCAACCTGTCTTTCACCCATTCTGCCTTGTCGAGTTGGACATCTTGTAATACCCTCAGGGAAGGAATCTCAACTTCCAGTGGTAACACTGCTTCCATCCCGTATACCAACGAGAACGGGGTTGCCCCGGTTGATGTGCGTACCGTCGTACGATAACCGTGCAAAGCGAAAGGTAGCATCTCATGCTAGTCCTTATAGGTCACCACCATCTTCTGAACAATCTTCTTTATGTTCTTATTGGCCGCTTCAACAGCGCCATTCATCTTGGGTAGATAAGGAGAAGAGTTGTGATGTTCGATCTTAAAACTCTGACACAGCTCCTTCATCATCTTGTTATTTAAGTTCGAACCGTTGTCGGTAATAATCTGCTCGGGGATTCCATATCTACAAATGATATCTCGTTTGATAAACCTGGCTACCACCTGCTTGGTCACATTTGCATATGATGCTGCTTCCACCCACTTGGTAAAATAATCAATTGCTACCAAAATGAAACGGTGTCCGTTAGATGTCGTCGGCTCAATCTTTCCAATCATATCAATTCCCCACATCGAGAACGGCCACGGTGATGACATCACGTTCAGCGGACTCGGAGGCACATGGATCTTATCCGCATAGATCTGGCACTTATGACACCTCTTCGCAAACTTGAAACAGTCAGTTTCCATAGTTAGCCAATAATAACCTGCCCGCAGCAGCTTCCTCGTCATAGCATGCCCACCAGCATGTGTACCGAATGTACCCTCATGTATCTCCTCCATAAGCAACTTCGCCTCTTTCTCGTCTACACAACGTAGCAGCACCAAGTCGTGGTTTCTCTTGTACACGACACCGTCCGGATTCAGATAGAAATTACCAACCAATCTCCTGAGAGTCTTCTGATCGTGACTGGATGCCCCAGCCAGATACTCCTTGTTCTTCAGGAAATTATGGATATCAAAATACCAGGGTTTATCATCAGATGCCTCGTCAATAGCATATACGAAGGCGGGTCTGTCAAGTCGAGAGATAACAATTCTGGGAGCCTCATTCCAGAAGTTGACTTTATACATGGAAGACAATGTGGCCAGGGCGTCAGCCATCTGATTTTCTGCTCGCGGTACATGATGCAATTCAACCTTGTCAAAGAAGGGCAACAATCTCCTCGCGTAATTCATGTATGGCATCAAGTTGGGCTGACGTGTCTCCCATTCTCCTTTTATTTGATTCACCACCAGAGCTGAGTCTCCTTATACATCCAGATTTTTGATTCGCAAATCGATGGCTTCTTCAAGCCCCATGATGCAAGCTTCGTATTCGGCTTCATTATTGGTAACCGGAAAGGTCAATCGAGCAGTAAATGGGATGTGCGACCCATGTGGAGTAGTGATGATTTCCCCTATTCCGCTACCATAGGAGTTTACAGCTCCGTCAAAGATCAACTGCCATTTGGAACCCAATTCTGGTCCTTCGTCCGACAATGGTTCTTCACAATCTTTCATCTTTAGGTACATGATATCCTCGTCAGGAAAATCAAACCTCATCGATTGGTAGTCCTCAATAGGCTTCTCAGCAAGGTACTCTGATAACACGCTCCCCTTTATAGCCTTCTGTGAGACATACTGGATGTCGTATTCGGTCAAAACCATCTGCCAACGGGCAATTCTCCCCGATAGTGCCTGCTTTTCAAATACGTATTTGATAGGATCCATCTTCGAGATGAGCATGGTTGTATGATTCAGCATGTACTGCCTCAAACGCTTGGCGGCCCAGGCTAGCGCACAACAAGTTTTTTCGAGCATTGAGTATCGAGATTCACAGTCAGTAAACTTCTTACTCAGGTAGTATATCGCATGCTCTTTACGCCCTGTCTCGTCATGTTGACCGAGAACACAACCCATACTCCCCTCAAGAACCGTCAAATACATAATTAAGGGTTTCCCTGCCACTTGAGGTGTCAAAATAGGAGGCTCCTGCAAATACTGTTTTATTTTATCGAACGCCTTTTGACAATTTTCATTCCATGTTACAGCCTGGTCTTTTTTCAACAGCTTGAACAACGGCTCACACGTAGCTGTTAGGTGAGATATGAACCGAGCGATGTAGTTCAACCTCCCTAAAAACCCGCGCACCTCTTTTTCTGTTTTAGGCGTCGGCATTTCTTGTATGGCTTTTATTTTTGCAGGATCAACCTCTATTCCTTTTTCACTCACGATAAACCCCAGCAGTTTACCCGATCTCACCCCGAAGGTACATTTGTTAGGGTTCAGTCTCAACCTGAACTTCCTAAGCCTTTTGAATAATTTCAGCAGATTCACCAAATGTTCCTCCTCTGTCTGGGATTTGGCAATCATATCATCAACATAAACCTCGATCTCTTTATGCATCATGTCATGAAAGAGAGTCGTCATTGCACGCTGATACGTTGCCCCAGTATTCTTCAATCCGAAGGGCATCACTTTGTAGAAAAATGTTCCCCACGGTGTAATAAATGTAGTCTTCTCCATGTCTTCGGGTGCCATTTTGATCTGATTATATCCCGAGAATCCATCCATGAAGGAGAATACGGAGAATTGAGCGGTATTGTCAACCAGCACATCGATGTGAGGAAGTGGAAAGTCATCTTTTGGGCTTGCCTTATTCAGATCACGGTAATCTACGCACATTCTCACTTTACCGTCCTTTTTTGGCACTGGCACAATATTAGCGACCCATGAGGGATATTTCGTAACAGCTAGGAAACCAGCATCCCACTGCTTTTGAACCTCCTCCTTAATCTTCACAGCCATGTCCGGTTTAGTTCTTCGAAGCTTCTGCTTAACCGGCGGGCATTCTTCTTTTAGCGGCAGACGGTGCACAACCATATCCGTATCCAACCCAGGCATGTCCTCATACGACCAAGCAAAAATATCACTGTATTCTTTGAGCATTTCAACCAATCTTCGTTTGACGTCGCTCTGCAGCGCGGCTCCTATACGGATGTTCCTTTCAACCCCTTCCGACCCCAGATTGACGATTTCAATGACCTCCTCATGAGGCAGAATGATTCGTTCTTCTTGCTTTACCAACCAAGACAACTCTTCCGGAACGTCGCCATCTTCAACAATCTCTTCTTCGGTCTGAAATACCGGGTGCTCAAAGTCGAAGTGAGTCATAGGCGGTTCATAGATGTCATCTGAAATAGTAATCCTGCAAAGGAAATGGTTAAATGCTTCAAAATACATACAAAGCGAATAACCACGTTGCCATTTTATTGTAAAAAAATAAAGGCAGGAAAAACAGAGATCACGATATTTGTACATGAAAAACGCCTTTATTTAACGATTAAACAGTGCAATGTACATAACAAAACGGCCCTAAGCAAAATCACGATGCCCCGGTTAGGACACCGGATTGTTCAACAATTAAGAAAACAAAGTATTACTGTTTAGTGGTCACAGGAATAGTTTCCTGAATAGACCAGTTGCAAAGCCCTTGTCCTGGCACGCTCGGCTGAATCCAGGCGTCCATGTTGCAGTCGCAGTCTCCTTCTTCGGAATTTGAAACAGCGTTGATGGTCTCGTGATATACTCCACTAGCCGTGATTGTTATTGGTCCTTTGAAACGGGGTGCCCCTGCAGCGGGCGTTGATGATGAAGGTTGATACCCTAGCCCAAATCTGTCCATCTTCACGGGGATATCCAGAACCTTGCCCCAACCCTTGGTCTCACCAGTCTCTACTAGAGCCTGAGCCTCTTTGTATGACGATACTGCCACTTCTGATGCCTTACTCGGCCCTGGAACTTTGTCTTTAATGCGCAACCCTTCAAAGGCTTGACAGGGTGTCTCATGAATCTCGCCGTCGACTTCTACGTACTTGAATGACGACAAATGGCTGACCAGTATATCCTCCTCTCCGCAAACTGTGACCACACTGTCCCCTACCATGTATTTCAGCTTTTGGTGCAAGGTAGATGTGATTGCCCCAGCGCCATGGATCCATGGTCGTCCAAGAAGACAGCTATATGCTGGCTGGATATCCATAATGTAAAATTCAGTTTCGAAAATCTCCGACCCCACCTGCAGTGGTAAAGTTATAGATCCAAAGACTGACCTTCGTGTACCATCAAATGCCCTGACCACCAAGTCACTAGGCGTACAAATGATCCCCCTGATGTCCAATTTCATCATTGCTTTCTTTGGCAGCACGTTCAAGGAGGACCCGGTATCTACCAGCACGTGGGACATGATTGTGCCCCTGCATTCAACTGAGACGTGCAACGCCATGTTATGCTCTCTTCCCCTCGGGGTCAAATCAAAATCCGTAAAACCCAAACTATGGCCTGCATTTACGTGCGCCATCACCCCCTCCAACTGATTCACAGAAACATCTTGGGGTACAAACGACGTGTCCAGAATTTTCAATAACGCATTCCTATGGGCTTCGGAACACAATAACAGCGACAATATGGATATCTTCGATGGCATCTGTTGAAGGTGCTCAACAATCTTATAGTCACTCTTATGGATAAGACGCATAAACTCTTCTACATCTTTCAGTGTCGTTTCTTTTTCATTCCTCTGCACAGGAACCTCCTCATTCACCTTTCCTTTACCTTTTGCCACTCGTTCAGCCTCTACCTCAGGCGATATAAAAATTCTCCCGCTCCTTGTCATCCCTCCGGTCCCGACGACATTGTCCACAACCTCAGCCGGCTGTTTACTGATATCAAGTTTCACCCCATCACAATACGCTTCCAGCCCATAAGTCCAGGGTACTGCCTTAGTGCTCTCATAAGGTGTTGGCCCTGCCTTGGTGATAGTGATCGTCGGTCGTCTGGCTGGCGCCGTTATAGTTATCGTTTTCCAGGGGATTGTCACCGTAGCGACATCACTTTGCTCATCAACTAATACTTTTGCAGGTTTCTCAACTGTCGTTCTGTCGAATTGCAACGTGCCTTCATCTATCAAGGTCTGAATACCCTTCTTCAATTCAGCACAGCCCCCAGCTTGGGTCCAACATTCTAGACAAAATTCATCGCAGCTCGGATACACACCTCCTTTCAATAACCTGCTCTTTATTTCACACAACGGTGTTTTTAGTTCATCAACATTCATGATCAAGTTCAAACCCTCCTCAGTCAAAATAGCATTTTCCCCATGGTTGGGCATGGGTTGTTGTACTATGTTCGGACCTGCTTGTCCAAAATTTATGTCCTTGCTATCCAACAGATCTTGCACCACATGCTTGAACGCGTGGCAAGTCTCTATGTCATGGCCAGGAGCCCCGGAGTGGAACTCGCAGTGCTTATTCGTATCAAAACCAAACGGAGGAATACCCGTCATTGGCGCTATAGTCCTCTTTTCCACCAAATTCAAACCCAGTAATGTTTGGAGTAACTCTGCATACGTATAAGGAGGTACATCAAATACTCTCTTCGGCCTCGTGTTAGGAAATCTCCTCTGTCCCTGACTTGGCCTCTGCTGCTGTTGTTGTTGCTGCTGCTGTGGTGGTATTTGCTGTAGTGGTATTGGTTGTTGATGGAATGGAATTGTGACGCTTGCCACCTGTTGCGGATGATTGTACTGATTCCGTCCTCTACCCCGGCCTCGGCCTCGGCCCCCGAATACTGCACTTGTGTCACCCTGACGGCGACCACCATAAACTTTTCTGTTACCTCCAGATGAAGTAGATTCCTCAGCTTGGAATCTCCCCATTTTAATATTACTTTCAACCTTCTCGCCCATCAAGATTAGATCCGAGAAACTGCCCAAAGAAGCGGGAAACAGCTTATCATAAAACATACTGGCGAACGTTCCTATGAACATATCATTCATCTCCTTCTCAACCAAAGGAGGATGAACCCTTGCAGCCATATCGCGCCATCTCTGCGCATATTCTTTGAAACTTTCATCTTTCTTCTGCGACAACCCCTGTAACTGGACCCTGTTCGGTGCCAGGTCACTATTGTACTTATAATGAGCCACAAACGCTTCAGCCAGTTGCTTCCAAGTCTTTATCTGAGCAGGCTCCAATCCCATGTACCATTCAAGGGAAGGACCAGACAAGCTGTCTTGAAAGAAATGCATCAGCATTCTTTCATCGTTTGAATAAGCTGACATCCTTCTATAGTATGACCGCGCATGCACCTTCGGACAGGTATCTCCCTTATATTTGTCAAATGTGGGAGCTTTAAACTTCAGCGGTACCCTCAGGCCAGGCACCAAACCCATTGTGGTCATATCTAAACCAACAGCACTTTGATTCACAACATCTTTCATCTGCTCTTCGAGCATCTTGATTCGCTGAGTCTTGTCTACAGGACCTTCAAAACCTCTACCAGAGAAAGCATCTTCTTGTTGGTCTTCTATCCAATTACCGTTCCCATTTCCGTATCCATCATACCCATTGTTACGACCAAATCTAGTCTGATTCATCACAGGGCCCCGTCCCCTGTTACCATACCCTTGAGCGACCCCGGCAGGTCCAAAAGGCATCGTTCCAACACCATTTCCGTTACCGAATCCGCCATAGCCCTGGTTGGCATTACCAAATCCATCATGTCCGAAGCCCTGAGCGTTGAAGCCGAACTTCCCATCCTGGTTAGCATAATCAAACCCCTGGTCGTTATAGCCAAATCCGTTGTTACCGAAGCCATTACCTCCAATATTATCACCGCCCAGATTGGCATCTCCAAATCCAACGTTGTTAATGACAGTCTCATTACCGATTCCTGTATTACCGTTCCCGGCGCCAGTGCCATTGTTCATATTCACAGCAGGTATATTCGCCACAGGTGGAGCTACCGGTGTAGGAGTACCATCCCCATGAATGGTGTCAACATGTACAGAATTGTGGTCTTCGTGTCCATTCCCGACATTTCTCGCTAGCAATGGCTGCACCAGAGTTTGCAAGTTTTCCTGCCCTTTCACGATTGTCTCCATCGTCTGCATGAACAGCGCCAGCTTCTCATGCATGTCCTGCATCTCGCTCTGCACCTGGTCCATAACTCTTTTGCAGTTGGTACGAGTGGAGTATCGGTGAGGACGTTGACTTTCAATCCTGGAAAAACCTGTAAAGATGCAGGAAATGAGATACAGTTCAATAATCACCTGTAATGCAATATGAATGTGTATGCAACATGTGTCCGTGCATTAGGGAATATCACTCCCCAATTCTAGTGCTAATGTGTCAGTGTGGTGACAGTGACAACAATAAGAAGTTCGGAACCCAATCATAGAAAAATATCTCATACATTGCAGAGAAACCCATCAAGTCAGGAATACAATATCAATGAGCGTACAATAAGAAGGCATGACCTCAACCAACAATCCTGGTGATGACCAGCACAATGCAAATAAAGCATACACATCAACACATGAAATAGTCAAGTGCAACCATACGCCTGGTACTCCTCTAATAACCTCTTAGTCTCGGGATGATTTGGTTGAGTAAGCAAACCCTTGACAAGTAGATCTCTTCGCTTGAGAACACGTCGTAAATCATCAGCAGATTCCTCCCGTGCCCCTTCTCCGAAGCGATTCTCTAACTTCCGTTTCTGAGACACAGCCTCCTTCTTGCACTCGATGGCTTTGTTCAATGAGTTCTGAAGACTATATCTTGCCATAACCTCCTCTTCATACTTTCTCTTGCTAGCCTTCAACTGATCTTCGAGTTCAGAAATTTGCTGCTTCAATTTGTCTTCCCTCTTTTTGTTGTTGGTTAGCGTAGCACTCCACGTTTTGTTGCACGAAGAGATTTCCCGGTAGGCGGCTTCGAGTGACTTCTTCTTGGACTCTAACATATCATGAGAGCTTATGAATTCTTTTCCCAGGCGTTCACGCTTCTTTTTCTCTTCTGTCAGTTCAACACCTAGCCTGTTTACTAACTCAGTCTGCTGTTGGAAGGAATACACAGCTTTGTTTTTCTCACTCCGCATCTGAGCCAATTCCTTCTCTAACTCCTCATTGATCTTTATCAAGTCTTCTTTTTCTTTCACAACCCGCTCATAGACCTCAACAGCTACAGTAGTTGGTTCCTCCACTGGAATGGGAACAGGATGTGATACTGCTGAAAAAGGCATCTGTACCTGTCTTACCCTCTCCTGAATCCACACCTTGTATGGCATATAGGCTTGACAATCATTCTTGCCTAGCAATGGTTTTCCTCTTCCGCAGATATGATTCCAAGCGTGCTGAAGCTTGGCCAATAATTCCCCACTCAGGTCACCGGTGAAATACAGAGATTCCCGTATTTCTTCCTCCTTTGGCGGGCTTTTCAAAGCATAACCGAATTGCCTGATCAATAATGATGGATTGTAGTTAATGCACCCTTTCCTCCCAATCAAAGGAACATTAGGATATCCGACGCAGTTGTAGATAATCTCAGATCCCAGTAAAGCTCTGTCGAACCAGACAACATCTTCTGAAGAATGTCCCATCAGATGCTCAGACCAATCCACCGTATCTACAGACTCAGCAAAAATACCCTTCTTGGGCAGGTGACTCTCAAACCACATATACAGAAAAGGCACACAACAAGAGACGTTCTTGCCCCTCCTATTCTCATTCTTATAATGCAGTGAGTGATAGAAATCTCCAATCAGAGTAGGCACAGGATTGCTTGAAGCAAATATATGGAATGCATCCAAATCAACGAAGTCAGGCATATTAGGGAACAATACAATGCCATAGATACACAAAGCCAGGATAGCATTAAACACAACCCAACAACCACTCTTGGCGTACTCTTGTGCTTTCCCAACTAAGGACTTGAGAGAAAAACCAGAAACTCCATTCCACGAGGTTAACAGCAGTTCTGAGGAGTCTAAGTGCAACGCAACAGCCAAATCCTCCAACTTGGGCTCAGCACCCATATGAATGAAGGGCACCTTGTTCTGAATAGTCAACCCCAAGATCACAGCATATTCCTCCATGGTCGGAGCCAGAAGGAAGTCAGGGAAAGTAAAACACCTCAGTGGGGGATCATAGAACTGCATCAGTGCGTACAATCCGTTACGCTCATACATGGATGGTTTATAAACCAGCCTGAGCAGTTTCCCATAACTCTTCCTGAAGCCTCTCTTCACCTCATCATCAGCTAGAGATACCAAACCAAGTAAAGAAGAAACATTGGGATTAGGCAACTTGTACGCAACAGTCTTCCTCAAAATGCTCATAATAACAGATGGAAGTCCGGAGCACTAGAATCGGTAAGTATGAAAATGCACCTGCAGCACAGACACATGTTAATGATATGCACATAATGATGCAAACAATGCAATATGCAAGCAATGCAACAAGGGATCACATGCCCCTGGCTGAGAAATTCAATCCACAACACTGGCCTCAAATAGACCCACAAACTGCTCAAGCCCATCCACAATGCTCCAACCTGGTCTCTGACAGACCTAATAACACTGTCCTCAAATATCACACCACTGAACCTCAATCAAGAAAACCGGTAATCTGGAGGTCAAGGTACCTGCAGGTCCCAACCCCTATCACAGGTAGGTGTCCTAATAACTGACACAAGGTACGGCATCCTATGCGGTCGTTGGCGTCACAGACTTTCAAGACTGATGATACGATACCCAGAAGGTGTGGCATCATCAGGTCCTGAAGAGGCCTCACTTAGCCAACTTCCAAATGATCGGTCCCCGGAGTCGACAATCCAACTAACCAACAACCCCCTCAACCCAAAGGGTTGAAAAAGAAGCCAACCAGAGGAACCTCGTCCGAGTGTGGATTTCATGAGACACTAGTACATGCAAAGCATGCACGCGCCCACTAATCTCCACTCTAATTCTAGGTGCACTCAAGCCAAGGTCCGGCTTATCTCTCAATCATAGAGCCCCCCCATACCCACAGCAATAATAACAATAATATAATGCTGAATGTAAAATACAGAAAACGTAAATCCATACAAAATCCTCGACGGGAAAACAAGCATTAGGATTGACTCGCGTAGGGAACCGTTGGAGTCCCCAGCAGAGTCGCCAGCTGTCGCTACTGCGAAAATCGGCGCCGGCTGAACAGAAGAGTCGCCACCGTGCGTTATTTATCCCAAAGGAGGGAAAGGAAACGCTCGAAGTAAACCTACCGCAAAGCGGGGAAAGGAATGGTCATCGCAACCAAATCCTGGATTCGGGAGTCGGTTACGCAAGGGGAAGGTATTAGCACCCCTCACGTCCGTCGTACTCGACGGGATCCACGCTTGTTTTCTGGTACAGATTGTTGTTCTATCTATTCTACAGGTCAAGGGTTAAAAGAAAAGAAAATGACTCGGTAAAGTATCGCACTTTATGCCTACGTATTCCCGTCTGGAACGAGAAATCAGAGTCAACGTAGTTCGCCTACCTACGGGAAAGGAGGGGAAGGTTGCTCGCTAGGATATCGCATCCTATGCTACGTACTTTCATACAGCATGAAAGATCAGAGCAAACGTAGTTCGGGCCACGTACGACACAAGTCTGTCTTGATTGTTTTTATCCTTCTGAAAAAGGTTTTCTCCTGATCACGGGTCCAAGCGGACAAAAATGACTCTTTAATTGGTTTACAGTCTTTTACGCAAGAACTGTTTTTTATTGATGTTTATCCTTTTATTGTATTTTTGATTGTTTTGAGAAAGAAGAGACAGAACTCTAAAACCTAGGGTTAAAAAGGGAATCAAAATCGACCTTAATGTTGTCATGCATGGGTTAACGCCTAATGTCTGTCATATTTCTCTCTTGCACAGAGAGAAACAGAGATCCTACGGGGATAAACGGAAAAGCAACAGCATATATACAATAAAGCAGTAAAATGCATGAATGCAACAGTACAAGCGAGGAAAGGGAGTCCCACTCAACCTCGAACCTAGAAAACAATGGGCAAAGTGAAACAACTTCACTTCAAACCTAAGGGGAAAATTAACAAACAATACAGCAAAGAAAGTAAAACCCCAAAACCAGCCCTAACAGCACACCAGCTCCTACAGCAGCAAACCCTAGCTTTTTGACATGAACAATCTTCATCTTTGTCAATCTTTGATCTTCATCTTTGTCTTCAATGGCTTTTTTCTTCAAGGCAAACTCTCCTAGATGAGAATTGATTTATCTGAGCAAATTGAATGTCAAAACAGTTCATTGACAACCAAAGGAAGCCTATAAACAGTTGACATTGTAACAGACTGTTTCCCTCAAAGTTCTACCTCCTAGACAAAACCACTTATCCCTCCAAAGGAGGGAGGTGAATATCATAGAGGGACTTTATGTCATAGAGAGGAATTGAAGCAAAGGAAGCTATCCATGTTTATGAAAAAATTTGGTCTATTCTAAGGCTCTGCCTATTTGCTCCTATTTCTCCTAAGTCTTCAATCATCTAGCTCAAGCAATCCTCATGCATCAACATTTGATCATCATCTTCAATCTTCTCCATTGATTCTTCATGCTTCCACAAGCTCAAACCAAGCAGACAAACAAAAACCCCAAGAATGGGCAAACCAAACAATCACACAATTGTAAAATATACTAAAAATAGTAATATAATATTTACAAGCCTAATATTAATTCTAAGGGGAATACTATATCTACCCTATATACCCCATAGGTCCCATACTCTAATTCAATCTGAAAAACCCAAAATAAAATGTTCAAGTGCACCTATGTTGTGTATAAACCCTAATCTAACCATCTTAATATCATTTAATCAAGACTACCTAAAAATAATCCTAAAAATTATGGAATAAAATCCAGGGGTACCTAATGTTTGTATCTAATCACCCTAAAAAGAAAGGCCTAAAAAATTAAGGGGAACTATCTAAACAAAAATATACAAAATTATGTACAAACTAAATGCAATAAAAAACAACTAAATGCAAAATATTCACAAAAAAATAAAGAAAATACCTAAAATAATATTTTTATTTATGCACAATTTTCTTGAAACAAATATTAACCTGTAGCAAAAATCCCCATATTAAAAAGATCATTTTCCAATTTTATATGATTTTTATGAAATGCAAAGCAAAATGAATAAAATGAATAAAAAAATAACAAAAGCTGGTTGCAAATAGCAAAAGAAAACAACATGAAACTCAACTGGGCCAAAATAGGGGGTGCGCATAGTGATGCATGATAGGCCCATGGCTTGATCAGAAATCAAAACAAAAATATAAAGAAAACATAAAAACGTTGGTGCAGGAAGCAAGTAAAACAAGTGTAATCCTAGTGGGCTTCTCAACAGGGGGTATCAACATGAATTATGCTAGGCCCATTATCAAACATAAAAATCAACTAAAAAATGGTAAATAAAAATCAATAAACAAGCGGTGCAGGAAGTAAGAGAATGAAGTGTAAAATTGCGTGGGCCACGAAATAGGGGTGGGGATAACAACTATCACACTTAGGCCCATGGTTGCTATTAAATGAAACGGTTGTGTTTTGTTCTTCAGTAGAGATCTTTCACAAACTGAGATAATACATGGGCCACACGATCTAATCCCTAGTCCAGGTCAAACGCAGATCCAATGGTAGAGAAGTTATCTTCTTCATTCAAATCGTTTTGGGGCCAACCTTCCATGGATGAACACACATGAACGCGGCCAATCCTCACCATCGTATTCCCTCCATACTTGATCAAACATCAAATTGTAAAACCCTAACATGCTCCATTTTTCACCCCGAGTTTATCTATGGCCTTGAAATTTATTAACACAGTCTCTAACTCTAAACACGCATCTCCCTCCAAAGTTGATCAGAAAATCAATCATCACCAATCATCAAATTAAGTATCCCAATCTCTTCCTTATTCAACACTGATCATGTCTAACCGTAGAACTAAGATTATAACTCCATATCCAGCATGTTCTTGGTTGAAACAGAAACTATGTCACTATATCAATCATCACCAAATTGCTTCAAACTGTCCAGAAAGATCCACCTAACCACATACTATGCTTCTAACCTAAAGATTCATGTTAACTACTCCTAAATCGAGCCAGAGTTTGAATTTTACTAACCTGTGAAGATGAGTGAAACAGATAGTGAAAACCTCCAAGTCAAGGCTTGTAAATCTCCAGATTCCTTCAGTGTGATGTACTCTTGCTTCTGTATGCACTAAATATCCTTCGAAGTTCTTGCTTTGTTGAACCCGGATTCAAGTTGCAGGTGGCAAAAGTGGAAGATCAAGAACACGATTTCAGCTTGAATTCTCTCTGATTATGATTTGTACACATTCAGTAATGGCAATAGAATGAAATGAAATCAAGAAATTGGATTGATTGTGAAGAAAATAAAGAAATCGAATATGAATTGCAATGGAGGAAATTGAAACTCAATCTTTCTTCTTTGCACCAAATGACACCCAACCTTGATCTTGATCAACTCAAATGACCTTATAGATGAGGTTAGAAGCTTCTAGAGATTGCTGGAATGATCCAAGGAGAAATTGGATATCTCATGCTATGATAAATTGAAATGGTAAGATCAACATATCAGTTGAAGCTAGCTCTGTTACAGCACTAGTATGAGGCTTGAAAATCTCTCCAAATGAGAAATAGAAGGTGTGGGAATGGCTTGCTAGCTTGTGCCTTGATCCCTTGTTCATTTGGCAAGTGTAACTTCATTTACAAGCAACTAATGACAAGTCCAATTTCTTGACCCCAAATGAAAAATCTAATGATGTCAATGATCTCAAAATGTGTTTTCCCTTCAATTTGGTATATCACATGATGCATTTTGGCCTTGGATCAAAAATCCCCAATTTTGGTCACTTGAAAATGTACTTTTCCTTCCATATTTGGTCAAATTTGTCATTTTGAGTTCCATGCATTTCCAAACTATCATGACCTCTTACTCAGACCCAAAACATCATTTTGAGCAAGTTTTATGTTGAACATTTTTTCATTTGAAGTTTTCAAGTAGGAGTTTTAGGCATATGCTTGAAATGACCTATAATCTTACTTTCCCAAAATACCCCTGGCTTGTCAAGATCATAAGTAGAGTTCCACAAATCATAATGATGCATACCATACCTTTTTAGAAAGCTAAGATCATGAGGAACAACTTTCATGTTTACCAAAAATTCATTTGAAAACTCCTTGTGGGGAAAAAGTTGCTTGGAAGTCAAGTAACGTTCACAGATAGATTCCAGTGTCCTCAAATGACCTGTAACTTGCAAGAACCATAACTTGAGTTCTATAAATCTCCTTGATGACTTCCACCACTCAAATAAAAGGTCTTGAGATGCTCTACAAGTTTCATTTTGGCTAAATATCCATTTGAGACTTGTATTTTGAATTATTTTGCTTGGAAGTTTGACCTGAACCAGGGGATTTTACACAGAAACCCTAATTTAGAAACTTCTCTTCTTCTTGATTTCTTTTGATTTCTTCTTGGCACAACACCACATCCATATCCACATATCAAATGATGAATCCCCCATACTTCAAATAGGCCTTGATGCCCTTCAATCAAGCAGTAGACCTAGGGTTGACCTAGGGTTGACCCAGATGAAACCCTAGTTGATTGTCTTCAACTGTAGCTCTTGTAACCACACCAATAACTTGTCTTACTTTCAAAATGACCCTCTAGGTCTTCCATGATGTCTACACACATTCCATGCCTCAGTTCATAGCTCACAACCTCTTTGATGATCTTCAAATACTCCCCAGATAGGATATAGATCTACTGCTTGATCTATTACCTTCTCAAAAGCTTCACCTTCTTTCTTGGTGACTTGAATAGGCTTGAACTTGAATAAAAACCTTTTGGATATATTCCTTGAGATGAAAATGGAACTTGACCCCTTGTTGGATGGCTGGCCCATGCTATGCTATGCCAATGAATGAACTATGTATATGATCTACTATGCAAATGATAAAGCTATGAAAACACAAATCAGGTAAAACAATTTGGTCAAATTTTAGGGTGCAACACTCCCCAAGCGATGTTACTCCGTCCTTCACAAGATCCCAAAGATCTTGATAACACAAAATCACCTTAATCTGCTTTCACCAATTCTCATAATTGTCTTTCTTGAGAATTGGCAGGGTCGCCGAAAAGTTGCCGTTAGGATAGTTCATCGCCATCACTATCTTCCTTCCTTGAATCTCTCAACCGGAGCTCTAGATACCAGATGTTGGAAATTCACCTCACACCCTATGAAGAATTCCCTTCAATCTTGATGTCAAGATTAATGAACAAACCCACAATATGATAGTAATGGTGATAACAAGTAAAGAGTTATCAAGAACAACAAAAGAGAAGAACAATAACAAACAAACAAACAAACAACAAGAAAGAGAAGAATGAGAGAAGAAATATTTGGAGAAAATTGTGTTACCCACAAACTGTACGATTTCTGATTACTATTGAACTTTTACTTGCTAAACTCTGCAACTGTGAAAATCTGTTCTATATTAAATATAAAGCAAGACACCCTATTTATAGTTTTAGCTTTACAAAAGCCCAAAATATTCAAATCAAATCTAATCTAAATCATATCAAATCAAATCTGTTTCGACACACTATGAATTACATTTAACAAGATTTCACTCTTTATATATATATATATATATATATATATATATATATATATATATATATATATATATATATATATATATATATATATATATATATATATATATATATATATATATATATATATATATATATATATATATATATATATATATATATATATATATATATATATATATATATATATATATATAAAGGAAAAACATGATTTTTTGGTGTAGCCTATTTTTTTATACCAATTTTACCCTTTTAATGTATAAGTCACAATAACTTCCATTAAAACTACTATTATCATCTTTCAAATAACTTCATATTATTAATTTACTATCTAACTTCATATTAATTTACTATCTAACTTCATACTATTAACTTTCTACATAACTTTTATTTAAAATTAATATTAAATAAAAAATATCATTTAAATTTTTACGTGTGTTAATTAACAAAGCGGACAGACGGGCACTCTGGACGCTAGTGTATATATATATATATATATATATATATATATATATATATATATATATATATATATATATATATATATATATATATATATATATATATATATATATATATATATATATATATATATATATATATATATATATATATATATATATATATATATATATATATATATATATATATATATATATATATATATATATATATATATATATATATATATATATATATATATATATATATATATATATATATATATATATATATATATATATATATATATATATATATATATATATATATATATATATATATATATATATATATATATATATATATATATATATATATATATATATATATATATATATATATATATATATATATATATATATATATATATATATATATATATATATATATATAATAACAATGTCTTTGGCATGGTATTTAACCCATACCGATAATATAACTAGTAATGCATCTGACTTGATAATTATTATTTCACCTACATTTCTTATGCTAATATTAAATCGGAAAAACATGTTTCTTACTCCTCTTGATTATTTAATGTGGGGCACACAGACCTTATAGTGACCTCTAACTTGAGGCCATGTCTGTTTTATAGAAGGAGTATCGTTCCACCCCCTTTTGCATTATATGAGCCATCCATCCATGAAATATATGTTTATTTAGTGGTGGTTTCTACTATGAAGTCTATAAGTATTTAAGATTTAATGGCCTTTTTGGTTCGTAAAAGATGTCAAATTCTGAGAGCTCTACTACCCATTTCATCATTCTTTCAGCCACTCCTAACTTATGAAGTATTTTCATAATAGGATAGTCAGACCTTAGCATTATGGTACGGGCTAGGAAATAATGTCTTAGCTTCCTAGCTTTTGTTATGAGTGTTAGGAGATCTTTTCTTTCTTTTAGTAGAGAACTTTAAAGCCTTGAAAAAACCTTACTAAGGAAATAAATCAGTTCTTATGAAGAGACACTTTCTTCGACAATGATGTCTCTCAATGCCTCGGAAGAAAAATAAAGGTAAACAAAGAGAGGTTCACTTTCCTTTGGTCGAACTAGAAAGCATGGTCATAACATTACCTCTTTAGGTTTTGTAAATTCAAGGTTGCATTAAGTAGTCCAGTAGAATGTGGCTTATTTCATTAAGATCTTATAAATGGTAAGTGTGATGCACCGACTAGGAGAAAAGTTTAGATAAACAGATTAACATGTCATATTGCTTTTTAATTCCTTTCTTAGTTTTATAGGTATCAATGTTGACCACTGCCTGAAACTTTACCAGATTTACTTTTATCCATATTTCTACGATATAACACCTTAAGAAATTTCTAGACCTTACTCAGAAGGTACATTTTTCTGGATTTAGATTCATTATATATTCCCTCACATTTGCTAATATGGATTCCTGATGAATCACCTTTTTTTTTTTACTTTTTCATTAGATTTGACAATCATGTTATCCATGTAAACTTCAAGTATGTCCCTTATCCGGTATTTGAAAACTTTTTTCATCATTAGCTGGTAGGTATCCCTAATGTTCTTAAGGCCTAAGGGCATGTCTTTATAACAAAAACTCTCTCGTCAATCTTGAAGGTCGTTTTATTACGATCAAGAGGTTTATTGGTATTTGATTGTACCTAGAGTAAGCCTATATAAAGGAAAAAATCATGAATTTTGATGAATTGTCTTCAAACTTATCGATGTTGGGTAGGGAATAATATTCTTTTAGGCATGCCTTATTTAGATCTAATAATCAACACACATGTGTACTTTATTAGTTTTATTTATCAATGCCACGTTGGAAAGCCAGATTGTATATCTCACTTCAATAATGTATTTGGTTAGATGTCCACTAGATTTAAGGGTAGCTCATGCTGAATTTTTTCCCGAAAGTATGTAAAAAAGAAAAGACAATGTTGTGTATAGAGATCGTCACAAACGGCCCCGACGATCCTTTCCAATTCATAATTTCTCAACAATGGGATGAAATTGATAAGATGTCAAAGTAAGACATTGATTATCTTTAAATTTTCCATTTTGGATTGATGATGTGATGCGGGTGGTACCTGTAAAACACTCTGACGCTTAATCAGAGAACGAATAAGGCAAGGACAAATGCTTTAGATTTTCAAGAGTGTGTATTTTGATTTGACATCAATGGTTACTTTTATAGGAGCGTCATTAGATTTTCTTGGGACAGATAACCTTATACATCAATCCTAACTGATTGAGTAGACATGTGTTAACATTTTGAAATTTTGGCATAGCTAATCACAGATGTCCTACAACATGTTACGACATTGTTCTCTGCATAACGTTAAAAACAAGGGTAGAATAATCAAGCTAATACTCTTAATATCAGCAAAAGAATCACAACAGATGTTTCGACACCTATTACAACATGTTAATCAAAAGGCAAATACTGAACTTTAAACTTGCAAAATGATAAATAACACAAGATATATTAACCTAGTTCGACGAACAACAACACCTACATCTGAGGGCTACCAAGCCAGGAAGAAGAATCCACTATCAGTAGTATAGTTTTATGTAAATAACCTCTGGTTTATAGTAAACAACTTCTGATTTACCTATCACTGCCCAATGAAAACTTTATCATTAGAAGTCACATCTAATTGATAATAGAAATCCATCTCACTCCCCTAATCACAAGTTGTAATACCTAACAGTTATATTTAGAATAATTGTATCATCCTACTTGAAAGACACATCTTTCAATACAAATTTCAGCCAAACAACCTTGACTAACAATCTACTTAGATTTGCTTCAAAGCTTCATCCAAGAATAATACATGATTCATTACCTACAGGTTTCTGAATCTGCATAAACATCTAAGTTTACCATAATGTATCAAACTGATACAAAGGGAGACTTACAACACAAGAAAGCCTACGACTCTTAAAACCCTAAACCCTTATTTCCCTTTACAAAAGTGTTACAAGAGTTATTTTTCCTAGGTCTAAGTTTTCCTTTTATGATCTTCTGCTGTCCATGGGCTTCGAATCTTCTGTCAGCTGATTTTTTGATCCACTACTGTGATCGCTCCTTGAATCTTGCAACAGATTTAAAGCAACCTGCTAAATCAGTCTAGGATGTCGAGTCTTCATACTAGGACATCTCATTTAACATCTTTTTTATCTGCAGAATTCTTCATGTCTGATCATCTTATTCTTCATCAAGTTTTACCAAAATTTTAGTCAAACCTCAGGAGCTTTCAATTTACCCCTTTTAACAAATTTTGGCTAAAATTCCTTCTACACAATAAACCCAATGTGAGTGAATTTGAAAAAGGTCCTGAAAGGAAGTTGAGACTCCTAAAGAAGCTAGAAGGAAGTCTGAAAGGGTTGATCAAAGAACACTCCCTTCAAACACACTCCCCCTCTAGAATGTCCCCCTTTACTAAAGACCTTATACCCCATCACTTGGGTAATTCATAACTCAGATCACAAGACACAAAGGTAGGACTCAAAACAGAAAGAAAACCTGAGACTCAAAAAGAATGTCAGAACGTCGTATCCAACATCCTTGCAAACCAACTGCGAAACAGACTCAACCCCCATACTTTTACTTTTCTCCCCCTTTTTAGCCAAAAATTAACAAAGATGTCTAATACAGACCCATATCCAAACTGAACATACCCAAAGGTGGACAAATTCCATGAGAACAAGCCACACAAAAAACAACTTGAGACAAAAAGAAATGAAGAATCCCTTAAATACCCGAGATGTTCCCTTAGGAAGTAACGAACCATTGAAAATACAGAAGGTTAATTCAATGAGAACATTAAATGAGAAATATAGCTTCACTAAAAAAATTGTGGATCGACCAAGGCACTTTTGACTATTTCAACTTTAGGGTAAACCATCCAAAGAAAGCACATGTATCAAGATACATGTTTAACATGCCTTCTCTTAGGAACACGCTCCACCGTCTAAGAAAGACGTCCAAAGAAAGTACCTTGAAACAACCAGAAGTCCTAAACAATGTCCTGACACTTTTTTAGACTTTGTCCATTCCATCTGGTAAACTCTGAAGCATAGTCACAATACCTTTCACTAAGCCTAAAGAATACTCCTTTGATCCAAAAGTAAAAGAAAATGACCAAGATGCTAAGACATTTCTTCAAACATCTCCTAGTTAACAAGAAAGACTCCCATGAGCCTTATCTCATTCTGCAAAGAAAAATAAATTCTCCCAGATAAGAACAAATATTCTTAGAACACTCCCAAGAAGCTTGTACTATGCTGACTCAAACCTTTGACACCCCAAAGATAGAACCAAGTCTAGACTGTCAAGTCCACCAGTAACACAATGTCACGACATCTTGTCTCACATTACACCCTCACATGAGGAACAAAATCACAAACTTCTTAAAACCTCAAACAATCTTGATAAATAACTACATTAATGTAGCAATAGATCCAAGATAGAAGTATAACTCCCCCTATCAAGGATAACCAGTGCTTCTTTTCCAGAAGAACACCTTAACATGAATGGAAAACATAAGACTCATCTTCATGTTGTCAAGAGCTCACTCCTTGTTCAACATACTTGCTAAACGCATTCACTTATTGCTTGATCCATAAACAATCTATGTACCATAATAGTACACACATCAGACAAAAGTTCTCCCCTATCTTCCATAATCAATGTTTCTTCAAAAGGAAACACCACATGATATCTTAAGACCAACTTCATGCTCATACAATGAGAAGGTACCAGGATCATCATCCTTGTACCATAGCTAAAAAACTTTTGGACTGAGACCAAAATCACCATTGATCCCTCTCACCATAAACCTACTCATACCCTGTACAGATCCACCTTGAATCTTACAGCCATAGATATCCATGTTCCTTGAGAAAAAATCCAATTGAACATGGAATGCTTCACATTCCTCAAAGAGACATATAGAGCCTCTTAGTTTGTTAGTTATCCCAAATGTCATTCACACTTGAAGGACATTAGATACATGCTCCAGAAATCCTCAGCTTACACCAAACTAATCCACTTCTTTCTAGAGTTACTTGCAGCTGAAGAAACCACTTCTCCACAAGCATTTTGACCTCAAAATGAGTCAAAGAACAAGATAAACAACCCCATAATCTAAGACAGTATTCACCTCATTATTCTCCCGTATGATAAGTTAGAACGCTTCTGATTCAATTGGTGAATATCAACTTCCACAATTTGAGCTCCAAATTCAGCAAACAGAATGATGTTCTAACATCAATTAGGACATCCTAATCATATCACAGACACCATAAACTATGGTTCTTGATACAATAACCACTTGGACTTACTATCTGCATAGTAATCAAATCTGAAGATCTTTAGAGAACACAGCTCCACCAGCTTGATCAACGAGAAATCCAGATAACATAGAGAGAATTAAAATTTCATACTTCTCCCAAAAGAAGACACTCATCCTTAATAAACTTAGGGCTTCTACCACAAGCTCCAAGACAAGAACAGGAATAGAACCTCCTTTGGTCTTCAAACAACTACTCTTCTACACAAGAGTAATTTGCCCCAAGCACACTCCTTGAATAACCAAATGCCACGGTTTGGTTAACTCAACTTCTTTCAGAGCTCTAGAAAATATCATTATCCATCAATGAAGCCTAATCTTCAAGGTACATATCCTACTTGCTCCATAGCAAGGCATCTTAGATACACCAAGACTTGGACCTGTAACATCTACTCCTTCTCGCAGCTCCCGCAAAGTGCGTGAGATAGACCTTTTTCAAGCATTAAATCCATTCATACCCGAGAAGATCAACTTACTTCAGATGATGTACCATTACATCAACTAAGACCCTGAAGTTCAACTTGATGTCAAAACATCTAATAAGACATCCTGCTGGTGAATTAAGTCCTTCATTGTGCCACTTAGAAGAACCTTGTCACAATAACAGAACAAGAGTTCCATATTATCATAGACTTGATTAATGATATCAAGTTTGAGTAGACAACCTCTATTCTGCTTTATTGTACCACAACAAATACCTTGAAAGGCATTTGCTTCAGGAACTCCTCCTCAGAGAAATCAAACATGCCAAAGATCAGAAATAAACTGATCCAACTTCAATCCATCAAGATGATGAAGTCTTCATCTTTACTTCCATTAGCACCATATTCTAGAGAAGTTTCTTGCCAGGAAACTTTCTAGATAAATTACGTGCCTCTGTAGGTCCAAGTTGAAGAAGAATTCAAACACACATGTGAATGGTACCAAGATCATCAACTAAATCTCCTTTGCTCCAGAAAATCACTCCTTGAATTGACAAGATTCTGCATAACCTTTGCTAATGGAATGTCTCAACATCTGGTTGAACATCAGATCCTTGAAGTAGACCAAATAAATCAAGGGCCAACTACTTGAGTAATAACTCACGAGACACTTTGATCATCAACTAAGGATAATCCACCTGATGAACTTGGATCCTTATAAGAAATCCTTCTTCCAGAAGACTAACTTGGATCATCCACCTGATGAGCCATTTGAACTTCAAAAATCTTGAACTTTATGGATAACCAATTAGACACTTGTGCATTCCACAAATAACAATTGATCTTAAATCCATACAACTTGTCGAGAAGACCATCTGGCAGATATTTACACTTCAGTAATACCAAAAGTATTATTTAGTGAAAGTATCTTTAATGTTGAAACATCAAGGCCGACACCCTTGACTCAACCTGCCTATGACTTCCTCTTGCTAATAGAGCTCTTGCAAATCATGAATGGTGAAAATAAATCACCTTCCATTATAACATCCATCAGCACCAGAGATCTTTAGAAATCCATCTTCAGCATGAGAACCAGATTATCTTCCTGAAAGAACTCTTAAACAAGACCAGAGATGCCTTTATGAGTGGACTTGAGAGAAATCTCAAGTATCTTTGGCAACTTAGTCATAAAGTGTATTTACCAATTTCATAGATCATGAATTTGATAAATACAATCTCAACTCACCTTCTCTGACTTTAAGATACATGATGGAACCAAAATTCCTAGTACCAAGTCAACAATGACAGACATCAACAAACAAATCTCTCTATTCCATTTCTCCCGACTTTGGAACAACTAGAGCTTTAAAAAAATGTTGATATCTTCAAGAACAGAAGTCAATAAGCAAGAACTTTCACAAACTTTCTTCAATCACAACTCAAGAATAACAGGACTACCAAAGTTCTTCCATCAGAAAAATATGCAGCAGAACCACCAAACAACATCTTCACATGCTCTAAACAAGATGTCAAAACATCTTATAGGACACCATACGGAAGAACTAGCCATTCCTCCTGCAGTTGTTGTAGAAACTCCTCAGAAACCTTAAACAACCATTAATAGTTGTTCCTCTTGATCCAGAACACTCATCTCAACCATCAAAACCCTTGAGTATATCAAAATAAATGATCTGATCTCTCCAACTCCTCCTTGTTTAAATCACCATAAAGTATCTCCTAAGATCTCATCCAGAAACAGACAGGATGCTTACTCTGATACCAATTGAAATTCTGGCATAGTAGATCACAGATGTCCTACAACATGTCACGATATTGTTTTTCTGCATAAACGTTAAAAACAAGGGTAGAATAATTAAGCTGATACTCTGAATATCAACAACAAAAACACAAAAATTGTTTCGACATCTGTTACAATATGTTAATCAAAAGGAAAATACTGAACTGTAAATTTGCAGAATGATAAATAACACAAGATATGTTAACCCAGTTCGGTGAACAACAACACCTACATATGGGGGCTACCAAGCCAAGAAGAAGAATCCACTATCAGTAGTATAGTTTTATGTAAACAACCTCTGGTTTACAGTAAACAACCTCTGGTTTACCTATCACTACCTAATGAAAACTTTATCATTAAAAGTCACATCTAATTGATAAGAGAAATTCATCTCACTCCCTTGATCGCAACCTGTTATACTTAACAGTTATAGTCACAATAATTGTATCATTCTACTTGAAAGACACCTCTTTCAATACAAAGTTCATCCAAGCAACCTTGACTAACAATCTACTTGGATTTGCTTCAAAGCTTCATCCAAGAACAATACACAATTCATTACCTACAAGTTTATGAATCTCCATAAACATCTATGTCTACCACAATGTATCATACTGATATAAAGGGAGATTTAGAACACAAGAAAGCCAACGACTCTCAAAATCCTAAACCCTTATTTCCCTTTACAAAAGTGTTACAAGAGTTTTTTTTTGCCCTAGATCTAAGTCTTTCTTTTATAATCTTCTGCTGCCCATGAGCTTCGAATCTTCTGTCAGCTGATTCTTTGATCCACTGTTGTAATCGCTCCTTGAATCTTGCAACAGATTTAAAGAAACCTGCTAAATCAGTCTAGGATGTCGAGTCTTCATGCTAGGACATCTCATTCGACATCTTTGTTATCTGCAAAAAATTTATGTTTGATCATCTTATTCTTCATTAAATTTTATCAAAATTTTAGTCAAACTTCAGAAGCTTTCACATTTTATTTGTTTTATTTAACTGTACTTATTTGCTTTTCTGTTAGGATAAATGCTCTCTATAACATGTCTATCTTTACTACTAATGCCTTGAAACCTTCTTAAAAATTGATGGAAGTATTATCTCTTCTAACGTTAATGTTATTGTGGTGAAGTTTCTCTATTGTAAATATCTATTCTTAAGATCTTTAATTATATGTGGCCTTTTTTTATTTTGGCCTTATTTTACACTAAGATAAGATACGAACAACAATATTCTTGAACTATGACTTAACATGATAACATAACCCACATAAACAAAAGCTTTTCTCTCCATGTAGTTGGTACACTAAGAAACACACAATAATAACTTACCATAAGACTATATAAGCGTTATCAATAAAAATTGTGAGAAATGTAGATAGTGTAGGATTTACTCAACATTTTCATCAACTCCAATTATTTTTTATAATTCATTTAAATACTTATGTAAGTTTATCTTAGTAAGTCCACTTATTATTTCCAAGGACCTCTTCAATGCTACATAATGTACACTATCGTTTTTGTTATTGCTTTAATTAAAAAATCATTCTAAAATTCAAATTTAAATTCACAATTTTCAATTTTTTAATATTTTAGGTGAATTTTACTGTTACACTTATTTATTTAAGCGACGTATTTCTCCATTTGAAATCACACACATTATATACAACATGAGATTATTTTTTATATTTAGAGAAAGTGAAATCATTTTACTCGTGCATTTGATTAAATCACACACTTTTATGTTAGTATATAAAATACCAATACAATGAAAAATATTTGAATGTTTATCTCAAAAAAAATATACTTGTGTCAGTTTTATTAAAAAAATATTAAATTTAGTATATATTAGTGTATTTATTTATTAAATAAGTTGACATAATATAATAAAAAAAAATATTGTAAAGTTAGACCATAAAAAAAAACTATTTGCTTGCTTTTAATGTTTGGTATAGAGTAACTCAATTGAAATTGTATATGCTATATTTGAATAATAATAATAATAATAATAATAATAATTTATAATAACGATCAAAATACACATATATAGACGCGTCAATGATATTCATTATTGAACAAAAAATATTGTTGGGAATAAGAAAATGAGAACAACTCAGAAATTAGAAAAAGTTGCATTTCTGCATTTTTTCCAGAGAACGGGTGAAAAATTTACGAGATTCTTACATCAGATTAAATCTTTTCCATTCATCCCAATCTTTTTTAAGAACGTCACCAACGGAGTATATCCCATCCGAAAGGTAACCGCTATAGGCAATTTAAGATGGTTGATTATAATATTTATTTTATAGTTTATTTTTATGGAAAATTTAGTTTATATGTTTTTTTTAAGGATATTTTTATGATTTTGGGAATGTAAAATTCTAAAATTTAAACTTTTTTAAACATTAATTCCAATAAAATTAATAGGTTGATTTTTGTATGATCATTTGGTAATAAATTTGGATGAGATTTTTTTTTGCTATATTGTAGATTAGAGATGCATGATTCTCTAGAATTTTTCTCTTATTTTTTAGTTAATGTTAGGTTCTCTTTTGAAACAAGAGAATTAGACTTTTCATGTTTAGTACCCCTATTAACACCTTATGATTTATGAATTGTTTAGAGGTCTTCCCATTAGAATTGTTCTACTATACACCCATAATTAGACTCTTCTAGAAATAATCATAGAATTTGTTGTAATAATCATAGAATTTGTTGATTACAACAAAATGATATGATTTCCGTATATAATCTGAGATCACTGTTAAAAATTTAAATTGTTTAATATAAGAAAAATGACTTTTTTCAAAATTAAAGATACTAAACAATAACCCTCAAATCCGAAATATCCTACTTTACCATAAAATTATATAAGTAAATTATAGTATTATAAAAAATAAAAGTAATTAATAATATATAATTATAAAAAAGTAAATAATTATATATAATTATATTTTTTAATTAAGTTTTGATATATCATCATAGACGTGTATGCTATTAAAAATTATATTAAAATTAAATAGAGTCTAAAAAGCATTAAAAAGTTAAAATGAATAACCAAATTTTTAAAATGACTATCAAAAGTTTTAAAAAAAAATTAAAATAACGGACCAAAAGTGAATTTAATGTAAATATACATTTTTTTTTATTTGGAGTTTCAATTAAAAAGTATTCTTTTGATGACATACATGAAGAATTTGGATCCTTTTATTATTGAGTCATTTTATATAATAAATTTTATATGAAATTGAGTATTAAAATCTTGTATTTTAAAACATTTTCTTGTCTAACATTTTGTTTTGAAAGCACAAGAGAATACATAAAATTGAAAAAAGAAAGAGATAAAAAAACAACATGAAAAAACTCAAATATATTTACTAATCTCGAATTATATTTTTTAGTTTTAGCATTCAAACCGTATAATACTAAATTAAACTGAAATAGATAGTAAAATATTTGGAAATATTCTTTTGTAAAAAAGTGTTAAAAAATTCAATACAAAACGCTAAATATAAAAAAAAAAAAACATTCCTATAATACAAATTGTACATATATCTTCAATTAATATGAAGTATCTTATAATTTGTGCATTTTTTACCCAACCTGATAATTAGTACATACAATTACATTTTGTGTGAATGTAATAAAAGTAATAATGAAATATATATAGTTTGCATAATATTTATGTTTGACATGAATTTATTATTTCAACATGATTGTATCATACAATGCATGGGTTAATATGGCCGGTAATACAGGATTATTTTATGTCAAAAACTCTAAAATACCGTGCAATAAATTATGAGTTAGTTATAAAAAACTTCAATTGTGTGAATCTAACTTATCACTAATGTACTTAAAAAATAATATAAAATATTTTACTTTTATTTGTTTTTGTAATATTTATAGTTGAAACGAGTGATTAAGAATATAATACAAAGAATGTGTAGATAATTACTTAATAAAACTAAGAATTATCTGTGCATAGTACACCCTATCAAATTAGAAACAACATAATTAGTCCAGTTTCTATAAATATATAATTATGTGAACAGACGGCTTCTATGCGTGAAACGAATGACACTTTTTTTTATACGAAGAGTCCAAGACCAATTAGAAATAAAAAAATATATGTTTTATTAAATGATTGTTATTATTAATTAGGGGGTTCAGTTAGTACTTTTATTTTTTTATTGATTGGGTCACTTTAATTGTTTAGGTCCATAGTCTTTTATCTCAAACGGATACTCTTTGCTAATTATTGTCATCTCTTTGATACTTTAGAAGTAAGAAAATTCAGAAAAGTTTTATGTCTTATGTTCTTTGCTATTTTAGATCTATTTGATTTTCTTAGTGTAACTTAAGATTTGTTGGTTTTCATCTTTGTTCTCATGACTCCTTACACAAAAGGAACAACCACAACCTGCTATTGTTCATTCAGCAACAAATTCATCAGGTATTACTCATCACCTTTCCTCTATGTCCACAGACACCCCTGTTATTCATCTTCCCCCACCCACAAATACCCATTTAAGACAATCAGTAATTTTTTCTCACTCACCCACGCAATCTATTGTCACCACCACAATACGTAACACAACTGCACAACCACCACCTCACTTCTCACCATACATAACCACTCAATCAGTTTTTACAAACACCCCAAACTATAACTCTCAAATTTTTCAACAAAACCATTACCCACAACTTTCCCATATTCCCCTTTTACCTTCTTTTCTTACCCTTAAACTTAAGTTTGCAATGTTCGATGGTTAAAATCCATTAGACTGGTTGTTTCAAGCGGAGCAATTTTTCAGTTTCTATAATTTATTGGGTTGGCTAAGCTCATCGAATCCAAACTCAAGGATTCTAAGCCCAAATTCTCAAAACCTTTCTCTAGTTCTTACCAAAAAGGCAATATCCCTGTCCCTAACCCCAACCCTTAAAACATCCCAACTTCCCTACCCTTCAAGGAACGCTCCCTACCAAACCTCAAACATCCACTGCTCCTCTCAAACTGCCCATTTGACGCCTCTCCCAAACCCAACTTCAAGAACGAAGGGCTCAAGGGCTATGTTTCAATTGTGATGAAAATTTTATTTCAGGTCACAAATGCTCCACAAATCGATTTCGTATTCAGAGGTAGAAGATGAAGTCTTGAAAGACCATCATTTTGCTTAAGACAACACTAGCCTTGAAAACGAGGAGCGAGAAAGCACTGATACTTACTTTCAGTTATTCAACCACACCCTAACTGGTTAATTTCTCCCCAAACTCTAATGTTTAAAGGCCTAATTGGTGGATTATCAGTTATGGTACTAGTTGATACGGGAAACACTGACAATATTCTTCAACCACACATTGCTCACCATCTCAACCTCAAGACAACCCCTATCCCTTAATTTTCAGTAATGGTGGGAAATGGATCTCACTTACAATGTGAAGGTATTTGCCAAAAGGTTCAAATTATTTTACAAAATAAATCTTTCTAGCTTCCATTTTACTTATTGCCAATTGAAGGCGTTGATGTGATTTTGGGCATGACGTGGTTACGCACCTTGGGCCTAATTTAGGCAGATCTCTCTATTCCCTCCATCACTTTTACCCATCAAAACAACTCTATAACCTTAATGAGAGACCCTACATATCACCCAATTTATACCACATTTGACCAACTTCGCCATCTTATTCACACTAACTTTGTCTCCTCATTCCACCCAATGGCTTTTCAAGCAATTGATTCCTGCAAACAAATGGCTCTATAACAAACTCCACTTTTGAATCCTTACCACCAGACTTACACCCTAACATTCATGACTTACTCTAAAAGTACCCAATAATTTTCCAAACAAACTTCAGCCTCCCACCTAAATGCGCACATTGTTGGTGCAAAGGTAGAGTAAATGATGAATAGAGAAATATTCTATTAAGAGAATGACGGCTACACACACAACCACACAAATTGCAATGATTGCTACCCTATTTATAAGCTAACACTAGGGTTACTAGAATAAGATAAAAATACTAAAATACCCTCTAACAAACTTAGGGGCTAAGAAAATAGTATAACTAAATATGAATTACTTCTAATACCATCCCTTAATTCATATTCTATCAAAACTTGTAACACCAGTTCCATCCCTTAGTCTGAGAAATTGATCAGTCTTGATAGCTTTCGTCAGAACATCTGCCAACTGTTTTTGAGTGCTGCAGTGTACAACTTCTAACACTCCACTCTGAACTTGATGTCTCAGAAAATGATACTTTGTCTCAATATGCTTGCTTCTCCCATGCAACATTGGGTTTCTGGCAAGATTGATTGCAGACTTGTTGTCAATCATCAGCTTCAGAGGTTTGTTTATTTTAATCTTCAGATCCTGCAACAGATTCAGAATCCACACAACTTGGCATGCAGTAACAGCACCTGCAATGTATTCAGCTTCACAGGTTGATAACGCCACAACAGGTTGCTTCTTGGAACACCAAGAAATGGGACCTCCCAGAAATTTGAACAAGTACCCAGAGGTACTTCTTCTGTCAACTCTATCTCCACACCAATCAAAATCTGAATAACTCAGAAGTTCTGACTCATTCTTTCTTCCAGAAGGAAATAACACTCCATACTTCAGAGTTCCCTTGATATACCTCAGAATCCTGACAACAGCTTGGTAATGGGACCACTTAGGTTTACTCATGAACCTACTAACCATCCCAACAGAATAGCAAATATTAGGTCTGGTATTGCACAAATACCTCAGAGAACCAACTAACTGTTTGAAGGTTATAGCGTCCACATCCTTTCCATCAGAGTCAGAATCCAGTTTCTGATTTGTATCAGAAGGTGTGACAGCAATCTTACAATTCTTCGGTTCAAATCTCTTCAGAAGTTCTAATTCATACTTGAGCTGATGCAAAATGATACCTTTCTCAGAATATCTGAACTCCATCCCTAGAAAGTATGTCATTTTGCCTAGATCAGTCATTTCGAATTCATTCATCAGAACTTTCTTGAACTTGGCTATCTCCTGTTCAGAACTTCCAGTCAGTAGTATGTCATCAACATATAAACACACTAGAGTCATATTGCCTTCAGAAGTATGCTGAACATAAACACCGTAATCCATCTCACATTTCTGAAAGCCTTACTTCTTGAAAAATGAATCAACCTTCTGATTCCAAGCTCTGGGCGCTTATTTCATTCCATATAAAGCTTTGTATAAACTGTACACCATCCCTTCCTGATTCTTTTTCATAAATCCAGGAGGTTGTGACACGTAAACTTCTTCTTCTAATGGACCGTTCAGAAACGCAAATTTTACATCTAAATGCATCAAAGGCTAATTCATGTTAGCAGCTATTGCAATCACCATTCTGATTGTTTCATATCTTGCTACAGGTGCAAACACTTCAGAATAATCCAGCCCAAGTTTCTGTAGAAATCCTCTGGCTACCAACCTTGCTTTATGTTTGCCAATTGAACCATCTAGCTTTAACTTCTGCTTGAAAACCCATATGACGTTGATGGCTTTCTTGTCTTTTAGAAGTTTTGTCAGCTTCCAAGTCTTGTTTCTCTCTATAGCATCAAGTTCTTCTTTCATGGCCTTCAGCCAGAGCTTCTGCTTAAGAGCCTCTTCTGTACTTATGGGTTTAGAGTCTACTATCATGGCACATTGAATAACTTCTCCTTCAGAGTCTACTTCAGTATCTTGCAGCATGTCAAATTCTGCATATCTTCTGGGGATGTTTCTTATTTTTTGTGGTCTCTGAACTTGTTCGGAGTCTTGAGCTTCAGAGTTTCTAGCTTCAGATGATTGACTTCCTCCAGAGCTTTGACCATCTTCAGAGTCTGGCATATTTCCAGAGTCTGAATTGCCACCAGAATCTGGATTGCCATCAGAGTCTGGATCATCAGAGTCACCTTCATCTTCTGAATCTTCTCCAGAGTCTGACTCACTATCAGAGTCATAGTCAACGTCAGAGTTTACTCCAACTTTAGAAATTCTTAACTCTGACTTTTATTCAGAAGTTCTAACATCAGAATCAGATTGAGACTTATCCCAATTCCAAACTTCTGATTCCTTCACAATCACATCTCTGCTGAATTCAATTTTATTGGTTTCTGGACAATAGAGCTTGTATGCACCTGTACTGTGGTACCCTATCAGAATCATCACTTTGCTTCTATCATCCAGCTTCTGTCTTCTGGCTTCTGGAACATGTTTATAGCAAACAGAACCAAACACCTTTAGATGAATAACACTTTGCTTATCTCCAATCAACTTCTGTATTGGAACTATTTCCTTCAACTTCTTCGTAGGACATCGGTTGAGTACATACGTTGCAGTGACAACAGCTTCTCCCTAGAGCTTCTAAGGAAGCTTCTTCTCCTTTAACATGTTTCTCACCATATCAAGCAAAGTGCGGTTTCTTCTTTCAGCAAGACCATTGTGTTGAGGGGTATAAGGAGCAGTAACCTCATGCTCAATTCCATTCTCCTCACAGAACTTCTGGAACTCTTTGGAGTTATACTCACCTCCACCGTCAGTTCTAAGAATCTTCAACTTCTGACCATTCTGATTCTCAGCCTTCATTCTGAACTTCTTGAATTCATCAAACACCTCATGTTTAAACTTAATAAGGGATACCCATGTCATTCTTGTGAATTCATCAACAAACAACACAAAGTATTTATTCCCTCTAATCGATGCTACTGGGAATGGACCACACACATCAGAATGTACAACTCCCGAGGCATGTTTTGCTCTTGGAGCAGCTTCTGACGCAAATGGCAATCGTGGTTGTTTTCCTTCCATGCAAACTTTGCATGACTTTTCAGACTTCTTAATTGCAGGAATTCCATGTACCAACTTCTTTGAATTCAGATGTTTTAAGCTTCTGAAATTCAAATGACCAAATCTTCTGTGCCACAACTCACTCTCCTTCTTAGCACTTGTTGCACTAAGACATTATGAGTCTGCAGTTCTGACATTCACCTTGAATATTCTATTCCTTCCCTGTTCTGACTCCATAATCAACTTCTGATTGCAGTCGTACAGCTTCAGAAGATTGTCCTTCATGGTAACTGAAAATCCTTTCTCAATTAATTGTCCCACACTCATCAGATTGCTTCTGATGCCAGGTACATACCACACTTTCTGAATCAATGTTGTTTTCCCATTGTTCAGAATCACTCTGACATTTCCCATACCTTCTGCGTTAAGATATTTATCATCAGCACATCTGATCTTTGTCCTCTTTTCAGAGTCAAAGTCAACCAGCCATTTCTTGTTTCCAGTAAGATGATTTGAACAGCCAGTGTCCATATACCACCAGTCTATCAGATCCATATCATCAGATTCAGAGGCCATCAATAGCACAGATTCGTCATCAGAACTTCTGGCTATATTTTCTTCTTCTGGTTTTCTCTCCTTGTTTGACCAACAATCTCTAGCAAAGTGACCAAACTTCTTACAACAGTAATATTGGATTTTCTTCTTGTCATACTTCTCTTTTCCCTTCTGAGCATTCTTTTGTCTATCAGAGGTTGAGCTTTCTGACTTCTGACCACCATCAGATCTTCTCCTAGCTTCTAACTACTTCTGATACCTCTTATTAGAATTTACTTTCAGAGCCTGCTGCTCTACTTCCTTTTCAGAAGTTCTCTCAGTCAAACGTAACTCTTGCGCTTCTAGACTGCTCTGCAGCTCTTCAATTCTCATGGTGCTCAGATCTTTGGAATGTTCTATTGCTACCACAATGTAATCAAATTGAGAGGTAAGAGATCTCAATACTTTCTCCATGATTGCTTCTTCAGAAAGAGTTTCTCCACACGCCTTCATCTCATTAGTGATCAGAATCATTCTGGAGATGTATTCAGAGACTTTATCATTATTCTTCATGTTGAGATTCTCATATTGCTTTCTCAAGGACTGAAGCTTCATCTTCTTCACTGATGCGTCACCACCATAACATCTCACCAGTGTGTCCAACGCAGCCTTTGCTGTCGTTGAATCTGCAATCTTCTCAAACACATTTACATCCACACATTGATGAATGAAGAACAATGCTTTCTGATCCTTCTTCCTTACTTCCTTTTGCGCGTTTTTCTGTTTATCCGTCGCATCTGCTGCTACCGGAACATAACCATCAGTGACAAGATCTAGAACATCTTGAGCACCGAACAGTACACGCATTTGGATCATCCAACGATTCCAGTTTTTACCGTCAAATACTGGAAGTTTGGTGTTCATGTTGCCGTTTCCGTTCATCTTCTACCTTGCATAGTACACTCAGATTTCTCACACAGTGTTTCCCAACCCACAGAATTAAAATTCTGATCAGATTTTGTTCAAGATTCAACACGAATCTAAAAAACAAAATCAAACACACAAGGCCTCACGTTCACTCGTGTTTCCAAATGAATCTGAACCAGAGCTCTAGATACCAATTGTTGGTGCAAAGGTAGAGTAAATGATGAATAGAGAAATATTCTATTAAGAGAATGACGGCTACACACACAACCACACAAATTGCAATGATTGCTACCCTATTTATAAGCTAACACTAGGGTTACTAGAATAAGATAAAAATACTAAAATACCCTCTAACAAACTTAAGGGTTAAGAAAATAGTACAACTAAATATGAATTACTTCTAATACACATGACCCTCACTTCCCTCTTGAACCCAACACACAACCTTATTAATGTCAAATCACATTGTTACCCATATTCACAAAAGGAAGCAATGACCTCCATTATCCAAGATATGTTACACCAAGGTGTCATAACTCCTAGTCACAACCCATTTTCCTCACCCGTATTACTTGTAAAAAAAGATGAAACTTGACGTTTTTGCGTTTTCTAACCCATACCATTGACGAACTCCTAGATGAATTGGTTTCTACTCAATTTTTCACCAAGTAAGACTTACGCTCAGGTTATCATCAGATTCGAGTTGCATCAGAAGACACGCATAAGACAACTTTTCGGATATTTGATGGGCATTACGAATTCCTCGTTATGCCTTTCGGGCTCACTAACGCCCCTTCTACTTTTCAGTCAGCCATGAGTGATCTTCTGCGCCCTCATTTATGAAAATTTATTTTAGTTTTCTTTTTGACATACTGATTTTTAGTCCTACTTTCAATGACCATCTATTTCATTTGCAGGTTATTTTTGAGTTGTTAAGGTCTAATTCTTTTTTTTTTTGTGAAGTTATCCAAGTGTGTGTTTGCAGTGAATCAAGTTAATTATATTGGTCATGTAAGCTCAGGGGGTGGTGTTGCACCCGATCCAGATAAAGTCAAGACCATCTTGGATTGGCCCCAACCGCATTCACTCACGGCTCTCCGTGGCTTTTTGGGTCTTACTACTTTTTGTCATCAATTTGTGTGCAATTATGCTACTCCCTCCGCTCCGCTCACCGATTTGTTGTGTTCCACTAAGTTGGTATGGAATACAGCGGCGGTCGGTCTTGCCTTTACAAAGTTATAAAATTAAGGGATCAATAATGATATTTTATCAAAATAATACAAACAAATATAATAATAAATTGAACGTGTAAAAAAAATTTCTGACGACACTGATTAGTAACTAATCACATTTTATCATCTTTTAGAATATATTTAGATGGTAGAATTAGACATTAAAAGAAATTAAACGATTTCAGTTCATTAATTGAATTCTTTTAATTTTAAATATTTTATGAAAGACAGTGAAATTATACATTTTTAAATTTTGTTGGGCTATTTTTATAAATATGCAAGAGTTGAAAGCAATGGTTTTAAAATAAAAGTATCAATATGTAGTGAAAAATCATTCAAAATAAGAATTATAAAATTGAGACAAACTTTAAAATATGGCAATGGTTTATGACTGCCTTACCCAATCCGATTCCAAAGAGGGTATTTTTCAATTTATATATTTTTTAGTTAAACAAAGAAGAACGGTCACATATTATAAATATGTTATTAAAATAATTAAAACTTATATGAAAAGGGCTCTACTCCGTGGCTAAAGAAAATTGTTCTCCTTAATATCTATGTGAATGGTTTCGAGCCGTTGCCTAAGATATTTAAAATCCGTAATTAGCAAAACTTTGAAATTTCAAATTATTTATTAAAAAATGAGGCTGAGATGATTCTTTTAAGAATGTAGTATTTCGTTCTTGTAAAAAATTATAGTTTGATTATTAAAATATGTTTTAAAAAAATATTACAGTTATAGGTATGAAATGTCGAATCAAAATAAATTTGTGAGCAACCCACAAAGGAGAGTAGAGGTAGAGGCGTATATTCTATTTTGTGAGGAAGGAGGGGTTAGTTATGAATTATTGTTATTGATTAACTCTATTTTTTTAAATAAGTGTCATAATTGTTAAACATTTTAAAAGAGTTTGAATAGATCAATTCCCTTAAACTTTTTTTTTTATTTTAAAATTCATAAGTAAAATCAGAATTTAATTAGTGAAAGCAAACATGGTAGGTGAAAGGAATATATATATATATATATATATATATATATATATATATATATATATATATATATATATATATATATATATATATATATATATATATATATATATATATATATATATATATATATATATATATATATATATATATATATATATATATATATATATATATATATATATATATATATATATTCCTTTCACCTATCATGTTTGCTTTCACTAATTAAATTCTGATTATATATATATATATATATATATATATATATATATATATATATATATATATATATATATATATATATATATATATATATATATATATATATATATATATATATATATATATATATATATATATATATATATATATATATATAAAATACATGTTTAGAATATACATATTATACACTGGTGGAAGAGTTACTGGAGGACCCATTGGCCCAGTATAATTTAGAATGAGTTTACTATGGATAATCGATTGTGTGAGCATCAAACTAGCCATATATGACATTGGTTCTGATACAGTCACTGAGACCGTTGCCGCCTCAATCAAAGACATTTGGGAGTGTTCTCGATTATTACTCGATGAACTTTGAGGAATTGAAACATTTGGCGGATTGGAATTCCCAATTTTCTTAGTATACCTTCTCCTTGATCTATCCTCGTTACTGGTGGCTACTTTGCCACTTCTCAATAACATGCGACGAAATTTTCAAAGAGAAACGATAACAAACAAAATTGCGACAAGAACACTACTAGCACTGTCCCACTAGGCATGTCAATTTGTTTACTAGGAAAAATAGTAAACAACCGATGATCTTTCTAAATGAAAAAGAATTGGATTACGTACAACATCGACCACACAAATCCTAAGACATGTGCTAGCAATTCTTAATTTAAAGTTTGAAAAATAATGAAAATTTCAATATTATTCATGATCTAACAACAAAAAACTTTGAAATTTAGAAGAAGTAAAGTGCAGAAACTTGACCAAAGACAATTAAATAACTTGAATAAGAAAGAGATAGATTTTGTGGTAAAATGATGAAATTTGCATTCAAATATAAAAATATGGTGTAATCAAACGTACATTTTCTTCGACATACTCTTTTTCTCTACACACGAATACTTTGAGTAATTTCAAAAACTTTGTACAAATTTTGGAACACACCAGTCCTACACTAAAACCTTCTATTTATAATGATAGAAAATAACCGACCCTAACGGTTATTCTACAAACAAATAACAAGTGGCGCTCAACATGTCTCATTTTCTTAGAAAAACTACACGTGTCATTCTTCGCAAATCTGGATAAGAACAAAAGTCCCCTCCTTTATTTGAATTCAAATCACGCGTTGAAATATCATCTCTATCAAACCATCTTCAAAATATTTTTTCTTCACATCTTATTCAGCATTTCCTCTTCATACAGGGGGTTGTTTCGACCAAAGCAAATAAGTATAGCCCTTTCAAAACACTATCATCACTTCACGTAATTCTCTTTTATGATTTATTTAATTAAAACCAGGAGTCAAATTTGGAAGCTAACAAATTGCCCCCCAAAAATTTCATTTTTGATAGCTGAAGAAAAAGACCTTTTTTGATAACTTTATTCGACACCTTGATTAATCCATGTATGATTCGACACATCTGATTAGTCATTGCTATAAACGGTTTAGCTTCTATAGCACGCCTATGACGTCATGGTCATGATTACCTTTTCTGAAATGTCTCCTCAAAACCCACATGAAAATCTTTGCCATCATTATGTATCCTAGACTTTAGGAGATCATGGGGCTAGGTACTAACTGCCATCGCTTCATCAAGGATGGAGGAAAAAACACGTGTCTCTGTTGGCTAAAAAGAGCCAACTAAAAATTTTGACAGCAAAAGGGTCGACCTCGACAGGAAACAGGAAGAAACGTCCTAAACCGATAGTATTCGTTGGTTGGAAAAAGCCAGTGAAAGTTATTGGCAGCAAAGTGTCGAAGTCAACAAGTCTCAAGGGGATGCAGCCTAAGTCGACAGCATATTAAAATGGGGTGTGATCGATAGAGACCCGGGTTGGTTGACCAAGACGACAAAAAGGGGCAGTTGACAAAGGGGTTTGTTTCCTGGCGGTAAATAGATTTGAAAAAGAGAACATGGGGGAAGTTACGAAAGTAGTGGCCCGACACGTGGCGGCACCAAAACCGATCTGACGGTTATTTCATTTGCCTATATAAAGCAAAGCTTGGCTTGAATAAAAGGGGCGTTTTTTGTCAACATTTTAAGAGAAACACTCTGAGTACCACACACTGAGAGAAAAGAGTTCCCCTTTCCTTACAAAATGTACGAACACGCCCATTTGTACTTTCCTTTTTTACGTTGAGTTTACCAAGTTTTTATGTTATGAAAACAATACCTTTACTGTTATGCCATTCTTCTAATATTTCTTTGTCTTACTAAAAACATCGTTGTCTTTACTTGTTTAAATTTCATCATATACACCTTCAAAAACAAAAAACTGTCAAGTGCATCACAAATCCTAAGTAATCAACCCACCCAGAACCTGAGTCATGGGACTAGTTTGGTTGGTCTCGCAAGCAAACCCGCGTCGGGGGGTCAGAGGTTGTCCGTGCGAAAAGCACGTGCGTATAGATTAGCACACCTGGTGGGATCCAAAGGTCTGGATATATGCGTTTACACAGTGGAAAAATGGTAGCACCACGACAAAATGAAGAACCGTCTTCGCAGGAAAACCCAGTCTTACCATCGGTGACGGTTGTGAGCACTGAATCCACAACAATAACTTCAACCTCTCATAGAAGACCATTCGCGACTCCACGTCGACCCGAGGCAAGACCAGCAACGACAGGAGTCGAAGGGAAATACTTGCCCAGTTTTACTATGTCGGCGCCCCAACACTTAGGAATACCGACAGAGTTCATGTCAATGTTACGCTATAGTGGGCTAGGCACGGGAGAGAATTCCTCATCAGCATTCTCGCCATATCGAAACCTAGGGCCTGTGATCCAGCAAGGGGGGAGGCCACCAGGTTTCGGTTTGTTTTCTACCACGATACCAGCTTTTACCACCAGTTCGATCGCGGTTATGCGACAGCAGTATACGAAAGCAATCACGAGATGATACATATGCTGACCCAACAAATGGGCATTATTCTGAGACCATTAATACAATATTCGACTTAGAGTTACCAACAACTGGCAACTCAGATTACACGAATAAGAGACTTCTTAGGGGCCCCAATGGCTACAGGAAGACAAACACCTCCCAATTGTCCCGACACGCCTGTCTGACAGAATGATCTTGTCGAAGAAACAAACGACCTACAGGCGCCTGAGTACGAGCATATGCCCAGGGTGGCCCAAAAGCCCCCCATTGTAATGGTTCATAGGAACCAAGACCCAGACTACATGGTCAGGAAAATTAGGAACGATAATCTGGGGGGTGAAGCTAACCTAGAGGCCATGGTCGAGCGAATTATGGTTCGCAACGGTGCGAACCCAAGCCTTCGATGGCCCACCTACACGTCCCCCTACCAGATTTCGTTTTGTAAATGGAGTTTCCAAGGGGATGGAAGGTGCCAAAATTCACCAAATTCGTAGGAGAAACAGAGGAATCCACCATCGAACACGTCGCTAGGTATCAAACCGAGGCTGGGGACATAGCAAATAATGAAGACCTAAAAATGAAATATTTCTCTTGTTCCCTAATCAAGAACGTGTTCACATGGTTCACCTCGTTGCCCCCACAGTCGGTCCATATGTGGACACAATTAGAAAGATTGTTTCACGAGCAGTTTTACATGGGAAAATCAAAGGTCAGTTCGAAAGAACTAGCCAGTGTCAAACGAAAGGCAGCGGAGTCCATAGACCAGTATCTAAACAGGTTCAGACTATTGAAGGTGCAATGCTTTACACAAGTCCCTGAAAACGAATTGGTCAAAATGGCCGCAGGAGGTTTAGATTATTCTATTAGGAAAAAGCTAAACACATAATACATTAGGGATATGGCACAGCTGGCCGACCATGTTCAGCAAGTCGAACATTTGAGGAGCGAGAAATCTCAGGCTAGTCGATACCGTAAGAAAGAAAAGGTTGCGTTTTTGGCCACCAACGGATATTCGTCAGACGACGAGGAGCTCGTTGAAGAAAATGCCGTCAACGTGGCCGAATTAAAACCTGGGCCCTCATATGCTTGCAGAGTCCTAAAATCGTTGAACGGAAAAAATCCGGTAGAGACGGACAAATATGTTGCTAAAACATACTCTTTCGATGTATCCAAATGCGACGAGATATTTGATTTGTTGGTCAAAGATGGTCAAATTGTCATCCCGGTTGGGACAAAAGATCCCCCTTTGGAACAAAAGAAAAAGAGGGGATTGTGCAAATTTCATAATTTCTTTGGTCATAAGATAGCTCAATGTGTTCTTTTCAGGGATTTGGTGCAGAAGGCTTTGAAAGAAGGACGACTCCAGTTTGGTGAAAGACCAAAGATGCAAGTGGACACGGACCCTCTGAAGATGGAGGAAGCACTATACGCTGAAGTGGTAGAATGCATGATGATCGAGGCTACTGCGGGCTCCGACAAGAAAGCAAAAAGAAACTGTGAGGGAATCTATCTTAAAGCTGGAGAAAACTTAGCTGAGTTTCAAGAAAAATTCAAAGTTAGAGGCTCTAAAGCCGCCCTCTATCCCATATAGCATGCTGTGTTCGACCAGAAAGCAGCAGACTGATTCGAGTCGGGCAAACCGCCAGTCCCAAGGTTTATGTTCGACAAAGACGGGGCTCCTCGACGAAACCAGGAATACAGGAAGTTGTTCCAACAGGCAAGGCCCAAGACTTTTGTGCCCCCGCCGAACACTCCGCAGGATAAATGGATGGCTCCCGTAACCCAAAAAGGGAGAAAGAGGCCAAAGTGGAGAGTGCTAGATCTGGAAAGAGAGGCAAAAGCCTTCGACAAGAATGTTGAGCCTAAGGGATATGTGGTGTCCCCAACTACAAAGGCAAGAACCCAATGACAAGGACCCAATGGAGGCGCCATCAGCGGAACAAAAAGGCTGCCAGAGAAGCATCGACTTCGCAGCTACGGCCTGTCAGGAATCCCAGATCAAAGAGACAACCCCCAAAAACCAGATGGGTTGAAAAAGAGAAGATTTTGGCAAACTAGATCACAGCAGTGACCATGGAAGTCTCTAGAGAAAGGGCGGTGGTGTCGACCCAGAATTCGACATTTACCACTGGAACAAAAAGCAAGAAGGATCCAGAATACACCCCTCAGTCGGATGAAGATGAGCCTGAGTATACACCTCAATCAGAAGAGGAATACACCCCATCCCCAGAAGAAGATTTGGATGTTGACATGTACGACGAGACAAATGACGACACCTACAGGGAAGAATATGTGGTAAACTGCGGGATTGTGTCAATACTGCCAGCAGAATATGATAGGGTCTCTGAAGTCTCGGAGTTAGAGGATGATTTCTTGCCCGATGAAGCTGCAGAAGATATGTCATTGTGTTATTATGTGATGAAAAATGGTGTGGTAGAAAAGCAAACTGCCATGTTCGAAAGACCCAGCCCAGGGATGATGTATCATTTGAAACCATTGTCCATAAAGGCAAAGGTCGACGGTGTGGCAATGAATAAGGTATTCGTGGATGGAGGGGCAGTAGTTAACTTGATTCCCCCACACCTCATTTAAGAGGATCGGCAAGATGAAGTCTGACCTCAAGCAACACAACATGGTTTTATCCAACTATGAGGGTAAAACCAGTAATATTCTAGGAGTGGTCCAAGTGGATTTGGCAGTGGGAACCACCACTAGGTCGACGCTCTTCATGGTCATAAATTCAAAAGCAAATTTTAACCTTTTATTGGAACGAGACTGGATCCATGGAATCAGGGCAGTTCCTTCAACTCTACACCAAAGACTGACTATTTGGAGGAAAGACGATGTCGTTGAGAATGTCGAGACATACCAGAGTTATTATAGGATCGATGAAGCCAAAGGGATGAAAAGGTCTTTCGACCAGCACCTGGCGCACGTAGCACCATGTAACGACGAGTCGGGTTCTTATACCTCCGCCAACACCGGTCGTATTTTGAATTTGGACCCAGATTATGGTTTCGTTTGGGATTCACCTGACACCCCAGCGGAGTCATCGCAGAGTTGCCCACCCACAGGGTGGCCCCCCATAGATACAGATGACTGCTGAGTCAGAAAGTCTAGATCGAATTTTGGCCTATTTGGCTGAAAACAAACAAAAAGAGGTATTCGAAAGGGAAAAATACGGAAATACCACTAGTAATACATGTACAAATGGCCGACAAGGCCATCCAACAACTTCAGAAAGTCGGAGGCTCGACTGCATTTACAATGACGAACCTTTGGGGTTTGAGAAAAACCTAACCTACGACGTGCAGAAAATACAGGCGCAGGATCCACTCGAAGAGATCGATCTAGGGGAAGGAACCACAAAGAGACCTACATACTTAAGTACCAAAATTGGCTCGAAGATGAGAGCCAAGCTGATCGAGATATTGAAAGAGTACAAGGATTGCTTCGCCTGGGATTGCACCAAAATGTTAGGGCTAAGTCTGGAGGTTGTAGAACACCGCTTGCCCATCCAACCAGGGAGGAAACCAGTTAAGCAACAACCACGTAGGTTCGCCCCAAAAGTTACACTGAAAATCAAGAGGGAAATTGAAAGGTTGCTACAAATTCGCTTCATCCGCACAACAAGATATGTTGAGTGGTTGGCGAACATAGTCCCAGTTGTGAAGAAAAATGGAACCCTGAGAGTTTGCATCGACTTCAGAGACTTAAATAGTGCCACCCCTAAATATGAGTATCCAATGCCCGTGGCGGAGATATTGGTTGATTTAGCCACTGGTTTTGAGTATCTAAGCATGCTCGACAGATATTCTGGATATAACCAAATCTTCATAGCTGAGGAAGATGTTCCTAAAACGGCGTTCCGATGCCCAAGGGCATTAGGGACTTATGAATGGGTGATAATACCATTCGGGTTGAAGAACACTAGAGCAACATATCAAAGGGATATGAATGCTATTTTTCATGATTTCATTGAAAAATTCATGCAGGTATACATTGACGACATAGTCATAAAATCATCGTCAGAGGTCGGCCACTTGGACCACCTTCGACTCTCATTCGAGAGGATGAGGAAATATGGATTGAAAATGAATCCACTAAAATTTTCTTTTTGCGTACATGCAGGAGATTTCTTGGGTTTTGTGGTGCATAAGAAGGGCATCAAGATAAATCAGAACAAAACAAAGGCAATTCTGGACCTCAAGCCTCCTTCGACGAAAAAGCAGCTCCAGTCATTACTGGGGAAGGTTAACTTCTTGCAAAGATTCATATCAAATCTATGTGGCAAGACGAAAGCATTCTTGCCATTACCGAAAGTCAAGAAGGAAAGTCAGTTCTGTTGGGGACGGGAGCAAGAAAAGGCTTTCGACACCATCAAAGAATATCTCATAAAGCCTCCGGCTTTGTTGCCACCAAGTCCAAATAAAAACATGAAGTTATACATTGCAGCGTCCAACGCAACTATAGGAAGCATGTTAGCTCAGGAGGACGATAATGGTGTCAAAAGGCCCGTTTATTACCTTAGTCGAATGTTAGTTGATGCTGAAACTAGGTATTCCATGATTGAGAAGTTATGCATGTGTTTATATTTTTCATGTACTAAATTAAAACAATATATTAAACCAATCGAAGTTCATGTTTCATCACATTTTGGTGTTATTAAACATATGTTGTCAAAACCTATTTTGCACAGTCAGGTTGGAAAATGGGCCACGAGACTAACTGAATTCTCCCTTACCTATGTCTCTCTGAGGGCCATGAAGGGGCAGATAATGGAGGACTTTATGGTCGACCATGAAATGGTCGAACAACAGCTTTACATAGTCAACACTGACCCTTGGAAGCTATACTTTGACGAATCGAGCCACAAAGATAGAGCTGGAATAGATGTCCTAATAATTTCCCCTCAGGGTCATCTGACCAAGTTTAAGTGTAGGGTCGAAGAAAGATGCTCCAATAACGAGGCAGAATACGAAGCCTTAATCTCCAAATTGAGAATTCTCAAAAGACTAGGCGCCAAGAGCATCGAAATTAAGGGTGACTCCGAACTGGTCATCAAACAACTCACCAAAGAATATAAATGCCTCAAGGAACACCTGGTGATGTACCTCACGATGGCGAAAAGATTGTTGGAACGCTTTGAGGTGGTAAATATTGTGCACGTGACCAGCCTAGATAACCAAGAAGCTAACGAGCTGGCACAAATTGCCTCTGGGTACAAAGTCTCAGAAGACAGGTTGAAAGAATTCATCGAAGTTAAAGTAAAAGTAATATCCAGATCGTTTGGTGTGCAGGTGGAAGGAAAAATGGGTGACCCAACAGAAATTTGGGGCAACCGTTGGAAGAGTGGCACAGTCTATATGGTGGACGAATTATCCCCGAGAGATTGGCGAAGGCCACTGGTCGAATATTTAAAAGGACCAACGACAGATATTATAGGAAGACCAAGTATCAAGCATTAAGTTATGTTCTAATGAGGAACAAGCTGTTCAAAAAGACACCAGAATGGGTGTTGCTTAAGTGTCTAGGGGAAGCAGACGCATACTTGGCAATATCAGAGGTGCAAGGTAGGGCATGTGGAGCCCACCAAGATGGACAAAAAATGAAGTGGGTATTGTTTCGACAAGGAGTCTACTGGCCAAGGATGCTCAAAGGCTGCATAGACTTTGTGAAAGGTTACCAAGATTGTCAAAAGCACGTTGGCTTACAACGGGTGCCAGCTGACGAACTACACGCTGTAGGCAAGCCATGGCCTTTTCGAGGGTGGGCACTGGATGTAATCGAAGAGATTCGACCAGCCTCCACTAGACAACACAAGTTCATCCTTGTTGGAATATATTATTTCACAAAATGGATTGAGGTAGTGCCATTTTTAAAAGTAGACCAAGAGGTTGTCATCAACTTCGTCCATAAACATATTTTGTACAGGTTTGGCACCCCCGAGACGATCACTACAGATTAGGGCTCAGTATTCGTTGGCTAGAAAATGCAAGAATTTATAGCAGAGGAAAGGTTTAAACTTGTTACCTCCACCCCTATTATGCATAGGAGAACTGTCAAGTCGAGGTGGCCAACAAGGTGATAATTGGGCTCATTAAGAAACACATTATCCAAAAACCCAAGAACTGGCACCAGATGTTGGACCAGATAATGTGGGCTTGTCAAGCATCTCCTAAAGAGTCTACCGGTTTGTCACCTTTTCGTTTGGTATTTGGACATGACGTTGTTTTTCCAGCAGAGGTTCGCCTCTAATTAGTACGCATCCAGCGTCAACATGACATCCCGTCAGAGCAATATTGGAGTATGATGATGGACGATATGGTGGACTTAGACGAAGAAAATATGGAGGCACTCGACGCGTTGTTGCACTAGAAGGCTCGAGTAACCCAAGCATACAACAAGAAGGTCAAGAAGAAGGCCTTCATAGTCGATGACTATGTTTGGAAGGCCATACTTCTGATGGATCGAAAGGACCAAAGGTTAGGAAAATGGTCCCCAAACCGGGAAGGACCATTCCAAGTAATCCAAGCGTTTAGCAAAAATGCTTATGAGGTCTAAGAAATTGGGGGAGACCAGCGTATCATCAATATAAATAGGAAGTATTTAAAAATATACAGACCTATGCTACAAGAGATTCAGATTAAAAAATAATATTTCATTAAACGGCCGACGGTTGTGGACGACCAACATGAGATACACAAAAATAAAAAGGGAAACATGGTTACTCTGGGAACCTTGCCTTAAAGCTTTCAAGCAAGGTCCTTTCATAGTCCACCTGACTCTTTAAGACAAACTTCCTTTGGCGTATTTTGTTAATGGTTATCTTAATCTTTAAAGCAGCTTCGACATGAGCAATCCATTTTGCCACATCCTGGTCGATAGCTTCCCTAGACGGCAAGGGTGTTTCAGCATCCCGAGAAGCCTTCTCCCTTTCAACGTCAGCAATCTTTTGTTCTAGCTCCGCTATTTGGGCACGATAGCCAGATATTTTCTGGTCGAGGGCGTGATGTCTATTAGAGCGTGTTCATTGGGAAGCCTCATAATCTTCTAAGTTCTTTTCACAAACAGTGCTGAGATACCACTCCCGCTTTATCTCATTAATCTTGGCTCGAATCTGGGCGTCGTCTTGTTTGCACAAAGTCACTTCTTTCGCCAGTTGAGTAAACAAGGCCTCAAACTCGATCAAATATTCAAATGTAGAGGCAGGCACGTCAAACGTCGAAAGCACATCCAGAATCTTGAAGACTTCACGAGCTACAAGGTCTTCAGCGGCTGCTTCTACAAATTCATCCTCAAACAAGTAGAACCTTAATTTCTGCAGTTTGAGGGTGAAAGTGTTATCCTCGGCCAGGTCAACAGTGTTCTTCGATCCAGCAGGGGTAACAACCTCGATAGAGCCGCAGAGCTTGAGGAGGGCTTTCAACATTTCGGCAGGCTTCGACACTTTTGAGGCCAAAATCTCCTCTGGGGTAGCATTAAATGTATCTTCGACGCCACTCCTCGGAGGCGATGAAGTGTCAGCTGCATGATGAGCGCCCACACCCTCTTCTCCATGTCTGGGAGAATTAATCTCAGCATTTTCCTCAAGATCAATAAAAACAGCAGGGTTTTGTTTAGGAGTTTCCTTCGTCGACGTCCTAAGGAATTCATCAACCTTTTGGCGAATCTGGGTCTTCTATGTCCTGCAAAACAACCAAGGGAAAGGTCGATAAGAGAATGCAAGGGGAATATCGATAAAAAAGGGGCGAAAAGAGGAATACCTCAGCAGTTTTAGGCGATGGAGGGGTTTTTGTGAGCACGGTATGGAAGACCTCAGTTAGGTCTTTAGGAACAACAGGTTTGGGGGTCAAAGCAGACCCTTTGAGAGGTATATTCTTTGTTGGAGCCTTCTTCTTCCGTCTCAGAGGTGTAGTCGGAAGAGAGTCTGACGTTTCAGAAGGAAAAACTCGAGAACGGTTACTCTCATCCGACAATACAACGTCAGGAATTATTTGTTACTTAGGAGCCTAGCCAGAACAAATCGCGTAAGTGGACAAGCAGAGACAAACGAAACAAGAACGATAAGGAGACGTGTCATACTTGAGCGCTAGAAGTTTTTTGTTTTTTAGTTGGCTGGGTTGAATTCAACGCTATAGGTGGGTCCCTCTTGTGCCCCTAAAGACATGAGTAACAGTCAGAAAACAATGCGAAAACTCAAGTAAATGAGTTTACCCTTTTTGGTGCATCCCCAGGAGCACTAGTTGGCCTTGCATCCACCAAAGGCGCCGACGGACCAAGGGTTTCGCCTGATAAAGCTGTAAAGGCATCGACCACGTTCTCTAGGAAGAGGTCATGATTGAAATGTTAGGCTTGGTACTCCGACCACCAGACATTAAAACTTTCGCTGGTGAAGAACGAGGGTTTGTAACAGAAAACAGGAAGCTCCAGATGTTGGGTCTACCTAGCAAACTTAAGACAGTTCCTATGTCCCACCAAGTTAAGCCTTCGACCAGCCCACACAATGTCATCACGATGTCGAACTAAGGGTTTTAGCAGTATTTGGCTTAGGCAAAATTGTCGAGCAACTAGGTTGGGCTGCTAATTTATGAACCCATAACCAGTGTTGCTCGAATCAATTCGGAATGATAACATTGTTGGAGTTAAGAAGGCTCTCCATATAGAGTTGGATAATACGGTCGTTCTGGGGGAAGCACCAGGGAAGGGGTTTTGAAACTAAGTTGGCCCAAACCTTCAATGCGCGAAGGGGGCCATTCCAAGAACAAAGGTGTTTGCCTCAGCAAACATAGTAAGGTACTTCATGAAGAGTGTTTTGTTGGAAGTCTCATGTGTGGTCAAGAGGGCAAGTTTAACCCCTTCCACCGGTCGATCCTCGTTCAGGCGTTGCATTATGGCCGACACAGGGTAACCCAGTTGGTATTCAAAGGTGGCGTTTAGCCAATGTTGCAGTAACCACATAGGCCTCGACACATTTAGAGCTTTGGTGGTTTCGTAAAGATGAGAAATCTTCAGAGATGGCAACCCTACAAAATGATACATAGAGGCCCAGAGAAGTTTTCCAAGGGCCACCTGTCAACCCTCATGGATTTGAATAGCCAAGCTAATGTAGCTTTTGGCTATTTTCAAGGAGTCTGGGCAAAAGAGATAGTACGATAGCCACAAGGTCAAGAAAGTAATGTGCTCCTCGTCTGACACTTTGACCGTATCTTTATCATGATGATCTTCGATGAAATTTTGAAAGTCAGCACAGTCAAAGTCGAAAGATGCCTCAGTTTCTATGGTGGGGTCGAAGGTTTCACCCAAGGGGGAAAGACTAGTAATGGCCGCCACATTAAAAAGGGTAGGCGACAACATCCCATAGGAAACTTAAAGTGTTTGTCGAACCTTCCCAGAAGAACACCGACGCTAGCAAAAGACAGAGGTTGACCCTATGAGCATTCCTTAAGAGTTGAATGGCGTAGAAGATGCCAAATCTTTTCCATTGGTCCTGACACTTGTTCTAGACCTTGTTCAACCAGGCGAGGTAGTCTTTATTTCCTGAGGTTGGCATCGAATGAAACACCTTAGCCTTTGGCGCCATGATTTTCAAACCAAAGGTGCCACCCTTGCAGAAACTTGGGGGAATGGCTGTCGGAAAACCAGGAAAGAACGCTTGCATGTCCTCATGGCTAGGCTTTCCAGTAGGGTAGGGGCCATGAAATGCATGGAGCTTTCCAGCCACCATGAAAGGAATGATCATTTTCCGCTGCCAAGCAGCCAACACATTTTCATTAGCAGAAGTGTGGTTGGGGAGAGGTTTGTGAGAATATGCCTCTGAGATGATGAACATAGTAGGATTGTTACCCATTGTTTAGGTTTGGGAAGAAGTTGAGGAAGCCATTGAAGGTGGTGGTTTGAAGAACTGGAACGTTTTTGGTTTTTTCAAAGAAGGAGAAGGAACAGAGAGAGTATTGGGAAAAGTTTAAAAGTGAGACGAAGAGCCTATTTATAACTGAAGCTAGCTAGAGACGAAGATGCCAAAGGACTTTTCGGTTTCTCATCCGTAGGAAAAGTAATGAGTGGAAGTTGGCGTTGATGTGGGAAAGTGGAAAAAATGATGGAAATCCTTGAAAATTATGGCGCAGAAAGGCATCATCATCACGTCAAGAGGCGACTGACACGTGGCTGATTCGACGGGAGATCATGATGGCGCAGACAACTACTACACACCTAAAAAACACCAAGTCTCTCAGTTGACAGGATCCTCTGTTGAGACTTTAGTTTTGGTGGGAAATCTTGTTGGCTAAAAAAGAGCCAACTAAAAACATCGACAACAAAAGGGTCGACCTCGATAAGAAACAAGAAGAAACGTCCCAAACTGACAGTATTCGTTGGTTGGAAAAAGCCAGTGAAAGTTATTAGCAGCAAAGTGTCGAAGTCGACAAGTCTAAAGGGGACACAGCCTAAGTCGATAACACATTAAAAGGGGGCGTGATCGACAGAGACCTGGGCTGGTCAACCAAGATGAAAAAAGGGGAAGCTGACAAAGGGGTTTGTTTCCTGGTGGGAAATAGATTTGAAAAAGAGAACATGGGGGAAGTTACGAAAGTAGTAGCCCGACACGTGGCGGTACCATAAGCGATCTGACGATTATTTCATTTACCTATATAAAGCAAAACTTGGCTTGAAGAAAATGGGTGTTTTTTGTCAACATTTTAAGAGAAACACTCTGAGTACCACACACTAAGAGAAAAGAGTTCCCCTTTCCTTACAAAATGTACGAACACGCCTATTTGTACTTTCCTTTTTTACGTTGAATTTACCAAGTTTTTATGTTATGAAAACAATACCTTTACTTTTATGTTATTCTTCTAATACTTCTTTGTCTTACTAAAAGCATCGTTGTATTTACTTGTTTAAATTTCATCATATACACCTTCAAAAACAAAAAACTGTCAAGTGCATCACAAATACTAAGTAATCGACCCACCCAGAACTTGAGTTCTGGGACTAGTTTGGCCGGTCCCGTAAGAAAACCCATGTCGGGAGGTCAGAGGTTGTCCGCGCGAAAAACACGTGCGAACAGTCCCACTCCCATTTTAGCCATAAATGCTGCTTTAGAACTGCTTCCACTTCCACCCTTATAAATTCCCCTTTTCCATTTCTTTGCTTCTTTTTACACTTTCTGAATCCTTAAAGTCACAATTTTCTTCTCCTCCAAATAACCCAGTTTACTTCATTCCAACAATGGCTTCCTCAAACCGTTCCAACAAATATGTCACAAAAGCTCCCAAGGAAACTGCCAAACCTGTGAAGGCTCCCAAAAAGATTTCTCAACTTCCACCGTTTGACACCATCAACGGTCCAACTATGGTAGGAAATCAACAGTACCTCTTTGAATCGCTTGCTGAAGAAAAAAGAAGAGTTTATGGATCCCAGGTACTTATTCCTCTTTCTGTTGCTGGTAAGCCATTGGCTTTATTTGGTCTTTTGTCTGATATAAACGCTGATCCTAGTAAGCTTAAGGACTTCTTCCCAACTTACCATAGGTACAAACCCATAGGTCAAGCTAAAAAACCTAGGGCTAGCGATGAGGACCCTAGTCCTGCCAACCAGGATACTCCTTCGACTGAAGAGGCCATTGAACTTAGGTATATGAACAATTTTAGGGTATTTCAGGAAAGTCCCTCTTTTAAAGATCCTTCTGATTATTTAAAATGGCTAGACAAGTTAGAGAAAACAAAATCTCAAACCTAGAAAGACATGGGTATTTATGATTTAATCATGTTGTCAAAAGTAGGTCTAGACTATTGCTCGAACATGCTTCTCTCTTCTATCTACTTTTGGGATAGCATCCACTACACCCTTCATCTTCCTTGTGGAATGATGATGTCTATACTATTTGACGTAGCCGCTATCACAGAGCTAAAACCAACAGGAAATACATACGACCCTGACTATATGTCTGAAGATAGTATCAACTTTACCACTTCTAGGGAAGCATATTCGACTCATATTATGCATTATCATGACAAAGATATCGAAGATGTATCTGATGTGGAACATATAACTTTTCTGGTGTTGTGGTTATCCCGCTGTGTCTTTTGCTCGAAATCGCTTCAAGTAGCCAAGAAGTTTTTAACCATGGAAAGTCAACTTCACTTTGGCCATAATCTATGTTTAAGTGAAATGATCTTGGCTAGTACGTACAAATCCATGAGCGAAGGTGTCACCCAACTAAAAAACCTAGGGGACAAAGGAAACCTTCTCCTTTCTGGACATTTATGGCTTCTTCAATTTTGGCTAAATGCTTCATTCAAAGCTTGCCTTCCCTACAAAAACCAGATTGATGAAAATGCTGAAGAGGTAAAGAACGCGAGGGTCGAAGGACCACGATTGGAAAAATTAACTCCAAATGATGATGGTCGGCCCATTCGACAGGCTTTTACTAGTTACATCATGATGTTTGCCAAGCGCTATGACTTTTCTTCGAACATGGCACCTTTTGCTGCAAGAAGATGTGGTCCTGAGTGGTTCACCAAGCCATTCCCAGCTCCGACCAAAGCCCAAGAAGCAGAATCTAGTGCCATCTGAGAAGCTTTCCTGACCCCTAGGATTTTGACCCTTAGGTTTAATCTTTCAAAAAGTCTGACATCCCTAATCGCTTATCAGCTTAATCTTGTGGCTCGACAATTTGGATTAGTTTAAGTTCTTCCTAAACCCTTGTATGAAAAGAAACACCTCCTTCTACTTAACAATGCATACCATAATGAAACTGCAACCATCAAACACATTGCTCGCTATGCCGGTCAAGCACAACTCCTTTCTACTGCTTTTGAAGCGAGCTTCCTCTACACCCAACAATTTGATGAATGGTGGAAAGCCTATTACGCTGAAGAGTTTTTTGATGTGGCTACTTTTACTCATCATATTAACAAGGCTTTCCTCTTTGTGTAGGGAAAAAATTAAGAAAGGTATTTCGACACACATCAAGGAAATCCAAGCATTCCAGAAATACTTTGAAATTGCTTATAGACCTGATGATCTTGGTCAAATCGTCTGTGACGCAGCTGTTACTTTAAAAGATTTTTTTTAAAGAAAATGGAGAATTTAAAGATCCCTTCGTACGTTCCTCCCAAAAAATGTTACGAAACAGATTTTAACATGTATCATCCTAATTTTCCTCGACTACCCAGTGCTGACTTTGGGGTGACTTTTAGCCCTCCATTCCAAGACTGGTTTGTCTGTGGGGACTTTATAAAAGTCTTTCGAAAAGAATCACACAAGCGTGCTCAGTGGGTGGTTGCGAACAAGTATATCCCTGTCGAAACACTATCATTACTTCACGTAATTCTCTTTTATTATTTCTTTAATTAAAACCAGAAGTCAAATTTGGAAGCTAACAGAGGGCTTGGGGTGAAGCATTGTGGAAAGTTTAATCTTTCTCTCCTTAGAAAATGGAAGTGGAGAATTCATAACAAAGAGAATGAAAACAATGCTTTATGTACTAACTTTCTTTCTTGCAGGTACAGTGACATTAAAAGAGCAATGCTTGGCGTTCCATCTTTTCATTCTAGGAGCAAAGGTTCGTTGTGGTGGCGGGACCTTTGTTTGCTTGGTTGTGATGACTTAGAACCTTTGAGTAATTGGTTTATTTCTTCCATTTCTTGTAAACTCGGATCGGGGTCCTTTTTGAATTTTTGGAGAGATCGTTGGTTGGGCGCTTCTTCTCTTTCTTATTTATTTCTGGATCTCTTTCCTTTGTCAGATCCCAATTTTTTGAAGGTGGCGGATATGGGTTGTTGGTAGGGAGATGTGTGGCATTGGTCGGTAAGGTTGTAACGTGACCAGGAATCACATTCGGACAGCGTGCGGCAGCTGGAGCTGCAATGTCTGATTCTGTCAGTTCAGCCGAATCCTTCGGTCATTGATTGTTTTGTTTGGTGGCGACATCCGAGTGGTTTTTCTATTTGCAATGCTTATGACGCTTTATCGGTCGGAGATCCGTTTAGGTCGGTGTTGGATATTGCAATCCATAAGACGTTGTCTCGTTTATGGAATTCCAAGATCCCTAGTAAAATTCTTATTTTTGGGTGGATATTTTTGTGGAATAGGCTTTCAACGAAGATGGAACTGGCGAACTGTGGAATTCTTTCGGGGCCTCATTCTTTGGTTTGCCCTTTATGTTTCGGATGTGAAGAAGACCAGGATCACTTATTCTTTCGCTGTAGAATTTCAAAGTTGTGGTGGAGTTTGGTTGGTAATTGGCTTCGTTTGGATGACATTCCATTGAATTGTTCCATTTTGGCCCGCATTTCTTTGATGGATTCCACTTGTAAGTCGGCTTTTTCTTTGGATTTTGGGTGGTTCTTTGGGCTGATTATTTGTTGGGTGATTTGAAAATGTAAGAATGACATTCTTTTTAATGATTTGATCTTGTCAAATTTTGATGGGACGGGTGTCATTAAGGTGCTCTCAAGAGAATGGTTTACTGTGTTTTTTTAGAGCAAGTAATAGCGTGCCGAGGAAAGTTTGGAATGCTGACCCAAAGGAGTTTTTTAGGTGAGTCAATTTAGATTTTCGATTGAGTTTTTCGTTACTTTAGTCTTTCTTTCTTTTGCCCTTTTGTATTTATGGATTAAACATCTCAATGCTTTTTTTCATATTTCATTTGCGTATATAAAAATTATATAAATACACGAGAGATTTTTATATAATTACTAAGAAACTACTCAACACCAAATTACTCTTAATTTAATATTGTTTAATAATTAATATATTAACATTTACAATAAATATTTCTCCATAATATTGTTTTGATTTCCAAATTCAAGAATGAAAGGTAAGATAATCAACCATATATTCTTAGATATCAACTATCCCACTTTAAAGTTACTAGCTTTGCTAGAACCCTTCAAAGCATGGTATTCTGACCATATTTTAAATGATTCTAATGAAACTAATAAATGTACAATGATGCCATTGATATCAGAAAATATATGGTTACCTTCAACACTTCTTTCCTTCATCTTTGAATCTGGAATTAAAATAATACCATGGGAAAATATTTATTGTAAATGGAAAAATGTTAATATTATATAATTGCATTGAGAATAGTTTGGTGCTGAGTAGTGGCTTAACAATTATAAATTTTTATTACCGGTACTAACAATGACTCATTGAGTTATAATTTATTGTCATATAATTAGTGTTAAGTAATATGGTTAGATTCAACTCTTCAAAACTGTTAGTAGAATGATACACCCTCTCACGTTCATAATTCAACAATTGAAACGTGGAAATAAATAATGGATGACTTGATAGGAGAAATCATAGAAGATTTATAAATACGTATTCATGTCATATATTGTCCAATGTAAAATTCTTAACTATTAGAACACAGTTGATACACAAAAGTTATAATATACTACACAACAAATTATATTAAAATAAAATATTAATGTACAAACATTATTTTTAAATTATATAATCAAATACAACTATACGTAAAATCGTGTGTTTTATTGATACAGAAAATTTATATTAATGTTCAGCTTTTGTATTTTTTTTCTCTGCATAATTAGTTCAGTTTTTGTGCAACAATAAAGTTCGTCATATGAACTTTAAAAAATTGGTATCAAGAGTTTCATTTTCAATTCGAAAAGAATTACGAATACACGTAAAGCGTGTGTTTTATTGATACAGAAAATTTATATTATACTAAGCAACAAATTATATTAAAATAAAGAGGTATGCTATCTTAACACTATTTTTTATACACCGTATCTTACACCATAAATATTAACAAAGGAAAATAGTATTGTACATAAATCAAGACATGAAAAATTATTTAAAAAATAGAATTTATGCATTGGAGGTATAGATATACGGTGTTGGTGTACAAAACAGATGTAAACTTATCATTTCTCTAAAATAAAATAGTAACAGGGATGGGACGAGGGCGGCCGCCAAAAAACAAATCGGTGCCTCCACCACCATTATCGCTGGTGGTCTCTACTCCGGTGTCTCAATCGGTTTTGCGAAGCCACAATGTCAGCAAGAATCTCAGCACAGAGGAAAATGTGGGAATCAAGTACCTTGGAGAAACCTCAGATGCTACGGAAGACGGAAGCATTGCGAAGAAGAGTAACGAAATTGAACTGGAAAAACCTAGGTCAACTCCAACTCCTGAAGAAGGGCGAAAGCTATGGGCTGATGTGTTGAAAGACAACAGGAATCCGGCGAAAGGCCGTGCTATGAAGTTCATACCCCCTCAAGTCGTGGAAGGGAAAATCGAGGTTCAAATTGAGGAAGATGATGTCAGCTCTGAAATCAAGTTCTGGGAATCTTCGCTGATTCTTTATGCTATGGGAGCGGATTTGAGTATGAATGTGGTCAAGAATTTTATGACCAGAACTTGGAATTTTGTTGAACTACCGAACATGTATTTCAATGATGAAGGGTATTTCATTCTCCGGTTCAAATCATTCACAGATCGAGACGAAGTTATGCTGAGAGGACCGTACATGTTAAGAAACATTCCTTTGTTGATTCGTGAATGGAGGCCAGATTTCAAGATCAAGGATGAACTCTTAAGAACCTTACCTATTTGGGTTAAACTTCCCCAACTCCCTATCGTGTTATGGGGTGATACAAGCCTGAATAAGATTGGGAGTGCCCTAGGTAATCCTATTATGACAGATGAATGTACTGCAAACAGATTGCGAGTATCCTATGCGCGTATTCTGGTTGAAATGGATATTACAAAGGAACTACCTCAATCAATCACCATAGCTGATCATGCTGGAGAAAAGATGCAACAGTCAATTGAGTATGAGTGGAGACCTCTTTTCTGTAACAAATGTCAAAAGGTAGGTCACTGCTGTGAAAAGCCTAAGATGAGGAAACAATGGATACCAAGGAATGTGAAACAACCTGAAGCTAATGAGATGTCTAATAAGAGTGGGGATGCTAATAAAGAGCCTCTTGAAATAGGAAATGTCAATTTGGATATAGTTCAGAGCAGGAAGGAGAATGATGGCTCTACTGCTGCTGAGGTTACTTCTATCAGAAATAAGGATGTGGAAAAAGTTATGGAAAAATGGACTGAGGTTATTAAAAGTGGAAGAGATAGAGGTAAAAAGGTAGGTAATGTTGAAGCCGCAGGTGTGTTTTCACATGACAATGGGTTTGATGCTCTAAAGATTTTGAAGGATCTCCTAGAGGCTCAAAACACTGGCCAATGATTGTCTCTTGGAATATCAGGGGGCTGAATAAAATGGGGAAGCTAAAGGAGACTAGCTCCCGTCTCCTAAACCTTCATCCCAACATTGCTATACTACTTGAAACTAGAGTTAAATGTGAGAAAGCAAAGAAAGTTAGAGAACATCTTAACCTCAGAGGTAAATATATTGACAACTATCAATCTCATTACAATGGTAGGATTTGGATTTTTTGGGATGACAGATATAAGGATATCAGAATGGTGAGATGCACAGATCAGATGATACATTGTGGAATTTATGATGTTAATGGCAACTTCCAACACTGGATGACAACCATTTATGCTATGAATCAGCTGGACCAAAGAAGGAAATTATGGGAGGATTTGGAGCATATACACAACAACCAACATGGGCCTTGGTTCCTAATGGGAGATTTTAACAATGTGACAAAATCCATGGACAGGATTGGGGGAAACTTGGTGACTGAGAGCGAATATGTTGATTTAAGAAACTTGATGGATAATGCTGGGCTTTTTGAGAAGGATAGCACAGGTGATTATTTTACATGGACAAATAAACACTCTGTAGGCACTATATACTCAAAAATTGATCATGTGCTTGGTAATATTGACTGGCTGCAGGAAAATACTAATATGAAGCTAGAGATTCTCCCACCTAGTATTTCTGATCACTGCTTATTGTGTTTGTCTGACCAGAAAAGAAACAGGAGTGTACACACCAACTTCAAGTTTACTAATAGTGTGATTAAGGTGGATGGATATCAGGACACTGTTAAGCAGAGTTGGTACAAAAGGTGTATGGGAAGACCTATGGCTCGGTTGTGGTACAAGTTGCTGAGGTTGCAGGCTCCTCTTATCAAATTGAGCAAGCAGTTCTCTCATATCCATATGTCCATTATTAAAGCCAGGACTGAACTTCTCAAAGCGCAGGAAGATTTAAGGGTGGACAGAATGAATGCAAGGAACATTGATAAGGTGAGAAAGTTTACTGAAGAAGTGACTTACCTACAGGACCTTAATGTTAAAATGCTAAGCCAAAGATCAAAATTGGATTGGCTTAGAGAAGGTGATTCAAATTCAGCATTTTTCTATGCATACCTCAATTCTAGAAATTCTAGTACTCACATCAGTCAACTTCAGAAGGAGGATGGCACTTATACTCAGAGTATTTCTGACATAGAAAAGGAGGTATGTGACTTTTATACTAATCTGTATGGGATTCAAGAACATAGGGTGAGTATGATTGATATCAATGCTATGAGGGAGGGACCACAATTATCTATGTTGCAGAGAGCTGAGCTTATTACCCCTGTTACTGCTGCTGAAATCTATACTGCTATTAAAGGGATTGGTGACCTAAAGAGTCCTGGTATTGATGGGTATGGTGGAAAATTCTTTAAGGCTAGTTGGAATATCATAGAGCAAGATGTTGTTGAAGCTGTCCAGGAATTTTTCGAGGAAAATGTGTTGTACAAAAGATTTAATGAGACTATTGTTACATTGATACCTAAACATCCTGCTGCAAAAATGATTAAAGAATATAGGCCTATTGCAGGGTGCACAACTGTGTATAAAATCATTTCCAAGATCCTCACTGCGCGACTTGGAAGAGTTTTGGGGACTATTATCAGTAAAGCTCAGGCAGCATTTGTTCCTGGCCAGAATATTCACTCTCATATTTTATTGGCAAGAGAATTATTAAATGGTTACAGTAGGAAAAATGGTACGCCAAGATGTACGGTCCAGCTTGATATCCAAAAAGCATATGACATGGTTGATTGGGGTGCTCTTGGTCATATCCTCAATGAGATAGGGATGCCACAGAGATTTGTCGATTGGATCATGACTGCTGTTACCACAGTCTCTTATAGATTTAATATCAATGGTAAATACACTGACAAGGTGGAAGCAAGAAGGGGTATTAGACAAGGGGATCCATTGTCCCCCCTTCTGTTTGTTATTATTATGGAATACTTTAGCAGGTTGCTATTCAAAATGCAACGAAATCCGGATTTCAATCACCATGCCAGATGTGAAAAGCTGCAGCTCACCCATCTTACTTTTGCTGATGATCTACTACTGTTCTCTAGAGGTGATAAAGGTTCCATGGAGATTTTGCAGCGCACCGTCAATAGTTTTTTGGATTTTACAGGTATGAAGATTAACCCTACCAAGAGTAAAGTATATTTTGGTAGTGTTTCAGATCCTGTCAAACAATCAATCCTGCATTTTACTGCTTATGAGGAGGGGACTCTCCCTTTTAGATATCTTGGAGTCCCAGTGAGTAGTAAAAAGCTGTCTGTGGTTCATTATATGCCATTGGTGGATAAGCTGCTGAGTAGGATTACTCATTGGAGCTCTCGACTTCTTAGTTATGCCGGCAGATTACAGCTGATTAAATCTGTTTTGTATGCTATTACCTCTTATTGGATGCAGTGTGTTTGTTTCCCTAAAACTGTGATTAGCAAAATTAATTCCATTTGTAGATCCTTTCTATGGACAGGAGGTAGCATCATTAGTAGAAAGAGTCTGATTGCGTGGGATAAGGTTTGTAAACCTGCTGTTAAAGGAGGTTTAAATGTGCTTGATTTAGTTGTATGGAATAACATGTTTATGATGAAGTTACTCTGGAATTTATCCATGAAAACTGATGATCTGTGGGTTCGTTGGATTCATGCCTATTACCTGAAGAATGAGGATATAATGTATAGAATGGTAAAAAACTCAGATCCAAATATTCTTAAAACTATTCTTCTGCAGAGGGAAAACATAGGCAATATGCAGATGGTTTGGAATGAGATGGTGCAAGCAAGGAAATTCATTGGTAGGAGAGTGTATGTGAATTTGTTACCTGCCACACCTAATGTTGCCTGGGCCAAGCTAATTCTCCACAATAGAGCTAGACCTCGTGCAATTTATACTCTCTGGATGATCTGTCATGGGAAGTTAGGCACAAAAGTCAGATTGCATCGGCTTGGTATGGTGAACAATAACCAGTGTGTTTTTTGCCCTGCGGCGGAAACCATTGACCACCTATTTTTTGAGTGCGATACTATGAGAAAGACTTGGGTAGAAATGCTTCACTGGATTGGTATCCCTCACATTCCCGGGAATTGGAATGAGGAGCTAAAATGGATGTTGAACTGTTTTGGAGGAAAAGGTTGGAAAGCTGAGCTTGTTAGATTAGCGCTGACTGAAACTTTACATGAGTTGTGGAGTTTTAGAAATGACACTTGTTTTAATCAAAGATTAGACAGTAGGAATTGTATAGATAGAATCATTAACAACATAGTTTATAGAGGGTGGTCGAGCCCTAAGCTTAGACCACATATAGCTATCTTGATGGTACAGTAAGTCTTTTTTAGTTTTCGTGGTGTGGGCTGGATTTTGATCGCCTTGTTTACTATTGACTTTGGATTAATGAAATTTTTTATTCAAAAAAAAAAAATAGTAATGTACAAACATCCTTTGTTAATTACAGAAACAAATACTATGAATTACTTATGTAAATAGATGGAGGAAATACTTAGCCCCAAACTATACTGGTCTCAATTATTTGATAATTAATACATTTTCATTTACAATGAAAATTTCTCCATACTATTGTTTTTATTTCGAAGTGCATCGACGAAGATAATCATTATTCTCGAATAATAACTGCGCTACCGTAAACTTACTAACTTCTCTAAAATCTTTCAAAGCATGGTATCCTAACAATATTTTACCGTAAACTTACTAACTTCTCTAAAATCTTTCAAAGCATGGTATCCTAACAATATTTTAAAGGATTCTAATTAAATTAATAAGTTTATAGTAGCGCAGTTGATATCTGAGAATATATGGTTATCTTCAACAAATATATCCTTGATCTTTTGACATGAGAATTAACATTAAAAATCTTCATTGAAAATAGAAAAATGGTTGAAGGCTCGCCTCCAAAACTGTGTCTTCATGTGTCACCCCCTTTTATTTTGCGAGGAGGAGAAGACATAGTTTTAAAGGTGATATTTTAAATAAATGTTTGTCATTGTGTACGCATGCGCGCACATAAAAAAAAATTAAAATAAAATAATAAATTTGAGTAATAATTTTTAAATTTTATAAACATGCTATGAATTACTTATGTAAATACATGGCAGTTTATATAATTTCTAATGGACTACTCAACACCAAACTATTCTAAACCTAAGTATTTAATAATTAATATTTTTCCATAGTATTGTTTTAATTCCAAGTGTATGGATGGATGGTATATGTGTTTAAGGTAAACACATATCTCCGGATAAAACTCTACAATATTTCACCTCAATTTTTATTTAAGTTAAACCTTAATTTTTGAAATACGAAAGAAAATAAAAAGAATCTATATCTATACCTATTATAAGAAATTAGACCTTTTAGGAAAGTTAAATTATTAAAAAAATTGGATTCTTATTTGATTAATTTTGTTAGATAAAGTTTTAGCAAAGAGGTCAATATGGAGTGCAAAGGGGATAAGGAAGAGGCAGACAGAAAAATCTCGTATTTTTTCATTGAGTTCTTTGAGAATTTGGAGGCGAAGGACATGTTTGATATTTTCAAAAATCATGGTTTGGTGAATGAAGTGTTCATACCTTCGAGGAGAGATAAACACGGAAGACATTATGGGTTTGTGGGTTTCAGAAACTTTGTTGATACGCGGATGTTTGGAGTTCAACTTGATAACATGATAATCCAAGACAAGAATATTTTAGCTAATACACGAAGATTTTAGAGAAATTATAGGGCAAATAACAAGGTTGAAGGGAATAACACGAAGCGCAATGCATGGGGAGGGGAGAAGAAATCGACGTTCATCGAAAAGGAGAAGGTTAAATCCAATGGTGCCAATATTTCATATGCCAGGGTGGTTCAAGGTCGCAAGGGGGAGGTCCGGTTATGAGGAAGGGACGATTTGTTAACTAGGGTCATCTCAGGAGGGAGAAGTAAGTCCAAAGTTCGCACACTTTCAAGTCAATGTGGAGGAGGTGGACATGTCTCATTTCAATAAAGCTTTTGTGGGGGTAGTGGAAGTTTCGGGTTCAATGTACAAGTGTCGTACCTCGAAAAATACGACCACGTGAAGAAAGTTTACGGATGGACTAACAGAGAGTCGCCACCGAACTTTATTTATTCCACAAAGGGAAAGGGGAAATATGAAGAAAACCCGCGGAGGAAAAGGATAGGATATGGTCATCGCAACCATGTTGGATTCGGAAGTAGAGAAGGTGTTAGCACTCCTTACATCCAACGTATTCGATGGGAACCATCTAAGCTGTCTAGGCATGAAAGGTATTTGTTATCTATAAGCTTGCTACAGGAAGGTGGATGAATACCTGAGGGAAAAAAGAAGAAAGTTTTTATTATTGAATTCGTCCGAGTTTTCAAACTAGTTGTAATACCCCAAATTTTACCCTCAGATTAGTCGATTCATATAGCATGACATCCCATTTTTGCATCCGCTAACTATTAACAGGTTACGTAGTCTGTTTATTTTACAGGAATTGCATTAGGTGCGCTTTAACTGTGAAAGGGGCAAAATGGTCATTTTCACATTGTTTATTGACAGTCCATGAAGTTGAGTTATCATCAGGGATTTATTGGATAATTAGAGCCTCCTCTTCTGAGTATTTTATTTTCTTGGAGGATGAACAGAGATTCACAATAATTTGGGCATTAGGGTTTTTTTCTAAAGAGGAAGAGACTGAACTTTGACCAGCCATAACTTTCACATGCTTCATCAAAAATTTCCTATCAAAATCTCATGTTGAAAGAAATTTCATTTTCTAAAACTTTGTCTCTCTAAGGCCAAGCCCAAATTTGCTTCATTTGAGAGATATGGGTCAAGATATTATAGGTCCTTTTGAAAAGTCAACAAAAACACCTTTTGGGCCAAAGCTTGGTACATGAACATGGAAACTCCAATTGAGATAAGACCAAAATGAGCTCTTAGAAGACATCTTGAGGTTTCTAAAAAGACCAAGAACACCTTCACGGGGTTAAAATTGAGAGACTTATGGTTTGCTAAAGTTGGGCAATTTTTTAGAAGATACATGAAACAAATATGGTGCAATCTTGGATTTTTTTTTCAAATGGGCTTATCGTTTTATGTTTGAAACTTATTCCTAACATGGTCCACGACCTCTAAGCCCATCCATGCCTTATTTATTTATTTATTTATTTTATTTATTTTTTATTTTTATTCATTTAAAATCAAATTAAATCAAAATAAATCAAATTAAAATGCCAATTAACACATGAAGGCTCATGGATTTGATTTGTTCAAACAAAATCAATCAAAGTGAATCTTGGGGCCAAAGTAAGGATGATTGGAGCATGATTGATCATGATTGGAACCAAAAATAGCAAGTTTCAAATCTCCTCCAAATCAAATCTCTAATTATTCAATCACAAGGATTTACATCAGTTTTATTGACCTAATTTGTTCCTCTATATATGTACTATGATTCCAGATCCATGGGGGACGATTTTGGACAGCTGAGGAACCCTAGAATTCATTGAAAAAACCGTGTGGTACAAGACATTGGCAAACCAATTTCCAGCCTGTTTCAATCCATTCCAAGCATTCTAACACGTTCCTTGAAGGTTCGTGATTCAATTCCAATACTCACACAGGCCTGAAACCTTCAGAATCGCGAAATCACCATTAACGGTTTACACTTTTTTTCAATTTTTGATTATCACGATTCATGCATCATATACATGTTATGATTACATATTTGTGTTTGTATGGATGTGTGTGATGTTTCTGGTCTGTTTATTTGGAGTTTAAGGGCACGAAACGAGTGATGCCATGGTTAGGGTTTTGAGCTTCAAATTGGGATTATACGAATTAGGAACAATTGGACAAAACCAAAGGCATAGGCTTGCTCAGAAGCTTCGTCCCAATCGATCTATGGTCATGGAACTAATTTATTTTGCATATTTTGAGATTTTTGTTTTCAGGTGCTATGGCAACGAAAAAAAACCGTGGCCAAAGACTTATGGCAACGAAAAAAACCGTGGGCGAAAGCATGAATATTCAGAACGAGGAAGACGACTCCTCCTTGCGCGCGTGTTTTGAATTTTCAAATTTTGTTTTTTTATATAATAATTCTTTTATATGTTATTAATAACTAATTAACGTGGCTCAGTTGGCAAAGGAGAAAGCTGGTAACCCTTGGAACCTGAGTTCAATAACTCTTTTCTTTTCTCTTTTTTAAAATAGAAATTATTTTTATTAACATTAAGATAAATTACCTCTTAAACTTTTTTTCTCTTTTCTTTTAAATTTAAAAATTAAAACTTTTCTTTTTGAAATATAAAACTAAAAAAAATCTTTTTTTAATTAAGAATCCTTTTTAAAATTAATAAAACCATGATTCCAAAGTGCATTTTATTTTTCTTTCAATATTAATTATTTTCATATTTCTGTCTAATCCTATTAACATTCTCCGTTTTTTATTTTGTTTTTTTCAGATGATCACGCTTAATTTCATTTATCATTAATATTTAACTATCATATTTGTATCTGTTCATGGGTTGTAATTTATGCGAGGCAATTGTCGCACTTTTTCTTTTCATCACTTTACGCTTCATTATTGTATGCGTGTTTATTTTTTTCCTCGCAATTTATTTTACTGTTATTTCTGTCACCTTCCGAAGGAATTAGGATTAACAGTTTGATCGCCGAGTCAATAACCCTAATCTTGACCATTTTCCAAAACCCTAATTTCATAGGCGTCCCGCCGTGGACGAAAATTCCCTTTACCCTAGCTTTAGGTCAAAGAGTCGCCGCACTCTGTTTTAGGGTTTCCCACCGTGGAATCCCTAATTTAACCCTAATTTTAACTAACAATTTCAACGTAGAGATTGGAGTATTCTCACTCCACGTAAGCGGTTCCTTAAGAAACGTTTATTCCCCATTGAAACCTTGACCACAGTCAAGAAGTTTCTAACCTCCCTTACGAGGGGAACTACAATTACTCTGATTCCATTCCCGTCAGGATATGTAGGCACAAGATGCGATGTCTTGCCGAGTAAACTTAGAATTAACCCCTTAGGTCTTTTTTTTTTAAACTTTTAATCCCTTTGTATATACCTTAAAATATAATAAAGCAAAATAGTAAACAATAAACAAAAGGTTCCTGTAGAGTACTACAGAAGTTTAGGATGCTAATACCTTCCCTAAGCTTAATCAACCCCCCAACCCTAGATCTTTCCCCACATTGTGTTTACGATGCAAAAATAGGTTTTCCCTCTTTTGACCTTTTCCTTCAGATAAATCAAAGAGCGGTTGTGAATTGAATTGTGATTCGAATTAATTAATGATTTGATATCCTATTTCCACCGCAACACTAGTGCCTATGTATCCCAGAGGAAATCATAACTCTGTAGTTCTTGTTGAAAAATGTTTTTTGTTGTGTGTTTTCTATGGACGATGTTATATAGCATGCCCTTTTTGAAAAAGTTTTAAACAGAAAAGCCAAGCGGCAAAAAGTTTTGGATTTTTGAAGTATTTTTTTAGACTTCGGAAAGAGGTTTGAGATATAATTAAAGTATTTTCGGATTTTTTGAGCAAAGAGATTTTAGTTTTAAGAAAAAAACACTCGATAAAAGATCGAGGTTTGGATTTTTGTGATGGTGATTACAAAAGGCAACCGACTTATGAGGGCAGTAACCACTTGACGTTGGATCAAGGGTTTGAGAAAAAGTTAGGTCAATTCCTAGTCCCTAAAGGTGCTCCTAGTAAACGAAACCACAATCAAAGAAAGAGAGAAAGTGTTTGCATGAGGTTGATGGCGATGCTAAAAAGAAATCGACTTACAAGTTGTTTAAAGTGGGCTCGACATTAGATCGTGAATTGTTTGATCTTTTTTAAAAATGGTTTGATATGATTGTGAATCAATGGTGAAAAATGATTGATACAAATGGTAACACAAAAGATGCGAATTGGATTGCAAAAAGCGTGCAAATTCAAATAAACTTGAGCACGAGGCGTAAGTCAAACGCCACAGGATCCTAATAAACATGATTACAAGCATTTAAAAATAAAAGTACAAGAATATAACAGGGTACACAATGTTTACATCATACATTTATACCAAATGAATCAAAAACATATAGTGAAAAGAAAAGCACACAGAATAAAATCATGACGCAACTACGCAAATCAAAGTCGCGTAGACGAAGACGTGCGAAGACTATCACGAGAAATTGGATCCGATAATAAAAATAACGACATTGAATCATTGAAAAATAATACGAATTGAAATAGAAAATTGCTACCGCATAAGCGGTCATCGCAAGTCGGATCAAGAAACAATGAGATAATAAAATTAAAGAAAATCACAAATTAAAAATCAAAACACAAATAGGTCGGTGCACAATAAGCGGATTGCCGCTAGACCAAACCATCGAACGCATGAACAAAAAAAATCAAAACACAACGATAATCAATTAAAATGAGTAAATTAAAAAATCATACATAAACCGATAAAATTACTCAATAGCTCGCTACACTTAACGTGATAATCGCAATATAGATCCAAATTGCGCGGATCTAAATTTATAAAATAGAAAATGCATAGAAAAATAAATTTAACGTGCTAAAAAATCAACAATGTTGCTAACGCAAAAATGTGATCATTGCAACCGGATCGAACTAACACCAATGGCATGCATCATGCACACCAATATGCAAACAGCGTATCAACACGATTGGATCTGAACAATCTAATTAAAGCCGGAAAAAAAATAACCCACGCAAATTTTAATTTTTTTTACTATATTTAGCAGTATTACAATATTGCTACAACACAAATCCGACATAATCGTAATCGCAAAAAACACAACACAAAACCATATATATATATATATATATATATATATATATATATATATATATATATATATATATATATATATATATATATATATATATATATATATATATATATATATATATATATATATATATATATATATATATATATATATATATATATATATATATATATATATATATATATATATATATATATATATATATAGTGAACAACCATATATATATATATATATATATATATATATATATATATATATATATATATATATATATATATATATATATATATATATATATATATATATATATATATATATATAGTGAACAACCATAAAACAATTAAAAAGTTTATAGAAAAAAAATAACAATGGATACATACTACCTTGCTTACCACGTGAGGCTTAAAAACTGAAACGACATCGAATGTTTCTCTTTTCCAGAATTTACCATGTGAGGGAGTATTTTTTGTAGGTGGCTAATTTTCTGTGGACTTTGCTATTTTTCAATTGTGAGATGGATACTCAACTTGCGCCGTTCTGTCTATTTTTTCTTCATTCAGTAGCACCAATAAATATATATAGAAACTAAATTAGGATTAATTCTAAATTGTCAATAATATCCCTAATATTTATTTTAGAATCCAAATTAAATAATATTAATTAAAAATAAATAAAATTAAACAATTAAAATAATTAAAATAAAATTAAGATAAAAAACTAAAAATTCTATTTATTTATACTAAACATTTAGACAAATGTAAAAATAAACGGACTCCAAATAAATACCCAAAAAAATAAACCGAGTATACTAAAATGATCAGCATGAAATAAACGACTCAGAAAAATACAGCTTTTGGTCAGATTTTAAAATAAATTTTGATCTGTTAAAATGCTCAAACTGATCAAAATGCGACGAAAAATAGTCAAAAAAATAAAATGAGCACGCCAGGTTAAACTACATGAACCGTATATTAATATAATTGAGGTATGCAAACTCGATTTTGAAATTTTCTATCTACTGATTTTACACGCAGTTGAATTTCAGTTTGACCGGTCTATCTATAAATCCCGAAAAACTATTACGGATGATATTTTAAGCACTATGCGAGATGAAATGCATGCTATGCTATGCAAAATGAAAATAAAGTCTGATAAATGAAAAATTTAAAATTTCCGGACAAAATTGGGGTATGACAGATGCCCCTATTTAATTAACTTGAACTATAAGGTATGAATGAAAACGGTCTTCATACATTCGTAGTGGAAGATAATTAAATACGAAACTACCCCGAATTTTGTCTAAGAAGGAAAGTGTGATGAGTTTCAAAAATAAATCTGATCAATGTTTTCCCTCGAGTGGACACTGAAAAACTTATAATGACAAACGTTAACGACACCAAAAGGGTGATTGTAGACTCAAAACTACAAGGACCGCTGACACCAAAAGGGTATCAGTAAGATCAACCAAGTTGGCTATCTCCAAAAGGATGATAGTAAGCTCACAACAACTTCAAGAATGGCCAACACCGAAAAGACGACGATTATTAAAATTTAACGACTGTCATCATTAAAAAGATGACGATTACGCATCATGGCTGAGGTCAACATCACCAAAAAGATGATAGTAAGACCCACGACTCACAGATTGCTATTACCAAAAGGATAACATCCATCACTAAAAAAATGATGAGAAAATTAAAACTCAAAGACCACTATCACCAAAAGGATGATAGGATAACATTGAAGCTTTCTATTACCAAAAGGATAATAGCCATCAACTCAAAAGCTTGCTATCACCGAAAGGATAATAGTTAACTCAACATCTTCAATGATTGCCATCACCAAAAGGATGAAGGTTAAATCGAACTGACAAAGATCGTCATCACCAAAAAGATGATGGTTAGATTACAATGACACTTACCTAGAACCAAAAGGATAACATTAGGGTCATAATTTACAAAGATCATCATTGACAATAGGGCAATGGTGGGATCATAACTGCAAAGAACACCAAAACCAGAAGGATGATGGTTCTATCACCAAAAGGGTGATAATGCACACACGCAACTCGCTATTATCAAAAGGATAATGGTAAGTATACATTCTTCAAAGATTACCGACACCAAAAGTATAAGTGCTCTTGATTGGCTGCATTTTGTGGCAAAACATTAGTGTATGTATGAATGCCATGTCTGATGTTGAGACATTCATAATATGGATGGTGCAGGGTAAGTTAACTAAGCTAACTATAAGTTAAGCTGGATGTCATACTCAATGTTATGACATAGGTCGTATGACATCAAGCGCAGGTAGTTTTTCTGGTATTCAGAATGAGGATTCTCAGGCTAAAAATCAGGAAACCTTGTAGGAGCTCAAGCTGGGATTCAGGAAATATTTTAGAAACCCTAAGCGAACTAAAATGTCCCTGAATGAATTGGCAAGTGGGCAGACAATTACAGAAGAGGTTTTGTGATGAAAAACCTAGATTGTACGCCCAGGCCCAAGGACTGATCTGCTGCTATAAATAATAGGAGAGGCAATCCTAGAAGGCAAATGTTGAAGATAGAGAAACAGAGAAATCACCATAGTGGTTTAGAAGTGAAGAGGTTGTTCTTCACGATTGTGTCTTAGGAACACTTGTAATCCAAAAAACTATTGATTTCATTGGTTAGGTAGTTTCTAGGTTGTCTGTCACTCGAAGCTGTTAAGCAAGAGTGTGAGTTCCTTGATCAAAGCTTTGAAGCAAGATCAAGGTGTGTGTAGTTGAAGTGTTTCTTCTTACTACTGTTATACTTGTAAGTGTTGTTGGATATCACTGAGGTGATTGTGGGGAGTGAGTGGGTATACTCAGGTCTAGAGTGTCTCTAGGTTAAATTGTCATTGGGTAGGTTTTAAGTGAGGAGTGCAAACTGGAGGTTTGACTCTGAATTAATTCTACTGATAGTGAAATTTCTCCCTGCCTTGGTAGCCCCTAGATGTAAGTGTGTTGCACTGAACTGGGTCAACAACCAACTGTGTTATTTACTGCTTTATAATTACTGCATAATAGTAGGTATGTAGTGAATGTCACAGTGGATGTTATAACTTCTGTGAGAACATCCATCGTGAGCTAGCCAAAATTTTCAAAAAGGATGAAGATAAAAACACCATTTACTATCACCAAAAGGATGAAGGTAACAACACCATTTGCTATCACCAAAAGGATGATAGTAAATACACAACTATAATGATCACCAACATCAAAGGGATGACAGTAACAACATCACTTGCTATCACTAAAAGGACGATAATAAGTTCCCAATCTTCAAAAATCACCGATACCAAAAGGATAAAGGTGACAACACAACTCACTATCACAAAAAGGATGATAGTAAATTCCCAAATTTGAATATCACCGACATCAAAGGGATGATGGTTCTATCATCAAAAGGATAATAGTAAACACACGCCGCTCGCTATTAGCGAAAGGATAATAGTAAGTTCCTAATAGGATGAAGGTAACAACCCAAGTTGCTATCACCAAAAGGATGATAGTAATGACACAATTTGCTATCACCAAAAGGATGATGGTAAATTCCCAACTTTAATGATTACTGATACCAAAAGGAGGAAGGTAATAACACAATTCGCTATCACCAAAAGGATGATAGTAAATTCCCAACACCGAAAGGATGAAGGTAAGACACCATTTTCTATCACCAAAAGGATGATACTAAATTCTCAATTTCAAGGATCACCATCACCAAAAGGATGAAGATAAAACACAAACAGTAAAGCTTGCTATCACCAAAAGGATGATAGCGAACACATAATTTCCATGACCTTCCTCACCATAAGAATGAAAGTAAGGCTGACACAACTTGGTATCACCAAAAGGTTGATAACAAATATACACTTTAATGATCACTATCACTAAAAGGATGAAAGTAAAATCAAAACCACAAATCTCACTATCACCAAAAGGATGATAGTAAATATGGCTTGGGGAGATCAACAAAAGGTTGAAGAAAGAGAATTCATCAAGGCAAAAAATCCTTATCAACAAAAGGTTGAAAGGAATCAACTCACTGGGGGACGCCCAATAAGTAAAGTAGGAATTATTCAGAGAGATACCGCATGAATGGTCTGATGATAATAACTTCATCAAAAAAGGTTGAAGGACACAACTCAACGGGGAATGCCCGGTGAACAACACCTGGTAAGAACTCTACTTAGAGAAGTACCAATAAATGATCCGGTCTGAATTGAACAGCTTCATCAACAAAAGTTTGAGAACTCCATGGGGAACGCCCATTGGCTTAGTTGAAGATCGGCCTAGAATCTCATGATTGGTCCTAGATCCTGACTTATACATGTATGCATGTTTAAAAAAGGGTACTCCACATTGGATGAAATACTATGGAAATAGGGATGCAAATGATGATGTAGTGAAACACATGCAATGATGTGAATGCTGGGGAAGTATATAAACTTTGGTTCATGTAAGAAATGATACTTATGATGCATGTTTTAAATACAGATGGGTGATTGGACAGGTTAGGGGTGACTCCCCGACACTCGAGCTACAATTAAAGAATGGAACTAAATGTTCTGGCTTTCCAAGTTTGATCACTTGTTGAGAAGTTGTGTTCGTTCCCGTGAGAACCATAACTCTTATGCATGAGGATCAGGATGGTTTCAAAATAAGCATAAAGACATAATCAATGCCTGAAGATCACACTATTGCTTTGAACTTAATGGTTGTTAGTTCCTAGAAAGATCTTATTGTTGAACTTGAAAGTATTGAGAGAGCCTGTCCCTTGCAACTTGTTCTGACATAGTCTGTTGGATTCTTGAAAGAATTCTGCTGGGGAACTTTTAGAGTTATCATGACATAATTTGCCTCAAGTCTGAATATGGTAGGAATTTGTGCCTGATTGGGCCTTTGAGATAATTTGCCCCTGATTGACCGATTCTTGAGATGGTCTAATCTTTAGAAGTTGAGCTTTGATGAGCTCCTGAGATGACTTGCCCCTGATTGAGCTATTGAGGTAGTCTTGGTCCGTGTCAGCACCAACGAAAGTTTGAGCTCCTCTTTAATTGCCTATTGTTGGAATCTCCTTGATGTCAAGTACTAATTTGCAGTTAAAAATTGCTCATTCGATTGAATAATGTAGAAGTGTATGGCGAACGTACCATTGGTCTAAACGCAGTGCTGATTTAGCTCGTGTATGAAAGATACAGCGAGAACAAAACAAAAGATTAGCAAATCTCTAGGAGTCAGTTTACGTAACCTTGCTGTAGTATGCTTTCAGAATAAATCTTGCCTCAATTAGGTCTTTTGAGGGTTGTAACATGGTTTGGTTTATGGTTTTTTGAAACAACAAATAATAAGGCTCAAAATTTGTTTTGTACCCACCCCGTCTTCGTGATGAGTTCCAGTCCTATGCTCAAATAATTTAACACACATCCGTCTTCCTAGAGGGGTTTGACGATGTAAGAGTGAAAGTGATGATTCAAGATTATCTTGAAGTGGCAATCACTTTATTTTATTTTTTTGGATGTCAGTAACCATTTTGATTTTGGATATGGTGGTCACTGAATCTGGTCTTGTTTTTACTGAGGGTTTGAGGACCTCTTTTTATTTTTCTTTTGATCCCTAACTTAGGCATGGACTGATTTTTCTTTTTGAGTTCTTCGGGATTTCCTTGATTTTTGCCTAAGTCTCCCTTTGAGGTGTTCGAATTAGCAGGCTTTTTCTTTTTTGATTTTTAAACTTTTCTTTTTTTTGGAAAGGCTTGTGACTGCCAAGTCATTGATCATAACTTTTGAGCTTTACACGTCTTCTTTGACACTTCAGGATGTGCGTGAAGAATAGTATATAGCTGATCTGTAGATGGGATGTATCATCTCGAAATCAAATGTGTAGTCAGATTAACCGAACACTACCAATGCCCAGGTTAAGCGTAAGGTTTTATAGATCCGAAAGAAACTCCTACTTCTAGGCTCGAAGTGGTTAACTATGAACTAACTCCTTATCTCTTCAGTGTTTGGGGATTTGAAACAATGCATGTACATCATCATCAAGAGCTTATCCAATAGCATACCACAACAATTATGGGTATTTCATTTACATCATCCTCCCTCAAATCTTTGCTAAAACAATAGTTTGATAAAGAAAGTGAAGTGGAGGAATATTTTTTTGTGTATTTTGCGATAATATGAGAAAAGATGAGTGAATACGAAAAGAATAACTCAAAACATGCATAATCATTTCATTAATAAAACCAAATACAAATAACAATGCTTAAATCAAACATTACTTAGACAACAAGAAGGAAACATAAGAATGCAAAATATGGAAACATGGCATAATGAATGCCTTTATTTGAGGACTTGAACTCTCTTTGGTTGACTTGCTACTTAACTAGATTCTTTAAAGGCCGCTCTGCTTGTCTTCGACAACATCTTCAATAGCATTTACTGACGTTCATCATGTGGTGGCATGGGGTTTGTTGCAACATTTGGATTATTCCCTATGAAGGTAAGGTCCTTCCAGTCAATCAAGTCTTGAACCTTGTTCTTAAAAGCCTTGCAATTTTCAATTGTGTGCCCCGGGGCACCCTTATGATACTCACAGTGAGCGTTAGCATCATGGCCTAACTGGTCTTTCATCAATTCAACATCCGCTCTTGTCGCAAAATAGTTTTTCTCTCCTGAGTTCATGATCCTTCAAAAGCTACCTCAAGTCCAACACGAGAATTGGGAAATCAACTGCGGGTTATGGAAAAAGGATAGATGAGTTCTCTTGTTTTTTTGGTTGAAGAATGACATGCAAAATGATGCATCAATGCTTGTGCTTATGCAATGTTATGAATGCAAGGACATGGGATCAAAGCTTTCACAACTACTGGATAACTGTTGTACTGGTAATTAACAGGGTTCAAAAGTTCACCTCTGTAAGGAACACGAGAAAACTGGGTAGGATGGATGTCAAAGTTTCCTGCAAAAACCCCATTCCCTCTCACATGTAGGTTCTAATCTTGGACAGATATTTCTGACAGGTCCTCAGTTTCATTAGCTCTCAGTTTGAGAAGCAATAATACATTCACCATTTCTGGTTTGATATTATTATCCCTCAAGGAAGCCTCAGCTGATTTTCAAAGAAATTTCTCCAAAGTTATGAGCTCTCTACTAAAATATTTTGTCTATTACATAGGCATGCAAGACAAAATATGTACCCAAGAAAACCTCATCTGAATATGAGTCTCGTGCCAACTATACGTATCAAGCGCTACGGAAGTCAACACGACTATCCACTCTAGTCCTATGTGCATCCTGTCGCTACCGCGAAAATAAGGTTCCGGCAAAATAGAAGAGTTGCCACCTTTCGTTATTTATCCCACAGAACGGGAAAGGAAACGATCAGAAAAACCTGATGAAAAGGTATAAGACAAGGTCATCACAACCAATGTCTGGATTCGGGAGTCGGTTACGTAAGGGGAAGGTATTAGCACCCCTCACATCCGTTGTACGCAACGGGATCCACGCTCGTTGTGTTTATCTGACGAGTTGGTTTAACTATCTACTCTAAAAGTCTGGTTTGAAAAGAAAAGAAAATGATTCGGCAGAACACAACAGTTCTATGCCTACGTATTCTCGTCTGGAACGAGAAATCAGAATCAACATAGTTCGCCTAACTACGGGTGAACAGGGGGGAAGGTTGCTCGCCGAGATATCGCATCTCGTGCCTACATACTTTTACACGGCGTGAAAGATTAGAGCAAACATAGTTCGGGCTAACAAGACCACATGTTGGTTCAAAAGGTTTTACCCGAGTAGGGTTAACAAACAGTTTTAGCAGTTGGTGTATGCAGCTCGCTCGTCGAAGGCTTAGGCGTTTATCGTTTGCGGTAGAACCGAGAGTTAACAAAACTCTCCTTATGAAAATGGTTTCTAAGGATTAAAGGTCCCAGAGGACAAAAAGAAGTTTGATCTTTGTTTTTTGAAGTCTTTTACGGAAGAAATATTTTGAGTTTTGTTTGTAACTCATGTTGCACTAAAGACTTGGACTTAAGAGTGAATGCGTCGCATGTCACCCAAAAGGTACCATACTAAACACTCAAACTATTGAAAATAAACTCTCCAACAACCCTTTCTCAAATGCATAAGCCTCGTAGCGTACAACACGCGTTAATCTTTATTAAGTGTTTTAAAGATGTTTGCAGATGAGAATAGAAAGGATGCACTAAAGGGGAACTAATCCAATCCTAAAGTTGTCATGTAAAGTTGATCCTATGATTGAGGTTAGGAGGGAACTAACTAATGTTATCATGCATGGTTAGAACCCTAATGTCTGTCATAACTTCTCTTGAACAAGAGAAGTTAGAGTCCCTAAGGGAACATGGCAAAGGAAAGCAACAGCAAAAGAAATAATCTGAAAGAATAAAACTGTGAGTAAAATGCATGCAATGCAGCAATACAAGCAGAAGGAGACAAACTCAACTTCTAGAGCACACAAGCAAAGGCAACACAATACACAGGCAAGGGAGACAAACTCAACCTTCAGCCAACAAGCAAAGCCAAACAGTAACAGACAAGCAGAGGGAGACAGACTCAACCTCTAATGCAGACAAGCAAAGGGAGCCAGGCTCAACCTTTCAATGCACTTAGGCCTAAACCAAATATATGAAAGCCTATTCTAATGCAACACACCAAATAAACAGTCACACAAATACAGTCAATCAGCAAACACAACAAACAAAACAGCAAGCCAGCATCTCAACAGCAAAGCAGTCTTCTAGCAGTGAAGCAGCCCAACAGTCTGTAGTTGTCTTCATGTCCAAGTTATCCATCAAGAGAAAAGGGAATAAGGCCTTCACCTCCAAGCTTAAACTTGCTCCATCAAGAGATGAGAATCAACACAAAGATTATTGCAGGATGAGGGGAAGCATGATGGAAACCCAAGGAATCCATCATGGCACTCAACCACTCATCTGAGATTGGTATCCTCAAAGGTTTTACCTTTTGTGGTAGGCCTTTAGTCCTTCCAAAGGAGGGACTAGGATCCCACAAAGGAACCTTGCATCAATGGATGGGAAATGGAATGCAAACCAAAGCAAACCATACTTAAGAAAAAGGAGGAAACCCCTAAAGGCTCTAAAAACCTAATTCTACAAGCTCTAAAAGCAACCCTCTAAAGGGAACCAATGCACCACATTAAACCTTACAATTAAGTCTACAGAAACATCAACATGTCTACTAAACCATCAAAAAAGATTTGGAAACTTACCATGAACTAATGACCACTTTTGAAGTTCAATTAGGGGAAGTACTATGTGAGATGCACCCTAAGAATAACCTAAGTATTAGATCTAATTAAAATACTAAAACAACTTCTAAAATCCTATAAATTTTTCTAAGGGATCCTAAATGTGTTAAGAACCTATGGTAAAAAGATCAGGGTCTAAATCTATGCTTAAGGGCACTAAAGAAAATCTAAACCAAAGGTTGTCAAATGAAAGTTCAAGTGGGGAAGCTTCTAAAAACCCATTCCAAAACAGAACTTAGAGTTATCTAAAAAATAGGATAAAAATCCTACAATCCTCTTAATGTGTCTAATACCAGCCAGCCAAAAATTAACTCCTAATTCTATACCAAAATGGAATACAAAAATCAGAAAGAAACAAGCATAAAATGCCAAATTAAATGAAATCAAGAAAATGGAAAAATAGCAAATAAATTGGAAATTGCACAAAAGTAACATCCAAGGGCATCAAAAAATCAGAAATTAAATCAGGAGCATTCTCATATTTTTTCCACATTTTTCTAATCATTATTCTATTTATTATGAATTAAAGAAGATAAAAATAATTAAAGAAAATTGAAAAATGAATTAACAAAAATTAAAAAGCCAGGAAATAACCACAGCCTTAGGATCTGTGGACTAGGTCTACACATCCAAGGAACACGCGCGCGCCACATCACTGCCAGCAAGGATTAATGAAACTACAGTGTTTTGGCTGGTCAATGGTCCAAGTCTTCAAGGTGAATCACAGGCATTAGATCTCATGACTTGGTCAAGCGAATACCTAGATCTAATGGCTCACAGTCATCATCTTCATTTCAAACCTGCAACTGGGAGGGAACAAGCGTGGTGGCCGGAGAAGACCTCCGACCGTCTTCTCCGGCGAGGCAAACAGTGGTCCATCATCAAATCCTCACCAAAATGAAAAGAAACTTGTACCATTCTTCTTGAAATTTCCCATTGATCACGAATCTCCATTCCATTTTCCCTAATTCTCCATGAATTTTGAAACATGAAGATGAACAGAAAATCCACCAAAACATTGATCATCATCAAACTCCAAATTAACGCCACAGATCTCTTCCTCATCTCTCAGGGATCATCCTAAGCTATTCAGTTCATGCTAACACCTCAAGACCAAGTAGTTACGATCTCAAACAGAAATTGGATCATGACCTAAATTGTCTCTAAACTCCAAATTTATGAACCTAAATCCATCTATATTCTTCCCTAAGCCTTAACCACAGTCTAAATCATGCTGAAACAGCCTAGAACTGGAGCAATGTTGCAATTTACCAACCTGAACTGAAGCTTGCAATTGAGGTAGTTGCAGTGTGATTCTTTGTGCCAAACTATGCAGATTCCTTTCTTGATGATCCCTGGTGCTATTGAAATGCTTAATTCTTCTTGAGAAACTCTTGAATCCAAACACGATTTCCACTTTTGGTGCTTGAAGCTCTAACTGCCACAACTGAATTCTTCACCAAAATGCCTCCAAAAAGGATCTGGAATGGACCTTGAGCTTATATATGATGAGTTTGGATAGTTTCCAGGCCCAAAGCAACCCAATTTGAGATATCCAATTTTCAATTTTCCATCAAAGTTGCAAACATGGAATCCACGAATTTGCTCTGTCTCAGCCTCAAAAATGCTTCATATGTCTTGCTCATGACTTGTTGAGTATGAATAGACATGATTGAGTCCTCAATTTCATCCCATTGTGGATCTTGGATGTGTAACTTTACCATGAAGTAACAAAGTGAAAGTCCATGAAATGTGCATCAAAATGATTTTCTAGTATTGCCATTGTGTTTAAAATGTTGTTTCCAATCAAAATATGTACTCATTTGCCATTTTTTGAACACTTGTAAATTATTTTGGATTTTTTCCTTTTAATCCCTTTAAAAACCCCCTTTGTCAAATTCCTTCCAACCAACTCTTGTTCTAAGCCAAATCAATGCCTCATGGATACATGGTTGACCTTAAAATCCCATTTTGAGCAAGTTTTATGTTGGACAAAACTTCATTTGAGGCTCACAAGATAGTGAAAATGACCCATAATCCAAAATGGCTTGTAATCTTACTTTCCCAAAATACCCCTAAATTGTAAACCTCATAACCTGAGTTCTACAAATCATATGAAAGACTTATAGTACATTTTGGAAAGCTAATACCAAGAATTACAACTTTCATGTTGGCCAAAAATTTAGGAGAAACAACCTTCTAGGTCAAAAGTGCCTTGGAAGTTGGTGGACTTTCACAGATAAAATTCACATTCATCTGGTGACCTGTAACTTGCCTGGCTCATAACTTGAGTTCTACAAATCCAATGGAGGACTTATAGTACTAAAATTAAAGCTAATAACATGCTCTACAAGTTCCATGTTGGTCAAAAGTTGAGAAGAAACATCCTTCTAGGTCAAAAGTGCCTTGGAATTTGGTGTACTTTCACAGATAAAATTCACATTCATCTGGTGACCTGTAACTTGTCTGGCTCATAACTTGAGTTATACAAACCCAATGGAGGACTTCTAGTACTCAAATTAAAGCTAAGAACATGCTCTACAAGTTCCATGTTGGTCAAAAGTTGATATGAAACTTGTATCTTAAGATAAGTGGTCTTGAAGTTAGCACTAAATAGGGGATTTTACCCTGAGAACCCTAGTTTAGCAACTCCTCACACTTTGAATTCTTCTTGAATTGATCTTGGAATAACATATAAAATGCTTTAACATAACATTCCATGAACACCATGACTTAGAAATAGGCTTTGATCCTCTTCAATTGAACAGTTGACTTAGGGTTGACCAAACAAAAACCCTAATTGCAACACCCTCAACTGTGGCTCTTCACACTTAGCATAATGACTTGACTGAGCTCCACCATGACCCTCAAGGCATTCTATAAGCTCTATCCACATATCCTATCCATGATCAAGGCTTCACAACCCACTGATGGTCTTCAATTGGCCCCCAAGTTAGGAGATGAACCACATACCAGCATCCAAACTTCTCCAGAACACAACCCACTTTCTGATGACTTTGGTGACCTCTCAAGCTTGAATAAGACCTCTAGATAGGCTCCTCTTGATATAAACCATACTTGATCCCCTGATAAATGAATAATGCTATGCTATGCAAATGCTAGACCAATGATATGCTAATGCGATGAAATAAAAGCCAAGTAAGAAAAAGGTTAGGCAAATTTTGGGGTGCAACAGCTGCCCCTATTCAAGCGGCTTAAACATGACTGGATGAAAAGCGAACGACTTTCGAACAATCGAGGTAAAAGACGGTTGAATACCAAAGAACCCGGAAATTTTCCCACCAAAGAAAATAAACTGCACAAACTGCTTGGGGAACAAAATCCGGAAAATTGAATCTGGTTGTCACGGCAACAACTGACCAATCATCTGATAAAGAATAACTGATTTTACCATCAACCACCTGTGTGACGCCACAGGCGTTGAATCAACACACTAGATCAACAACAATCAAACTTAGAAGCTACGCCATAATAAGCGGGCATCGAGCCATAGGACCACATCCAAATACCATCCTTGACTTTCCATCTCCGAAGGGACGAATAAAGCACTACGTAAAGCGCGCACCAGGCACCCGAAGACCTGAATAAGAAACTCTGCGAGAAACATTTCCGACACAACGGGTATTTTCACTACGTAAAGCGTGAACTTGACATATTTTTCCGAAGAAACAGGCAAAGCACTAAATAAAAGTGCTAATCTGGCCTCCTAAGACTTGAACGAACAACTCCATGGGACCAACTTCGTCAACTCGGGTAACAACTCCGTCAACACAGGTAATAACTCCGTCAACATAGGTAATAACTCCGTCAACACGGGTAACAACTCCATCAACACGGGTAACAACTCCGTCAACACGGGTAACAACTCCGTCAACACGGGTAACAACTCCGTCAACACGGGTAACAACTCCGTCAACCCGGGTAACAACTCCGTCAACATGGGTAACAACTCCGTCAACACGGGTAATAACTCCGTCACCACGGGTAACAACTCCGTCACCACGGGTAACAACTCCATCAACACGGGTAACAACTCCGTCACCACGGGTAACAACTCCGTCACCACGGGTAATAACTCCAAAGGTTTAATCCATGAGATTTTTTAATGCTGACGTAACAGCAACCCGAGGAAAACTCTACTGGGGAAATTTTGACGTCAACTTCCATACACTTACTTTGACAACAAGTAATGACTTCAAAGGTCTAATCCCTGAAATCTTTTAACGTTGACGTAACAGCAATCTGAGGAAAACTCCGCTGGGGAAGAAGAGAAACTTAACCAAGTAACTATGATAAAAGCACACATGATAGGACAAACATTATCATCACATATCTCACGCTGAGCATTTGAATATATGAAAACCATCCTGAACAAGAATTCCAATCCCCTGTAGGGAAAACACCTGAAAACAAAGAGGTAACCAACCTGGCTTATGTTTCAAAATGCATATGTTTGAAAATGGCGTAATGCTCCATACGGCATGGAAATGCTACGCGTTTGGGTAGATGCTATGCGCGATGCAAATGCAAAAGGGTGTTCCCGCAAAATAAATGCTGAAGGAACGAAACCAAACTTCCGCTGGGGGAAGAAATAATCCTGTTGGGGGATAGCTTAACAAATCCAGAGTTACGAACTCTGCAGAGGATGATCAACCTATTGGAGGAAAGACAACCTGTTGGAGAATAGAAAGAATAGTCTTGCGCTGGGATGATCCTTTCAAAACACCGACAACCCGGTTGTACTCTGTGAGGACTTCGCTGGGGATTAAATGTATCCATGACCACTGCTGGGAATGCACATACCTGCTTGACTACTTACTAGCCTGCATCTAACTCTTCCGGGGATAAAATGCAAACTCCATCTGTTGGGGAGGAATAAGTTTCACATAGAGCCTGCTCCTACGTTAAGGAACTCCGGCTGGGGAAACACGATCCCTTGGCTGTTTGCTTCACAGGTAACACTCCTGCAAACTATGAACAAAAACAAGACATCCTACACCAAAGGAACTATCTTGGTCATTATCCGTGACAATTTTTCAGTTAATTCAAAGTTTTAACAATTATTGGCCGAGGCCTGCAAGTTTATGCACGTGCAAGTTTATCTAAACATCGGCGTTTTTCACAAACAAAACAGTAAAAGTTAAAACAAGAAACAACCATCAAGTACTGAATAGTATGCGTTTATTGATAACGGGACCGTAAATAGGCAAAGTTTTTACAGTGGATGCAACTCCTGAAAAGAGGAAGTTACAAAAACAAATACAGTTATGTACATAGGTACAAAGAAATTTGTATACATGTCGGCAACGTGGTGCAGACAAACACTATGAGCTGATCCTCCTATGACTCGCTTGACTCCGACGCTTTCCCGATGCTCCGTCTTCGGAAGAGATTGACTTGGATAATCGACCCTCAGGTACTCCCAAACCACTGAGTGATGTAGTATCAAACTCGGATTGCAGTCATTTGCTTTTTCAATCCCTAACTTTTGCCTGAATCGCCCTTTCGGGTTTTCAATTCACCGGGATACCCCTTTTTGCCGAAGTCGCCCTTTCGGGTTTTCGACTCCGTGGGTGTACATCTTTTCCATTTTTATCCCTAATTTTTGCCCGAACCTTTTTCTTTTTTCTTGGTTAGCCGGGATGCCCCATTTTTGCCTGGACTTTTCTTTTTTCTGTCCAGCGGGTCTCTTTAAGCAAAGTATTTTTTAACTGCGTCCGAGTTCACAGGGGATGTAAAATCTTCGCCATCCATGGTGGATAACAATAAGGCTCCTCCAGAGAAGACCTTTCGAACGACATATGGACCTTCATAGTTGGGAGTTCATTTGCCCCTGTGATCTGATTGTGGTGGGAGAATCTTCTTCAGCACAAGATCGCCCGTCTGAAAGCTTCGAGGGCGCACCTTCTTGTTAAAAGCTTTCTTCATCCGGCTCTGATATAACCGACCATATGCGATAGATGCAAGTCTCTTCTCATCCATCAAGCTGAGCTGATTCAGTCTATTCTTTATCCACTCTGCCTCATCAAGTTTGACATCAAGCAAAACTCTCAAAGAAGGAATCTCAACTTCCAATGGTAGGACAACTTCCATACCATACACTAGTAGAAAGGAGTTGCCCCGGTTGATATGCGTACCGTCGTACGATAACCATGTAAAGCGAAGGGCAACATCTCGTTCCAGTCTTTGTATGTTACGACCATCTTTTGAACTATCTTTTTGATGTTCTTGTTGGCAACTTCAACAGCGCCATTCATCTTGGGCCGATAGGGAGATGAGTTATGATGATCAATCTTGAAATTCTGGCACAATTCCTTCATCATCTTATTATTCAAGTTCGAACCATTGTCAGTAACGATTCTTTCGGGAATTCCGTATCTGCAGATGATGTCTTTCTTGATAAACCGGGCTACTACTTGTTTGGTAACATTAGCGTACCACGCTGCTTCGACCCATTTGGTGAAGTAATCGATAGTTACCAAGATGAACCGGTGTCCATTAGATGCGGTGGGCTCAATCTTGCCAATCATATCAATGCCCCACATGGAGAAAGGCCACGGGGACACCATAACGTTCAAAGGGCTTGGCGGCACATGAATCTTGTCTGCATAAATCTGGCATTTATGGCACTTCTTCGCAAACTTGAAACAATCTGTTTCCATCGTCAGCCAATAATACCCTGCTCGTAATAACTTTCGAGACATAGCATGTCCGCCGACATGCGTGCCGAAGGTACCTTCGTGGACCTCTTCCATAAGCAGATTAGCTTCTTTCTCATCCACACATCGCAATAGCACCAAATCGTGGTTTCTCCTATACAGAACACCATTTGGATTCAAGTAGAAGTTGCCATCCAATCTCCTAAGACTCTTCTTATCGCGGCTGGATGCTCCAGTCGGATACTCTTGGTTCTTTAGGAGATTCTGGATATCAAAATACCACGGCTTGCCATCGGAAGCTTCCTCAATGGCAAATATGAAAGCGGGCCTATCAAGGCGAGAGATAACTATTCTGGGAGCCTCGTTCCAGAAGTTAACTTTGTACATCGAAGACAATGTCGCAAGAGCGTCTGCCATCTGATTTTCTGCCCGCGACACATGGTGAAACTCTACACGATCAAAGAAAGGCAACAACCTCCTTGCATAATTCATGTACGGTATCAGATTAGGCTGATGAGTCTCCCATTCTCCCTTGATCTGGTTCACGACTAGCGCGGAGTCTCCATACACATCCAGATTTTTAATTCTCAAATCAATAGCCTCCTCGAGACCCATGATACACGCTTCATATTCAGCCTCATTGTTGGTAACTGGAAACGTCAATCTGGAAGTGAACGAGATGTGAGTCCCATGGGGAGTAGTAATGATTGCCCCAATTCCACTTCCGTATGAATTAACAGCACCGTCAAATATTAATTGCCATTGGGAACTCCGTTCAGGACCTTCATCAGGCAATGGATCCTCGCAGTCTTTCATCTTTAGGTACATGATATCCTCGTCAGGAAAATCAAACTTCATTGGCTGGTAATCATTGATTGGCTGCTCAGCAAGGTACTTTGACAGAATGCTACCTTTGATAGCCTTTTGCGAAACATACTGAATGTCGTACTCTGTCAGTACCATCTGCCATCGGGCAATTCTTCCTAAAAGCGCCTGCTTTTCGAAGACATATTTGATCGGATCCATCTTCGAAATCAGCATGGTTGTATGATTTAGCATGTATTGTCTCAAATGTTTGGCAGCCCAAGCAAGTGCACAACACGTCTTCTCGATCATTGAGTAATGGGACTCACAATCTGTGAACTTTTTACTCAAATAATAGATCGCGTGCTTTTTTCATCCAGTCTCGTCATGTTGACCGAGAACACAACCCATGCTGTTCTCAAGAACCGTCAAGTTCATGATTAGTGGCCTTCCGGCTACTGAGGGTATTAATATCGGAGGTTCCTGCAAGTATTCTTTTATTTTTTCAAACGCCTTTTGACAATTTTCATCCCAGACAATTGCCTGACCTTTTTTCAATAATTTAAACATTGGTTCACATGTGGCTCTGAGATGAGATATGAACCGAGCAATGTAGTTCAGTCTCCCCAAAAAACCACGAACCTCCTTCTCTGTTTTTGGCGCTGGCATTTCTTGTATAGCTTTTATCTTTGCAGGATCAACCTCAATTCCTTTTTCACTAGCAATAAACCCCAATAGCTTTCCAGATCTCACCCCAAAGGTGCACTTATTAGGATTCAGCCTCAACCTGAATTTCCTAAGCTTCTCAAACAATTTCAGAAGATTCACTAGATGCTCTTCTTCCGTCTAGGATTTGGCAATCATATCGTCAACATAGACCTCAATCTCTTTATGCATCATGTCATGAAAGAGCGTTGTCATAGCATGCTGATATGTTGCCCCAGCGTTCTTCAAACCAAAGGGCATCACTTTGTAGCAGAACGTTCCCCACAGGGTAATGAAAGTTGTTTTCTCCATATCCTTCGATGCCATCTTAATCTGATTATAGCCTGAAAAGCCGTCCATGAAGGAAAACACAGAGAATTGAGCAGTATTGTCGACCAATACGCCAATATGAGGAAGCCGGAAGTCATCCTTAGGGCTCGCCTTGTTCAAATCCCGATAGTCAACGCACATCCGCACCTTACCATCTTTCTTCGGTACAGGCACTATATTGGCGACCCAAGGAGGGTAAGTCGTAACAGCTAGAAAACCAGCGTCCCACTGTTTCTGTACTTCCTCTTTAATCTTTACGGCCATATCTGGTCTCGTTCTCCTAAGCTTCTGCTTGACCGGAGGACATTCTTCATGCAATGGCAAGCGGTGGACCACAATATCAGTGTCTAACCCAGGCATATCTTCATAAGACCAAGCAAAGATGTCACTATACTCTCGAAGCATCTCGATCAGTCTTTGCTTGATATCGCTTTGTAGCGCAGCCTCTATTCGGACATTCCTGACAACTTCTTCGGAACCCAAATTAACGACCTCAATTTCCTCCTGATGAGGCAGGATGATTTTCTCTTCTTGTCTCAGAAGTCGAGTCAGCTCTTCTGGTAAGTCTTCGTCCTCAACAATCTCTTCTTCGGCTTGAAATATCGGATGCTCAAAGTCGAAGCGAGTCATAGGGAGTTCTTGATCGATGTCATCTGAAATATGGATCCTGCAAGGGAAATGGTTAAATGCTTCAAATGATATGCAAACAAAGCACACACCCACATTGCCACTTTATTGTTAAAATAAAAATAGAAAAACAAGGATCACAAAATTTGCATGAGAAAACGCCTTTATTTGATGATTAAAGCAAAGCATACACATAAACAAGTAGGCCCTGGCATAAAACCACTATGCCCCGGGTAGGACATAGGATTGTACAATAATCGAAAAAACAAGGCATTACAGTTTCGTCGTCACTTGAATAAAGTCCTGAATAGACCAGTTGCATAGGCTTTGTCCTGACATGCTGGGCTTGATCCATGAATCTATGTCACAGTCGCTATCTCCATCTTCACTATCAGACACAACATTAATCCTTTCAAAACTGACCCCTCCTGGGGTAAACACGATCGGCCCCTTGAATCGTGGCGCATTCTGTGATGAAGATGACGACGACGGGCGATATCCCAAGCCAAACTTGTCCTGCTTAACAGGAATCTCCAGAACTTGACCCCAACCTTTAGCTTCCCTGGCCTGAACTACCGCTTGGGCTTCTCTGTACGAAGACATAGCCACCTCTGGCCCTTCGCTTATGACAGGAGACTTGTCTTTGATCTGCACCCCTTCAAAAGCTTGGCACAATGTCTCATGGATCTCGCCATCCACTTTGACATATTTGAATAACGACAGGTGACTTGCCAAGATGTCTTCTTCCCCACACACGGTGACAATGCTACCACCGACCATATACTTGAGCTTTTGGTGCAACGTAGACGTTACAGCCCCTGCAGAGTGAATCCGAGGTCGTCCAAGCAAACAGCTATAAGCTGGCTGAATATCCATGATGTAAAACACAATATCAAACACCTCTGGACCGACCTGGATTGGTAAAGTCAATTCCCCAAACACGGACCTTCTAGTCCCATCAAAAGCTCTCACCACCAAGTCACTTGGCGTGAATATTATGCCTCGGGTATCCAGCTTCAAAAGTGCCTTCTTGGGCAAAACATTCAAGGACGAACCAGTGTCAACAAGGAAATGAGACATAATAGTGCCTTGACACTCAACTGAGATATGCAATGCACTGTTGTGGTTGCGGCCCCTGGGTGTTAAATCAAAATCTGTAAATCCAAGCCCATGCCCCGCGTTCACGTGCGCAATCACTCCTTCGAGCTGATTGACAGATATCTCCTGGGGTATATAAGCAGTGTCAAGAGCTTTCAGCAAAGCGTTCCGACGAGCTTCGAAACAAAGCAACAATGACAAAATCGAGATTTTGGAAGGCGTCTGCTGCAGATGATCAACAATTTTATAATCACTCTTCAGGATTAGTCTCATAAATTCTTCCACATCCTTAGTCAAAGCCTTTTTTTCCTTCTCTTGAGAAGATCCTCCTTCATTGACTTTACCCTTCCCTTTGGCGATTCTCTCAGCCTCTGAATCGGGTGCCGCAAAAATTCTACCGCTGCGGGTTATGCCCCCCGCTCCCACAAGAATATCAACTGATCCTACCGGCGGGTTTTCCAGGTTAATCTTTTCTCCATTGCAGTAGGCCTCTACCCCATAGTTCCAAGGGATGGCTTTAGTGCTTTCGTATGGAATGGGTCTAGCTTTGGTTATGGTGATGGTCAGCCGCTTGGGAGGCGTTGATATCGTGACAGTCTTAAACGGGATCGTAATCATTGCAACTTCGCGCTGCTTTTCAACTATTGCCTCAACAGGCTTTTCTTCAACAGTACGGTCGAATTGCAACTTTCCTTCATTAATCAGACCTTGAATACCTCTCCTTAAACTATCACAACCCTCAGGCCGGGCTGAACAGTCAACACAATCCGCATCACAACAAGGGAAAACTCCCTCTTTTAGCAATCTGCTTTTTACACAACCCAGAGGTGTCTTCAGTTCATCTACATTCATGATCAAATTCAGACTGGTATCTTCCAAGATAGCACCCACCTTTACAGATCCATGAGGCGGCATCAGATTCTTCTCAATATTGGGTGCCTCATGACCAAAGTTTATAGTTGTACTATCTATCAAATCCCGCACTTTGTGCTTGAATGCATGACAATTCTCTATGCTGTGACCGGGGGCCCCGGAATGGAATTCACAATGTGCATTGGCATCATAACCAAAAGGAGGCGTGCCCGTCGGCGGCGCTAACGTCCTTTTCTCGACAAGTTGTAGCTGTAATAAAGTCTGAAGGAGCTCAGCGTATGACACTAGAGGCACATCGAATACCCTCTTCTCCTTCCTATCCCTATCCTGAATTCTTCGCTGAGTAGGATGCTGCTGTCTCTGCTGCTGCTGCGGCTGTAGTTGTTGTTGAGGTGCAGGAATTGTCACACTAGCAATCTGTTGCTGATGGTATTGGTTCCGACCTCTACCCCTTCCTCGGGAGTTGTATACTGAATTAGCACCCCCTGCTTCTTATTCCCAAAAACCTTTTTACCACCTCCAGCTGAGGTTAATTCTCCTGCTTGAATCTTACCGATCTTGACGCCATTCTCTATACGTTCTCCCAAGAGTATCATATCAGAAAAACTACTCATCATACAACCGAGAAGCTTATCATAATACATACTAGAGAAAGCGTCCACAAAGAGATCCATCAATTCACGCTCTACCATGGGTGGCTGCACCCTGGCTGCAAGCTCACGCCACCTCTGGGCGTACTCTTTAAAACTCTCGCCATTCTTTTGAGAAAGATTTTGAAGTTGGACCCTGTTTGGAGCAAGGTCACTGTTATACTGGTAATGCCTTACAAAGGCCTCCGCCAACTCTTTCCAGCTACCAATCTGAGTGGGCTCTAACCCCATATACCACTCCAGTGACGGTCCCGACAAGCTATCTTGGAAAAAATGCATCAGCATCTTTTCATCACTCGAATAAGCAGACATTCTCCGATAATAAGACCGTACATGAACTCTTGGGCAAGTATCCCCCTTATACTTGTCAAAAGTAGGCGCTTTGAACTTGAGCGGAACCCTCAAGCCAGGAACCAACCCCATATTAGCCATGTCCAACCCCATGGAATTCTGATTGGCAAGACCTCTCACTTGTTCCTCCAACAGCTTGAACCTTCGGTCATTTTCTTTGGGCATCTTGAGGTCCATGCCCGACACAATGAAAGCATCTTCTTGACGATCCTCGCCCCAATGAGGATCCATATTATCATAGCCAGCGTAAGCAACATTAGGACCAAAGCCAGTCTGATTGAACTTGGGACCATACCCCACATTACCAAAGCCCTGATTAGCAGCACCCGACCCAAAACCAGCGTTGTACGCACCCATCCCAACACCGTTGTTGCTTGCGTTGCCAAACTCTGCATTGCTAAAGCCCTGATTTCCATAGCCTACATTGGCACCACCAATACCTACACCAGTGTTTCCAGCACCAATACCAAAACCAACATTTCCAGCTCCAACATTTCCGTTGGTTTCCACGTGTCCGTTACCATTACCAGCTACATTCCCATTCTCAGTCCCATTACCGTTCTCAGTGGTATTGAGAACGACCACCGGTACAACATCACCTGCTCGAAGAGTCCCGACTTGAGAAGGATTAGTAGCAACCCCACCATGTAGCACACCATGAGCGTCAACCCGTGCAATCAGAGGCTGCACCAGAGTCTGAAGCTTCTCTTGGCCCTTGGCCACAGTTTCCATGACTTGCATGAATTGCGCCATCCTGTCGCGCATCTCCTGCATCTCAGCTTGCATTTGATCCATAGCTTTCTTGCAATTACTTCTCGTAGAGTAACGATGAATTCGCTGATCGGAAATCCTGAAATAGCCTGCAGCAATAGAGGGTTAGGAAAACAGCTCAAAGTACCTGTTATGCAAATGATTCATGCAAATGCAAACATGTGTATATGCTTTAGGGAGATTTCTCCCCCGATTCTAGTGCCAGAGTGCCAGTGCTGATAATAAGAAGTCCGGATCCAGTCATGAAAATAACGTCTCGTATATATATAAGGCCCAACAAGGCAGCATACAATGTCACTGAATACATGGAGAATCAACAGCATGACCTTGACCAACAAGCCTGGTGATGGTCAGCATACAGCAATGATCAGAAAATACAAAGGATTACAAGATAGTCAAGTGCGGCAACAGGCGCGAAACTCTTCTAGCAATTCCTTCGTTTCGGGACGATCAGGCTGAGTGAGTAACCCTTCGATAAGTAACTCCCTCTGCATAACGGTGTACTGGAGACCTTCAACGGAGTCTTCCCACGCTCCTTTGCCAAAACAGTCTTCTAACCTTCGCTTCTTAGACTCAAACATCTGCTTGCGGTCCTTCAGGCTTGCAATAGCCTTGTTTAACATGTCTTCAGTGGCGTACCTACGAGCAGTTTCATCATCCAACTTCTTCTCGCTGGCCTTCAACTGAGCCTTCAACTTGGAGATCTGTTGTTTCAGCTTGTCCTCCCGCTCTTTGTTGCTGGCTATAGTGGCATTCCACTGTTGGTTGAATTTGGAGATTCTCCAGTATGCATCATCCAAGTCCTGCTTTTTGGTGGCAAACACATCGTTGACAGCTTTGAAGTCTAAACCTAAACGCTCACGGTCAGCTATCTGTTTGGTCAAGTCTGTGCCTAGCTGGTTCACCAGCTCTGTTTGTTTTTTGAAGGAGTAGACGACTTCGTTTCTCTCGCTTCTAAGCTGTACCAATTCTTTTTCCAACTCCTCGTTGATCCTCTTCAGCTCTTCCTTCTCAGCTAATACCTGATTGTATTTCTGAATAGACACTGTAGTAGGTTCTTCAACCACTAGAGGGCACTCCTGCTTAACTAGTGGAAAAGGCATCCCTACTGTTTCTTCCCTGCTCTTAATCCAAGTCACATAAGGAGCATAAGCCTGGCTATTGATCTTACCTAACAGTGCTTTCCCTCGTCTACTGACGTCATTCCAAGCATGCCTGAGCTTGGCTAACATATCCCCCTCTAGGAGCCCCGTGAGGTACAAAGATTCCTGCACCTCTTCGTCTTTTGGCGGACCTTTCAAGACGTACGCAAATTGTCTGACAAGTAATGCGGGATTGTAGTTAATACAACCTTTTCTCCCAATCAAGGGCACATTAGGAAAACCACTGCAGCTGAATATGACTTCAGTACCCAGCATATCCCGATCAAACCAAACAATGCTCTCTGCTGATAAACCCATCAAGCGCTCAGACGCTCAGTTGTGGCTGCAGATGAAGCAAAGGGACCCTTCTTGGGCATGTGGCTATCAAACCATCTGTAGAGTAAAGGCGCACAACACAACACATTTTTACCCCTTCTATTTTCATTCTTGTAATGGACGGAATGATATACATCACTAATCAAGGTGGGAACTGGATTCCCCGATGCGAAGATATGGAAGGCGTCCAAATCTATGAAGTCTGGCATGTTGGGAAACAAGATGATGCCATAGATGCAGAGGGCGAGAATGGCGTTGAATACGATCCAACAACCGTCTTTAGCACACTGTTGGGCTTTCCCAACTAGAAACTGTAGAGAAAAACCAGGAACCCCATTCCAACTGGTCAGAAGCAACTCTGAATCATCCAGGTGAAGAGCAACAACTAGGTTAGCCAGATTAGGCTTAGCATCCATGTGAACAAATGGCATCTGATTCTTAACTGGTACACCCAACAACTCAGCATACTCTTCCAATATAGGTTCAAGAATGAAGTCTGGAAAAGTGAAGCACCTCAATGGAGGGTCATAGAACTGTAGCAATGCATACAACCAGTTCAACTCATAGACTGAAGGTTTACGAACCAAACTGAGCAACTTCCCATAAGATTTCCTGAATTCCCCTTTCACTGTATCATCTGCCAAGGCAACCAAACTAAGCAGCAAAGTAACATCTGGGGTAGGGAGCTTGTAGGCCACATTCTTCTTCAATGATCCCATGCTAACAAACAGAGGGCAAGATTACTGGAACCGGGGGATAGTATATGCACCTGCAACACAGACACACGTTAATGATATGCAAATGATTATGCAAAAATGCAAGATACAATCATGCAACAGGAGATCAAGATTGTACTGTTGAGGAGACCAAGGCTCTATTTTAACATGATTACAACACCGCTCTAATAATAAAACCCTGAAGAGGACCAATAATTATGCACCGTCGAGAACAGACACATCTCTGATGATAAGAACCCTCTGATACCAACAATACTGATTCACTGTCAAGAAAACCAGGTTGTCTGAAGGTCAAGGTTTCCTGCAATAACCTGACCCCGCTCACAGGTATGAATCCTATACACTGGCAAGGTATGGCATCCTATGCGTTTCCCAGCGTCACAGACTTTTAAGAAACGATGATACGATACCCAGGAAGGTGTGGCATCATCATCTCTTGAAGCGGCCTCACTTAGCTGGGTCACAAATGATTGGTCCCCAGAGTCGACAACCCTCCAAACCAACAACCCCTCAAGCCCAAAGGGCTGGAAAAGAAGTCAACCGGGAGAATCTCATCTGAGCATGGATTTCGTGAGACACTAGTACATGCAAAGCATGCTCGCGCCCACTACTTTCCACAATTAATGCTAGGTATACACTCATGCCTGGGTCTGGCTTATCACTCATCAGAGCCTCCCTTCCCACAACAGCACACTAATGATATCATACTGAAAATAAAATGCGGAAAGTAAAATCGAATAAATAAATGCAACCCAACAGATAAACGCGCAAGCGCTAGGATTGACTCGCATAGGGAACCAGAGTCCCCAGCAGAGTCGTCAGCTGTCGCTACTGCGAAAATAAGGTGCCAGCAAAACAGAAGATTCACCACCGTTCGTTATTTATCCCACAGAACGGGAAAGGAAACGATCGGAAAAACCTGACGAAAAGGTATAAGACAAGGTCATCGCAACCAATGTCTGGATTCAGGAGTCGGTTATGAAAGGGGAAGGTATTAGCACCCCTCATGTTCGTTGTACTCAACGGGATCCATGCTTGTTGTGTTTATCTGACGGGTTGGTTTAACTATCTACTCTAAGAGTCTGGTTTGAAAAGAAAACAAAATGACTCGGCAGAACACAACAGTTCTATGCCTACGTATTCCCGTCTGGAACGAGAAATTAGAGTCAACGTAGTTCGCCTAACTACGGGTGAACAGGGGGGAAGGTTGCTCGCCGAGATATCGCATCTCGTGCCTACGTACTTTCACACGGCGTGAAATATCAGAGCAAACGTAGTTCGGGCTAACAAGACCACAGGTTGGTTCAAAAGGTTTTACCCGAGTAGGGTTAACAAACGGTTCTAGCAGTTGGTGTATGCAGCTCGCTCGTCGAAGGCTTAGGCGTTTACCGTTTGCGGTAGAACCGAGAGTTAACAAAAATCTCCTTATGAAAATGGTTTCCAAGGATTAAAGGTCCCAGAGGACAAAAAGAAATTTGATCTTTGTTTTTTGAAGTCTTTTACGGAAGAAATGTTTTGAGTTTTGTTTGTAACTCATGTTGCACTAAAGACTTGGACTTAAGAGTGAATGCGTCGCATGTCACCCAAAGGGTACCATACTAAACACTCAAGCTATTGAAACGAAACTCTCCAACAACCCTTTCTCAAGTGCTTAAGGCTCATAGCGTACAACACGCGTTAATCTTTATTAAGTGTTTTAAAGATGTTTGCAGATGAGAATAGAAAGGACGCAATAAAGGGGAACTAATCCAATCCTAAAGTTGTCATGCAAAGTTGATCCTATGATTGAGGTTAGGAGGGAACTAACTAATGTTATCATGCATGGTTAGAACCCTAATGTCTGTCATAACTTCTCTTGAACAAGAGAAGTCAGAGTCCCTAAGGGAACATGGCAAAGGAAAGCAACAACAAAAGAAATAATCTGAAAGAATAAAACTGTAAGTAAAATGCATGCAATGCAGCAATACAAGCAGAAGGAGACAAAATCAACTTCTAGAGCACACAAGCAAAAGCAACACAATACACAGGCAAGGGAGACAAACTCAACCTTCAGCCAACAAGCAAAGCCAAACAGTAACAGACAAGCAGAGGGAGACAAACTCAACCTCTAATGCAGACAAGCAAAGGGAGCCAGGCTCAACCTTTCAATGCACTTAGGCCTAAACCAAATATATGAAAGCCCATTATAATGCAACACACCAAATAAACAGTCACACAAATATAGTCAATCAGCAAACACAGCAAATAAAACAGCAAGCCAGCAGCTCAACAGCAAAGCAGTCTTCTAGCAGTGAAGCAGCCCAACAGTCTGTAGTTGTCTTCATGTCCAAGTTATCCATCAAGAGAAAAGGGAATAAGGCCTTCACCTCCAAGCTTAAACTTGCTCCATCAAGAGATGAGAATCAACACAAAGATTATTGCAAGATGAGGGGAAGCATGATGGAAACCCAAGGAATCCATCATGGCACTCAACCACTCATCTGAGATTGGTATCCTCAAAGGTTTTACCTTTTGTGGTAGGCCTTTAGTCCTTCCAAAGGAGGGACTAGGATCCCACAAAGGAACCTTGCATCATTGGATGGGAAATGGAATGCAAACCAAAGCAAACCATACTTAAGAAAAAGGAGGAAACCCCTAAAGGCTCTAAAAACCTAATTCTACAAGCTCTAAAAGCAACCCTCTAAAGGGAACCAATGCACCACATTAAACCTTACAATTAAGTCTACAGAAACATCAACATGTCTACTAAACCATCAAAAAAGATTTGGAAACTTACCATGAACTAATGACCACTTTTGAAGTTCAATTAGGGGAAGTACTATGTGAGATGCACCCTAAGAATAACCTAAGTATTAGATCTAATTAAAATACTAAAACAACTTCTAAAATCCTATAAATTTTTCTAAGGGATCCTAAATGTGTTAAGAACCTATGGTAAAAAGATCAGGGTCTAAATCTATGCTTAAGGGCACTAAAGAAAATCTAAACCAAAGGTTGTCAAATGAAAGTTCAAGTGGGGAAGCTTCTAAAAACCCATTCCAAAACAGAACTTAGAGTTATCTAAAAAATAGGATAAAAATCCTACAATCCTCTTAATGTGTCTAATACCAGCCAGCCAAAAATTAACTCCTAATTCTATACCAAAATGGAATACAAAAATCAGAAAGAAACAAGCATAAAATGCCAAATTAAATGAAATCAAGAAAATGGAAAAATAGCAAATAAATTGGAAATTGCACAAAAGTAACATCCAAGGGCATCAAAAAATCAGAAATTAAATCAGGAGCATTCTCATATTTTTTCCACATTTTTCTAATCATTATTCTATTTATTATGAATTAAAGAAGATAAAAATAATTAAAGAAAATTGAAAAATGAATTAACAAAAATTAAAAAGCCAGGAAATAACCACAGCCTTAGGATCTGTGGACTAGGTCTACACATCCAAGGAACACGCGCGCGCCACATCACTGCCAGCAAGGATTAATGAAACTACAGTGTTTTGGCTGGTCAATGGTCCAAGTCTTCAAGGTGAATCACAGGCATTAGATCTCATGACTTGGTCAAGCGAATACCTAGATCTAATGGCTCACAGTCATCATCTTCATTTCAAACCTGCAACTGGGAGGGAACAAGCGTGGTGGCCGGAGAAGACCTCCGGCCGTCTTCTCCGGCGAGGCAAACAGTGGTCCATCATCAAATCCTCACCAAAATGAAAAGAAACTTGTACCATTCTTCTTGAAATTTCCCATTGATCACGAGTCTCCATTCCATTTTCCCTAATTCTCCATGAATTTTGAAACATGAAGATGAACAGAAAATCCACCAAAACATTGATCATCATCAAACTCCAAATTAACGCCACAGATCTCTTCCTCATCTCTCAGGGATCATCCTAAGCTATTCAGTTCATGCTAACACCTCAAGACCAAGTAGTTACGATCTCAAACAGAAATTGGATCATGGCCTAAATTGTCTCTAAACTCCAAATTTATGAACCTAAATCCATCTATATTCTTCCCTAAGCCTTAACCACAGTCTAAATCATGCTGAAACAGCCTAGAACTGGAGCAATGTTGCAATTTACCAACCTGAACTGAAGCTTGCAATTGAGGTAGTTGCAGTGTGATTCTTTGTGCCAAACTATGCAGATTCCTTTCTTGATGATCCCTGGTGCTATTGAAATGCTTAATTCTTCTTGAGAAGCTCTTGAATCCAAAACATGATTTCCACTTTTGGTGCTTGAAGCTCTAACTGCCACAACTGAATTCTTCACCAAAATGCCTCCAAAAAGGATCTGGAATGGACCTTGAGCTTATATATGATGAGTTTGGATAGTTTCCAGGCCCAAAGCAACCCAATTTGAGATATCCAATTTTCAATTTTCCATCAAAGTTGCAAACATGGAATCCACGAATTTGCTCTGTCTCAGCCTCAAAAATGCTTCATATATCTTGCTCATGACTTGTTGAGTATGAATAGACATGATTGAGTCCTCAATTTCATCCCATTGTGGATCTTGGATGTGTAACTTTACCATGAAGTAACAAAGTGAAAGTCCATGAAATGTGCATCAAAATGATTTTCTAGTATTGCCATTGTGTTTAAAATGTTGTTTCCAATCAAAATATGTACTCATTTGTTGAACACTTGTAAATTATTTTGGATTTTTTCCTTTTAATCCCTTTAAAAACCCCCTTTGTCAAATTCCTTCCAACCAACTCTTGTTCTAAGCAAAATCAATGCCTCATGGATACATGGTTGACCTTAAAATCCCATTTTGAGCAAGTTTTGTGTTGGACAAAACTTCATTTGAGGCTCACAAGATAGTGAAAATGACCCATAATCCAAAATGGCTTGTAATCTTAGTTTCCCAAAATACCCCTAAATTGTAAACCTCATAACCTGAGTTCTACAAATCATATGAAAGACTTATAGTACATTTTGGAAAGCTAATACCAAGAATTACAACTTTCATGTTGGCCAAAAGTTTAGGAGAAACAACCTTCTAGGTCAAAAGTGCCTTGGAAGTTGGTGGACTTTCACAGATAAAATTCACATTCATCTGGTGACCTGTAACTTGTCTGGCTCATAACTTGAGTTCTACAAATCCAATGGAGGACTTATAGTACTAAAATTAAAGCTAATAACATGCTCTACAAGTTCCATGTTGGTCAAAAGTTGAGAAGAAACATCCTTCTAGGTCAAAAGTGCCTTGGAATTTGGTGTACTTTCACAGATAAAATTCACATTCATCTGGTGACCTGTAACTTGTCTGGCTCATAACTTGAGTTATACAAACCCAATGGAGGACTTCTAGTACTCAAATTAAATCTAAGAACATGCTCTACAAGTTCCATGTTGGTCAAAAGTTGATATGAAACTTGTATCTTAAGATAAGTTGTCTTGAAGTTAGGCACTAAACAGGGGATTTTACCCTGAGAACCCTAGTTTAGCAACTCCTCACACTTTGAATTCTTCTTGAATTGATCTTGGAATAACACCTAAAATGCTTCAACATAACATTACATGAACACCATGACTTAGAAATTGGATTTGATCTTCTTCAATTGCACAGTTGACTTAGGGTTGACCAGACAAAAACCCTAATTGCAACACCCTCAACTGTGACTCTTCACACTTAGCATAATGACTTGACTGAGCTCCACCATGACCCTCAAGGAACTCCATGAGCTCTATCCATATATCCTATCCATGATTACGGCTTCACAACCCACTGATGGTCTTCAATTATCCCCCAAGTTAGGAGATGAACCACATACCAGCATCCAAACTTCTCTAGAACACAACCCACTTTCTGATGACTTTGGTGACCTCTCAAGCTTGAATAAGACCTCTAGATAGGCTCCTCTTGATATAAAACACACTTGATCCCCTGCTAAATGAATAATGCTATGCTATGCAAATGCTAGACCAATGATATGCTAATGCGATGAAACAAAAGCCAAGTAAGAAAAAGGTTGGGCAAATTTTGGGGTGCAACACATCCTCAAGTTTGGGTAGTGGGATTATCTCTTAAAAAAAACCATCTCAATAGTACAACAACATCCAAAATAAAAATTAATCACATAGATACAATGAATGCAATGAATAAAGCATAAAATAAACAACCAAGGAAAAAGTAAAAAAAACAAGAGGTAGGACTGACTCGCTTAGGGATCCCCGACAGAGTCGCCAGCTGTCGCTACGCGAAGACACAAAGTCACCATCGAACTTTATATATCCCAACAGAGAATGGAAAATATCGAGAAAACCTCAGAAGGGAAAAAACACGGTCATCGCAACCAAATTTGAGGTTCGGGAGTCGATTATGCAAGAGAAAGGTGTTAACATCCCTCGCGTCCATTGTACTCAACGGGATCCACTCTTGTTGTTCTAATCAAAAGGTGTGTATATCTAAAGCTTACTCGCTAAGAAAATACATGAATGAAAAGGAAAAATAAAAGGGGGCTCACCAAGATATCATAATCCTGTGCCTACATATTACCTTGTGCAATGGAAAAGTCAGAGCAATCCTAGTTTGGAGGACTTCGGTGAAAAAAGGGAAGGTTGAAAAAAAATAAAATGTGGCTTGCCAAGGATCGGGGCCTTTGTGCCTATGTATCTTCTTTTTAAAAAAATGAAGAATCAGAGCATCTATAGTTCATGGGACTACGGTTTGTTAGTGTTTTTTACGGACGATGCTAATGTTCGTGTTCTAGCAGTTAGGTGTTTTGTCACTCGCTCGTGGACTCTTATGCGTTACCTGTATTGCGGTAGAACATAAATAACATGTCCTTTCTGAAAAGGTTTTGAAGAGAATATCTCGAAGCATAATAATGATTTGCATTTGTGAAAGTGTTTTTGTTAGGGTTTTGAAAGGAGTTTGAGATGTGTATTGCATTAAAGTCTATGACAATAAGAGCGAATATTTCGTACAAACAATCCAAGTGTCTCACATACAAAACAGTCTAAGAAGAGGTAAGGAAAAATTCCCGCTCATCTTTTCCTATGTTCTTAAGGCTCGTGATGTACTACACACATCGTGTTTATTAGGTGTCTTTTTGGTTTTTAATGTAAGAAAAGGTTTGGATGCAAAAGAAAGAAAAATCAAAGGGAGACTAGATCCTGAATGTGGTCATGCAATGATGGTCCTAAAGTAGAGGTAAAAGGGGGAAGTCTATCCTAATATGATCATGCAAGATGGACCTAAAGTTAATATCAAGAGAAACCCTAATCTACTGTTGTCATGCTTGGATTAAAAACCTAAAATCTAGCCTACTCCAATCTTAATCAAAAATTAAGTTGGACTAGGAGATCCTAAGGGACCATATAAATTCACAAGCAAGCAAATAAACAAGGTATAATTAAAACACAAAAAAGGATTATCAAGAGTAAACGAACCTAAAACATGGAAGCTACCAATCATAAAATAGAATCAAATGAAAAAAGACCCTAAATGTCATAACAAAAGATGCATGATAATGAGCAATGAAATAAGTTACAAAAATTAAATGACGGAAAAAATGAAGATTGAAAATGTAAGTTTAGATGTTAGAAGTGGAATCAACTATCAATCGAGGATTCTAAGTATGATCCACTAAGGCAATCTATTAATGTCTCAAAGTGCGGAGATGACTCGAAAATCATTCAATCGCATATTTGAAACATTGAAGATTAAACCTCTTAGAGATCTTATGCAATAAATCTTCCAAATTGATTATATCATATTCTCAAATTAAACCAAAATCAAAATGAAAATTAAAATAAAAATAGAATTAAGATAATATGAAAATCTAAGAAAAATAGAGGAAATAATAGAAAAAAATAAAAAAAATAAAGAAACAAAATCAAGAGAAATAATGGAAGTTAAGAATGCAAAATTAAATTAGAAAAGAAAATAAAAAATAAAAATTAAGAGTCAATAGAAAGGAAAATTAATTTTGAAAATAAAATAAAATAAAATGTAGCTAAATATGAATGAATAAACTAAAAAAAAAACAAGAGGGGTGATATAATGAAACAAGGCTGCACATAGGAAAGGCATTTGGGCCATTTAGATCGATTCAAGCTGAAAAGAAAAATAACAATTCAAAAAAAAAAGAACCTAACTCTATGAAAAACAAAACACTTAGCACATAAACTTCCTTGTTCTTCATCGTCTTCTTTAAAGCATGACGACTCAACCTCACTTGTCACTCCGCCACGACCTTAAGGGTGTGTTTGGTTCGGGGTAGATGGAGGAGAGGGGAGGGGAGCAAAATCCCTCCAAAACACACTTTTTGGTTTCCTCCGAATTGGGAGGATTTGGAGGGGAAGGGAGGGAATATGAGTTTTGATATTTAAAAATTATTATATTTATTAAAATATCCTCAGTTTAATTTCAGTATTTCAAAACTATTCGTTTTCTTTCGTGTTATTACTTTTTCTCGATTGTTTCCATCAACTTATTATGTTCTCCACCTTCAAATTATTTTATAATTTCTATACTTAATATAAATTATAACTATTGTCTTTTTTTATAAAAAAAAAATATGTTTAGTTATATTCGTTTTTTTCTTTTAATTTTGTTATGTATTCTATCATATTTTCTTTTATATCAAATTGTAAACCATTCATTTTATTTATTTTTGTTTATTCATTTTATTAAATATTTTGAACCAATTAATATTTAATAATAAGTTATTTTATATATTTATTTTGTTATATAATTCATAACAATTTAAACGATGTTATTGACATATAGTTTAATTTATGTTGGAAAGTTATAAGTCGAATCAATTGTACTCAATTTTTTAATTTTATGTGACAAATAAATACTTTTTTAATCACTCAATATTAGAAATTTTATTACCAACAAAAGTACGCATGAATTTTTCACATTTTAATATCATATGACTTATATAAGATCATAAGGATAAAAATGTAAATTATTAATAAAACCCCTCCCCTCCCCTTCTGAACCAAACACATTTTTAATTAAAATCCCTCCCTTCCCCTCCCCTCCTCTCTTTTGAACCAAACACTTATCTAATTAAAAAAATCACTCACCTCCCCTCCCCTCCCCTCCCCTTCATTAAAATCCCTCCCCTCTCCTCCCCCTCATTTGAACCAAACAGACCCTAAACCGTTGACGATTGAGACCTACACGAGTGCTACACCACAATTTATTTCATCTCTCGACTCACTCCACTTTCTACACAAACAAACTTCACAACCTATCTCGATCTCGTTTCGAAAAATTGAATCAGAAACACTCTCAACCGAGACCAATGCCATGAAATACGACACGTACCTAAAATAAAAATGATGATTCGAAGAAACGTACGCGTCAAATAGAGGCTTTTCTTAAGTATGTCTGAATCTTCCCTATTGCAGCTACGTATGAGTCTCCTCCTTCTGTCTCTATTCATCTCGTTACAACAATCGTTGTTGTGCGTATGAAGTTATTCACAAGGATGTGGTTGTTGAGTTCTAAATGCAGTTTTGGATTTCAATGACTTTTTGAGTTGATGATGCCTAAAATCACTGGAAAATTGGTGAAGATAAAGTGGAAAGGGGAACGATGAAGATGAAGGGGAGAATGAAGCGATGAAGATGATTCACAAGTGAGGAAGTTTTTTTTTGTAATTTCTGATGAGAATTTCTTATTCTGCTTATTAATGTTTCTTAAAATGAAATGGAGGATTTGTTTCTTATTGTTGTGACTGATGAAGATATAGTTGAAAGGAGTGTGAAATTCTTTATTTTTCTACAGTTGAGTTCTTGTTGTCCTCTCTCTTTTTCGTTATGGTTTTGTCACCCACCCTTTATTTTCTCTTCATCTCCTTCTTAACACAAATCAAAACTTGTCTATTAAGTTTGTGGTACATCAAATTTTGTCTTGTTGTTGATGTTACGTTCTTTTCGTCGCAGGTTGTATGCAGAATGCTTGTTTTGGGTCTGTCATAATTTGGAGTGCTGTATTGAGAATGTCTGCAGCCTTGTTCATGTAAGGTCATGGAGCAGTGGTTTAAATTAGGGTTGCATTGGCTTTGTGTGTATTTTGCAGATTGCCATTGTGGTGCAAGTGTGGTACGATTTTGGCTTTATGTTGCAGGTTGTTGTTGCAACTATGTATTATTTTCAATATTGTAATTTGGTGATAATGATGAGTCATGGGCCCTTCTTGTGACCTTGAGAAATTTTGTATTGTCATGGGGCTTTTATTGTATGGACTTATGTAATGGAATTGGACTATGGTTTGGAATTTTTTGTGGAACGTTATAACAAAAATGGACAATTGGTTTGATGGACTTGGATCTAAATTGGTTTTAAATATGGACCTTTCAATGGAATTGGATTTAGAATTGACTTGGTTTTTAAATATGGATAAAAAATGGATTTAGAAGAATTGGTTAAATGGATAATATTGGATACGAATAATAAGTGAAAAATGGATATGATGGATTTGGTTGATGAAATGGATATTAATTGGAAAAGAAATGGATGATTGAAATGGTAAATTGAACTTAGGGAAATGGAAAATGGATTAAAATGATTATGGAATAAAGTTATATAATGGATAAAAAAGAATGGATCTAAAATGGATTAAAATATGGATAGTTGACAAAGTGGAAAAAAATGGTTATAGGAATAAATGCGGGCAAGGAATGGGTTTTGTAATGCGCCTCCACATTTGAAGAACACTTGAAACCTTGACAATTAAACTCGACTACCATTAAACTTGAATGAAATTATAACCTTGAATCCATCTTAAAATGATCTTGATTTGAACGACAAACTTGACGAATCCTTATATTAATGACGAGGACCTGAACCACACAATCAATACTTGTAAATAACTTGAAATGCACCAACTGCCTTGACCTTTAATGGATCTGCAACTTGACTTTAATAGACAACTTAAATTGACACGAAACCCTGATTTAATAATCTTCAAATATAAAACACTAATCTAATAACCTTGTCCAAGATCAGATCACACCCAAGTAAACTAAAACAATACTGCACAGATACTTGACCTGATATCCTCAAATGAAACTCAATTGAATGACACTTACCTATCTCGAACATAAGGAGAAAGGAGCCTTAATCTTCATGCCTTTGGTGCATACTGATGAATCAATGACTTAGGAAGTTGATGGGAAACAAAATCCTAATCCGAAGTCCTCCCAGTTAGGCCACTGATGAAACTCTAAACATCCAATATCCTTGAGGAGACTCAGAGAAAATGACAATGTTCTTTGATAAACCTCTGATAAAAGATGCTCATGATGATTTAAAATCCAACATCTTGCTTCAAAATTGAGTACAATAACCAAATGAAATAACCTCTGAATAATGGAAATTCAAATCAACAGAAAACCTCTGATCCCGTGTCTTAAGAGCCCAACGGAAAACGTGTTATACTATATAGATGATGCAAAGATGAAAATAAAGTCAGATGAATACAAGTTTAAAAATGCATGGTTTAAATTTTGGGTATGACAACTGCCCCTATTTAATCTTCTTGGACCTGAAGGTATGAATAAGAACGACTTTTCAAACATTCAAGGTAGAAGAGGATTAAATACTAGAATACCCGATTTGAAAAAGGATAAATGCAGGGATATGCTAGATATGCAAATGGATAGTATGCTTGAAATGCAAGGTATCCTGTAGTAGGAATAGAGCAGTTATGATGATATTCTTGATATGTAATGTTACGAGTGCATGAAAAACAATGGTAACCGATGATGGGGTAATGATACTAATGAAAGGTGAGACAGAGGCAAGATAAGACCAACGGGTCTATGGATAGGAAGTATGATCAACAGATCTACAACCCAAAGGATGGTAAAATGAAATCGACAAATCTATGAACATGGAATAAAATCAACAGATCTAAAATCCACAAAAAGAAGAGAAACAACATCAACATAATTGCAACTCAAAATTTTTTTCAACGGATCTATGAATAGGAAGTAGGATCAACAGATCTATAACTTAGAAGACGGAGAGAAGTAAAATCAACGAATTTATAACTCAAAGGAAGACCAATGATTCTATAGAAAGGAAGTAGGATCAACGAATCTACAACCCACAAAATAAAGAGGAGCATCATCAACGGATTTTTGACTCAAAGGATGATCAACGAATATAACGAGAGGAAGTAGGATCAACAGATCTAAAACCCAGGTTAGAGAGAAGTAAGATTAAGAGATTTATAACTCAAAAGAAAAGATCAACAGATCTATGAAAGGGAAGTAGGATGAACATATCTACAACTAGAAAAAGACTCCATTGGGGAAACAAAGTGTGAAATAAGGGTAAGATCGACGGATAATCTACGACCCTGTGGATTAATAGAAAGTAAGCTCTTCATCAAAGGTTTGATGGGAAGAAAATTTACTAAGGAGTATCATCATGAAAAGGTTGACGGAAGAGAACTGCACTAAAGAGTGACCTCATCAAAGGGTTGATGGAAATAAAATTTCACTAAAGAGTGACATCATAAAAGGGTTGAAGGAAAGAAAAATTCGTCATCGTCAAAGGGTTGATGAAAAAAACTATCGTCGTCAAAGGGTTGACAGGAAGATAATCGAACTGTCATCATCAAAGGGCTGACGGAAAAGGAAAGTGTCATTGTCAAAGGGTTGACAAAAAGATAACTCAAGTGGGAATCTCATCAAGGGGTTGATGGGAAAGGATTTTTTCGTCAAAGGATTGATGAAAAGGAATGCATTTGGAATGTCATCATCAAAGGGTTGATGGAAAAGGACTGATCAAGGGTAAGATCAGCGTATGATCTAGACCCTGGGTGTGACACGGTAAGATTTTTTGTTGGTCCATATGCTAGAGATTGATTAAAATATCTGCTGAGGGAATGGGATTGAAATTCTTTCTAGGGATATATCATTATCCTGATTGAGAGTTGATTCAGGCTTTCATGCAAGGTACCAAAACTGGCTTATGCTTCGTATGCATGTTTGAATTTTCATGGTGTAATGCTCCATATCGAATGGAAATGCTACGCGTATTAGTAGATGTAATGCAATGATTATTACTATATGCAGAATGCCGATGTAGGCTCGGGCTACTAGGGAAAGAAGGATGTGTCAAGTATGATTGGACTTTGCTGGGAAGGACGGGTTAAACCTGACGGTGATTGAGTTTTAGATTGATCTTTTTTTTGAAGGTGATATTTTTTTTGGGTGCCAATGTGGCTTGGGTTTTAAGTTTATGAAGATGCCAAAAAAAAAATGGACTTTTGGTGGTTACCAATAAAGATTAGGCTTTTGGTTGTGGTGCCAATAGGGATTGGACTTTGGTTGAGATGCCAATAGGGATTGGACTTTGAATGTTCTCATTCGATTTTACAAGGCTTCATGTTATTCTATGCTAGGCGAATGATATGCATGAGCAAAGTGACATGACTAATGCATGGTAATGATTCATTTAATGACTTGAAGACTCGAATGTTGGCATAGAGGTAGGTCAGGTATGGTTGAAGCTGGAAAGTGTCTTGTCTGGCTATAAGATTTCCAGTTGAAAGGTTATGGGATGTTTTTAGCGTGACTTGCTGACATTCATCTTGAACCTGGAGGTTGACAAATCTTGCTTGAGTAGCTCTGGAGGTACGGGAACAATGTTCCTTTACAACCAACCTTACCCTAGCTTGCGGGATCTCTGAAGGAATCTTCCTCGAAAGGAAGCCTGAGACATATGTACCCTGATAGTTTGAGGTAGACTGCCCCTGTATTGTGAACCTTGGAGAGGCGCTTCAGATTAGTTGCCTTCTGGAAAAGATTAACTTATGTGCTTTTGGGGTGACCTGCCCCAGTTTGACTCAATCTTTTTCTCAACAGAGTCTTGAAATGGTTTTGTCCCTAACTGTCTGATATATGAAGGAGTTTCCCCAAACTAACTGCTCTTTGAAGAGATTTATTGAATCTCGACTTGATTGACCCAGATTAACTGAATCTTGGAGTGGTTTGCCCTCTTGCTCAACAGAGTCTTCAGGCGTTTCGCATCTTAGCTTGATTAATCCTTCCATTGTAGAAAGTCTCTTGATGTCAAGTGCTTATCCGCAATTAAAATCGATCATTTTGAAAATGATAATTTTAATGCAATGTATATGACCGTTTTGAAATCCAGGTTTGTTCACTGGAATCATGTTGCGACATATAGTGAATGAATCACTTATCAGAATTTTACATCAATACCAACATGAATGGTAAGCAAATCCTTTTAGGAGTCATCTTTGACGTGATCTTACCGAAGTATGCTTTTGAAACAACACTGCTTCAATTAGTTTTTTTGAGGGGTTGTAACATGGCCTGGTTCACAGTTTGAGAAAAAATATTTATGGCTCAAAGTTTTGTTTTAACCCAATCATTCGTCTTGGTGTTCTCCAGTCCTAATTTTAGCTAATTTGACACACGCATCTAGAGTTTGACGATGTAAAAGTGAAGATGATGTTTCGATATTTTTTTTTGAAATGGTAGTCATCTTATTTTGTCTTTGGCGATGGATGTCAATGACCTTTTAATTTTTGACATGATCGTCACTAAATCTTATTTTGCTTTGAGGATTTGAGGACCTATTTCTATTTTGATTTTGATCCCTAACTATTTCCTGGACTAATTCTATTTTTCCAAGTCCACCGAGATTGCCCTGATTTTTGCCTAATTCGCCTCTTGAGGTGTTCGACTTAGCGGGCTTTCTTTTCTGATTTTTTTTTCTTGTTTTGGAGAGACTTGTGATCACCAAGTCATTTTTCATTGAAGAACACATGACATATTTGCATAATCAGATTAACTGAACACTACCCTGCCCCAGGTTAAGCTTAAGAGTGTAGAAATCTAAAGGAAACTCTTACTTCTAGGCTCGAAGTGGTTAACTAGGGGACTAACTCCTTATCTCTCCAGTGTTTAGGGGTTTGAAACAACGCTTGTACATCATCAACAAGGTTTTATTCAAAAGCATGCATTCAAAAGTTTTATGTCTTTCGATTTCATCATCCTCCCTTGGACTTTGGTTAAACAAGCATTTGATATCGATAAAAAGAATATGAGTGAACACGAATAGATTTATTCAAATATGCATATTTATTTCATCAATAAAACCATTTATAAACGACAATGTCTCAAAGCAAGTAGCACTAAACAAAAAAAACTACAAATGCAAAGTAAAGATATGATCTAAAAGATTGTCAGCTTCGATGAACTAGGATTTCCTTTCTTGATTCGCTACTGAGCTAGACATCTTCAAAGTTGCTCATCGAGATTAGTTTAATATTCATCTTCACATCTATTCTCGACAATTTCTTTCATAACATGGACGGATTGACCATCATGACAGGGTGAAGGATTTTTTATTTCAATGCCCTGTGGCGTGAGTGAGAACATCTTGGAGTCAAGTAGAGTCTGAATCTTGCTCTTGAGCACCTTGCAGACTTCAGTTGAATGCCCCTACACCCCATCATGGTAGTTACATCAGGCGTTGGCATCAAAGCCTGGTGGGTATGGAAAAGGCACTGGGTTCAATCTCTTCAGCAATATCATCCCACCTTTGATCAAGTATGGCAATATCTGGTTGTGCAACATTGGTAGCTAAGTGAAATGTCTCTCTAGCTTTCTTGGTATTTGACAGGTGTATTGACGCAGCTGACGTAGAGCGTGCTGACGTCTGTATGACCGTTGATACTGAGGAGGTCCTTGATACTATTCTGTGGAGAGAATGGTATCTGACACTGATATCCAGAAGGTTGCTGACTTTGAATAATTAAGGTGCATGAGTACTAAGGATAAGGTAGAGGAGGTGGAACTTATGGAGTTTCCCTGATGGAATTACTTTCCTCCTCCCCCTCTTCTTGGGAAATGAAAACTGATTCACTTTCACTAGCTAGGATGTTTGAAACGTATTAGATCTTTTCACTCTTGAGGCTGTTCTCGATGCTCTCTCTAATTGATACAAAGTAATAGAATTTGATGTCCCATTTCCAATCATCTTTTCAAGGTATGGGCCTTGCAAAGTATCCATGAATAGGTCAACAAACTCTCTATCTAAGAGTGGTGGTTGAACACGAGCACCTACCTCTCTCCATCTCTAAGCATACCCTCTAAAGGATTCGTTGTTCTTTTGAGATAAGCCTTGCAACTGTATGCGGTTAGAAGTCATGTCAAGATTGTATTTATATTTCTTTATAAAGGCGTTAGCTAGGTCTGACTGTGATTAGATTTCTCCACTTTCTAACTGCATGTACCAACTCAGTGATGCTCCACTCAGACTGTCCTGGAAATAATAAATAATAAGTTTGTCGTTGTGGAACAATGAGGTCATTCTTCTGCAAAACATCACCATATATTTCTTTGGACAGCTATCCCCTTTGTACTTCTCAAACTTTGGTGTGTTGAACTTTGGAGGTATTATAAGATCGGGTACCAAACACATGTTCAAAGCATTTAGGTAAAAAACATCATGCCCCTCCATGGATTTAAGCTTCTTTTCCAATACACGACATATTTCCATAATCTCAACAGCTCGTCGGTCCATGGTTTTCATCACAGGGACTGGCCATTGGAAATATGGCAGAGAGAATGCAAAACTACGATATTTCACAGAGTCAAGAGAAGAGGAATGTCTATCTCGGCCGATGAGATATTCTTGTATAGTAGGATTCTCCATTGGGATCTGCACTGGCTGAGCTTGAGCAACATTGTTCACTAGAGGTGGAATGACATTCCCTATGAATGAAGTCCTCTGAATATTGTCATCTCTCTTTTCCAAGGTTGTCATAGCTTCCACAAGTTGGATCAACTGGTCTTTCATTAATTAAACATCTACTCTTGTCACAAACTAGTTTTGCTCTCATGAGTTCATGATCCTTTAAAAGCTACCTCAAGTCTAACACGAGAATCAGTAAATCAACTGCGGGTTATGGACAAAGGATGGATGGGTTCTTCTATTTTTTATTTGAAGAATGATATGCAAAATGGTGCATGGATGCTTGTGCTAATGCAATGTTATTAATGCAAGAACATGGGATCAAATCTTTCACAAGTAATGGATAACTGATGTACTTATAATGAACAGGGTTCAAAAGTTTGCCTCCATAAGGAACACGAGAAAACCGGGTAGAATGGAGGTCAAAGTTTCTTGCAAAAACCCCATTCCCTCTCACATGTGGGTTCTAATCATGGACAGATGTTCCTGACAGGTCCTCAGCTTCTCTGGATCTCAGGTCGAGAAGCAATAATAAGTTCATCATTTCTGGTTTGGAATTTTTATCCCTCAAGGAGGCCTCCACTAATTTCCAAAGAAATGTCCCCAGAGTCATGAGCTCTCTATGAAAACATTCTGCTTATTGCATAGGCATGCAAGATAAAAAATGTATCCAAGAAAACCTCATCTGAATGTGGGTCTCATGCCAGTTATACGTATCAAGTGCTACACAAGTCAACACGACTATCCACTCTAGTCCTATGTGCATCCTCAAGCCTGGGTAGTCGGCTTATCTCTCAATCAAACACATCCCAATAGTACAACAGTATCCAAGATAAAAATGAATGACATAGTGTTACGGTGAGAATCGTGATATCAAGCTATTGATTAACTTAAATCTTTTAATTCTTAAATTCACAACCAGACTTTAATTTATCCAAAGGAAAGGTCTAAAGAGAGAAAGAACCTTTTGCGCGATGTAACAACAATGCTAAGAGATTCGGGGATCGGGGGTTGGTTATGCATAGGGTAGGTATTTCACATCCTAAACATCTGTAGTACTCTACAGGAACCATTTGTTTGTTTGTATGCTAAGTTTGCTAAGTGTTTGCCATGGATTGAGATTGGGTAAAAAGTGAAGGTTAAGACCTAAAGATAGTTTCTAAGTTTGCTCGCAAAGATGTCGCATCTTTTGCCTACGTATCCTAACTAGGATAGAATCAGAGCAATCGTAGTTCACCTCACTAGGTTTTAAGAACACTTGATTATGATCAAGGTTCCAAGGGGAACAAACATTACAATGCTTGTGTAGAGTTTAAGGAAACTCTCTAGATCTAAGTTGAACACTCAAGAAAGGGAAGTAAGTAATCATGACAATGATTCTTACGTAGAGTTAATGAACTCTATCCTAAGTTATAATTGAAAGAGCACTCCTAACAAGGGGTAGGCTTTTTTAGACTTAAGCAAAGTCTAGAGGGTAGGTTCTAACTCAACAAAGTGTAGATGAATGACTTAACGAAGTCAAGAGAGGGTGATGAGCTATTTATGACCCAAAGGTCAATAGAGAGACCTTTCCTTTGGAAGGATAGAAGGGGAGGAAACTTGGATGAGACCTAAAGAGTTCTATCACCTGGGGAGAACTTAAAATTAACAAAGCATAAATATCAAACAGGAGAAATACAAGAAACATGGTTACGACCAAACATATACAAGCATGTTACAACATGCAAGTACATCAGAATAGGAGGAAAATAAATGAATTCATGGTGACAACCAAAAGAGGACAAAGTCTTAATATGTTAACAAACACAAAGGAATCAATCACAAACAAATCTTACAAGATGATTCAAGCATGGTTCAAAAGAAGTTTTAACAAGAGGCAATGTAAACGACCTTAACGATGAGCAACTTTCAAGTAGACAAAAATGTTACACTCATGAATATTTTTGAAACATTTTCTTATTAAATGAAACAAGACAATATTTGAACATTTTTGCAAAAGGAATGAATAAAAAATAATAAAGCATGAAGAAGTTATGAAATATTGATTTTTGTGAGGAAAATAAAAATAACAAGTGATAAAAAGAATGAAATGGTCATGACAAGAGTTGAACTCATGCCCTCATGTTTACAAACTCAAAACAATACCACCCAGCCAACTGCGCGCACATGTTACATGGATGGAAAAGAAGAAGAAAATAATATAATGTGAGCAGCAAAAATAAAATACCAAAAACTTGTCCCACTCAGGGATCGAGCATAGGACACAAGGGAACAAGAGGATAACGCATGCAAGTAACAACCACTGGGGTGTGTCGCGGTGAAAATCGGATACCAAACTATTGATTAGTTTGAATCTTTAATTCATTTTGCAACCGAACTTTGATTTGTCCAAAGGAAGGGATAAAGATCGAAATTCCCACAATGCAATGCAAATGCAAGGTTTAGAGAGTTATAGGTTCGGGGGTTGGTTAAACTTAGGGAAGGTACTAGCATCCTAAGTTTCTGTAGTACTCTACAGGAACCTCTTGTTTTATGTTGTTTACTGCTATGTGTTTATCTGCTTAAGGGTATAAAAGACCCTAGTGGTTTATTTCTAAGTATACTCGATAAGGCATCGCACCTTGTGCTTACATATCCTTACGGGAATGGAATCAGAGTATGTTGTAGTTCACCCTAAAGGGTTAGAGGAGTTCTTTGACTGTGGTCAAAGTTCCTACGGGTTTAGGGTAGTTGTTTGATTGGGTTTAGGAGAAGAGATGAGTCTTCATGTTAAGGGAGAGATAACCACCACAAATGTAAAAGAGAAGGGTTGTAGGAAATGGTCTTTGCATCATCTTAAGAGAAGGTCTTACATACTCGGATGGTCGCCAAGTATGCCTTTGTTGTTCTTAAGGCAAAGTCCCTACATGTTTGATTGTATTGTTGTGGGAGTGGAGATTATATCTCACTTAAGATGATTAACATCTATTCTCTATTTGTGTTTGAGAAAGTTGTATTGTGTTGTTTTGTCTAAGTTGTAAAAGATAAAAACAAGGTCCTTCCTATGGGGTAGGATCTATCCTATGAAGATCGACTTGAATGGGATCAAGGATCATGGGGAATATGATGCATATGATGTGCAACTACACACAACGTTGAATTATGTGTAGGTTTTTCCTTTGGACGGAGTGCGATGTATAAATAGATAAATATGATAATGTAAATGCAATAGAATAAATTGCATAAGAGTAAATTGCAGAAAGATAAACCATACACGGACGCATGAAAGCGCTAAGTGAATGTGTGTGCATTGTGAATAAGAGCAGATAAAGATAAAACGATACATACACATGAAAGCGCTAGGTGTAGGTGCAAGTGTCGTGAAGTGAGATTGATTTGTATTTTACGCTGTGAGTTGATTTTATGAAGAGATTGAGTTAGGGAGCATTGTTCTCATTTTAGTCGTATTAATTTGAGGAAAATGGTCGAATTAGTTTTAGATAAAAGTAGTGTGAATTGATTTTATTTTAGCAAAAATTAGATCAAGGTTGGGAATTAATGAAGTTACTAATTATTAAGCTGATTATTTTTAAAGAGGTCCTATTAAGTAAATAAAGTTATATTACATGAAAAAAGTTTTTATTAAATTAAATAGTTAAAAAAAGGTTTTATTATTATAGATGGGAAAAGGTTATTTATGTAAAATATAAAAAGTGTTTTTTAAGAATATGAAAAAGGATTAAGTTGATGACATTAAAATTAATAAATTAGATTAAATAGCAAATTAATTAAAATAAAAATGTTAATTCAAATGTTAATTAAATAGAGAAAAAGGATTAATTACACAAACGGGTTATTAGATAAAAAAACGGTTGATTTAGGCAAATGATTAGATTAATGGTTTAATTAGTTAAATAAAAAAGAGTGATTAGGTTCATGATATATTAGTTAAAGGGCAGATTAAATGTTAATTAGTATTTAAATGGCAGATTAAGAGATTATGTGTGTGTTAAGTGAGTGATAATGGTGATAATTAATTACAACAAGAAACAAAATCCACGGAAGGGTAGGGGAACCCTAGTTCCCAAATCGAGATTGCCTTTCCCTCGATCGCTCACCCTTTCTCCTTCCATCGGCCGCTGTCGATTCTTTCTCCTTCATCGATTTCGTTCTCCCCGCGTTCAAACCTAAAACACAGAAAAAAACCCATCAAAGCTTCAAAGGATTTGGCTCAAACAGAGAGATTACCGTGAGTTGCGACGGCGATGGTGGCGTCGGAAATGACAGGAGCGGCGTGTCGTCTTGTCTGGACTCGCTGTGGTTTGCGGTTTGAAGAGATAAGCGGTTTGAGGAGATTCGCCGGCGGTGACTGCACTTTGCAACGATGGTTACGATGGCTTAAAGAAAGATAAGTGATCTCTGTTTTGGTTTTGGTTCTTGTTTCGGGATTAGGGTCCACCCCCTTTTCGTTTGAATCTCCCCCTCCTCCTCTTATAGGCGTTAGCATTGATTTAAGTTGATTGGTGAGGATTACGCTGTCGGTTCTCGTTTTGGTAGGAAAGTAAAGCTGATATCTGAGACGTTAAAACTCCTTCCACTTTTGTTCAACATGTTGTGCTTGTATTTGGAAAGATCATTATTTGTTGTGAATTGTTCTGTCAACTAGTTTACTGATGTTGATTCATGTTTCCCTTTTCAGATTCTTTGTCGAGCTATATGGGGAAAGAAACATTTTGCTTGAAACGTTTTTAAACCTTATAGAACATGGTTGACAGTTTTGTCTTGGAAACAGCCTGTCTTGTTGGAATCAAATCGTGTTTAGAACATGTCAGATTTGTTTGAGAACTTTCCTTCTCGGTAACTCTTAAATTTGTTTCCCCTATATGCTTCGATACTGTTTTCAGAAATATGGTTGTTGATTCTTGCCTTCACTTTAATTAACTTAATTCTATTTTTCACTGGTTTAGTTCCTTTGAACTAATATGTGTCCAACCTTTGTGACATAGCTACGAGTATGCTAAATACGACTTATATCATCCTACCTTTCAGGAGTAGATATGATGATATTCGCCGACAAGAGAGCCATCAAATCAGGAGTGTAGTCTCCAGTCATTTCAACCAATTCCCTAGCTGAGCCACAAGGCGACTTTTCCAGTCACTCATTCTTTCCCTAACAATAGCCTTCAGAGGTGCTACATAAATAACCTTCACATCGGGGTGAGTATTGAAAAGCCGGAGCATAGCAAGCTCAACGGACAAAAGTTTTTCCACATTATTGTTGCTTGATCTTCTATTGTAGGTTTTTCTTCTTCAAGACAAGGGTACTTTGAATCCTCACAGATGGCGCTCCAACTGTTGGTAAGGGCTTCGAGAATGTCGGAGAGAAGGAAGCAGCTCAATTGCAATATGGGAATCACCCAAGAGCCTCATTGCGTATTGGCTTGCAGCCATTTGATGTGTGAGGGCTAATTCTTCTAAAGTAAGGAGGTAAATGACAACTGAAACCTCTCATTGTTGTTTCTGAACCCTGCTCATCTTTAAATTGTTGCCTCAATCTTGGTGTGTTTTGACTCTTAACGCATATACATTGATGAAGGTGTTGGTGGCTCAATTCAACTTCTACGAACTGCTGCAGCTGCTGCCCATGTCCGTAAAACCTCATTAGAAGAATACAATAGCATGTCTGGGGAAATCATATCTCATAAATGTTAAACTGTTCTCAAATATGTAACTGTATATCTTGTTCGATAATTTCTTCTGATTTTATCGCAGATCATCGAAGGGGAGCAATTGCATAGGTGACTCTCTATCTGTTCGTTTATGTTCAACCAAAAACTTGCGCTACATGCCTCAATTAGGTTGGTTCATCTTGGCGTTGAAATCAAATTAATGATACATGTGGAGCTTTTGTATGTAATTTCTCGCTCTTTTTTGTGGTTTGGTTTGCAGAAAATGGTGACCGAGTGCTGTTGTGGTGTCGTTATGGTTTATCGACAGAAGCGGTGGATGGTAGCTTGTTGAAATCATCCTCAAGGCTGCAAACGGAGCTTGCTCGCTTTATCGAACGGTCTAAACTTCAAGTTTGGTCCGTCAAGACCTCTAGGAGGTCAAAGATATGCGAAAGTCTTTAAAGCATTCGAAGTGTCTTTGTGGCCTGGGTGAGTTGCAGTGGAAACCGGTGCCTATGACAGGTACATATAGAAAGTGTGTTTCATCATTAATAAAACCTGTCGGCTGTCTCCTCTAAGTTGGGTCCGGCACAACTGAGGGAGTTTCCTATCCATTTGATTATGCTTAATTCTCTGGTTAATTTTCCTAACTGATGTAGGTACAACATGATTCTTACCAGGTTGGCGGCTCAAGATGGTGCTATAAATCAAGTTGGACATGTGAATCAGGCCGATATGTCCAAAACTTCACAGGTGTACGCATGGTGTTAAAACAGGGCACTACAGTTCAAACTGGAGAAGAGTTTTAGCAGCAGTAACAAAGAGGCCGTGGCTTGTTTTCTTGGCCTTCTTCAACTCTCTCATGATTATGATGTCAATTATATTCACTTCTGGACTAAAGTTTTGTCATTCGCCTCTTTCCCTTAACAGGTTCTTGCGTCTGTTTTAGGAGGAAAAACAAGAGGTAGTCGCCCTTCAACGTGAAGGCATTTCTGCAATTTAGTTTCCATCATTGTGGTATCGCAACAGTCCTCTGCTGAATGGCGACATTACTTATACTTCTTTTCACTTTGAAGTGCCATTAGTTGTCTGTTGTAGTTCTCCAAGTCCTCAGAGATAAGTAAGTTTCATCTGTAATGAAAGGAAATCCTTGCTTTGGTGTTTACTAACTTGATTTCCCTTTTGATTTGTAGTAATAGGTGGGCAGTATCGAGAGTAATGAAATTCCAACTGTGTAGTGACGGTGCGGACGAATTTGCAGCAGAACATGGATTATTGGAAAGACTTGAGTTTTGCCGCAATCACGGTTGCCGCCAAGATGCATTAGTGTTCCCTTTTTTGGAAGTACCTTGTACCGTCCCTTGTAGTTTATTTGAACTATCTTTACCTTTAAGAAATTTATCTTGTAAACCAAATCACATGGCTTTGAACTTGTATATTAAATCACCAATTTGGTTATTGTATCTGAAATTAATTCTTTGTAAACATGTGGTTGGCGTTTGCAGTAAGCTATGTTACAATCTCAAAAATGGATACTTGCTTGTCTTCCAACCTTAGACTTGTAAATTTTCAAAATACACATTTTAAATCAAAGTTGTGTGCATGTTCGATATACTAGAATTTAGGTGTTAACATTTCAAGGAAACTAAATGAATCCTCTTTCCACATGAGTGCAAACCAATTGAACTCAAAACATATCTTGGATGTGTATGTGCAAGTTCGCACTTCAAAATGAGAGTCTTATAACAACGGCAATTTGAACGACACAGAACTCTAGCCGTGAACTCGAATTTCTCAAATTTAGTAATGACGTATACTTGAATTATAATATGACCAGAATTTGAGTCATGTTGCTCCCGAAATTTGGGTGATTTCTTAAAGGCTTGAACCTTATGAATCATAAGTCTCGTATTAGAACTTGAAATGGAAAACCTCTTGAGTTCAAGACACAACCCCTCCTGTATGTAGATATGAAACCTCTGTGTAAATTAAATCGCTTAGTCTTGATTCCCAGTCTTCATCTTAAATCGTTGTTTCGAACTGACATGATCCAGATTTCTTTCACTTGACAAATAAATGATCCAAACTTCAAGATTAAACTAAACCGTTTTGAAATCTTGTGAAGACAATTATACAACTTGATGCAAATTGCCATGAAAACCGTAACTGAAACGCGAACAACCACTCTCCAAACCAAAGGACAGAGAGCTCTAAACCTCCTCAAAATGTAAAGGCTTCTGATGCGCTCTTGGTAACACGCTTCCCAGAAAGCCTTAGGATCTTTGAATCGAAACACGTTCAAAATAAGTTGTACCTGCACCAGTTGGTTAGTCATAATAAACACGTACACAAAAGTAAAATAAAACGAGCAAGAATAAGCACGAGGAGGTGGGATCTTACGGTCAAAAATTAGGGTGCAACAGGGTGGCAATACATCCGTGTATTTAGCCACCCCTAAAAATACATAAGGCTTCCTTGGCAACATTTCTGGGCCCAAAATGAATCAAACCAACATGAAAACGGATTGGATCACAACTTCATCAAATCAGAACCAATTTCTGCAAAATTAAAGTCTAACTTGCTTGGAATTTAATGAGGAATAAGATGGTGTCTTTGGATTTTCAAGATCATGCTCACAAAGAGAAATTCGATAGCAAATGAAAATGGCATGTTAAAATGCATAAAGAACTTCATGGCATGAATTGAGTAAATGCAGGTCAAATGATCATTACACAGAAGCTTCAAATGTGTCAACTGACACTTCTATACTCAAGGATCAAACACAAATCAAGCAAAACAAGAAAAGGTTCATGGTTGCAACTATGATATAAAGGGATGTAAGCTGTCATGGTTCCAAATGAGTAGGTTCAGTTTACATACACATTGCATACAAGCTTCAATCATGTTGACATATGATCTCATGTTCATGAATCAATCAAAAATGCTTCAAACAGAATAAAGGAATGTTGTGTGCAGGTGTGAAATAAATACAAAAAACTGTTGAATTGATGATGCATCATGGGAGTGAAAGACCAAACTAGGTAGAATTATGTCATGTAATCAACACACACCCATTACAATCATGATAACAGATAATTTCATGCTCAGAGATTAATTATCAACTATCCAAAACAGAAAATGGCATGTTGGCAGCTATGGTATGAAATGCAAAACTGTTGAAACAAAAAAAAACAGCTAATGATGCAGCAGGGGGGTCATGGTAGAATGAGATGCAACTGGCACAGTTCAAAATGAGTAGCTTCAACTCATGCAAGTATCACATACAGATTCTAATCATGTTAACTAAAGGCTTCATGCTCAAAGATCAAACATAAATCATCCAAACAGAAAATGACACGCTGGCAGCTATGAAAGGCAAAATTGATTATGCAGCAGGAGAGATCATGTCATGAACAAAGCAATTTCAGGTTATGCAAACATAATTAAAAGTGTAAAAACTGTTTTGAAAAAAATGTAGGATAGGCTAGACCATGCAAACACCACACACAAATTCCAATCATGTTAACTAAAGTTTTCATGCTCAGAGATCAATGAAAAACATCTTAACACAAGAAATGATATGATGATGGTAAGTGTGGTTGAACAAGATGCAGTAAATCCCAAAACAGTTTTTGATCATGGCACACATATATACATGAAAGAATTTCATATCCAACATCAGCAACAAGGTTTGACAATATTCTAATGCAATTCCTAACAAAACAAATACACATTTCACAACTGTTACAACTTTTGCACATAAAACTCATGCTGTCATTTCACACTTGATCTTCTCCTCATTACTTGGCTTGGGGTTTGGTACAGCTGCATACATCAGATCCTTGGCTCAATGTGAGGAGAAGATCAAGTGGAATGAGATACATGAGATTATTAGAGTGGCTAGTGTTGCACCCCAAAATTTGCCCTCTTTCAAGGATTGACTCATTTCTTCAAATTCAATGACATAAGGGAAGCCCATCATTCCAAATTCAAGATTCATGAATTCAAGGCTATATTCAAGAATATTACAAAGAGAAATTTCATGACATTTGCAAGAATGTCACATTTGTTACAAAAATCCAAACTCTTGGTAATGCTTAGGAAATTAAGCTATTTCTAGTCTTAATTCAAGTTTCTAAAAATAACTTCATGTCATGGTATCCCCCATGCTCCATCAAGTCCACATGACCCTCTTTGTGCTTACAAACATGCAAGGAAAATATTTAAGAGCTAATTCAATGTTGGAATATTTCAAGATCAATACCATGCATGTTCAACCATGAGCAATATGAATGCAATCCAAAACAGTCCCATGCAAGAAGTGGCAATGTGTATCATATTACAAAATCATTTTATGTCACAAAACCAAGGCTATAAGTTTATGTTGATACATCTACACATCAAAAATCAGAATTTGAAAATGATGTCCAAAAGGTAGTGTATTGACTACATGAGTATGTCCAAACAAATCAACCAACCAATGGGTACAAGGATGAATAGAAAGGTGGAGTGCTGCAGAAAAAATGCAGCAAAAGCAGCATACTAGAAGTGGAAAAAGTGGGGCTGCACCAAGAAAGTGGCCATAATTGTTGCCAAGAATGGAAATTCTGAAAATTGAAGCTTGTGCAAGAGCCATTGGTTTGGTACAGCAGAAAAAGCAGCAGAAAAAGTGAGATGAGAGGGGAAAGGGGTTGTCAACAAAAGGAAGAAGCTGCAAACAAATCATATTATTCACTATCATTAACATACACAACATTTTTGGAGATAGAGAGATTGGGAGAAAAATAGAGAGAGCAAAAAAACCAGCAAAAAAGAAGAAAGTAAAAGAGAAACACAAAGGAGGGGCCATTGAGGAGAATCATCAAAGCATAGAGTGAAGAGAAGTGAACACCTAGCCAAAATCAGTGGAGGCTTTGCAAGAAGGGTAACAACTCTTGGGTATCCATTTCTTCAAACTCTTTTCTTCTGTTATATTGTGCATTTATCATTTGTTCACTTTGTTTGGGTGTTTTTTGTATTGAGTTTAACATGTAAGGTCCCATAAGGGACCAAGAAACCATTGTCAAGAAACTACGAAAACGAAAGAAAACGTAGAAAAAGTTAGGATTTTGGCTGTTTTAACAGGCTAACGGTCGACCATAGCAGGTCTATGCGTCGACGCATAGCCTGCATTTTTAGACAAATTAAAAAAACTTACAGTATGCGTCGACGCATGGGTCGGCGGGCGCTTACCCGTCAGTCTATCAAAATGGTGTGCGCCGAGTGTATGGTCGACGCATGGTGTTTATGCGCCGAGCCGTGGGAAAAGGCTGAAAGTCATGCGCCGACCCTATGGTCGACTCATGGCTTCAAAACTTGCAAATAATGAGAAATTTCTGGCTTTGTGCAGTTTGTTATGACTTCAAATATCTTCAAAAAAAACCTCAAAAAAAATTTTCTCAAAGAGTTCGCACGGCCATGTCCCGATTTTTTTTAGCCGACTAATCCCATATGTTGTATGATTTTAGTAGGAATGTTGCTATTGTCCTTGGTGACTTTTGATTCCAAAAACCATTTTCAAAAGCAAACTCTCGATTTTATCGAGCCATTTTTAACCCTTGTAAGTCGACCGCCTTGTGCGTCCGCCATCGACCTTGCTCGCTTCACCTCAAACCTTTTTAAACAATTAAATCCTTGACCCAACGTCAAGCGAATTTTCTCAAGCATTGTCAAACCATCTTTCTAAAATAAATCATCTTTGTATTAAACTAAAAGAGGGGATTAAGTGTAGACTTTCTTCCTCTCCGAGTGTCGAGATGCTCACTGTAGTGTGGGTGGTTTAGACACTCGTCTTTCAATACGAAGACAACTTCCTTTCGCAACCTTTCCCACCAAAAACCTCAGTCCCGCACCGAGTGCATTTTCAAACTTATTTTAGCAAAAACTTGAATGGTCGTGGAGTGGTTAGGCATAGGCCTTCTCCTATCCCGAGTGCTTGACGTTTACCGTAGGGTTCTCTGTCGCAAAGCACTTACCATTCAAAACCAAAAACACTTTAATAAGAGAATGAAGTTCTCTTTGTATTGAACTAAAGAGAAAGGATTAAGTGTAGACTTCTTCCTCTCCGAGTGTCAAGACGCTCACTGTAGTGTGTGTGGTTTTGATACTCGTCTTTCAATACGAAGACGCTATGTTCGCCACACCCTTTCATAACAAAAAACTTTGAGATAAAGAATTGGGTACTACCCGTAGGGGTTACTATCCGAGGACCTATCTCGCCCCTAAAAATAATAATTCAACAAATCAAATGTGACATCTTGCCTCGCATGGCAAAAACTTATCTTTCGAAAAGGATCTGATACGTCCGTTCTACCGCAAACAGGTAATGCTTAAGTCTCCAACGAGCGAGCAGCAATACACCTAACTGCTAGAATGCATACGATAGCATCATCCATAAAAAACATCAACAAATCATAGGCCGAACTACGGCTGCTCTGATTCTTTACTTTTCAAGTAAAGATACGTAGGCACGAGGGCCACAATCCTTGTCGAGCACATTCCCCCTTATATCGGTAGTTCCCCGAACTACGTCGACTCTGATTTTCTCATGTCTATCGAGAATACGTAGGCCTAAGACCGCGAAGTCCTACCGAGTCCGCCCTTTCTCTCTTCTTCCCTGTTACGTCCTTTCCCCGTTTCTAAACCCTTTTTCACTGTCCCGTGGAACACTTTTATAACATAATATTTAAGAAAATAAATCACACACGACAAACAAATGGTTCCCATCGAGTATGATGGATGCGAGGGGTGCTAATACCTTCCCTTCGCATAACCGGCTTCCGAACCTGTTCTTGGTTGCGAGACCATCTTATCCGTTCTTCTCTTGAGGTTTTCTCGATATTTTCCTTTCCCCTCATGGGATAAATAAAATTCGGTGGCGAATCTTCTGTCCTTTTCCTTTTCGCCTTCCCCGTCGTTGCGCGTATTTTTCGAGTAGCGACAGCTAGGCAGATAGGGGGATGTTTGCTGCAAGTGGTAAAAGTTTCTCTTTCCTTCCTTTATGATTAAAATATTCCCACTTGCTTGCAACTTGCCATTCCTTCAAATTCTTCATTTCTTCTGAATTTTCCTTCACTATACTCTCTAAGTATCAGATACAAACATGATCTAAGGGCTGAGAATGGCTCAAGTGGTCAAAGGATGAGTTTGTGAAAAATTGTCAATGTGGGACTCAAGTGTTAAAAGCTCATCTTGCTAAATTCATAACTCTCAGCTCATAAGGGCTATGGAGGAGTTCTACTACCTTTTGGAAAGCCCTCATGTAGCTCTAAAACTTTCATATTTTCATGAGTTTCATATTCCCAAAGGAACTTGGCCAAAAAACCTCTCAAAGTTGCTGAAAAAACAAGCCTAAAAGTGAAATTTTTCTAAGTTACTTTTCCCTCTTGTAATGAATTTGATCATAACTCCAAATCTATGCATTTTCTGATAATGGAACAAATTGGGACTTTTGTAGGAATTGCCAAGAGGTTTCCAATGAGCTTTGAACCAACTCAATTGGATGTGTGGTTAAGGAGTTATGGTCTTACCCCTTTCAAAACCCTAATTCCCGACTTTTGCGATTACTTCTCAACCCTTGATCCAATGGTCATGAAATTTTATGCATAGATGAAATATGTCATTAGGAACATTTTTGAATCACATCTTAAGGTCAAATTCCTTATGAGTGAAGAGTTGACTTTTCGGTCAACCGAACGATCGATCGGTGACTACCGAGTCGACTGTTGATGCTCCGGATCTTTTGAAGCCTTGAAACTCTTTGGATAGACTTTACTAAGCCATATGAACTTTGTGGGTCTTTTGAAGCCTTGAAACTCTTTTATAAACTTTACTAAGCCATATGAACTTTGTGGACCATGATCCCACCATTGTAACACCTTTTAGATCAAAAGTCAAATCACAGTTGACTTTTTCTACTCGAAAACCCTAATCAGGTATCCTGAACTTCACTGTTTTTGATTCCTGGGTGACAACCTCAAATTGGATTCATACTTGATCCAATGGAATAAATTTGATGATGTGGAGACTCAATTCAAGGAGAACCAATCCAAAACGTTGACTGATTAACTCTTGAAACCTCGATTTCGGCTGTGCGGAACCCTGATTCCTGTATCTTAACAAAGACAAGCTTGAAACAGGTTAAGGTTAGATAATCAAATGGGTATGATCCTAAAATGATGATGAAGATCTAAGGGGTCAAAATTTGGGGTATGACACATAGATACAATGAATGTAATGAATAAAGCATAGAATAAACACCCAAGGAAAAAGAAAACAAACAAGAGGTAGGACCGACTCGCTTAGGGATCCCTTACAGAGTCGCCAGCCAAGGTTGTCAAACTCGCGAGTCTACTCAAACTCGTTAAGGGTCTGTAGACTCAACTCGCAGACTTGACTCGCAAACTCGTACGAGTATATAGAAAATTAAAAATTACATTCAAAAATCTATAATTTGCACATATATGACACACTCTTGTGTTCTTAAAATTATAAACGTCTCGTATATGACACAAATAAAATAACAACACTATTTGATTTTCCTTTTCCACTTTTCAATTTTAAATTCTAATGACATAGACCTAATTATTCACCTCTTTTTGATGCAACCTATTTATTTTCTTTTTATGAACCTAAAAAGTAAATAATAATTCAACTAAATGTTTCTAAAAATATTAAAATCAATTCTATAAACAAACAAATAATAATTCATTGTCATTCAAAGGAATTCCAATTATGTTCACAACTAGAGGAGCTATAAGTTAAGCTTAGAACACAAATTACAAACCTCTTTAATTCTAGAGTCATATCTCCATAGGAATCCCACTCTTCAGTAGGTAACATATCCTTCCTAAACTATTTTCTTCCATAAACCATAAACTTTCTAAACTATTTTGTCACATGCAAATTGATACATGTGATTTGAATCATTGGAACTGATTGGACAATAGTGCATCACCTTTATATAAGATATCATACATGAGAAGCATCAAATTGAATCATATAAGAAAATACTTAGACAACAAAGGATTAATTTATGTCCATGAACACGAACAAGGCAATAGGCAGAACAAACTCACATCGTTGATGAAGGGAGGAAGAAACTTTGTTGAAACAAGAGACTAAGAGAGAGACTGTCTAAATATCGTACAAGCAAAAAAAATAAGGTTTTTTTATAAATAAAATATAATATTTTGGGGAATTTAGGCCTTTTTTAGTTTTAAAAAAATTCAAAAAAAATTACAGACTCGTAAACTCATTATAAACTCGCAATTTTATACGAGTTTGTGCGAGTCTACCCGAGTTTACTCGAGTCTATCAAAAAAATATTATATGAATGAGTCTACTCGTTTATGCTTCCTAGACTCGTAAACTCGTATGAGTTTACCCGCGAGTTTGACAACCATGTCGCCAGCTGTCACTATGCGAAAAACAACCGAGAAAGACACAAAGTCGCCATTGAACTTTATTTATCCTAACGGAGAAAGGAAAACATCGAGAAAACCTCAGAAGGGAAAAAAACATAGTCATCGCAACCAAGTTTAAGGTCCGGGAGTCGATTACGCAAGAGGAAGGTGTTAGCAACCCTCGCGTCCATTGTACTCAATAGGATCCACTCTCGTTGTTCTAATCAAAAGGTGTGTATATCTAAAGCTTACTCGCTAAGCAAATGCATGAATGAAAAGGGAAAATAAAATGGGGCTCTCCAAGATCTCGCAATCCTATGCCTACGTATTCCCTTGTGCAATGGGAAAGTCAGATCAATCCTAGTTTGGAAGACTACGGTAAAAAAGGAAAGGTTAAAAAAAAGAAAAGGTGGCTCGCCAAGGATTGGGGCCTTTGTGCCTATGTATCTTCATTTGAAAAAATGAAGAATCAAAGCGTCTATAGTTCATGAGACTATGGTTTGTTGGTGTTTTTTTACGGAGGATGCTAACGTTCACGTTTTAGCAGTTAGGTATTTTGCCGCTCGCTCGTGGACTCTTATGCGTTACCTGTATTGCGGTAGAACAAAAATAACATGTCCTTTCTGAAAAGGTTTTGAAGAGAAAATCCCTAAGTATAATAATGATTTGCATTTGTGAAAGTGTTTTTGTTAGGGTTTTGAAAAGAGTTTGAGATGCGTATTGCACTAAAGTTTATGACAATAGGAGTGAATATTTTGTACAAACAATCCAAGCGTCTTGCATACAAAACAGTCTAAGAAGAGGTAAGGAAAAATTCTCGCTCATCTTTTGTCATGTACTTAAGGCTCGTGATGTACTACACGCATCGTGTTAATTAGGTGCCTTTCTGGTTTTTAATGCAAGAAAAGGTTGGGATGCAAAAGAAAGAAAAATCTAAGGGAGACTGGATCCTATATGGTCATGCAATGATGGTCCTAATTTTGAGGTAAAAGGGGAAAGTTTATCCTAATGTGATCATGCAAAATGGGCCTAATGTTAAGATCAAGGTAAACCATAATCTACTGTTGTCATGCTTGGATTAAGAACCTAAAATATATCATACTCCAATCTTAATCAAAAATTAAGTTGGACTAGAAGATCCTAAGGGACCATATGAATTCACAAGAAAACGAATAAACAAGGTATACATAAAATGTCAAAAAGGATTATCAAGAGTAAGCAAACCCAAAACATGGAAGCTACCAATCACAAAATAGAATCAAACGAGAAAAAACCATAAATATCATAACAAAAGATGCATAATAATGAGCAATGGAATAAGTTACGAAAATTAAATAACGGAAAAAATGACGATTGGAAACATAAAGTTAGATGTTATAAGTGGTATCAACTATGAATCGAGGATTCTAAGTATGATCCACTAAGGAAATCTATTAATGCCTTAAAGTGCGGAGATAATTTAATAATCATTTTGTCGCATATTTGAAACATTGAAGATTAAACTTCTTAGAGATCTTACGCAATAAATCTTGCAAATTGATTATATCATATTCTCAAAATAAACCAAATCAAAATGAAAACGAAATTAAAATAATATGAAAATCTAAAAAAGAAAGGCGAAATAATAGGAAAAAAAGAAAGAAAATCAAGAGAAATAATGGAAATTAAGAATGCAAAAATAAATTGGAAAAGAAAATAAAAATAAAGATAAAAAGTCAATAGAAAGGAAAATTGATTTTGAAAATAAAATATAGCTAAATATGAATGAATAAACTAAAAAACAAAACAAGAGGGATGATATTGTGAAACAAGGGTGCACGTAGGAAAGGCATCTGAGCCGTTTAGCCCGCTCCAAGCTGAAAATAAAAACAAAAATTCAAAAAAAAGAACCCAAGTCTATGAAAAACGATGTAGCTAACTGAATCAAGAAATGGAGTTGAGAGTGGTTGGAAATTAAAATACAATAGCTAGCTTTTTTGCAGAAAATTTGAAGGTGGAGCAGGGGTTTTCTGGCTCTTAAAAGCTTAGCAGTGAATGTATGGAAGTCCCTATTTATAGATGAAGATGATGGAATAGAGAAAAGGGTGAATTGAATGGAAATTCAGTGTAATTGTGTGCACCCTCATCATGGCAAAAATGTCTCTTGAAAATGCCTCAAAACTCAGCCAAACCATGCATTTTGTGACTCATTTAACTTTAGGAAACTTGGTTAATTATGTTTAGATGCACATCACGTGCTAATTTGACTTGTAATTGAAGAATAGTTGAAGAAAAAAATCTGAACATGGTGTAAAACTTCAGTTCCAAATCATCATGTTTGCATCAATGGGACATCATGTACAAGAGGCTTTTTTGCAATTTGTTAACATCATGGAAAAGATCACAATGTACCAAGAAAGGTTTCATTTGGATGCTTGAGAAAAAATTTATGACATGTTGATGTTGGCATAAAAATCTAGCAAACCAAACTTGAAAATTTCTAAGTCTAAATGGCTGAAAATGACTGATAATGTATCAATGAATTCAATGGTCTTCCAAGCATAATTTGACTTTGACCTTTGAAGAAATCTTGTATAGAGTATCGCAAACAATATTATGAAAAAATAATGAGCTTCATATGTTGAATATTGAAGAGATTCTGATTCTTGAAAGTTGAGAAAAAGTCACATGAAAATAGGCAAAATTTCATTAAGTCCACAAATGACCTATAATGTCTCCCAACTTTTGATGATCCTCCAAGTATAATTGGGTCTTGTCATGTAAAGAGAAGTTGAAGAGGATGTTGAGAAAAGTCATATGAAAAATGAAGCATTCAAAAAATATTGAGAATTGGAGGAGTTGTGATCTTTAGAACTTTGACTTGAGATGTTGACTTTTTAGTCAAACTTCTTTGAATCACTTTCTAAAATTGGACTTTCCTTGTATTTCAAAGCACATGGGTGATCATATGAGCTCAAAATAGTGTGTATTTAAATTCCCTTTGATTGAATTGATCAAATATTAAGTTAACTTATTGATGAAGGCATGGAAATAAACACATGAACCTTTCACTTTTCTTGAGAAACAAGCTATTAAACCATGAGATATCTTTGATCAAAATGAGATTGGTGATCCGGTGTCGCGCACGGATCATACAGGAATAGTTTGGAAAATAGTAGTAACAGTAACGAAAACCTGAGTATGGTTCTCACAAGGATTCTTGTAATGAATTAACCAATTACAGTAAAAGTTTATGGGGGGTTTTAAGTTTAAATTTATAAAACAAGAGAAAAAGTGATTATCAATTAAGCTAAAATGGCTAATCCTACTGATTCGGATTCCGACCTATAATCGACTATTATAACATAAATCCCTAAGCGGTTTCGATCCTATTCGATCATGAGATAAATTAGACAAGCGCTTATTAAAATCAAATGAAGTATGTTCCTCTTTACCAGATTAAGCAAACGGTTAAGAATATGACGAGTTAACGAATTAAGCAAACGATAACACGCAATTAAATTTAGGAAAATGCATACAATCGAATTTAATCAATTCTATCCTATGAACATCAATAGAATTAAGCAAACAATTGCAATCAAATTAAGAAAATGACTTCATAGAAAAGGATTGAAAGGAATCGAATTTAAATTGGTATTATAATAACCTCAAAGCCATGGAACCGTACACAGCAGGATTTGTCTGTGGGAATTAGTTTTCCATTAAAATTGTAAAAAAGCAAAGTAAAATTGTGAAAAGAAGGTTTTGAACAGTAGCACGACTACTACTAGGTATAGGGAAGCATCACAAAATCCGGTTTTAACCCAACTGGGTCGAAAAACATAAAAAACCGGCCCAAAACATAATATTTCTAACGACAGATTTTGGATCCTGACTTCAACGATTTATTTGAGCCTGCTAAACTCCGAATCAGCTTCTTCCTCAAACATGAAAGTTATAGCTTTATGTCTTAACTTTTCAACGCCTATTAGAACGCGTCAATCTGGTTCTTGAAGCTCCAGTTATGATCCGAAAAGTGGACATATATCAAATAACTAATAATGCTGAAAATAAGCTGCGAAAATAGAATAAAGGTAAAAACAAACTTAAATATGAAAACACATTAAAATAGTAAAAATACTCAAATAAATTGTAGTAATGCTTAAGTATAACAATGGAAGAATGTGTATGAACATGCACTGATCAAATTCCCCCACACTTAAACTTTTGCACTCCGAGCAAAATATTATCAAGACTCGTGAAAAACAATAGCATTCAGATTCTCATTCTAGGCTGTAAACTCTTCTTCGGTCAAGATTTCATCGATAGATACTAATTTTGCATACAAAGGATATTGTAAGAACACAAATATGCAATTATGCAGTCATAAACCTCCCTCCTATACAAACCAACCTGAATCATATTATTATGCTTAAGCCTAACTTACTCATCCTCCTTTTTGCTCTCATTCATTCTAATGCGATCACATTAAGCCCGTTATCTATTCACACACATGGTAAATAAGTTTGTTAGTGACTATGATTCATATCTTGTCAACAATTCCAAATTAACCAATTAAATAGCAACAACAATAGTTTTTTTTTCTTTTTCTTAAGGTTTCACAACCGTTAGCCTAAGTGACCGGGTGAGGGTCACCTAACTTAAAAGGAGGATTCCTATTTAGATTTCTTATTAAGCACGTGATCTTTCACTTATTTGCATCGGCTTAATTACTTAGTGTATGATTTCTAGATGGTGCTGACTGCTAGATAAACTACTTAAGAGCTATTAAAGAATGAGAACTCAAGGCTATGTCATAACAAGTATTTAAATTGATTTCCATATTCGGGAGACTTAAGGTGTTAAAACGGTACTGATCTTATGAATTTTTCCCAAGTCTCCACAATCTAACCTCAAATTAATCTATAGCCTGAAAATTTCAAAAGATGCATTGTGTTTCTAAGTAAAACAATTTTTTTTAAAATTTAAGAACAAAACCAAAACAAAATAAAATTTAAAATAAAACAAAGAAAACAAAATAAAGTGATGGTTCCCTCCCCTACACTTAAAACATTCATTGTCCTTAATGAAAGGGCATAACTATTAAATAAGAGTGAGAGAAAGGAAAGAACACACCCGGGTAGTCAAGATGGATAGGTGATCACATAAGTAGCCTTTCCCAAAGAGAGATTTATTGCAGTCTCATCTTCCAAAGTGGGGAGTAACTTTGGGTAGCATCCATCGCCCTTGAAATTTGTATTAGTGTCTTCGCCTTTTATTCCAAGATCAAATACGAATCTTCGATAAGTAAAAGTGTCACATTGGCACGTGAATGTGATCTCTTTTTTCATAACATCAAGAATTAGAGGATTAAAGGGTTGCCTTACTAATTTTCTTTCATCTTTCATCGAGGTCCATCCAATTTCCTTCTTATGTTACTTCAAAACCTGTAAAAGCTTATTTTCTTGATCAAAATCAAGGTTAGAAGAAACTATAATTGGAAGCTTTTCATCCCTCTCTAAATAAGAATATTTTAGATTATCAGAAAGTGGTTTAATCTCTAAGGAAGGAGATTGTTCAATGGATGGTATGATCGGGGAAGTAGGGATATCAAGAGCTTCAGATGCATAAATGACATCATGAAAAGCATCACCCTGCATGGCAACATTAATCTCAACACAAACAAAGCAAACGTTAGTGCCAGTACATAAACTGTAAGAGTATGTATCATCATAATCTAATAAAGATGGAAAATCAGATAACAACTCAGGATAAGTATAATCAACTAAATTAGACAGTAACTCGTTTGGATTCACTACTGTTTAGGAAAGTAGTTGGTTTGATTCTTGAGCTTGCTGCATGGCATTCACTACAGTGGCAAGCTGTCTAATTTGTGTCTACAAAGCCTGAATACTGGAATCTGTTCGTTGCTGAAACTGAAGATCATTTATAGCCATTTGCTTGACAAGGTCCTCTAGTGAAGGTTCGGAAGATGTAGAGCACAAAATTTGGAATTTTTTTCATATGTTTATTCGGATCCTCGCCTGCAAGTCCATTAAATCTTGGTAACAAGTGTATTAAATCAGATTTCAATTCGGAAGGAACATCAACATCAATATATTCAATACTTAAACCATTATAATGAAAATCAAGAGTAGGAAGCTCTCTTAATGTTCTTTGTTCAGCCATGTTATGAAAAGAGAAAAAAATTAACAAAGAATTACAAATCACAAAACTAATTCAGCACTGCAACAACAATTTGAAAAATACCAACAATGTCCCTAATAAGAAAAAGAAAGGAAAAATACAAAAGCGAATAAAATAAAATCTAAAAATGATCAAAATATTATTAAAAATCAAATAAAATCAAAATAAATTTTTACAAATTTTTTTGGATTTTTTTGAAAATATGAAAATAGAAATAAAATAAAATAAAATAGGAAAATAAGGAATTTGCGATTTTCAGGGTCAAAATCTTTTATAATTCTATACCAAAGGAGTACTGTTCATCGATTTTTTCCTGATTTTTTGAAAAAAAATATGGAGCAAATCAAAACAGTAACTTTCAACTTACCTGATAGGCTGAAACGCTTACCACTGCACTATAACCCTGAAAATTAACACGCAAAAACAAAAACACAAAAAGAAAAAAAAAACTCTAACAAAAATCTAAACTAAAATTCTAAAATTGGCTAACATCAACAAGAATCCCCAGCAACGACGCTAATTTGATCCGCTGTCGCGCACAGATAAAAAACGAGTAGTTTGAAAAATAGTAGTAACGGTAATGACAACTCGAGTATCGTTCTCACAAGGATTCTTGTAATGAATTAACCAATTACAGTAAAACTTTATGAAGGTTTTAAGTTTAGATTTATAAAACAAGAGAGAAATGATTAAAATAAGTGATTATCAATTAAGCTAAAACGACTAATCCTACTGATTCGGATTCCGACCTATCATCGACTATTATAACACCAATCCCTAAGCGGTTTCGATCCTATTCTATCATGAGATCAATTAGACAAACGCTTATCAAAATCAAATGAATTATGTTCCTGTTTACCGAATTAAGAAAACTGTTAAGAATATGACGAGTTAACGAATTAAGAAAATGATAACACGCAATTAAATTTAGGAACATGCATACAATCAAATTTAATCAATTCTATCCTATGAATAGCAATTAAATTAAGCAAACAATTGCAATCAAATTAATAAAATGACTTTATAGAAAAAGATTGAAAGGAATTGAATTTAAATTGGTATTATAATAACCTCAAAGAGATGGAGTTTCCCCATGTGATATTATTGACATTTTTGACCCCACCAAAGCTGTTGTCTTAACAGGTGTTGAGATAACCGACTCTTCAACCGATGATACGGTTGGCTATTCTACTATATTCTATGTATTATTCTTGGGTGTTGGTATTATCTACAAGAGGATGCGACATTTTGGGTAAATACTTTCCATTTCTTAATCGCATGCAAACTACCCAGAAAAATTCATGAATATGGAACAAGTTTATAAGAGAAAACTATGAATATATATATATATATATATATATATATATATATATATATATATATATATATATATATATATATATATATATATATATATATATATATATATATATATATATATATATATATATATATATATATATATATATATATATATATATATATATATATATATATATATATATATATATATATATATATATATATATAATATAAATGATTTAGCATAGATTCTTCTGAGTGTGCTAATTTGTTTACACTAAATATTGGTAAACAACCGCTAGTCTCTTTAATAAAGGTTACTTGCAGGATCAAAGAGGGAATCCTAGGACATAGTGCTAAAACCATTTTTTATAGTTTTTACTTAAGAAAAAAAGCCTAATTTCGACTTGGTCGAAATAGTGATAAAAGGGTTGTAAAAGTGTAGATTTCGACAATACATAAAGTGAGAAAAATAGTAAGAACCAAAAGTAAAAAGGTAAAGTAATTGACTAAAGATGAAACCAACTGGGTAAGAATAGTAAATCAAATTTAAAGACTTTTCATTGAAATAAAAGTGGTGTTTCAAGGTTCATGCATTCTCTCAGTGATAACTATTTTCTCTAACGTTGGTACTTCGAGTATAAGTGAGATTTTGTAATGAAATGAACATCCCAAATTCACAAATGAAATTCCTATTTATACTAGTACGAAATAACTGATTCCAATATTCACATCTTCATTTTTCACCACGTAAAAGTCTGCATCCAATCCACTCTTGTATTCTTTCCACATGTCCTTCAAAATTGAACTCAAAAGTAGTTATCTGTATTTGAACGTGATACATGCGTGCCCAAATAATCGCTTCTTAAATGCACTTGATGCTGTCGAGAACATTATTGTTGAAATATTTCCAAAAATACTAAGTCTCAGTTTCCTTCAATATGTGACTCCAATCACGTACACGTCATTAATGGTTCATGTACCTTTAGTTTTTCCTTATGCTGGGGTTTTTCCCTTGTTGAAAAATCACAGCTAACACAATGGTACTTAACCTGAATATCATCACATTCGGCATCTAAAGCCCCTTGCAAATGGTCTTTATAAAGATTTTCCAAAAAATAAACCTAGAATAAACACCTATATAGTCAGTTATGTCCTTAACAGCCTTACCAGGGTCAGTACACAAATGGGTGACCATCATATTGACAACTTCCTCTAGCCCGATCCTTCCATGGTCTAGTAATCTCCCCTTTATAGGAAGATGTATGAGGCATGATACGTCATTCAAGGTGACGGTCATCTCGCCTATAGGAAGGTGGAAAGATGACGTCTATAAATGCACCTATTTGCAAAGGTTGTCTACATATCGTGGTTTATGGTCATGTACGCAACACAACATAAACAAGCAAGACTAAAATTGCAGGTAACACAATGAACCAAGCAGAAATGGATTATTTCAGCTCCAATATCTTCCTGATATAGTTTACATATTTCAAACAATAATGCTCTTGTTAGAAGAAAATATCATCATCATCATCATCATCATCAATTTAAGTAGTTGAAAACATATGATTTTTGAAAAAATAAATAAATATTACCTCCATTTCCTATACATGCCTAGTAGCATGGTCGACATATAGATGAAATATGAAAATGTCAAATGGGTCTCCTAAGTAACTCTCAAAAGGAGCATCAAAAGTTGCTTCCTATTGCGCTTCAGGGGCTTCAAGAACTTTAGAATCTGCTACATCATATGCTTGAGAGAGTCGGCTATGAGGACCATACGGGTGGCAATCTCAGGGCTGTAAAGTAGATGCATCATCGAATGAGTTGTCAGCAACTCGTGGCCTTATGGTTCTCTCTAAGGCACTCTTACGTTGTACTGATGCAATTTGGGAGACACGTTTAAGCCTAATTCACCCAATGTTGTTTTCATCCATTGCACATGAATTAGAGACAATGACAAATATAAACAGCATGTCAGGACAAATTCACAAGTTTCACAAAATCAACCAATTTTTTCCTGAGCCCTATTTGGATATGTATCTCCGAAAACAATGTAGACTAAATTCGGAGATGCAACTCCAAAAAAACATGTGATTTTCTCAGTCATGAAAGATACACAATTAATGACCTAACATTCCAAAAATACCTCAATGCATGGTCTTCTAGCCTACCAAAATCCTTTACACTAATATCTAATGTGCTTAAAACAACTAATATAGTTTAAACAACTAACTACAATCAAAACATAAAAAGGGATAAAAATTTTAAAAACTTACCAAATCAAATTGAATGTATCAGTTTTGAGATGTTGGAAAGGAGGAGTTGGAATTCCAACGGTAGAAGTTTTCTACAAAGAGAAGCTTGAATGAGACAGAGAGCTCAATATCTTGATAGGGTGAAGAGAACTTTCTTTTTGTGCAGAAAATGAACAAGAAGGAAGTGGGAAAGGTAGTCTAGCTTGGGATATGAAACGAAAGCATCCGAAAATGCATCCCTGTATCACCCACTAACTTTTGAATAAATCATATTTACAAAGATGCATCTTTAAGCACACTTTTTATGCATACACAGATGTATTTTCAGATTAATTTTTGGCACAATGGAAGTGCCTATTCAATTTGGTATTTGAATAGGCTAAAATAGGTGCATCTGGATATGCATAAGGTGGACTTTTCATGGTGGTTTGAGATAACACATAAGGGTGAAAAGAGAAACTCCCATTATTTCTACTGGCTCAGTTTCCTTTACTGATAGTCAAAATTACTATGTAATGGGCTTGGCATTGCCTATACTTGCTTATGTGTTGGATCTTCCCTTCGTGCAATCCCATTTGATTACCTCATATGTTTCACTAAATTTATAAGGTAGATTTTATTCTTTAGAGAATCGTCACCACTCCTGCATCTGGGTATTCACCAAGTTTACTACTTCCTTATAGTTATTGAAAACTTTGATACACTTGACTTCTTAGGGCATTTCAATCTCTAAGGTATTAATGATCATTGCGTTTCAACAATTATTAATACTTCAATGAAATTGAATTAATACTTCAATTCCATTGCTATTAATAATTATTAAGATTCAAATCAGATATGAAATTGTTAGGGTAGCGACAAAATATCATACAAGATATTTAAATAAAAACTGAAATGTTATTCTTTGATTTGAGATATATTTCGAAAGTATTATAGTACAGAACTATTATTTAACTATATAAAATTAATTGGAGCAAAATATTTTAATTTGTGTCATATTACAAAAATTTGCCCTCTTTTTTCAAATTTTTTCTGACTAATTGCTCATCTCATCTGCATAATCATCCATCCTAACACATTCATTATCAACTGGATCTTTAAGATAATAATTATTGATTCAAAGGTTTCTTGTTGCATGAGATACAACGTACTAAATTATAATTTTCAAGCATATATTTATTATGCTTCATCTTAACATTATGAATCATGGACATATCAGTAAGTTTGGTTCATTTATTATGGATCAATGCTGGTGGAACCCTAATCCTTGAGTTGTGATCTGTTGGCTATGTACACTACATTATGACATTGAGATTAGGAAGCTATTATTAGGTTTTGATCTTGGTCAAACAAAGGTCAACCTTAAAGTTGACCTTTTCCTTATGAGGTTACTTGGAAACTATTATGGGCTTTGATTCTATTTGATTTAAAAACATGATAGTTCATTTCAAGATTCATTCATATTCTGAATACAAGTTCAAGCACTTTGATTTACAAATTGTTGTTTATTAAGAATCAAGCCTCATTGCATTTCAAGAGAGACCAATTTCATTACAAACTTTCAAACATTACAAGTCATCATTCATTACAACATCAAAATCCAAATCATCAAATTTTTGACCTATAGTTGACCAAAGTCAACTTTCTAACCCTAACCCCAAAGTCCCCTAATTCCTTCTTTCAAAGCCATCTTATATTGGTCTTCAAGTTTCTTCAATGACTTTTCCATAATTTGATCAAGCCTTGCCTCCTTTCATCATTATGCACAATGACCTTACAAGGACACAAACAACACCAGTTAAGCATAAAACAAATATTACACATATACACATACAACTCAGCATGCATGTATATTTAACACAAACAAAACCAATCCATTCTCACTCATGTTATCAAAGCATCCACCATAACATACATTCCACTTGAAATTTGAAAATAAAAACAAGTGCAAGCAGTGCATCATTCATGAATTTTCCATTCATCAGACATCAAACCGACATACATACATATCATTCAATTAACTTTAATATTCCACTAATTTCCATTTCTAACTAACCATTATTCCTCCATAACTAATTTTAACCTTCCAATTACTAATTCTAATTGACTTTAGCAGAAACAACCTACCACTATTAACCCCTCAATAATTCAATCCAGAGTAGGTGAATTAATTCCTTCCATAATAGTCTGCTAACAAAACTTCAATAGATTAGCATAGTATTCATTAGCTTCCAATAGCCTTCAAGTCCAAGCTACATAACACTTTCCAAACCTAACTCCAAATGCATACTAACAGAAATCCTACTTCGCATCCTAACCCTAACTAATTCAAATTCAGCTAACATTTAACTGCTAACATGACATAATACTAACTGAAATCACCCTAACATTACAACTAATAAACTAACTTGTCAATAGAATTCAACTAACTTAACTGAATCTTAACTGATTTCTTAACAGAGTCACTAACCCTTAATTGACTTACACTGAAAGAAAATAACAAAGTTACATTTCCCTAACAAAACTGCCCTAACTACCTAAATCTATTACTTTGATAACCCTATAAGTTCAACCATCACCAATCATTGTAATCGCCAATCATTTTTTCACGCAGAATCATTCACCGATCATTATGCAAAATCAAGATTCTCTCGTTCCATCACTCACATTCTTCAACCAGTGCTCAACCCGAATCATCTTCCTCGTGCTTGATTTTCTTTGGCACGATGTCGTAGAGAGGAAATCGAACCAAACCTCTATAGTTTGGGTTCGATTTATGCATCCTTTGCCTTTTAATTTATAGTTTCATGTTTTAGGCTTCGTGTTTCTTTTTGTGCGAATTGAAGTGATGTTTGTGAATTAGGAAAATATTATTTGAGTTTATGGAAGAGGAAAAGCATACGAGCATGATGTGTGTTTTGGGGGCTTGGAACCTCCGCCACCGCCGCCTGAAACGATTCCCGGCACGACAAGGTTAAGGTTTAGGTTGAACATGAAGAACACGTTTTGACTAAATGAGATTGAGATTAGCCTTCATCTGGAAAATTTTATCCCATACCCCATACTTATCTCCATACCCCTACAATTTTTTAAATATTCCAAAATTATTCTTTTTAATTTTTTTTAACTTTTTGTTGTGCACTCAAATTAGTAAAAAAAAAAGTGATTTTATGGAAGTATTAGATGGTCCTCCAGAAAATGGTGGATGCAGTAGAATAGGAATATGTGCTGTTATCTGATCTTCCTCATGAGTCGACGGCTGTCGAGTCGACCGTCCTTCACCGTATCATTGATAAATGAGTCTATTCCGTCCTCGAATGCGAGCCACTAATAAAACAAAAAAAACCATCAAACCAAAAAACTACGAGGCAAGTTTTTCGGAATAGCAAACAACAAACCGAATAACATGTGGATAAGTCATCCGGTGAAGAAAATAGAAGAATTGGATAGCTAGATCACAAGTTATCCGATGTGCAGAAAATGCAAACCGAATAACTTCACCACAAGTTATCCGGAGAACAAACATAAAAAAGGTATACTGGAAAACTTACTAGTAAGTTCTCCAGAGTCCAAAACGTGAACCAGAAATCTTTTGTCTGAGTTCTCCGAAAGTCAAAAAAAAATTGTGGAATTTTTACGCTCTAGCTGGAAGGAAATGAGAAAAAAGTGAATGGGTATTTATACAAGGGTATTTTTGTCTAATTTTTTATATTGTAGGGGTACGGAGTTAAACGTAGGGGTATGGGGTAAAATTTTCCTTCATCTAACTCTCCCCGCTCTTTTGGCCTTCGCGTTTAGGCCTAAGGCCAGTTGGTCCATTGTGCCTGCTGATTGAATCCTACAGTAATTAACACCCCCTGTTTGGCTAGCTTCATAAACCCCCAGGCTTCTGAAGCAGGCCCAAACATTTTTTTTATCACCACACACCACTGTTTACACATTAAACCCTCTGCCTCTTGTCGCTTGCGCGAAAATAAGGTGCCGGCATGACAGAAGAGTCGCCACCTTTCGTTATTTATCCCTCAGAGCGGGAAAGGAAACAATCGGAAAAACCTGACGAATAAGGGTAAGACAAGGTCGTCGCAACCATTGTCTGGGTTCGGGAGTCGGTTACGCAAGGGGAAGGTATTAGCACCCCTCACGTCCGTCGTACTCGACGGGATCCTCGCTTGTTTGTTTACTTGGACGGGTTGGTTATAATCTATCTACCTATCAAGGCTGGCTTAAAAAGAAAAGAAAAATGACTCGGCAAAGCATCGCGCTTTATGCCTACGTATTCCCGTCTGGAACGAGAAATCAGAGTCAACGTAGTTCGGCTAACTACGGGGACGGTGAGGAAAGATTGCTCGCTAGGATATCGCATCCTATGCCTACGTACTTTCATCTGGTATGAAAGATCAGAGCAAACGTAGTTCGGGAAACTACGGGTTATCTCCTGAAAGAAGTGTTTTTTATTGTGTTTGCGATCTCAATCGCACTAGAGACTATGACCTGAGAGGGAATACGTCCTTTCTCAGATAGCTTAAGGCTCGTAACGTACGAAAGAAATCATTCATGATTACTGTATCTTAAACTGCTTTGAGATGAGAAGAGAGCCGGCCCAACTAGGAGGGAGACTATCAAGTCCTACTGTTATCATGCCATGGATTCATCCTATGGTTGAGGTTTAAACAGGGAACTCCTAGATGTTGTCATGCATAGGTTTCAACCTAAAAGTCTATCATCAAATCCTCATCAGAGGAAATGAGAGTCCTAAGGGATCATGTCAATGATACACCAAAACAGACAAAAGCATCAACTTTAACAGTAAAATGCATGCAATGCAAGTGAGGGAGGAAATGTGTGTGGGGCTTCAGCCTCCACAAGCTCGTCTCGACCTCAAGCCAGTCATGAAATAACAGTAATCATACTGAAGATAATCAACATGCTATCAAGCAATAACCAGACAAAGGAAATGAAGTGCCATCAGGCAAACAAACACACTTGAGAAAGAATCATCTATTCTCTAATCCTAACCCCAATCACAGAATCTGAATCAAAATGAAAGCAAAGCCCCAAAGCAACACCTAACCAAAAGAAATCAATCTCAGTCTTCAAGCTTCAGAACAAGCCTACCAAAGAAAGGGAGCTAAGTAAGCAGACTCATAGTGTCTTCCTCAGGAAAGCACTAGGAGGTGTATACTCAGGAGTTATATCCTATGTGGCTCAACCACTGTGACCAGTTTACATTCCTCCTCAGGAGAAACTAAACTCACAAGCAGGCTCCAACATCACTGGATATTTAAGAAATTCTATCTGAACTAGTGGAACTAAATGAACAGACTCATAGGACCTTTCTCAGGAAAGTACTAGGAGGCTTCCACTTAGGAGTTGTATCCTATGTGGCTCAACAACTGTGATCAGTTTACATTCCTCCTCAGGAGAAATTAAACTCACAAGTTGGCTCCAACCTCATTGGATACTTAAGGAATCCTAGATAAACTAATGGAACTAAGTGAATAGACCCATAGGACCTTCCTCAGGAAAGTACTAGGAGGCTTCCACTTAGGAGTTGTATCCCATGTGGCTCAACAACTGTGATCAGTTTACATTCCTCCTCAGTAGAAATTAAACTCACAAGTTGGCTCCAACATCATTGGATACTTAAGAAGGAGGTGAGAAGAAAGAATGAAAGTCATTCATAGTGCCTTCCTCAGGAAAGTACCATGAACTTCCCTCAAACTTCAGGATCTCAAACCTCATAGACAGGGAAAAATCCAAGCTCTGGGTCTCTGAGTCTTGATCTACAATCTTCTCTTCATGATTCTCTCCAACAAGGTCTTCAAGACAACATAAGCCCCACAACAAATTCCCCAAAACAAACCCCAGAGATGAACAGATAACCACAGAACAGACAAAATCAATAGGCAACTTCAGAAAATACCTAAAAATACTAAACCAATGGGGAAAAATCTAGCAATTATTCACAAGGGTCTACAATATCTACCCATAACATCCACATAGGCCTCTACCCAAAAATCAAGACAAAACTATCTAAAGAAAATGGATTTCCTTACCTATGCACAACCTAAACCCTAATTAAGCACCCTAAGGCTAACCTAATTAAACTAATCAAGATCTAATCTAAAAATCTAGTAATAAATCCAGGGAATGCTATGATCTAATATCTAATTACACAAAAAAGAATGGATTAAAAATCCTAAGGGAAAGCCTCAAAAGAAAATCTACAAAATCATGTACAAAATTAAACATATTAAAAAGCTACTTAAAAGAAAAATCTATTAAAAATATGAAAAGAAAATAAAATGGAGATTTTATTTATCTATATTTTTCTAGACAGGTTTATTAACATGTAGAAAAAAGAAGAATCAAAAAATATTAAGTTTCCTATTTTTTATGAATTTTTAAAGAACAAGAAAATATTAAAAAAATAAAAAATAAAAGAATTGAATAAAGGGGAGGGGGGTGAGAATAGAAACACGCCTCAGTTCATTTAGTTGATGGGCTAGATATAGGGGTGCAAAAATCAATTGGCTTAGGCCCAGCGTGCTAATCAGAAAAATAAAACCAAAAACACGTGGGGGGGTATGTTCAGCAAGCTATTCCTCTTGCATTTCCTAATGGGCCTAATGTGGAGGTGTGATTAGTGGATTGGATCTGAGCCCAATTAATCAGAAAAAGACAAGAAATAGAGAAAGGCATGTAGGGGGTGAGAACGACAGTTATTCCACGTGTTAAAGTCATTGGGCTTCAAACAGGGTGTTTGTATAGCAATTTGAGTCTGGGCCCATTTCCCTTCACTAACTCAAACGCACCGTTTCACTCTTATTTTTCCCTCCGTTTTTGAACTTTCAATTGGAGCCACACGATTAGATTAATTGGTCAAGAAAAATGAAAGGATCCACGGTGGGAGTTCATCGTCCCCAAAATATTTCTAGGGTTTCACTCAAAACGCAGCTCCATGCACAAGCTTTCCCCTCACTCGTTCTCTCTAACCAGTCCATGAAATCCTAAAATTCCAACACCAAAATTGTTCTACTAATTAAGAGGAACAAGACTGCACATGTACTTTTTCCTAATTCTCTTTGAGTCACTCTAACAGAAAGCTTAAAGACTTGGGTTCCACCATGGATCTCTGAGATCAATCATGTCAAAGCTTCAATCTAATGGCCTGAGGGTGTTCTTTATGCTACCCTAGTCACACTAAACCCTAGCACGATCATTAAAACCTAATACACAGTCTGTTCTTGCAACCTAAAGAATCTTGCACCTGTTATGGATCTACATACAGAGCTCTCAATCTCTCAGAATTTGATCCTCTATCCTAGCACGTTAATTCTACACCTAAAGAACGAACTGAAACTAAATAAATTAAGAGGTATAGGGAGAAGAAAGAACCTGTCAAGTGATGATGGAGAAGGTATGAGGAGAAGGTTTCAGGCCTTGTAATTGCTTCAGGACACTCTTCCAATGGGGAGAAGCTTTCTGTTTGCAAGAATCTTGATGGAGAACCCTTGTAATGGAAGAAATCGTGTGTAGCTTGCTTTTGAAGAAAGCTTGAATTCCAACCTCTCTCTCTCACTCTCTCCACTGATCTCTCTCTCCTTGACCAACCTTTAATCCATTGTGGGTCACTTGTTATATAGGGATTGATGGAACCAACTAGATCCATCTAGAACCATCTAGAAAAGTCTTGAAAATATCATGTGATGACAACTTGAAAATCTCATGCACCATGCATTAAGTCTTGCAAAATGACCTTAAAATGTCATCATAAGAGATATTGGAGAGATATGAGCAAATACAATGCTTTTCCTTGCCTTGTGTTGAAATTTCCAAAGATGACTTATAATGCAAGTTTCAAATTAACAAAGCATCACCCATTTTAAAGTCTTAAATCAAAATTCTATTTAAACCAATGTTCTCAAAATGATGTTTCCAATCAAAATGATATATTGGATGACCTATTTTGGATTTGTGGATCTTCCAAACCAATTTTCAAATTCACTTGAATTAAGTTATATGCCATTTTTAGTTCATTTTTGACCAATCATGCAAATCCATGCTATGAGCTTTTCCAACAATTCATGACCCTCTTTCTAGACTTAAAATCCCATTTTTAACAACTTTCATGTTTTGAGTTTTTCCATTTGAGGCTTGGAAATAGGAGATATGGCCTTTGCTTAAAAATGACCTATAATTGACAAATGACCAAAATACCCCTGTCTTGTTCAAACCATAAGTTGAGTTCCACAAATCCTATCAAGGACTTCTACCACTCAAATTAAAGCTAAGGAGATTCCCTTCAACCTTCATGTTGACAAATAGATCATAGGAATCATCCTACTAGGGCAAAAGTTGTCTGCAAGTTGGGTGACTTTCAAGGACCCAGATTCACACACCCCAGCTGACCTGTAATTTGTCAAAACCATAACTTGAGCTCTGTAACTCCTATCAAGGACTTCCACCACTCAAATTAAAGCTAAGAACAAGCTATACAACATTCATGTTGTGGGGAAGATGAGATATCAATCACATCTAGAGCTAAAACTGCCTGGAAGATAGGGATCAAATTAGGGTTTTTCCACTGACAATCCTCAGAAACCCTAACTCAAAACTTCTCAAACTCCTCAATCATGATGAGTTGGTCTAGGAATCATCTTTATAACACCTCTATGCATCATTCCATGATCTTATGGCCCTTGGATTAGGTCTCAACCTTCTCCAAATCTTCAGCTGATCTAGGGTTGACCCAGTCAAAACCCTAATTCTACCATTCATGGTTGAATCTTCAGAATTCTTGCATAATGACTTCTATGGGCTTCATGATGGCTATCAAGACATCTCATAGGCTTTCCCAAAACATCAAGTTCATTCTCAAAGTCTCAGAATCATCTGAGGAACACCCACAACTCTCAAGCTATGAATCTCACATCCCTGGTTTCAACCCACTCCTCTGGGGATCTCTTGAACTTTCTGATGAAGGTATCCATTTTCAAATACTCAATGAATAAATAATTGTTGGTCAAATTTTGGGGTGCAACAGCTGCCCCTATTCAAACGGCTTGAACCTGACTGGGTGAGAAGCGAACGTCTCTCAACCAATCAAGGTACGAGACGGTTGAATACCGGTAAACCCGAAAATTTGCCAACTGCACGAGCACACGGTACTCTGCGGGGAACAAATCTTCGAATATTCCAATGCTAGCTGCACGGCAACTAGCTGGAGAGATACTGAACTGACATCGCCGTCAGTCATTCACATTAACTTCTTCTGATATTGCTTTCAAATAACCACAACACCCAACATCGCCGCTGGAGGATTAACCTATCAGATACACCCAACATCGCCGCTGGAACACCGAATTACCTGACATCGCCGTCAAGAACAAACACAACTCGGGGAGACAAGCGTCCAACATCGCCGCCGGAGACCTAAACCTGAATCACCAAAATATCCAACATCGCCGCTGGAGAAAATACAGCAATGAACAAAATACCCCGCATCGCCGCTGGAGAGAATACAACACTGAACAAAATACCCCGCATCGCCGCTGGAGAAAATACATCTCTAAACAAAGTACCCCGCATCGCCGCTGGAGAAACACATCTGACAGAATACCCCGCATCGCCGCTGGAGAACCAAAGGATCTGCATCACCTAACATCGCCGTCAGAAGACTGGATCACCTTGACATGCCCAACATCGCCGCTGGAAAACTGAATCTGACATCGCCGTCGGAAACAAACATCCTCTTAGAGACACTCGACATCGCCGTCGTACAAACATCATCTTTACTGGGGATTTAAAGAGTCTGACCTCGCCGTCAAACAAATATCCAACCTCGCCGTCGAACAAACATAATCTGACCTCGCCGTCAAATCCAAACGTTCAACCTCGCCGTCGAACAAACATCCAACCTCGCCGCCGGAAAAATGATGATCTAACCTCGCCGTCAAATCCAAACGTTCAACCTCGCCGTCGAACAAAAACCCAACCTCGCCGCCGGACAAATGATGATCTAACCTCGCCGTCAAATCCAAACGTTCAACCTCGCCGTCGAACAAACATCCAACCTCGCCGCCGGACAAATGGTGATCTAACCTCGCCGTCAAATCCAAACGTTCAACCTCGCCGTCGAACAAACATCCAACCTCGCCGCCGGACAAATGATGATCTAACCTCGCCGTCAAATCCAAACGTTCAACCTCGCCGTCGAACAGACATCCAACCTCGCCGCCGGACAAAATGCAACCCTGAACAACTCTGACCTGGGGTTCACCCCTGGTGAATGGAACAAAAGGTACACTTGCGTATTTGAAACTACTCCGCTGGGAATGAGAGACTTAACCAAGCACACTCTGATCTGGGGTTCACCCTCAGAACCATAACGAACATCGGAATACTGCTGCACACTGCCTGCCGTAGAACTTCAACGTTAAAGATATATGCAATCCTGGCCCCTGGCCACTCCAGATCCGCTGGAGAATCTTCAAGTATTTCTGAATATGAATGAAACCCTGGCCCCGTCGGCTATTCCAGCTTCAGCCAGAAACAACATCCTTGTCCTCCAAGGATGTAAACTTTACTCGTCGGCAACTCTGCAGGAGGCATCTTCGACTTCAGTCTAAAGAAATGGTCCTTGGCCTTCAAGGATACATGGATCTGCCTTCAGGCAACTCCACCTCTGCTATAGAGTATCCGTGACTTCAGTCAGGGATATATTTCGGCCTTTAGTCCGAAAAATGAATCCTAGGTTAGTCATGACCTTGGGGATAACCTTGCCCTTAGGCACCTTTGCTTCAGCTTGGGAAATCTGTGACTTCAGTCAGAGAAATGGTATCCTGAGCCATTCATGACTCTACGGGGATTCAACACTTTGCCTTCAGGCAAAACTCCGCTTCAGCTGGAGAAACATCTTCGACTTCAGTCAGAAGAAACACTATTCACTTGATCGCAATTAATCATCACCTCAGGACAACTGACTTGGTCTTCAGGCCAACACGGATCATCTTGAATACAAAATTTGGAACTTCGTCTTCAGCCACATGTTGATTCATCAACAAGGACATCTGAGCTCACAGGAACCTTCTGGTATCGCCTTCAGGCATCTTGAACAAACTCCGTCGGGCACCTTCAAGAATCATCTTGAACTGATAACCTTTCTGGAGACTTTTATTCTGCTGGGTATTCCAGGAATCTTCCTGGGCAACTCTTGCTGGGGACGCTATTGGGGAACTCAAGCATCATACTAGGCGAACAACTCGGGAAGCTGTACTGAGGTCTTAAGAATCATCTTAAGCAAACCGGCCCTGCTGAGGAATTCGAGAATCATCTTTAACTGAAGACTTCGCTGGGGATCTCAAAAATCATCTTGAGCGAGCGACCGTGGGGATTACACCGGGGTCTTAAGAGTCCTCCTAAGAAAGCGACCTCGTTGGAGAGAATGTCAGGAATCATCCTGAGCAACTGGTCTCTTGGTGAAATACCTGTAAGGCGAGAAGGATAATGACCTAGATCATGCTTATGATGCGTATGCTTCTGCGCTATGCCCCACACGGTGGGAATGATATGCGTTTATGCTAAATGCCATGCAATCATGCACAATGCTATGCAACGTTAAACGCTATGCAGTGTTAGATGCTATGCAGTCATGCATAATGATGCGATCCCGTCAGCAAAATAAATGCTACGGGGAGATTCTCCTGTCAAGGAGAAAGAGCTACTCAGATAGAGGAATCATCCTGCTGAGGAGAACATGGACACGCCCATATCAATCAGGCTCTGTCTGGGGAACTGATCTTCTGCGGACTGCTGCAGGGAAAACAATATCAATCGCGAGAATAAACTGCGTGGCCGCCTCGGCTACTCTTCTGGGGATACCCACTCTGTGGGGAAACAACTTCAGCTGCTCCACATTCCACTGGGGGAACGGCCAACCATGGTCTGATCACCTTCCAAGGACCCGGCTCTCTTGGACATCTGCAAACTCGGCTGGGGAAGGAGAAGTCATTCTGCTTCACTGGAGAGAGTGCGACTCTGGGGAAATACAGCATTAGCTGCTCAATATCTGCTAGGGAACATCCACTCAAGGTCCCAACTGCTCCCAAGGATCCTGCTTTCTGCGGACTCAGCCGGGGAGAGAAATCATTCTACCTCACTGGAGAGTACAACTCTGGTGCGGAATTTCAATTCCGCTGGAGACTTCAGTCTGGCAACATCAGCTACTGCATACTTCGGCATGAGAAGAGCTTCCTGCGAGACTTGCACTTGTGACCCGGTGCTGGGGGACGACATCTGCTGCGGCGACTTTATTGGGGAAAACACGAGTTTCGGTACCCGAACACTTCTATGGAATCTGCACTTGTGACCCGGTGCTGACATCATTCTTCGGTGCTTGGTTCAGCTGATGAGGTGACATTCCTTCTGGATGCGTTTGCTTGGGGACGAGAATCATCCCTACCTGGGGAGACATATCAATGCTCACTATCTTGCGTTCAGATTCTATGGAGGAGAGACTACAGAACTCTGCTGGAGAAGGAGGGCTCGCCCTGCTTCGGGGATGCGCACGGCATATCCTCTGAAAGGTGCTACACCTGCAACAACACAAACAAACAGACAAGATACCCTCCTCAAAGGGGCCTATCCAGGTTATTATCTCGTGACAATATTCAGTTAATTAATTGTTTCAACAATCAATGGGCCTAGGCCCGCAAGTTTATGTATGCGCATTTTATCAAAAAACATCGGCGTTTTCATTCGCAAACAAAACAGATAAAAGCTAAACAGACAAGCAGAATTGCTGAATAATGTGCATTTTATTGATGGTGAACCCCTGAACGGGCAAAAATGTTTTACAACAGAGGCAAGCTCCTGAAATGAGGAAGCCGCGCAAAAAGAAAACATAAATATACATCAGTATATACAAATGTCGGTAATCGAGGCGTAGACGAACACCATGAGTTGATCCCTCTAAGACCCACTCGACTTCGATACTTCTCCGACGCTTCAGCTTCGGAAGAGATTGATTCAGATAAACGGCCCTCAGGTCCTCCAAACCACTAAACAATGAAAGTCCACACGCGGAACGCAGTCATTTGCTTATTCAAATCCCTAACTTTTGCGTGAACCGCCCTTTACGGGTTTTCAGTTCACCGGGATACCCTTTTTTGCCGAAGCCGCCCAGTGTAGGTTTTCGACTTCGCGGGTGTACATTCTTTCAATATATCCCTAATTTTTGCCCGAACCTTTTATTCTGTTTTTGGTTCGCCAGGATGCCCCTTTTTTGCCTGGACTCTTTCTTTTTTTGTCCAGCGGGTCTCTTTCAAGCAAAGTATTTTTTAACTGCGTCCGCGTTCACCGGGGATGCAAAATCTTCACCATCCATCGTGGATAACAACAAAGCTCCTCCCGAGAAGACCTTGCTGACGACATACGGCCCTTCGTAATTCGGAGTCCATTTGCCCCGGTGATCGGAGTGTGGCGGAAGAATTTTCTTCAGGACGAGATCACCCGTTTGAAAGCTTCTAGGACGCACCTTCTTATCATAAGCTTTCTTCATTCGGCTTTGGTACAGGCGACCAAATGCAATCGATGCTAACCTCTTCTCGTCCATCAGGCTGAGCTGGTTCAAACGATTCGTAATCCATTCTGCCTCGTCGAGTTTTACATCAACCAAAACTCGTAAAGAGGGAATCTCCACTTCTAACGGTAGGACAGCTTCCATACCGTACACCAAGGAGAAAGGAGTTGCCCCGGTCGACGTACGCACCGTCGTACGATAACCGTGCAAGGCAAACGGCAGCATCTCGTGCCAATCTTTGTACGTCACAACCATCTTCTGAACAATCTTCTTGATGTTCTTGTTGGCCGCTTCGACAGCGACATTCATCTTCGGCCGGTAAGGAGATGAGTTGTGGTGTTCAATCTTGAAGCTCTGGCACAACTCCTTCATCATCTTGTTATTCAAATTCGAACCATTATCAGTAATGATCCGCTCGGGAATTCCATAGCGACAGATGATGTCCCTCTTTATGAACTTAGCTACCACCTGCTTGGTCACATTAGCGTACGAGGCTGCTTCCACCCATTTGGTGAAGTAGTCTATGGCTACCAGAATAAAACGATGACCATTGGATGCAGTGGGCTCGATCTTGCCTATCATGTCGATGCCCCACATGGAGAACGGCCAAGGGGAGGACATGACATTCAATGGGCACGGCGGCACATGAACTTTATCAGCATAAATCTGGCATTTATGACATTTCTTCGCGAATCTGAAGCAATCCGACTCCATCGTCAGCCAGTAATATCCTGCTCTCAGGATCTTTCTCGTCATGGCATGCCAGCCGGCGTGCGTACCAAACGTGCCCTCATGGACTTCTTCCATGAGCATACTCGCCTCTTTTTCATCCACACATCTGAGTAGCACGAGATCGTGGTTTCTCTTATACAGCACTCCGTCAGGATTGAGATAAAAGTTTCCAGATAGCCTCCTTAGAGTCTTCTTATCCTGGGTTGACGCACCCGCAGGATACTCCTTGGTCATAAGGAAGGTCTGGATATCGTGGAACCATGGCTTGCCGTCAGTGGCATCCTCTATTGCAAAGACAAATGCTGGTCTGTCAAGACGCGAAAGAACAATGCTTGGAGCTTCATTCCAAAGATTGACCTTATACATCGAAGCCAACGTGGCTAAGGCATCAGCCATTTAATTTTCAGCCCTGGGTACATGATGAAGTTCCACTCGATCGAAGAACGGAAGCAGCCTCCTGGCATAATTCATGTATGGCACTAAATTCGCTTGACGAGTTTCCCACTCCCCTTTAATCCGATTGATTACAAGCGCTGAGTCACCATATACGTCTAGATTCTTGATTCTCAAATCAATTGCCTCTTCTAGACCCATAATACATGCTTCATACTCGGCTTCATTATTGGTAACTGGAAACGTCAGTCTCGCAGTAAACGGGATGTGGGATCCGTGAGGAGTCGTGATGATAGCCCCGATACCACTTCCGTAGGAATTAACCGCTCCGTCGAATATCAACTTCCACTGAGACTTCCTATCTGGCCCCTCATCGGGCAATGGCTCATCGCAATCCTTCGCTTTGAGAAACATAATGTCCTCGTCAGGGAATTCGAACTTCATCGGCTGGTAGTCTTCGATTGGCTGTTCGGCGAGGTAATCAGACAATACGCTTCCCTTAATGGCTTTCTGAGATACGTACTGAATATCATATTCTGTTAACACCATTTGCCATCTGGCAATCCTGCCCGAAAAAGCCTGCTTCTCGAAGACGTACTTGATCGGATCCATCTTCGAAATTAGCATAGTGGTGTGGTTGAGCATATACTGTCGTAGACGTTTGGCAGCCCAAGCTAATGCACAACACGTCTTCTCCAGCATCGAGTATCGAGATTCACACTCAGTGAACTTTTTACTCAAATAATAAATGGCATGCTCTTTTCTGCCCGTCTCGTCGTGCTGACCGAGAACACACCCCATACTATTCTCCAGAACCGTCAGGTACATGATTAATGGCCGTCCAGCCACTGGGGGTATCAAGATTGGAGGTTCTTGAAGATACTGCTTTATCTTATCGAATGCCTTCTGGCAATCCTCATTCCAAGTAATCGCCTGATTTTTCTTTAAAAGCTTGAACATCGGTTCACAAGTGGCCGTGAGCTGAGAGATAAACCTTGCAATGTAGTTTATTCGGCCCAGGAAACCACGAACTTCTCTTTCTGTTTTCGGCGCTGGCATTTCTTGGATAGCTTTTATTTTCGCAGGATCAACTTCAATACCTCGTTCACTAACGATAAACCCCAATAACTTTCCGGACCGCACTCCGAAAGTGCACTTGTTAGGATTCAGCCTCAGCCTGAACTTCCTAAGCCTTTCAAACAGTTTCAACAAATTGACCAGATGCTCTTCCTCCGTTTGGGACTTTACAATCATGTCATCAACATAGACCTCGATCTCATGATGAATCATATCATGAAACAAAGTTACCATTGCTCGCTGGTAAGTGGCCCCTGCGTTCTTCAGACCGAAGGGCATTACCTTGTAGCAGAATGTGCCCCAGGGGGTAATAAACGTTGTTTTCTCCATGTCCTCCGGCGCCATCTTAATCTGATTGTAACCGGAGAAGCCATCCATGAACGAAAACACGGAAAACTGGGCTGTATTGTCGACCAACACATCGATATGAGGCAACGGGAAATCATCCTTAGGGCTCGCCCTATTCAAATCCCGATAATCGACGCACATGCGTACCTTACCGTCCTTCTTCGGTACAGGCACTATGTTGGCGACCCACGGAGGGTAAGTGGTAACGGCTAGAAATCCTGCGTCCAACTGCTTCTGGACCTCTTCTTTGATTTTTACAGCCATGTCTGGTCTCGTCCTCCTAAGCTTCTGCTTGACTGGAGGGCAATCTTCTCGCAACGGCAAGCGATGAACCACAATATCAGTGTCGAGTCCGGGCATATCCTCATATGACCAAGCAAAGACGTTACTATACTCTCGAAGCATCTCGACCAGTCTATGCTTGACATCATTCTGCAGCGCAGCCCCTACTCTGACATTTCTGACGAGCTCCTCAGAACCCAGATTTATGATCTCAATATCCTCCTCGTGAGGCAGAATAACCTTTTCTTCTTGTCTCAACAAGCGGGCCAACTCTTCCGGAAGGTCCTCGTCTTCATCAATCTCATCCTCGGCTTGATAGATCGGGCAATCAAAGTCGTAGTGAGCCGTAGAGGGTCCAGAGTCGATGTCATCTGTTACGTGGATCCTGCAATAACAAGGGTTAAGTTTAAAGCAAGAATATGCAGGTTAGCACAAACCCCGTTGCCATTTTGCTGTTTTTCGAAATAAACATAAAACAGGAATAACAGAGGACACAATATTTGATTACGAAGAAAACGCCTTTTATTTATTAACAAAATGCATACACATAATCCAACAAGGCCCTGACAGTAAAACCACTATGCCCCGGGCAGGACATAGGGTTGTACAAAGATTGTAAAAAGAAAATTATTACTCTTCACTTGTCAGCTTGATAATCTCCTTGATGGTCCAGTTGTGGAGGCGCTCGCCCGGCTTGCTCGGTTGAATCCAGGCGTCAAGATCGCAATCACTGTCTCCGCTGTCCTCCGACGCAACGTTGATGCTCTCGAAAATTACTCCCCCTTTTGTGAATAGGATCGGCCCTTTCCCATGAGACGAGCTGCCAGAAGAAGATGAAGCTTCAGCTCCAGGAGAATATCCCAATCCAAACTTATCTTGTTTGATCGGTATATCCAAGACGCGCCCCCAGCCTGGGGTGGAACCGGCTTCGACAACGGCCCGGGCTTCCTTAAACGAGGAGAGATTCATCCCCTGCTTCTCTGCGACGACAGGAGCTACCTCTTTTACCCTGACGGTTTCAAAGGCTTGGCAAAGAGTTTCATGGATCTCGCCATCCATTTCAACATATTTAAAGGACGATAGGTGGCTCACCATGATGTCCTCTTCACCACAGACGGTCACTATGCTGCCCCCAACAGCATATTTAAGCTTCTGATGCAGCGTGGACGTCACGGCACCAGCAGAATGGATCCATGGCCGACCTAGGAGGCAACTATAGGCGGGCATGATATCCATGATATAGAAAACCGTATTGAACGTCTCTGGACCAACTTGAATTGGCAGGGTCAATTCTCCGAAGACGTGGCGCTTGGTCCCATCAAAGGCTTTCACGACCAAATCACTGGGCGTGCACAGCAGTCCACGGGTATCCAACTTCATCAGTGCTTTTTTCGGAAGCACATTAAGCGAGGAACCCGTATCTACCAGGACATGTGACATAATCATGCCTCTGCACTCTATCGAGACGTGCAAGGCGTTATTGTGATCTCTTCCTTTAGGAGTCAGCTCCAGATCTGTAAATCCCAGCCCATTACCAACATTGACATGGGCCACCACCTCCTCGAGTTGATTTACTGATATCTCCTGCGGCACGTATGCAGCATTCAATACTTTCAGCAAGGCGTTGCGGTGCGCCTCAGAACACAGCAACAAATTAATAATCGAGATCTTTGACGGAGTCTGATGAAGATGATCTACAATTTTGTAGTCACTCTTCTTGATTAGTCGCATGAACTCTTCAGCATCTTTAACCAGCAAATCTTTCTCTGCCCCTGCAGGGACCTCTTCAACAGCTTTACCTTTACCTTTATCCACTGCGTCATCCCGGACCACCTTCTCTGCTGCAACCTCCGCTGGTGCAAATACTCTACCGCTTCGAGTGATACCACTGACTTCGGTAAGATTCTGCACAGTCGATCCGAATGGCTCTAGCTCTATCTTCTGACCATTACAATAAACTTCGGCGCCGTAATGCCATGGGACGACATTAGTACTCTCGAATGGGATTGGTCCGACCCTGGTGATGGTGATAGTAGGCGGACGAGGCGCAGAAATAGTAATAGGGTGACGAGGAATAGTAATGGTAGCAACTTCATCTGCCTGCTTTAGCACGACCTCCCCTGATGCACTCTCAACGCTCCGGCTGAACTGTAAAATACCCTCAGACATCAGGCTTTGGATACCTTCGATCAACTGCTCACACCCATCAGGAAGTGTAGCACAGGCCATACATAATTCCCCGCATCCAGGGAAGAAGCCCTTCTTCAGCAACTTAGCCTTGACAAAACTCAACGGCGTCTTCAAATCTTTGAGATCGGTCAGCAAGTCTGAACTCTCCTCAGTGATAACAGCATTCACTCCGCCCCCCTTATGATGGGGCATAGGGTTCTTGGTAACGTTGGGCACGCTGTCAGAAAAGTTGATAACCTTGGCGTCCACCAAGTCCTGGACTTTGTGCTTAAAAGCTTTACAATTCTCAATCGTATGGCCTGGTGCCCCGGTATGGAACTCACAAGTAGCATTGGCATCATACCCCGGTGGTGGTGCCCCTGTTAAGGGAGCCAACGTCCTTTTTTGAACCAATTGGAGCTGAAGCAACGTTTGCAGAAGCTGTGTATACGACATAGGTGGGGTATCAAAATGACGGCTTGCCATAGGACCCCGATTCTGATATCTTTTATACCCCTGATTATTCTGCTGCTGGGGCTGCTGCTGCATCTGCGGAGCAGCTGGGATATTTATGCTAGCGATCTGAGGCTGAGGGCCCTTTCCCTTTCTCCGAGCATTAGTGACAGCACTGGCATCTCCCTCTCGACGCTTGCCAGCGTAAGGTTTCTTACTAGCTCCTCCAACTGAGGATGCTTCGCCCTGAATTTTTCCAATCTTTATACCGTTCTCAACATGCTCGCCCAGAGTGATGAGAGCCGAGAATGTTCCAGACATGCCACTGACTAGCTTTTCATAGTAGATTCCAGGAAGGGTAGCCACGAACATTTGCACTAGCTCGCGCTCAACCATCGGCGGTTGAACCCGAGCAGCCAGCTCACGCCACCGCTGGGCGTACTCTTTGAAGCTTTCATTGTTCCGCTGTGAGAGATTCTGAAGCTGGACTCGGTTGGGAGCCAAGTCGCTGTTGTATTGATAGTGGAGGACGAACGCTTCTGCCAGATCTTTCCAGGTGCGCACAATAGCGGGCTCCAAACCCATATACCATTCGAGCGAGGGACCAGAAAGACTATCCTGAAAGAAGTGCATCAGCAGCTTCTCATCGTCAGAATAAGCGGACATCTTTCTATAATAAGATCGGAGGTGGACCCGGGGGCAAGTAGTACCCTTATACTTCTCAAAGGTAGGCACCTTGAACTTGTGAGGTACTTTAAAGTCAGCAATCAACCCGAGCTTGGACATGTCAACGCCCAATGTGTTCTGATTTTCTATGTCTCTCATCTTGTCTTCCAGCGCCTTGAACCTGAGTCGAGCCTCAGCATTCAACTCTGCCTCTACACCTCTCTGAGAGAATATGTCATCCTGATGGTCCTCCAGCCACGGTTGAGGCACCACCAGATTTCCTGCACCAGCATTGCCGTTGACCGGCCCTATGTTAACATTGGCTCCCAAACTACCATTGCCGACGCCTGCCGCATTGAGTCCGAGATTTGTCATAAGATTGCCGTTAGCGCTGCCGTTGCCCCCGGCAGCAGGAACAACGTTCTGTGGAGCATCCACTGGAGGAGGAGTAGGCACGGCCCCTCCATGCAATATGCCATTACTGTCAACCCTGGAGATGAGAGGTTGAACCAAAGTACGAAGCTGGTCCTGACCATTCGCGACTACTTGCATCAGCTCCATAAAACGATCCATCCGTTCACGGAGCTCTTGAACATCTGACTGTACCTGGTCCATTATCCTTGTCTGATTAGCGCGAGTTGAGTAGCGGTGGATGAGTCTTTGATCAATCCTGGAGATCGAAAGCAGCTCGGAACCTGAGTACCTGAAAAACCTGTCAATATTAAAGGTTAGGAAAGGCAACAGAATGCATGTCATGCAAAATGCTTTATGCAGATGTATGCGTGTGTCTGTGTGCTTGAGAGTTTTTCCCCGATCCTGGCACCTGCTAACAATAATAAGGAGGGGAATCTGGGCCCAATCATGGAAACAGTAACCTCACATATACATAGCAATAGTCAGATTCGACACATCAAGGACCGAGAACTCGTACGCAACAGTCTTTCTGAGAGAGGCTGCAGTAATGAGAGGCGAGAGATCCTGGATCGGGGAAACAGTACCTGTCACAGACACACGCCAATGGAATGCGAATGATTATGCAAACTAATGCAAAATGCAGGCATGCAACAATATCCAGGTGGCTGCTGTGGAGATTCGGTGTCAACAGTCACTGATGAGAAGGAGACCCCGGTGTAAACCCTACTGATCTGATCTGTTGAGAATAACCATCTGATAGGATCGAGATCAAAAATCCTGCTCTGCCAAGGGTAAGTGCCTGATAATAAAGACCAGGGATGCAAGATCAAGGAACATCTGTTGACGAAGTCTTCAGACCCCCAAATCAAGAATCTGCCCTCTCAAGAACAAACACACAGCTGCTGATGAGATCTTCAGACCCCACTCAAAATCTGCCCTATCAAGAACAAACAACAACTGCCGATGAGGTCTTCAGACCCCACTCAAAAATCTGCTCCATTCAGGACAAACCACTGACAACAATATCCTGATCGAAACCTGCTCTATCAAGAACAGATATACACCCGATGATAAAATCCTCTGATCAAAAACCCTCTCTGTCAAGAACATATCTGCAACTGAGAACCCAATATAACTGATTCACTGTCGAGAAAACCAGGTAGTCTGGAGGTCAAAGTTTCCTGCAATATCCCAACCCCACTCACAGGTATGGACCTAATCCACGGACAAAGGTACGGCATCCTATGCGGTCATCAGCGTCACAGACTTTCATGAGTGACGATACGATTCCCAGAAGGAGTGGCATCATCAAGTCATGAAGAGGCCTCTCTTAGCTGACTTCTAAATGATCGGTCCCCAGAGTCGACAATCCTCACGTCTGGACTCCCCTCAGATCCTCAGGACTGGAAAGGAGCACCTCTGCAAGAATCTCGTCTGAGCGCAGATTTTCGTAGGGAACTGTGCCTGCTCAGCAGACAGGTTCGTCTACTACTTCTCCGCAACTATATCTAGGTGTGTACTCAAGCCCAGGTCCGGCTTTTCACTCACAGTAACATCCCTCTCCCACATCAGCCCAGATAATCATATCGAACTGGAAATAAAATGCGGGAAATAAAATGCGGGAAGTAAAAATGCGATAAATAAACGCAACTCAACAAGCAAACACACAAACGATAGGATTGACTCTCATATGGAACCGGAGAACCAGAGATTCTGGGTTCGTTCCCCAGCAGAGTCACCAGCTGTCGCTTGCGCGAAAATAAGGTGCCGGCATGACAGAAGAGTCGCCACCTTTCGTTATTTATCCCTCAGAGCGGGAAAGGAAACGATCGGAAAAACCTGACGAATAAGGGTAAGACAAGGTCGTCGCAACCATTGTCTGGGTTCGGGAGTCGGTTACGCAAGGGGAAGGTATTAGCACCCTTCACGTCCGTCGTACTCGACGGGATCCTCGCTTGTTTGTTTACTTGGACGGGTTGGTTATAATCTATCTACCTATCAAGGCTGGCTTAAAAAGAAAAGAAAAATGACTCGGCAAAGCATCGCGCTTTATGCCTATGTATTCCCGTCTGGAACGAGAAATCAGAGTCAACGTAGTTCGGCTAACTACGGGGAAGGTGAGGAAAGATTGCTCGCTAGGATATCGCATCCTATGCCTACGTACTTTCATCTGGTATGAAAGATCAGAGCAAACGTAGTTCGGGAAACTACGGGTTATCTCCTGAAAGAAGTGTTTTTTATTGTGTTTGCGATCTCAATCGCACTAGAGACTATGACCTGAGAGGGAATACGTCCTTTCTCAGATAGCTTAAGGCTCGTAACGTACGAAAGAAATCATTCATGATTACTGTATCTTAAACTGCTTTGAGATGAGAAGAGAGCCGGCCCAACTAGGAGGGAGACTATCAAGTCCTACTGTTATCATGCCATGGATTCATCCTATGGTTGAGGTTTAAACAGGGAACTCCTAGATGTTGTCATGCATAGGTTTCAACCTAAAAGTCTATCATCAAATCCTCATCAGAGGAAATGAGAGTCCTAAGGGATCATGTCAATGATACACCAAAACAGACAAAAGCATCAGCTTTAACAGTAAAATGCATGCAATGCAAGTGAGGGAGGAAATGTGTGTGGGGCTTCAGCCTCCACAAGCTCGTCTCGACCTCAAGCCAGTCATGAAATAACAGTAATCATACTGAAGATAATCAACATGCTATCAAGCAATAACCAGACAAAGGAAATGAAGTGCCATCAGGCAAACAAACACACTTGAGAAAGAATCATCTATTCTCTAATCCTAACCCCAATCACAGAATCTGAATCAAAATGAAAGCAAAGCCCCAAAGCAACACCTAACCAAAAGAAATCAATCTCAGTCTTCAAGCTTCAGAACAAGCCTACCAAAGAAAGGGAGCTAAGTAAGCAGACTCATAGTGTCTTCCTCAGGAAAGCACTAGGAGGTGTATACTCAGGAGTTATATCCTATGTGGCTCAACCACTGTGATCAGTTTACATTCCTCCTCAGGAGAAACTAAACTCACAAGCAGGCTCCAACATCACTGGATATTTAAGAAATTCTATCTGAACTAGTGGAACTAAATGAACAGACTCATAGGACCTTCCTCAGGAAAGTACTAGGAGGCTTCCACTTAGGAGTTGTATCCTATGTGGCTCAACAACTGTGATCAGTTTACATTCCTCCTCAGGAGAAATTAAACTCACAAGTTGGCTCCAACCTCATTGGATACTTAAGGAATCCTAGATAAACCAATGGAACTAAGTGAATAGACCCATAGGACCTTCCTCAGGAAAGTACTAGGAGGCTTCCACTTAGGAGTTGTATCCCATGTGGCTCAACAACTGTGATCAGTTTACATTCCTCCTCAGGAGAAATTAAACTCACAAGTTGGCTCCAACATCATTGGATACTTAAGAAGGAGGTGAGAAGAAAGAATGAAAGTCATTCATAGTGCCTTCCTCAGGAAAGTACCATGAACTTCCCTCAAACTTCAGGATCTCAAACCTCATAGACAGGGAAAAATCCAAGCTCTGGGTCTCTAAGTCTTGATCTACAATCTTCTCTTCATGATGCTCTCCAACAAGGTCTTCAAGACAACATAAGCCCCACAACAAATTCCCCAAAACAAACCCCAGAGATGAACAGATAACCACAGAACAGACAAAATCAATAGGCAACTTCAGAAAATACCTAACAATACTAAACCAATGGGGAAAAATCTAGCAATTATTCACAAGGGTCTACAATATCTACCCATAACATCCACATAGGCCTCTACCCAAAAATCAAGACAAAACTATCTAAAGAAAATGGATTTCCTTACCTATGCACAACCTAAACCCTAATTAAGCACCCTAAGGCTAACCTAATTAAACTAATCAAGATCTAATCTAAAAATCTAGTAATAAATCCAGGGAATGCTATGATCTAATATCTAATTACACAAAAAAGAATGGATTAAAAATCCTAAGGGAAAGCCTCAAAAGAAAATCTACAAAATCATGTACAAAATTAAACATATTAAAAATCTACTTAAAAGAAAAATCTATTAAAAATATGAAAAGAAAATAAAATGGAGATTTTATTTATCTATATTTTTCTAGACAGGTTTATTAACATGTAGAAAAAAGAAGAATCAAAAAATATTAAGTTTCCTATTTTTTATGAATTTTTAAAGAACAAGAAAATATTAAAAAAATAAAAAATAAAAGAATTGAATAAAGGGGAGGGGGTGAGAATAGAAACACGCCTCAGTTCATTTAGTTGATGGGCTAGATATAGGGGTGCGAAAATCAATTGGCTTAGGCCCAGCGTGCTAATCAGAAAAATAAAACCAAAAACACGTGGGGGGGTATGTTCAGCAAGCTATTCCTCTTGCATTTCCTAATGGGCCTAATGTGGAGGTGTGATTAGTGGATTGGATCTGAGCCCAATTAATCAGAAAAAGACAAGAAATAGAGAAAGGCGTGTAGGGGGTGAGAACGGCAGTTATTCCACGTGTTAAAGTCATTGGGCTTCAAACAGGGTGTTTGTATAGCAATTTGAGTCTGGGCCCATTTCCCTTCACTAACTCAAACGCACCGTTTCACTCTTATTTTTCCCTCTGTTTTTGAACTTTCAATTGGAGCCACACGATTAGATTAATTGGTCAAGAAAAATGAAAGGATCCTACGGTGGGAGTTCATCGTCCCCAAAATATTTCTAGGGTTTCACTCAAAACGCAACTCCATGCACAAGCTTTCCCCTCACTCGTTCTCTCTAACCAGTCCATGAAATCCTAAAATTCCAACACCAAAATTGTTCTACTAATTAAGAGGAACAAGACTGCACGTGTACTTTTTCCTAATTCTCTTTGAGTCACTCTAACAGAAAGCTTAAAGACTTGGGTTCCACCATGGATCTCTGAGATTAATCATGTCAAAGCTTCAATCTAATGGCCTGAGGGTGTTCTTTATGCTACCCTAGTCACACTAAACCCTAGCACGATCATTAAAACCTAATACACAGTCTGTTCTTGCAACCTAAAGAATCTTGCACCTGTTATGGATCTACATACAGAGCTCTCAAACTCTCAGAATTTGATCCTCTATCCTAGCACGTTAATTCTACACCTAAAGAACGAACTGAAACTAAATAAATTAAGAGGTATAGGGAGAAGAAAGAACCTGTCAAGTGATGATGGAGAAGGTATGAGGAGAAGGTTTCAGGCCTTGTAATTGCTTCAGGACACTCTTCCAATGGGGAGAAGCTTTCTGTTTGCAAGAATCTTGATGGAGAACCCTTGTAATGGAAGAAATCGTGTGTAGCTTGCTTTTGAAGAAAGCTTGAATTCCAACCTCTCTCTCTCACTCTCTCCACTGATCTCTCTCTCCTTGACCAACCTTTAATCCATTGTGGGTCACTTGTTATATAGGGATTGATGGAACCAACTAGATCCATCTAGAACCATCTAGAAAAGTCTTGAAAATATCATGTGATGACAACTTGAAAATCTCATGCACCATGCATTAAGTCTTGCAAAATGACCTTAAAATGTCATCATAAGAGATATTGGAGAGATATGAGCAAATACAATGCTTTTCCTTGCCTTGTGTTGAAATTTCCAAAGATGACTTATAATGCAAGTTTCAAATTAACAAAGCATCACCCATTTTAAAGTCTCAAATCAAAATTCTATTTAAACCAATGTTCTCAAAATGATGTTTCCAATCAAAATGATATATTGGATGACCTATTTTGGATTTGTGGATCTTCCAAACCAATTTTCAAATTCACTTGAATTAAGTTATATGCCATTTTTAGTTCATTTTTGACCAATCATGCAAATCCATGCTATGAGATTTTCCAACAATTCATGACCCTCTTTCTAGACTTAAAATCCCATTTTGAACAACTTTCATGTTTTGAGTTTTTCCATTTGAGGCTTGGAAATAGGAGATATGGCCTTTGCTTAAAAATGACCTATAACTGACAAATGACCAAAATACCCCTGTCTTGTTCAAACCATAAGTTGAGTTCCACAAATCCTATCAAGGACTTCTACCACTCAAATTAAAGCTAAGGAGATGCCCTTCAACCTTCATGTTGACAAAGAGATCATAGGAATCATCCTACTAGGGCAAAAGTTGTCTGCAAGTTGGGTGACTTTCAAGGACCCAGATTCACACACCCCAGCTGACCTGTAATTTGTCAAAACCATAACTTGAGCTCTGTAACTCCTATCAAGGAATTCCACCACTCAAATTAAAGCTAAGAACAAGCTCTACAACATTCATGTTGTGGGGAAGATGAGATATCAATCACATCTAGAGCTAAAACTTCCTGGAAGATAGGGATCAAATTAGGGTTTTTCCACTGACAATCCTCAGAAACCCTAACTCAAAACTTCTCAAACTCCTCAATCATGATGAGTTGGTCTAGGAATCATCTTTATAACACCTCTATGCATCATTCCATGATCTTATGGCCCTTGGATTAGGTCTCAACCTTCTCCAAATCTTCAGCTGATCTAGGGTTGACCCAGTCAAAACCCTAATTCTACCATTCATGGTTGAATCTTCAGAATTCTTGCATAATGACTTCTCTGGGCTTCATGATGGCTATCAAGACATCTCATAGGATTTCCCAAAACATCAAGTTCATTCTCAAAGTCTCAGAATCATCTGAGGAACACCCACAACTCTCAAGCTATGAATCTCACATCCCTGGTTTCAACCCACTCCTCTGGGGATCTCTTGAACTTTCTGATGAAGGTATCCATTTTCAAATACTCAATGAATAAATAATTGTTGGTCAAATTTTGGGGTGCAACACCTCTTTCCTTTTTTTTTTTCTTCACTTTTTAATCTTATTGTTATTTTTAATACCTTTTCAAATTCGTTTAGTACGCTTTATATTTTTAACACTTATAGTTTTTACATGAAAAATACCAAAAATAATATACTTAGAAAAATAGTTTTAATTAGGATTTAAGTGATTTTAATCTTTTAATCCATGTATTAGTTGAAATTTCTCAAAAATGATAACACCCTTAGATTCATGTTAAGATTAACATTTTAGTTTTAGGATTTATTTTCAATGTAGCACTTTAGAATTTAACAAATATGTTCATACTTGATTAGCTTTAATCTTAGAAGTTAACCATTGATAACGCGAAATCGTATATATATAATGACGTATGTTTCAACTAATTTATGACTGGTTTCACTCCGATTTCGGGTTTTTCCACGTTATTTGTCTAGTATTTTGCAGGTATTCAAAGATCATGTCCAAATAGAGCAAGATGAAGAAAAGAAGCAAAAACAGATGAAAAACAGATGAAAACCAGATGAAATTCAGCAAATACGAATTTTGCTGATATGACGGTCGTCACACATCCCTTACGACCGTCATGCAGACAAAATCTGCATTCTGAAGTCACGTGTTGTAACTGCCTCAAAGTCCAAAAGGAGTGGACCACTAACTCCTACTTTTTCAGACCTCAAGTCCACTTCCTGAAGATATAACCGTTAGAAATTCCATCTATAAAAGGAGAAGGATGGGACCTGAAAAAGGGAGCCGCATTCAAGACAACGAAGTGCTGCCAATTTATCTTCAAAGTATAAATTTTAGTTTTAAGTATTCTTATTTGTTTCTCTTTTATTTCCTTGCAATCCTTTGGTATTTTTGCATTTTCCTTTTCGTACGATCAATTGGCACCAAGTCAGAATCCTGCTGACATTGTGGAGGATTTGCCCAAAAGCCAATTGGGATATTTACAGGTTTTTATTATAATCGTTAATCGCAATTTTTATTATGATGCATGCTTTTATTTCCTGCTTTTATTTACGCATTATCAATTCTTATTCCATGTCTGGCTAAATTAGAGTAATCGATATGTAATAGTAACTCAGATGGGATTCGATAATAATTGGCTAATCTTTCCTTTTTAAAACTCATTTATGGCCTTAGTTTTTAATTGGATTTTCTAAATAAACGTTTGTCGCGACAGCGAGAACTTATTTAAAAGTAGTTTTGCCACGACTGTGGGGAATTAATTAAGGTACGAACCAACAAGCGACAGCTGCGGCTAAGACCAGATAGTAAAAACTAGGCATTCGTTTTAAAAATAGCGAAAGCGCTTTAAAAGGGATTAGAACTTAGAAGTTTTCAAAAAGTAACTTTAACCCCGAACGGGATAGCGACAGCATACGTTCCGCCTTAGAGTTGCGACTAGCGTCAACAACCATCGTGAGACAAAGGTCTTTAAATCATTATTTTCTTCTTAAACTATTTTTGAAAACACTTAATACGCCGGTAACTTGTCGAATCCCTGAAGAACCAACTTATTGCATATCGATTCACGAATTTATACCTTAAGTAACGTTTTTAGTTTCCCTGTTATAGACATTTCTTTTGCTTTTATTCCCCCTAAAACCTTACCAACCTAGCTAAACATAGTAACACACGAGAATACTAGATTGATTACGAGTCCTTGTGGGATCGATATCTTTTATTACTACGCGATAGACTGTGCACTTGCAGTTAGTTCAGTTAGACATAGAAAGTCGCGATCAAGTTTTTGGCGCCGTTGCCGGGGACCCGTTTAGTCAATAGTGTAACCTTTTGTTACATAGTATAGACTAGGTTAACTATTCTTATTTTCCCTTTACTAGTGGTTGATTGTATGCCAAATACTCGCTCACAAGGCGACATTTTGCAACCTCCAATCGCTGAACTAGAGCGCTTCCTACATTTGAGAAGGCGCATTATAGAATATCAACGAAGATACAATATTTCGGACCTCCTTGCTTATACTTCTGATACTGCTGAAGAAAAGAAGATGGCTGGCGAAATACCTCCAAATAGACCTCTCAAGGACTACGCTACCCCCTCTCAACGAAAACCTCACTCTAGCATTGCTGCCCCAACTATCGATCGGAACGATTTCGAGCTAAAACCATCATTGTTGTCTGCTATACAACAACATCAGTTCTCAGGAAATGCAACTGATGATCCGAACGAGCACTTAACGAAGTTTGTGCAATACGCAAACACTGTGAAAGCTAATGGTGTAACTCCAGATGCAATAAGACTCCGTCTTTTTCCATTCTCTCTTAGAGATAGAGTTTGGGCATGGTTATAATCCTTGCCATCCAACTCTATTACGACATGGGAATAGTTGAAGAACGTCTTCTTAGTAAGATATTTTCCGCCAAGCAAAACCGCTATGCTGAGAGCTCAAATTAACGGATTTCGACAGAAGGATGCCGAATCTCTCTACGAAGCATGGGAAAGATTCAAAGATATGATGAGAGCATGCCCTCACCACGGTCTAGAAAACTAGGTGACCATACATACTTTCTACAATGGGCTTTTGTATAACACCAGATTAACAGTAGACGCTGCCGCAGGCGGTGCACTTATGGATAAGTCATACGACGAAGCCTATCGACTTATTGAGAATATGTCTCAGAACCATTGCCAATGGGGAGGTGAAAGAACTCCGACCGAGAAACCCGCAGCGAAAGGTGGGATGTACTAGATCATTAGTCTTGAAAAGTTTCATGCTAAGGTAGATGCCTTAACGCAGAAGATCGATAATTTGACCGTAACGCCACCAGCAACCGTAGCCGCTGTAACTCCAACCTGCGAGTTATGTGGAATTGTCGCTCATAATGCGCCTGAATGCCTATTATTGACAGGAGTCCCACTAGACCAAGTGAACTACGCCCAAGGTAATCCCTACGCGAATACCTACAACCCAGGTTGGTGAAACCACCCAAACCTTTCCTACAAAAGCGATAATGCATTGCAAGTACCCGCTGCTTCGCCAGGATATCAGAAACCAGCCGTAGCTGCTCCAAACGTCCCTAGAAAGTCAAATTTGGAATTGATGATGGAAAAATTCGTGGCTACTTAAGCTCAAACAAACAATGAATTCCTGAATCAAAACATACACACTAGTGAGCAGATTAAACAGCTAACCAGCAAAGTAGACACTTTAGCCACCCACAACAAAATGCTTGAAACACAGATATCACAAGTGGTTTAACAACAAGCCTCTGCTGCCGCACCAGCAGGTACATTTCCTGGACAACCCGAACAGAATCCGAAAGGTCAAGCTAATGCTGTCATATTAAGAAATGGAAAAGAATTGGACGAACCGATCGATCCAAGAACCGAAAACTCAACCATGCAACAAAAACCCACTAAACAAGCAGAAAAGGAGTCTGAACCAAAGGAGAAGGAAGACAACGAGAAGGAGGCCACTGAAAGTGAAAAACCTTATGTACCTCCAGCGCCATATAAACCACCGATTCATTATCCTCAAAGATTCATAAATTCCAAAACTACAGGGCAATTCAAGAAATTTGTAGAACTTCTGAAACAACTGAATATCACAATTCCTTTCACAGAAGCTATCACTCAGATGCCCTCGTATGCCAAATTTCTCAAAGAAATCCTTTCGAATAAGAGAAAGATCGAGGATAATGAAACAGTTACACTTACCGTAGAGTGTAGTGCAATTATTTAAAACAACATGCCTCCTAATTAAAAGACCCAGGTAGTTTCTCCATACCTTGTGTCATTGGAAAATTCGTCATAGACAAAGCTTTATGCGATTTAGGAGCCAATATCAGTGTTATGCCTTTATCCATATGCAAAAAGCTAAATATGGGTGAATTAAGACCAACCAAGATGTTCGTTCAATTAGCTGACTGATCCGTCAAATATCCCATCGGTATACTGGAAAACGTTCCAGTACGCATAGGACAATTCTATATCCCAACCGACTTCATAATTATGGATATTAAAGAAGATTCAGTTACTCCGATCATCTTAGGAAGACCATTCCTAGCCACAGCCGAAGCTATCATTGACGTGAAGAAAGGTAGGCTAACATTTGAAGTAGGAGAAGAAAAGATAGATTTCATTCTCACTAAGTTCCTACAAGCACCAGCCATAGACGATACCTGCTACTTAGTAGATATCATTGACGAATGCATAAGAGAACTTGAAAATGAAGAGACCACGTATTCAGAAATAATGAAGATCCAAATACCTGATATTTTTGAAGATGATGATTGGCGTAAACCGTATAAAGATGATAGTTTAAGCGAAAGCTTAGCACTAACTCCAAATCATATGCCAGGTCCGAAGAACCCATCTTTAGAACTTAAAACATTACCCAAAAACCTCAGATATGAATTCCTAGACGATGAACTAAAAAGACCAGTAATAGTCAACGCCGACTTAGGACAACCAGAAACCAAAAAGCTATTAGAAGTCCTAAAGAAATACCCTACTGCGTTAGGCTATAACATAAGCGATCTTAAAGGAATAAGCCATTCTATTTGTATGCATCGAATTACGCTAGAGGAGGACTGTAAAACCTCTAGAGAACATCAGAGAAGAATAAACCCCATCCTAAGCACTATAGTCAGAGACGAAGTAAAGAAACTACTAGATGCATGAATTATCTATCCAATCTCCGACAGTGAATGGGTCAGCCCAGTTCATGTCGTGCCTAAGAAAGGAGGAGTCACCATAGTGAAAAATGCGAAAGGAGAATCAATAACGCAAAGAGTTGTGACCGGAAGTAGGATGTGCATTGATTATAGAAAGCTTAACAAAGCCACTCGAAAAGATCACTTCCTTTTACCTTTCATAGACCAAATATTGGAAAGATTGGCCAAACATTCGTATTTCTGCTATCTAGATGGTTATTCGAGATTCTTTCAAATTCCTATTCACCCCGATGACCAAGAGAAGGTTACATTCACTTGTCCTTATGGTACTTTTACATACCGCCGAATGCCGTTTGGACTATGCAATGCTCCAGCAACTTTCCAAGATGCATGATGGCAATCTTCGCAGATTTCATAGATGACATCATGGAAGTATTTATGGATGATTTCTCTGTATGCAGACAAAGTTTCAAAGGATGCTTACAAAACTTAGAAATGGTACTAGAACGCTGTGCAAAAGTGAATCTCGTCCTAAATTGGGAAAAATGCCATTTCATGGTCCGACAAGGAATAGTTCTAGGACATGTAATATCTGATAAAGGAATTGAGGTCGACAAAGCTAAGATAGAAATTATAAAAGACCTCCAACCTCCGAAAACCGTACGAGAAATACGAAGTTTTCTAGGACATGCCGGTTTCTACCGCAGATTTATAAAAGATTTCTCGAAAATTACAAAACCATTGACCGGCTTGTTAATGAAAGACGTTGAGTTCGTCTTCGACGACGACTGTTTAAAAGCGTTTGAAACACTAAAAACATCCCTTATCACCGCATCCATTATGCAACCGCCCAATTGGCGATTACCATTCGAAATCATGTGCGATGCGAGTGATTATGCTGTAGGCGCAGTTCTAGGACAAAGGAAAGACAAAAAGATTCACGCCATCTACTACGCCAGTAGAACCTTAGACCCTGCCCAAATGAACTACGCCACAACAGAAAAGGAACTTCTAGCAGTTTTATTTGCAGTTGACAAATTCCGTTCTTACTTAGTAGGAGCAAAGATAATCATATATACAGATCACGTTGCCATTAGGTACCTAATAAGCAAAAAGGATGCCAAATCAAGACTATTGAGATGGATCCTACTATTACAAGAGTTTGACTTAGGAATTAAAGATAAGAAAGGAACCGAGAACGTAGTTGCCGATCACTTATCCCAAATAGAAGCCATTAAACAAGAATCAGTGCCTATCAACGACGATTTCCCTTACGAACGTCTGATAGCTAAATTGGAAAGCGATATACCCAACTTAATCTTGGAAGAACCAGAACTTGAAAAAGCCAGGGAAGATGTCTATGCCCAAGTCACTTTGCCTTGGTATGCCGACATCGTTAATTACCTAGCCGCAGGCATGCTTCCACCGGATCTAACTTATCAGCAAAAGAAGAAATTCTTCCACGACTTAAAGCATTATTATTGGGACGAACCTCTGCTCTTCAAGCGAGGCATCGACAACATATACCGTCACTGTGTCCCAGAGGAAGAAATAGAAGACATCATTTCCCATTGCCATTCAGCACCCTATGGTGGTCATGCTAGTACATCAAAGACATGCGCTAAAATTCTACAATCTGGCCTGTTCTGGCCCAGCCTCTGGAAGGATGTTCATATCACTGTGCTCAAATGCGACCGGTGCCAACGCACGGGTAACATCTCACGACGCGATAAAATGCCTCAGAAAGGAATTTTAGAGGTAGAGATCTTTGACGTATGGGGAATAGATTTCATGGGACTTTTCCCGTCTTCTTTTGGAAACAAGTATATACTCGTCACTGTCGACTATGTGCCTAAATGGATAGAAGCCGTTTCCGCTCCAACAAATGACGCGCGAGTAGTAATCAAACTCTTTCGAAACACAATCTTTCCTAGATTCGGTGTGCCCAGACTCGTCATCAGTGACGGTGGTTCACACTTCATATCGCGAATATTTGACAAACTTCTTTCTAAATATGGAGTCAAACACCGCGTAGCTACACCGTATCATCCGCAAACTAGCAGACAAGTAGAGGTTTCGAACAGAGAAATAAAACAAAAATTGGAAAAGACTGTCGCAACCTCCAGGAAAGATTGGTCATCAAAGCTGAACGAAGCTTTATGGGCCTATAGAACCGCTTTTAAGACACCAATAGGTACCACACCATTTAAATTGGTCTACGGAAAATCATGCCACCTGCCAGTAGAGTTAGAGCATAAAGCCTTCTGGGCTATCAAGACGTTGAACTTCAACTACACTGAGGCAGGCGAGAAACGAATCTTAAATCTTCATGAATTAGAAGAACTTAGATTGGACGCTTATGAAAATGCCCGCATCTACAAAGAAAGAACTAAGAAATGGCATGATAAACGTTCAATCCGGAAACAATTCAGTGTGGGAGACATCGTGCTCCTATTCAACTCAAGATTGAAGCTTTTCCCAGGAAAATTAAAATCAAGATGGTCTGGACCCTTCGAGGTAACTAAAATCCTTAGAAGTGGAGCTGTAGAAATTAGCGATAAATCCAACGAGTCGTTTATAGTAAACGGACAGCGTTTGAAGCATTATAATCAAAACGAAAACAGCCCCTACGTGAGCAGTGTGCAATTGCTCGAGCTTCCCGCTCAAACCCCCGAATAACTTGTCACCAAGCTATCGTCAGGCTTTTGACGTTAAAAACAACGCTGACTGGGAGGCAACCCAATTTTCCCGTTTTTCCCTTTCGATTTATTGAAATTATGTTTTCATTTTAATTTGTCATTCTTAACAAATTTCAATTTTTTAAATTTCTACTATTTCCTTTACTTTATTTTTCTTATTTTTATCACCTTTTGTTTCTAAAAATCTAATATGAATAAATGTGTTTACAACTTTTCCAGGATTTTAAAAGCCTTCCTACTTTTCTCCTATTTTAATCTGACTAACCTCCGAGTATGGCTGACTACGACTCTGCGAAGGTAGTATTTAGAGGACTAGCTCACAAGGCCAGATTTGAGGCACTGACTCAAAGAGGCATCGCTTTGACTTTGTATTATGATAAGTCCACCATGGATAAGCTAGGAATCCACGATAGCATTCATTATCTGTTTAATCAATTAGGCTGGGAGCAAACTGCTCTAAAGACCCGATTTGCTACCTATCATGAACTCACGTTCGAATTCTTTAGCTCTCTAAGTTACATACCCGAATATGGCTATGGATCCACAAAAGAGCTGATAACCTTTAGAATGTTTGGAATGGACCAAACCCACAGTCGTACGACGTTGGCTAACATTCTAAGATTCCCTAGCGGACCTTATGTGTTTACCGACACAGAAGATGAGGATATTGATTTCGAATTAGAACAATTCTGGGGTACCATAACAGGTAACTATCACCCTGAACCGAATGACATGCACAATGACGAGATACATAATCCGGCATTCCGTTACTTTCATAGGATTTTACCCCATACCCTCTTTGGGAAGGAGGAAAACGTCACTACAGTTTCTAAGGAAGAGTTGTTTATCCTGTACTGTGCTTCACAAGGCCGCCCTGTAAACGTCGTACCTTTTATGATGCGATCATTCACACGCCTTAATCAGGAACCACATTTACCCATTCTAATAGGAGGCCTAGTCACCATGATTGCCCATGAAATTGGCCTTAGGTACCACCTAAACAACAACACTAGTTTTGGCACCATCCGACCAATGGACATTCAGTTTTGCTTCAACAGACGTATTTTAGGAAACTTAGGACCAGGATCCTACGAATACCTTATTGCTGATCGACCTGTCCATCTTTTCACATTGCCTAACCATGAGCTGACAAGTATCCATAACAAAGACAATTGGCTTTATGAATTGGACGAGCCTATGGGACCTCCATCACCTCATTCTACACCACAGGCTTACATGTACGACAATGATCATATTTCTGAAGCACATGACTATATGTATTATGAAGATCATGTGTCCGAAGTGGAGATAGATCCTGAGACCCCTCCGAATTACCAAAATTTTCCTGATCCTACTCCTGACCAAAGCACTGACAAGTTGGACACCGTTCTGAAAACTATTGACGATTTTAAGCTGGAATTAACTACTGTAAAAGATGAACAAAAACAACTTCACTCAGACGTTATTACTTTTATGGATGTAGTGTGCGACCAGTTTGACTACATCACTCAGCAATTCGATAAACTGAAGCAGCAAAAGGATTGATGTTTTAGTTTCTTTTTCGTTTCGTTTACTACTTTCCGCATTGTTTCCCTTATTTTTCAATTTCGCAATGTTTCTTTGATTCTTGTACTACATTAAACAAGCATTTCAATTCAATGTTATTTCAATTTCATTCCGTTATTACTTTAATTTCGTTTTTCTATTACTTTACATTGTATAACTAATCTCTAGTGCTGCAAAAATCATAAACACTGCCATTCAAAATCTGTCAAAATGCCCCCTAAGCAACATTCTGCCAAGTAATTTTAACCCCGAACGGGATAGCGACAGCATACGTTCCGCCTTAGTGTTGCGACTAACGTCAACAACCATCGTGAAACAAAGGTCTTTAAACCGTTATTTTCTTCTTAAAAGTGTTTGCAAAGAGTAGAAAGCACCGATGACCTGTCGAATCCCCGATAACTAAGTCCTTGCATACCGATATCCCTTTACCGCTTTTTCTTTAAACCAATTATCTTTATTTCCTTTGCATTTAATTTCATTCGCATTCAACTTTCCTAATTCCATTAGCCTTAGCTTTACGCCGTAATAATAGATAACGGTAGATTGACATTGGTCTCTGTGGGTTTGACAATCTTTTATATTACTTCGATATTTCCGTGCACTTGCGGATGCATCAAGTTTTTGGCGCCGTTGCCGGGGACCACCAGTCAATATTGTGATTCCATTGTTGCATAGTATAGACTAAGGCACTCTTATCTCAATTACTATGTATAATCCAAATTTCCCTTATAACTACCATCCCCATTATTATAGCTACCACCCCCAGTATTTTGAGGAACCACAAGATCCGCTTAAATCTGACCTCGAAATATTATTAGAAGATTTCAATACGACGCATTCTCGACCAAATTCCCTTTATGATGACTACTCCCAATATTCTGAGGAAATGCAAGAATTCGACACATCCAACCTTGAACTATTACTAGAAGAATTCGAGGAGACGTTTACTCACTCTAGGATAGAATCTATGATGGAGCGCTTTGTGGAGACACAAACTCTCCAAAATGAAGATTTTGGAAAACAACATCTCCAAATTGATGAAGACCTTAAGCAGATGAGCACTATAGTCGATTCCCTCGCGACTCACGGCAAGGCTTTGGAGACTCAAACCTCTTTGCTTACACAAACACCTCTAGGACCCTTCCTAGAGAGCCATGTGAATGTTGTAACCATTCATAATGAAGAACAAATAGAAGATCCTAGGGAGAGTGATCATGAGTCTGAGGATATTTTTGGTGAGAAAAGCATAATTATTGAGAAAAATCCACCGACACCACTCGAAAGGGAGGTTGTCGAAGAGGTAGAGAAGGAAGCACCCATTATTGCTCCTCCTCCCTATACCCCACCAAATTCTTTCTCACAATTGGTTGCGGAAGCTAAGGTATACTCCCAATCCAAAACATATGTGGAAGTACTGGAAAATACCCACGCCAATGCACCTTTGTGTAAGGTCCCGCATAGAAAAAGAAAATTCGAGGACCGTGAAACTAGGGTCATCATTACTGTTAAAAGGGTAAGATTAATTTTTGAGGTGGTGGATGAAATAACTAAGCCCAAATTTGAAAAGCTGATACGCAGGATAGATCCAGAACCACCACCACACGTTCAAAACAAGGAACCATCCTATAGAAGAAAGAAACAAAAAGGTGAGGGATGTGAGCGATGGCTTGATAAATGGCCATGGAAACCGAAGTCTATTCAAAGTTCGATCGAGGAACCATTCTCGAAAGAACCACCATGAGTACTTGCACTCCTTAGCCATCGAGCTATCGACATTAAACAAAGCGTTGTGTGGGAGGCAACCTACAAGGCTTTTATTTTAATTTGTTTGTTTACATTTGCAGAAAATAAAGAAATGTATCGCTTGTTACGCTTTAGCTATATCTAGGCGAAAACTCTCTACATGACGATGAGTTGTGCCCACAGACATTCCTACGAGTGTCGCTGCTGGTGGTGACACTGATGATGAGTACTTCCTCTAGAAGTAAGTAATATGATGAGTTGGTGGAAGAATTACACAAACGAAGGCATCTCAAAATGCTCGTCGCCGAAGTAGAAGTGATCAACAAAGACATGGACATCAAAATCATAGAGGATTTAGCACGCAGTAGCATTCATACAGGTTCTATCTTTCCTTTTTTCCACCTTTTATTAAAACATTGAGGACAATGTTTGGTTTAAGTGTGGGGGAGGAACTCTACCGCTTTCATTTCCACCGGTGTTTCTCGACATCGACCATTTCCGCTCTTCTCACCTCATCAGGTCCCGAGCAGATGGCAAATATCTTCCGGTAGTACGTGGCTGCACTATCCAAAGCATCATCATGCCTTCCCGTACCCGGATGCATCCACAGGATCGAGCCAACTGGCTTTTTGATCCAAATGCCCCTGATGCCAATGCTGCCCCAACTTAAGACACCACCCAAGAGCCTGTTGATGAAGTTCAAGAAGAGTTGGACAGAGCTGAGCAAGCCGAAGCCTCACAACCACCTCCCGAAGGTCCATCCTACCGTTTTCGCCGCCGTCCCGAACCTGATTACACAAACGAAGATCTCCGCCGCTCCATCGACCAACAAATCCAGATTATTGCTATGATACAACAACAGAATCAGCGGGCAGAGTAGTTCGAGGCATGGCAGAGAGAACAACATGACCACTTGAGGACTTCCATGCAGCAGCTTCAAGACGGCCAAGCTACCATCATCGATGACATGGCTACTCTTACTTTGCGAGTCGATGGCCTCCGAGATTATGTTTTCCACACCGGAGCTATGAACCTCGAAGCACACGATGAAAGAGCAAGAAACCGAGGTCATGACAGAGGACGAGACAGAGGCAGAGGCCGAGACTAGTATTTTCTTTTTGTTTTCTTGTATTTCATTTTGTTTTTCATTGTACTTTGCCTTTTGCATTCTTTCAAATTAGTGAGGCCACTGATTGCGATAGTGTGGGAGCGGAGCCTTTATTTTCATATTTCCCTGTTATTTCCCTTTTTCCTTGTACTTTCATTCAGTAATTTCAATTCAAAACATTTTAATTTTAGCAAATAAAGCTCATTTATATATCTCTTTCCGTTACGCAAAATCCCCATACTTTATTCGACATATACAAAAACTTTTAAACTTTTATCCTTGCCTCAAAGCATCACGAGGACACGCCAAAGTTTAACCAAGTATGGAAATCCCGAAGAAAATTCTAACAAAGCCATTACCGTCCTGACACCTTAGACATCTGGTTTATGCGAGTCCGTTTCACTACCTACCCGTATCGAAGCTTCAAGTTCCTACTCAAACATAGCCCCCAGTAGTTTATACAAGCAGTTGGAACCATCCTAAACACTTCTAAGCAAGAAACCGATGCAAATAAGTGTGTGATCTCTAGTTCAAAATGAAAAAAAAAATCACGAAAAAGAAAAGTCATATAGCCTGAATATAGAGACATGTTCCTTCTAAGTTAGGTGCTCCTCACCCGAGCATTTAGCCCAACGGTATAGAAACTCTTTGGAAATCAATAGCATAAGCTTATGTGCTAAGAAGAATCAAATAGCAATGAGATCATAGTCACTAACAGGTTGACTTGCCATGAAAGTGTATGGACAACGGGCTTAATGTGATTGCGCCAGAACAAACTGGGTAAAACTTGTTGCAAGAAACTTGACACCGAGCTGCAGTAGCATGATTGGGACTGGCTTGCATAAAAAGGAGGCCTTCGAAGACTTACAGTTCAGTGTCACCACCTGTCGCTACTGCGAAAATCGGCGCCGACTAAACAGAAGAGTCGCCACCGTGCGTTATTTATCCCAAAGGAGGGAAAGGAAACGCTCGAAGTAAACCTACCGCAAAGACGGGAAAGGAATGGTTATCGCAACCAAATCCTGGATTCGGGAGTCGGTTACGCAAGGGGAAGGTATTAGCACCCCTCACGTCCGTCGTACTCGACGGGATCCACGCTTGTTTTCTAGCTAAGGGTTGTTATTCTATCTACTCTAAGGGTCAAGGGTTAAAAGAAAAGGAAATGACTCGGCAAAGTATCGCACTTTATGCCTACGTATTCCCGTCTGAAACGAGAAATCAGAGTCAACGTAGTTCGCCTAACTACGGGTTAAGGGGGGAAGGTTGCTCGCTAGGATACGGCATCATATGCCTACGTACTTTCATACAGCATGAAAGATCAGAGCAAACGTAGTTCGGGCTACGGAAGACACAGGTCTGTCTATTTGTCTTTTATCCTTCTGAAAAAGGTTTTCTCTTGATTACGGGTCCAAGCGGACAAAAATGACGTTTTGATTGGTTTCCAGTCTTTTACGCAAGAACTGTTTTTTATTAATGTTTGAAAGATTATTGTGTTTTTGATTGTTTCGAGATGAGAAGAGAAACGACACTCTAAAAACCTAGGGTTAAAAAGGGGAAGCAAAACTACCCTAATATTATCATGCATGGGTTAAAACCTAATGTCTGTCATAATTCCCTCCTGCACAGAGGAAATCAGAGATCCTAGGGGATAAACAGCAAAAGAAATAGATATACAGTAAACAGTAAACATGCATGCAATGCATCAATACAAGCGAGGCAAGGGAGTCCCACTCAACCTCGAACCTGGGAAAACAACAGGCAAAGTGAAATAGCTTCACTTCAAACCTAAGGGGCAAACTGAACAAGCCAGCAAACAATACAGAAAAAGAAATAAAACCCAACACCAGCTCTGACAGCAACACCAGCTCTTTCAGCTACAGTTGATTAACAGCAAAAAGTTGACAATAACTCTTTCAAGTAAGACCCCATCTTCAATCTTCAATGCTCCCCAAGCTCTAGATAAGCTCCTGTCTTCAAAAGTAACCCAGCTCTAGCAAACACTGCACCTCAACAAATAGACAACCTCAAACAGCAGCAAAACCCTAGCTTCAACAGATAACTATCTTTGACAGGCACAAGCTTCAATAAGTCTCCATCTTTAATGCAATCACTCCAGAAAAGAAACAATTATGAAGTTGAACTGTTAAGAGGCTTAGTGACAACCCAAGGAGATCACTAAGATCTTAACATAGCAAGTGAAAGGTATCCTCAAGGTTCTACCCAACTAAAGCATGTTCTACATCCCTCCTAAGGAGAGATGGAACTTCTTTGAGGGACCTTGTGTCATGGGATGGAATAGAGGCACAAGAAGCTCTCTATGTTTGAAAGAAGAAACAAGACTACTCTAATGCTCTTCCTATATAACCTAACCCCTAAGCCTCTGACAAACCCTCTAACAAAAGAGAAGTCTTCAACTCCAAGCTTCTTCAAGCCCTCCCAAAGTAACTTCATTTGATCTTCAAATCCTCCAAGCAAAGCCCAAGCCAAGAGCACTCCAAAATATCCCCACACAAGCATAACCAAGTCCAATGCCCAAAGGAGAAACCCATAATCATCACACAAGTTGCAAAAATCAGATAAAATGCTAACACTCAACATAAAATCCTAGATAAATTTCTAAGGGAACCTAACCCTCTACTCAATACCCCATAGGAATCCCAAACCCTAAATCAACCATTTAATCCTCAAACTATGCACAAAACTACAACTATCTGTCTTAAAACCCTAATTCTAACACCTCTCCTATTCACCTCTCAAACTAACCTAAATTTTATTCGAAAAAATGTAATAAAATTTCTAAGGGTACATGCTTCCCTAACCTAATCAACCTCACAAGAATAAATTAAAAATCATGCACCAATCTCTCATACTAAATTCAGAAAAAAGAAGTACTAAACAAATCAAAATAAAATCAATAAAATTGTAAAATATACCAAAAATATAAAATGCATGAAATTAATATTTTTATTATTTCACAATTTTCTAGAGGTCCTAAAGGAACTATGGAAAAAATCCCATCATAAAATGATTATTTTCCAATTTGTTATGAATTATTTACTAACTATGCTAAAACCATGAAAATAAAAGAAATTAAAGAAACTTAATAGCAGCGTGTGACAAATAGCAATTGGATTCATTTGTTTCCTCAGACTGGGCCAACAAGGGGGGTGCGCATATCAATATGACCTAAGCCCAAACCAAACTTTAAACAAATCAGAAAATCAATCAGAAAATAGGAAAAACGTTGTGTCAAATAGCAAGTAATTCGTGTTATTATTCTCATTGGGCCCAGGCATGGGGTGTGGTTAGCAAAGGATCATTAAGCCCATCCAACTAACTTAAGTGAAATGGTGAGTTTCACTTCCTTTAATTTTCTTCAGACTTCAACAACACATCCTGGCCGTGCATTCCATAATCTAGTCAAGGTCAGAGCATGATCTAAGGGTGCAATGTTCATCTTCTCCAAATTTTAAACGTGGTAGGGAAAATACAGAGACGGTGGCCTGAGGTGGCGCCACCGTCTTCTCCGGTAGCACACGCATAAAACCTCACCAATAATCAAACCTAAACATCACATTCCACTTGTTTTTTCACTAGCAATCCAACCATGTCAACCAATTGTATTGAAACCTTCTCCTTTTCAAAACACGAATGGTAGTTCAGAAAATGCTCAAACAAAAATTCTCACCAAACCTAAAATTGAAAGGTCTAACATCATCACCACCTAACACTGAGTTAATTCCACCATCTAACTAGGTTTAATACTCAAGAATCATCAAGATATGGCCATGAACTGAAATGGTGCTCAACCTAATTTTGTCTCTAAACCGTGAAAATTGTTACCAGAAAGCTCCTAGCAATGATCTACATCACATCTAACTATCTAAAACCTAACAATTATACCTATATCAAGCCATAGGATGAGATTTACATACCTGCAAATTTTGGATGAACAGAACGATGAAAGCTTCAAATCAAGCTTCAAGATCTTCCAGATACCTTCACTAACACCAGATGGAACTTCTGTATGCAACAATTTGGATTGAATCTTCTTGAATCACCAGATGCGATTCTGAGTTGCAAGCTATGAACTCCAAATGCTATCTCACGATTCTTCACCAATCTTGATCAACAATCTATCTAGAATCACTCACACACTCAAGAGAAAACTTCTGAATGCAAGAAATTGGATTGAAATCGATCAAATTGTTGTAACCGTTTGTGATTTGCAAACTGAAAATTCCGACATCAATCTCTCCAATCTCTCTCAATTTCCACCAACCAATGCCTTGAATCAATCACAAACCTTATATAGAACTTGTAGGAAGGCTCTAGAAACTTCAGGAATGATCTATGGGAGAAATTCAATATCTCTTGCATTTGAAATTACCATCTCATGCTTGTATGTCGCAGCTGAGTTCTAAGCTTGTTGTAATACTTGATTTTGATCCAAATTCTCCTCTAATGACAAATTGAATGGATTGGCAAGGGTTAAGGCCTTGGTTATGCTCTAAAGAGTGGTTTTGCATATGTTACTTATGATGTAAGAAACCACTTTTACAAAGGAGGTCATGAAATCAACCCTCAACTCAAAAATGTGGAAATGTCATTGTTTCCAAAATGTGTTTTACAATCAATTTGGTATGTCATATAGACTAGTTTGGACCTATAGCTCAAAAATCTCAATTTTCCTCTTTGGTTCATTTAAAATCCATCCTTATTTTAGGACATTTTTGCAATTTTGTGATACAAGCCCTTTCAAGCTCTCATGACTTCTTACCTAGCTCAAAAACATCATTTTAAGCACATCTCATGTTGAACATTTTTCCATTTGAGGAGTGGAAGATAGAGATTTTGACCTATGTTGGAAAATGACCTATAATTCAACTTTCCCAAAATACCCCTGGATTGCCAAGACCATAACTTGAGTTCCACGAATCTTCTTGGGGATTTATAGTACTCAAATTAAAGATAAGGTCAAGCCCTACAATTATTATGTTGGCCAAGAATCCATTCGAAAACTCCTTGATGGGCAAACGTTGCTTGGAAGTCAAGTGACTTTCACAGGTAAATTTTAGTGTCCTCTGATGACCCATAACTTGCAAGAACCATAACTTGAGTTCTACAAATCTCCTTGAAGACTTCTAGTACTCAAATTAAAGCTATTGAGAATCTCTACAAGTTTCATGTTGGCAAAGAATCCATTTGAAACTTTTATTTAGACTTGTGTGGCTTGGAACTCCAGTGCTATACAGGGGATTTTACCCTAGGAACCCTGTCTCAAACCCCTCCAACCACTCTTGATTCTCTTGAACTTGATCTTGACTCATCCAAACACATGCTTTACCATCTCAACCCATGACTTCCATGACTTAGAACTAGGTCTTGATGCCTTTTCTTTGCTCTCCTTGACCTAGGGTTACCCAGATGAAACCCTACTTGTACACACTTCAACTGTGGTTCTTGAACTTGATACCATGACTTGTTTAAGCTTCAATAGGGCTTTCTAGGCCTCCCATGGGATCCATACACACCTAAAATTCATAATTCCATGCTTCATACCCCCTTGATAACCTTCAATACACCTCAAGTTAGGCAAGAAAGCCATTTGTTGATACTCAAATCTCCTCAAAGCTTCAACCCATTCCTTGATGACTTGGATGTTCTTCAGCTTGAATAAGGCCCCTTGATGTGCTTCTTTAGATAAGAGTGGCACTTGATCCCTTGTTAGATGACTTGCTATGCAAATGATTGGACTATGTACATGATTTACTATGCAAATGACAATGCAATTAAAACATAAACCAGGTGAAATAGGTTGGGCAAATTTTAGGGTGCAACAGCTGCCCCTATTCAAACGGCTTGGACCCGACTGGGTGAAGAGATAACGGCCTTCAAACAATCGAGGTACGAGAAGGTTGAATACCAAGAACCCGGAAATTTGCCAACCGTAGAAATAAACTGCATAAACTGCTTGGAAAACAACATCCGCTGACTGAATTCAGTTGTTACGGCAACAAACTGATCAATTATCTGATATCAAAACCTGATTTTAATGTCAACGGCCTGCGTATCGCCACAGGCTTTGAACTCCCTCTTATCGAAACATCCTGCCTTTTGTCCATGTTAAAACTCCGCCGTCTGTGAATACGGAGAAAACAACTTAACGACCATGCTGGGGATCATTTTCATCAACCCGAAAAAGATTCTATCATCGCGGGGATAGAACTTTGTCCATGTTAGGACGTTATATTCTGCCAACACAGAAAAATCCCGACGACTTCGCTGGGGAAACATTTCCATCTAATCACAAGGAACTCATTTGCCTATCCATACAGGCACGTCATCTGTCTGAACACAGGAAACCCCATCCGTCTACTTCATACGGGAAAAGTCATCTGCCTGATTACAGGAACATCTATCCGCCTACTTCATACGGGAAAAGTCCATCTGCCTGAACACAGGAAAGTTCATCCGCCTGCTCCATACGGGAAAAGCCATCTGTCTGATTACAGGAAACTCCATCCGCCTGCTTCATACGGGAAGATTATCTGAATACTGTTTCTCTGCCTACCTCTGCAGTAGCTACCTTCGTTGGTCCCAACCCATAAACGACTCTGAGGAGGACTCTACTGGGGACAGTAACACGAGGAAATCACGGCGACTTCCTTGGGGAAAATACTTTTGTCAAATATCGGAACACAACTCACATACTCTGTCTATCACGGGAGAATCATCTATCTGGATACCGGAAGATTCACCCGCCTGCTTCATACGGGAAAATCCATCTGCCTAATTCATACAGGAAAGTTCATCCGCCTGCTTCATACGGGAAAACACATCTACCTGATTCTTATAGGAAAGTTCGTCCGCCTGTTCCATACGGGAAAATACATCTGCCTGATTCATACAGGAAAGTTCATCCGCCTGTTTCATACGGGAAAATACATCTGCCTGATTCATACAGGAAAGTTCATCCGCCTGCTTCATACGGGAAAATACATCTGCCTGATTCATACAGGAAAAGGTTCATCCGCCTGCTTCATACGGGAAAATACATCTGCCTGATTCCTACAGGAGAGTTCATCCGCCTGCTTCATACGGGAAAACACATCTACCTGATTCTTATAGGAAATTTCGTCCGCCTGTTTCATACGGGAAAATACATCTGCCTGATTCATACAGGAAAGTTCGTCCGCCTGTTTCATACGGGAAAATACATCTGCCTGATTCATACAGGAAAGTTCATCCGCCTGTTTCATACAGGAAAAGTTAATTTGGATATAGCTTCTTTGCCTATTCTTGGTAGTATCTAATTCCACTGGGGATATTCTGAAAATAACTGCCCGACACCCGTTACGATAGCAAGTGACCCCTTCTGAAATCTTGATTTATGAAACCCTGAAATGCTGCCGCGACAGCAAACCTGAAGAAAACACTCCGCTGGTCGGATAAGAGAAACTTCAACCAGTAACTCTGTGGGGAATGATAACAAGAACTGTGTCATCATATGTCTCACGGTGAGACCTCGATCATCTGGTAACAGATCTGCACTGTAACTTCATACTCCTGCTGAGAAACACACCTGAAAGCAAAAGGTTCACCAACCTGATTTATGTTTCAAGATGCATATGTTTGGCAATGGCGCAATGCTCCATACGGCATGGAAATGCTACGCGTTTTTGGGTAGATGCAAACATGATAATGTATGCAAATGCAAATGCAGGTTCAGGCTGCTGGGGAAGCTCTGATAAGCTTGCTTCAACACGGCTGTTGAGAGCAAATACCACCCTGTTGGGGATCAACGGGTATCGCGAAGTATTTTGGCAAAATAAATGCCAGAAATACAACCAACTCTGCCAAGGAGAGCATACACATCGATTTCCACTGGGAGGAAAGAATAACACCTGCTGGGAAAATTAACTCAGTTGGGGGGAGAAGCGACCCTTCTAGGAGACAACTGTCTGGGTACAGTTTACGAACTCGGAGCTACCACTCCGCTGGGGATAATCATCCTGACGAAAGCATGACGACCTGTGGGGAGAAAGAAAACCATCCCTGTTGGGGCTAATCCTTATGAACTTACTACCTTGGTTATGCGCCACGGAAATCCTCCCAGCTGGGGATTGAACGTGCACATATTCGGCTCTTTGGGGAGTATAACCTCTGCAGGGGATACTAATCTTGTCTGGCTGGAGATACCCTATGGTCAACTTCCATGAGGATACTCTTCTGGGGGAAATTAATCCTTCCTTCTGTAAGGGATAACCTCTGGGGATGAGATGCGACCTGCTGGGAAATAATGTCCAGTCCTTCTTCCAGGGCCTCTGGCTAGGGCCACCCTTTTCTGATTGTCCGCTTCGAGGGCGAGAACCCTGCAAAACACAAACGAGACAAAACAAATCTATACAACCAAATCTATTCGGGTTAGCGTCCGTGACATTACTTCAGTCAATTCGAAGTTTTAGCAATTATTGGCAAAGGCCAGCAAAGTTATGCACATGCGAGTCCATCAAAAACATCGGCGTTTTCCACATACAAAACAGTAAAGCACAAACATCAAATACTGAATAACATGTTTTATTGATTGAGCCTGTAAATAGGCAAAGCTCTATACATCGGATGCAACTCTTGAAAAGAGAAAGTTACGCACACACACATACATATATGCACAAAAAGCATAAAAATACAAAACAATATTTGTATACATGTCAGTAACGTGGTGCAGACAAACATCATGAGTTGATCCTCCTATGACTCGTCTGACTCTGGTGCTTTCCCGGTATTTAACTTTCTTGGAAGAGATTGTGTTGGATAAACGAACCCTCAGGTACTCCCAAACCACTAAGCAATGTAGTATCAAATCCGAACCGCAGTCATTTGCTTTTTCAATCCCTAACTTTTGCGCGAATCGCCCTTTGCGGGTTTTCAATTCACCGGGATACCCTTTTTTGCCGAAGTCGCCCTTTGCAGGTTTTTCGACTTCGCGGGTGTACATCTTTTTCAATTTTATCCCTAACTTTTTCCCGAACCTTTTATTCATTTTTTACGGCTCGCCAGGATGCCCCATTTTTTCCTGGACTCTCTTTTTACTGCCCAGCGGGTCACTTTCAAGCAAAGTATTTTTTAACTGCGTCCGAATTCACAGGCGACGTAAAGTCTTCACCATCTATGGTGGACAACAACAAAGCTCCTCCTGAGAAGACTTTTCTGACAACGTAGGGCCCCTCGTAATTAGGGGTCCACTTGCCCCTGTGATCTGTTTGTGGCGGGAGAATCCTCTTCAGCACAAGGTCACCCGTCTGAAAGCTTCGCGGACATATCTTCTTATCATACACTTTCTTCATCTGGCTCTGGTACAACCGACTGTATGCTAGAGAAGCTAGCCTCTTCTCATCCATTAAACTCAATTGATTCAACCTTTCTTTTACCCATTCTGCCTCGTCAAGTTGGACGTCTCGTAAAACCCTCAAGGAAGGAATCTCAACTTCCAACGGTAACACCGCTTCCATTCCGTATACCAATGAAAAAGGGGTTGCCCTGGTTGATGTGCGTACCGTCGTACGATAACCGTGCAAAGCGAAAGGTAGCATCTCGTGCCAGTCCTTATACGTCACAACCATCTTCTAGACGATCTTCTTTATGTTCTTATTGACCGCTTCAACAACGCCATTCATCTTGGGTCGGTAAGGAGAAGAGTTGTGATGTTCAATCTTAAAATTCTGGCACAACTCTTTCATCATTTTGTTATTCAAATTCAAACCGTTGTCGGTGATAATCCGCTCAGGGATTCCATATCTGCAGATAATATCTCGTTTAATAAATCTGGCGACCACTTGGTGACATTGGCATATGACGCTGCTTCCACCCATTTGGTGAAGTAATCAATTGCCACCAAGATGAACCGGTGTCCATTGGATGCCGTAGGCTCAATTTTGCCAATCATATCAATTCCCCACATCGAGAAACGCCACGGTGATGACATCACATTCAAAGGACTTGGAGGCACATGGACTTTATCCGCATAAATTTGGCATTTATGACACCTCTTTGCAAACTTGAAACAATCAGTTTCCATAGTTAGCCAGTAATAACCTGCCCGCAGCAATTTTCTCGTCATAGCATGCCCACCAGCATGTGTACCAAACGTACCCTCATGTATCTCTTCCATGAGCAACTTCGCCTCTTTCTCCTCTACACAACGTAGCAACACCAAGTCGTGGTTTCTTTTGTATAGGACACCGTCAGGATTCAGATAGAAATTGCCAGCCAATCTCCTGAGAGTCTTCTGATCTCGACTGGATGCCCCAGCCGGATACTCCTTGTTCTTCAGGAAATTCTGGATGTCAAAGTACCAGGGTTGACCATCGGGAGCCTCATCAATGGCAAATATGAATGCAGGCCTATCGAGCCGAGAGATAACAATCTGGGGAGCCTCGTTCCAGAAGTTAACTTTATACATTGAAGACAATGTCGCCAGGGCGTCAGCCATTTGATTTTCTGCTCGCGGCACATGATGCAATTCCACCTTGTCAAAGAAAGGCAACAATCTCCTTGCATAATTCATATACGATATCAAGTTGGGCTGACGTGTCTCCCATTCTCCTTTAATCTGATTCACTACCAGAGCTGAGTCTCTGTATACATCCAGATGTTTGATTCGCAAATCAATAGCTTCTTCCAGACCCATGATGCAAGCCTCATATTCAGCCTCATTATTGGTAACAGGAAAGGTCAATCAGGCAGTAAAGGGGATGTGCAACCCTTGAGAGGTAGTGATAATTGCACCTATTCCGCTACCATAGGAGTTAACTGCTCCATCAAATATTAACTGCCATTTGGAACCCAACTCTGGTCCTTCATCCGGCAACGGTTCTTCACAATCTTTCATCTTCAGGTACATGATATCCTCGTCAGGAAAATCAAACCTCATCGATTGGTAGTCCTCAACTGGCTGCTCCGCAAGGTACTCTGACAAAACGCTACCTTTAATAGCCTTTTGCGAGACATACTGAATATCATATTCGGTTAACACCATCTGCCATCGGGCAATTCTTCCGGAGAGTGCTTGCTTCTTAAACACATATTTGATTGGATCCATCTTTGAAATTAGCAGGGTTGTATGATTTAGCATGTATTGCCTCAAACGTTTGGCGGCCCAGGATAGCGCGCAACACGTCTTCTCGAGCATTGAGTATCTGGACTTACAGTCAGTAAACTTCTTACTCAAATAGTAGATCGCATGCTCTTTACGCCCAGTCTTGTCGTGTTGACCGAGAACACAACCCATACTTTCCTCAAGAACTGTCAAATACATAATCAAAGGTCTCCCGGCCACTGGGGGTATCAAAACAGGAGGTTCCTGCAAGTATTCTTTTATCTTGTCGAACGCCTTTTGACAATTTTCATTACAGGTCACAACCTGATCCTTTTTCAACAATTTGAATAATGGCTCGCATGTCGCAGTTAAGTGAGATATGAACTGGGCAATATAGTTCAACCTCCCTAAAAATCCACGCACTTCTTTTTCTGTTTTAGGCATCGGCATTTCTTGTATTGCTTTTATTTTCACAGGATCAACCTCTATTCCTTTTTCGCTCACGATAAACCCCAGCAGCTTACCCGATCTCACCCCGAAGGTGCACTTGTTAGGGTTCAGTCTCAACCTGAACTTCCTAATCCTCTTGAACAGTTTCAGCAGATTAACCAAATGCTCCTCCTCCGTCTGGGATTTGACAATCATATCATCAACATAAACCTCGATCTCTTTATGCATCATGTCATGAAAGAGAGTCATCATAGCACGTTGATATGTTGCCCCAGCGTTCTTCAACCCGAAGGGAATCACTTTGTAACAAAATGTTCCCCAGGGAGTAATAAAGGTAGTCTTCTCCATGTCTTCTGGCACCATTTTGATCTGATTATAGCCCGAGAAGCCGTCCATGAAGGAGAATACGGAGAACTGAGCAGTGTTATCAACCAGCACATCAATGTGAGGAAGTGGAAAGTCTTCTTTCGGGCTCGCCCTATTCAAATCACGGTAGTCTACACACATTCGTACTTTACCGTCTTTCTTTGGCACTGGCACAATATTAGCGACCCATGAGGGATATTTTGTAACAGCTAGGAAACCAGCATCCCACTGTTTTTGAACTTCCTCCTTGATCTTCACATCCATGTCCGGTCTAGTTCTTCAGAGTTTCTGCTTAATAGGCGGACATTCCTCTCGCAACGGCAGACGGTGAACAACCATATGCGTATCCAACCCAGGCATATCCTCGTACGACCAAGCAAATATATCACTGTACTCTTTGAGCATCTCAACCAACCTTTGCTTGATGTCGCTCTGCAGCGCATCCCCTATACGGATGTTTCTCACAACCTCTTCCGCCCCCAAATTGATAATCTCAATGACCTCCTCATGAGGCAGAATGATCCTTTCTTCTTGTTTCAATAACCAGGTCAACTCTTCCGGCAAGTCGCCATCTTCCACAATCTCCTCCTTAGCCTGAAATACCGGGTGCTCGAAGTCGAAGTGAGTCATAGGCGGTTCATAGATGTTATCTGAAATAGTAATCCTGCAAAGGAAATGGTTAAATGCTTCAAAATGCATACAAAGCAAATAACCACATTGCCATTTTATTGTAAAACACAAAAACGGAAAAACAGGGATCACAATATTTGTATATGAAAAGCGCCTTTATTTCATGATTAAACAATGTAACGTACATAACCAAATGGGCCTAAGCAAAATCACTATGCCCCGGGTAGGACACAGGATTATTCAACAATTAAGAAAACAAATCATTACTGTTTAGTTGTCACAGGAACAGTTTCCCGGATAGACCAATTGCAGATACTTTGTCCCGGCGCGCTTGGCTTGATCCACACGTCCATATCACAGTCGCTATCTCCGTCTTCAGCATCGGAAACAACATTGATAATCTCGAAGCTCACCTCGCTTGGCGTGATCGTGACCGGTCCCTTGAACCTGGGCGATCCTGAAGAGGATGCTGATGACGAAGGATGATATCCAAGCCCGAACCTGTCGTTCTTCATGGGAATCTCCAATACCTGACCCCAGCCATTGGTTTTTCCTGCCTGCACTAGAGCTTGAGCCTCTTTGTAAGATGACACTGCCACATCTGATATTTTGCTTGGCCCTGGAGCTTTGTCTTTAATTCGCAACCCCTCGAAGGCTTGACAGGGTGTTTCGTGTATTTCACCGTCGACCTCGACGTATTTAAACGAAGACAAATGGCTAACCAGAATATCTTCCTCTCCACAAACAGTGACGACACTATCCCCAACCATATACTTCAGCTTTTGGTGCAACGTGGATGTGACTGCCCCGGCAGCATGAATCCATGGGCGCCCAAGAAGGCAACTATACGCTGGCTAGATGTCCATTATATAGAATTCAGTTTCAAATATTTCAGGCCCCACCTGCAACGGTAATGTTATTGATCCGAAAACCGACCTCCTCGTTCCATGGAACGCCCTCACCACTAAATCACTGGGCGTGCAGATAATCCCCCTGATATCCAACTTCATCATGGATTTCTTCGGTAGCACATTCAGGGAAGATCCAGTGTCTACTAAAACATGGGACATGATCGTGCCCCAGCATTCTACTGACATATGCAATGTCATATTATGCTCTCGCCCTCTTGGAGTCAAGTCAAAGTCTGTGAAGCCCAAACTGTGCCCCGCGTTGACATGCGCCATCACCCCTTCTAACTGATTAACAGAAACCTCTTGAGGAACAAATGACGTGTCTAGAATCTTCAGCAAAGCGTTCCGATGGGCCTCGGAACATAACAGCAATGATAGGATGGAAATTTTTGACGGTGTTTGCTGGAGGTGCTCAACGATTTTGTAATCACTTTTACGAATGAGCCTCATAAACTCCTCCACATCCTTAAGTGATGTTTCCTTTTCATTCGACTGAGAAGGACCACCCTTAGCTACCTTGGTTTTACCCTTGGATAATCTTTCCGCCTCTACCTCGGGTGACGTGAAGATTCTTCCGCTTCTGGTCATACCCCCTGTTCCGACAATATTATCTACAACCCCAGCTGGTTGTCCATTGACTTCAATTTTCTCACCGTCGCAATATACCTCCAACCCGTAAGTCCACGGTACTGCTTTAGTACTCTAAAAAAAACTGGTCCTGCCTTGGTAATTGTGATCGTTGGCCGCCTGGTAGGTTCCGTTATCGTTATTGTTTTCCTCGGAATCGTCACTGTCGCAACATCGTTCTGCTCATCACACAACGCCTCTATAGGCTTTTCAACCGCGGTTCTATCAAATTGCAAGGTACCTTCATCCATCATAGACTGAATACCCTGCTTCAACTCATTACAACCCTCTGGCTGGGTCCAACAATCCAAGCAAAACTCATCACAACCCGGGAATACACCCCCTTTTAACAGCGTGCTTTTAATCTCACCCAACGGTGTCTTCAGCTCATTGACATCCATCACTAGATTCAAATTCTCCTCTGTCAAGATGGCGTTTGCCCCGTGATTGGGCATAGGCTATTGTACGATATTTGGACCCACCTGTCCAAAGTTGATAGCTTTGCTATCCAATAAATCCTGAACTTTGTGTTTAAATGCCTGACAAGCTTCTATATCATGCCCGGGTGCCCCGGAATGGAATTCACAATGCTTGTTGGCATCATATCCGTAAGGAAGTACTGCCCCTGTAGGCGGTGCCAAAGTCCTCTTCTTAACCAAGTTCAACCCTAGCAGGGTCTGGAGGAGTTCTGCATAGGTGGAAGGAGGTGCGTCGAACGCTCTTTTCGGTCTTGCATTTTGTGCCCTTCTCTGGCCAGGATTCTGTCCTTGCTGTTGCTGTGGTTGTTGTTGTTGTGGCTGCCTCTGTCCTTGCTGAGGAAAAGGGATAGTGACACTAGCTATCTGTTGTGGCTAAACATACTGATTTCTTCCTCTGCCCCTGCCCCGCCACCAAACACGGCACTAGTATCACCCTGCCGTCTACCACCAAACGCTTTTCTGGCACCTCCTGTTGAAGTAGACTCACCTGCTTAGAACCTTCCAACTTTAATCCCACTCTCGATCATCTCCCCCATAAGAATAAAATCTGAGAAACTGCTCAATGACACACTAAACAATTTTTCGTAGAACACCCCTATAAATGTCCCAATGAACATGTCATTCATCTCCCTTTCAATTAAAGGAGGATGCACCCTCGCTGCCATATCTCGCCACCTTTGCGCATACTCTTTAAAACTTTCACCGTTCTTCTGTGACAAACCCTGCAATTGGACTCGGTTTGGTGCCAGATCGCTGTTATATTTGTAATACGTCACTGTTGCACCCTAAAATTTGCTCAACCTATTTCACTTGGTTTATGTTTCAATTGCATTGTCATTTGCATAATAAGTCATGTACATAGTCTAATCATTTGCATAGCATAGTATCACGAGGCATCCAACAAGGGATCAAGTGCCATTCTTATCAGAAAGAGGCCCATCAAGGGGTTTTATTCAAGTTCAAGATCATCCAAGTAATCAAGAAATGAGTTGAAGGTTTGAGAAGTTTGAAGGTCAACCAATGGATTTCTCTCCTATCTAGGGGTGTTTTTGAAGATCATCAATGAGTGTGTGAGCCATGACTGAGGGTATGGAAAAGATCATGGAGGACCTAGAGGGTCATTTTGAAGATGAGACAAGTCATTGATGCAAGTACAAGAGCTACAGTTGAATGCAGTCAACTAGGGTTTCATCTGGGTCAACCCTAGGTCAAATGATTGGTTGAAGGGCATCAAGGCCTACTTGGAGGATGTGGAATTCATGAATTAATATAAGGATATATGTGTGGTGTTGTGCCAAGGAGAAATCAAAAGGAATCAAGAAGAAGAGGAGTTACTAAATTAGGGTATCAGTGTAAAAACCCTAATTTAGGCCTAACTTCCAAGCCAGATAATTCAAAATGCAAGTTTCAAATGAATTCTTGGTCAACATGAAACTTGTAGATCTTCTCAATAGCTTTAATATGAGTACTAGAAGTCTTCAAGAAGATTTTTAGAACTCAAGTTATGGTTCTTACAAGTTATGGGTCACCAGAGGACACTGAAATTTATCTGTGAAAGTCACTTGAATTCCAAGCAAGTTTTGCCCATCAAGGAGTTTTCAAATGGATTCTTGGCCAACATAAGAGTTGTAGATCTTGATCTTAGATTTAATTTTAGTATTAGAAGTCCTCAAGGGTATTTATGGAACTCAAGTTATGGTCTTGGCAACCCAGGGGTATTTTGGGAAAGTTGAATTACAGGTCATTTTTCAACATAGGTCCAAATCTCCATCTTCCACTCCTCAAATGTAAAAATGTTCAACATGAGATGTGTTAAAAATGATGTTTTTAGGCTAGATAAGAGGTCATGAGAACTTGGAATGGCTTGCTTCACAAAATCATAAAAATGGCCTAAAAATGAAGGTAATTTTAAATGAACCAAAGTTGGAAATTAGGGTTTTTGATCTACACAACCAAACCAAGCCATATGACATACCAATTTGATTTTAAAAGGAATTTTGAGATTATTGACATTGCCACAATTTTGAACTGAGGGTTATTTCAAGGACTTGCTTTGTAAATGGGTTACTTGAATCATAAGGCACCATTGCAAAACCACATTTCCAAGCAAATGCAAGGCTCCTTTCCATCCATACACCTCCAATATCTCATTTGGAGAGAATTTAAACTCAGAACAAGTGCATTGCAAGCCAAAACCATGAGCTGATGTGAGTGCATAGCATGACATGAGATCTCATGACATGAGAAGGTGATTTTCTCATTGGATCAACCTAGAACTTTCTAGAGTCTTCATTCACACTCTATATATGCATATGAAGTGATCCCAAGCAAGAGTTGGAGAGAATTGAAGGAGAGAAGAGAGATTGAGATCAGAATTTTCTTGTTGCAATTCAGAATCGGTTACAAGCTTTTACACCATTTCAATCCAAGATTTTGATTTCTATAGTTTCCATTTGTGTTAGTGAGTGTTTCCAGATCAAGTTCCAAGAAAATTGGTGGAGAAATCGTGTTCTTGCTCTTGGATTTTCTCACCTGCAACTCACTATCGGGTTCCAAGATTCAAGAGGATTCAACCATTTCTTTTGCATACAGAAGCAAGATTGTAACTCATTGAAGGTGTATTGAAGTTCTCAAAGCTTGATTTGAAGATTTCATACCTCTGTGCATCAAGATTTTGCAGGTAGGTACTTTTCAATCCACAGCTTGATTTAGGTAGTTTCAATCAGTTTTGAATAGTTAGATTCGATGTAGAGGATCATGTGGAGCTTTCTGGTAGCTTTAGGATTGATTTAGAGAAAATTAGTGTGATGACACAAAATCTGTTCATGCTCATATCTTGTTGTTCTTGATGATATAATCATGGTTTGATAGCTAGAAATGATCAGTGAAGCATGGTGAGGAGTTTAGGCCACTCAATTTCAAGATTGGTGAGTTTTGGTTCTTGAGTGATTTCTGAGATTTCCATCGGGTTTTAAGGAGGAGTAGGTTTCAATGATTATGGATGCTATGGTTAGATTCAGTGTAAAATTCTGAGTGGATTAGGGTTTTAAATTTTGGCATTTGATGAGAATTTGAGGGAGCACGATGAAGAGGAAGATGAAACTGATCACTCTGTTCATCCATGGTGTTTCCCTCCATGAAAGTTCAAAGGTTGAAGATAACCTCTCCACCATTAGATCCACACAAGACCTTTGAATAAAACGAGATCCAACGGCCAGGTTTTAATCTCAATTGGTGAAGAGGACTCTGAGGAGTAAATCGCATCGTATCATTTAACATTTGGCATTGGGCTTAAGTGAGACTTGATAACCACACCGCTGTTTAGAAGCCCAATAGATTTTACACTAATATCCATTGCTATTCGTACCGTGGATTTTTCATTTTCCTTTATATTTTCAAGTTAATTTTCTGAATGATATTGGGCCTTAGGCGCTTGGCTATCTACACCCCTCTCTGGGCCCAGTTAAGGAAATGCATTGATTCTGATTGCTATTTGACACGCATGTCTTCCATTTTTCATCATATTTCTTTTATTTTCACATTTATTTTAAGATCTTAGAAAATTCATAATAAATTCAAAAATAGGTCTTTTTATATGGGAGTTTTTTCTCCATTCTCATAATTGTCTCAAGAAAATTATAGAAAAATAAAATTAGCATTTTAGTCATTTTTATATTTCTGGTGATTTTTTACATTTAGTTGCTTTTATTACATTTTATTTTGTATATCCATTTTGCTGAATTTTGTTTAGCCATTTTATTTTACATTTTGATGTCATTCCTTTTGTGTTAGCTAGATTATAGTATTAGGTTCCCCCTGGAATTTTATCACATTTTTGTGATTTAATTTTAGTTAGTTTTGAACATCAAACTTTAGGGTGCTAGAATTAGGGTTTCAACTTGACATAGGTGTATTTCAACACATAGTTCTTGGGTTTTTAGTTTGATGTAGGCCTTGGGGTTTATGTGGGGTATAGGGTACATAGCTAGGGTCCCTTAGAAATTAATCTAGGATTTTATGTTGAATATTTCCATTTTATTTGATTTTTGCAAGTTGATTAATATTGGTGTGTTTCCCTCTTGGGAAGTTGCTGTGTTGTTTGATGGGTTTTGGGCCTCTTCTTTGGGTGATTAAGCTTGTGCTTGGCTTGAGGAGTATGTGAAGATTTTGAGGATGATTGAAGACAAATAATGATGATTGGATCTTGAGTTGCTTGTGCTTGAAGATTGCTCGATGAAGACTTAGGAGATAGGAGATATAGGGAGAGCTCTAGAGTAGACTGATTTCTTCTGTCAAACATAGAGAGCTTCTTGTGCCTATATTCCATCCTATGACACAAGGTCCCCTAAAAGAGTTCCATCTCTCCTTAGGAGGGATGTAGAGCAGGCTTTGATTGGGTAGAACCTTGAGGATACCTGTCATTTGTTGTGTTAAGATCTTAGTGATTTCCCTGGGTTTTCATTAAGCCTCTTAACATCCTAACTTCCTCTGTTAGTTAATCCTCTCTTGTGAGTGTCTGCATTGAAGTTGAAGACCTATTGAAGATAAGAAGTTCATTGAAGATTGGATAAGAGGAAGCTTGTACTTGTCAAAGCTGGATATCTGTTGAAGATTAGGGTTTTTGCTGCTGACTGAAGTTGTTCACTTACTAGGGTTCAGTGCTTGCTAAAGCTGAAGATTATTGGAGATAAGAGCTTATCTGAAGCTTGAACATCATTGGAAAGGGAAGATGGGATCTTGATTGAAGTTGTTAGTTTCAACCTTTTGTTGTTAATCAACTGTAGCTGCCAGAGTTGGTACTATCTGAATTGCTTGCTGTAAGAGCTGGTGTTGCTGTCTGAGCTGGTGTTGGGTGTGATTTTCTTTGCTGTATTGTCTGTTGATTTTCCCCTAGATTTGAAGTGAAGCTGTTTCACTTTGCCTATTGTTTGTTGCTGCATCTCATGCATTTTACTGTTCACTGTATATCTGTTGTTTCTTTTCCGTTTATCCCCTAGGATCTCTGATTTCCTCTGTGCAGGAGGGAATTACGACAGACACTAGGTGTTAATCCATGCATGACAACATTAGGGTAGTTTTGATTCCCATTTCAAAACATAGGATTTTTTAGAATTCTTTCTCTTCTATCTCAGAACAATTCAAAACACAGTAATAAGGATAATCGATGCCGTACGCTATGAGCCTTAAGCTATTTGAGAAAGGTTGCTGGAGGGTCACTCTTCAGTAACCTGATTGCTTAGTGTGTTACCCTTAGGGTGACATACGACGTAGTCAGCCTCAAATCATAGTCTCTAGTGCGTCAGAGATTGCAAACGTCATAAAAGACAGTTCTTGCGTAAAAGGCTGAAAACGAACATCAAAGTGTCATTTTCGTCCGCTTGGACTCTTAATCAGGAAAACCCTTTCATAAGGAGATAAAAAACAATCAGACAAGCTTGTGTCTTCCGTAGCCCGAACTACGTTTGCTCTGATCTTTCATGCTGTATGAAAGTACGTAGGCATAGGATGCGATATCCTAGCGAGCAACCTTCCCTTCCTTTCCCGTAGGTAGGCGAACTACGTTGACTCTGATTTCTCGTTTCAGACGGGAATATGTAGGCATAAAGTGCGATACTTTGCCGAGTCATTTTCTTTCTTTTTAACCCCAGACCTGTAGAATAGATAGAATAACAATCCGTACCAGAAAACAAGCGTGGATCCCGTCGAGTACGACGGACGTGAGGGGTGCTAATACCTTCCCCTTGCGTAACCGACTCCCGAATCCAGGATTTGGTTGCGATGACCATTCCTTTTCCCGTCTTTGCGTGAGGTTTACTTCGAGCGTTCCCTTTCCCTCCTTTGGGATAAATAACACAAGGTGGCGACTCTTCTGTTCAGCCGGCGCCGATTTTCGCAGTAGCGACAGTCACGAAAGCATCAGCCAATTGCTTCCAGGTTTTAATCTGCGTGGGCTCTAGCCCCATATACCATTCAAGTGAAGGTCCTGACAGGCTATCCTGAAAGAAATGCATGAGCATCCTTTCATCATCTGAATACACGGACATCCTCCTGTAGTAAGAGCGGACATGGACTTTAGGGCAGGTATCCCCCTTGTATTTGTCAAAAGTGGGAGCCTTGAATTTCAACGGCACCCTCAGCCCTGGTACCAAGCCCATTGTAGTCATATCCAAACCGGTTGAGTTCTGATTCACTACCCCCTTCATCTGTTCTCCAAGCATTCTGATCCACTGCACAGGATCAACAGGTCCTTCAAATCCCATACCTCTTCTAGAAAAGGTGTCCTCCTGGTGGTCTTCACCCCAATTCACATTTTCATTTCCATATCCGTCGTAACCAATGTTGCAACCAAACCCTTGCTGATTGATCATGGGACCTCGTCCCCCGTTACCGAAACCCTGGTTGACCCTAACAGGTTCAAACCCAGTGTTGACAGGAATCACCCCAGCACCATTCATATTACCAAATCCACCATACCCCTAGTTAGCGTTACCAAAACTGTCATAACCGAAACCCTGAGTGTTGAAGCCGAATTTCCCATCCTGATTGACGTAATCAAATCCTTGATTGTTATAGCCGAAACCATTGTTGCCGAAACCATTACCGCCATTGTTGTTACCACCGCCTTGGTTGGCGTCCCCAAATCCAACATGGTTAACAACAGTCTCATTTCCATTCCCTGTATTGCCATTGCCAGCGCCAGCGCCATCGTTTACAACTACAACAGGTGGGGTCACTACAGGTGGAACCACAGGCGTAGGGGGCCCATCCTCCGAAATAGTTTCAACGTGCGCCGAATTGTGGTCATTGTTGCCATTCCCATTAGCCCGCGTCAGCAGCGGCTGTACCAAAGTCTGGAGGCTCTCCTGGCCCTTAGCAATGTTCTTCATTGCTTGCATGAACAGATTCAGCTTCTCGCGGATTTCTTGCATCTCCACTTGGACTTGATCCATGATTCTCTTGCAGTTGTTTCGGGTTGAGTAGCGGTGGACTCTTTGTTCGTCAATCCTGGAAAACCTGAAGATGCAGGAAATAAGATATAGATTCGAGAATATCGGTCATGCAATATGAATGCAGATGCAATTATGTAAATATGCTACAGGTTATATTCCCCCCGCTTCTAGTTTCGGAGAGAAGGCCATCACGACAATGTAGTCCCCATCAAGCAAGCAAGGAATCAGAAAACCCTCATATATAAGCAAATGCCAAGAGGCTGAGTACAATAGTACAACTGAATACAACTGAAGAGACCTCGGCCAACAAGCCTGGCGATGGTCAAAATACAAGTACAAATAACAAAGGCAAGGCAAAGATAAATCAAGCCAAATGGCGTGCTCTGACATCTTCCAATATCCTCAACGTCTCTGAACGACCCAGTCTGGAGATTAGCTCTTGTATCAGTAAGGCATGCCGCTCGGCAGTGGATCTCAGCTTTTTGGCGTTGTCCTGGCAGGTTCCTTCGCCAGAATCCTCGTCGAGTCTGCATCTCTTGGAGCCGGCCTTCACTTCATAACCTCTCAGCTTCTCGTCAAGGTCACTTACTTTAAGCTCAACAGCGCTCCTGAGTGATGTCTCTTCAGCAATTTTTGCGATCTTGGGCTCTTATCTGTGCCTCTAGCGTGGCAATCTGCAGCTTCAGTTCATTTTCACGCTCCTTCCGCTTGGTAAGCATGGTATTCCATAATGCTTCCCACTTGCTAAGGCGGGAATAAGCTTTGCTTAAAAGTTACTTCTTGGAAGTAAGCACCTTGCTAACACCGTTCAAGGCTATTCCCACTTTTTCTTTCTTGTTGGTCTCTTCCGTCAGCTCTGAACCCAACCTATTAATCAATTCAGTTTGTTCCCTCACAGTGAAGGTAGCTTCATTCTTCTCATGATGCAACTGGAAGATCTCTTTCTCTAACTCATCATTGGCTTTCTTCAGTTCTTCGTTTTTTGACAACAATTTGTTATACTTCTCACTCTCTACCAAAGTAGGTACCTCAATCATTGGAAGATACAGGGGTTCCGCAGCGGGATAAGGCATCAAGGAAATCCTAGCTCTCTCACGGATCCAAGCCAAATAAGGATTATAAGCTCTGCTGTTGCTCTTACCGAGCAAGGCTTTCCCTCTCCTATGGATGTTAGCCCATGCATGTCTCAATATGATCAAAACAGCTGTGTCTAATAAGCCTGTGAGATACAGAGATTCATGTATCTCCTTCTCAATAGGAGCATCCCTCAAAGCATAACCGAACTGTCTTACCAGCAGTGAAGGGTTATAGTTAATACAGCCTTTCCGTCCAATTAGGGGGACATTCAGAAAGCCACTACAACTGTATATAATATCAGTGCCAAGCATGCTCCGATCAAACCAAATGACGTTCTCAGCAGACAACCCCATCAACCGAGAAGACCAATCCAAAGTATCAACAGCATCAACAAAAGGTCCTGTCTTCGAAAGATGCCCCTGGAGCCACCTGTACAAGAGAGGAAGACAGCAGGAAACATTCTTGCCACGACGTTTCTCATTCTTATAGTGAATGGAATGATAAACATCGCCCAAGAGAGTAGGAACTGGATTCTTCGAGGCAAGAATCAAGAAGGCATCTGAGTCAACAAAATATGGCACATTGGGAAACAAGACAATCCCGTAGATGCAGACAGCTAGAATGGCACTGAAGGCAACCCAACATCCACTCTTCGCACACTGTGTAGCCTTCTCAACCAGGACAGACAAGTGAAAACCATAAGCTCCGTTCAGCTTGACCAAACCTCCGGGGAACTCGGAAGCGTCTAAACTGACAATCTCAGCAAGTGTAGCTAACTCAGGCTCAGCATCAACATGTATAAAGGGCATCTGGTCTAACACAGGAACTCCCAACATAGCAGAATACTCCTCCAAAGTGGGTGCCAGAATATAGTCGGGAAATAAGAAACATCTCAGTTGCGGCTCATAAAACTGCATCAAAGTATACACCCTAGTCATCTTGAATGCTGAAGGTCTGTATAACAAACTAAACAATCTCCCATAAGATACTCTGAACTCAGCCCTCACCTTCTCATCTGCTAGAGCAACTAATCCCAGCAAGGAACTGATATCTGGTGAATGCAACCGGTAAGCAACCGTCCTCTTCGTGGACTCCATGTCTGGCCAGAAAATACACTAGAATCAGAGGGGAATGATTACACCTGCAACACAAATACATGTTAATGAAATGCAGTCGTGAAAATGCACATGCATATGCAAACAAGGGACCAAGTGTAATGCTGATGAACTGCGCTGCTTTGTACTGAATCCTGAGAACCATCAAATCTTCATCTCAAACCAAACCAACCACTCAAATGAACCCTGTAACCATATCTCACTGACAGAGATAAACCAGGTACTCTGAGGTCAAAGGTTTCCTGCAAACAGACCTACCTACCCCTCACAGGTATGTACTTAACTCGTAGACGAGGTACGGCATCCTATGCGGGTTCAAAGTCACAGACTTTCAAGAGCGATGATACGATACCTAGAAGGCGTGGCATCATCATCCCTTGAAGCGGCCTCACTTAGTTGAATCCCAATTGGTAGGTCCCTAGAGTCGACAATCCTCGGGTCAGACAACTTGTCGAGCCCTAAGGGCCAGGCAAGAAGCATCAAAGAGAATCTCGTCCGAGCGTAAATTTCGCGGCTAGCTGGTGCGAGCTAAGCAAGCAGGCTAACCACTACTCTCTACTTCTAAGTCTAGGTGTAACCTCAAGCCCAGGTCCGACTTTTCTCTCAACAGATCACCCCCTTCCCACAACAGCAATAACAATATAAAGCTGATAATAAAATGCGGAAAGTAAAGACAGAAAAGTAAATCTATACAACACCCACGACGGGAAAACAAGCGCTAGGATTGACTCGCGTAGGGAACCAAAGTGTCGCCAGCAGAGTCGCCAGCTGTCGCTACTGCGAAAATCGGCGCCGGCTAAACAGAAGAGTCGTCACCGTGTGTTATTTATCCCAAAGGATGGAAAGGAAACGCTCGAAGTAAACCTACCGCAAAGACAGGAAAGGAATGGTTATCGCAACCAAATCCTGGATTCGGGAGTCGGTTACGCAAGGGGAAGGTATTAGCACCCCTCACGTTCGTCGTACTCGACGAGATCCACGCTTGTTTTCTAGCTAAGGGTTGTTATTCTATCTACTCTAAGCGTCAAGGGTTAAACGAAAAGGAAATGACTCGGCAAAGTATCGCACTTTATGCCTACGTATTCCCGTCTGAAACGAGAAATCAGAGTCAACGTAGTTCGCCTAACTACGGGTTAAGGGGGGAAGGTTGCTCACTAGGATACGACATCCTATGCCTACGTACTTTCATACAGCATGAAATATCAGAGCAAACGTAGTTCGGGCTACGGAAGACACAGGTCTGTCTGTTTGTCTTTTATCCTTCTGAAAAAGGTTTTCTCCTAATTACGGGTCCAAGCGGACAAAAATGACATTTTGATTGGTTTCGAGTCTTTTACGCAAGAACTTTTTTTTATTAATGTTTGAAAGATTATTGTGTTTTTGATTGTTTCGAGATGAGAAGAGAAACGACACTCTAAAAACCTAGGGTTAAAAAGGGGAAGCAAAACTACCCTAATGTTATCATACATGGGTTAACAACTAATGTCTGTCATAATTCCCTCCTGCACAGAGGAAATCAGAGATCCTAGGGGATAAACAGCAAAAGAAACAGATATACAGTAAACAGTAAACATGCATGCAATGCATCAATACAAGCGAGGCAAGGGAGTCCCACTCAACCTCGAACCTGGGAAAACAACAGGCAAAGTGAAACAGCTTCACTTCAAACCTAAGGGGCAAACTGAACAAGCCAGCAAACAATACAGAAAAAGAAATAAAACCCAACATCAGCTCTGACAGCAACACCAGCTCTTTCAGCTACAGTTTATTAACAACAAAAAGTTGACAATAACCCTTTCAAGTAAGACCCCATCTTCAATCTTCAATGCTCCCCAAGCTCTAGATAAGCTCCTGTCTTCAAAAGTAACCCAGCTCTAGCAAACACTGCACCCCAACAAATAGACAACCTCAAACAACAGCAAAACCCTAGCTTCAACAGATAACTATCTTTGACAGGCACAAGCTTCAATAAGTCTCCATCTTCAATGCAATCACTCCAGAAAAGAAATAATTATGAAGTTGAACTGTTAAGAGGCTTAGTGACAACCCAAGGAGATCACTAAGATCTTAACATAGCAAGTGAAAGGTATCCTCAAGGTTCTACCCAACTAAAGCATGCTCTACATCCCTCCTAAGGAGAGATGGAACTTCTTTGAGGGACCTTGTGTCATGGGATGGAATAGAGGCACAAGAATCTCTCTATGTTTGAAAGAAGAAACAAGACTACTCTAATGCTCTTCCTATATAAGCTAACCCCTAAGCCTCTGACAAACCCTCTAACAAAAGAGAAGTCTTCAACTCCAAGCTTCTTCAATCCCTTCCAAAGTAACTTCATTTGATCTTCAAATCCTCCAAGCAAAGCCCAAGCCAAGAGCACTCCAAAATAGCCCCACACAAGCATAACCAAGTCCAATGCCCAAAGGAGAAACCCATAATCATCACACAAGTTGCAAAAATCAGATAAAATGCTAACACTCAACATAAAATCTTAGATAAATTTCTAAGGGAACCTAACCCTCTACTCAATACCCCATAGGAATCCCAAACCCTAAATCAACCATTTAATCCTCAAACTATGCACAAAACTACAACTATCTGTCTTAAAACCCTAATTCTAACACCTCTCCTATTCACCTCTCAAACTAACCTAAATTTTATTCACAAAAATGTGATAAAATTTCTAAGGGTACATGCTTCCCTAACCTAATCAACCTCACAAGAATCAATCAAAAATCATGCACTAATCTCTCATACTAAATTCAGAAAAAAGAAGTACTAAACAAATGCAAAATAAAATCAATAAAATTGTAAAATATACCAAAAATATAAAATTCATGAAATTAATATTTTTATTATTTCACAATTTTCTAGAGGTCCTAAAGGAACTAGGGAAAAAAATCCCATCCTAAAATGATTATTTTCCAATTTGTTATGAATTATTTACTAACTATGCTAAAACCATGAAAATAAAAGAAATTAAAGAAACTTAATAGCAGCGTGTGACAAATAGCAATTGGATTCAGTTGTTTCCTCAGACTGGGCCAACCAGGGGGGTGCGCATATCAATATGACCTAAGCCCAAACCAAACTTTAAACAAATTAGAAAATCAATCGGAAAATAGGAAAAACACTGTGTCAAATAGCAAGTAATTCGTGTTATTATTCTCATTGGGCCCAGGCATGGGGTGTGGTTAGCAAAGGATCATTAAGCCCATCCAACTCACTTAAGTGAAACGATGAGTTTCACTTCCTTTCATTTTCTTCAGACTTCAACAACACATCCTGGTCGTGCATTCCATAATCTAGTCAAGGTCAGAGCATGATCTAAGGGTGCAATGTTCATCTTCTCCAAATTTTAAACGTGGGAGGGAAAATACAGAGACGGTGGCCTGAGGTGGCGCCACCGTCTTCTCCGGTAGCACACGCATAAAACCTCACCAATAATCAAACCTAAACATCACATTCCACTCGTTTTTCACCAGCAATCCAACCATGTCAACCAATTGTATTGAAACCTTCTCCTTTTCAAAACACGAATGGTAGTTCAGAAAATGCTCAAACAAAAATTCTCACCAAACCTAAAATTGAAAGGTCTAACATCATCACCACCTAACACTGAGTTAATTCCACCATCTAACTAGGTTTAATCCTCAAGAATCATCAAGATATGGCCATGAACTGAAATGGTGCTCAACCTAATTTTGTCTCTAAATCGTGAAAAATTGTTACCAGAAAGCTCCTAGCAATGATCTACATCACATCTAACTATCTAAAACCTAACAATTATACCTATATCAAGCCATAGGATGAGATTTACATACCTGCAAATTTTGGATGAACAGAACGATGAAAGCTTCAAATCAAGCTTCAAGATCTTCCAGATACCTTCACTAACACCAGATGGAACTTCTGTATGCAACAATTTGGATTGAATCTTCTTGAATCACCAGATGCGATTCTGAGTTGCAAGCTATGAACTCCAAATGCTATCTCACGATTCTTCACAAATCTTGATCAACAATCTATCTGGAATCACTCACACACTCAAGAGAAAACTTCTGAATGCAAGAAATTGGATTGAAATCGATCAAATTGTTGTAACCGTTTGTGATTTGCAAACTGAAAATTCAGAAATCAATCTCTCTCAATTTCCACCAACCAATGCCTTGAATCAATCACAAACCTTATATAGAACTTGTAGGAAGGCTCTAGAAACTTCAGGAATGATCTATGGGAGAAATTCAATATCTCTTGCATTTGAAATTACCATCTCATGCTTGTATGTGGCAGGTGAGTTCTAAGCTTGTTGTAACACTTGATTTTGATCCAAATTCTCCTCTAATGAAAAATTGAATGGATTGGCAAGGGTTAAGGCCTTGGTTATGCTCTAAAGAGTGGTTTTGCATATGTTACTTATGATGTAAGAAACCACTTTTACAAAGGAGGTCATGAAATCAACCCTCAACTCAAAAATGTGGAAATGTCATTGTTTCCAAAATGAGTTTTCCAATCAATTTGGTATGTCATATGGACTGGTTTGGACCTATAGCTCAAAAATCTCAATTTTCCTCTTTGGTTCATTTAAAATCCATCCTTATTTTAGGCCATTTTTGCAATTTTGTGATACAAGCCCTTCCATGCTCTCATGAATTCTTACCTAGCCCAAAAACATCATTTTAAGCACATCTCATGTTGAACATTTTTCCATTTGAGGAGTGGAAGATAAAGATTTTGACCTATGTTGGAAAATGACCTATAATTCAACTTTCCCAAAATACTCCTGGATTGCCAAGACTATAACTTGAGTTCCACAAATCTTCTTGGGGACTTCTAGTACTCAAATTAAATCTAAGGTCAAGCCCTACAATTCTTATGTTGGCCAAGAATCCATTTGAAACTCCTTGATGGGCAAAAGTTGCTTGGAAGTCAAGTGACTTTCACAGATAAATTTCAGTGTCCTCTGATGACCCATAACCTGCAAGAACCATAACTTGAGTTCTACAAATCTCCTTGAAGACTTATAGTACTCAAATTAAATCTATTGAGAAGCTCTACAAGTTTCATGTTGGCAAAGAATCCATTTGAAACTTGTATTTAGACTTGTGTGGCTTGGAAGTCCAGTGCTATACAGGGGATTTTACCCTAGGAACCCTGTCTCAAACCCCTCCAACCACTCTTGATTCTCTTGAACTTGATCTTGACTCATCCAAACACATGCTTTAACATCTCAAACCATGACTTCCATGACTTAGAACTAGGTCTTGATGCCTTTTCTTTGCTCTCTTTGACCTAGGGTTACCCAGATGAAACCCTACTTGTACACACTTCAACTGTGGTTCTTGAACTTGATACCATGACTTGTTTAAGCTTCAATAGGGCTTTCTAGGCCTCCCATGGGATCCATACACACCTCAAATTCATAATTCCATGCTTCATACCCCCCTGATAACCTTCAATACACCTCAAGTTAGGCAAGAAATCCATTTGTTGATACTCAAATCTCCTCAAAGCTTCAACCCATTCCTTGATGACTTGGATGTTCTTCAGCTTGAATAAGGCCCTTTGATGTGCTTCTTTAGATAATAGTGGCACTTGATCCCTTGTTATATGACTTGCTATGCTATGCTATGCAAATGATTGGACTATGTACATGATTTACTATGCAAATGACAATGCAATTAAAACATAAACCAGGTGAAATAGGTTGGGCAAATTTTAGGGTGCAACACCACCGTATATGTTTTGTTTCCATTTGAATCCCGGTCTTCCTAACTTGTTACTTGAAAAACCTTTCTGAAAGAAGAAGCGTGCCGCGTGTTTGCCGCATTTTCAAATTTTTCCTACTTTTACTTGAGGACAAGTAAAGATTTAAGTTTAGGGGAGTTTGATAACGCGAAATCGTATATATATAATGACGTATGTTTCAACTAATTTATGACTGGTTTCACTCCGATTTTGTGTTTTTCCACGTTATTTGTCTAGTATTTTGCAGGTATTCAAAGATCATGTCCAAATAGAGCAAGATAAAGAAAAGAAGCAAAAACAGATGAAAAACAGATGAAAACCAGATGAAATTCAGTAAATACGGATTTTGCTGATATGACGGTCATCACACATCCCTTACGATCGTCACACGGCTTACGACCATCACACATCATAATGACCGTCATACAGATATAATCTGCATTCTGAAGTCGCGTGTTGTAACTGCCTCAAAGTCCAAAAGGAGTGGACCACTAACTCCTACTTTTTCTGACCTCAAGCCCACTTCCTGAAGAACTAACCGTTGGAAATTCCATCTATAAAAGGAGAAGGCTGGGACCTGAAAAAGGGAGCCGCATTCAAGACAACGAAGTGCTTCCAATTTATCTTCAGAGCATAAATTTAGTTTTAAGTATTCTTATTTGTTTCTCTTTTATTTCCTTGCAATCCTTTGGTATTTTTGCATTTTCCTTTTCGTACGATCAATTGGCACCAAGTCAGAATCCTGCCGACATTGTGGAGGATTTGCCCAAAAGCCAATTGGGATATTTACAGGTTTTTATTATAATCGTTAATCGCAATTTTTATTATGATGCATGCTTTTATTTCCTGCTTTTATTTACGCATTATCAATTCTTATTCCATGTCTGGCTAAATTAGAGTAATCGATATGTAATAGTAACTCGGATGGGATTCGATAATAATTGGCTAATCTTTCCTTTTCAAAACTCATTTATGGCCTTAGTTTTTAATTGGATTTTCTAAATAAACGTTCGTCGCGACAGCGAGAACTTATTTAAAAGTAGTTTTGCCACGACAGTGGGGAATTAATTAAGGTACGAACCAACAAGCGACAGCTGCGGCTAAGACCAGATAGTAAAAACTAGGCATTCATTTTAAAAACAGCGAAAGCGCTTTAAAAGGGATTAGAACTTAGAGGTTTTCAAAAAGTAACTTTAACCCCGAACGGGATAGCGACAGCATACGTTCCGCCTTAGAGTTGCGACTAGCGTCAACAACCATCATGAGACAAAGGTCTTTAAATCATTATTTTCTTCTTAAACTATTTTTGAAAACACTTAATACGCTGGTAACTTGTCGAATCCCTGAAGAACCAACTTATTGCATATCGATTCACGAATTTATACCTTAAGTAACGTTTTTAGTTTCCCTGTTATAGACATTTCTTTTGCTTTTATTCCCCCTAAAACCTTACCAACCTAGCTAAACATAGTAACACCCGAGAATACTAGATTGATTACGAGTCCCTATGGGATCGATATCTTTTATTACTACGTGATAGACTGTGCACTTGCAGTTAGTTCAGTTAGACATAGAAAGTCGCGATCAACCATGATAATATCTTGATTCCCCTTAGAATTTAGGTTTAGAAATTCTTTACGCCTGACTTGGAATTGAACTTTTCCTGATTGATTAAGTTGATCAAAGCATTTTTTGATAAACTAAATCCTTTGACACATGCTTGTTCCCTATGTCTGGTCAAATGATTAAGAGTCTCTTGATCATTTGATAAGACTAGTCCCTTGTGTTGGAGCTGCATTGGACCTTTCAAAATCGAGACCTTAAGACTTCACATTCAATTCAATACAAGTCAGACAAAATATTGCAGACAGACTGGACACTGCACTACATTTTAAGCATAACAAAGGTTCTTCTTCAACACTTGTCAGTTCCAATGCGAATTGTGCACCATGAGTTTTAAGCAACATAAAAGGATGAGAGAGATTAATCCTATCCTTTTTGAGAGTACCTCTGGGTACGGGACGTAGACCGTAGTTATTCAAAGTATTTGCCTCCTTTTATATACTTCAGTGCAATTCAAATCAAATAATTGACATGTCTTCTTCCCCATATTTAACAGACAACACTTCAACACCTCGGTCACTCTAACAATCAAAATCAACAATACTATGTTGTGGATCAAACACAACCCTCATTGACGTTCTTCCTTTGGGTTAATCACCAATTCTTGGTTAATATAACATTTATTTTGGTTTGTAATTAACTAGTTTTTACCCCTAAGATCTCATATATCATTTGCATCTCATTCCACAAACAAGATCGCAAGCTTTGTTTTTTTTCTTCCTCTATATGTTTAATCTTGAGAGAAATCACCAGGCACTCCAGTTTTCCTGTTTGTTTGATATTTGTTTTGTTTATGTTTACTAACCAGTAATTAAAATCCAAAAAATGTTTGTTTTTCCTATACTAACTTTTTCAAGAAGAATTTGGATCAAGGATATCAAATACTAGTCCCTCATCTAGAATGAATTTCATCTGAACAAAGTCAAAGTTGATCATCTGATCAAGTTTTTCCAAGATTTAATTGATAATTATTCAAGAGACTCCAAGGTTCATGTGTTTATTTCCATGCTTTCTTTGACAAGCAAAACGAATCGAGCCATAACTAAAACAACACTTCAAAAAAAAATTTCACAATTTTTGCCTATGGTAATCGATTACCCTGTGCGTTTTTTGTAAAAATTTTCCAAATTCAAATTCTACAGCATTTTTGGCACCAAATTTAAATGTTGCATCATGAGAATATTCTAGATCACTTCATTTTTATTCCCCTACCTCATCATAATTAATTTCCACCATGCACCTTCACTAATCACCACTTGATCTTGATTTTTCCTCCAAATTCAAATTCCAAGCCTAATTTTGATTCCAAATCAAATTTCAATCCACCAAAATTTCCAATCCTAAATCCTATAAATAGAGGGCCCATTTCATTCATTTCACAAGCTTTTGATAGTCAAATTTACCCTGTCAAATTTCTTCTTGATTCTCTCAATTTTCTCCAACTACCAAGTTCATCAAAGCTCTTTCTTCTTTGAAAGTTAGTAAGTTCATCATTAGAACTTACTAATCTTTGAGCTAGACCTCCATCCATTCACTTTTTCATCATCAATTTTTTTAGATCAAGGCTTTGAAGTGTGGTTTTGGGAGTTGATTTGAAGAATTTTTCAGACTTGAAGTGGTAATCTCTTGATCCACCATTGTTGTTCTTGATACATCCTTCATGATATGATCTATTTTTTATTCTTGTTGCTTGATCTTTGGATCTTGTAAATTGTGTTCCATTAATGTTGTTTACTCTTATTTCACTTGAACTTTCGTTCTCAATTGCATCCTTAATCATGAGGTTTTTGAAGAAATGATTGATCAAGTTTTGCATATTTTTCAAATGGATTTGCTGCTATTTTAGCAGTGGTAATCGATTATCTTCCTAAGGGTAATTGGTTACACAGTGTATTTTTTCCATTTTGGCTTTGTTTTGGGACCGTTTTGGTTCTTTCTTCTTCTTCTTCCATTTCTCTTTGGTTTTTGTTTTGAATTTCACTTTTAAAGGTCCTATTTCTCTTTAAATTCATTGGACTTAGAGTGTAGATGAAGTTGGATAAACATTCACTAATTCAAATCTATCTTTAAAGTGAATTGTTCAATTTATTTTAGGTGCTTTGAGTTAATAATATGTTTAGTGCTTTAATCCACCAAGATGAGTGGTTGAACTTAAAGATGGAATGACCTTGAAATTGTAATTCAATTTGGCTTTCCCTTTCTTCTTCTGATTTTTTCTTTTGATCGATGAAAATATTCGATATCATTAGAACTTATTTCAAGTTCTTGATAAATATGAGATCGTTACCTATTTTCTTTTCGTGCGGTATTGCTTTTGGAGAGTGATCTACATATCATTTCTCTAGTATGCATTAGCACTAACATTTTTATTGACTGGCCTCAGATAGTCGTGGTTTCTACATAAACCTGATTACGATTGCTTAAAATAGCGCTAAATTGTCCCGTAATCGGAAAATGACTATTCGTGGCTCTAACTTATGTTTGAAAGTCCAAGTATGGTTGATTATTTGTCTTAGGTCCATTACCTATAAAACTTGTTAGGAGGCTTTGATTTTATCAATCCTCCTATGAGTCTTCATTAACTTTGGCCTAAGTTCATCATTTAACCATTGTTGATCATTTGTTCTAACAACTAATCACTAACTCACTAACAACATTATTATACTAATTTTGTTTATGTTTCCTTCTCGCTCCTTATCTCTCTTTATTTTTTATGCTCCATTATTATCATGTCATATCATATTATTATTTGTACTTCCGCTCTCTTTTCCTTTTTTCCATTTAGACCATATCTTGTTCAAAACACTAATAAAGGATTAAACCTCTAAAAAACTTGGTGCTCTCAATTTTATGGTAATGCTTGTAACACCCTTTTCTACCCCACGAATATTATGGCAAAATAATAGAATTTATCAGAGTAAAATTTTAAACACCATAAAAATCACCTCAAAGGGCATTCATTTCTCAATAAATTCAAATCAAGGTCAATGCTCCGTAAGCAACGGGTTTTCTCAAAATTACTCAAAAGTGCTTAAATGGCAGCGAAACTCAAGAAGGCGTAATCCAATGTTTTCCTTATACGGGAACATAATCAAGATAACCAAATAAAATAAATCATGGTTTAACTCAAAGACCCCAACCCGATGTTACATTATCAGAGCAAGACCCTCTACGTTAACCAAAATGGCCAACAACTCAAAACACCGAAAAGATCCTCAATGGCATCCATGGCTAAACCTGGTCATCTGCATGTTATCCACGTGGAGGCAACATTCAAACAAGCAGGGTGAGTAAAATGATTCATAATAATCAATGTAGAAAATCAATATATAAAATGGCATCATTTTCATATTCAACATCATCATATTCATCAATGGACATCAAAAGGCATAACATCATAAATTACTCAAGGTCATCTCATAAATGCAAATGCAACAAGACTCATGCATGTGGTACCAATCATTACAGCTTGATGGAAATTGGGCCATCAACCCTCCATAGGTCCCCATCAATAGGATCGATTCTACTCGAGAACCGGAGCACATCAAAATACCTCACATCCGCACAATGGGATTAAAGCCAAAGAAATCAAGGTCATGAACCGAAGTCCGGATGCACATGAATGCATGATGCACACGTCAATAATCATCCTCATAATAACATCATAGGTGCATCATCATTCATCATAATCATCATCATCAATATCATATCATTATAGAGTCATCAAAACTCATGGAAATATCATCATAGCTCATCATCTTCATATATCATGTCATCATAGAATCATCAAAACGCATGGAAATATCATCATAGCTCATTATCATTACATCATCATCATATATCATGTCATCATAAAATCATCAAAACTCATGGAAATATCATCATAGCTCATCATCATTACATCATAGAAATCATCATATAATCATGTACTAACCACATAGAATCACAGTCATACTTACGATAATTCATCATACTATCACATATTAATCACATAGAATTCATAATTATACTCATGGTAAATCATCATATTAATCACATAGAATTCATAATTATACTCACGGCAATCATCAAAGAAACCACATCATCAAAACATCAAGGCATCACTGCACAGAATCAGGATTCGCAAAACTATGCTACGTTCGCTAGCAAGTTCGTTGTGCGAGTCTGAGGCGAGTTTCTTCAGTGTACAAAGGATTCTTCGCTGTGCAAACACACGATTACAGGAAAACGCTGTTACTCACTAGAACCTAAAATAAACCCAAAATTCCCACGATTCACTTCCCCAATAACCCAAAAACATCGTTAAATCATCCCTAAGGTCTTACAGCGATAAAAGCATAAAATCTACGACTCATTAGGCCAATTCTGTATCATACTCACGCTCTAATTCTCATAATTCCTTACAAATACACCACAATTATTAGATTTTATCACTATCAAATCTCTCTACAGGGTTAAACAAATGTCAAATCAGAGTTTTGGCCACGAAGGTCTAATTTCCTTCAAAACTCAAATCAACCTCGAACCTATCAGACCATCAGTTCAAATCCCTACGGTTAAAATCTCAAATAATATATTTAGGCCACGAAGACAAAATTCCCTTTATCTCATAATCAACCTCAAACCCTTTAAACCCTTAAATTGGTCTTAAATACATTGAAATTATACATTGAAAACAATGAAGGCAATACTCCTCATACCTTAATTACCGACTCTAAGCTTTTTCTAATCTTTCAGAAAACCTTTTAAAGTTTTTGCCCCAAACCTCCTCCTCAGAGCTCTGACCTCAATTCTTTTTACTGTCTAACAAAATGAATCATAATTCCATCACAATTCCTTTTTGTTAAACCTAACTTTGGGCCTATAATTTGGGCTTTTCCCATATTACCCTCACTAACTCCTCTTGAATTGTCCAATTTGCCCTTGGTTAAATTTTATTTATTTAAATTAATAATAATACTAATATATTCATATTATATACTATTATTTAAATAAATAACCCAAATTCCATAATTCTCAATATTCCACAATAACTACCGAAAATTACCAAAATGCGAATATTCTTATTTAAATAATAAATATTCCAATAAAATTTGGGGTGTTACAATGCTCATGGATGGACTTAGACTTTGGACGTCTTGGACTATTCTTGGACTCTTGGACTTAGAATTAGATCTCTTTCCCTATGCTTGGAGTATTATGGATCTTTACCTTTATTTGGCTTGCTCATTGGGTAATGATCAAGGTGGAAGGAATTTTTATTTGGCTTGCTATGAAGTGTGCTACAATTTGGCTAGATCCTTATTATCTCTATCTTTTATTTTGATTTAGGATAATCACTTCATCTCCCCCCCTTCTTAAATTTTCAAAATCTTCTCCCTTTTTTTTATAAAAAAAAAACCTTCTTGTTTTCAAACTTAAAACCGCTTTTCACAATAAAACCTTAACTTATGTTAAGTGATTTTCAAACTTTGTTTTTTTTAATAAATGTCAATCAATGTTAATCGTACTTTGACAAATTTCAAAAAGACATAAAAAATATAAACCTCATCAACTGTTTTTGTGCCTTTGTGCACTTTTCATTTTAAAACTTTTCATAAAATTTAGATATGAGTCATTTCCATAGTTGAGATATAATTCTCCTATTCCCCATAGTAGTTAAGATGTTGACATTTTCCACTTACATGTTGAGTGATAGACTTGTTGATTTTAATCCAAGCAAAATCCTCCATCTTTAGGTGATGCAAATGTTGTCTTATACTTATGGGTGATTAGTCGTAGTTTTCTCCTTAAAATGACGACTTGTCTTTACATTTAAAAATCAATCAAAATAAACCATTTTTGTCATTTGTACCACGAACTATTGAGTTTTGATACTATATTGCACTTTGTGGGTACGTAGACATGAGGCGATAAGTCTCTTCAAACACAAAAATATTAAAAAAATAATTCTCTTCTCACCTCCCCAATCTCCTTTCAAACAAACTTTTCCAAACAAAAAAGTGTAAATATTTCAAAAGGCTCCTATAGAGTACTATAGACGTTTTTGGTGTTATCACCTTCACATCGCGTAACCAACCCCCTTATCCATTCTCTGTCTGTTCTTGTTTTAGAACTTGTTTAGGTTTTCTTTGCTATTTTTTCTTTCCTTTTTGGATAAAGTAAAAGTATGGTGGCGACTCTTGCATTTTTGAGGTAAGTTAATCAATAGCTTACGCTCGCAAATTTCCCTACTACATGGTTAATCACCAATTCACGGTAAAAATACCATTCTTTCTTTGGGCTAATCACCACTCATCAATTAGCCACCCTTTCATGTTGTTAATCACCGATTCTAGGTTAAAAATATCATTCTTTCTTTGGGTTAATCATCATTTCTTGGTTAACATACCCTTTCCTCTTGTTAATCATTGATTCCAGTTAAAATACCAATTTCTCTTTGGATTAATCACCACTACCTGGTTAACATACCCTTTCTTAGGTTAATCACCGGTTCTTGGTTAAAATATCATTCTTCCTTTGGGTTAATAACTACTTATTAGTTAATATACCCTTTCGTTTGGTTAATCACTGATTCTCGATTAAAATACCATTATTTATTTGGGTTAATCACCACTTCTTGGTTAAAACACCACTTCTTTTGGTTAATCACTGATTCTCGGTTAAAATATCATTCTTCGTTTGGGTTAATCACTACTTCTTGGTAAATATACTATTTCTTTTGGTTAATCATCGGTTCTTGGTTAAAATATCATTCTTTCTTTGGGTTAATCACCACTTCTTGGTTAACATAGCATTTTTTTGTTAATCACTGATTCTTGGTTAAAATACCATTCTTTCTTTCGGTTAATCACCACTTCTTGGTTAGCATACCCTTTCTTCTAGTTAATCACCGATTTTCGGTTAAAATACCATTCTTTCTTTGGGTTAATCACCACTTCTTGGTTAACATACCCCTGCCTCTAGTTAATCACTGATTCTCGGTTAAAATACCATAATCTCCTTTCTTCTAGTTCATCACCTATTCTCGGTTAAAATACAATACTATCCTTTCTTCTGGTTAATCACTGATTATCGGTTAAAATACCACATTCTCTCATTCATGGGTTAGTCGCCACTTCTTGATTAACAAACCTTGCAACTCCTCCCTTTGAGTTAATCACCACTCTTTGGTTAACAAATCCTACAATTCATGCATTGGTTAATCATCGATTCTCGGTTAAAATACCACTCCTATTATCTCTTTTAAACTCTATTTCTTATTTAGTTTGACCACCAACTTTATCACCTTTACTCCTGCTATTGGTTATGACACCGTTTGTTTTCCTTTCCTTGATTCTCCGAACTACTGATTTCTAATTTCCTCATTACACTATGAGGATACGTATGCACGATGGCCCCCGTCCTCCGCGAGCTCCCTAATTTAAAAATATTTTTCTTATCGCAAGTAACATTTAGATAGTAACACCCATCCACGCAAAGAACAATCAAAATGCTTCCCGTTGAGTACAACAGATGTGCGAGATGCTAATACATTCCCCATGCATAACCGACTCTCTTTCCCTTGAGTTTTATTGATATTTTCTCTTTTTTTTTTCCAGAATAAATAAAGTTCGGTGACGACTCTGTTTTATTATCGAACGTGCGATGCGTTCGAATATTTTTTGCAATGCGGCAATTTGATTATATTTTTTTGTTTCTTTTTTATTCTCCTCTCGAATCTTATAATAAAAAAAACGTTAAATGAGTAAAAAAAAAAAATAATAATAAGAAAGGTTCATGGCTATGTAAAAATATATGAATAACTGTTATTTTAATATTTAATTATAATAAATAAACTATAATTGATTATGATTTGCTTATGGAGATAAACCTCCATCCATTGACAATCATAGTAGAGACTATATTATATAAATTAATTACCTATAAACTAGCAATTGACCCTTAATTTACAATTAAAAGAAAAAAGAAAAAAAAAACAACGGTGATTCCAGCCACAAACTGTGAGTTATGTATTATAAGAAGTGTAGGCCACTGTAGAAATATAAAATAGATTACATATAAAGAAAACATTAAAATAAAAAAAGTATATCATCCTTTTGGGTTTAGATATGAACCTTTTGCTAAACATTTGAGAGGAAAAAACAGAGTGGGCAAAGCGTGCTTACTTTGCCATCATTTCTTGAACATTGAAAGACAAACATTCGGTGTAAAGCAAATTGTAATTCATTAATCGTGATAAATCGTGATTCAATCAATGACAAAACAATTAAAATTTCTATTTAATCACCGTTTTATAGAAGATAAATTATTTATAAAATTCTATTTAAGAACAATTTAATTATATGATAAATTTAAAATCGTGTGTGATAGTCTGCATTACAAACATTTAAAACGGCTTTAAAAATATTCATCCATGAATATGACACTAGTAATACAAAAATATTCAACCCTTTGCTTAAAAGAACCCAATGTTACTATTAGTACACTTACATTTTTTATATATTTAAATGAAATTTGAATTAAATTAATATGCGTGTCAATTTTTTAATAATATATTGATAATTATATATAAAATATTAAATAATTTATATATTTATTGATATATGTTTAGATAATAAATATTTAAATAAATTATACATTAAAATATAATGATGTATTGAAGGATCATATAATTTTGACTAAATTACAATTTTTCAAATGTTTTTGACCCCATTCTGACACTTTTTTTATTGAAAAATGATATAATGTTTGTTTTATAATATCGTGTAACTTATATTTTAATAATTAAAATTTTATAAATATTTATTATTTGTCATGTTTCACAAGTGATTAATCATTTAAAAATTGATTAAATGTCAATTTTAAATGAAAAAAAAAATAGAGGACGGTCAATTTTACGCGTGCATGTGTGGCCAACCACTTTAATGAGCTTGTATCATTTCTTGAATCTTCTTAACACGAATACTTTTCTGATGACACTAACAAAGATATCAACCGCAAATGCATCTGACGGTTCTCTATAATCCACTCCTAATAAATAATGAGTTTGTTATTTCCTCGCTACTATATATAGAGAAGGTGCCAAATTCAAGTGACATGTTTAAAACACAATTTTAATTCACTATTCTTTCTCACATACTGACTTTAGCGTTGGAGTACTAATTTTCTAGGTCCCTCTCCACCACGCCGGAAGATCAGAACCACCATCACATCCGATCATCATTCCATTTCTAGTTCCATAACAGAACAATGGCGTCGTTAGTGGGAATCAAATTCTGATTCAAATGGTTTCCACGATATCACATTCAATTTTCGATTCGTCTGTTCCCAACCTTCCCGGGACACCGAATCAAGGGCATTCAGAATCAAACGCAAAGATCTTTAATATTCGATCCAATCAAGCATCATTTCAACTTTGATTTATTTGAACTTTCGAATCTCTAATTCTTACTATTCCAAGCGATGGGTGAATCTAAAGCTACTCAATCCTCCGATGTGGGTGAAGTTGTCGCTACTGCTAAAGCAAAGAGCAATCAACCACCTTTACCTCCACCTCCTCAAAGAAGCATCGTGAATCTATAAGAGGTGATTCCGCTGCATCCAAATCTAATTAAAATATCTTAGATGGCTGGGTATGTCCAATTTCCTCTAATTGGACATCAAATTCAACCTCTAGTTGCACCAGCTGACGTCTTGTCTGGTTTCCAATTGTTGTGAGCTAACCTAAAAGTGCAAGGCGCTAACAAGCTGCTCAATAACATGTACCATATTGTTCGATAACAAAACTCACTTGCGTTTGAAGAAAGGTTAATGTGCCTTGAGGAAATTCTCCGCAACACTTCTCCATGATAAAATATCGTCTAGGTAACTATATCAAGAAGAACTCATGTTATTGTTCAAGAGACAACCAAAACTAAGAAGAACTAGGCTCTAAAGTCAAAAAATCAGCATAAGAGTAGGAAGCACCAGACTCCTCCCTAGATCCCCGAGGGAGATCGAGACAGTCACACTCCTTCCCCAGATCAAGAAAATAAGTGGCATCAAAGAGTCAATCGAAGCATCCTCTGTGTGCCTGGATTTTGGACAACAAGTTACCAAAATCCATGGAAAAGCCTCCCAAGCTAGGGGAACATGACTAAAAGGTAGATCCATACGAGCACGTGCAACTCATCAATGTGTGGTGGAACTACTTCAGTGTCAACAAAGCGTTAAAATGCAAGTTATTGAAGGATCATACAATTTTGACTAAATTACAAATTTTCAAATATTTTTGACCCCATTCTCACACATTTGTATTGAAAATTGATATAATGTTCATTTTTTAATAACATGTAACTTATATTTTAATAATTAAAATTTTATAAATGTTTATCATTTTTCATGTTTCACAAGTAATTAATCATTTAAAAATTGGTGAATTGTCAATTTTAAATGAAAAAAAATAGAGGAGGGTCAATTTTACGAGTGCATGTGTGCGCACGCGTATGCGCGATCATATCGACTCCAACCAATTACTTTGATGAACTTGTATTATTTCTTGAATCTTCTTAACACAAATACTTTTCTGATGACATTAACAAAGATATAAACTATAAATGCATCCGAAGGTTCTCCATAATCCACTCCTAACAAATAATGAGTTTATTATTTCCTCTCTATTATATACAAAGAAGGAGCCAAATTCAGATGACAAGTTTAAAACACAATTTTCATTCATTATTTCTTCTCACATACTGACTTGAGTGTTGGAGTACTAACTTTCTAGGTCCCCCTCCACCATGCCGGAATATCATAACCACTATCGCTTTCGATCATCACTCCATTTCTAGTTCTATAAAAGAACAATGGCGTTGTTAGTGGGAATCAAATTCTGATTCCTATAATTTCCATGATATCACATTTAATTTGTGATTCGTCTGTTCCCAACCTTCTCAGGTCACTGAATCATGGGCATTCAGAATCGAACGAAAAGATCTTTAATAATTGATCCAATCAAACATCACTTCAACCTTGATTTATTTGAACTTTTAAATCTCTAATTCCTACGATTCCAAGTGATGGTGAATCTAAAGCTACTCGATCCTCCGACGTGGGTGAAGATGCCGCTACTGCTAAAGCAAAAATCAATCAACCAACCACTACCTCCACCTCCTCAAAAAGCGTTATGAATCCATAAGATATGATTCCACTGCATCCAAATCTAACTCAAACACCTTAGATGATTGGATATGTCCAATTTCCTCAAATTGGACATCAAATTCAACCTCCAGTTGCGCCACCAGACGTCTTGTCTAGTTTCCAATTGTTGTGAGCTAACCTTAAAATGTAAGGCGTTAACAAGCTGCTCAATAACATGTACATTATTTTTAGACAACAAAACTCACTTGCGTTTTAAGAAAGGTTAATATGCCTTGAAGAAATTCTCTGCAACACTTCTCCACGAGGAAACACAATTTAGGTAATTATATCAAGAAGAACTTATGTTTTTGTTCCAGAGGCGATCGTAACTAAAAAGAAAGAGGCTCCAAAATAAAAAAAAAAATTAGCATATGAGTAGGAATCACCATACTCCTCCCTAGAGCCTTGAGGGAGATTGAGACAGTCACACTCCTTCCCCAAATCAAGAAAATAATCGGCTATCAAAAAGTCAACCAAAGCATCCTCTATATGCTCGGGTTTTGGATAATAAGATACCAAAATCCATGAAAAAGCCTCCCAAGCTAAAGGGACATGACTAAAAGGGAGATCCATACTAGCATGTGCAACTCATCAATGTACAGTGGAACTACTTTAGCATCAAAAAAGTGTTAAATGCAAGTTATTTGCCTTGACTCTAGTCGAATCATCCAGACTATGGTTAAATGGTGTGCCTGATAGGTGCATTGAATCTTGGATTGATTTCAGTAAGCAGTTTTATATGCATTTCATTTCTCAAAAGCAACGAACGATTACCAAAGCTGCCTTGAGCGGAATTATCCAATGATGGAAGGAAAGCCCATGGTCTTAAGTGTTGAAGTCGAGAAGATGAAAATCACCCAAGAGATGTTGAACATGGTTGGGTCTTATATGATAGTGGAAGAAAAGTTGAGCACCTACTTCAACAACGCTATCTCCATTGACACCAACTCCATCCGGCTAATAAGGAAGAATCCCACCGGCGGAAGGACAAAACTGATTGTTGCATGCAAGGATGGTACGATAAATACGCTTCTCTGTATGTTTCTCGAGAAAAGATCTAACATGACTGTGTTATCATAGAGTTTAGGAAGGGAGTAGTTTGACCCTTACGTCATTAGAGAGACACATTAGATCGACAATTTCAAATATTGTTGCTTTCATAAGGGTCACATTCATAACACTAACTATTCCATCCAACTAAAGGATGCCATCAAAGGGATGATTAAGAGGGTCGGATGACCGAGTACATGAAAGGGTGCAAACAATATAGGGAAGAGTCTCCTAAAGGAAAATATCCCTTGAAGACAGATATATAACTTCGCCTATTATTAGTTTAAATTTGCCATCATCCAGGTGAGATATGTAGCTCCGCCTAAGGGACCAAAAGTCCCATCGGGCCGACTTATCTAAACTCCCCACCTAAGGGATTTGGAGTTTTCTCGGACAAGATCCAACATAAATTCTCACCAAGGAAGCGCAAACGAAGTCTATCTCAAGAGACTTAACTTAAACTTTGGTTTGAAGGCTTGATAGAATTCTCGTCTGAGTGTTCCAACGCCATGCCTGAGAGACTTAGACACTACAACAAATAACACCTTTTACCTTGGTTGATAAAAAGGTCTTACCTCAGTTTCACAAGCGAGGTACCGAAGGTCATCATGAAAAGTGCACACTTTATTTCTCTGTTATAAAACATCTGGTGGATATGTGTATATGTCTTGGGTTCGATCCCCAGGGAGACCATTTAGGAATTCTCAAATATAAAAAACACATGTCGCCTCGGCTTTGTCATTTCACTAGAGGATATACCTTATGTTCACCTTGGTTATCTCATAAAATTGATGCATAAAATAACTTTGAGTTTATTAAATCAAATGTGGATTTCTTATTTCACTAAACCCTATACTAAACATATAACTACTCAAAATTGGTTTAAAAAATGATTATATGAAAAATTGTGTTATATTTGAAGAACAACTTACATTGCTTAGTGCTTTTGAATCATCCTGCAACTCATCATTCATCTCACGTTGTTTATGGTTAAAATAAAAAATTTCAAGTTCTTTATTTAAAATTTCCTTTTCAACTAATTCATTCTGGAAATCATAAAATTTTATGCTTCGAAAAATGAACAAATATGGAATAAAGTTGAATGAAAACTAGAAGTATTAGAAAGATTTTAACGATAAAATAACATGAGATGAATGAAGAGTTGCAGAATGCTAGAAGAATAAGTGTAAGATAAGTTTTATATACAACATAATTTTGTGTATGATTATTTGCAAAATAAATTTACTAGGTTATATGTTTAATAAAGAGTTAGTGAACCAAACAATTTACATTAGATATAATAAA